>CM049390.1:10758482-12178545 GCA_026937815.1 Etheostoma perlongum | reverse complement strand
GCTCTGATATTACCTGAGAGACACACTGGGTATGTGATGTCTCCCCCAGTCTTGGATTGAAGCTGGAATAACATCAGGATTTGTTTTTAGAGTTGCCTGAAAAAGAGTAAAATATGCCTTTAACAGCCTGAAGAAGATTTAAAATACAGCATTAATTAGACATTCAAGGCTTCAATTTTAAAATCCTACATCAGAATGGTCCTTAATTATTTGAGTGACCCAATGGATATGTATTGTCTAACCAAGAGTTTAAATGAAACTGGCTTAACACTAGTAATACATTTTAGAGTGGCCTGAAGGAGAGTTAAATATGCCTTTAACAGCCTGAATATATGTCAATATAGCTTTACTTTTAAGCCCATAATTTTAGAATCCTTCATCAGAATGCTCTGATATTACCTGAGAGACACACTGGATATGTGCTGTCTCCCCCAGTCTTGGATTGAAGCTGGCATAACATCAGGATTCGTTTTTAGAGTTGCCTGAAAAAGAGTAAAATATGCCTTTAACAGCCTGAAGAAGATTTAAAATACAGCATTAATTAGACATTCAAGGCTTCAATTTTAAAATCCTACATCAGAATGGTCCTTAATTATTTGAGTGACACAAAGGATATGTATTGTCTAACCCAGAGTTTAAATGAACCTGGCTTAACACTAGAAATACATTTTAGAGTGGCCTGAATGAGAGTTAAATATGCCTTTAACAGCCTGAATATATGTCAATATAGCTTTACTTTTAAGCCCATAATTTTAGAATCCTTCATCAGAATGCTCTGATATTACCTGAGAGACACACTGGATATGTGATGTCTCCCCCAGTCTTGGATTGAAGCTGGAATAACATCAGGATTTGTTTTTAGAGTTGCCTGAAAAAGAGTAAAATATGCCTTTAACAGCCTGAAGAAGATTTAAAATACAGCATTAATTAGACATTCAAGGCTTCAATTTTAAAATCCTACATCAGAATGGTCCTTAATTATTTGAGTGACACAATGGATATGTATTGTCTAACCCAGAGTTTAAATGAACCTGGCTTAACACTAGGAATCCATTTTAGAGTGGCCTGAAGGAGAGATTTAAATATGCATTTAACAGCCTGAATATATGTCAATATAGCTTTACTTTTAAGCCTTAATTTTAGAATCCTTCATCAGAATGCTCTGATATTACCTGAGAGACACACACTGGATATGTGATGTCTCCCCAGTCTTGGATTGAAGCTGGCATAACATCAGGATTTGTTTTTAGAGTTGCCTGAAAAAGAGTAAAATATGCCTTTAACAGCCTGAAGAAGATTTAAAATACAGCATTAATTAGACATTCAAGGCTTCAATTTTAAAATCCTACATCAGAATGGTCCTTAATTATTTGAGTGACCCAAGGGATATGTATTGTCTAACCCAGAGTTTAAATGAACCTGGCTTAACACTAGGAATCCATTTTAGAGTGGCCTGAAGGAGAGTTAAATATGGCTTTAACAGCCTGAATATATGTCAATCTAGCTTTACTTTTAAGCCCTTAATTTTAGAATCCTTCATCAGAATGCTCTGATATTACCCAAGAGCCACACTGGATATGTGATGTCTCCCCCAGTCTTGGATTGAAGCTGGCATAACATCAGGATTTGTTTTTAGAGTTGCCTGAAAAAGAGTAAAATATGCCTTTAACAGCCTGAAGAAGATTTAAAATACAGCATTAATTAGACATTCAAGGCTTCAATTTTAAAATCCTAGATAAGAATGGTCCTTAATTATTCGACTGACACAATGGATATGTAGTGTCTAACCCAGATTTTAAATGAACCTGGCTTAACACTAGGAATCCATTTTAGTGTGGCCTGAAGGAGATGTAAATATGCATTTAACAGCTTGAATATATGTCAATATAGCTTTACTTTTAAGCCCTTAATTTCAGAATCCTTCATCAGAATGCTCTGATATTACCTGAGAGACACACTGGATTTTGTGATGTCTCCCCCAGTCTTGGATTGAAGCTGGAATAACATCAGGATTTGTTTTTATAGTTGCCTGAAAAAGAATAAAATATGCCTTTAACAGCCTGAAAAAGATTTAAAATACAGCATTAATTAGACATTCAAGGCTTCAATTTTAAAATCCTTCATCAGAATGGTCCTTAATTACCTGAGTGACCCAAAGGATATGTAGTGTCTAATCCAGAGTTTTAACCAACCTGGCTTAACACTAAGAATCCATTTTAGAGTGGCCTGAAGGAGAGTTAAATATGCCTTTAACAGCCTGAATATATGTCAATATAGCTTTACTTTTAAGCCCATAATTTTAGAATCCTTCATCAGAATGCTCTGATATTACCTGAGAGACACACTGGATATGTGCTGTCTCCCCCAGTCTTGGATTGAAGCTGGCATAACATCAGGATTTGTTTTTAGAGTTGCCTGAAAAAGAGTAAAATATGCCTTTAACAGCCTGAAGAAGATTTAAAATACAGCATTAATTAGACATTCAAGGCTTCAATTTTAAAATCCTACATCAGAATGGTATAATTACCTGAGTGACCCAAAGGATATGTAGTGTCTAACCCAGAGTTTGAATGAACCTGGCTTAACACTAGGAATACATTTTAGAGTGGCCTGAAGGAGAGTTAAATATGCCTTTAATAGCCTTAATATATGTCAATATAGCTTTACTTTTAAGCCCTTAATTTTAGAATCCTTCATCAGAATGCTCTGATATTACCCGAGAGCCACACTGGATATGTGATGTCTCCCCAGTCTTGGATTGAAGCTGGCATAACATCAGGATTTGTTTTTAGAGTTGCCTGAAAAAGAGTAAAATATGCCTTTAACAGCCTGAAGAAGATTTAAAATACAGCATTAATTAGACATTCAAGGCTTCAATTTTAAAATCCTACATCAGAATGGTCCTTAATTATTTGAGTGACCCAAGGATATGTATTGTCTAACCCAGAGTTTGAATGAACCTGGCTTAACACTAGGAATCCATTTTAGAGTGGCCTGAAGGAGATTTAAATATACATTTAACAGCTTGAATATATGTCAATATAGCTTTACTTTTAAGCCCTTAATTTTTGAATCCTTCATCAGAATGCTCTGATATTACCTGAGAGACACACCGGATATGTGATGTCTCCCCAGTCTTGGATTGAAGCTGGAATAACATCAGGATTTGTTTTTAGAGTTGCCTGAAAAAGAGTAAAATATGCCTTTAACAGCCTGAAGAAGATTTAAAATACAGCATTAATTAGACATTCAAGGCTTCAATTTTAAAATCCTACATCAGAATGGTCCTTAATTATTTGAGTGACCCAAAGGATATGTATTGTCTAACCCAGAGTTTGAATGAACCTGGCTTAACACTAGGAATCCATTTTAGAGTGGCCTGAAGGAGAGTTAAATATGCCTTTAACAGCCTGAATATATGTCAATATAGCTTTACTTTTAAGCCCTTAATTTTAGAATCCTTCATCAGAATGCTCTGATATTACCTGAGAGACACACTGGATATGTGATGTCTCCCCAGTCTTGGATTGAAGCTGGCATAACATCAGGATTTGTTTTTAGAGTTGCCTGAAAAAGAGTAAAATATGCCTTTAACAGCCTGAAGAAGATTTAAAATACAGCATTAATTAGACATTCAAGGCTTCAATTTTAAAATCCTAGATCAGAATGGTCCTTAATTATTTGAGTGACACAATGGATATGTAGTGTCTAACCCAGAGTTTGAATGAACCTGGCTTAACACTAGGAATCCATTTTAGAGTGGCCTGAAGGAGATTTAAATATGCATTTAACAGCTTGAATATATGTCAATATAGCTTTACTTTTAAGCCCTTAATTTTAGAATCCTTCATCAGAATGCTCTGATATTACCTAAGAGACACACTGGATTTTGTGATGTCTCCCCCAGTCTTGGATTGAAGCTGGAATAACATCAGGATTTGTTTTTATAGTTGCCTGAAAAAGAGTAAAATATGCCTTTAACAGCCTGAAAAAGATTTAAAATACAGCATTAATTAGACATTCAAGGCTTCAATTTTAAAATCCTACATCAGAATGGTCCCTAATTACCTGAGTGACCCAAAGGATATGTAGTTTTCCTTCATCAGAATGCTCTGATATTTGAGAGTCAACAAATGTGATGTCTACCCCCTGGGATAACATCAGGATTCGTTTTTTTAGAGTTGCCTGGTAAAATATGCCTTTAAAGCCTGAAGAAGATTTTAAATAAAGCATTAATTAGACATTCAAGGCTTCAATTTTAAAATCCTTAATTATTTGAGTGACCCAAAGGATACGTATTGTCTAACCCAGAGTTTGAATGAACCTGGTTTAACACTAGGAATACATTTTAGAGTGGCCTGAAGGAGAGTTAAATATGCCTTTAACAGCCTGAATATATGTCAATATAGCTTTACTTTTAAGCCCTTAATTTTAGAATCCTTCATCAGAATGCTCTGATATTACCCGAGAGACACACTGGATATGTGATGTCTCCCCCAGTCTTGGATTGAAGCTGGGATAACATCAGGATTCGTTTTTAGAGTTGCCTGAAAAAGAGTAAAATATGCCTTTAACAGCCTGAAGAAGATTTAAAATACAGCATTAATTAGACATTCAAGGCTTCAATTTTAAAATCCTTAATTATTTGAGTGACCCAAAGGATATGTATTGTCTAACCCAGAGTTTGAATGAACCTGGCTTAACACTAGGAATACATTTTAGAGTGGCCTGAAGGAGAGTTAAATATGCCTTTAACAGCCTGAATATATGTCAATATAGCTTTACTTTTAAGCCCTTAATTTTAGAATCCTACATCAGAATGCTCTGATATTACCCGAGAGCCACACTGGATATGTGATGTCTCCCCCAGTCTTGGATTGAAGCTGGCATAACATCAGGATTTGTTTTTAGAGTTGCCTGAAAAAGAGTAAAATATGCCTTTAACAGCCTGAAGAAGATTTAAAATACAGCATTAATTAGACATTCAAGGCTTCAATTTTAAAATCCTACATCAGAATGGTCCTTAATTATTTGAGTGACCCAAGGGATATGTATTGTCTAACCCAGAGTTTAAATGAACCTGGCTTAACACTAGGAATCCATTTTAGAGTGGCCTGAAGGAGGGTTAAATATGCCTTTAACAGCCTGAATATATGTCAATATAGCTTTACTTTTAAGCCCTTAATTTTAGAATCCTTCATCAGAATGCTCTGATATTACCTGAGAGACACACTGGATATGTGATGTCTCCCCAGTCTTGGATTGAAGCTGGGATAACATCAGGATTCGTTTTTAGAGTTGCCTGAAAAAGAGTAAAATATGCCTTTAACAGCCTGAAGAAGATTTAAAATAAAGCATTAATTAGACATTCAAGGCTTCAATTTTAAAATCCTTAATTATTTGAGTGACCCAAAGGATATGTATTGTCTAACCCAGAGTTTGAATGAACCTGGCTTAACACTAGGAATACATTTTAGAGTGGCCTGAAGGAGAGTTAAATATGCCTTTAACAGCCTGAATATATGTCAATATAGCTTTACTTTTAAGCCCTTAATTTTAGAATCCTACATCAGAATGCTCTGATATTACCCGAGAGCCACACTGGATATGTGATGTCTCCCCCAGTCTTGGATTGAAGCTGGCATAACATCAGGATTTGTTTTTAAAGTTGCCTGAAAAAGAGTAAAATATGCCTTTAACAGCCTGAAGAAGATTTAAAATACAGCATTAATTAGACATTCAAGGCTTCAATTTTAAAATCCTACATCAGAATGGTCCTTAATTATTTGAGTGACCCAAGGGATATGTATTGTCTAACCCAGAGTTTAAATGAACCTGGCTTAACACTAGGAATCCATTTTAGAGTGGCCTGAAGGAGAGTTAAATATGCCTTTAACAGCCTGAATATATGTCAATATAGCTTTACTTTTAAGCCCTTAATTTTAGAATCCTTCATCAGAATGCTCTGAAATTACCTGAGAGTCACACTGGGAATGTGATGTCTCCCCCAGTCTTGGATTGAAGCTGGAATAACATCAGGATTTGTTTTTATAGTTGCCTGAAAAAGAGTAAAATATGCCTTTAACAGCCTGAAAAAGATTTAAAATACAGCATTAATTAGACATTCAAGGCTTCAATTTTAAAATCCTACATCAGAATGGTCCTTAATTACCTGAGTGACCCAAAGGATATGTAGTGTCTAACCCAGAGTTTGAATGAACCTGGCTTAACACTAGGAATACATTTTAGAGTGGCCTGAAGGAGAGTTAAATATTCCTTTAATAGCCTTAATATATGTCATAATAGCTTTACTTTTAAGCCCTTAATTTTTGAATCCTTCATCAGAATGCTCTGATATTACCTGAGAGACACACCGGGTATGTGATGTCTCCCCCAGTCTTGGATTGAAGCTGGAATAACATCAGGATTTGTTTTTAGAGTTGCCTGAAAAAGAGTAAAATATGCCTTTAACCCTTGTGTTGTCCTTTTGGTCACGGGGACCCGTGCAGTTTTACCCATAGTGTTGTCCTTTGGGTCCCTGGGACCCGACTCGGTCAGATTCTGCCCCCCCGGGGTCTCAGAGACCCGACAGCATTCTGCCCTCTGTCCCCCGGGGGTCTCAGAGACCCGACAGCATTCTTCTGCCCCGGGGTCTCAGATACCCGACAGCATTCTTCTGCCCCGACAGCATTCTGCCCCGGGGTCTCAGAGACCCGACAGCTTTCTTCTGCCCCCCCCTCCCAGGCAAAGGCAAAAGGCAAAGGCGAGTGGAAAGGGAAGTTAAATAAAAAAACAAAAAAAAACAAAGGCTAATATTGGTCAACTTATTATTTCTATTACACAGACATACATACAACACACACAGTATACACTGTAGACACATTTGTCTTCTTGTTGTTGTCATTTTCTTTTTTACGTCATTTTTACGAGACCCGACAGCATTCGGCCCCGGGCCTCAGAGACCCGACAGCATTCTGCCCCCCGGGTCTCAGAGAGCCGACAGCATTCTTCTGCCCCCCGGGTCTCAGAGACCCGACAACATTCTGCCCCCCGGGTCTCAGAGACCCGACAGCATTCTGCCCAGGGGTCTCAGAGACCCGACAGCGCTCTGCCCCGGGGTCTCAGAGACCCGACAGCGCTCTGCCCCGGGGTCTCAGAGACCCGACAGCATTCTGCCCAGGGGTCTCAGAGACCCGACAGCGCTCTGCCCCAGGGCATTCTGCCCCAGGGTCTCAGAGACCCGACAGCATTTTGCCCAGGGGTCTCAGAGACCCGACAACATTCTGCCCCCAGGGGTCTCAGAGACCCGACAGCATTCTGCCCCCGGGTCTCAGAGACCCGACAGCATTCTGCCCCCGGGTCTCAGAGACCCGACAGCATTCTGCCCCCCCGGGTCTCAGACCCGACAGCATTCTGCCCCCCCGGGTCTCAGAGACCCGACAGCATTCTTCCCCGGGTCCCAGAGACCCGACAGCATTCTGGCCAGTGGCTTGTAGTTGTAGTAAAAAACAGGAAAGGCAAAGGCGAGTGGAAAGGGAGGTTAAATAAAAAACAAACAAACAAACAAAGGCTTGATATTGGTCTACTTATTATTTCTATTAGACACACATACATACAAGACACACACACAGTATACACTGTAGACACATTTGTCTTCTTGTTGTTGTCATTTTCTTTTTTACGTCATCTTGTTTCGGACCTGTGCACTTTTTGCACGTGGCCTCGGCACAGCCTGGGGGAGGGCAACGGCAGTATGGCCCGTCGTTTGACTCTGGAGTTGAAGCTGCATCGGATTATCGTGGGCGCCGCCGCCGCCGCCCGCAATGCCCCCGCTGAGGCCAAGGTACAACAGGGAGAAAAAGTACAAGAGGCCCGCCGGGAACACAAACACAACGACGCTGACCGGGCTGGCGGCGGGTGTGCGTCACAAGAGGACCAACACATGCACGACCACAGCAGAGAAAAAGACTACCGCTGCTGCTACGACGACGACGACGACAACAAAGACGATGACCAAGGCCAAGACAAAGGAGGAGAACAAGTAAATGAAGAAGAAGAAGAAGAAGAAGAAGAAAGAAGAAGAAGAAGAAGAAGAAGAAGAAGAAGACAAAGAAGAGGGTAGTGAAGACGAGGGGCCAGAGGAGGGACGACGAGCAGGATGAGGAAACGTTTGTGTCAAAAGATGGCAAAATCAAATGGTCCTCGAAAACATGTCATCCCAGGTGCCTTAGACCGCATCGCCACGCCACCGAAAAGGACAAACCCGACCGAGAAGAGCACACGACACACGCTGATGCTGATGCTGATGCTGCGGGACCCACAGACTATGCTGCGGAACACGTCCACGACATAGTCTCTGCGTTTGGCCTGTTTGTCACGCGGCAAATCGAAGACATGGTTGTGGCCGCCACGAACCTTCAGGGTCAAAAGAGATATGCCACAGCCGTGGAAAGCAAGTGGAAAGCGATGGACGTCACGGACCTGCGAGCCTAACTCGGGCTGCTGCTCCTCGCGGGCGTGTACCGGTCCCGCAACGAGGCCTTGGAGAGCCTGTGGCACGAGGAGAGCGGCAGGGCCATTTTCCGCGCCACGATGCCAATCAAGCAGTTCCACGCGTACTCTAGACTGTTGCGATTCGACGACCGCGAGTCGAGAGCTGCCCGACAAGCCTCGGACAAACTGGCGGCCGTACGAGAGGTGTGGGACGAGTGGACGCGGCAGCTGCCTCGCCTCTACAACCCGGGCGCCGACGTGACGGTGGACGAACAGCTGGTGCCCTTTCGAGGTGTTGTATTTGTTGCTTTGTTGTTGTTGTTGTTTTTTTTGTACCATTGCCGTACAATTGTCTTTTTTTGTGTGTGTGTGTGTGTGTGTGTGTGTGTGTGTGTGTGTGTGTATGTGTGTTAATTTCTTCTTTTTTTTTTTTTTTTTTTCCTCCTCCATCTCGTTCCATCGTGTTCCATCTTCTTGTTGTGACACGCCACTTCCACAAGGTCGATGTGCTTTTCGCCAGTAAAAACCCGCAAACCAGCAACCAGCAAACCCGCCCGGTACGGACTCAAGTCGTGGGTGGCCTGCGGCGCTGCACACGGGGGATGCGCCGGCTCCAGCTACGTCCAAGTTTGCCTTCACGGCCGTGGCACATGCAACTCTACACGGGCAAGTCTGTCAGCGGCACGCCCGACAGAATCTGGGCGCCAAGCTCAACGTGGTGCTGGCGCGTGACCGAGGGCCTGAGGGGCCCTCTTGTCAAAACGTGTCACGGCGAGGAGGTGTCACAGACAACTTTTTCACCTCCTGTCAGCTCTGTGGCCCAGCGGCTGGCTCAGGAGATACAGCGGGAGTTGACGCCTCACCCTGGTGGGCACGATAGACACACAGCAGACACACACACAGCAGACACACAGCCAAAAACAAGCCCGAGCTGACACCGGCGCCACACACACACACACACACACACACACACTCACACACACACATACACACACACACAAACACACACACAAACACACACACACACATAGACACACAGCCACACACATAGACACACACATAGCACACAAGGGCACGTGCGGTCTTCTGCGGTCTTCGTCCAAGTTTGCCTTCACGGCCGTCGCCACTCTGGTGTCCTACGTGCCCAAGAGGCACAGGAACGTGGTGCTGCTGAGCACGCTGCACACGGGGGATGCGCACGCGTCGGCGCCGGCAGGCAAGCCAAACCCGACATCATCCTCCACTACAACCACACCAAGGGCGGCGTGGACACCCTGGACAAGCTTGTGGGCACGTACAGCTGCCGCAGGAAGACGGCCCGCTGGCCCCTCGCCCTGTTCCACAACATCCTCGACGTGTCCGCCTACAACGCCTTTGTGCTGTGGCGACAGCTCAGGCCCGAGTGGATGCGCGGCAAGCTCAACAAGAGGAGGGTGTTCCTCGAGCAGTTGGGAAGGGCGCTTGTGAATCCGCTCATCGAGAGACGCCGCCGTCTGCCTCGCACGGAGGCGTCCGCCGCGCTTGTCAAAGCCGTCGTCACGGCGAGGAGGTGTCACAGTCACAAGGGGCCTAGAGGAGGACGGGGATTCTGAACCGGCCACACAGAGGGTGCAGAGCAAAAGGAAGCGGTGTCAGCTCTGTCCAGAGAGAAAGGACCGCAAATCACACATTGTATGCGGTGGCTGCAGGAGATACATCTGCGGGAGTTGCACGCGGGCCTACTACTGTGCCGACTGTGTTTGCCCGTAGGACACAGACACACACACATAGACACACAGCAGACACACACACAGCAGACACACAGCCACACACACAGCAGACACACACACACAGCAGACACACACACACACAACAGACACACAGCCACACACACACACACACACCCAGCAGCCACACACACACACACACACACACACACACACACACACACACATACACACACACACAAACACACACACAAACACACACACACACATAGACACACAGCCACACACATAGACACACACACAGACACACACACAGCCACACACATAGACACACACATAGACACACACACACACACACACACACACACACACACACACACACACACACACACATACACACGGGTCCCTGGGACCCAAATGGCAAGGCTGAGGCGTCAAGGGTAGTAGAAAGAAGAAGAAAGCGGTGTCTCGGCACCCCAAAACAGAACGGCAGGCTAGTACAAAAGGTCACATAAGCTACACATGTCCCTGTGACACTAAGGACAATACAAGGGTTAAAGACAATATACTCTTAATTATCAAAATGACTAAGTTTTCTGGAAAATAATAAATCAACTAATGGTTTCACTAGTTTTGTTATACACCATCTGAACCAGTTTTACATTGAAATAACCAAGGGTAGTACAAGTCAGGATCAACCACCACGATGACATCATTAACTCCAGCAGGGGAGACCATCTTTCTCCTTGAGGAATTGCTGCCCGACGTCCGCACATCAGTTATAGAGGAGACATCAGTCTCTCGTATAACAATGTTGAATGAACCGCCTGGAAGGACAAAATTAAGCTCCTAAATTTCCCTAACAGTCTCGGATGAGTGATGAATCCCACTGGCTCGCGGACACTCTCATTCTTTACCACAGACACGTTGATTTTCTTCAGATGGTTCTCTGTCTGACACACAGACTGCTAGACAATACTGTATACTTGTAATTAGGAGACTGAAGGAAAAAGAATTACAAAACTTAAACTGGGCAATACAAAATGATCTACAATGTATTTCATGATCCTTTGACTTAAAGAGTATTAACAAAATATTAAAGTGGTCAAACAGTGGTGTGCGTAATCTGAATAAATTTCACTTTGAATGCTGCATCTGTTCGCATTTGAGAAAACTAAGCCAGGTAGGTTTCATTAATAATGTGTGCATTAGACTGTGAATTGAAAGTGCAAATGAACAGAACATATACATTAAGTATTGATGTAGAAATATTATGCAGAAATGCATAATAAAAAAAGAAATGCTTGTCTCTCTGATTGGACAAAAACAACATATCTATTAAAAAAAAGTGACAGCAGAGAGCAAGAATACAAATTGAGTATCACAAAAAAAAAACTAGTGATAGTTGGGGAGCTAAATAATAACAGAGAAAATTGTTCAGGTTCATTTTCTTTGGCCCTAATCTCCCCATGCTTCGGTTGGCAGTTGAGTTAGGAGCTGAAAGTAGAACACTAATGATGTACATTTAACACATGATCTGCATAGACATGCCAGCTCTTCTGTTTGACTTCAGAACATTCTTCAGAAAAAATGTACATTTCAAATCACCTCAATCAATACTCCCATTAAGCCCTAATCAATTGACCATTAACAAGCTGTTTCTCAGAAAATCGCCAGCCAAAGACTGTCTCCAATAGCTATGTAGAGCAAAGCACACGTACCTTAAACCCATCAAGTCATTTATATGAAGCACAAGTCTGAAGCCAAGCTCAATATACGTCTTAGAAAAGAACATTATGGCATACCTATTCAATTTGATTGCTAAAGGTCATCACATCAATTTTCTCTCTCTCACAAACATGTCAATCTTGAAATTAATATTTTATGACCTTGAGAGGAGGTCTGAAACGGGCTGACGGGTGACATCCTGTTATTGCCCAGCAAACTCTCTGAAGCCATGCAAGTAGCATGTACACTTCTAGTTCAGTAGATAAATGATGTCAAATGTTAAATACTGTCTACCATATGAACCCCTACAATAAATATGTGAACTGAGTAGCTCTTTGACAGTACTTCTCCATAAAGAACAGAAAATCAGAAAGTAATCGATCGAAATCTAAAAGTCACAATTTATTTTTTATTTATTTTTTGTCACCACATAAGTATGGATGAAGTTGTACTTTTATCATATCATGTTAAGCTTTAGGAACTGTACAAAAATTAGGGTGGGCTATTGCAATTTTTCTATTGCAGCCTGCAGCATCAGCAGCGTCGGAACTGGAACTAGAAACTCTCTACGGCCTCTAAATAGCCACAAGAAGGCTAATACCATACACACAATGCCTCTAATTTCCATATAGAAGACACAAAGTGAACAGATGATTTTATCCTTGGATGCACTCTTCCACTGTCTGGGCTCTAGAGGTGTGGGTAAAGAGATAAACGTGGTGGAAGGAGGATTAAAATGTCCCAAACATTCAGGCTGTTTAATTGAAACCTCCCCTGGGACCCCGCAGTGGGAATCAGAGGGCGGAAAGGCTGTCGATGAAGCCACCGCTGGGGATCCTTGTAGGTGAATCCATTCCCTCATCGCCTCTCAATAGTAGATGATGAATAGTGTAACATCAGCATCCCACAGAGGAGAAGGCGTGTGCCACTGTCCCCTGGAAAAACCGAGCACTGTGTGGCCTTTATGGCAGAGATGGAGTATGAAGGAGTGGGGTCTTGCTCTGATAAATAATTAATCAAAACATTAAAAGCATTTTCCTTTTTTGGCAGGCCAATTGGAGTGTCTTTCTTACAGTATAAATAGGAAGGCAGAAAGTTTCTTCTTCACTTTCCTATCTTTGGCCTTGTAAGAGCAATGTTAGTTATAGTTCAGTTTTTGTATTTTATTCCAATTGCAAAAGTAAATAGTTTTATGACATTTAAAATATGGAATATACATTAGAATTTAGGTAATTGGTCATGTTGTACAATGTGCTTTGATGTGCGTTTTGCACTATTGAGGGCGTATACACACCTGCCTTGTTTAGTTCGGTAGAATCACAATAGAGTTTGTTTGCCCCGCTGGTGCGATTCGTTTGAGCAGGTGAGAACGTGGCCATTGCACTCTCGTGCACACCAAAAGTAGACCAAACAAGCGTACCAAAACCGGGGGCCTGTTGCACGAAAGTATAATAAAGATATCCAGGATAAGTGAAAAAGTGCAGTTTGACTTAGTGCAAACCGCTCATTGCGGCTTAATCGGTTACATGTTTGCCGAGCCAGGATGAACAGGTGAAGCTATGTCAAGCCAGGTGTAGATAGCTGGGATAAGTGCACGTTCATGGCTTTCTTAAATAGACCATGGTATCAATCACAGATTTACTGATGCAGAGATGGAGAAGACGCATGCGCCATATGAGCAGCAGCTTCTAATGGAAAGTAATGAGGAGGTGAAGAATATAATATGCAGAAATGGAAATACGGCCGTTATCAAACGGAGAGATAAAGACCAACAGACTATAGCGGACCCGACTGAAAGCATAAGGATGTAAAAATATCTACTTAGCCTAGTCACTCCACTTTTTTTTTTATAAAGTTGTAGGCTACACTGTTTTTCAATTGCTTTAAATATGCTAGTTTCATGTTTCTGTTTTTATGTGATAAATGTGCTGGTTTTACTGTAAAGTGTCTTTGAGTAGTCTACCATGTAAAGCACAATATAAATAAAATGTATTATTATTTAGCCTACTTTGCCTTAAAAGTGAGCAGAGGGAATTATTGTTCCTTGGGAAATATACCCTAAGGACTCTAGGCTTAATTTCAAACCCTTATTTACAACGCGAGAACATGTTTTACAACCATGCATCTCTCATCCAAATCTCTATAAGCTGTCTAATTCTAAATATCTTTTTACAATTAATGTTCATACAGAACAAACAGAATGGGACAAAAACTAGAAAAACAAGTACTGTATGTGACTTCAATACATGCTGTGAGCATATGTGTAAAACAATATTCTTGTTTTTTTTATTCTTTTGACAAGTAACAGCATCAAAATAAAAAGATTAAGAACCATTGTGGTGTTCCCGGTGTGATGAATGTAAACTACACTATATACAGTACGTATATAGGCCACGTTATTGGTCCAGGGATGTGACACTTATTGAGAAGGTTATGAAACCAAAGTAAGTTATAATAAAAAACATTAGGCCTACATATTACGGAGTAACACAAACTGTCCTTTATTAGAGAAGGACAAGCATAAACCTGAAGCTGCACAGACCACAGACACCGCGCTGGTCATCTCTACTTTTATAGAGAGAGTGGACACTGATGCGATGCACAGGTCTGCCGGCAGGCAGCGGGCACACGCAAGGCAGCCTAGACACACTACTGTCCCACCGGTAAAAAATGTCCTGACTCTCCCGATTGCCACTCCACGTCTGGGTGCCAGTGCAACCATTTCTAACCATCTAAACAACTGCTATAGTAGGGTTTAAATCAAACTCGCGACAACAATAGTGACAAATAATGCATGTTAATAAAAAATAAAGCAGAAGACAACAGAATAACTTAAACACGTTTATTTGGGATCAGAGCAGCAGCTGATTTGACACATGAGACTCCAGGATTAATCTTAGCCTGGTTGTTAGCCTGCTCTGGACCGTGCTAGTCGCAAAGAATAAATCTCCATGGTTACTTGGCTGGGTTTAATTTTACCTGGTTTTGTGCAACCGAATCAAAGCTAAATTCATCCAGGATAACTTGAATATCCCAGCTTAATCCCTTATCCTGGTTTCGTGCAACAGGCCCCTGCTTGATGAGGTGGCCTTGGTACGCTTTCAATTGAACTCTGCAACACTTTGTTTGTGAGGAGAATGTGATCCAACCTCAAACCGCACTGACTACACTATACACTCTGCAACTCTGAGGTAAATGGCTCCTGTAGACAGGTGTGCTTAGCAGTCTGTGATGTGGCAGAGCACGCAAAGTGTAGCAGCTTGCATTGTTTCTCTCACAGAATTGGACAGCAGTCAAGCTCGCCGTCATCCACTCGCATCCCCGTGGTCAAATCAGCTGCAGCTCCAGTTGGGAGTCAGACACCGGCAGAGCAAAGTCTTGGTGAGCAGAGCATATGTAGTAATGTCGCTTGGGAAACGATGTTTGATTATTTAAATAAAATGAGCTGGTTTGACCATGGAGATGCACGAAATATGCACTAGTCCACACAGGACCTTCTTTCTGTATTTACTTTGTTGTACCCACCCAGACACATAAATGAGGCATCAGGGGTATGTTTTAGAAAGCAGGTTTAGTGTAAACTGAGTTTGTTATCCTTGAGGGGAAACTCTGGGTTTTCTGTTTCAGAAAGGGAGGTTAATCAAACCTGAGCGAGAGGGGTAACTCTAGCCTGTTTTAGAAAGAGAGGTAACTTAACCTCAGACTCAATGAACCTAACCTGGGGTCTCATTTATAAAACTCTGCATAGATTCTATTCTGAAAGATGTCATGCACCAAAAAGTCTGAATTTTTGCATGCAAAAGAAACATTTTGATTTATAACACCAGGCGGCGCACACATGACTCTTTATAAATACGGACGTGCGTCACCTTATGCGGTCGTGCACAAGCCTCACGCTCCTCCCAAGGCCGTCCCATATTTGTCCTAAAAATTTCCATATCAATCAATCAATATTCCAGCCTTGTAAAGGAGCCCTTGATGACCCATCATGAAACAGAAAATGGGGGGGGGAGAACATGATTTAGTGATTGTGAGATTGAGGTGCTCTTGCTAAATCTTTGAACAATGCCAAAACTGCCATGCTGTTGATTGGTTGCAATACACGGGCCAGACACAGGTCAATGCTTGCTAAAACAAAAATGCTATTTATAATGTCTTCTAATTTAAAATCATTGGCCTTTGGCTCATTTTCTGTGAAGAACATAAAAAATAACTTATTCTCAATGACTGCACACGGTACACCCCCCCTCACATAACACACATAACTATTACAAATGAAGTGTTCGGGTCTACTGGAGCAGAGTGTGATAATTGTAGGTGCTATGAAACTTAACTGTGTCCTCCTCCTAACTGGGCCTACTGTGTGTGTGTGTGTGTGTGTCTATGTTTGTGTGTCTGAGTGTAGGTGTGCGGGAATGTATTTCTGCAAATGCTATTACACAAAGTTATAAAATTGTTACATTTCTAACACTTTCACCTGTTCTGATTAAGTTCTAAGAAATAAGCACCAATAATCTTGTTTCTATTTTTTTTTTCTTTTTATGATTTAATTTCCTTATTTTCCTCACAAAAAACAAAAATGATCATCTAAATGTGATCTCATAGGGGAAAATATGAACCGTAAATGATGTATATATCATTAGTAATTGAGCTAAAGTAAACATCTGTTTTTTTTTACATGTCTGTATTGATTTAAAAGCCTAGTAATGTGGTGGGTCCACCAGACACAGGAACATTGGCTGTATAACACCACATAAGGGATTACACGCAAAAAACTGGGCAAATTGTTACGCATGGAAATTCTTTATAAATCCCGACTTTTGAGAGGAATGCTGCAACCACAAATTTCAATCTGCTTTACGCAAGTTTTTCTTGCATAACAGGTTTTATAAATGAGGCCCCTGCTCGGGAGGAGTTTTGCTTCAATAAACCTAGAGTTTCTCTGAGTCTCTTCCCTCTGACATAGCGCTCATTCATTCATTCATTCATTCAGTATCTGGCACATTTTAGCAGTTTGTTATCTGCATGAATAAAAAAACAAAAACAGGGTTGGTTTATCTGTTAGGATGATTAGAAAACATTTTGGTTCAGAACATGGCATTTCCTTTTGTCGACGATCCCGTTGATGCAGAAGCTGTATTACTTTTCAGAGAGTTAAACATACATTGGGAGATGATATTGAGACCCGACGATATAGATGTATTTTCGTTTCCAGATAACTACCTTCCCAGTCTATCAATTATGTAGCTTGCATAACCTTATCCATCCTCATATCACTAACATCAACCATCGTTGACATGCTCTACGTCAGGAAGTCGCCAGCACATTCTTTTGTCGCATTATGTTTTTTAATCCAGCATATTAGTAAAGTCACTGTAGCAAAACACTGTCAAAAGAGTGTGACTTGCTCTGAAACGTGTTTTAAACGTTTGTGTAGAGTTCCTTGGCCCCAAACCAGTAAGAGACATTACAAACGAAATAAAGGATTGTAAATAATTCCTTTTATGATGGTGCTGCAACCTTAGAATGGGATTAGTAGTAGTACTTTCGCCCGCAGGATTGCACCTAAATGAAATGAATGTAGCCTACTGCCATTCCAGTTTTCACCCTCAATATTATAGGTTACCCGTGATTAAATATGAAATTAATACACTATATTCAAGCTTTTGCATTAACTCGAGCAGAAATTTTCTCCCACACTAATTCTCCCTATTTTACAGCAGTAGCTGTTTTTTTTTGTTTTTTTAAAGGAAATACATGTTCAAAGACGCTGTATGTCTGCATGAGTATTTCCGCCGACCAGTTTGCTTGTGGTTGTTACCATGGTGAATCGTAGTATCATGGCTCCATTTATGCTGCCCTTTTATTGTGGTGGTGCACGTGCTTAACTGAGTAAACCTACTCAGAGTTGATTGAACCAACTCGAATCAGCTGTTCTGGAACTGAAAACTCTGTTTCCCATCCCAGGGTAAATCAACTCAGAGATCAGGGTTAGAGTCAGAGTTTGTTAAACCTCCCTCCTGAAACGGACCCTAGGAGATAGTAGTCTAAGTCTAAGTAACAGGAACACCTTACAATACCATTCATAAAAAAAACTAACTATCCTTGCAATAAATTAAAGACAATAATTTTTCTGTCCATTATTTGCACTGCTTTTGTATTAATAGCTTTAATTTGTAAAGTGAATATTTTTCCAAGAAACTACATGGAATTTTGGCCTTGACAGTAAGAAAAAAGGTTTTAAATGCCATCACTGGGACCACTGTATTATCTGATCGTCTATGCTGCCCATCCCTCCTATAATAGAGCACTGAACCATGCGACATGTGAGTGATGGCTTTTGTCAAATCAATGAGATGTGAACAAGTGCTGTGATAATGTTGTTAGCGGCATCATTTTCTCTTGTGCTTGGTTGAGCTGGTGATTGATAGGTGGTAGCCACTTTGTCCAAGGTCAAGACCCAAACAGTGTTAGACATCAACTTGCAGTGCAGTGTGTGTCCTTGAGAGTGCACCACAAGAAAATAGCAAGAATGAGCTATTGGGATCGCTGACACATCAGTTTAAAAAAAAAAACGGGTCCTTGGAGCTAGTCGATTTTTCATTTCTAAATATCTCGGGGATGAGTGGGTAGACCTACCTTCCTGAGGCTTGTACTACGAAGCAAGATTTGGCGTTAACGAGGTAACTTCAGGTTCAACCCAGGGTTTTCTGTATCACAACGATGGATCACTTGTTACCGGGTTAAATCGCTGTGGTAACTTATGCTTTAGACCTAACCTGGTCGGGAGCAGGGCATGTTGGAGATTAGCTATCAATCCGTGTAAAAGCACCACCTATTGAACAATCAATATTTAATTGATAATGGCGTCACCGTTCTTAGAAGATCCAGTGGAGCACGGTGCACAGAGAGAGGTGCGCTCATAAAACATTCAGAGACCGAGAACCATCCCTGAAGAGTATCTTCATGAAAGATCTAGAGTTTAAGTGGAATTACGTATAGGCTATTTGTGTTTTACAATGATGAAAGTAATGATTATTTAAATAGAGTCTGGTGGGTTTGGTGATGGTGATTTTGCCCTTAAATTAAATATATAAACATATTCAAATGTTGTCTGAGTGAGTTTAGCCTATATGATTTTGTATAGATCGGCTTCTTGAGCAGTGTGTTGCCAATGCACACATTTGAATTATTTTTTAATATTTTTTATTTTCTCTCAGATCGCTTAACACTGCCTTAGACTTAGAAAAATGTAATGTCACCGAGAGGCAATTTGTTGTACATTACAGGCATGTTGACACATAATCCACAATACAAACATTGATCCAAATATCTACAACACCATTTACACATAACATACACACATCAATACATAGAATAGAGTAAAAGATGTACTGTATATTGCACAATATCATAAATAGATAAAACTACTGCCCATTACTTAACATATATTCCTTCAGTCATACCCTTCCCTACATCCTATTTAATTGGGTTATTGCCATAGGAGTTTTTACTTGGTTAGTTCTGGCGCTAGGGTATCCATTTCTATGACCAGAAGGGAGCGGTTTGAACTCCACTAAAAGTGGATGAGTTGTAGCCATGCAAACCTTTTCTGCCTTCTGTGCCAATCTGGTCAGATATAGTTGGTACAGGTTACCAATGATTTTTCCACAGGCTTCCACAATCTTCCTCAGTTTGTTCCTGTCATGGGGCTACCCCATGCCTTCATTTAAGCCGGTGGTAGAATTTGTCTTAGCATGCTAAGACAAATTAGCTTGATCCCGACTTGCTCTGACGTCATGCACACGTGGGCAACGATAATCTCACGAGAGCAAGGCGGCCGCAGTTCTGAGACCCAAGCGGCGCAGTTGGTTTTCACCGACTGCAAGAGCCAGGCGGACCCAGAGCATGCTGGGAAACGCCGGCCTCTCAGCTGATTTAACAGCTGATTGGTTCACGATCAACTCAACATGATGACGTTTTATATAAACCTTTTATTATTTTTGAATTGGAGGGATTTTAATTGCTATTTGTCTGATTTAAAGACTTATTCTGAACAGAACACGTGTTGTGTGGCTGATAGTGACGTTTAGAAGTCAGAGAGACTAAATATGATCAGATCACTGATCATCTCCAGTCTGTTGTTAATTAAAATCAGCAACAGATCGCATGTAGAGCACTTTGAGAGCTACTCTGTCATAATTAAAACAACTGGAGACTGTGTACAAGCTGATATGTGGTATATCTGATTATATTTTATTAAATCGGAATCGCACCACAGTGTTTTTGTCACTTCCTGTCCAGCCTTAAGGCGGCTGGAATCGGCTGTAAACTGTCCGACTTTACCTCAGCTTTTTGTCCCCGCCCCCGCTGCTGCCGCCTGCTCTCGTCTACTTTACAGGCGAGGCGCAGTTCATCTCGAACGAGCCTGTTGTCTTTTGTTGTTCGCCAGAGCAAGGGATGTCAAAAAAAAAAAAAAAAATTCTATCTTGAAGGGGGCGTTGGCCATCAACTTTATACCAGTCCATGCAGCCTTTGAATTCCCCGCAGCCAGGGTACTCTGCACATTGTCCTTGCACTGACACCTGGTCTTATGGATCTCCTTATTTACCTTCATTTGCATTTGTCTTTTCTGTTCTGTAAGCTTCCTGAAGCAAAGACTTTCAATTAGTATGTCCTTAGGTTCTTTCGTCACACACGGTATAATGTTTGGGTACACCTTGATGGTCTTAGTTGGAATGACCGCATTCACACAAAAGTCTATGTAGCCCCTGAAATAGCTTCTGTCTATTCGTCCTCAAAGATGAAGAGTCCTCAAAGATGGTTCAGGATGTACACTCCAAGCATCCTTTCAACATCTCTACGCTGTCCTCATCCCACACCTAAGGGGAAGGGGTAAGGAGTAGGGCTAAGAGAGAAATGAGCCAAAGTCTGTTGTAGCGTACATGTGAGTCTGCTTTGCTGGCCGGTTCACTTGCCACGCAGATAACAAACCACTGGATTGGGAAACCTTGGGTTAATTTAACTAGCAGTTAACCACCTTCATGACACAGGTTATGCAGGACCAAGGTCGTTAGATTAGGTGAAGCTGGTTAACTAAAAGAAATCCAGGGCATGTTGATCTTGATTCGTAGTACAGGCCTCAGATCCATGTTCATTAAATGCTGACAAAATTGCACTTAGCTTTGATTCACAGTCAATGCAGAGTCCATCACTTAGTCACAAAAACAAAAAACAGCATCCATTTGATGAAAAGAAGCCTCTGACACTTAAGCTCTTTCGTGGCGGGCGAATATGGTTATAATTACTCTTACAGGTATCGGAAGCCGACAGTTGCAGAGTGCGGAAGTAGAACGGTTTAAATTTACCTTCATACAAATTCCTGCAGTTATGTCTAGTAATATCTTTATGAGCGATCTCCCCAATGGAGTCCAGAAACACACGCTTTAAATTACTTCAGCTAACAAAAACACACATAATAGCCCATTAGTTCTTATTGTTACTTTCCATTTGGCTCAGGGTGGTACAATTATGCGGGTGTTAAACTCCTGTCAGTCTTACTTCACGCTAAACTCACTAGTGTATACTCGTTTGGATTTTTAATTAGCTAAACTGAGAATATTAATTAGTTGAGAAAATACCATTTCTTTTTGTTTAACAGATTAGAGATGCTTACTCAATTCTTAATTAGCTGCTGAAGTTAAGCTGTATGAACTTGTTTGTGTGAAGCACAGTTTGTTCCAAAGATAATAGCCAGTATGCAAATGTTGTTGAATACAGCAGCCCAGGGTAATTCAACAAGAGAGACAGAAAACAAATGAACCAGTCAGGGTTTAGTTCATTTGATCAACAGAGTAGTAAAGCATGGTGGTCATTTTCAAAGTGGAAGTTTGACAAATCATTACTGGGGGATCAGGAAATCAGGGACTTGTTTTCCACAGGGAAATCTTGGTTTAAGCTATTATAAACAAACAGATTTCTTGGACTTCTAGTGAACTGTGACGGGTGCAATGCTGTCACCACCAATACAAACAGGATTTATTCAAAATTACATTATTGAAACCATTTGTTTAAATATAGAAGAACATTGAAAGTGGCTTGCTTTCAGTAATATATAACCTTTAAACAGTATTTTTTTTATCTGTAAATCTATCCATTTTCTTTTGATTAATGTGTATGTATTTTACATAGATTTCATTGTTTGCATTATGCCTTCCTCAGGAAAACAGATACATAACATAGATACACAATACGGAGTGTGTTATTGTGATTAGCAACTTATGGAATTTAGCAGCAAGTATTGCTTCCATTATTGGCAGAATGAGATAGAGCTGTAATGAATCATTAAAAAAGATGCAGGGTGGAAAATGACATCTTCACTTCTGCTCTTAACCATCTGGTGGCACTCTTCCAGCTTTTAAAGACCCAGGAGTGTGCTACATGTGCAGTCCCATAATGGGACCAAAAGCTGCTGCGCCCACTGAACAAAGGCTTTTGTGACAGAGATCACATTCACGTTGTCCTCATAGTAACACAATCACATAAAGCATCTATGTGCAGTAGAGTTCCTTTTCTGTTATTCTGACATCCTTCTCACTTAGTTCAGATGCAACCAATTCAAAGAACGCAATATCTGTGACAACCATATCATGATTAATGAGATGCATCATCTAATGATTATATCAGTGATGAAGACCAACTCTGTAAGTGACATTTCTGCATTACAATTCATTAAGCATCATTTTCATTATTGTCAATAGACAAAGATATTATAATCATACTGAATTTCACTCACACAATCTCTCTTTTTTGGGATGATCAATAGAATGTAATAATTAATCCTTTCTCATA
The DNA here is from genome assembly GCA_026937815.1 of Etheostoma perlongum. Classification (NCBI taxonomy): domain Eukaryota; kingdom Metazoa; phylum Chordata; class Actinopteri; order Perciformes; family Percidae; genus Etheostoma; species Etheostoma perlongum. The sequence continues at coordinate 12,155,767 of CM049390.1, read as the reverse complement.
TGGTCTGAGCGAGTTCTATGTAGGTTCTCAAATGTTATTGATAAGACAAATCTGTGGTCAGAAAATATCAGTTACTACCAGTACAAATGCGTAAAATTACACAATATTCACACAGGGTGTGGAATGCCGGATTAAAACATAATTCACTGCACTACAAATTATCCAAATTGAAGCAACATTTTGCCACTAGAGTTAATGCTACCCTTATGGCAGCTGTCCTTTGTGTGACATGACGATGTAGCAGCAGTAAGTTGCACCGTTTGCTAATGTCTACCACAGAATCCAAATGGCCCTTGTTATGAGAGGACTCTAGCCGAGCCCCTCTTCTCTCTGAGTAGCATCGACCCCCTCCATCCACGCCCACTGTTTTGACTGTCAGCAGCCCCTCCTCTCCTCCTCAGCCCTAATGAGCCGTCTCCTGGGGCAGGGCTTTTCCCCTGGTAGGGGTAAAGAGGCCATCATGTTGCTCATCTAAAGACGACACATAGCCATGACTTCCCCCTAATTGTGTGCCTATGTTGGCTCATTTGTTTGTGTCGTTAAAAATTCACCCCCATATTTTCCCCTCCCCACTGATAGACCGGCTGTAAGCAATTTAGGGGTGCAGATCGTTTCTACTGGCTTGGGAGGGCTTTTGAGGCCTCTCTCTCTGATGTATAGAAACACCCACAGACAGACTTGCAAAGTCTAATGAAAATTAAACACAAACATTCTTCCTTATGCATACACACAGACAAACACACGTACACACGTGCTGGTGAAACCCTTTGGGACTGGTTGTGTATGTGGTGAATTTAAAGTAGCAAACATCAAACCTAGACTGACTATGACCTGTAGCAGAGGAGACATTTGCAGTAGATGGCCCTTTAAATATTAATGCAGTAAAGTTATGCAGATTGTGTATTGATGGGCATCAGAGAAGTTTAAATGTATTTTGTTTAAATGTACTTTCTCTTCCTGACAGTTATGTTCTAATTCCAGAAACAAGCAACACAGCATATTTTTTTAAATTATTTTCTCAATTGCTTAAGTGCTTCTCTGGAGTAATGCTTCAGTTTGCACAGAATGGATCCCATGAATGTATACACAATTAGTTTGTAATACCTCAATCAAGCACAATTACCACTGATTCAATATAAACATGGCCTTCCCCTCTGTCACTTGACTTGGCTATGACATTTGCCAGGTGGCGTTTGCCTTCACCATGCTAAGGCTGTTATGGGTCTAATGACCTCTAAGCATCCTGTTTATCTGACTGAAAACAATGTTAGGACCCAACAAGGCTGCACCTTATTACAGATCCTATAGTTAGTAGGCCTCCATTTTGCGCAGATCTTGATTTAAATGTTTTTTCTTGCATTTTTTATTTACATTTAAATCCCTATAGGCAGAAACATTGCTTATTATTGGACAGATCCACTGGGTACACATTAAATGCACATGTTCAGGTATAACAGCAAAAATAAGCATCAGAGACAACGGGATTATTCTCTAATTTTGAGATTTTTTAAGTCAGATAAGGCTGAATCTGCAGATTATTTTCTCGATAAATTGATTATCTCTTTTATTAGAAAAAAAAAATAAAATATTGAAAACACATGACAGAACAAGTCAAGTGTGACATGTTGAAATGTCTTGTTTTGAATGATCAGCGGTCCAAACCACACTTCTTTAATAAGTCATATCACATCGGCAACAAGATAACATCACTGTACTGTATATGCTAGCTGCTGAATACTTCTCTTTAGTTCATTGACTGTATATCTAAAGGATTGCAAATATGAAATGTTAGATTTAAGAAGCAATGTGCTGTCCTAGATGTTTTCACACATTTTCACACACCTAACATGGAAATGTGTATTCATGGATCATTATGTCACCATCTACCCAGTTTTGAAAGCGTTAGGACTGCATCATTAACTTCATCCACTCAGGACGTAACTGATCTTAGGCAGAGCTACGCTTTCTTTCTTCTGTCCGATTGTCAGAGCTTTATCTCCTCTATTGAAGGGGTAATTAATAACCAATTTGTAAATATTAAATTATCCAACATTTGTAAAGCTGTAGGAAAACCATGGGCAGTGGGACATGAAGGATATGAAATATAAAAATGAGAAGCTGAAAAAAAAAAGCTGATGCTCTGAACTGAGTAATCAGCTGATGACCATGTACGTTGAGATCTCTAATAGAGCAAAAATGTACAAAAGGCTAAAACTGATGACCTCATACTCAGTGCTTTGTTTTCAATTTATGCAAAGACATAACTACTAATGAAAGTAGGGATATGTTTAAAAAGGTATAGACTAATGTTGCATGGTTAATAAGGATATAACCTTTGTGTACATAATTATGTTCAGAAAAACTGTTAAATGAATCTACTGCATTTTAAGCATATGAACATGAGGCTCCAGGAGTCAGACAGATTATGATGTCAACTTCCTGTGAAAGACATCCTACTGTCAAACAGCGCTGAGATGTGAATTAATCTTATAATGTTTAATCAAAGCTGAGAGGCTCTATTGTTTTATAGTCTGACTACCTGCTTCAGAGAGCAGATGTAGAGGAGAGTAGAGGGTTTTGAAGGTATAAGGGCAGGCAGAAACACATAACATGACTCATATAGCGCACAATGAAAACAGAGGGAGCAAGAGATTCATTTATGTAAAAAAAAAAAAAAAAAAATCAAAATTCAAAATTCAAAAATAATCCCCGACTGTTTCCTTATCGTCTCATTTTCATGTTAATGTCACATTCCACCATGTAATTTACATCATTGTGAAATCTCACATCTAGCATAAGGCAAGATAATATCACAGATCAAATCCTATTTGCAAAAAAGATTTACACTGTGCAGGCTCACTGTGTGATACCTTAAATACATAAAATCTAATAAAAAAAAAATCACTAAAAACACACAGGTGAATCACCTACCTCAGATACAGGGCTGTTACTGGCGGCCGATCTGGTCTCCAGTTACTGGCACCGCCTGGGTGCTGTCGCCAGCATTACACAATGTAGTGGCTTGTTCTGACCTTCTGTTCATCCAGCCAGCGCAGCATGAGTGCATTGCTGGGAATGGGTCCAAGCTAGGCAGCACCATGTGGTTAATCCCAATGCAACTACAGCGTCGAGGATACCCATAAGGTTGGCACAGTATAACAGCATGACAGAGACATAGCCTGGGTACCAAATTCCTTACGATGTTGCAGCTTAATCCCAGAGAGCTGCAACAATATATAAATTTAGAGAGATGAAGGGAAAGACAGTGATACATTGTTTTTGCCTTAGGTGAGACACCCGTTACTGTCTTGACATGACAGAGAACGTAGAGATCAAAGAAGATGCTCTGGAGAATGGGCTTTTGCTTTGTGTGTACGTAGCTAAGCTACAGTTGCTGACACAGTTCTTCATAACCCTTTTATTCAGGCTTTTGTTATTGTGCATACACATAAGACAGTCCTGCAAATGCATGTGAGCATGCTTCTATGATCACACACACACTCCTCCAGAAAGTACACCTACAACACCACAGATGATCATAAGCTTGGGCAGAGGTCCATTTCCCATCTCTTGCGTAAATCAATATCTTTAAAAAGAGCAGACAGAATACTCCTCATTCTCCCTTCTATCCTTTTTCATTTTTACAAGTGTTTCTGTGGATGGTAGCTACTTTAAATAACAAAAACAAAGTCCTGCGTGACACACACCCAACGACTTGGGAGTGAGTAAATCAATGCTGGCAGCCATGCAGAGAGTGAACGTACATTAAATAGCGGCAGTGTCAGTTTACCTCCATGTTTATGTAAGACAATCCCTCTGACAAAACATACTGATATCTTCTAAACTGAGTGCAAAGTACATGCAGGAAAATTTAATTAGTGCCTGTTGTCAATGCGTGAATGATTGTTGTGATGGGCATACGTGTCCATACCTACAGGGGATACACTGTAAAAGAAACACTGGAGAAGAGAGAAAGCGAGAGTGTGAGTGCATGTAGGTGGAGGGGATTAGCTGATTGGCATGCAGGTGGAGTACTTCTCTGAATGCAGCAATATTTGCAGCAAGCCTCTGACAAGCAGATGCCACTCAATCATGTGAGCCCCATTCAAACCCTTTCCTCAAGGCACAGATGGTGCAGCACTGAACAATTCCACCGTTAAAATCCACATAAACGCATAACATGATATACAGTATATCATTTAATAAAGAAGACAGCTCACATCCATCCATGTATCCATCTTCATCCGCTTATCCGGTATCGGGTCGCGTGGGCAGCAGCTCCAGTAGGGGACCCCAAACTTCCCTTTCCCGAGCCACATCAACCAGCTCCGACTGGGGGATCCCGAGGCGTTCCCAGGCCAGGTTGGAGATATAATCTCTCCACCTAGTCCTGGGTCTCCCCCCGAGGCCTCCTCCCAGCTGGACGTGCCTGGAACACCTCCCTAGGGAGGTGCCCAGGAGGCATCCTTACCAGATGCCAGCTCACATCCAGCTTAGTTAAACAGTAAACTTCAGCTAAAGCCAATACGTCTACATGAAATTGCATTAGTATTTTCAGCAATTCATGCCAAAATGACAACTTACACTGCAATACACTAAGCACCAGCAGCTGATCTCTGTGCTGCTGTTGCATTGTGCCTCCAGGGCAAGTTTTGGAGAGGTACCTTCCAATTCTCTCCCTGTTCTCACACTCAATATGGTGACACAGAATGTGTCAGACAGAGTCAAGCTCTGCTATCAAGCTCCAGATAATTGTGTGGCCTCATGGAGAGCAAGCACATGGAGTTTAAACTTGCCTTCAGCTATAAGCACAGTCAAAACCAAAATGACAGAAAGCAGAGAAGAAGAGTGAAGACTGAGTGTGCTGCCTTGAGGGAATGATAACCTTTCTTAACAAGTCCCTTGTTAAAAAGTAATGGAGGATTTTTAAAAGCAGTGCAGGCGTGTCAATAATGTAGGACGCAGCGAGAAAATTTGGTGGATGAAATCACTTCTACTTTGACAATCAAGGATGTATTCTTTATGGTGCTGAGGCCTGTAATGTGTTTCAGTATTCGGGTAACAACCATTTCACAGTGACTTACGGTAAAGATTTTTTATCTTAAATTATCTCACATTTGCGTGCAAACCAATTCCAATGACTTGATTCTATCAGTTTTTTCATCAAACTGTGACAGCTACATAGATTGCTAACTGACACCTCTCCAGTTGATCTGACAGAATCTAACACCTTTAGATGTCCTTTAAGCCAGTTTATCATTATCACTCTATTCTCCTTTCACTTTTTTCCCCCCTTTCTCATCTGTGCCCAGACCATGAAGTGACACCTGACCCTGTTGGTCCCCAAGGTTAACGCAAAGCCTAATGACTTAGAAAACTGCCAGTAAAATTTCTACCCTTAAAGCAGAGGGAAGTATTTGAAATTTCTAAAACAGCACACAATCAACAAAATTAAGAAAAAGGAACTAAACAGCAGTCTTTTACAGAGGTATTGATGGACACTCCCTGTAACATTGTAAACAACCAACTGTAACACAGTATTTAACAAAGAACCAAGAGTAATAGAAGAGGCTATGGGATCCTTGGTCAAAATCAATGCATATGGGCGCCAGGAGGAGGAGCGGGAGCCCATATATGGAGGTTTGCTCCTCGACTCAGCAGGCCCAGGTTCGACTCCGACCTGCGGCCCTTTGCTGCATTCCCCCTCTCTCCCCCCCCTTCACTTCTTCAGCTGTCCTGTCATTAAGGGCCTAGAGTGCCCAAAAAATGCTTTATAAGCCAGCTGTCTGCTTTACTAGTCAGTATAGCTCCCAAACAACCAGTACAAAGCTGTAGATAATTTGATTTTAAGATTTCAAGGCTCTTAAGGTAGCATTACAGTTAACTGACAGTATAGCTAAGGAATGAAGAAATAGCGCTTTATCTAACTGACTGCATTGAATTGATGAACATTGATATTGAGGCATCCGGTTCAAAGGTATCAAAATAGAATATTTTTGTCATTGTTTCGCATTTCTACGTTGGCCGACAGGAGCAAACGCCCTGCAACTTAAGGAAACACATGGAAATAGACAAAACAAGGAAATTATATAAACAACTTTATTAATTTGACAACCCATGCGCAGCATTTAGCAAATACACCGCAAATACACACAACCAAATACATAAACACGCTGCAAATATAGAAACCACGCAAAGAGAAAAGCACACAAACCCCACCAAAAAAAGAAGCAATGCAAAAAGAAAAGCAGATGCAAACAAAAAACGCTGCATCCAGATTACACAAAGGAAGTTCTCCAGACCTCTAGAGGGAGCGCTAAGTGGGAGAGAGAGAGAGAGAGAGAGAGAGAAAGAGAGGGGACACATTCAATCCTTTTTAGTCCATAGACTGTTAATTTACAGTCTATGCTCTTAATACATCCATGCTTCAATCTCAGAACGGTGTGAAACAGTGTGCAACTGCTCTGAGATCATAGACTGTAAATATTAAGTCTATGTTTGAAATACGTTTTCTCTCGTTTGGTGGTGTCTCGGCTCAGGTCACAAGATACTCAATCAGCAGAGACATGTCTGTAAACTTGTGGTAATAAAACATTTAAAACTGCATCAGCGTTTAACATTGATTTGTTTGTTTAAGCCATATGACATGAGAGGGTTTCATTTCGAGGTAAGAAAGGCACATCACTGAAGTGTAGGCCTCCCCAAGTGAAATACTGTGATTATATAACAACGGTTACCAAATAAGTGATAATCAATCTCAATTCATATTGTGGAGCAATTTGCTCTTGTAATAAAAAACAAAACAAAACACAGACAGGATTTCTACTCCCTCCGTTTAGTTAGCCAGCCAATTTGCACTATATAGACAGTGGGATTTATCACACTGAATTAATCCCCCCCACACATACAAACACAAAACTGCTAACTCCATCGTGTTGTAAGTAAGACATCTGCTGAAAACGTTATTGTATTCATTAGCATGATTGCCTTACTGTTTAGTTCAAAAACATCCAAAACACCAAAGTACGAAGACATAGCAGACCAGACACAAGCTTTTATTTTGCGAACGTCACCAGCCGAGAGGGCATGAGATGGGAGCATAGACTGTATAATAATAATTTAATATACATCCATAGTCAAATGGTCTGGAGGCATGAGATGGGAGGCCTCCAGGCTGCAGTCATACCTGGCTAACAAGGCAGAGCACTCTCTCCCCGTGGGGTCGAAAATCAAGCTGTCCCACTTAGTGCTCCCTCTAGAGGCCTGGAGAACTTCCTTTGTGTAATCTGGATGCAGCGGGGGATTTTTTTGCATCTGCTTTTCTTTTTGCATATCTTCTTTTTTGGGGGTTTGTGTGCTTTTCTTTTTGCATGGTTTCTATATTTGCAGCATGTTTATGTATTTGGTTGTATTGTGTGTATTTGGAGCACGTTGCTAAATGCTGTGCATGCTTGTGTTTTGTCTATTTGCATGTGTTTTCTTAAGTTGCAGGGTTTTTGCCCCTGTCGGCCACCGTACATTTCAAATGAAATATTCCTTGATGGGAAAAGATTCAGTGTCTGTCATGGAGTAACTGCTTTAGTTTATAGTCCTGCCAGCATTTTGGATCCAGAGGGGCTCGCAGTAACATGCTGACACCATTTTATCCATTTAGTTGAAAATGAGAGGAGAGTGCCTTTGCAGTTTTATGATCTTATCCCACTTGGCGAGATTTCTGTTGCTCCTGGTATGTCTAACGCCCAGGGCATGGAAAATAGAAAATATGCTCTTGTGCTCGCCCTCTCTCTGTCTCTATATGTGTGTTACAGTTACAAACACCCACACACAAAATATTTGTCTGCACACTAAAATATTTGTGCGTGGGTGTTTGTAACCCCTGAGTGATTGCCCTCTGCTTAAAAAACAGCAAAGCTTCTGTACTGCTGTACCTGTCATCTCCAAGCCTTGCATCTACACGGTTTAACTCTTCCTGGTATTCCTCCCTCCTGGACTCAATGGTCCACTATGTGCAGAGTGAGTCAGCTCCAGGTTGAGTGCTGGCTGTGTTTAGAGTCAGAGCCAAATCTTGGCTGCCTCATGAGTGACCTGTAAATAGGAGGTGACAATCATAGACACATAGCACCTACAGCAGTTGGCTACAGACCGAAGCAGAACATACTGAAGCCATTTTCCCCTCATGTACCACCGTGACTCCAGTGGTATTTGAAACTGAAATATTCCTCCATAAGTCACTCCAAATGTAACAAAATTCTTACATATGACAAATGTAGCTACATTGCAACAAAGGGTTCAGCAGGACGCATTTTGGAGTACCTCTACATCACTGAAGATAAGAACCGTGTGGGGACATTTGCACCAATGAAGAGGATAGAGCTGGGGATGCAGCAGCTAGCTAACGTGGCTAATGGTGCTAACCAACAGTGGTAACGCAGCTAGCGGGATTACTCACTGAGGCTATCGGGGAGGTGCAATGTTTTCCACAGTGAAGCCAGTGAACTGCTGCTGTTGTGGGAGGAGATGAGGGCCCAGCTGTTCTGAAGCTTTATGGGTGCCTTAAAGCCTAGCTATCATTTCCTGAATGTTTGTCCTGAAAAGCGAAACGGTGGAGAGAGGGGGGTTCATTACAGGGATGATAGACTGAGCCAGAGGTGTCTGTGTCCCACCTGAGCTGCACACATTGACCAGCAGAGGTTGACAAGTGATCTCAGCCAGCATCAGCTCCGTCCTCTTGTGGGTGTTTAGTTTTGTGTCTCGGTCTGTTGGTCCGCCATTGTTAGTCAGCAGTAATGAAATGTAGGCACCGATTAACGTACAGTTTCATTTCAAAAGTTCCCAAATTCCGAGTACAATGGAAGCACCGTCACTATCTGTGCTTTGCATTTGAATTTAAGGCACTCAGATTGTATTACTTGGCAAAGCAGCAAATGCACGCACTTTCATCAGTGGGTTATATGCTCAATCACTATTGTTTTAACTCACTCTTTGGCAATTAACTACAACCTTAACATGGTTAAAATCCAATTATATATAAGGTAACTAAAATGAAACAAAATATAAAATAAAAAGTATTTACCTTTGTAACAAAACATAACATTTATGAAGTCATATTTGAACGGATTAAAAAAACACTACCTTTCCAGATATTTAAATCCAACATGTATGCATGTAGTTGTTTGGTGGACAACGATAGCCAGGATTGCCAGCTGTTATAATCCCTCCAGTTAACTGAATATGGGCTGCCTCTGGTTTTTACTGTAAAGATGCACATCTGGAACCCCCATGGCTTCTTCTTTACCATTACACATAACAACTGCCATGCAAATAGCAAATGTATTCATAGCATTAAACAAAAGCTTCAAATAAACCATATAGCCATAGGGTTGCAGGGTAAAAGATAGGGCTGAAAATGTGCAGAGAGACAAAGAGGAGCAACACCCAAAGACTATCTGTGATTACATGTCATAACACACCATGCTGAAGACTGCGGGTGTCCTGCCAGAGCGTAAATCACAGCCTGTGCTCCCTTGGGCTTTTCAATGGGTGACAGCTCCAGACCTCGTCTCACCTACTCCACACAACTCCCCTTCTAAACACACATTGGCCAAAATATACACAGTCTGCATAATAAAGACAGAGGCAGGATGACAGTAATCATATCTGTTCTGGCAGTTAATCAAAACTTCCTGCATATAATCATCACACTGGAGTTAGAGGTGGATTTTTAAGGTAAATATGTTAAAGTCTCTTGCAGAAATAAGATCATCACAAGGATAAAAGTAAAATAAACTCATTAGGGATGATTTAATGAGTTAATTAAATATTGTTTAGAGAAAAAAATAGATTCCAGATACTCCTCATATTATGCTTATTTTCAGGTTCATACTTGTATTTAGAAGTTATAACAAAATAGACATGGTTTAATTTTCCAAAAACACCATAGTTTTGTTTGCTGCAGCTCGTCTTTTCACCCTGTGTGTTGAGCTCTGTTTTAGCTACAGAGCGAGGTATCTCACTTCTGTTCCATCTTTGCTGGGAGTCGCACATGCGCAGTAGCTAGGTCAGCACTACAAGCCAGTCAGAAGCAGAGTAGGAGGGTGTGCTACGCTAGCAGCTAGGCGAGCATTATAACGTGTGTTACAAAGTGACGTTTGGCACGGACGTAAAGGCTGGACTACAATAGAGCTGTTTGGAGCAGTTTGTAAACAGTGTTTTCTGTTGGAAATAATAAGTCCCTTTGTGGTGGCCTTTTTCACTTTGTAAACCTATAATGTGCACAAAAAAGATATAACACAATAAAGTAAAGGGAAAAAGCCAAAAAGCATAATATGAGCACTTCAGTAAATGAAGAGCTCATCTTTGGATTTGGCCTTTGGCAAAAATTGCATTGGTAAGTCCAGTAATGCAATTTAGCATAGATCCTCTCCAAAAAGAATCACAGAAAAACTAATTTATGCAGTAATTTCTAGTAAATGATGCCTTTGATAGCCAGTGGTGGAATATAACCAAGTACTCATTTACTTCCTGTACTAAAGTACAAATTTGAGGTACTTGTACTTCACTTGAGTCTTTTCTTTTCATGATACTACTTCGACTCCTACTCCGCTACGGTTCAGAGAGAAATTTTGTACTTTTTACTCCACTTTACAAATTAAGATTTTTGCACACAAAACACATGTAGTTTATAAAATGTAACTACCCAACAATATATAGTTTCCAAACTGTGAGCATTTTTTCTTGCATCAAGTACTTTTACTTTTAATACTTTAAGTACTTTTTCCTTTTTACTTGTACTTTAATAAAAATGTTACTTGTAAAAGAGTATTTTTTCAGTGTAGTAGTCACACTTTTACTTAAGTAAAAGATCTAAATACTTTTTCCCACCACTGTTGGTGGCTGATAATTATTATAGTCCAAGAAAAAGCAAACAGTCCGATGCTTTACTGGATTATAACATTGAACTACTGTTGGAAGACCCAAAGGTTTGATCCACACATTCTGAAGGTTTAGCGAGGAATAAATCATAGGGCAAAAATCATTAGTGGGTCAAATTAAGTACATCAAAGACTACGGTGAAGATTTTCTATTTTTCCGCAGTAAGATTGATGTCTCATGGATTTCATGGCATTCTGTACAACAGGCTCTGAATCCCTACTTCATCACAAACAATAATCATTTAGTGCTGCGAGTGACAGTTCTGCTTTGTAACAGAAATGTATGTGCCTGGTTATCCTCCATCTGTGATGGCATCTGTTTCATATTGTTCTCTTGCTCTCTGTTTGCCAGTATTTTATCCAGTCAGGAAGGTGGCCCATTTGCTAGATTCTTTCTGCCAATTTTTTATGACAAATTTTAATTATATTTATTAAAACTGGTAAAGTGAGGAAGACTGTCAACTAGATTGCACCAAGAATAAATGACTGACCTCTTACTCCTATGTCTGTGTCTCTCAAAATAAAATAAAATAAAGTGCTTCATCTGTGTCAGGTGGACGTGCATATAAAAATCACTTGTGCTAAAAGCCAGGGTCAGTGTGAACCTCATATCTTCCATGTTCCATCTTCCACAAGGTCGGGATCCTGTCAAGTTCAATGACCCTGGTCAAGAGTCAAGATTACGGTCACAGGGCACAATGTGTTTTGGATGGATGTCCATCTGTGAGCTCGCCACGAGGGTCACGGACACTTTAATTTGAAAGCAACAGCGTGCTTCATTATGTGCAGCTCTCATACTACTTCTTGCCTTGGATTGCAGTGTGGTAGGTCATGCTGTCATAAATTTAAATCCAAGACATAAAACTGTCCAATCAAGACCAATCTACAGTGTATAGGGGTTTCTTTTCTCTTTTAAATGTCACTATAATTACATTTTAAATTCACATTTTATTTAAAGCAACACTTTTTAAATGGTGTACTGTACATATTTTTCTTGGGTAAAAGTAGCACATCATACCAAGGGCACTGTGTATTCAAACATAAAACCAAACTATCATTTTCTCTGATATGCTGGCAGCCCTTCACATACATTTTGCCTTTAAGCATGGTCCAGATTGAAGAGTAATGGAGCTTAAGAAATCCAAAGGGGTGCTAGCCACGCTAAAGAATAAGAAGTGGGATTCACCACACACCATTTCACACATACTGGACCCAGAGTAACCAGAGAATGTCAGAGGTATGTGCTGTTCAGAAAAACCTATGCATTTATACAGGCTTAACCCTAATTCAATACAGAGGGGGGTGGTGCACTGGGCCAACCATGAAATTAACTATTTCTGAGACATATCAGCTTAAAGAAACCAATGCAGCTCTACACACCTGTAAGGCTACAAATTCCAGTTGAGTTAAACCGCAGTGTAAACGTGCAGCGCATGGAAACAGTAAAAGTAAACTCAGCAAAAAAATAAACGTCCCTTTATCAGGACACTGTATTTTAAAGATACTTTGTAAAAATCAAAATAAGGGTTTAAACAATGCTTTTCATGCTTGTTCAGTGAAACAAACAATTTATGAACATGCACCTGTTGAACGGTCAGGAAGAAGAAAATGAGTCAGGTTCACGGTCAGGTTGAAGAAAATTAGGAAAGTAAAGAGACCTTTCTACTGACTCTGAAAAACACCAACTGAAAGATGCCCAGGGTCCCTGCTAATCTAAGTGAATGTGCCTTAGGCATGCTGCAAGGAGGCATGAGGACAGCAGATGTGGCCAGGGCAATATTGCAATGTCCCTACTGTGAGACACCTAAGACAGCGCTACAGGGAGACAGGAAGCACAGCGGATCGTCCTCGCACAGGTACAGGATGGCAAAAACAACCCCAAGAACTGGCCAGTCTGGTGTAGTAAATGAGGAGGAGATGCACTAAGGTACTTAATGCAGCTGGTAGCCACACCAGATACTAAGGCCTACCTTTGATGTTGAACCTCCCCTCCTCCCCCCCCTTCTTTGTTAAGGGACACATAATTCCATTTCTGTTAATAAAAAAAAAATCTGTGAAAAGTGTTCAGTTTATGTCTTAGTTGTTAAATCTTTTAATACACATATACATTTTATGATTGCTTTTATTCCACCTGCAGACAATTCATCCTTGTGTACCCAATGCTAATGGAGGATTACTTTGGCCACCTAAACCAAACCCCTGCACGTTATGTCATACGTTTAATCTTTACATAAAAATGAAGGGGATACGCGGATTTCCCAAAATGTCAAACTTAATTCCTTTAAAGGTGTAGTAACCCTATAGAAGTAATATGCTGTACATTTTGTTGCAACACTGGAAACAAGCCTTTTATCATTTTCCCTCCCTTCATTTTTGGAGAGCATCCATGCCGACTTGCTGGTAAAAATTAATTGTGACATGTTAAAAATGAGAGTGAGAAAAGGATGCAAGATTTCATTCAAATCTGTGCTGTGGTTAAAACAAAGGCCACATCATTGCAAATTCAATAATGAATGCTCTGATTTAAATAGAGCCAAAGCACCAATTAACCAGAAAGTGTTCCTGTAAAACAGAGGAAGTGACAGGAATCAGCCGGGCTTAGCCATATCAGCGAGGCGTAACTGCTCAGCCTTCCTCTCATCCAGCTCTGGTGTGTGTTGGTATTGTAGAACTTTATGTCATTACACTACAGACAGTGTAGATGCGAAGAGGTCAGTTTTAACATGCAAAGCTGTAAACCTATTTTATGGTGACTTTCATGAAGCTCTTGCTAGGCTGTCATTCTTTATCTGCTTAGCAGCCGACAGAACACAGCTCCACCACGACCTCTGGCCTCTCTCATATTTGCTATTTGCAACCTCTTCTTTGAATTTCAAGTCCAGCTGGAGTCCAGAAGTTCAAAGCTCAGCCTTTGAAGTTGGGCGTAATTAACACATAACTGCATTTTCTTTTTTAACTAATCATGCAAACAGCTGCACCGTGGTCATAGTCACACAGACTGGCCTGGCTTTATGTGACAGCATTACGAAAAAAGCTACCCATTTATGTGGTCATATCCCTGTGAATTTATAGACCCGGCTGCAATGGTGTTATTGCTTACAAAAGGTGACTAATGAGCATGAGGTGAGAAGTGAAACTTGTCATTAGAGTAAAGAATATGAGAGGGGCAAGCTGAGAGGGTCAAGTCTTGTGTGAAAGGAAACAGGGATGATGATTGAAACTGCCAAGTAAAACTTGAGCTATGGGGTTGTGATTAAACTGAAAGGACAGACATTATGGCCCTCCCATCATTCTGCACGTTGATTGCATGCCTGCCATGTCCCTGTCAGACTGACTGCTTCATCAAAAGGTCTTTGTCTGGTTCGAGTACCCCATTTGGTTGTAGGACCTTCCCTGGAGGCCACAGAGGACAGAAAAAAAACTTATGCTCACTAAAAAATGTCCAAAACTTCTATATTTCTATGAGTAATTCCATAAATGTGTGAGCCAAGTTGTGTGACTGAAGTCCTAGTTTCTCCTCAAATGATACATTACTATGATATGATTAATGCAAACTGATAACGCAGATTTTCAAGTAGTTTTGTGACGTGAATAAACTCATCACAAAACTATAATTTAATAAAAACTGGAGCCTAAGTGTTTCATTAACATTATCAATTATAATGTGTGTGCTATGCTACGAGCATGGCTTTATAGATAGTAATGTCAGTCGGTTAGTCAGTCCACTACTTTGGCACTAACAAATGCAAACTACTACATGGACTACATACCAGCTAAACATCAGCATGTTCTCATTGTAAGCATGTTAGCATGTTGAGGGCAGCATTGACCTTTTAAAAAAAAAATTAATAAAAAATAAGGAACAGTTCACCCCACCTATTTATTTATTTTTTGAGTCCCATTATATTGATAGAAGAGAGACAACTCTACGGCCAATATCTCACTGGGCAACTTACACCAAAACAATCTAGACTGATAAAATATCACAATTTTTATTTGGGGGTGAACTGTCCCTTTAAGTACTATGTAAACACAACTACGTTTTGGATTCTGCACACAAGTAGCTTGAGAAGTTTATATTTCCAGGGGTTTAAAAATGATTTTGCTGTTGATAAAAAAGGTCTCCAAACGGTTTACCAGGCTGCACTCACCATTAAAGAGCAGGAGCACAAATGTTTCCCCACCGCATTATAGGCCTGAAGAGAACAAGGGTAAACTGATACAGAAATTACAGTTTTTGGTGAAGTATAAAACGGAGATTAAAAGCCTATTTTGAATAGAGTCAGGGAGCAAATGATGTCCAAATCGCTTCTTAGTGCTTTCAATTCCGCTTCACAAATTGGTAAAGGGTTATGGGGTGCCACATCAAAATGACAGAATAATTATGACAAGGGGCATTTCATTGGTATACAAAAAGATTCTGAATAGAGAGAGGCCACAGAGGTGGACTCCTTGTGATTGCGATGTGTAGCAGTTCTTACATTTCATGCTGCATTCTCTCAAAATAATAGACTAGATAACAGCTTGTTTAAACATTTAAAAAAAAAATGGAGGGCATAATTTATTTTGGTCTAGATCTTCATTCTCTTTATCGTCAGTGTTCCTAAAGCTCAGACACCCCATTCTGGTCTCCACCCAGGAGGTCTGGCCCACCCAGTGACCCCAGCGTACCCAGTCAGACTAAACAATGATGCCGGGTCACCTGCTCATGGCCCAAGACAGATGGCTAGCTCCTCTCTGCAGTCGCCACCATGGCCAAGGTCACCTCCTCTGCTCTCTGTGCACCTGCAACCCAACACTCCCATCATCTTTATTTCTGCTATACCTAGCACACGCCATTGCACAAACCCTTCCCCCTCCCATGTTAACAGAGGAGAACCATTCATCTAAATGAACCATTTAGATTCTGCTGGTGTATGCCACACCATGCTGATAACAGCATCCCACCTGCAAAAAAAAACTTGTGGGACAACAGCGCAAATACAACGCCACCGTGAATAAAGAAAATGTCACCGGAAAACATTTCTCAAGAGTCAGTTGATAGATCTATTTCTATTAGTCATTACTGAAGAGCTATTCACCATTTCACTAATCAAGACATGATGCAAGGATGGCAAAGATGACAACAGTATGGAAACAATGAAAACACACTGAAATAACATTAAATTACAACAAATGCCTCCCTTGCATTAATCCAAATCAATGAGCACCTGAGTCATTCCACAAAATGCTCCACAGCAGGCCACTGGATATGGTGAGTAGTATTGACGAGAGGCTGTGATCCATGAGACAGGCTACCTGTCACCATCACGGGAGTCCCTCCCTCACACATTCAATACAGCAAACCATCAGATCAATGTCTACAGACACAGTCCTCCCCCTGCAAAACTAATTATCCGAGCATTTTATACTGCCAAGTCCCCTCCACGCTTTGTTTATGCAGGCTGCAATTAGCAAAAAGGGTCAATAAAAAACTGGGGGAGGTAACGGTGAAGGAGGAACAATGGCAGAAGGTGAGAGGTGGAGTCTCAGGAAAGCTGCCACTGCAGAGACAGCAGGCAGGAGGCATGGATGCAGGGCTGAACGTGTAACAGAGCAGACTGTACACTGGGAATTTTCTTGACATGAACCAACACAAACTGTTCCTGTGAGTTTCTCACAAGTCAAGTCCGAGTGAGGTGCCAAAGTCCTCCACTCTGCAGATTCTATTCCCCAAGTGTGATGCTGCTGGATCTTTATATCACTTCAGCACGCACAATTAGGTTGCTGTGAATATTTATGACTGGTTTAAAGAGATCCTTTCCAGTCCCCCAGGTGTCACAAAGTGGCTGTTGTCAGAATTCAGAGGAATCTTCTGCTCTTTTGATAGCCTGCTTGTCTACAGACAGATCCTGAATCCTGAGCTCCACTTTGCTTTAAAAAAGGTCTGGTTAAGTAGCAGAAATCTACATTACAGCAGCAGCTCATTCTGCTTTATGCCATCAATAATGCTGCATATGAACACAAGTTTTTCCAAGTTTTCAAAATGATAAGCTCTTTATCAATCCATCAATTATTTTATCCTCACCATCTGTTAGAGATTTGATACACATTCAGTCATCAAATAAATGGTTTATAACACTTAAATAAAAGCAGTTATACTTGTTGATGAATAAATGAAACACTTATATCGGCATACAACTAGATTATAGTGTTAAACTATTTAATGTTTATATACTGCTAATAAGGGGGACTAGAGTAAAGTCATACACATAATATAACTGGTTGTGAGTGCAACACAGCTGGGGGGAAAGAGCAACAATATTTAAAATTGGGCTTTTTTTCCACAGGGATGTAATGATTGTTTCTGTTCACGGCAGGTCTAAGGCCTGCCATCTGTCAATAGAGCTATTTTGAGTCCGTTTGAAAGCTCATCCATGTGGTTGAAATTCTGGAGGCAGATTTACGTAGGGGACACAGATCTGCTGCAATGTCACTCCAAATCCTGATTACTATGTTTATCTGATAATTCAAAGACAGTCAGTGAAGACTGTAATGCTTTTGAATGGTGACACTAACTCTAGTGGAACAGCCCATAGATTTCCATGTTAACAGTAGAGCAGTCAGTGTTTAATTTTCCTCGAGGGAGCTGCCAAGCCGGGGCCACCAGCTTGTAAATCCGAAAGACCTACAGTACACACTGCATATCTTTGTGTGCAGTCTTATCTTTAATTAAATTAAAACCTTGATTTCCCTCAGCTGAGAGTTGATTTCCTCCTGGTACAATTACGCTGGTCTAATGTGTGCATTGGGGTGTTTGGACACTGGCAGTTGATCTATCCAGAGAGCATTGATCCCTGACCATCGTAGCCAAGAACATTCATTACCATCATATGAAGCATAACAGAATCTGCAGTGCACAGTCACTCTAAACATGCTTAAATAATATTTACCAATAACATGTGGGCATTGATGCCAATAATAAGAGTTCAATCTATGACAATATCTTTTAATCACGTCATTAGAGTTAGTATTTGAGACTGCTGATGGCAAGTTCTGCTCCTTCTCTTTATGGAAATAATCAACCTGCACATAAAAACAACCAATAGCATGAATCTACACAATTAAGACAAAATGACCATATTTTTACCTTTTATATCTTATACAATACAACACTGGATATTTCAACTGAAAATGACGAGTAATTTTATGCTTATAAATGACACATTTTTATCTGACTAATAGGCTTCAGAACTGGGGGAGGTGCCATGTAATTACGGCACATATTATGAAGATTTAAAACACAGATAGATGCCAATGATTATAGAGCAGGCTAAACATTGTTCACTGTAATCCTGGGGAGCAGCACAAAAGCATAGTTTAAAAATATTTGTTGTTTTCCAAAGACTGAAAAGAGCTTTTTACGCTTGTTTCTTTTGTAGGATGATCGCAGGGGTATTAACTTGCTTTCTTCTAGTGACAAATGGCTACTTGTCAATTGTTATAGTACATTTTAAAACTAATCTTTGATTCCCCCTTTCTTTAATTGTTTCTCTTCGAACATAGGGAGTAAACAGTGTGTGGCTAACTGACCAACTTCCACTGCCCTACAGGTATGCAGACAATTAGGAAAGCCTCTCTGTTTAGTATTATTCCCTGCAGCCATTCTACTGAAGGCAGGAGAGTGGTGGTGCCTTTTAATCAGCACCGATGTAGGAAGCGCCCATGTGTGACCAAAGCCCCTGAGACAATCTAAAATGAGTCAAGAAAAACAAGTTAGCCCCATACTCCCTCACAATCTTTGCTTCCCCCCTCTCATTTCTTAGCCTTTCTCCAATTGCTCTGTGGCATTTGGTTGGCAAATCTAGCCTCAGTGTTATCTCCAGACAGCAGCCATGGAAGCAAGAGCCAAAGTGTGGAAAACAAGATCCTGACTCAAACACAACCTCGGAAAATAGCCTTATCAAATGCCAGGTATGCCTTAGATGCCTCAAATATGTTCAAAAACATAAAATACACTGCCATACAAGTGGTTAAGACATCTGTGAGCAACCATCTTCTCCTTCATCTATTTATTTTATTTCCCATCTATAAGGAAAAGTGGTGTATGTTTTCACATTTGGTTAGGATTCACCCTCTCAAATTAGGTTGCGTAGAGCAAATGACAGTAATAGTCAGGGTTTCTTTCTATAATTTGTTTTGGAATCATAACAAAGGGTTCCCCAACTCAAACAGTTTCCTGACATCCTCGGCACAGCAGAAGGAAGCGTCCTCCTCCCCTTATCTTAGAGGAAGACGCTCTTTGTTCTGAACACAGTGGTGAGAATCTTTGACAACATCAAAGGGTCGCAGAGTGTTTCTCCAACCAGAGTGCTAATGAGAGACGACCATCCTGCACAAGTGCGATTACAGCAGCTTCATCAAGGGGTGAACTGATATTGTGCGCTGAGCTCTGAAATAGCTGCCTTTGGGAACTCATCTCCTACTCAGAACTCACACTCACTGAAGATCAGGTCTGTCAGCAATGAGTGAATGCGTTAAATACATTTGATCTTGTAAAAAAACAAAAAGACAAGAGTGGTTTCTATTGTAAAATCTTAAGAAGATATGGCAAGCATGTTAAAAGAAGATCACATGTGAAATCAGTATCCAAATAAGGCTGACAAACATCCCTACTCTGGGGCAAATTCTCCTCAGAGTGAAACTCAAAACATAGAGAAAGGGGAAAAACAAAAGGGACTCCGTTAGCATTACATCTCACAAAACATAAACTCAACAAATCACCAGAAACCAACCGAGACCAAGAAAGAGGGTTAATGAGAACAACTTGATCCTGATTTCATTCCTTCACCAAAGGGACAACAGTACGAGTTTATTTCCTCCTCAGTCTTCATCACAGCCACTGTATTTACTGCCTGGCCACTGATATTGTTATGGATTATTTAGCAAAATTGGTTCTGGTAATTTATTGTGGTTTATGGTTAGATTAATTGCTTGACCTTTTTGGCCGTGTGTGTGTGTGTGTGTGTGTGTGTGTGAGAGAGAGAAAGATGAAAAACTGGAAATAGTAACTTTGCTAAATTGTGCAATCTACAATTCCAATCACAAAAGAGACAGTATTATCTATAAAGTAGTTATTCATTTACTATTCACTGACCCATATTACCTGCTAAACAGCCTTTCAGCATAATCAATTAGTAACAATAGATCTGCCACCCCCTTTTTGATATACAAACCACTATCTCCTCCCCCTCCTCTTAAAGGGGTGATTGATTCAAGTCTCCCTACACTTTTCCACCCTCATTCCATCTTGCTATAATTAGTTGAGTTGCATTAGGTCTCCCATTAAAATTAGCAATGTTTTATGGTAATTTCTTTTGAAAAACCCTGTTGCTGAGGGAGATAATTATCTTGATTATTCAGGCTCTCATACCTAAGATGCATAGGGCACAGCCTCCTGTTTGCTTGGGGCCGCCTTACCCAGAAGTGGAAATAATTGAAATGTGGCAGATGTTTAATTTTCGCCATTTTAAACAGAAGATCGTAATAAAGAGTGTATCATTCTAACATTACCAAGTATGATAATCAGATACAGTATTTCATACAGGCTGAGGGAAATTATTTTCTTAGTAATTTAAATGTAGAACTAGTGAAATGTTTATCAAGTTCATGATCCATCACACCAAGGGAAACCCTGAATTAATTCCAGCTTGCTGCCAAGCAGAAAAAAAGTGATTCTAGTCATTGATTTTTCCTTTTATGGACACTTTAAGGACTGACAAATTCAGCAACATACTGTACAGAAAATGTAAATCCCAAATTTTACAGCAGAGAGGAGCACAAAGTAAACATATGATGATGTATGATTTGTGCAATACCAAGGTATAAAGATGGATCAGTGGCCAGTTTTGACTTTCAGTAGGAAACATGCTGGCTGGTATGATCTGGAATTCTCTCAATAACAAGGGTAGGCATAAGAGCACTGGTCTCAAAAGGACATCATCTATTATTCATTTGAAGATTTTATGAATTAACAATGAGATAATCTCACCATATATGTTTTACATCATAAACAGGAAAACCACTATTATCAGTAATACCGTCTTATTTTCTTGCACAATTCTAATTCTAATCAGACAAGTATGTGCTGCACAAAAGCTATATGGATGGAAAATCTTGTTGATCTTGTTAGGTCAAGTTAGTAATTTAAAATTAGAGATATGTACAATTGATTGTAATTCTAAAAGGGGGCAGTAAGCCTGTCATATATTTGTAAATGACCAAACTACAACAAAACTCCAGTCCTCAGAGGCAACAGTAACAAGCATCACACGTTGAAAGGGTAAGTCTGACTATATTCTACATTTTTCTTTTTGCCAACAAATCCTATGAAAAGACAATAATTAATGGATCCACCTAATTAAGTATTGCCTGAAAAGCTTAATACATGTTCTTCATCGTCATTCAATAACTATTAAAACACATTAGTGAGTCACAGTGTTGTACCAATGTTTCTTCATTTGAATGAGCATTGTAGTTTATTTTGAGTCAATACTACAACCACTGTCCTGCTGCTAAAAAAAACAAAACACTAGCACTCCCAATGTGTTAGTCCGCTGCTGAAAATAGTCCCCAACAAAAACATAATTTACTTGTTTGTGTCGCTGAAAACTACAATGCTCACTTGTTACGGGAAATTGTTTAACCTTCTATTAAAATAAAAATGTATTTGTGACCTGTATTTAAGATTTACAATGAAAGGATAAATGTACTTGGGGCCAATAAAAGGTCTATGACAGATACACATTGTTGGTTTTCATGGGATTTGTTGACAGAAGCGGAAATATATACTATCACTATCATTATCTTTTAAGACCAGACAGGAACTGGCCATCATACACTTTCATACTTTAGGTCACTAATAAAAGACAGACATTCTCATCTTCATATTAATTAGCATGAAAGGACCCCACAAAGGTGTGCATCTGTCTTTGTGCTTGTGAGGGCAGATGTCTCTCACCCTATGGTCCACCTCTCACCGCCTGAGCCTCCCTCCTCTGAAGAAGGTCTTTTAATTAAAACACTGTAGTAGGACCCTACCATGTGTGTAACACCCCTTCTTGCAATTAGAAGACCAGGTCGAGCCCAGCGTCAAGCCGAAGTAGATGCACACAGCCTGCCGAGCCAGAGATGTGATAAGACTAGACATGAAACAAGTACTTCACTGCGGGATGGAGCGAGGAGACAGAGATACGGCTGGTTCAGCTGTCTCTCCCTTAGTACCAAGTACCAAGCATTTAGTACACAGGCAAACAAACAATATTTAACAAATTTGCTAAAGCTGAATAAAAATGTCATTATGAAAGCTCACAGTGAATGAGTCAAGGGCAGGATGTGATTTAGGGCACAGCTAAATTACTGTAGAGCAGTATATTACAAAAAGCTGAGAAGTTGTTCAAACTCTTGGGCTAAGTCCTGGATGTTCACAATCCTACCTACTGCACCTTTAAAGCCACTGTAAAAACAGATGATTCTGTATGTAACTAAATAAACTATAACCTCAGTAATCTAGGACAGCAAATGAGTAGTTTGGTTGGTGTGGTTAAACTCTGATAAAGGCAGACACTCTCACTTAGTAAGCATATCCGCAATCTCGGAGCAAACCATTTTCTGACTTAACATATTTGTAGTGGAGAAAGATTGACATTTGCATGTAATTGCTCAAATGCAAACTGTGTAGATAACTTGCACATGTGTAGGTGTTACAGAGCAAGTGCATTTAGGACAAGATTTGTGTGCAGGGTTTTCCCTGGAGAATGCAATTACAGACCAATTTACACCCCTCATTTTTCTATGCTGCATTTATCTTTAGCAAAGTGTACTTGGGTTGAAATGAAGCATGGCAATGGTCTCCGTTTATGAACACTATCAAAACACACTGGAATTGTCTGCCATATGCTCCACCATGCTCAGGTTGCCCATCAAAATGACTTCAAATTAGAGAGAATTCATCCCTCGTGTTCCTATTTGATTTGGGCTTTCACTCTAAATCCACTTAGCTTCAACAGATCACTACTAATTGGTGTTTTTTTTCTTGCCAGGATGGCTTCCACATTGCTGGAGCCTCTCTCATTTCTTGTTTATTTTAATGTCTACAAGACATGCTTCTGTTCAGTAGCTAACATGCACGCACAATACTATGTTTAACACTGCGGCCCATGGAATTCTCCACTAATGCGTCTTTGGATGAGTAACCGAAGAGCGAGGGTAAAGCTCCCGAAGTGGTAATATGTCTACAAACACCATTTAACAATGCCTGATGAATATTCAGTTATCTTGCCCAGGCAGTAAATCCCCATCAGCCATTTTACAAAAGTATAGCACATAATTATGCCACCTCTAAAATGGGGATCTAACACCCAGTCTTGTCTGATGGCCCCCAGCTTTTAATTAACTAAATTACTGCATACTTCTCCCACCATTGATTACAGCTATGGGGATTGATTATTTCCACACAAACACACATGCACAGAACTGCTGCAGGTGTGAAAACTAGTTCTAATGAGTAGTGTTTCAATTTTAGGAAATTAAGACAAAATGAAAGTGAAATGTAGACATTGTGCAGTCTCCAGGTTTCATCCTACTTTTGACCTCATTTGCAAATCAAACATAGTACACTTTTTGCTAGTGGGGGAATAAATGTCCTCTAAGTACAGACAGAGGACAGATGTCTGGCTATAACCACAGTCTTAGCCCTGGACTACTGTGGGGTGACAGAACCAAAACACAGTTTACCAGTTTATGACTGCAGCAATAGGAAGGAAAGCACATTTACCCCACCTACGCTATTTTACCTGACATGAGTGGTTGCATCAATAGTCCTTTATAAAGATGGACATTTTGAGAAGTTAAATTGAGAAGACTAGATGGAAAATTGAAGGCAATGTTTTGCCTCCCAGTGCAGAGGGACTGTAGGCTTGCAAACGTGTGGTGTGAGAGTGATCATTCAGCAGCAATTTCTCTTAGTCTTGAGTTACTGATCTGAGTGGTTCTTGTTTCAGTCTCACCTTAAGGTCTTTTGCTGAGTAATAGATCTCAGCCTTCAGCCACACCTTATTTGAAAAGGTAATGATTAAAAGGCACTTAAATAGGCAAACTCTGCTTGCCGTTGCAGATTTAGGCTTTGACAAAGACAAATGTCTGTTGAGAAGATATTTTATTAAGATAATATACGAAGCACATGTACAAAAGGACTGAATTAGATGGTTGTAATTGTATGCAGACATATTTTCATTAACTGCATGGTTTACAAGAACTCACATCATCATACAATATGAGACTAAGCCTGGGGCTTCCTCTGAGCAAGTTGCTCTCTGAATTACTTTAACTTCATAACTACAATGGAAGGCTGGTTTTAAGATGAGCCCACATAATTCAAAACTTGTAGGCCAATTTAAATGCAGGCACAAACATCTATTCTGTACATGTAAAACTCCCATGAATCATGAACCTACTGACTTTGCTTTTCTCTAGCATCAGAAGACAGACACAGGTGACGTGTGTCCAGAAGCTTCCTGATCATTATTATTTTCAACAGAGCAAATGTTGCAGCTGTATGCATATGGCACCTTTTGTGACATTCACAAAAGATGAATTGCAATCTCTCCACCACAGTGACATTCAACAACATGGGCTCCATGTTATGATAGGATCTCTCTCTCTCTCTCGCCCCCCTTCTTCCCCTCTTGGGCACTCACTGAGTTGGTACAGGCTGCGGCAGCCCTGCTGTCAGACTGCCATAGCAGCATCTCTCTCCCTCTCTCAGCCCATGGGGTACAGCTGACAACACATGATCCTCAAAGCCAGCTTGAACACAGCAAGAGAGCCTTCAGCTAGTGCTGACATATTCCAAGGCCCAAATTTAACAGATGGAGTTTTTACAGGTACCGTTTGGGGTAAAATACCTCGCTTGGGGGAACAGCATCTGGTCCATCACAAATTGGATTGAGTACACTGCCTACTCCCCCTCCACCTAACATCTTCAACCTCTATCACCTCACCCTTCCTTGCCTCTCTTTCCCCATTATGTAGTAGATGGGCACTGTCCATAAGAATAAACACAACATCCTTGTAAATAAAAAAAAAGCCCTGCTGTAGAGAACATGCAGCGCTGGTGTGAAGCATTACTGGGTTGATTCATTTTTAGATAGTTTCAGTTCATAATTTCTACCAATAAAAACTCAAAACATCTCAAGCATTACAACAACAAATACAATTCAGTTCCACTCAAATGTTTTTCTTCTCTGCTCGGCTAAGGTCTGTGACATGACAGTGTTAAATCTAATTTCCGCAGCAACTTGAGCCTTGTGGACCACTCCGAGTCTCCATCACTCACACTGCGCTCAATAACCTTGGACTCATATTTCTCTGGCGGTGATTTAACGACTTGCAAAATTACATTGCGGTTGGTTGAGCCTGTGTTGATGTTTATCTCTCTACTCTTTACTGTCCTGTGATCGGTCAGTCTACTCCTGTCATTTCTCATGAGTGACACCATGACACATGAGCAACGCCCAATCGGCCATTCATATCCCAGTTAAATAATACGTGCCATACCACGTGTCCAGATCAGAGGAGCAAGGTGAACTATGAGGTTTTGAAAACTGCAGCAAATGAATTACAGCCATCAAGGAGTTCCTCTGAAGTTGTGCTACCAAGCGTCTTGCTAAAACCTGACAGACTGTAAAAAGAAATTTACACATGCAAGGCAGTTACTGTGGTTAGATTAATAAGCTGCTTAATCCTGTTAGATGGAATTAATGTGTTTATATTACAAATGCCAGAAATTTGCCATTGTGTATGCAGGAATGGATGTAAATACTGAGCTAAAGCTTAAAAGGCACTAGAAGAAGACTCAAAAAAACAAAACAGACTTACTATGCAGGCTACCTTTCACACCTTTTCACAGGACGGTGCATAAAAACACAATTGAAGAGAGGGAGAAAAATCAATATTTGAAGAGTCTCAGTCTGTGCATTTTAAGTAGTCTATGAGAGAAAAAGCATGCATATTCCACTATGTCTGAATTATTAACAATTGTATGATTTGTCTTAGTATTGCTGGAGTCAGGAATGTAAGAGGACAAAAGCAACTAAGTGGTAATTCATATGAATTCATAATAAAAATGTAAATACATTTTAGAACTAGGGGCCGTGACTGGATGTTCTAGACTACTTTAAGATATTTAACATGAGCATACAAGCTGAAATGAACATGTTTAAAAATATGTTGATACTCTGGTTTCTCTTAGGGCAACACTCATGTTTACTGTAAATGTAAGCGATTCTTGGAGCATTCCTTCCAATTGATATCCCCAGTGACTTCTTATTTATTTACTCATACTAATCATCATTCAGTCCACACCACTATGGTAATTACTACATACTGCACATTAATTCTCTGAAAATGTGGTGCAGCGCTAGAATACATAAACATATATCTTACATAAAATACTGTATGCCTGCAATGATACACATTTACACTGCAACATGCTGTGTGAGGACTTTCTTTTGGGCCTACCTTGCTTCTGCCAACTGGGTACAGTGGTGAAGTAGCCACAGTATGAAGGAAATCATTGTCACCATAACTATGGCTTCTTTAGCACCTTTATTTTACAAAAATGTAATTTTATTATAATTTTATATTATTTAAATGGAGACTACAATATGCCTAAAACCACACAGGAATTCAAAAACTTAATTTCTCTTTTCACTAACTGCAACATTAGTGAATAGTGTCATGTTATTTTAAGATGTGTACTGTGGTAGTGAATTCAATCTTACAGGCAGGATGAAAAGAGAAGAGCTGACAGGGTAGGCAGAGATATTCCTAATTAGAAGTCATGAGGGTACTTAAAAAATTAAAGTGGTCTTAAATAGTAATATATGGCATTTCACAACAAAGACAACACTACTGCAAAATGTTCCTTTATTTCTTTGTCACATCGGATGAAGATAGGATAGGCAGCGCACACAACAAGATTAACGCTGATATGACGGCAAAACAATCATGGCAGACAAATGGCCAGTAATTCAATCACTGGTGTAGGACATGTCATGTCAGCCAGCCTATTGACTCTGACAGGCTGCACGAGGTGCTGGCAGACCTATATTGACCCGGGGCTCACAATGTGCTGATGCATCATTGTGTAAATTACAATGAGACTTGTCTCCTTCACCTTTGACCAACAGCTTTGGAGAGGCAGAGATTCAAAAGAGAAGAAACTCAGTGCACCACCTCTTAAGTAAATGATTGTAATTGTATAATATTTGGTGCCACGTTGACATCCATCTGGAATATATTTAAAAATGGTCATGTATTCTTTTTGGTTGTCAATGGTATTTACAAAAAAATTTAATAACACAAAATCAATCTGCACAATGGCTTATAAGAACTGTTCTGGTATCTGGATTATTATTTTTTCTTTAAATTCAACATCACTTCTAAATTTCCTGGGTCTACCAGTGTGGTCTCATTTATCCAAAACAATAACTAATGCTACAATGGATAGCACGCCCCAGAAATCCCATTTTTGTCTCAAAATATTGGGATGAAAAACAACATCTCTTATATCCCTTCAGGTCCCATTCCCATCACAGCTCGGATGCATGTATAGCCACACCAGATCCAGATGCCAGTCATTAAATAATTAACGTCCGGCTGAGATGAACTTTGATTTAATTGATCTGGGCATGCCTAGGGATGGGTACCGAACCCCGGTATTAAATGGGACCCAGGGGTAAATCATGAAAGACCGGAGCATCGTTAAGCGCCGACGTTATCAGTTTTGCTGTAGGCATTAGAAGAAAAAAATAAATAAAAATAGCCTATTTGTTGCTATATAAAAGCAATAATAATTTGATCACAACTCCAATTTTGTTTCAATTTACGACGTTCATCGACGATGCATTTTTGCTATTCCCAATACAAAAGAAAGATCTCTCCCTCTCTCAGAACCTGTGTGTGAGGGGCGGAGGCAGCTGAGCGCTCACTACCACACATTACTGCTCGTGCATACGTACTCAAACATAAACCTGTTTTAGCGATGGCGGAGTGAAATAAACGTTCAAAAGTGTGGTTACATTTAAAAAAAAATTGTTTAAAGATTCTTTTTTGGGGCATTTTTAGGCCTTTATTTGACAGGACAGCTGAAGACATGAAAGGGGAGAAAAGGGGGGGGGCATGGAGCCAAGATGTCGCAGGTCAGAGATGAACCCGGGCTCAAACTGAGCCATCCGGGCACCCACACTTTACTTGGGAATTGTTGCCACAAGTGCAACAAGTATTTTGCATGTAAGGGTGGAAACACGAGCAATCTTTCAAAACATTAACTAAAGTCCATCATATAGGCTACAGACTAGGGCGTGTGTATGTGACGTTAATCCAACGGAGTTTATTGTTGTGGAAGTGAGGCTCTCCGTGTGTAGAAAAGTACACAGTGATGCGCATAGTTTGATGGGTAGTCAGTGTTCGCTGCAAATACGAACTAAATCACCTGATTAATGCAACATAATCACGTTTCCCGGCCATTTCCCCTGCAGAAAGCTGTTACCAGCCAGGCTTAAGCGGCTATAGTTAGCCTAAAGAATCAAAAGGGGTCCGCCTGTCCCAACTAAGGTTACGGTTCGGAGACGCGACGCTGGAAACAACACTAATCTACTACAGAAGTCGGTGTCTGATCTAACGTCATTTACACTGATTTAATTGTTCTTGGATACACAGAGTTTGTTGCTAGTGCACGTGACATGCAGGTTTGATACATTTTCCAAACAAACGAGCTGGCCCCGCTAGTTGACCACAACCTGAAATTTAGAGGAAGCAACATGCAGTCATTGTCATCACTTTAGCCTGGACTGATAGGATTATATGAATACAATGGTGTCATGCTAGTCGACCAGTGTATTTCTACTTAATTTCCCTCTCCAAAATCACTTCAGAAGAAGAGTAGTCACAGCCAGCTGATTGTTGTGGGCGTGTTCATAAATTCAATCTGAAATGGTCAAAAAGTGGAATGGTAGTGAGCTGCAGTGAATACTACAAAGCCAGGAGATGTCCCGACGTCTGCCGGAGAAGGCATAAGAGCAGCTAAGAACTGTTAGGCCTTTTGGAGCCTATCTGCATGTCTCTGTCTGAGTCAAATAACGATATGTTTTATAAAAACAAAGGCTGTTTCCTTTTGCGCTGAAAATGTTTATTTTATATTTACATTTCAATAACCTGCTCAAAATAATGCTTTTGTAGTTTGCAACTCAAGAATTTTAATTGATATACACAAAATAAAGCTGCATCAATTTGTTTCTTTTTTCCTTAAAAAAAAAAGTACAGATAAGAAGTACAAGTTCGGTAAGCGTAGTAATATCGTTAAAATGTTAACGATACCCATCCCTAGGCTGGAGAACAACTGATGGGCCACAATGTTTGGATTTGATTCAAAACTGCAAGAGAATCAGTGTGTGTGTGGTGTGTGTGTGTGTGTGTTGGAGGATAAGTAGGATGCTAGTACGGTAAGCATTATTACAACTTGTACAATATTGACAATTTATTGGTAGGTGGTGCGATCCATTTTGTCTTTGTCTATGTTTGAATGTTGTGCGATTCAGTGCAAAAATGAATGGAAACACCTTCAAAAGTTTCAATTTGATCGCAAAACAGCATGTGACGTCAGTACGCACAAGTTCTTATTCGCTTTAAAGCCGTTGGGTGGAAACAATTTCACCGGCTTTATTCGCAGAAGTTTTTTTACCAAACTTCAGACAATTCAATTGACAAGTGGATGGAAACTTAGCTAGTATTAATATCATATCGCAGCAAATGCTGTCGGTGTGAAGTTTGAAAAACTAACCCCATTTGTAACCACTTTATCGGCATTGCCGTGACTCACTGACTTCAACAAAACTGCAGAGCCAATGTAGTTTGCTCGAGTTTACTCCGTGCGCGTGCGTGCGTGCATGTCAGAGCTCTGCTTTCTGTCAATATGCAGAGAGGACAGATGTGCGACTGCGAGCATCTTCAGAAATCCTCCATGTGGTGGTGTCTCTTTCAAATGACGCATTTTACGTTACGTTAGGCAGCCAATCACTGGCAACTTTAGGTCCTTACACGCATGTATGCTACATAATTATTGGCTCCCAGATGCTTTTGGAACTGAAAGTTGTCACCGAAAATAAATAATTTTTTGATACTCATAGTATTTCTGTCGGTGCCATAAAAGTATCAACGTTCGGTGCCCAGCCCTAAACACACTGCAAGCAGAAACAAGCTCCTCTCCGCACCATGACTAATACCATTACAAAACTGGTTTTAGGAAATTACTGTTAAAAAAAAAGGTGATGGGCAGTAAGTAAACAATGTTAGTAAGCCCTGTTGGTAATTGAAACACATTTTGTCCAATTCTTTTCTCTTTTTCTGCAGCACAGCTGAGTCTGATATGCATAGGTGCCCAAAAGGGATGCCCATCTGACATCAGTGTGTGTCTGTATATGGAGGGTTGGGCTCAATCATGGAGAACTCTATCCTCTTCTTTAACCATTGTTTAAAGGCTTCATCATACGAAAGACAAAATGGAAACTAAAAAATAAAGATAAATGTAGGCAGGTACCAGAAGTGACAGACTGTACAATAAGTGGGGGCACATGAAAAGGGGTGAAGGTAGGAGGTGATACCTGTGCCATGACACCTCAGCTGCACAGCTTGTATGAGGCAGGTGTTGCCAGCCTCAGGGGTTGGACAGTCTTTCACCTTACTGTATGATATTATTCCACCGCCCAAAGCATGCAGAATAACACAGATGCCGTGCACACAAACATGGACAAACAACTGTGCACACAAAGAGCAGAGAGGTGGATAGGGGGTGGAGACACGGGCAAGGCAAGTAAAAGAAGGCACAGCACTAAAAAATCTGCTGCTGCTGCTTGTGTAAATTGGCTGTTGCTGCCTCCTCTTTGTCAGATTAACTCCACAGGGCGAGGAGGAGGAGGGAGGGAAAGAGTGTGAGTGGGGGGCTGGGTTCTGTCCTTTCATCAAAGGGCCTTTCTTTCTCCCATCTCTCTTTCTGTGCGTGAGGGAGTGCCAACTCCAAAGTAGGCAATTCATTCTGTGCCTGCATGTCAAGCTACATCGTCTAGGCTGGAAATCACACCTGACAGTATTAACAAGCTTTTCCCAAAGTCTTTAACAACATTATGCATCAATCAAACTCTTCTCCACATTCATAATTTTGCCTAAATTTAGTGCAACAATAACAAGCTGCAGAATGTGTATGGAAGTCAACGGATGCGCTTACAGCTAAGACAGGGCGCCGAAATAACGTATATGCATTATCCTCATCTCCGATTATTCCAATTCCAGCTCATGTGTCTGGGTGTGCTGTTTTCAGACCCTACAGCCAGGATGTTTTAATCGCTTGTGCATGGCCTGAGGCCATGAGGCCGACCCTCAACCCTGAGAGACAGGTTTGCTGACACTCCTCTGCTCCCTATTGTGAGGTTGTCACATCACTCTCTCAAATCCCCAGCCCACTGTCATCTGCCCTCCCCTGAGTGGGTGTAATTTCATTAAGGAGTTAATCTGTGCTCAAACTTCCTCTACCCACATCTCCATCCCGCTGCATATCTTAGTATTAGCTTTTCCATAATCCTGACCTAAGGCAATAATGATGACCTGTGTACGAAGGGCCATCCCCCATTAGGTCCAAGACAAGACTTCGCTCACCTCTTCAAGATGTAATAGCTCGCTCCTGAAAATGGACAGTGCGTGCGTTTCATTTGCAACTAAAAATAGATGCGTGCAAAATGTAAAATTTATTTAGGAGCATGAGTGAATAACCCAACTTTAAGGGGTTTTCACCCTTGCCATTTTTTTGCAGATACGGTAGCCAGTGGCTCTCAAGAACTTCACTACATTTGTATTTTGTGACTTTGTTACTTGAGCACATACATGTATGTTCCAGAGGAAAATGTAACCACACTGTGGCCGTTTCCAACCCACCATTATACAACCCCATTACATCTCGCAGAACGCATTGTCTGAGTGGAGTTTTGAAAGGTGTAACCACACTTGTGACCGCTTTATAAACACTGCCCTGATTCACTGACTTGAACAAGGTGCAGAGGCTTCCTAGTTGCGCTTCATCTTCACCGAATCTCTGCTGCGCCCCGGTCACGTAACAGCAGAAAACTGTATTTCACACTGATGGTTAAACCAGGGCTCACAAGTGTTCTGAACTGTGGGAGCGAAATATCTGAACATTAATCTCACTGTAAAAGACAAGTCAAAGGCAAAAGGAGGTGTTGCCACGCTAGATAAATTATGTCTTATTCAATCTGGAGGGGTTGAAGTTCACCATATTAATCTGATTTGGGAATATTCACTAAGCTTGATAATTGCTTTAGCACCAAACCTGTGGTTGTAATTACATCACTTGGTTAATATCAGCATTTGGCTACTGTTAATCTAATTCTGTATGAAGTGGGTGAGCATTGCTCTAAAAGTTGTCTAAATTGAGTTACAGGCTATCGTTTTCAGTAAATTTGCCCAGATTTCCACAGCTCTAAATGGAGGATTTGTTGGTGTGCTAAGTCCCAGAGGACATGAGGGCCTGATAAAACATGAAACTAAACTGACTAAGGAATTGCACACATCCAAATAAAACAGTCTTCCTGGTTTTACAGCTGTTTTACAATGGAGTGTGTAGCATGAATGAGCTATTTATCTTTGCTTCATTATAGTGGAGCAACTTAACAGAACGATATAAAGAAGGCACTCTTTACATGCTGTAATATATTATAATAAAAGGTTAAAAGTTATGACACTACAGCATTACTAATTTTCATTCACATGGGTTACAATACAACAATTGACAATATATTGGAATTCTATTCATTGTTAAGTTCATGCAGCTTTGATGTTTAAGGGATATTTGTAGTTATTTTATGTGTCACTATTAAGCCTTAATGTTACAATATGATGTTGTTAAAAAAAGTTAAATCAGTTAAATTGTTTTTTCCACAACTGTAATGTAAAGCAAGAGTAGCTGAGGAAATACTGCTGTAACAACTTCCACTTGAATGAATAATCTCATGAAAGATCAAAGTGTTGCAACCCTATGTTAAATCATGTACAACCTTACTAAATAATTCTCAATAATTCTGTGATTAGGGAGGAGAGATCAGTACAGTGTATTTCAACCATACGTAGTACCTCACATTGCTAATGCCGAGAAAGGAAAAGGAAAAATGTTCCTGCACAAAGCTAAGGCACTATCCCTCTCTTCTCCTTATTCATATACTTTAAAAACATGTACCCATCCTCTGTCTTTGCAGAGTAAAAGCAATGAATTTTGCATGGATTCTCTCCAAAGACAAAAGTGCCAGATTTGTGAGGAAGGCTGGCATTGCCGTGGCCCCCAGAATCCAATCCAGACCCCACCCCCAAGGAACCTCGTCTGAAGTTACTCTGAGAAGAGGAGGAAATGACTGACCCTGCCTCATTGAGACCCTGCTACTACATATTTATGAATGGATTTTGGAAAGGAATAAAAAAAAAAAAGCACTCAGAACTAAACTCAGAGCACCTCCATTTCTGGATACGGGGGTCTGTTTGAAGTGTGCAGGGGGTGCACTGTCATGGAAGAAAAAATGTACTAAACTGCATTTTTCATTCTTCATAAGTTCCCCAAACAATAATACACATCCACAATGCTGGATGTGCATGTTGACATACTGAGGAACTTGGTTTACACGGTCATATCATAATCAAGGGCTGTGTTCAACCAACAAAAGCACTGTATCAATAAGATTAACACAAGAGGCTACTTTGATTTGGGTAGTAGTAGTAGTAGTAGTAGTAGTAGTAGTAATAGTAGTAGTAGTAGTGGGCAGTCGTCTCCTTGAAAGAGAATGAGCTGGTGTTTTTAAGGCAGTGCTATCGTTGGTCTGACCATGGCCCGAGGACACATGGCATGTTCATGTTTATGTATTTCATGACCATGTATGGCTTTGTCAAAGAGGATGGGAGAGGATGGGGATGGCTGCCAACAGTCAAATGCCCTCAGTGCAGAGTCCAGCTGCTGATTGTGCCATTTAAATGTGTTTTTCCTTCACACCACCATTCTTTCCAGAGTGATAAGCTGAGAGGTGTGAGTTTTCTAAGGGTCCAAGTCTATTGCAGCTGTGCATGAGTGCCTGTCAACATCTCAGCCAAAATAAACTGTCTGCATGTTACTGCATGCGACCTTGTCACACAAGATGTTTGAGGCCATTAACACTACTACACAAATGCAGAGTATTATAAGACCCAATCAAATCTGCAGAACAAGCAACTAACCAATAACCCAGTGGTTCTCCTCTTAACAATTGTTTGTCTTCTTCTGCTGGTTGTTATCGTGTTACCTTCTCCATCAGAGCATTTGGAGGTTTTATGGTGATGTGATTTATACGGGCTTGTGGCATGTTAATGATGCCAGGGAGCCTAGCCTGCCATCAATATTCATGAACAACTGTGTTTGGGGAGCTGTGGATATGGGAGGATGAGGAGGAGGGACTGCCACACGTCCGCCAAAAGTGTCCCGAGCACAAAGTGTTGATGGTGAAGCTACAGAGGCCTCAAGTTCACATGCCTGTAGGCATTGGCCCACCTGTTCATCCAGACTAGTCACATTCCCAGAGAGAAGTTCAATGTTTATGAATTGACAAAGAAACATGTTGAGGTCTGGATATTTAATGTGCAACTGCCAAACTCTAATCTTACAAAGTGGAAACTTGAACAGGAAACCAGAAGAAAGGTTTTAACACCCAACAGTATCTATTGTTATATTTGATTAAAAATATATGCCACTAAATTCCAGGATTTCTTTTATTATTATTTAGACAACCCCGTTAACATTCCCTGATGAGTAATTTTATGAAATGTATTGATTACATAGGTTATTTCACACAAAATACAAAACGGCTGTTCATATACTTTATCACATTACAACTGACCACCTCATGTTTCCAATTCTCCACCTTTAAACTTGACAGCCTCTGACATGGAAGATCACTGTGAGAGAAGGTGACTTTCACAAGCATGTTTAAGATTGAAGATTGAAGCATGAATGATTACACAATTAAAAAAAAAAACTTAAAAAAAAAAAAAAAAAACTTGTGACATACTGTATGTGTCAAAATCTAAAACTCAGATGTATATTTTTTTAAATCACGCATGGAACTGTGCATTAAAAAATGGTTGCATCTAGATGCATTGATAATCAGTTTAGAATTGAATCGTATCTGAATCAGAAGGAGGTGCCCAGAGATTCCCACCCCTAGACGACATCACTCGACTGCATCTCATGGCAACTGATTGGCAACATCTCTCAAATGGATGGGTTCCCCTGGATCTGCACTTAAATTGTCTCCAATGTGATTGTAAAACACTGATATTACTCATATTCCTATTTAAATACTTAACTAAGGTCTGGCCTCAATTTTAAACCGCCATTATCATTTATATCAATGGAGAAGGCAGTAGGATTTCACATCCTATTAGCGATCATGATCTAATCAATGACCTGTGCCGTAAAACAGCTGATGGCTAATTACGAGGGCAGCTCTGTGTGCCACGCCATTCAGGTAACCAGTGGTAATTAAAGAGGAGGAAGAAATATCTGTTGAAGGTTTTTCATAGCGCACAAAGGCAGTGCGAGTGAATTGCATGGATACTTCAGGGTGAGGATTAATTTGCTCTTGAGCAAATCAATAATACCATTTCATCTCAGTTTCTATGGAACAACATGCTACACAACTAACATCGCCTTGGGGAAATTTTGCACCAGAAATAATCTCCCTGCTGTTATTTTGAACAATGTCTTCCTTCTTGATTTGGAATGAAAGAGGCTAAGCGTTGTCAAGGACATTATGTTTCGTTCTATCATCAGAGGGGTTTCCATTCAGTTTCATTACTTAGAACCTAACAAATTATTTCTTGTTCTATAGTACAAAATTAAAAACATGCAAAATGGTACTTGTAATATGACAGCTAACTAAATAGTTATACATTCTAATACTAATCATAAAAAAGAGCCTTGTTACTAGGCTTTGATTTGTTTCCAGATGGGACTCTACAGAGAAGTAGGGTCCTCCTGTAAAATAAAAATCATTCATGGACCTTGATATCAAAGATCTTTGCACACGAGCTTCATAGGTTATTTATCACTTCAGAACGAAAATTCCCTACACTACCTCAGAAGGATAAAAGACATAAAATTCCGTAATTGCACAAATTTAAGTTTCCTCCTAGTTTGCTTTGAATCTCTGGCCCTCTCCTCCCAAAGCCCATACTGTGTTTCAACAGTCCTGCTTATTACTGCAGTGGTGAGAGGTCCTTCACTCAGGGTGTGAGAGTGGATGTGTGTCTCTGAGAAGTCAAAGAGGTCATACTTTAAAGTGAACTAGATGAAAGCTGGATTGTGAGTTCAGGCAGCCAAGAGACGATTTTGACATGGAGCGACTGGTGGCGGACATATGTATCAAGCTGTGGACAAGGCTCATCGTGTTTAAGTGTCAGCAAATTGGGGGGGGGGGATATCTCATCGTGGCTGAACTCAACTTCAAAGTTTGTCACTCAAACTGAAACTCTATTCTGTATGCGTCACCTGTTTCTACTTTGTCTAATGCAGTAGCAGCTATCGAACAATATCCTCTGGTCAAGAGGCTGACTGTAAAATGAGAACCGATAATTTTATTTAAACAAAAAAAAAAAATGGGGCACCCAGACAGCTCAGTTGGTAGAGCGGGCGTAATATACTCTGTACACACACACACACTAAATAATCGATGCAGCGGGTCCGGGTTCGGACCTGCAGCCCTTTGCTGCATGTCTTCAGCTGTCCTGTTGAAAATAAATGGCCAAAAAAATATCTTACAAAAAAAATAAAAAATTGATCTTATGTAGCCCTTTCTAAAGGCTTCAGAATAATAACAAAAATACTATTCAGCTATATTGTTTACTTCAATAGTACACACATTTCTATTTCAACACAGCTTTAGTGGAGCACAAACCAGACACGAGGAAGAATGACTATCAATTCATAGAACACATTTATTCTCCACCTTCTTTTGGCTATGAATGAAAAGCACTATAAGAGAGGGGGCTGTGCCAGCCTGCCAACAAACTCAAAATAGGCAAACAGCAGGACACACGCTTCCTGCCAGACAATCCGCCATCACAGCAACTGTTGTCACAGTGCAGAGCTGCCAGCCTACTTTTGATTAGAGTGTCTTGGATGTGATTGGCTACAGTATGAATGGTAAGACAAAGAAGGGTCTTAAATGTGTAATTAACCTCTTCACTTGCACATATTCAACTTCATACATCCCAACTACTGACAGCCTCCTGTCAGCAACCTGCACCAATCAAGTTCTAATCTGGGAGACAGAGGGAATACAAAGAGTGTTTGGGCTGTCACCAACGTGGTGTGTCTGAAACTGTCTGATGAGACAATGAACTGTATCTCAGTGTTGACAATGAAATGTCCCCACACTGTTTCAATTGAAAAGCTCAAGGAAGAAAAAAAACACCTCACAGCTATAATCATCATCCTCTACACGTGTAAATTAAAACAGCACACATAATCAAAAGGTGAGAGTGAGAGGCAGACAAAAGCATGACGGATAGAAAAAGGCATCGTCTGACTGGTGGATTAAGCCAGAGGTTGGACCATGACAGTTTGGTTATGTTGTTTAGTTACTGTAAAACCATAAAACAGTGAATGCTATGTTAATGGTACCACAATAAGGTGGTACAGCGAGAAAAATACAAAAGCGGGCAGAACATAATCAAAAGATATACCATTATTACTGCAAACTGCTCATTACACTGCAAGAACTTGCACTTCTCACTTTGAAAAGAGAAAACAAAGTGTTGCAAAGATCTCCATTGATATCTCAGATCAAAAATATGCAATTACATGGTGTGTGATTTAGTGTGCGACAAGACTATTTGAAGTTATGTTATAGATACAATAACCGTGAGTTGCACTTATCTGCCAATTTGTTATACACATTTTCTGCTGTTTGAGAGTTGCACACAACACTACAATTTGGTATTGCCAATTCCAAAGCAAACAAATCAAAAGGAGCTAATTGTGTTAAGATACTACTTTAGATGGATTTCTCACACTCGAAAGTTGTTTTCTCAAAAGGTAGAAAGCCTGGTCCAATGCATAAGTCTTTCTGAGAAAGCAATCACAGCCTTGAAAAATCAGACACCCCTCTTCAACAAGATACACAAAATTAGTCTTCCTGGTAAAAAAGAGAACGACAATTCTGCTATCCAATGACGACAAAAATCCAATTTATCTTACCAGTAGCCATAACAGACCTGAATTCACATTAGCCTTGCATTTCACGAGTCACAGTTCATCCGAGGAAAGATGTACAATGCCCTTACAATTTAAAGATGTACTGATCTACCCACCAAAATGGGACAGGATGCAAGAAAAATTACTCGCCAATCATAGAATGATGAATGTTATGTCATTCTAGAAAGCTGCTTTACAAAATGTGTCCTGTAATCTGCTGATGAAAGTATCACTCACACAGCCTGTTAAAATGCAATCCCCAGGGGGTAAAATTTCTGAGAAATATGCCAATATATATGATTTCATTTAAATATGAACGATTACAGTGTGTAAGACATGTTATATTTATCATGGCAACACAGTTAATTCCATTTAGCCACATTTTAACCACACTGTCAACCATCCCATTCTGACCTTAAATGACATCTTTGTGCAGATCAGAGGTCAAACAAACAAACTATGCACCGAGTACAAAGGTACCAGATTAAACCCAAAAAGCCCACTGGGCACGAGTCTTTTTCCTGGTGTCCTTGGGCTACGCGTCAGCTCAGTGGAGTGGGGAACCACCCTGTAGCCCCAGTTCTGTCCAGATGGCTGCTGCTGCTGGGAGCCAGCTAAGAGCTTGCCTGGTGGCCACTAAAACTTAAATGTAGAGGGAGCTGTCGGTTATGAAGAAACGTCTTCAGACAGACTAATTAAAAAAAGGGTTTTTTTCCATCACGCCTGCCCATCTGTTAAGAGAGCACAACCTGATGGAATGGCTGGCTATTCAATTTCACTGTGCAATTAACAGCAATCTCTCAGTGAGCACTTTTTCTGGAATTAAATTCTTTAGCTTCTTCTATGATAATAATTATTTTTAATGGCCAGTGATCTCCTGAGTGCAATTTGCAGATCTTTAAAAAAATCTGAAACCTTAAACAAAAAGACCTGTATGGTATAACACCAAGTAATTAACCTGACTATAGTGCACTGCAACCTACCCAACAACTGATGTAATCAAGGACTTTACACAGTCTATTTTTTTTTGCTGAACAAAAATATCATGAATATTCATTGCACATTACCTTTTCACATCAGTATTCTAAAAGCTTTAAAAAAAAATTAAAAAAAAGAGTTTTTAAACAAAGCCTTTATGTAAATCAGCAGTTATTGCCAAACAATGTGGACAAAGGGACTACAAGACCACTTAGAATAAGGTAATATAAGGTCCTTGCTTGGGCTAAGAAAGTAGTTCTCATCCTTCTTTGACAATGTCAGTGAATCATTTACTGACCAAACATAAATAACTAGCATTTTGAAGGATAATAGATGTACAGCTTTATCCTGGCCAAAAGACCACCTCTCGTGACTCTTTCCACCTCCAGCTCTTTTGACTACACAATAGGATGACACTGCCAATTCACTGACAGACAGCATCAGAGCGTGGCTGTGTGAGTGTGCGCATATTTATCACCTAGACACTTATTACTGTACCTTTCCAGCTTGCAGATCAACACACAAGCTGTTTGAAGCAAGCGGCAACATCCAGGCCCGAAAAGTGAAGACAATGCAAAAGTGCCTTAAACCTGCATTTTATCTAATTTTGTACCAGTATGGTGAATTGTTAGCCCTATAGTAACTAGATCATTTCAACTTATAATGACCATGCTTGCTAGTTCTCTAGCCTCTCTTGTCCTAATGCTTGCTAAATTACACACAGTAAACAAAGTTAAATCTTCAGTGATAGATTGCTTCAAGTTGTCTCTGAAAGGCTAATTAATTCACTTTTACATTATGTATTGCATTGGTTTGATTTACTGCCTGTAGCATTATCTCAGCTCAAAGGCATGTTGTTGGACTTGTATGGCCACCCATCCTGAATTTACAGCGCACATGGGGGAAAGCCTTCAGGACAACAACTCTTAAAACAGTTTCTGTCTTGGTGTAAAACTACTCACACATGCAATATGTCCTGAGGATAGAGATGTCAATGGTTACGACCCTCCTGAAGCACCATGCAGGCAGAGAGACCGTGTGTGAGTGAGGCTTACATCTTGCCTAGCCTCTGATAATTTAAGGCGCCAGCTTGTTTTAATTACTGAGAATAAGTGGCAGCATTTGGTCAGGTTTATGGTCTTCTTCAAAGAGCAAGCTTGGTTTAGACCAACCAATCTGTGGGACTGCAGAGCTGTAAATCCAAATGTGAGCAACTACTTCCACCAACACTGCCCAGGGCAGATGCAGGCAGCCTAACAGAGGCGGATAGAAAGAAGCTATTTGACATTCAGTCTGACTGAAGACGTCATCTAAAATGATGAATACCAAAATTAAAAAGTCTAAACGCATGCAATATTATTTGAGAGATCTGGTCCCGTCATTTGTAGGAGTGTTAAAGTGAACTTTTCTCTGCGCTGACTCGGTTTGACAAAAGAAACCATTTTTTACAGTACAGACGTTGCAATGTCAGCAGACGATAATGGAAACAAAAGACGTTGAGCCATGAACAAAGGGAAACATATCAAATGGACTGAGAACTGGAGTCGATTAGGATTGCTTTTGGATAAAAACTCAGTGAGTACAGTTCCAACACAGGGTCACTGCTGGGTTGGGGTGAAGGGTGACAGTGGACTCCTGACTTTTCAGTGAACTCATTTCTATTCTCATTCAACACCCAACTCCCTGCTAATGATGAGAGCCCTGAGGCAAAGTGCGCTGGGACACACAGGTCTGACTGAGCTCAGGAGCCATCAGACGTCTGCAGCAGCCCTGGCCAACTGTTTCCACTCAGACACTTCCTAAGAGCAACGAGGTACAGTCTGAGCCAAACAGGATCTTGAATGATTTGTCAAAGGTGTTTTGCTGTCTGCCAAATCCCTACAGGCTGAAGACTACCTGAATACTAATTAATAAAAAAATACAATTTCCTACATTGTATGTCAGAATTGTGTGTAGCTGCACATTTGATTTCTCTGTACGGTAAACTCTGCAAGAGGAGTCAAAGAGGTCAAAAGCACTGAGGCTGAAGAGCAAAAAAACAAAATCACAAGAATTTGATTTGAAACAGTGACCAGCTGGTCTTGCAAGTCAGCCAAATTAACCTC
Source organism: Etheostoma perlongum (assembly GCA_026937815.1). Taxonomy (NCBI): domain Eukaryota; kingdom Metazoa; phylum Chordata; class Actinopteri; order Perciformes; family Percidae; genus Etheostoma; species Etheostoma perlongum. Next base: position 12,114,377 of record CM049390.1, on the reverse strand, counting down.
TTATGCTTTTGATCAAAACAGAATTAACAAGGAGGGTCAAGATGTTATTGCACAGCAGGGTTCAAGTTCTAGCTGAACACACTCGACTCAACAGGACCCCATGTATCACACTGAGCAAAAGTCCCTCCTGATACAGAGTGTAATTAATCACTCTGGATCTGTACCTTCTAATTTCTCATTTAAAATAAATATAAAACTTAATTTAGCTACTGTTGCTTTAAGAAGCAGAGACAACTGGAGCTAGGATTCTCCCACAAGGAGCACAATATTATCCACAACATTTAGGCTAAATAAATTTGTGAGATTCAGTTTTTCAAATACTAATTTTAACCTGAAAATTGGGTCCAGCAATCCGTGTAAACCTACAGTAGTTGAAAACACTGATACAGAATGCACATTTAAGCAAAGATATAAAATTACATCATGGTGGAAAAGTAGTAGTGTATTTTTGTGTAGTGTATATTATACAGTCTATGGGTGTGACGCTAATGTAACAACAAAAATAGCCATACTGGCCGCCACGTAACCTCCTTCCCGTAAGAGTTATGCTTAATTAAATTCTTTAGGCCAACTGCGTGGGCAGACAGGTGTTTTCAATTATGGCTGATTAAACCTCTGCTAGCTGTTGGGCTGACAGAGCTAGCTGTTATGCTAGCTAGGAATTGCACGAGGTCTCCAAACCAAACTCGATACCAATAAAAATGATAATGTGTAAGCTAGCTAACTTGTCAATTCAACCACATTAAAATCATTCTCACACCTCTAGTGGTATCTGGTTTTATTGTCAGATATTTATCTGAGATCTGTCGCTAACGTTACCCCAGTACGATAGTCGGGAAAAAGTTGTTCTGGTATGCCAACACTGATATATTACAATTGCGATTTTTTGAACTGGGAATATATTGTCCATCATGTCCTTAGGTGCATCAGGAGAATCAATCAAAAATCTGACACGCCCACAGTGAGGAGAGGTCCTATCAGGCAAATTAAGAGACACCTGTGGTGGTGTAACATTTTGCGTTAAGGGCCTTGGCATTTCTCCAGATTTCCATATAGCCTACCCTGGGTGTTTAGGCAAATAAATGTCAAAAAATTAGGTAGCCACCATTTACAGTTTTATGTTGAGTCAGAGCATTGAATGCCTTTTTAACTAAATTAATTTAAAATGTAGACTACTTTTGTACATGTTTTGTCTAATGCCAAGGGTACCATATATCCCATTGTGTTGTTTTATATCAAGCCTGTGGAAATCTTATGAGTTTGTCAATTGCATAAATATGGAAAAGGAAGGTGTGTAAAAGTAAGCAAGCAACACCAATGTCAGTGTGTCATAGGCCTACTGTTTTTTTTTTTTTTTTTGGTTATGTAGGAGGAAATTAATGGAAAACAAAAATGAAAGTGCAAGTAGACTGTTCTTTGTGGGTAGAGTACAGCTGACAGTAATGTAAATGTTTGGATTTCCCAAAAAGATTGCAAACTTTCAGCCTTTTCTTCTTTGCAACAAACAATCCCATGACTGTAAAATATGCGACTGGGGGATAAACATTCAACTCTGAATCATCAGTTAGAAGAAACATTTTATTCACAGGTAATGTAAAAGTAAAACACAAGCTGCCGTATCGTACATTTATACACAGGGTTTGAAAATCCTATACAAAAACAAAGATATTTGAAAATATGAGTTTTGATATGAAATATGACCTCACATATAATAATTTCTTGGAAAAAAGGTCTTGATTTGGTAATATTTATTTAATTTATGAGCCAAACCCCACGTTAATGAAAACTGAAGTTATTGTAAAAAATTAGAATGATAAAAATGGAGTAGAAATTATTCTTAAAAAATGATTAAAAAATCTCATGCAGCATCTTCAGAGAGGGCCTGAGAGAGTACATATTTGTAAAAGAAAGGGAAAAAAACAAAAATATAGAAATCAAACATACCAAAATACAACAAAGCCAGTTTGTTTATTATAACAATACTTTTTTCTGATCATCTTTGTTCTCTGTGTCAGCTGTTTGATTTATAACAACCATATTATAACAGCTACAAAGAGCTGATATCATGATTGATTTTCCTAAACAATGTTCCAATCATCATCATTTCCTCTTATTCACTGCATAATTTTACAGGAAACTAACAATTCTTGAGTCATTGTTTGAGACACTGGATCAACTTAGATTACTGGATTAACTGCCTATTAATAAAAATAAGACGGGACAAAAGAGGCCAAACTATGGTACTGCCCTTTAGTCAGCATTGAGGTTCTTACAGTAGTTGCAGTAAATGTATTGGAATGCATAGAGCCCAGGCTTGGTAGCGCTTGAAAAAGTATTGTATAGGAGGCCAGTAGACTTGTGCAATCTGATCTGTGCCTCTTTATTTTACAGAATATAAATGACACCCAGTCAAAGCCCATTTGGAGAAATATTGGGCTTATGGATTAGCACTGATATCAGTGTAAGCATTCATTATGCTATCCTCAATGGTTAGTGTGGAGAAGGTTAAGTCTCTCAGGGTTGCTTGACCATATACTGTAACCAGAGAGAACGGCTCAATCAAGAATAATCACTCACTATCCATCACAGTGACCCTCTGATTGATATGTTTTGGCGCAATCACTCATTTTCAGTAAGATAAACACAGGCAAGCACAGCTTGAATAAGCCCTCCATCCCCCAACATAACTGCTGCTCTACCTTAGTGCATCCACTGAGACCCATTTTGATCAAGGCAACTGGAGAGAAAAACATTCACTCAACCCTGCTGGCATTCACAGGCCAGCTGGCAGGCGATGAGTGACAACAGCAAATGCAGTCCTTGATGAGATAACACAGTCCAGTTTGAAAATCTAGAAAACTACAGAACCAGAGAGTTAACATAAGGCGCAAGAGGCTGAATGAACATGGATAAAATGCTGACTGAGGTTTGAAACAAGAGAAAAGGCAAAGTCTGGGAGCGCAATAACATTAGCTTATTGCTTTTTCTTTTTTCCTCTATTTTTTTCCTTTAAAAAGCATATTTTTACACACCACATAATCATATAAATACACTATACAATGCAATATAAAATATTTTTCTTAAAAGCAATATGTTCAGGGTTTGCTTAGGTATGCTTAAGATACCTGCACCATATGAAAAATAATGACTAAAAATAAAACAATACAAAAGGCACTTCCAGGTGTTGTTCATTGACTCTTGAGTAGGTGATGGCCACTGCCTTGCCATGACAGGCAACAACAAATGTGCTCACGTTTCATTTCTCTGCCATTAAAAAATGTCCTGGTCGACGAGGCACTGTAGCTGGTTGTTTTCATGCAAAGATCCACTCTCATGTCATCTCTGTCACTTGTTGTTCTTCATTCCAGGGATATCAATAGATACATTTCATCATCCTTTGTTTTCTAACTTACTAACTTCTCTACCTCAACTTTCTTTTGTCCTCAGACTTCTACTTCACGCAGTCCCTCTTGAGCACCAGATTTTGGCATGCTGATGTCAAAGCAGGTCACCATCATGACACGGGACTTGCATAGATTGACACAGAACTCCAGCTCCTCTGTGGCCTGTGCCAAAGCCTCCAGATACTCCGGAGACTCTTTATCCAAATTCTGGTCCACCTCAACTGTTGAAAAGGGGGAATTAATGTTTGCTTACATGGTTTGTCTCTAAAGATCTTTATCAATTTAAAGTAAAATAACATTTAGCAGTTACTTACACTCTCCCATCCACTTGCTGGGGTCCATCATTAGTCGAGCCTTGGTGTCTTCCAGCTCCTCCAACAACACCTCATACTTTGCTCTCAGTTCCTTTACTTGCTGTTGCCTTCTCTCCAGCATCTTCAGTTTACTGTTGAAATAAAGCAGGCCCTGCGAGAACAAGGGATATTATTAAATACAGTCTAAGAAGCTGAGTTGTGCTGTAAATGTGGGAAATGTTCAGGTTTTATGATGTAAAAAATTATGTTTCCTTCATTGTGGGCTGATTTATGATTATGGTTATGTAACGACTGTAATGCAGCCTGTGCTGCTAATAATGAAACCTCAGTCATCAATAAAATTAGCTTACCTTGTCAACATCCTGGAATGGTAGCTGATGACAAGATTAGGGGAAAGAGATAAAACAAGTTAGCATGTTCAACAACATGTTCAATATGATATGAATAGGTTATAGTAACAGTATGTATGTAATTTTGGAATAGGGACAGTCACAGAAAAAGCCATTCAGGAAGAGATGGCTCGAAAAACTAAAGTTCCTTTTTTCATAATTGAAAGTAAATCAAACCCCATCTCGCTGATTTAGTATCTTCTCTTAACAAATCCCTGTCTGGCTGCGGCAAACTTGTGCAAGAAGTTAATGATCCACAGAAGAGGAGTCAGCTATTAAAAGCGGTCATGCGTCCAGTGATGAGTACTTGGGTGAGCTGATTCGGACTGGTGTTGGGCGCCCCTGCATTCATCACACATTCCCTGACCATTCCCAGACCTATCTTCTCACACTATCTTCCTTTTCATTCTTACTCCCCGCACACATCACCATCGTCAGCAGTAAGCCGAGTCATCACTCATATCCAAACCAATTAACCCTCATCAGTAATTGCCTTCTGAACTCCTGACATTCTAGAGGAACGGTGCCAAAATACCATGCTCTGGGAATCTGTATGCAGACATTTAAAGTCCCGGATTTGCCACTGAGCTGACTGAAGGTCAGACGTCTGAGACATATTATTACTGTCGTGTTCTTTAAAAAGAAACTGGGAAGAAGTGAGCTAAGACATTCCCACAACGCAAGTCAATCTGACACATCTTGAGCATGCATTGCATCAATGTCGCACATGCAAAATATGGCTGAAGCTCAGCAAGAAGGATTCACCAGACCTCAACTCAGACATAACTTAATTATCTTAAACAAATTCAGCAAGATGTACCACCTTGTAAAACAAGTTGGGAGAGACCCTCTGCTCACCTCTGTGGTTTCCTCCTGACGCCGCCTCTGGAGCCGCTCTACATCATCAATCTCATACACCTTGATCTCAAAAGGCTCCTTTAGAGGTCCTGACATAGGAGGCAAGTCCACCCACTGGCCTGATGTGCCCACCTTCTTCCCAAGGGAAGAGGAGTCTGGCAGGGGGGCTGGGATGAGCCGTCGTCTCTGGAAGCCTATAAAGTCATGCACACAGTCAGATAGGCACCATGGTAACATAAAGTAGCGTTTGTTGGGATTTATGAGAAATATGTATGAGTCTCACACTCAGATGTAAAGTGATGCAAGGCTTTACATGGGCCGGCAGAGTTGCAGTGATTGAATATTTATAAGGGTTTCAAAAGGATGGTTTAATGCACATGAATTCCAATGGTTATATATACAGGGCTACAAAAACCTGAACCAGTTCACTGCTGCTCCTGTTCAACTAATCTGATCATCACACATTTGAGGTTGTCTCGTTTGAAATATTCATTATCATTGTCCCGTATATGTATGAATAATGTATTCTGCTGATTCAGGAGGAGAGGAAATCCAATGATACACCAATGTGTGAATGTGTAATAAAAATGGATTCATAAAGTTAGAACTGCTATATGGCTAATATCCTAGGAGAGTGCATATATTTCTGGACAGCTTCACAGGCAAGCAGTTTCTTAGATCTCACACTGATATTACCAATATGATATGTGTGAATATTACCTGTAAGTTAACTGCATTGGTATGTGTAAAACCCCAAAATCCAAAATGAGTTTCTCACCATTTGCTCTCTTCTTGGGATACTTGGAGCTCCTTGTTCTGCCTGAAGATGACATGCCACTCTCGCTCATGGAGTCATGGGCAGAGGAAGCGCTGCCTGTGGCTTCGCTGTCACGGATCATGCTTTCATATCCACTGCTGCCACCACTGTGGTAGAACAGGGCTGTGCGGCCCATAGCTGGAGGCATCTCCCCGCTCAACACACTACTGTTGTCACTGCCATGGCCACTGCTGTAGCGTTGAGGCCGCCTGGGTGCTGTGATTTTGCTGTACGGAGAGGGCAGCGTGGTTATTGTAGATTTGTCATCACTCACGTTCACCCCGCTGTCATTCCCGCTGTCTGAATCTCCTGAGCCTCTCATGTGTTTGCCTGATATGTTGCCTGTTGCCAGTTCGCTCACACGGCTGTTGGCAGCCCTCATGGCCTGCTTTGTGCCCATGATAGTTCCTCTCCCAGGCTTACTGCTGACCGCAGCAGTGGCTCGAGGAGCTGATGTCCGTCCTGATGGAGGGAGGTTGGCATTGGTATTTCTGGTCACAGGGGTGGCCAAAGATTTGGTAGAGGAGCTTAGGCCCTTGGAGTTGTTGACTGACAGTGAGCGTGCCTTACTACTATTGACTGCTCCTAATGCTCTGGGATTTACAGAAGCTTTTAGTTGACCAGGTTTGCCAATACTTCCTCCACTTGATGGGGATGATGGGCATGTAGCTATAGGAGAGCTGGATGAATTAGGAATACCAAATCTAGGAATGGATTTGCTGGATTTGCTCCCAAGACTTGCTCCACTATTCTCTCTGCTAAGTGCAGCTCTTGAACCCGATAAGGACAGGCTTTCACACCTTTCCAGGGACATTTGACTGCTATAATGCTGCCCAGCCTCTCCTTTCGGTCCTCTGGTCTTCAAGCTGGAGGTAACTTTGGCTGTGTTGAGGCTGGAGGTTTTGAAACTGTCAACTCTGTGACGTACCTCAAGCTCATCCTCTGATACAGCAGACCTTGCTCCAGGGGCCCTTCCTGCTTCCCCATATGCTAACCTTAAGGCACTTTGGGGCAGCAGGATCTTAGTCTTCTGGTCAAGACTGGACTTTCTCACTGGAGGGGGGGGAGGTGAGGTGCAACCAGGTTTAGGGAGATTGCTCGCTTTCTGTGAGCTAGCCTTGTTGTTTTTCCCCAGGGAGGAGTATTTAAGGCTTGTGGTAGATGCAATAATATCTTGGGTCCCCTTGTAGTCTGTGGATGAATGGATGACGGGCACTGTTCCCAGGGTCGTGGCCCCTCGTTTCAGCTGAGGCATTTTGCTTGGTGGATTCTTACTGGCTGACTTCTCACAGCCATCGACCACCCTCTGGGATGAGGTAGACCCCTGTACCTTGGGTGGGCGAGGTACACTGTTGCTGTTGTTGGATGTTTTGCTATAAGGGATGCCACTGGGGGGATTTCGGAGGAATTTGCTGGTGCTGCTGGAGTCGAAAAACCGAGGCTCTGAGTGGTTGTCAACATGCTGCCAAGGATCCTCCTGCTTAGCCTCTTGCCTTGGAGGCTCTCTACTGTTGCTGCTGCTACTGCTACTACTATGAGAGATGGATGAGGTAGGTTTCATCTTCCTGGGCAGACTGGAGTGGACTATGGAGGGGCCCTGTGGAAGCTGGGAAGAGCTAAGCGAGTGAGCTTTAGTTATTTTTGATGTGAATCTGAGGGAGCCTTTGGCTGATTCTGGAGATGGGGGGCACTTTGTCAAAGATAGTTTGCTTGAGGCGGCACTATCACTGTCTAGTTCAGAAAAACTGAATCCACTGTCATTTAAGGAGTTCTTGGCATCTCTAGGAGAGGATACACAATGGAACATATCCAGGGAATCAAAGTAAAATGCGGCCTCTGGACCCATGTGTTTGGCCTGTGGAAGGAAGACATCTGTGGAATGAGCCCCTTCACTCTCCAAGGTGCAGACACTAACCTCACTCAGCCAAGAGCTTATAGATGAGCCCCTGCTATCTATACACTCCATTGTTCCCTCCTGGAGGGGTGTTACCACTGCAATATTCACCTCTGATCCTCCCAAGGCCGACGTGTAGGCGTCAAACTCATCATTGATGCTGCTGATGATGCTGACAGGTCGGGAACCAGAGGCCAGGGCCTGAAGGGAGCAATCACTGTTAAAGCTGATAATGCTGGATGGCCGACCCTTATCTACAATACTACCTATAGATAGCTCCTCCACTACAGTGAACACCAGCTCATCCTCTCCATTCAGCTCCACGGGCTGCTGCAATGTCACAGTGGCTCTCAGGATGTCCCGATCAAGACATCTTTCCCTCAAGGTAGAGCGCACCTGGCACACCTCCACCGGAGCTCTGAGCAGAGGGGAAGTGTAAGGATCCCTCTTTTTCACAGCCTGGTGGCTCATTCCTACAGGAGGCATTCTAGTGCTGGATCTTTCCTCATTGCTAGTATTTACCACTCTCTGCTGTGAAGGAGGTGGGGCTGGCTTGGGCAAAGCTTTCTTGTTGAAGTATACCTTCTCCCTCACCACAGGCTCAGAATTGGGCCCTGAAGCAGTTGTGAGTTTATTAATGCTAACTCTGCTTTCTGAAACCAAGGCTTTCTCGCCATCAGCGCTGGTCCTGCACACATTTTGAACACTATCTGATGGTGCCATTTCTGCAGGTATGCATTGTGTCTTGGCATTGTCCAGCTTTGATTTAGTGTTAGGGCTGCAGGATGGTTGTGCGGTAACAGATTTAGGGGATTGTTTGGGTGAGATGCCCTCTTGGGTGTAAGAAATATTTGCTACAGTCTTTGGTGAAACAGAGCCTTGGCTCTCCTTAGATATGTCAGCCTTAGGGCTAGCCTGGCCTCGCTTGCCCTCTCCAACAAAGGCAGTGGGTTCTTCACTGCCATCTATACACTCCAGCCTCTCCTGGAGCTCAGCAAATGTGTTGCATTTAAAGAACTGGTCTCTGTCCAGAGGGCCATCTTTTCCAGACTTCTTTCTGTTCAGGGAGGGGATGATTGGAACAAAAGCAGGTGGGCCTTCATTGTCACTAAGTTCCCTGTCCGAGATGGCAGTTCCCCCAGGGCCCACGTAAATGACAGTGTCACAAGACTGTTCACTACTGGAGGAGTAGTCTGGGTCACTGAGCATGGAGGGTAGGTCTGGGTCCAGGGCTACCGTCCGAGGATGGAACGGCCGGAGGTGGGGCGGCCGGCGGATCCTCCCCTCCTCACAGGAACTTTCCCCCCCAGATGAACTGGATGCATACTGCAAAGCAGAAGAAAGGTTTGTCTGTGTTTAAAAAATTATCTCATTAGGCGCTGAGAGTAATTTGATTCTATCTTCTTACAATATTAATGTAACAATCTGTTTTACAAACCCATTTTAATTCTTATAATTCATAGTAGATTAATTTCTTAAGAAATCATAAAGAAACTAGTTGTATGGCAAATATTAATTCCTATGACATTACCAGTCAATATTTGTCTAAAGGTTAAAAGTGCACATCAATAGTCACATAGAAATGAATGTCAATAATACAAATTTGCTGTACGTGGACTGCATTGTAATCATTGTCATCATGCCATGGACCAATACCAAATAAATACATGCTGTCATTCCACCTAATTATCTGAAGCATATATTTCCCTAATCCAAGGGAACGCATTACACACTTCCTTGGGCAGTGGTATTGATTACATGATCATGTGTTGAGGAGCCGAGAAAAACTAGCTCTGAGTTACTGCACTAATAATCTTTCATTTGAAGTATTCACACATTAAATTGCTTAATAGCTCCGAAATTCTTCAGGAGGAAGAAAGATTTAGGGACATGAGTCATGGCAGGAAATACGAGGAATGCAATTAAAGTTGCACATGAACATTTGGAATGTAATTGCTATAATAGCAATACTTAAGTACAATGTTAAATTAATGATTACTTTGCATTAACATTAAATGGAGCACAATTATTCAGGATTTGTTATTTAGAACGTATTATAATTTAAGTTGCTAAATGCCTGTAGTTAACTTGTAAAAATGTACCACTGGATTTTATTCCATTACTTATCAATTTACTACTGCATATGTTAAACCATATTTATCAATGCTAATCAGTTTATCAGTGTACCTTAGATTTCTTCTTCCTCATGCGGTGGATGCGGGAAGCCAGCTGGATAGTGGTGAGTGAGTCAGCGTAGTTGGCGGGGGCATCTGAGATGTGGGCAATCATGGTGGTTCTGCAGTTGATGTTGCCAAGGGACTCCCTTAACAACATTGTCAGTTTGCTGTCCCTACAGGGTGCATTTACATGTTTATTAGCAAACGGCACAGTAATATTTCAAAAGAACAATAAAGGTAGATAACATGATTCAAGGAGGAGCCATTTTGACTACTCTGAGCTGACAAATACTTCTGTGACGAGTCATTAGTCTTTTCATGCTTGAGTAACTATAATATGATGTTGTGCAACAACAGTGAAAACTATTATGAGACTGTCACAAACCGGCCGGGTAGGCCTCAACCAAGACTATATATAGCTAAACAAACCAAATAAACTGTCACACAGCAAACTTGCAAAACTGACAACAAAAAAACTATTACTTATAGACAATAACTTCACAGGAGTTAAAACACAGTAAAAGAGACAGTAAAACAGTAAAAGTTTCTTTCAGGTTTTCTTACCTGTAAGGTACATGTTTTGCTCCATTTGCTAAAGCCATGATGACATTTCCCAGTGCATTTAGCGAAAGACACAAGCCTCCCCCTCCGTCTCTGCTTTTACTTAGGACTTTTTCACAGCTTCCCAGGTCGATGAGGTGCAGCCTGCTCCGTCCACCTGACACTGTGCCAATGACAGAAGAAGAACCAGGTGAGCTAAGCCCAGACACTCCCTCCTTGAAGGCAGTTCCTCACGCACAGTGTCATGATGACAGGAGTGGCATGGCTCAGCCCAGACTAGAAATGTCTAATTTATTTATGAGTAAGATTCTCACACTGAAGTGATTCAAACTGCAGCCTGACTGGTTAACTCCCACCAGATGTGTAACAAGCGGTAACAAGGAGGCCTGTGTACAGTCCCCTTCTACTGATTTAAAATACAGCGAGAGGGAATTGGCAGTCATTGTAAAAGTCACAGAGCTACACACTGTTATGTAGGTGACTAATGTAATTGTACTGTAGCAGCAAAACAAACTCCTGTCAGAAAGGCTTCAAATATTCACTCGCTCTTGACCAAAGCATAATAGATGCACACATTTCTGTATTGTAGAGGCCAACCAATTCATCCATAAACATTGCAATTAAAAGGCCTGTCTAATGTTCCACTTTTCTGCCATAGCTCACAACAAAACCACCTCGTGATTATTCAGTGCGAAAGGGAGGTCGCCTTTGATTAGCTATAATTAAGAGAGGAGATGGTAAAATAAATGATACTGTATATGCACTCATTTTTAACATATAGTCTGAATATATGTAAAAGTGCTGTGAAATTAAACAATGACCACATTAGTTTATTGCATAAATGTGAGGTGACAACTTGTTGGAACAGTGCTAGATTTGTAGATATATCTAATGGTACTAACTTCCTCCCTTGCCGGTCTTCTCCATGCGGTACTGATAAATGTGCAGAGTAAACAGCATGTGGGAGTTGCGGCGCTCCTCCTCCTCTACATTGGGTCTGTTGGTGCTGCGTGCAGCAATGGCCGCATCCAGAAGGAGGGCAGCTTTCTCAGCCGTTGGTGCACGTAGCTCACTCTGATTTTGGAGCTGTGGTGGGGGGGGGAGACAGAGAACAGGGGTAGGGTGAGCAACAGCGACCACATAGGGCTAAAGAAAGAGGACAGATGTGAAATAGTTACCGTGGAAGAATGAGCAAAGAGAAAGAGAGGGGACCTAGTTAATTGGACCCTGGCACACATTTCTTGCCCGTTAGATTAGGTCTTGGGGGTGATTAAAACAGCAGATATGCACACAGAGGGAGGAGAATTAAGAGAGGTAATGGCAGAGCAGGAGGCAAGGGCACTTTCCTCTGCATGGATGTGATGATGGTGGTGGTGAGATACAGAAAGAGAGGAGGGGAAACGGAGGAGATAGAAGAGAGGAGGAAGGCGGGGGGCATCATGAAAGGGAGCCCACACGTGGCTGTTGAGAGGAAGAGCATGAAGGTGCTTCACAGAACTGCACAGCCTTTGAAGTCAGTACAGAGTCCATACAGATCCCCAAAAAACAACATCTGACAGCAACACCTGTGAGTGCCTTCAAACCTTCAGTCTTTCACCATCCCCCAATAACGCTTCTATTGTGCTGTAGAGGGCTAGCGCTAACACACGGGTAATAGATGCTGATGGATGCTGACAGGAGCGTCAGTATAAAGGTAAGAAGAAAGCCATCAATACCACAGATGGGCTTGGTGGAAATATAAAACGAGGATTTGAGAGGCAGGTGGGATAGAGCAAGGCAGACTGGGAAGTCCTGAGAGATAGCAAACATACACACATACACACACATGCGCTCACAAGAAAAAGTCAAACATCTTTGGGAGAGGAAGAGGTAGATCAATACTCAGACAGACTGAGACTGTATAAATCACACAGAATGAAAGGATCAGTGAACAAAGAGAGTGGAGAGGTGGAATGCTTCTCACCTGAGTGCCACAGATGGGATCCTCTCTCAGGTGGATGCCAGGGGACTGGCCCTCCTGCAGGCTGCCAGTGGACACCTCAGACAGCAAGTCCTTCAGCTCCTCATCTTTCCCAAAGATTTCCACCGCAGACACTCGGACAGAGAAACGCGTGCCCGTCTTCTCCTTGCGCTCATTGATTAACTTGAAGAGCCAGGAAATGGCACAGGGCACAATGCCTAGGCTCTGAGTAGAGCTGTCTTTGCCAATCATGGTGTATGTCTTGCCTGGGGACGTGTGAAAGAGAGAGGGGGATGGAAATGAAAATATTGTCTTGTGTCTGAAAACCAGCTACACTCACTATATGTTCAAGGTAAAATTAAAATGTCATCACGCTGTCTGGAAAGGGCAGGTAGTTGAAAGAAAAGACATTGACATGGATTTGATATTTTCCAAGGGTTATTGTGTTTAACCACCGCTGATTAAAAAAAAATCCAGTACATGAAAAATAAAAATACCCTAATCCAATGACCCATTCCAGAAGCAGAGTAATTCCATGGAGAATTATACCTGGTGGAAACAGCAGCATGAGGAGAGCAATCCCTTCAGCCTAAGAGCACTGCCCATACCAATTACTAAGATTTTAATTACAGACTGAGCCCTGAATCTTGGCTGCGACGCTTTACCCCCCTCACCCCCACCCCAGACACACTACCCATTCCTTTTTCTCCAATCTCGCATTCCTTGACTCACCCCGGTGCACCGCTAAGCCAATTGTGGACATCAAGTGCAGCTGACAAAGGGCAATGAGAGTTTTCTTCGGCTAACAAAGGCTCTTGTCAAATCTCTTGCCAGTGGAGGAGCTTACCGAGCTTGACTTGGCCGAAGCAGAAGATGCAGCCGTCTGCACCGTTCACCACAGACTGGATGACCTCAGCTACTGTCCCTGAGCACACCTCAGCCTGTGAAAAACACACAGAGACAGACCCCTCATAGTCAATTTACAATTCAGCTTTTTAAAAGTAACTTGCCCAACACTGGCAACTACTTTAGTGCAAGCTGATAATGGGGGATCCATGTAAAAGAATAAATCTATCCTTTGATATATTTACTTATTTATGACAAAAACAGAATGAATGTCAGTACATTTCAAATACGGATACATTCAATTCAAATTTATGCACACACTTAGAACAAAACAGGACATGAACATTAGGCAACGCTGTCACTAAACTTTGACAATAAAAACTGTGTTTTTGACTCTGTAACCACAGTTAGACAACAGTTGGAAAAGGTTATGCATTAGATCATTCTTTGTGTGTTCTCGAAAGAAACATGACCCTATAGACTATATTCTGAAAAAGTCCCTTCTCTTTTTGCATTTGACAACCCTCGAGGCAAACCATGTTGTGACTAACAATGTAATATTTTTTTTATGCAATCACAAACAGGCTACGAGGCTGCACATTTCCTCATTCTTGAGTTTAATGATTGTTTCAGTTTTGTCTCTAAAATAAATTTGTCTGACCTTGTTGTAACTGCAGCCTTGCCACAACTCTTAATGCTGTAGAACAATGGGCGGAATTCCCTCTAATTAAGTTGACCAATCAGAAGACCTTAGGTCATATACTTCATCCCTAATATGCTGTTATCAGTAGAAATTCACATGACACACATCACACTATTTATTTCAGAGTGAAATAAGTTGTCATGAAGTCACTTTACAGTCCCAGAAACATTACCTCAGCCATGGGTCTGTAATAATGGCAGCTTTTTGGTTGATGTTACATTTTTAAAACAAATGTACAACAAATACCGCAAAAGAAAAGGAATATCAATTAAGGAAATAATTTCAGTTTTTACATCCAAATAGCAAGTTCATCTAACTTAGTATATTTTTAATTTCAGTTTATTATATGTGGCGAGACTGTCTAAACTAAAAGCCCACTGTATTATTTTAAAATGATGACACATTGCATCTGAGATACATTAATCCATCAAGACTAAAATCTCACGTTACAAAAACAGTTTCTTCCCCTCTCAGTCAGCCTTATTCACAAGGTTACCCTCACTAACATTGACTCTTGACCCCAGATTTGATCTGATATTAATGTTCGATATGTTTGCTTTGCTGGTTGATGTACACACCAACCACCAAAGGCAAATTCCTTGTAAGTAGTTAATTGGTAATAAACCTGGTACTTTGGACACGTCCACTGTTTTTAGATAAAGGAGAAGGCTTGAATGACGTGTGTGTGTGTGTGTGTGTGTGTGTGTGTTTTTTTTTAACTGAGCCTTTTATGTCTTGTGGGGGAAAAAACTTTAATTTTGTAATACCCTCTCCACAGCAAATGAGGGAATATCTTTTACAAGAACGTTGTTTAGCCCTTTACTAGAGTTCAGCGACTTAAAGTCTATGCCAAGGAGCATTGACACTGTGGCCCCAACATCTTATTAGGACATGTTATGCTGTTTATAATCTTTAATAACTATAGAAAAGCTTGTTGTAGAAAAAAAAAAAAAAAAGTTCACTTAAATACATTGGGAAATTCTTTGAGCCAACCATCCTGTAGCCATCTAGTGACAGTGCAGTTTAATGCTTTGAGCTATGATCTGCTTGGCTTTATATTTAAAATTTGAAAATGTAAATTTAAAATTCTTCATGACTTAACTCTTTCTAGCCAACAAAAATCAGGAAGTTGTCAACTGTTGTGTCTGTTTTTCCTCTTCGCTTTAGCTCTACAGTATCTCTCTCTGCCACACTCTCTTGCTCCCTTCCCTCTTGAGCTGATAGAAACAACCTCTCTCTCTTCTTTTTTTAATCTTCCACGGTTTCTGTATCTCTTTGGTTTTCTTTTCATTTTCAACATCCTTTGGCCGGATTTGTTCAGTTTTTTTCAGAATTTACTTCTACCATCTCTACATCTGTCATAAAGTCTCCCTTTTATGTTTTAATTTCAGTCAAACAATCATGTGAGGTTTGTGCTTTGTCTGTCTGGTTAATCTTTAGCCTACACAAAGTTTGTGCTTTCATATATGAGATATAGTAAAAAGTTTGTGGTGTAATGATGAAAAAAGAAGTCTGATTTGTTAATGCAAGTATATAGGTCGAGGATGTCACATCACAAGATGAAGTCAAACATATTCCCCTTTCCAAAAGTTAGACCTGACATAAGATGATCAGAGTTTGATAGAAGTTCTATTTTTTTTTCATGGGGGCTTATTTTCAGAGGATGTTGAAAAGATTTTATTAATCTCTTTAAGTGTTTGTCATTGATAATGTTTGAAAAATCGTACTATTACGTGATCCTTGATTTGATGAGGACAAAGGCTGCAGGTCAATTGAGAATTAAAAAAAGGGTCCCATCATGTAAATGAGAAATTCAACAAAAATACTGTTAATCAACATTCTAAGGTTGTAGCCTAGTCTAAGACACCAGAAGGTAGGAGACAGAAGGGTATTTACTGGTGGGAGGACAAAGGCTTCTTTCTATATGTTAAATGCCAGACCTGACCTGATCAAGTCTTTAGAGTCAGAGGAACAGGGGAAGGTGAGAGACAGTAGGCCGGCTTGACCTCTTCACAGAGACAAAATGCATCTTTTCTAACCTGGGTGACTCATACATAAACAGTAATATATTGTTTTTCAAAACATTGTTTTTAACTTTTTTTTATAACTCAACAATAAACAATTATAGAAGGGTAAAACAAAATGGGAGAGAGCATCTGCGTTGATCAAAAGACTTCTACCACACATACTTCAACCTCTTTCAACCAAGCGTTAGGATTACCTTTAGTTTTGGTCCTTTTGATGTAGAGAAATTGTTCAGCCAAAGTTAAAAGCATAAAGGAAGCTAAGTTTTGTCCTTTAAAACAGAAAGGTGTCATCTGTCAAAATCAATATTATTAACTCCATAACGCCAGCAGTTCTGTAACCATCAGAAATAGAGCGAGGGGAAACCGGGCATCCTATTCGAATTCCACATTTGATCTCAAATTTATCAACTGGATTGTGTGTAATTATCACAGAACTATTAATGTATTTATAAAAGCATCTCAATAACATTAATAAAAGCATCACCAAAACCAAATAAGTTAAGAGTCTTCAAAAGAAAAGTATGCTCATTAGTATCAAAGGCCTTGTAGAAATCTAGTAAAAGATTAATATGTGACAATTTTCCATAAAGCCAGACTGTGTTTCAGAGATGATGTCACCAAGGCCTGTTTTAAAGGCTATTAATAAACTAAGGCCATTATTTTATAGTCAGTTGTTTATTAGTGAATTAGACACCAGTTGTCAACAAACCGTGGGTCCTTACCCTGTTTAGGGATAAGTGAAATATAACCCTGTTTCATAGTGGTGGTGGTCATCTTTTTCTGATCCATACATCCTTTATACAAAGCAGCGAAACCTGAGTGATATTTCCAAAATTGCACATAGAATTCTACAGAAAGTCGTCTAAACCAGGAGCCGTTCCTTTTCTCATGGAATGGAATGGTTAGCTTTTCATTATTCAGCAGCGGTTATATTAGAATCACAAAGCTTTCACAAAGTAATGTTCGGGATATACTTACTTACTTCTTCAATAAACAATGTGCAATTACTGTGACTAAACTTGGAAGGGTTTACATTTTTGTATTAAAAAAAAAAAAAAAAAAAGGACAGTAGATTTGGGGCCATTTATAATAAGAGAAGTTAAAGCTTTTCTTTGACCACTTCTTTTCTCTAGGCGTTCTTCTCGACCTCTTCTAGCCTTTTCACCCTTGTTCTTATAAAGGCCCCTCTGGTTAAATCAAACAGAGCTCCTCAAGTTGTAAGTTAAGCCTTTTTAATTTCTATTTTTCTTCTTCATTAATAGTATATTTAGATAATTCATTTAATCTATCAAGTAATTTAGTATACATGTGATTTTGATTAGCTTTAACAATCTCTTAATAGCAATACATCTTGTCTTGTACCTACATTTTTTTGAGTTGCTGTAACAGGCTAGTTGAACATTGTTTTGCTTTGTGGCAAGTTACCCAACAGTACAACTTTACTGGCTGGAAGTGAAAATAAAAGATATGTTAGCCTAACTTAATGTTACACTGATTCTGACTAATGTTTAGACTAAATGCATGGCAATGAATGACTGAAAAATGACTTCAAGCTTAAATATCACAATTTTAGAAGTGGACTTTTCCAAATATATCGTTACAGACCTTTAAGATACCAGCTAACGTAATCTACTAACAATTATCCTGATATGGGTCTACACTTCACCCCTCCTCAGCCTAACAAGCTAAATTAGCTAACGTTTGTCTGGTACTGTGTTGGCGCCCGCTCTGGAGGGAAGAATCCATGTTAAGTAATGTTAGCCGCTCAGTTTCATGACTCAATTCGCGGTAACATACAATGAGGCCCAATGGGAGATGGCATACACTTTCTTCAGTTTTTTCTCTGGCGGAGTATGCAAGCAAACGGTTTCAGCGTGTGCTGACAGATGCAGCTGGCAAGCTACGTCTGAGCTCAGTTAATCAGAGCATGGCGAGGAGTTTGCGGTAGAATAGAGAGAGGTTTGTCCGTTTGCAGCAGCAGATTTAACACTCTTGCATGTCATGCTCAGTACATTCAAATTCTGTCAACAACGTGTCTCCACAAAAAAAAAAAAAAAAAAATTAAAAAGAAAAGTAAATCACTAATTTGGTGAAGGACCTTTTGTAGACCAAAATAAAATACCAGAAAAGCAGATCACAATTAACACACACAAAAAAAAAAAAAAAAAAAGGATAAGACTACCTTTTATAAATAATTTTAAGCCTGATAATTTTTCAACCACTTTCTACACAAAAGTTATACACAAATAATTTAAAAAAAGCATACAATACTGGACATTAGTAATTTTCTTTGTCAGGTTCACTCTTCATTCTCTGCATACAACGTGTTGCAGTATTCCCAAACTCTAATAATTACTGTTGCAAACCACAGTTGTATTTAAAAAAAAAACATAATTTACCATAATTTGTGGAAGTAAATGTCCATCTCCCTAGTTTGACTTAGCGTTATTTTAAGGCAGTTTTTGGTAGGCCTACTTTAGTTCTTTATATAGGCAGGTGTTATCATGGTGTGGATGTCAGTCACAGACTAACTACTACAGTCACAGACTAACTACCTGAGAAAGATCACCTGTGGATTTAAAACAATTGTGGTACAATGAATGCACATAAGTACAAGACAGAGGTGCGCCACTTTTTCTGAAATACGTCAGGTTCAGATCCTCGTGGTTTTACATCTTCACTTTGTTTCTTGGGTGTTTTAATATGTTTTGACAAAAAATGGGCATCATATTTTTTCCAAACTGTTTTTAATATATTTTTTCTGTTACCTCAGGACAATGTTTGAATAAAGCTAAGTTTTCTTCATTTGTGGACAAACATGTGGGAAACATTTGTTTTATTTTAGTCACTCTTTATATTTGACCTCTTATATACGTGCAAAATCCACACCAATTACAAACTCTTCCCAATGTAATTTTAGATCATTTGAATTTCTAACCATGTGCATCGGCTTTGACTGAATTTGATCACCAGGTATGTATTTCCCTGTCCCTGCTGAAAAAACACAAAATGCTGTGATACCACATTTCACATAGGGACATGTGGTGTAGGGTGATGAGTTTTGTGTTGCAATACAATATTTAACAAAAGTATTTCTTTTAGCACGTTTTGTTCAGTGTTTTGAGCACCTGGTCCAGACTCTGAATTCTTATCTGTTTGCAGAGTTTGTTAAATTTAGTTCTTAAAACAGACAAAGTTTATTGTAGGGATTTTAATATTTTGAGCGATGAGAATGATGGCGTTTATCTTTATTAGATTCTTTTGACTGCTCTCAAAGTGTTCATCTTCACGGTTTAACCACACCCTCGATCTTGTTCTGGTACAGTGCCTTAAATCCGGCCCCTTGAAGTTTTCAACCTTTTGACACATTTCAGGCTTCAAACATAAAGATATACATTTTTTATTTTTGTGAAGAATCACCAACAAGTGGGACACAATTGTGAAGTGGAACAAAATCTATTGATATTTTTAAACTTTTTAGCAAATAAAAGTTCTGAAAAGTGGTGATGCATGGGCCCTTTTTTCAGTGCAGCATCTCTCACTCCAGTTCAGCGAGGATCTCTGAATGATCCAATGTTGTCCTAAATGACTGATGGTGATAAATAGAATCCACCTGTGTGTGATCAAGTCTCTGTATAAATGCACCTGCTCTGTGATAGTCTCAGGTTCTGTTTAAAGCTTGGGAAATCATGTATCCAAGGAATGCACCAGGCAGGTCCGTAATACTGTTGTGGAGAAGTTTAAAGTCGGATTTGGATACAAAAAGATTTCCCAAGCTTTCAACAGAACCCTGAGACTATCACAGAGCAGGTGCATTTATACAGAGACTTGATCACACACAGGTGGATTCTATTTATCACCATCAGTCATTTAGGACAACATTGGATCATTCAGAGATCCTCGCTGAACTTCTGGAGTGAGTTTGCTGCACTGAAAGTAAAGGGGCCCAATAATTTTGCACGCACCACTTTTCAGTTTTTTATTTGCTAAAAAAGTTTAAAATATCCAATAGATTTTGTTCCACTTCACAATTGTGTCCCACTTGTTGGTGATTCTTCACAAAAATAAAAAATGTATATCTTTATGTTTGAAGCCTGAAATGTGTCAAAAGGTTGAAAACTTCAAGGGGGCCGGATACTTTCGCAAGGCACTGTACCAGAACAAGATCGAGGGTGTGGTTAAACCGGTGAGTCGGTTTATGAACACTTTGAGAGCAGTCAAAAGAATCTAATAGAGAGATAAACGCAGTACTAAGGCTATCATTCTCATCGTTCACGTGAATATTAAAATCCCCTACAATAAGAACTTTGTCTGTTTTAAGAACTAAATTTAACAAAACTCTGCAAATTCAGATAAGAATTCAGAGTCTGGACCAGGTGCTCGGTACACTAGAACAAAACGTTGCTAAAAGAAATACTAATTGTTAAATATTGTATTGCAACACAAAACGGCGTATAACCTCTACACCACATGTCCTCTATGTGAAATGTGGTATCACAGCATTTTGTGTTTTTGCATACAAGTCAAATACATACCTGGTGATAAATTCAGTCAAAGCCGCTTCATGCACATGGTTAGAAATTCAAATGATCTAAAATTACATTGGGAAGAGTTTGTAATTGTATTTTGCACGCATATAAGAGGTCAAATATAAAGAGTGACTAAAACAAACAAATGTTTCCACATGTTTGTCCACAAATGAAGAAAACTTAGCTTTATTCAAACATTGTCACTGAGGTAACAGAAAAAATATATTAAAAACAGTTTGGAAAAAAATATGATGCCCATTTTTGTCAGGAACATATTAAACACCCAAGAAACAAAGTGAAGATGTGTAACCACGAGGATCTGAACCTGACGTACCAGAAAAAGTGGCGCACCTCTGTCTTGTACTTATGTGCATTCATTGTACCACAATTGTTTTAACCACAGGTGATCTTTCTCAGGTAAAAAGTAGTTAGTCTGTGACTGACATCCACACCATGATAACACCTGCCTATATAAAGAACTATACTTGCAGAAGTAGGCCTACCAAAACTGCCTTAAAATAACGCTGTCAAACTAGGGAGATGGACATTTACTTCCACAAATTATGGTAAATTTTTTTTTTTAAATACAACTGTGGTTTGCAACAGTAATTATTAGAGTTTGGGAATACTGCAACACGTTGTATGCAGAGAATGAAGAGTGAACCTGACAAAAGAAAATTACTAATGTCCAGTATTGTGGCGTTTTTTTTAAATTATTTGTGTATAACTTTTGTGTAGAAAGTGGTTGAAAAATTATCAGGCGAAAATTATTTATAAAAGGTAGTCTTATCCTTTTTTTTTTTTTTTTTTTGTGTGTGTTAATTGTGATCTGCTTTTCTGGTATTTTATTTTGGTCTACAAAAAGGTCCTTCGCCTAAATTAGTGATTTACTCTTCTTTTTTTTTTTTTTTTTTTTTGTGGAGACACGTTGTTGACAGAATTTGAATGTACTGAGCATGACATGCAAGAGTGTTAAATCTGCTGTTGCAAACGGACAAACCTCTCTATTCTACCGCAAACTCCTCGCCATGCTCTGATTAACTGAGCTCAGACGTAGCTTGCCAGCGTAATCTGTCAGCACACGCTGAAACCGGTTTGCTTGCATACTCCGCCAGAGAAAAACTGAAGAAAGTGTATGCCATCTCCCATTGGGCCTCATTGTATGTTACCGCGAATTGAGTCATGAAACTGAGCGGCTAACATTACTTAACATGGATTCTTCCCTCCAGAGCGGGCGCCAACACAGTACCAGACAAACGTTAGCTAATTTAGCTTGTTAGGGCTGAGGAGGGGTGGAAGTGTAGACCGATATCAGGATAATTGTTAGTAGATTACGTTAGCTGGTATCTTAAAGGTCTGTAACGATATATTTGGAAAAGTCACTTCAAAATTGTGATATTTAAGCGAGTCATTTTTCAGTCATTCATTGCCATGCATTTAGTCTAAACATTAGTCAGAATCAGTGTAACATTAAGTTAGGCTAACATATCTTTATTTTCACTTCCAGCCAGTAAAGTTGTACTGTTGGGTAACTTGCCACAAAGCAAAACAATGTTCAACTAGCCT
This sequence comes from Etheostoma perlongum, assembly GCA_026937815.1. Taxonomy (NCBI): domain Eukaryota; kingdom Metazoa; phylum Chordata; class Actinopteri; order Perciformes; family Percidae; genus Etheostoma; species Etheostoma perlongum. The sequence continues at coordinate 12,092,332 of CM049390.1, read as the reverse complement.
GTTACAGCAACTCGTAAAAAAATGTAGGTACAAGACAAGATGTATTGCTATTAAGAGATTGTTAAAAGCTAATCAAAATCACATGTATACTAAATTACTTGATAGATTAAATGAATTATCTAAATATACTATTAATGAAGAAGAAAAATAGAAATTAAAAGGCTTAACTTACAACTTGAGGAGCTCTGTTTGGATTTAACCAGAGGGGCCTTTATAAGAACAAGGGTGAAAAGGCTAGAAGAGGTCGAGAAGAACGCCCCTAGAGAAAAGAAGTGGTCAAAGAAAAGCTTTTAACTTCTCTTATTATAAATGGCCCCAAATCTACTGTCCCTTTTTTTTTTTTTTTTTTTTTTAATACAAAATGTAAACCCTTCCAAGTTTAGTCACAGTAATTGCACATTGTTTATTGAAGAAGTAAGTAAGTATATCCCGAACATTACTTTGTGAAAGCTTTGTGATTCTAATATAACCGCTGCTGGAATAATGAAAGCTAACCATTCCATTCCATGAGAAAAGGAACGGCTCCTGGTTTAGACGACTTTCTGTAGAATTCTATGTGCAATTTTGGAAATATACTCAGGTTTCGCTGCTTTGTATAAAGGATGTATGGATCAGAAAAAGATGACCACCACCACTATGAAACAGGGTTATATTTCACTTATCCCTAAACAGGGTAAGGACCCACGGTTTGTTGACAACTGGTGTCTAATTTCACTAATAAACAACTGACTATAAAATAATGGCCTTAGTTTATGCCAATAGCCTTAAAACAGGCCTTGGTGACATCATCTCTGAAACACAGTCTGGCTTTATGGAAAATTGTCACATATTAATCTTTTACTAGATTTCTACAAGGCCTTTGATACTAATGAGCATACTTTTCTTTTGAAGACTCTTAACTTATTTGGTTTTGGTGATGCTTTTATTAATGTTATTGAGATGCTTTTATAAATACATTAATAGTTCTGTGATAATTACACACAATCCAGTTGATAAATTTGAGATCAAATGTGGAATTCGACAGGGATGCCCGGTTTCCCCCCGTTCTATTTCTGATGGTTACAGAACTGCTGGCGTTAAGTGGAGTTAATAATATTGATTTTGACAGATGACACCTTTCTGTTTTAAAGGACAAAAACTTAGCTTCCTTATGCTTTAACTTTGGCTGAACAATTCTCTACATCAAAAAGGACCAAAACTAAAGGTAATCCTAACGCTTGGTTGAAAGAGGTTGAAGTATGTGTGGTAGAAGTCTTTTTGATCAACGCAGATGCTCTCTCCCATTTTGTTTTACCCTTCTCTATAATTGTTTATTGTTGAGTTATAAAAAAGTTAAAAACAATGTTTTGAAAAACAATATATTACTGTTTATGTATGAGTCACCCAGGTTAGGAAAAAGATGCATTTTGTCTCTGTGAAGAGGTCAAGCCGGCCTACTGTCTCTCACCTTCCCCCTCTGTTCCTCTGACTCTAAAGACTTGATCAGGTCAGGTCTGGCATTTAACATATAGAAAGAAGCCTTTGTCCTCCCACCAGTAAATACCCTTCTGTCTCCTACCTTCTGGTGTCTTAGACTAGGCTACAACCTTAGAATGTTGATTAACAGTATTTTTGTTGAATTTCTCATTTACATGATGGGACCCTTTTTCTTAATTCTCAATTGGACCTGCAGCCTTTGTCCTCATCAAATCAAGGATCACGTAATAGTACGATTTTTCAAACATTATCAATGACAAAACACTTAAAGAGATTAATAAAATCTTTCTCAACATCCTCTGAAAAATAAGCCCCCATGAAAAAAAGATAGAACTTCTATCAAACTCTGATCATCTTATGTCAGGTCTAACTTTTGGAAAGGGGAATATGTTTGACTTCATCTTGTGATGTGACATCCCGACCTATATACTTGCATTAACAAATCAGACTTCTTTTTCATCATTACACCACAAACTTTTACTATATCTCATATATGAAAGCACAAACTTTAGTGTAGGCTAAAGATTAACCAGACAGACAAAGCACAAACCTCACATGATTGTTTGACTGAAATTAAAACATAAAAGGGAGACTTTATGACAGATGTAGAGATGGTAGAAGTAAATTCTGAAAAAACTGAACAAATCCGGCCAAAGGATGTTGAAAATGAAAAAGAAAACCAAAGAGATACAGAAACCGTGGAAGATTAAAAAAAAAAGAAGAGAGAGAGGTTGTTTCTTATCAGCTCAAGAGGGAAGGGAGCAAGAGAGTGTGGCAGAGAGAGATACTGTAGAGCTAAAGCGAAGAGGAAAACAGACACAACAGTTGACAACTTCCTGATTTTTGTTGGCTAGAAAGAGTTAAGTCATGAAGAATTTTAAATTTACATTTTCAAATTTTAAATATAAAGCCAAGCAGATCATAGCTCAAAGCATTAAACTGCACTGTCACTAGATGGCTACAGGATGGTTGGCTCAAAGAATTTCCCTAATGTATTTAAGTGAACTTTTTTTTTTTTTTTTTTTTTTTTTCTACAACAAGCTTTTCTATAGTTATTAAAGATTATAAACAGCATAACATGTCCTAATAAGATGTTGGGCCACCAGTGTCAATGCTCCTTGGCATAGACTTTAAGTCGCTGAACTCTAGTAAAGGGCTAAACAACGTTCTTGTAAAAGATATTCCCTCATTTGCTGTGGAGAGGGTATTACATATTAAAGTTTTTTCCCCCAGACATAAAGACATAAAAGGCTCAGTTAAAAAAAAAACACACACACACACACACACACACACACACGTCATTCAAGCCTTCTCCTTTATCTAAAAACAGTGGACGTGTCCAAAGTACCAGGTTTATTACCAATTAACTACTTACAAGGAATTTGCCTTGGTGGTTGGTGTGTACATCAACCAGCAAGCAAACATATCGAACATTAATATCAGATCAAATCTGGGGGTCAAGAGTCAATGTTAGTGAGGGTAACCTTGTGAATAAGGCTGACTGGAGAGGGGAAGAAACTGTTTTTGTAACGTGAGATTTTAGTCTTGATGGATTAATGTATCTCAGATGCAATGTGCTGTCATCATTTTAAAATAATACAGTGGGCTTTTAGTTTAGACAGTCTCGCCACATATAATAAACTGAAATTAAAATATACTAAGTTAGATGAACTTGCTATTTGGATGTAAAAACTGAAATTATTTCCTTAATTGATATTCCTTTTCTTTTGCCGGTATTTGTTGTACATTTGTTTTAAAAATGTAACATCCAACCAAAAAGCTGCCATTATTACAGACCTATGGCTGAGGTAATGTTTCTGGGACTGTAAAGTGACTTCATGACAACTTATTTCACTCTGAAATAAATAGTGTGATGTGTGTCATGTGAATTTCTACTGATAACAGCATATTAGGGATGAAGTATATGACCTAAGGTCTTCTGATTGGTCAACTTAATTAGAGGGAATTCCGCTCCATTGTTCTACAGCATTAAGGCGGTTGTGGCAGGCAAGGCTGCAGTTACAACAAGGTCAGACAAATTTATTTTAGAGACAAAACTGAAACAATCATTAAACTCAAGAATGAGGAAAATGTGCAGCCTCGTAGCCTGTTTGTGATTGCATAAAAAATATTACATTGTTAGTCACAACATGGTTTGCCTCGAGGGTTGTCAAATGCAAAAGAGAAGGGACTTTTTCAGAATATAGTCTATAGGGTCATGTTTCTTCGAGAACACACAAAGAATGATCTAATGCATAACCTTTTCCAACTGTTGTCTAACTGTGGTTACAGAGTCAAAAACACAGTTTTTATTGTCAAAGTTTAGTGACAGCGTTGCCTAATGTTCATGTCCTGTTTTGTTCTAAGTGTGTGCATAAAGCGTATTGAATTGAATGTATTCCGTATTTGAAATGTACTGACGAACATTCTGTTTTTGTCATAAATAAGTAAATATATCAAAGGATAGATTTATTCTTTACATGGATCCCCATTATCAGCTTGCACTAAAGTAGTTGCCAGTGTTGGGCAAGTTACTTTAAAAAAGTAATTAGTTACAGTTACTAGTTACTTCTTCCAAAACATAACTAAATTAGATACTCAATTACAAATTAAAAAAAAAGTAACTAGTTACAACCAATTTGAGGAATTAATAACAGTCCATCCTGCCTACAGCAGACCTGAAGATGGGGAAACTCACCACGTACAATAAACCCCCCCATGGAGCTGGGTGTCTCAGGGTGTTTATCAGCCCCATCTCCTAAAAACACACGTCCTGTGGGGATTAGGCCATTTTTCAAACATCCTGCCTACAGGAGACTTGAGGTGGGGGATTACTCCATTTTCAAACCCCTCCATTTTGACCTTAGGGGGGATATCCGGTACCCCCTCCCTAATTTGAAAGATGCGCGCAGTAGTGCACTTACAGATGGGGGGAATATGCTAATTTTTTGACCCCCTCCTCCTAGTGCACTTTTTTTCAGAGGGGAAATATGCAAATTTTTTGAAGCCCAACAAATCTGTGTCCATCTGTGTCCCAACAGGTGACGGTTCATCAGCGCGGACAGCAGTGTGTCTGAGCTGCTGACAGATATAAACATGTTGGGAATTCATGTTTAGGCTTGCTACACATAAATATCATTGCATTTTATCATCCGTGGAAAGTAACTATGCTGTACAAATGTAAGGTACTTTTCTTTCAGTATTTTCATTTTCTCCTACTTGCCTATTGTTCGTCTCACTTTGCATATTCATATTAATTATACACAATATTATGAATAGTCTACAATGTATTAAAGTGGATAAATAGGAGACTTTATTGATTCGGTGGTGAAATTCACAAGCTACTTGCAAAGTCAAACGGCCGCTGTTATTTTGGTGAAAGTAACTCAAAAGTAGTGTAAAGCATTACAATTTAGAGACTCTCAAATGACAGTAACTAGTAATCTATAATGTATTACATTTTGAAAGCCCAACACTGCTCAGAAGTGTGTGGTTGTTTATGTGGCTGGTTTTTTGCAATCAGTTTCAGCATGGGTCCTCTGGGGCAAGGCTTCTGCAGAAGAGGCCCCGTCCCATACATCAACCTGCAAACAAGGCACCTAACAGCAGAACAGCTTGCTGTTACTGTTAGCCACCAGCAGTGCTGTCCCAGTGGCACAATCTAGCAGCTTGGCTTCAGCTTGCAGCAGCAACATTTAGGCTTTAGCTATCAGCGGCTTACTTAGGAAAATACTTGCTCCAAGTAGGTGGTATGATAGAAGATTTAAGGCTCTCATCACTATGGAGACACAATACTCTCGCATCTGCTCTCTTAGCTATTTAGAGTTTACTGCACCACGGGGAAATGCATACAATACTTGACCTCAGATTTTTTTTTAGCAAACTTGTGACATAGATTCAATGATTCCATTAAAAGACTTTGGTGTTTGTTTGAAGATGTGGAGAGAGCAAAACTGGTCTACTCCCAAGTCAGCATATAGTAAACATGTATCTGACCTTTGTCTTTGATCTTGGTGGGTATGCCTGCTGCAGGCTACACAGGGCTGAGGTTAGATATAGCTGTTCTATGAAAGGAGAGGTAAGATATAACTGGAATGGATTCAAATCATTCCCCAGAGGGCTTAAAATGCCCAGCTGTTTGGCCCACACTGGTAAGAATGCCCTCTGACCCAAGACAGGCATTTTTTCTCTAAGCCCCTGGCCACACCCTGCCAGCATGAAGACATCCCTTTGCCCTTGAGAGGCTGAATTCCCACACGACACCATAAAAAAACACACACGTATACACGCAAACACACATCCCCTGCCGGCCCTTACTTGTGAGGCATCCTGGGTAAAAACAGCATCGAAGGCGAATATCTTTGGGACCGCCACAGTGGCGGATCTCCTGTGTCCTGAACTGGAGTGTGGGCTGGACGCAGGGTCGTAGAGGGTCAGCTGCTTCTTCCTGCTGTCCACTTTCAAGAAGGACTGAGACTCAGAGGAGTCTACAGTCTCCAGAGATGGACAGATACGCATCATCACTTTCACCTAAACCACAGAATGAGACAGATAAGCAACAACAACAAAAAGGAAATAAACGGGTGGATTAGAAATTGAGCAAGCATAAAACGTGAAAATGGACTCAGCTGAGAGATGTAAAAAATTTTCAGGATTCAGCACAGAGGAGAAAAAAAATCACAGGCTAAGCTTAACATCTTTTAGGCATTCTGCCAGATAGCCATTCTGAAATTATATGTTGAGAGCATGGCTCAGCATTGTGTATTAACATCAAATCCACTATGTCAGAGTTGATGGACATCGATGGTTGCCATGGAAACACTCACATTGACTGGTGAACCTGATGGGTCAACACATTGCCTAATGGTGTCAGTGAAAGGCAGCAAGGTGTGTATTGAAAGTCACAGCAGAAAATGGTGGAAATTAATGTGTGAAGCGCCACGCTGGGGGATTATCCCTCGAGCAGGGTTGTTTTTCTGGACCAGGAGCAGTTCACCCGCATGGGAGTGCAGGAGCATATGGCCCCCCTCTTATCCCTCCTACACACTCTTCCTACTTCACCTCTCCCTCCCCTCTGTTGACTAGAAAATGGCAGCTCCCCATTAAGAAGCTTGAAACCCACCCTGTTGCATTCTGGGGCTTGACATTCATGAATTGAGCTAACGGTGTTAACGCATTCCACAGGTCATGGGACAGATCATCATGCCCGCATGGTACAACGCTAAAAAGGATGACGGCTTATATCTAAAGGTGTTGATTCAGCACTACTCTTACAAGGCCATTCGTGTCTAACATCATTGCCATGGTTACAGGAGTGAGGTAAATCTGCCAGTTGTGTATAGTGACACCTCTTACAAACAAGATTTCACCATTTCCTGCCTCTACCATGCTGTGTAGATGTACTGCGTGTGGTTTGTGTGGGTGTGGTCGTGCTTGTGCATGTCAGGCTACATGACACCCCCTACATTACAATCACCTTCTTTTGTAATTCTGACAACTCTATATGGCCTTACAATCTGATGGTCAGAAATACACCTCTACTACAGCATATCTCCAAAGCCACTGCGGTAACATATCTGTGACTGACAGGAGACATAAACGGCTCTTGGGATATGTATAGCAGTCTTTGGAGTCCCTGTCAGCTTCCTGAGTGTTTAGTGTTACGCCTAGCATTATATCAACTGAATAGTTTCTATATCCTAGAGTAGTATAGGAAACTCAATCCTGAGCCATTTCAAAGCTTCTTGAAAAAAGGTGCCTATGATGCCTCTCAGGCAAAAACTTTCAAATATAGCAAACTCAGGTTTATAACTCCCTTCCCTTTTTGACAGAGGACTGTTTCACTCAGCCTGCGAGTCACGCCTACACAAAAGGCCCATTCTTCCCACGACTAGTATATAAATATTGCTACAGACTCAGGCTCCAGCACTCTGAAACAATGACACTGGAAATCCCTTTCTTTCAGTTAGTGAATTCATCTTGCATTCTGCAGGCCAAGTGCAAACTCTCTTTATACCCCGCAGGGGGCTGTTATCATGACTGACGTGTGCATATGTTGAGTAAATTACATTTGCCATGACATTTAAACTAGGCTTCCAAATATGACTGCTGAGTCTCTCTTTACCAGACAGAGGCTAGCAGGCGTGGTAATGTCTCAGTTGTATTTATGCTGGCAGAGATCAGATACTAGAGGCCACAGAGGATTGGCTACAGCCTTTTCACACCTCGGACTTAGTGCTAATGGTCCTGTTTCCCTGCCCCTTGATCCTCCACAAAATCCATTAGTGTGGCTTGACATTCCTCCATCCACTCAACTGTCTATGCTTGAAAGAACTGTGTCTAGGTCAAAAGTAGAAGTGACTTGCATATGGTTGATGGAAACAGGACATTCCCCCAAGTGTTAGGTTGAAAATGAAACAGACACAGGCAAAACTGTGTAGGTTACTGACAATGTCATTGCAACTGTGATTCAACAAGCGAAAGAGAGACAGAGACAAATGATCAAAGAAAGCACATAATCATTTTGTTTTACTATGAAAAAAACTGGTCTGAGGAACTTGGAACTTGGCTTGGAACAATGTCAAATATCTTGATTTCCCCTCTAAAGCCAGCCCCTTTGGCTGTACAGATGTTTCGTTTACCTCAGGTGTGGACTTGAGGAGGCTTGTTAACGAACGTTTTTTTTTATGAAGTACTTGTGTCAATGGGAGATTTACAATATGTGTCAAAGTCTCAACCGTCTGGATACCTGGCAACAGAAGCGAGCACTTCCTATCCAGGTGGGATCTAATCTTGTTAGGGGACTTCTTCTGCTTTAGAAATCCAGGACGTCCTCAGACAAACAATAGTCAATAAACCACAAAGGAAGAGCGATGTGTTTATACAACTTTGTTTAATGATTGTCCTATTGCTGCCAGCCTGACTTTCATCATCGCGGGCTGTTCCTAAAATGGAGTTAGAAATCCTGCAGTTAAACGTGACCGCAGATTTGTGGATTATAGTTTTTGCTGTCTTGCTGCCTTTCTCAGACAGAGGAATTCTGGTCTCACAATCTGCATGAATTCATGACATTCCAGGAAGCTTATCGGACTAGATCTGCATGGACTGGACCAGACGGCACGGTGCCTGTGGACCAGTGTGTCACCCCCCTGCATTATTCTCCTCAAATAGGGGTCTTTGTGTATCATAAACATGTGTGTATGTGTGTGGTTGTAAAGGGTGGGGAATTATGAAGGCTTAACATGAGCAGATTCTGTATATATCTGTACTTCGCAAGCATTAAATCGTGCATCCAGCTTTGAGTATACTGATACTGATCCCCTCTCACCTTTCCCATCCCTGGGTTCTCTTTCACTTTGGACACGGCTCGGAGTAGGCATGGCGGGGCAGGGGGCGGCAAGACCTGCAGGATGCCGCTGAAGTTGGTGGGGTAAATGGAGGGCTCCTGTGGATGGAGCAGTGAGGGCTGGTGCTTCTTCCGCTTGGAGGACAGATTCAGCTTCTGAGCTGCCCTGGAAAGGGAAATAAAGAAGGTTGAAGCTAAACTTAGAAAACCTCCATTGCTGCATATCTTTTAGAAATCCCATGCTGAAACTGTAACATAAAGGTCAACAAGCTCCTTTAAGTTTTCCTAAGGAAAAGAAAGTCAGCAGGAGAGCTATACACTGCCACCACTCCTGACCATTCCCCATTACCAAACTGCTTTTCTTCCTACTCCCACCTCAAACTCCCCTGCCATGGAACATAATGCTTCAGCCCTCAACTTCAACTACAGCAAGTATAGAGTGCTCTTCAACCTTGATTTTTGCAACAAAAAACTGCAAATCCATAAAACTGATTGCCAGGCAAGGCTCCAAATATAGGCTGCCATAGCAGGAAGGCACAGTAAACGCATGCATTTATCTTGATCAAACACAAAACAATAGCCATAGACATGACAGGTGAGGACTGCTGAAACACTGCCCTCTGGGATTTACTATGACTATCTCTATTACTAGCTAAGGAATTATGACGAGTATGTTCACTCATCATTCAAATCAAAGCTGGAGCGTGTACTGTTTGTTGGAAGTTTTGATAATTTACATTAGACTAGCAGGCCAGCACCAGCAGCTGAGAGGCATGTAAAGTAGGTAAACCCAACTCTCTTCTCTACCTTATTAGACAAATATCTGCCTGAGCAGTTATGTTGTGCTGGCATCTAACAGAACCCTCTGCTAACTGAATCCAGCATTTGGCAGTCCTCTAATTAAAATCCATTGTCATCCTGGCCTCTTGTCTCCTAGATTCAGCACTGAAGAGACATAGATTGGACACAGGGCCAACTAAGTCGTGCACATGCACTCCTTTCTGTCTAAATGCCTGTATCTCAAAGGACAGCACCAATATGTCTGCATGGCCTGCAGGGAATCTGGCCAGATTTTTGAGTGGTTCCAGGTATGGCCTTACCCTGGATCAGCTAACACCATTGCTCAGCTGGAAATTCAAGGTCAGGGAGGAAAGTAATACTCGGAGGAAATTCAAATACACTCAAATGGTTTTTCCTCAAGCAGTCGGATTTCAGAGCAATGCAGGGAAGACAAAGGCGCGATTGTCAACACGAAGGAAAGAGTGGCATGGGGAATGAAATCAAATTGGAGTGAGAGATTAAAAGATGAGAAATCTGCAGAGCAAGGGATTTTAGGAGAAATGAAAGAAGCAGAGCATGTGAAAGAGCAAAAAAGGGCAGAGCCATGTGTGTCCTGGTGAGCAGCAGTTTCCTAAAGGCCAGCCTGAGCTCATTAGTCCTGCTCTGGGCTCCTTCGGACAGGACTGGGTAGGCTGCTGCCAAACCCCCCCTCCCCCCCACCCTCTCTTCCTGCATCCCGGAGTGACAACCAGCCCCCTTCCTCTCCTCAATACTCCCCCTCTCCACTGTACGCCCCCTGCAGCGACAGCCCAAGAGCACAATCAGGGAACACACTGCCGGCTGATGGAATAATTATTGCATCCAAGAAGGCTACAGGAGATGGCTCTCCCCAGGGAGCTGCCTATGTGTGATAGCATGTGAGACAGATCGTGTGACTGAAAAAAAAATGGAATAGATGAATGTGAGATGGAGAGAAAGAAACGAGAAACTACACCAGAGTACACGTGGCCATGTGCGACTATGTGTGTGTGTGTGTGCACAGGCTGGTGAGTGTGTTTATGCGCATTTATGAGAGGTATCTGCAGCACATTCATTCAAGATAAATGTACCCTGTCTCTTAGTCTCTCACTCCCTCTCTATCACCTCATTCTGTCTCTTTCCTCTTTCAGAGATAAATCAAGCATCACTATGTAGGGAAAAGGGCTTATATTGATTCCTAAATGTCTTGACCATTGAGGAGTGTTCACAAGCTAAAGCTGAGCTTGTAACCTTCATGCTGCACAATCGGTACACGTGTGTTTTTTCCACCACAACGGCATGCACACAGAAGAAATTAATTGCTTGTCACTTTCTCTCTCCATCTCATCCTCCCTCTTCCTCTCTTCGCCTTACTGCCTTGCCCAACTATATGATCAGTCGATGGAAAATAGACGGTGAGGAGAGGCTCAGATTTCTTTGCCCACAACAGCTTGTCCACCTGTTCACCCCCAATCTCCATGCTAATGAAGTTGTTTCCCTACACAACTTGGTCTTAAATGCTCAAAGGCGAAACTGCACCACTGACATCGGTCAGTTTTAAACAAAATATTCACACACTGTATATGCTCTGTTGAGTGCTATACAAACTGAAGCACAGGTTGGTTTCAACATGCACCAGTAAAGAAAATGCTGCAAAGGTGTACTTACAGCTCTTTCCAATCCATTATCTGGTTTATACTTATAGTCAAAAAACAGACAACTGATATAGTTCTACTTTGCAGTCCATGTCTGTGTTGTCACTGTTCTCCATTACTTGCACATTTGATACGCCGTCAAAGTCGCAGAGAACCGAGCAAGGCGGGGCTGCTCAATAGTTGGGGCACAGGGGTCCTCTTTGCTCCGATCGCAATCATCGAGGTTCCACTTGATTTCACAGAGGTTTGTAAGAAGCTGGGGGGGTGAAGGGAGAACCATGAGGAGGAGGCGTGGGTGTCATAGTAACTAAATGGAACAAGCGGCAGGTGGGGCAGGGTGGAGATGGGCAGACAGGATGAGTATCCTGCAGGAGGTTCACAGTGAGCGGTGCAGGTCCAGAGATCTTCATAGGAGGAGGTAAGAAGAAGGTCAGGATGAGGAGGAGCACTTCCTCTGTTCATACGCCACTAGAGCCCCTCTAATTCTTTCCATACCACCAGAAAAAGTTCAGCGTCAGTTCAGAGGTTAAAAAATCCCAGCAACAGCTTGGTCTCCAACTCAGTTTCTGCTTCTTCTTCCACATCCAATTCTGCATTCATCCCACAGGCTGCATGGTTGTCTCCAATCCACTGTGGTGTGTCTGCTATGAGTGGCTTCAGGTCCTGATGCCCATGTCCTTCCCAGAGTCTCTGCTGCTTATAGGCAGGAGGAGGGGGAAGAAAATCGGCACGTTTGGCTAGGCTGGTAGATTTCCTTGGGTGGCTGAGAATAAGAAGAATTCCTACTCCTCTTCCACCTCTCGGTTCTTCTCCTGCTATCGGTGAAATGCTGGCAGCTGTCCTGCCGTGTCTCTCTCTCCCTGCCTCTCTCTCTGTCTCTCTCTCACACTCACACACACACATACTCCCTCCTCTCTCCCTGCCGCCCTCCTCTCCCTCTCTCTCTTTCTTTTCTCAGCCCAGCCCCTTTTCCCTTTGACTGCCAGACGAGGTGTCAGTGCTCGATCGCTGGCTGCTCAAGGCACAATTTGCAAGTATTCTCTTCTTCTCTACACACACACGGACACATGCACACCCACCCACACATCCACACACACACACACACACACACACACACATGCCCCCCTACCACCACACGTCACATGAATACTTAATGCGTACAGGAGCCTTCTTTTCTTTTAGGGTCCCACACTTCAAACAGATTTGGTTATTATGCCTACAGTGCATGCATGAATGAGCACCAGTGTGTATGTGTGATTATGTGTCTAGAGTGCACACTTGTATGCACATTTGTATTTTTTTCCTTTGTTGAAGGATGTAATTAGCTAGATGAATGAGAGTGTTATTAATTATAAGGAGTGACACACAGATAAGGAAGTATGTACTTAAGAGCAGAAAGATGGATTGCCTGAATGAGCGATGCTCCAACTCAATTGGAAAGCTAAGAGAGATTAAAAAAAAGAATGAGAGCAAGGCAGAGGGGAGGAGAGGACAAACGATGAACAGATGACATCTAAGAAAGCCAGATTTATGCAGGCCAGTGAGAAAGAGTGCAGCCAGCCAATGGTCAAGGGTAAAAAGGGGAATGAAAGCATGTGAGTGGGCGAGCGCCGGAGTGAGAGTACCCTGTATTCCCTGGGCTGCCAATTTACCAGTAAGCCCTCTCAGCCCCCAAACCAGCCAGCCTTGTTTGAAAGGCTGCTGCTCTTGCTGCAGAGTGCCTACTACAACATATCGGCAGACAGAGTGGGTCTGAGACTTGCCAGATGAAAGTACATTCAACACAAACCCACACCAAGCTCTCTCTGCCTCTCTCCCTCTGACACACTGCCCCTTTTATGAACTCTGCTGGAGTAAATTTTGGAAGCAGAAAATAAAAGCTGGAAAAGAAAAGCCCACCTATTGCAGAGTATACTGTAGTAATGAAGCTGTTTGATATATGACATAACCTTTAACTTCCTCCTTGCCACAGCACGCTTACCTCTGCTTTTCTGCAGTGTGTCTGAATTAATTTGCCTGAGGTGGGCTTATTTTAAAGAGCAACAACCGTCTCCAGAAGCATTGCCACATGCTACTTTTACATTGAACTTTGAACCGTGACTGGCATCAGTTAGATAGATAGATAGATAGATAGATAGATAGATAGATAGATAGATAGATAGATAGATAGATATTTATTGATCCCAAAAAAATGTGAAATGATGGTGTTACAGCAGCAAACATACGTACATCAGTCACACAGCATAGAATATAAATATAAATGAAATACTAGGATACACAATATACATACATACAATATACATGAAATAATAATAGGAATAAAAGTATAACAACAAATATTTGAATATATACAGGAAAACAAAATGTGCAACTGCTTAAATAGTATGCTAAAATGTATTCTAAAATGTAAATAAACCAATTGTGCAGGTTGCATTTAGTGCAGTATTGATGACGTGTTAAAAAGTTTTATTGCCTGTGGTAGGAAGGATTTCCTGTAGCGGTCTGTGCGACATCGAAGCTGTCGGAGCCTCTTAGAGAAGCTGCACCAGTGTTGGGTGGAGAGGGTGATCGGGGTTATCAATGATAGATAACAGTTTGTTCTGTGACCTCCTCTCCACCACAGCTTCAAATGTGTCCTGTTAGCCGATCACGGAGCCAGCCTTCCTGATCAGTTTGTTCAGTCTGTTTGTGTCGCTGGTTTCGATGCTGCTGCCCCAGCAGACGACGGAGGAGAACAGAGTTGATAAGTAGGACACAATACTAATGTGGACATTGGTCACTCTTACAGTGCAACTGGTCGTTATTCTCACACTCATTGTCACTACCCTTATTGTGATTTCAAGTGTGATATATATAAAAATTATGGAAATTATGGAACAGCCACAGATGGAAGTGTCCTGATAGTCTTTTTGCTCCATCACTGTCCGCATGAACAGACATCAGGGACAGATAATGATTGTAATATATATAAATGAGCCAAAGCAAGACAGATTGAAAATTAAGGATCGTTTGGAATAAAAGGTCTCCTGGTGTCTTTGTTCAAGTAAGAATATCTAGATTTTGTCCTTACCTATAAAGGGACTGACAGTGAGTGAGGAGAAGAGGATGTCAATGACTGGAGAACAGAGAGAGTGGAAAAGTTGTGTTTGCCTGCTGGTTTCAAAGACTCACTTTGGGCTGCTGTCAATAATCGCTCCAGACCTCTTTTCAAGATTTTTCAAATTAACAAAAGAAATTCCTCTTCCCAAGAGAATCGTTAGCTGGCGCTCCATTAGCTTGTTTGTGCATATTTCTCTCTGTTCTCCAGGCCAGCTTCACACCTCTTTAGGTAGCCCCTTTCTTTGGCTAATCACCATGTTTGCCACATTTACTATCCTTGACATTTCCTTTCTGTGATTCTCCTTTTTCCCTCCACAGACAAGATAAGGCTGTTCTGGCCATTCAAGCAGGGATCAGATCAGTGGGTCTGATATCATAGTGAGTCTGCTCACACTGCTGCTGATTAGCAGATCTGCATAGCTCTTCATGAATGGAGATGGGAATACTGGGCTCCAGCCAGCCTTGACACCATGCAATAATAATGACTACAGCACAATGAGCCAGGCTTGCTCCTTTGCTGCTGGACACATTCAGAATGTATCCTGGACTCAGTAGTGGAGACATTTTTGAGATTTTTAGAGTAGATATAGGTGCATGAAGCCATATTGTCGGGTGCTGGAGACACTGCTCAGCCCAAAATGCCATATCAGCAGATGGTCATGATTGATTGGGCTGGATGTGTGTCGGTCTATTGAGTGAGGTGCTCTGTTTTTAAGTCATAAGATAATCAATAGAAAACCTCCCCAGAGCTAAAATCAGTACACACTGTCTTATTGATGGGCTGCCCTTGACACGATCAAACAGCCCTGTGCCCCAAAGGTGTGGGGGGATAACATACAGTAAATCTACAACCTGAGATGTTAGAGATATACAGACTTAGTTCAGTTAAAGCAAGATCACCAGACTGTTCAGCCTCCACAGTGCAGACAGACATTACTGCAGGATTTGCCAAATTTGGTTCAGATTAAAACAAATCTGCATCTCTGTGCTGGACTCAATGACCACAATCCCAGGTCACCTGCAGCCTGCTTCAGTGGTGATTAAGTGACCATGACATCAGCCTGTGAACACATACAGATTCATGTGGCGCACAGACCAGGGGAGATAATGTCATACTCTGCCAACCAGCCCTGGCAGCAAGAAGGCCCACCCAGGCGAGATTTACTAGGATGACAATCATTAAGTATGAGACAAATGCTTCCTCAACGTAAAAGGCTTTTTCTTAGAGTCAATCTTTGTAGCTAAATGGGTCAGTAAAGATGGTTTGCTGTGAGTGTCAGCATCCACCAGATTTATGGGCATTCATGTATAAATATATGCATTACCCCAACACTAAGAACTCAGGGAGTCACATAGGGTGGGTTCTTAAAATAACCAAAGAAATATGCAGATTCAGGTTACCTGAGACACCACATTAGGCACATGGGGACAATAACAGAGCCACAGGCTGTTAAATGTATGACAAAGCTGAACCGAGCCTCCTGTGTGGCGCTGGAGTTTATTCTGGTATTGAGCCTTCTTTCTAAATTTCCCCTGCAATCAAGGGACCACTGGTATAAACATAAATCACTCAAACACAAAACAAAATGCATGCCGCTAAAACATTCCTGAATATGGTCATTCATCTTGGAATGTGGTTCAACAAATGTTAATTGTAGCAATTAAAATTTGCAATTTTACTTCACAGCAGTTGCTAAAAAGGTGCCCATCTGGAGATAGAGAAACAGACATTCCCCCTTTTGTGCAGTGTGGTTATCTTATCTTTCAGAATAGCATCAACTGCAACCCAGATCTTTCCAGTCATTTTGAAAAATGTGTTTCCTCTCTCCCAAAATACATTAAAATGGAAAAATAACCAACAGGCTTATCTGGCTGTCAGTTTAATCTTATCAATCCAAAGCTCTGAAGCTTCAACTGACTGCCAGCCTGTTTCCTCCTGCGTGGCTGTTTTAATGGAAGTCTGAAGGTAGAGCTCCTCTCACCTGTGTCGGTTTACACAACAACAGTTTGCAGAAAGTGGCCATACACCTCCAGGCTAGGATTTATACACTTCCTATAAATCCTCAGAAATAGATAAACTGATCCCAGCTAAGCCAGACAGCAATGAATGTGATGTCCAGTTAGCTGAGCAATATCAGGATATTCAAACACATCGGTCCAAGTCTTTTTAGAAAATCTCTTTGTTCCAACAAGGTGTTCAACAAGCCTTTTGTTCCTGCACAGTCTGGCCTTGGACACAGAATACCAAATGGGGCATCATTTGTGTGCTGACTGCTGACTGCCCAAGGCTGCGCGCACATCTTCACTAAACCAATCCCCGGCCAATTAGGTAAGGCCAAATGCATTCATGTAACATCTGTGAATACAATGTGTTGTCACAGAAAAGAAAATATTCCCCACAAGAGCTGATGTCACCATGTGTAACTGACTTGTCATATTTGTCATAATGCAGATTCAAAGAGCTCTTCTGTCAGAGCAAGAGACAAACACACAGCTTTCCATAACTAAAATCCTAAATTCTACCCGGGGTTTGCGAATCGTTTATGTCTCCTCAGAACTCTTTTGAATGGGTGTGTGGACTGAGGTGGAAAACGAGGGCTTAGGGCATCCTCTGGAGAATAGCTTGAATAACGGGGGATCATTTGAAACACAGGGAAGAAAGAGAAGGAGTGCAAGTGGGGAAACGGAAGTAAACAGTGCAGAGGTGATGAAAAAATCATAAATTACAAATCACTAAGATGGAATAAAAGAAGAAATCTCCTAATACAGTCAGCAAGAGGAAGGAGGAAGAGAGATAGAAAAAAAGAGGCAGCGAGAGAGGGAGCAGCAATGTTCAGCCAAGTCCCCTCTTCGATCAGTGGGCCTGGCTCTGTGCCAATGAGACGCTGTCCATGAGGAGGTAAATCATTTTCTGCCTGAGAAGGAAACAGGAAAAAATGATTGTTGGGGCTATGCCACAGTCAGCTTGGAATTGCTTTATTCCCAAAGATGGGAATCCCCGGCCGCCCAAGAATAAATGAAACAGTTGGCGCCAAAAAGTGAAAAATTCATCAATATTCAAGAAAACCTAGTTTGGTCCTACAGTACATCAGAGTAAACAACACTAGATTTAAGCACTGGCTTGTATCAACACAAAGGTAAAAGCAACTTGTTAATTAATTTTACCCTGATGTTGTTGTAAAATATAAAAGGAACTATATTACAAGCAGATTCATCTTTTGTCCATTTGGACATCAGATCAAGAAGAGAAGGCTCATGCCAACAGATTCTCAATTCCCAAAGAACTGTGCAAAAACGGTGCTCTTTGTCTGCACCAAGGTTAAACCCTTAATGATGGAGGAGTGAATGTCTTTGGTACAGCAATGCTCTGCAGGAGTGTGTGACAACCCCTTCTTGTGGTAACATTGACATCCTGTGTTTTTTGTGTTTAATGCTCTGCCAATAAAGCACTGTGTCTCCAGACACCCTACACAGTTACACACCCACCAATCCCACCATCCCCACATTGAAAGGCCACAAAGCTCTCTTGCCAAGTTAGGGGCTTAAGCAGGGCTTAAGATAATCAAATGATGGAAATTTAAGGGGAAAAGTCAGGGGCTATAATTCTATTTACAGTTCATTTTATTGTTCTTCCTAGCATTCAGGATCACATCTTGCTAATATGGCCTTAACTAGCTTGAACATTAGGCCATGGAGAGGTGAACAAAGCACATGGCACTAGCTCTGCAGGATCCATTTGTCAGTCAATAAGATAAAGGGGCCAATTTAAGGCCCCTAAAGGAAAGAATTGGAGATACCTGCAATAAGAGTTAAAAGGTCAGCGAATGAAAGTCTCAAGCAATTGACCCTAACATGTGTAGAGAGGCTTCCAAAAAACAGCAGTTTTGGATGCGAGCGAGGAAAGTGCACAGCTATTACGTCAAAATGTCTTGGAAGAAAATTCCCTTTTCAGCTGATGGGTGACAGATGATAATGAAGAGATGTACTTCCCTGCTCTGCAGACTGCAGCCTCCCTACCCCTGGCACTGCTGACAAAGATTAACAGCTGCTTTCATCTCTTTCAGTGCATTTTTGCTCCTCAGACACTGCTCCAGGTATTCTGCTACACTCTTCTCTCCAAGGCTGCAATAACTGGAATAACTTTACAATCTTATTACATATGTTGAACTCTGATTCACCCGCCATCCCACCCACGCCTTGCCTTGAAAACCTCCGGAAGGCTGTTCTGCTCAGGGCATGGAGAGAAAAACTCTAGGCATCAAGTCATCGCTGACTGACTGGCGTTTCCCATCTCCTGTTCTGTACTTCACACAGTGGAGGCAGGATATTTGATATACAAGAGACAAATTCCATTCAATTTAACTTATAGTGTCAAATCATAACAGGAGTTACCTCAAGACACTTTACAGATTGGAGTAGGTCTTGACCACAATAACTAATTTACAGAGACCCAACAATTCCTCCCAAAAACAGGCATTTGGTGGGGACTATCAGGACTGAGGAATGGAATAAAGACTATTACTAACAGTGAATATCCCATCCGAATAAATGTAATTTCCTTTAGATCAATACATAACACCATATCAGAATGGAGGATAACTGAAGATAATGAAGAATGTGGGACATACAGACAGCCAGACAGACAGATAGACAGACTGAAAGGAAGAAAGCCAACATACTTTTGCTCCACTTCTTTACTTCATTAATCACTTGCTGCCAGGGTGAGACACCTAGTGATTATTTATTTGCTCTTCTCCACTCAGAGGCTATCACAACAAACAGGCCCGCAGGCTGCTGAGAACATTTGGGAGTGATTAATCAGTGGGCCGTCCGGAGAGACAGAACGCAGGGGGAGGGGATTTCTAACATGTGTTTCTTAATCTTTCATCTATATTCAAGTCAATAGGCAACCTCACAAAAACTAGAGGATGACCAAGTCAGGTGAAATTAGCTGTACGGTCAGGAAGATGGCTATGATAGCAGATCTGGGAATAGAAGATGAAGTGACATGTCTTTGCATAGAAGGAAGAAATTATTATTTGGATCAATAAACACATACCAGATGTATATAGAAAAGGGAATTACTAATCTCACTGCATGCGGAAATGTGTCCCTGAGAACTGCCGCTTAGACTACAACCGCATTATTCAAGTTAAGCAGTTTATCCTGTATCACACACTCATAAAGTCAACCACAGGAATAACACACAGCAACACTCACTGGGCTACATAGAGCGTATGGGGATAATGGGATTTTGAGCACAATACAGCTGGCTCTCACGTGATGGGTCGTGAACCGATTACAAGCTATAATCCTTTCCATTCAAGACCCTGGGTATGAAGAAAGCAGCAACAGAAACAGGTGACAGTTTTATACAATCGTTTTGCATTTGTCCAAAAAGAAAAGGTCAAGTGCATAATATCCTACACAATAACTCTTAACCTGTATTAATTCTCTGCTAAGAAGTACGTTGTGGCGCAAATATGATGAAGAATATGTACTAGAAGCACTGTTTTCCCCGGGTCTTGATGTGGATTATTATGTATTTATTGCACCAGTCTTCAGTGAAACCAAAGCTTCATTTGAAACATTTGCAGATAATAAAATCTGTCAACAATATACAGCATGTTTCATCAGTCTCATCAGTCCCCTAATTCCATGGTTTTAACTCCCCACAGTTGCCATTTGGCTTTCTGAACTATTTCAACCCCCCAGCAGCAAACTACCTCTTGATAAGATTTTAGATTAAAAAAGAAGGAAGTGGAATGATGGTGAAACTTTTTAGCAATTGAGGCTGTGGGTGATGATGAGGTAAACGCTAACCACCTGTCCTGACAACAGCCTTATCCTCAGTGGTAATCTGAGCTCCATCCGTAATAATTGGGCCCTTCCCGTTGCCAAACAGAAGGATAGGGGTGCTGTGTCTGAAAAAATTAACCACTAGTGTTTGGGGAAATCAACCTACAATCACTGATTAGGCAGATATTAGTTATTCATGTTGAATAGAAGGCCATGGTGAGGCTGAGCATTGAGGAGCAGTGATGCCTAAAAAAGCCCCACCAGGAGCCATCTTTGTTTCTCTGGATTGTAAGGCATAAAGGCAGCTCATGGGAGCAGAGGCCACAGGCTCTATTCTGCATCTGCACACAATAGGTCATAAAATTCCTTAATGCATAGTCCCTGCCACCAGCTATTGCAATTCACTCTCTTATTCCACAAGACTCTTGCACTGTGTCTCAACCGGTTGTAATGGCAAAGATAATAGACTCCATTTGCATGACACCTTTCACTGAGGGACACTAAAGAGGTTTAGATGGCATCCCTCAGCCCCCACAGGCCTGGTGCATAATATCCATTCAACAGGAAGGGGGAAGAAAATGGAGTCCAACATGATAAATAAACACTAATGTGCTGATCATGGAGCCCTGTGGGCAACTATCAGAGCCATTATCCAGTTGGGGAATGCCCGACGTGGGAAGGGAAACAGAGTTGCAAATAGATTGACACTGAAGGTGTGACCTCCCCTTCCCACATTCAACTAGTCACACAGAACCTAGTATTTTTGATCATCCTCACCAATATACTAAGAGACAAAGGCAGCCCTATGTAAGGTGGCAAGCCTACAGGACAGAGGTCTGTGCTTCACATCCTCTCGTTTCTCCACTTATGAAAGGAATCTGTCAGGAGTGGATGACAGTGCTTCTCTCTCTCCCCACAGGGCTTAGTACACATGGACCCAGGGTGAATGCACAGGCTTGAGTCAGCGCTTCATCTCTTTGTTTTTCAGTGCCCCCTCCGATGGCCCCCTGTAGGCTATATGAGTGGGCCAGACAGACTTCCTGACTCAGGGATTTATTTGGGGGAGCAGGGGAAAGGGCACCGTGGTTATCCCTCACACAGGCTAAGACAAACGCTCTGCTATTCTTTTCTCTATCACTGAAGCTGTTTGCCATTTACGATGACTGGCACAAGTGGTTCTATGCTGCCTGCCACAACAGGCACACCACCATCAAACCATATTATCATATCCCAGGGATGTGACAGACCCAAAAAGATGCAAGGGAATCCACAAAAGCTGCGCAGCAAATTCTTCTGAACACCGATTAAACACAGAATCCAAATAAGAATTTCTCATGCAATATTCAGTATATACTCCTGTGCAGCATGCAATACATAAGAGCCACCCAGGATGTCTGGGCATGGTTTTTTCTGTAACAATCTTCAATACAGCGAAGATTAAATCTGTATTGCTATATCAGAAAACAATGTTTGTTACGCGAGAATTGTGGAGGATTGTGAGTCAGATGGAGGATGAGAAGGTGCATGAGAGTAGTGGGATGTATCTACCTGCTGTAGATCCCTGAGGCTGCAAGGCCAGGCTGGATCTCCATCAACACCTCTGTTTTGACAGCTTCTGACAGGCCTCGGATAGATTTACACCTGGGCTTCTCTACAGGCTGCAGCCCCTTCATGGCCTCAGCTGGTGCTGCCACTGTGTCTGCCGCTGCACAGAGGCAGCCATTAGTCCCATCAGCCTGATTATGCCAGGAAAATGCCAGCTGGTGTTTTATCCAATACTAAATAAATACAAATACGACAGGGCAGCTCAACCATCCTAGCTACCACCCACTCAATACTTGTGATGAGCCATTTGCTGCCCTGAGCATGTGTTGTTCAGATTCAACAGATTGATATGAATCAATTCTCATTTGTCAGGCTCTGGAGGTAGAGGTAGTATTAACATTTCAGCTCCACTGTGGTGGTTTCCTCAAAATGGAGCCAGCATTTCAGCAGTATGTTTTCTGCCATGCTATACATTCTGCTCACACTCTCGCTTTGGTGGAGGAATCCATCTCGCTGTGACTTGACAACAAAACTATTACCCTCTCACCTCCAGGGAGACAGTCCAACTCCAACTGCACAAAACGGCACATTTCACAGAGCGGAAAGGAGAGAGTGACACCGAAAGAAAGAGAGGAAAGAGAGGGAATACAATAGACAACACAGCTCAACAGGCAGAATCAAAAACTGACACAGACATGCATTTTGCTGCATGTACACAACATAACTTACTTGACTCCCATGTTAGTGAATCCAATATTTTTCTCCACAGGTACAGACCTCCTGCCTCTGATCGGTCCGAGCACTTCTTCTGAATGATAACATTTACAAGCACATTTGTCCCAGGCAGCTACTGTCCTGCTCTGTATCTTTATCCCTCTACTATGAGCCAGACCTACTGTGCTTAGCAGACCCCTCTACTCCACGTAATCTGTCCTGCCTATTTGTCAGTGACAGAGACCCCCGCTGTCAATCACAGCACAGTCAACCAAACACAGCACTGTCCTGCTTTGTCTGCTTCAAGCCTCTTTGTAAGGATCACCCCTACCATGGAAGAAGTTAGAACTACTGTATTTCCCCCACAAACACAATGCTAGCATCACATATACAAACAGGATGGACTCAGCGGCCAAGTTCCTAATGGAAACTTCATACACAATCAAACTATAAACCGACAGGACAATGGATTCAACAAGGCATCCAACATGCATTGGTGAGAACAAGAACAAGCACTTGTATTTACTGCAGTGCTTCCAATTTGGAATAAGCAGGACTCATTATTGGAGAGAAGCTTCTCCCTTTCCCTCTGACTAAATTATAGTCCAGTGGAGTAGAGAGGGCTATTTCAACTTCCTGATTTCCGATCTCCACTTTTGAAAAAAAAAAAAAGTAGTCACATTTTATTCCCACAAGCTAATGGTTGTTTCTATGGTTACTCAGAGCAGCCAGGGGGATGAAGGGCAGAGTGAGTGTTGCTGACACAAAGGCAGGGTCTTGTGTTTGCAGGCGAATACAGGCTAAATGGCCCTGCTGCCACAATTACAACAGGATTCCTTCTGCACAATCACAGTCATTACTGCACAAACACTCACCTGGGCAGCAGCTGCAGGGCGGCAATGGACGACCATAAAACCACTTCCTCCTGACACTCCTTCAGGGCCGCATTCCAGCAAACAGCTGTCTGCCCTGCCCCTGCAACAGCCTGTGTGCCACCTCTGAAGTCTCTGAATCTCTACTGACTTGTTGTGACTCCAAGGTCTTATACTCTTCTTTTCCTTACCTCCATATATCTTTAGCATGAGTAAATTATATCTCTCCGGAGTGTAATTAGTGTGAGGGAGACAAATAAATGAGGGAATGACCTCCCTTCAAACAAACATAAACAAGGGACCAACATTAGCTCATGCTGATATGCAGAAATGAGCACACAGAGAAAAGTAGACAGCAAACTGAGCAGCCGGTTCCTCTCAGCAGTGACATTGCACTAAGAAATCCCATGTGCTGTGTGGGTAATAAATACACCATCACAATCAGCAGGTGTTAATGGAACAGAAAGATGGGGAGAAGGATCTGCAAGGCGGCAGTTAGCCGCACCGTCTAGCCCCTGCTGTGATCTCCGCCTGGTTTCATTACACAACACTGTGTCAATACACTAATCATATGCTCTGTCACAAGGTAATCAGTGCTTAACGTGCTAGTCAGCTGAACACATGGCTTTAAATTCATTACCCCCACCCCCAGCAATACACACACACACACACACACACACACACACACACACACACACACACACACACACACACACACACACACACACACACAGACACACACATACACACACGCATCATCCGGTCAGAGTTTGACCCTTGACTCTTCCTATCTCCCTGCAACTGTATAGACAGTCTAATTGCCAATTGGTCATTACTGACCCTGGGGTCGTCTCTTGGCTTTCCACAATTACCAGAGACAGGAAGCAGGATAAATTAATGATTCCATAACTGGGATTTCAAAAGTGTATTAAAAGATACATTCAAATATTTGCAACAAATATAAAGCGTTGCAATATAATATTTTACATTGGGTCTACATATCACCTATAGTAAGTATATAAATGGAGCTTCACCAAATTGTCCCAAATGGAAATCCCTCCTACTGTTTCCATGTGGAGATCTCTTGTTTCAGAGGTTTTGACTTAGGAATAACTTGGACATTACATTAAGAAATGGACTCATATTTTTCCGCATAAGTGGAAGATTGACGCTGGAATTTTTGGGAGTGGAATATAATCTGGACTTGAATGGATAGACAGCATGATGGATAATTGTCACATTTCTTTCTGCTTACTAAACGGACCAGTCTTGTAGCGTTGTTTGTTTGAAAAAAAAAAATCTATAACTAAAATATCTTTTTTTTAAAAGACATTTTTTATAGTTTCAGAAAAAAATGGAAGCATCACAAGATGACACTCATAGCCGGACTTTGAAGGGAAAGAGAGTGAAATCACATTCTTATTCATCTACGGTACACAGCCTGGCTGGTATAAGGGTTAACGATTCAGATATTCATGTGTACAAATAAGTATTTTTTTCCCTTGAATTAATAACTACTTCATTCAAATGAATCATTTACTCTCCCCAAATATAATGTGCCCAAGCAAATTGCAAGAACAATCTATTATCCTATGAAATATCTTTTAGGGAGGTGAAATTTACAAAGACTTGCTTTTAACAGACTTTGTATATAGTATATACTGAAATAAATGCATTGACTTAATACTGCAGTTCCTTCTAAACATCCTGTATGTTAGGTTCTTATTACATAATGCTTTTACCTTGCAAAGGAATTTGAAAGGAAAATTATTTGATGGCAAAATTAAGGAATTCAACGACACAAATTATTATTCATAGGGGACACATTACTGATTTGTGCACAGAAATGGGACTGCTGGTCACTGTAGTTGTCAAATCGACATTTATACTTGATATACCATGATTTTTCAACTCAGTAGACATCTTAAACAAAGGAAATGCTTTTTTGTAACCAATTAAACAGTTGACTTATTTTTGCAAGGAAAAATCAAACAATGAAGCGCTTTGGTTCACCACACTCTTATTTTCTCTCAGCAGCAGACTAGCTAAGGCAGCTAGAATCTAACTAATTGCATTCTAATTAAAATTTCATCTCTGAGTGGAGTGATGTTAGTGAATGTCAGACAAGTGTCTAAGGAGCCCTATCCACTCCATCGGGGTAGAAACTGCTGTTTGGTTATTCAGCTCTTACATCCTAGACTCTCAGGATTTACACATGCATCCCACTAATTGTATCTTTCGAGAACAAAAAGGAATACTAATCAGATATGAGTTTTCAATCAAGTCTAAAACATAAAGGCGCTACCAACAAAACAAAAACAAATCTGTTGATTAATTTAGTTTGTTTTGACTTTTGGGGATTTACATTTCAATCAGCATTGATTGACAAAACGATGGAACAAAGACAACATCAAGAAGACGATGATGATGTTGCTGTTGCAGGCAACAGCTGCAGAGGGTCAGGAAATGGGTGTACGCGCTTCAAATCAAACACAGTGCACCTCCACCACCCTTTTCTGTATATGCGGAATATGATGCTGTTTTAAACTGGCCCATCGTCATTGTGCTTCACTGGGCCAAGAAAAACACCACATTCTTGGCAGCAAATTATCTTTGGGTTGAAATGAAAGGTGGAACCTTTTACTATGCTTCCACCTACAGCCCCTCTGCCCCACCAGGACCTGCTTCAGGGAAAAACAAGTCCACCTCCCTCTTTTTTCCTGCACACACTGGCTGGCCAGACATGGCTCTCTATGCAACTCTTTTTGAGCTCAGGTCCAAAGAAAACATGGCAACTAATAAATCAGTGTCAGGAATTAACCCTGTCTAGCAGAGGACCACACCTCGCTGTTGTTCAGGTTTACTGCTCTTGTGACAGGAAGTGGTACACACAGGAAGTTGCATATTTAGTGAAGGATCTGGAATGTCCCCTTAGCTAAAGGAGAGACCTCGTGGCCCCACTAATATTCTCTGACCCTGTGAAAGCTGGCAAGACAAACTCCATTTGGGATGCTTGGAGAAAACCTAAGCTGCACACTGATCCCCCATGGGCTTCCTGTCACACTCCACAAGTCCCTTCACCTCCTGTGGTGCAGAGCTTCAATGGTCCTATGCATCATTCTTAGCCAGATTCTCTTTCGCCGACATTCATTATGGTGGAGCACTCCTCGGAGAGAAGAGGCAGGGAATGTATGCACTGGCCGGCCTGCCAGGGAATCTATCAATGACAATATAGCACATTGCACCAGCCATCCACCCGCCTAGAGAGGGTAAAGTATTCCCCGGGGCAACAACAACACAAGAGCCAAGCAGTGCTGAAAAAGCCTCCAAATGGTTTCACCAAAAAACTAAATAACTGTCCTGCAAAGCAGCAAATTCTGAAGAGCTGTTTTAAGTCGAAGACGCAAAACAAAGAAAAGAAAAGAACTAAACGTGAAATACCTCAGGACAATACTCGGCTTTAACCTAAGCCCCTTCGTGAGACTCTCCCTTTTCATATCGAATTATGTAATTCTATTATCCATTCATGGGCAGTGGTGCCTGTAGCTAAAGGTTCATTTAGTCCCATGATGGTGTGTATCCCGAGGCAACTTTATAAATCAACCATGGCAAGAACAACATCTCCATGGAATATGTGCCCCTCATGGAAGCCAGCACCATGAACCACGACCTTCGACAGACATTTAAAGGCGAGTCTGTGCATATCTCCTCTCCAGCTCTCTTCTTGTGCACCCCACACACACACACACACACACAAGCCTGAATGCATGCAGGCGTGTACGCACACAGGCTCACACAAACACTAAACACTTCATTTAGCACCGCAACAGCTCGATCTAATCTCTGAACGTTTTGACAGACTCAAACATGGTGCGATTTGACAGGACGGGGGAAGGAGCTTACCTAATGAAGAAGGAGGCTGCAGCAGAGGAGGAAGGAGAGGGGGATGTGGATGTAGCGGTGACGGGTGCTGGGAGTCCCGGTTGGCTGGAGCTCCTGAGTCGGCAGGGCGTCAGGGTGCTGCTACTGGTGGTCATGGTGGTGACTGGGGCCTCCGAGGCTGTGACATCCCTGTCTGCTTCCACCATCAAACCCTGAGCCTGTTGACACACAGATACAGAGATAAGACCACAACCCTCACTTACAAGTTTTACTGCTCCTGCCCACCTTCCTTCCACTCCATTTACTCCCCCTGTGCCACAGATGGACAGGCAGCTGCTGCAGCCAGCACCGGTTAGCGCGAGTCAGCAGTATCCACAGCAAAGAGCTCCCTACAGAACAACAAGGATGCTACACCATTCATTGATTCTGGCAACACTCTTGAGGTTGCTCTGGCTGGAGCCTACTGTAATTAAGCGATAACCCATATTTAATTAGTAATTAAATCACAAGCGATTGGCTTTACTCTGCACCTGATTATATCTATACCTCTATGGCTAATTTGGCACTTCCCGCAGGTTGTGTTATACTTGGACTATCTAAGAGGGAGTTTCAAAGCGGAATAAACAGCATCAACAGCTATCTGAGGAATGAGATTTGTTCCATAAATGTTTACGAGGGATCAAAACTGTGCCTGCATGGGCACGCCCTCCTCTGGAAGATTGGTAGTTGAACTGTAAACCGAGGTGAGCTGCATCTGTTTTAGCCTTTGGGCTCTGGTAACTAATATCAAAGCCACACTGGATATACATGTACCAACTGTAGGTCTTCATATTTGTTAGATATGTGCTGCAGCAGGTCATCCGTAAACAGCTATACCAGTTTCATCAACACAGTAGTTTTAGAGCTAGATAAAGAAAAACAAGTATTTACCAGATTTTTTTAAACACTTCTTGTTGCATACATTTCCAAAGAGTCATATAAAGACCATTATCATTCTTGTGATAATGACGATGATGATGATGATAATACAGTTTTTGACAATGCACATTAAGTTTTAAGCATGATTATGGCTGAAAAGGTTTTAACACAGACCTACAGATGCACAGTCCAGAACAAATAGGAGCCGGTCATACACTAAGCCTTCAAGCCCTCTGTTTCTGTTTAAGGGTGAAGCTAAAACTGGTGTAGCTTAGTGGAGATGGATCATAAAAGTTTGGCTGGAGCTCTGGAGCCTGGAATGGTTCAGTGATTGTTCATAGTCCAACTGAGGGAGTGAAGAGCTGATGAAACAAGCCAAAAAGCCAACTCCGAGACTACGCTTTAGCTGGAGTCACCATACTGACAAAAGGTTAATCCTCCCCGGAGCCGCTAGTTTACCCAGCGAGACTATGATCAATAGCAGCTGACAAGAACAAGTTCTGTGGTTTCTCAGCATCAGAAATTAAATAAATAAAGGCCAAAGTTTTCCTAAAAGCATTTATAACACTGACGCAAGAACATTGTGTAATCAGCAACAACCTTGAATTGGGCACAACACAGCACTGCAGCTTCAGTGCCATTTGACAGGATATGTATTATAAACATAGGTCAGGCCCTCTGCATATTTAACACCTCAATGTTTGTCCCAGATTCATGTTTGGCAGCTAAAATAACATCTTTTCAGTATTATTCATAAAGTGTCTGGCCTTCTATTATTTGCCATTTGTCAACACGGGCTGACAGCTGCACTATTTATATGCCAAGCCTGACATGTGAATGCTATACATCAGGATGTGAGGACATACTTACATTCTGACATTCACATAAGAGGCTTGGATATTGCTCTGCAGATTGCTGTCACTGTTAGCTTTACATGCAGTACAATTTCTTGCTATATTATAGCACAGGCGCATTATGTTTTCCCAGAAAAGCTTTGCACATTCGTCAAACGGTGGACTGGCAGAGCACGTTCTCCATGAATTCCCACTATCCCACTTTCTTCCTTTTGAGCTTGTTATCAGAGTTAAGAATCATAGCCTTGTTTTAGAGGTCTGGATTTACTCTCTTGAGACTTTATCATGGAGTTTAAGTCTGATATCAAGCTGAGGCATGTGAAGTTATGACTTGAGAAGTACCCCATGGAAAGAAAAACTGACTGCTAACTGAAATGAGCCAAATACAGATCCTCGTGCAGATGCCAGAGCGGAAAGCCTTACACTATGCTGGTGTTGGTGACAGGTTAGGAACTCCCATTACACTCTGGCACGAAAGACTAGAGCACTTCACATGCAGCCGCACAGGAAGCTGATGTGTGTAGCTCATCAAATCTGTCACTGATTGATACGGTATAGTGTCGGTTTCAAAATCAAGTGGCAGTGAATTTCTGAAGCATCCAGGGACAGCTGTTCATAAGTGGGGTGTGGGTTCAAAATTGATAAACTATAGACTCAAACACATATATTGTAGGTGCACACACACTTGAGCTCATCACAGTGCCTATCAAAGAGTATTCCCCTTGGTATAATGACTGGGAACTTAAGCCCCTCAGCCAAGCTGCTCTCTGTAGCCTTGGACCTAGACTGGCCCTGATTCTGGCTGAAAAGAACGATCTATCCCCTAGTCAGGTAATTAGGCCGTGTCAGTGGAGCCTTGTGTGTTCGTCCGTTTGCACGAAAGCCAGTAATGAGCTGGCCTTCCACCCTTTAACCCCCAGCTCTCCCTGATCCCTTTGCCTTGGTGTGCCACCCGAAAGAAAAGGCAGGAAAGGGAGGGGGAAAGAGACAAAGAGAGTCAAAAGAGAGAAAAAAAGAGTTTGAGAGAGTGCATCCTGTGAATCCTGAAGTGAGCAGCATAGGCCAGCACCCTATCAGCAGACCATCTTTTCCTCAGCCACTGAGAGCACCAGGACTCCCCTGTGACCTTTGATCCCAGCGGTCAACAGACGATTACAGCTGAAGTGAAAAAGGCCTTGTGTTAATCTGGCTGTCTGCTTAGGTGACCTCTATAACCAAGAAAATCCAACTGAGGGGAGAACTGACTTCTAACAATACTGAAGCAATGTGAAAAAGGACTCACGTAAAACACTCTGACATTTAGCTCTCTTACTGTGGTCAGAAAATGCCCACTGTCTATAAAGCATATACCAAAAACATAATTGCCTTTTTTTTTTAAATGTTTCCTCATTTGGCAAGAATTTTCCTTCCTGTATTCTTTTCTTATCCTTTCATCGTCGCCTTCTGTGGCCCATTGCCATGCAAGCACAGCTGTACTAAAGAAACAGCAGCCAAGATCATCTGCTGGGCTTCAAATTGGTGGCAATGGAGCCAGCAATGGCAGCAGGCAACCAGTGGGCCAATAACGGAGACCCTCATGGGTGAAGAGCACTTAGTCTTTATAGATTAACGCACATATGGTTGTGGATTTTTTTGGGGAAAGGGAGAATATCAGATTTAAGTCAATCCATTTCTTGTGTAAATAGTAGCACTACTTGCGATGTATTTTTCTGGATTACCTTAACTGCTTGCAGCTCTTTGTTTAAACAGCCAATAAAACCAGGAATAACTTCAGCAATTGTGAAGTTGGAGCTTATCTAAGTTGGAGTTTTGCAACAAACTGTCTCAGAAAAGTGAATTTGAGTGTCATTTGCTCAATTCAAGGCAGCTCCACTAATATGAACCAGTATCAGTCAGTTCCAAAGAGGGAGCCAGACAGTTTTAATTCCAACAACCACAATCACACACATCATTCCAGATGTTAACCAGAGCCTTTTCCCAAATGGGGGAATGACGGTGCCCTATAATGGGCTGTGTGTGGGAGCGCCCCAGGCTCCCTGGATGACAGGATTTCTGTCTAACACACACAAAGTCCATCTCGGCTCCAATGTCTGAACAACAACGCATGCTTTCCCCACAGAGAAACCAAGACGGAATCATGAATTGAAGCTTGTGCCTTTTGGCACAGCGTAACTTACAATCCTTGTAAGTGTGTGTGGGTTTTTGTCATGCTGAAAGATCTGGTTTTAATAAAAGAAACAAGCTTGAGAAAATAACCCCCATTTCTGCTGTGTTTGTACTTCATGTCCTGAAGGGACATTTCTATCTGTCCAATGAGGGCCCCAGCCTCAGCTATGTGGCTTTAAGAAACTCCAAGGGCCACTAATTGCTTTTAGACACACAGATGGAGAACACAAGTCACCCTCTCCCTTCTGTGCCAAGCCGTTTGATTTGCCCTAGATTGCGTACATGCGTACATGCAGTTAAAAGCTTTTGATGACCTCACATTAACCATCTCTGAAGGCACTTGTTGACATTAAAGGGAGGAGTGAAAATCTTTCTTCAATTGTCAAGCAGAAAGGAAGGAATAACACTGCCATGACCCGTCACAGACTGCAGTAAGAACAAATGGCAAAATTACAGTTTATACAACATATCTGATGGGACATTTTAAAGTGCAAGGACTAGATGATGTTAGTATGGTGTTTGGTCTGTACATGGAGTCTGCCCAGTAAAGAATGCCACAGAGGTTTGAGACCAGATGCCCCAGTCTACGCAGGAAGAGACACGTCAGTAAAAGCTGACAGAAAAATGCTGCAAGAGTCTAGTAAAACACTGTCAACACTTACACTTTTTAATTTAAACTTGTGTAAATGTGCAAGAGCATTATTTAAAGTCATAAACAAGGTACAGCCTGATCTAGCCCATGACACCAAGGGCAAACCTAAGACACACTAACCCGGCAACTGATTGGACAAACGCATCACATGGGTCTCGTTTCTCCGGAAATTCAAAACCAGACTGTCATGGTGTATTGTTCAGAATACAATCCAATATTTTACTAAAATAGTTAATGTAACCGAAACATGTTTCTGAAAACCTTTTAAGCGAGAAATAGACCATGCAGTTGCTGAATCTGTCTTCATTTTAGATCAACAAAGGTCAGTTTAAAAGATTTTTGTCAGATTTTGAGAGACTCTATTCACGCTCATCCCACTCGTCATTTCAGAGTTAGCACTCCACCAATCAGATTGGTCATTTGAGTCCGACTGCCGGCAGTGCCCACCTTCCGACCGAGCATGTCAGGTCGGCCAAAATGAAGGCCGCCGGCCCCTCCGACGGACAACGGTATGGAACACACCAAACAGACTCAAGTCTCTGACCGCACCAGGCTGTCGGGTTAGTGTGTTGAACAAAGCACAGACTAATGCTTGTGCAACATGAGAGAAGAGTTATGGTGACGCTGTGGGGTGGTCATCTGAAATGCCTTTAAGGAGAAGCTCAGCAGATTAGTTTTGTGATTACCTCTGACCCCAGATCACTCAGACTCCTTGACCACTGAGGAATGAGAGATCAGCACGCCTGTAAAGTGTTAAATCACAAATTCTATGCAGGGTTATATCTCATATATAGGGACGTGCATCTCCGTTCTGAGGCCGATGCGATATGCATCTAGGAGTACTACCAATGATCTGATACATTAAAGATACATTTGCAGCAACTTGTGGAAAGATGTTCTGTACTGCACCCCCCACCACCTAAAGGCTGCCTCACTTAGTCACAATCATAATTTTGTTGTAAGTCATAACCCAGCCTAAAGGCAGAGGTGTGTGTGTGTGTGTGTGTGTGTGTGTGTGTGTGCGTGTGTGTGTGTGTGTGTGTGTGTGTAGGGCGGTCTGACGGTAGAGTAGAAGAGAAATGGCATTGCATACAGGTAAAGGGAAGCTGTTGATGATTTGTAGGAAATTGTTGGAACACGTGACTCTTCCTCCTCCATGTTAATCTCTTATGTAATGCCACAGCAGTGACGTTAAATGAGCCAGCGCCCGTGAAAGTCTAACATTTTAAGGAGGAGGAATCAATCCAAATATAAAATTATTAGTCACAAATTATTGGTCACATTTCTAAATAATAAAGGGATACTTTTAATCAAAACATGCCATAAAACCTAATAATTAATTTAATTTTTCTAATTTCCCAGAAATGTATTGATGCTTTGTAACTCTTATTGGCCCCCAAGGAGTGTATACTCATTCTAGTCTTGCAATTATTTTCTGTAAAGGGATAAAAATGCATGAAATGTAATACAAAGTTGAAAAACATTAAAGACATACCGGTTTAGGCTGAGGGATGAAGTTGTTGACCCTGGAGATGCTCCACACGCCCTCAAGGTACTGCTGTGCCTGAATGGTGACGGAGGTCAGGGATCCACTGATCTGCCCTTCTGCCACTGTTACCTGGACACTTGTCTTAGGCCCTGAAGTGACAGAGGGGCTCTGGGACCAGCCTGGTACCCTGTGCCTCTCCCCTAAGGGCAAGACCGAGTGGGCAGTTGTTTGTCCTTTGGACAGTTGTTTTCCATGGACACTGGACGACACAGTGTATCTAGCAGGCTGTGGTAAGAAGGATGTAGTGGGCAGGGCTGCCATGTCTGAGCTGAGTGTGAGGATGGGAGCATGGAGCATCTGCAAGGCCTCCTGCCTCAGTTGGTGGAGAGGTGTGGAGCACACCTGGCAACAGCTGACACCAGCATCATGGCTCCCAGGTCTTTGGAGCTGCTCAAACAGGAAGGTTGCATATCCAGGGTCCTGCAGAGTAAACACACACAAAAGAGGGGCTTTAACACATCTCTATGCATGTAGCAAGTTGATCTCGAGCATATCTCACATATCTCATCTGTTCTTTTGAAAGGATTTCCTGTATGTTGTTCACATTTTCCAGGCACATCAATGGTTTGCTAGCAGTGTGGTCCCTGACTGCCCTCTGGGACCCTCACACTGCTGCTTTAACCACTAATGGTTGTTTATTTAGACTGAGATGCTTCGCCTGCATGCAACTTAAGACTGCTGATCTAGTTGACCAAGCATGTGCTCATTTCACTGTGTGCTGAGGAGCTGAGACCAAACAAGCCAAACTAGAGGAGACAATTCTGAAATAAGGCTCGGAGGGGTTACTTGACAATCCCATGGAGAAATTCCTAAGAGCAACAAAAAACAAGTAAAATGTGTCTTCTATTTGTAAAGCTTTAAAAATAAGAGGGCCAAGCATATTTCAACTTTTAGTAATGGGGTCCAGTAGAGTTTTGTCCTTTCACTTTGTCTCTAAGAAGGCTCTCTAGGGTGTCCGTCTCTACTTGGGAGGAATGACAAGAAAATAACAGCTGAGGGGACTCTAGTGCTCAAAGCCATATAATTTACATATGATAAGTGTCCCAGCATGAAAACATATGATAAGCTTCTAAATGTGAAAAAACCTACCTCCAGGAAGCTGGAAGCACACTGAGCTATCAATGAACTATTCAAATCCTAAGTGAGAGTGGAACATAACTTTCTCTGTGTTTTAGGGAAACAAACACTTACACACACAGACAACAGTCTCTTAAGAGGTATAAAGGGGCACTAGGCTTCTGCCCAGTGGAGTATTTGCCTAAGACAGGAGCCCACAGCCCATACATAAATGTTTATGAGGCCTTTGCTCTGTGGAACCTCCAAGGTGATCAGGAGAGAAGTGAAGCAGTGGGGAAACAGCAATCCTCTGCCCTAATGCAGTGCCACTTAATACAGCTAACCCAATAGACCCAGAGACCACAGCGTTAGGCTGAGGGACCCTAAATCTCCTCCCCATGAAAGCAATACAAAGGCTTTTAGATGACCTTTTTCGCAAACATGCAACCTTTCTACAGCCTTACAGAAAATGGATCATCTGTACATTTCCTTTATTCTCAAAAAGGGACAAAAAGTGGTATTCATACAATTATACTAAATGACGGATAAGCATAATCTCCATATCATCATTACTTAAAGGACAATCATGCATAGGACTGTAACAGGGCTGGCCTGATGCTGACTGAGTGCTTCTGGTTAATGATTTACTATATTGGCTACTTACTTTACACATGGGCAGGCAAGGACAGGATGCAAGCACAAGTAAGAAATACACTCAGAATGTAGAAAATCCCATAAATCTCACAATGAAAGATGGGCCGATGGTAGATCAAGTGCAAGTGAAAACTTAATGCTATAGTAAGGAATGGATTTAAATGCAAGAAATATGATGCTATGACCTAATGCAGATAGATCCTGGCACGTGGACAATCTTTATTGTTACGCTCAGTCATGATATTTATGCACAAGACAGGACAGTTCTGCTGAAATAAGATGAAAGAGTCCACAACAAATTAGAGCTAAAGAAAACACCTCTGGCTGCTATTTTCATAGTGTGGACTGGCTTCATGTACATGCTTCCTAGACAGGAAATTGAAGCAAAGTCATAACCAGTCACCTCTCACCCTTTACCCTCCAACCACCCCTTACCCACCTCGAGGCATTGGTAGATGGAAGAAATCAATTTCCCTCTCTCTCGCTCTCTCTCTCTCTCTCTCTCTCCATGCATTGTTAGGTGTTGATTTAGGGGAGCTAATAAAAAGACACACAAAGCTGAGCCCATCTGCTATTCAGTTAGAATTCTGTAGGTTAGGGCTTCTCCTGTAAAGCTGCCTTTATGCCCAGTGGAGTGAATAAAAGGTCAGGGCCACGAGGCTTATGAGGAGGGTGATGGTGCTGCTGATGATGAGGATGATGAGGATGATGTTGGGGATGCGGAAGAGAATGATGTGGGTGTAATGAAACAGAAGGCCACAGAATCCATCTTGGTATGGGACTTGAGAGGCAGAGCAGAGGATATCAAAAGAGGACATCAAGATCAACATTTCACACATCGCTCAGAGAATGTACGTTTGGATATAAAATATAGAAATCGAACACAGTAAAGCTTGCTGAAAAAGTTACCATGTAGTTGCAAGCTTAAACAGTTAACTCTTATGTTTGTGCTACCAAGTTCAAGTCAAAAGCATGAAACATACTGTATGTGAACCCAGTCCACTGAACCCATATTGTTCTTTTTATCATCAATATGATCTATTACTGACAGGTGCAAATAGGTGTGAAGAGCAGCACTGCTGTATGTGATGCATGTTATCAACACACAGACCAAATGTTCAAAGCATTCCCGAGAGGCGTGGTCAGGGCTCTGACTCCTCATTGTTCTGTACAAGTGGGAGATGGCTTTGGTTTTCAACTCGAGGTTTACCCGTCGAGAGAGTTAAACTGCACGAGCGAGGATAAGAAGACAGAGAGAGAAAGAGAAGTGGGAGGAGGTAGGCCGGGGTTGTGGCCCTTGCCTGGAGGCTTGTGTGTGGTTGTGTTGGTTTACTGCCTGTCAGCGCTGATCTTTATTAAACTCTGGGGACAAATGCAGTCAGATGCTATGGCCTTATTATGGAAAGGAGGTGTGCTTGGCGCACTGGAGAGAATAAGCCCTGCCTTTGGAATGAGCCCTTCGCTGCCCTTAGAGACCTAAGTTTGTCACTGTCCCTCCCACTAGCTGTGATGAAAACCAGAGCAACGGCAGGAGAGAGAGAGACACCCAACTAACTGACTATCTCTCTGGGTTGATGGAGAGTGTCATCACAGACAGCCCATGCCTAAAGGCTGATGGAAACAAGCTCAGCCGTAACTACTTACTGTATGGATGAGGAGACAGGCAGAAAGATGTGCATGATTTCTCTCCCATGCCTCCTTAGGGCACAAACAGAACCGGGCAAAGTCACACGTAGGATTCTTCCCCAAATCACACCTCATTTACCTCGTCTCGCCAGTGCACCTTTTTTTCTAACCAGACAAAGTGAAACTGCCTTCTGACTGTTCTCACCTTCTGATGTACTTCTGATGAGGAGCGCCAGGTCAGATACAGCAAGCCGACTGAAATCAAGGGAAGGTCAAACTGATTTGAAATGCACAAGGCTGCACTTTAGCTGAGGGACTTTTAGACACGCTCCATTGAAAATAATAGACCCTGGGAAGCCATATTTTCTATTCCAGTTGAGCCCAACAGATATTCCCCAGACATAAAAGCTTGCTGTGACCCATTGGTGCAGTGTCAGAAAGAGAAATGAAGCAAAATTGTGTCAATGTGAATCTATGATGAGAAAAAAATAAAGTGAAAAGTTCTGACATACTGGAGCCTGCAGTTTGTCAGCTCATATCTAAACTGTTTTCCAGTTGCTGGCAATCTGTAGCATTCTGTTTGAATGTGATTTGCTTTCTTTATTTCTAACATCAGTCATAGTGCAATTTCCTCCAGAATCAGAAGAATCGATCCTCTGAGTTCATTGCAACTGTTCAGAAAGTTGACTTTAAGATTAAATTGCTCAGTCTTCCTTTCTGTCCTCCCTTGCCTTGCAGGTTTTTCTTTTATTATTCTTCCAGTATGGAAACATTGCTCTATAAGAGTCACACCACGCTGCTTTATATCTGTCTTCACTGACCTCTGTTCTCACCAGAACCGGTCCTGTTTACACATTACAATTCTTGAGTACTTCCTATGACTGCATTTCTTGTAAAGTCAAGACCACACAGCAGCTGCCAAATTGAATGCCCTTTCAACTCCTGACTTTCCCTGCATCTGCTTCCCTGTAAGGATGCGACCAAGCCAATCTCTGTTTACTTGGCCTGAGACAGTGTTGACCCAAACCACACGCCGTCTCCATAAGTCTCAAAGGGATTGGCCCCCCAATAAACTGCAAGAGCCCTGTCCAGATCACAGGGTGAGGGCGAGAGCTTCCAGCAGGCCTGCTTTCCCACAGGTAGCCTGGCTCACCCTGACAAACAAGTCAGGAGAAAAACGAGCACAGCTGCTGGCCTTGCCCCGGGTGAGCACAGGGCATTAAGACAGATTACATTCCCAGGATGAAAGCAACACATCCAGTGGTGTAATCCCTCTCTGCCCCCTGCTCCCTTTTAAACTTTTCCCACCACCTTCAAGCCACCTGACTCGACTCGGATCCCCTGAAGGAGCAAAGTGCTTGAAGGCCAGTGAGTCTGATTAGGTATCAGGTAGAGCTTTTAGTGCAGCAGCAGATCTGGGATACAGACCATTAAATTTAACCACTGCCTGCTTGGAGGCAGAGAAGACAATGACTCAGGATGTCACACTAGCATGCTATTTAACTCAGTCGGAATGCCTTTGGTAGAACACAAACTGGAATGGCTCACCAAATCACATGAAACAGATGTTTTCCTCTTGTTTGCCGACTTGACAGGATTAAACAAACCTGTAATAAGACTTTCCCCCACACAAAGCAACCGTATCTGCAGCAACACGAGCAACACTGTCATTACCTACCTGATAATACTGCCTCAGACAGAGGCAGACAGCACTATGGTAATGAATTCATTCATCCTCCATGGCTGTGTGAAAAAAGCTTTATTTTTCTGTCACTGTTTGGGTTTTTTATTGGAGCACAAAGCGATTTCATCAAATAATGATGAAACATGTCTGCTGCTTTTCCTGAAATTTGGCTTTTGTCTGAGTCAGACTACATTTGGACTTGCATCGCGTTATCTGAATTTAAGCTTCTGTGAGCTAGACAGATATGGTCCCAAAATGATTCTACTTTTCAGAAAAGAAAGCACCAATTGAGGCATACGGAATATTCTGTGTTTTCAAATCTTGGCTTGGATGTTACATTTTTATATTACATTTTACATTACATTACTATATATTATATTATATTAAATTATATTACATTTTTCTCAGAAAGATAAGATAAAATTACAAAATTCTTCAACTATCTTGAAGACAAACTGCTTACTCACAAAGTCAACAACACATTACAGTGGACAAACTTCCCTGTTTTTAGATCAAACAGATGATTACCTTGTTTGGAGAAGTGCATCAGATTTTTGCATCAGTATTTCCTTTAACGAGCAGCCAAGTCTCCCTGCATCAAGCATCTGTTTGTGAGGAGCTCGCATAGATGTCAGTCTGTCTGCCTTGTGTGATTTAGCCCTTTCCTCCCTTTAACTGTCAGTGAACTGCTGACAGAAAATGCAAAGAGGCTTTACCCCTTTGTGACACTTTCAACACATGATAGCCCCACCTGTCCCGAATATCACAGTGACACATTCTCTGATGAGCAATCACAGGGTCGAGCAAATCTGCCATTAGGATGAGCACACAAGATTTCCTACAAAATACAGTTATGACCTTTTTTCGTTTTTAGAAAATCTTGACAAGATGTGGTGTGACATTTGATTTAATTTGGGCTTATTAGCACTGTGATACAGCTCCAGTACGCTAGAGCGCAACCTCCAGATTCTCCTGTCATCCATAAAAACAGATGTCGCTGTCCATCAAAAATAAAAAGGCCATAGATCCCACTGACCCTCAGGTTAAACATAGATAGAGTCAGATGTTATCACTCATGAGTCTTTGCCAAACCACCCTGCAACCATTAATGACCTGACATAATGACGTGTCACCACTCCATATGGTCGAGCCATTTATCAGGGTGGGAGTGCTTGTAGCTTCTCCTACAGAAAGCAGAATGAGACTCGCATACATGTTTTTATGAAAGTGCAATTACATAAAAGGTTCACTAAACCAGGCTTCTACACAAGAGGGAGAAATGGATGAAACACGTGTGTGTGTGTGTGTGTATGTGTGTGTGTATGTGTGTGTGTGTGTGTGTGTGTGTGTGTGTGTGTGTGTGTCCTTGTTTGGCTGTCTCTTTGCACCACACCCATCCATCACTCCAGCCTTTCGCCACTTGGCCAGTTAATTACCTTTTCCTGTTCGCTCACACACATAAAGAAAACAAGCCCCTTTCAGACTGTTTAGACAGACTTCATTCTCCCTCTCACCCCTTTTCCAACATCTCTCTCTCTCTCTCTCTCGGAACAGCCTTTACTGTCTCAACCCCAGATCCGTCAAGCTTTCATCGACGTTTGCCAGGGTCAGGCTGTTGAGAGGTCCAGCCTGAACTCACCAGTGGGAGAATGAGGGACTTTAGCAACTAGGGATAGACCAATCATCGGCTTGGCCGATTATCGGACAATTAGCAAACTATCTGTATCTTTGTTTTGTTTTGTTTTACTGATAAAGTTAATTAAATAAAAAAGTGTGCTACTTTGGCTCCGCTACAGCTCTCTTGTTAGTCTGCAATGCTTGCAAACAAACTGTTAGAATGTTAAAACTTTAGGAAGCTATTTTATTTATTTATTCTTTTTTTTTAAATGTGTTTAAAGTTTCAGTTTTATTAAATAATTGCCTAAAGCATTTAAACAAACAAACTTTTTGTTGAAGTATGTAACATTCTAAAATGTTAATTTTGATTAAAAGATTTAGATTTTTACTGTAAATGCATATTGTTTCGTAATATTGTCTTCATTGCTTCAACTCAATAACAAACTGATTTCAGAGAAGTAGCAATGCTCTGGGTTGCACAGAGAGAACAACATGAACTATCCCTCCAAAGTTGTCTCATTTGTAAAAAAATTAAATGAATAAAAAGTAATGCTCCACATTTTCCAGTTCTCTGCCCATTGCTGCTGTGGAGTTCAGACAGCAGCAGGCTGCTTGCTATGCGTTCTCACCAGGGACACAGGGGACTGAGTTTATGAACACTAGCACCAACGATTGTGCACCTCTAATTAAAATGGCTCATTTTTGGCTCAGAGACGCTCTCAAGGTAGTTTCTCTACCAACCAGGCACGGCTTTGGAAACAAACTAAAATGAGCACATAATAAAAGATACAACAGGCAAGCTGGAGACGCAGGAGCCAGATGTTGCTGTAAACTGCAGGTGAAATCAAGGACAGAAGGATGGTGGAAAAGGTGGGGTGAGGGGATAGAAGTTGAAAACAAGGGAAGAGAGTTAAAAAATCATATGGCACATTTTTAGAGCCCATTGACTAATGATAAGAAGAGATTAGTATTTAGTATTTTGCAAACATATGAACACTTACATTTAAAAGCTAAAACTGAGCAAAAGCTCAGATTGTTCAGTACATTTGCAAAGTCCTCATTAGTAAACTGTGCAGTGCGAAATTGAAACAGTTTTCGGTGTCCATCCACTGGAGCTCATTGAGAGATCTATTTTTGTCTAAGAGCCCACTCTAAAACACTTACTGCAGAATAGAGGATCCTGATACAATAGTTCCCTCCAACAGTGCAAACCACTACTTCACTTGTCTTTCAAACCCCTACTCAGTCTATACGCAGTGCTGACAGCCACCTGCTTCTCCTCTGTCTGAACTGTCGCACCAAGCGAGCTGCATTCCCTTCAGTTTGTTCTACGGGAGTTTTTTTTTCGTTTGGACTGGGAAACGGAACACTCCCAGTTCCCTGCAGTTTATTTACAGAGAAAACAACCTGCTGATAAAGCTTATGGCAACTAATCTCCATCGCAGGACTACCCTCAGCCACACAGAGCGTAAAGTGTGACATGCAAGTGTGCGCACAAATGGTTAATTATCAAAGACAAATGCATAGGGAGTTACTCATGCTGAAACAGAAGTAATTGCATACGGTATCTTCATCAACATCTTCCAGGTTGCATAAACTCAGTATATACAGTACATCAATGTTATTAGAATGAATCATTTTTACATTTAAATACTTTTTCATGCCAAGCAGCAAATAAACACATTGATCTACAAGATGGGCAATGGCCTCACTTCATATGGTTATTGCAATATTTCATCCCAGACACCTAGCAAAATGCATAGCCACACATGCTCTAAGTCATAAAAATAAAATGGTATGAAAGTGATGACCGGGTGTAATGTTTTGTATCCTATGACAATTATTCTCTCCACTCTCCTCTTGGACAGTACAGTAATTATGCTGGCAAGTTGCCATATGGATAAATATTCAAGTTTGCTGTCGCTGCTGGAGTTTCCCTCCCACTCTCTCCCTCTCTACACACATGGAGTGACTCTATACAGTATGTAAGAAGAGCCACATAATGAGGCACTGTAAGTGGTTATTGTTGAGGAAGGCACTTTTTTGTTTGGTGGATATCTCAATTTTCCCTAGGTGCCGGTGCAGACACGTGAGCAACGAGGTAACTGATTAGCA
Organism: Etheostoma perlongum; assembly: GCA_026937815.1. NCBI lineage: Eukaryota > Metazoa > Chordata > Actinopteri > Perciformes > Percidae > Etheostoma > Etheostoma perlongum. Next base: position 12,050,256 of record CM049390.1, on the reverse strand, counting down.
ACACAAAGCCATTGGGGCGGTACGAGCCAAAGGTTATTCCCCCATTCTGGCTTCTTAACCGTGTTCATACAGCAAAGCACAAATCATCCTGAGCCAAGGTGAGCTGTGCTGAGCGTCCATATCCCATCCACTCACAGTCTGCAGAGCATTATCTCAGAGAGTGACATGCTTTGTGTCTCATAAAGCTGCTGCGTGTTGGCAGAACAATGGAGCAGCAGAGTTGCGAGTGGCGGAAGCAGTCTGGTGCAACAGCCGAGTGTAGGTAAGGCAGGGAGAGGGGGGAATACTAATTTAACATGAAAGATGTCATTACCATGCCAATGACTTTCGGAAACACAATTTATCACTAATAATAAAAATGTTAACATCAGCCCATGGCTTTCAGCCAGGAAAACTGTTGTCTATTTATAAGAACTAGTTGTAGGCTGGCGGGAGTACTGGTAGAAAGAACACACTTAGATAAGCACTAACCATTATCTGTTTTCTTTTTGTTTTTTTTATTTCTAGCTAATTGAGATGTCTAGACACATTGAATTGAACATCAGCGAGATAAGGAAGTAGGCTGAACTATCTCGGTGGAGAATAGCACACACTAATCCACTTATGAGTCTGAAGGATTTGGAAGGAGGAAATGCTTGGCTTATCAAAATGTTTTCACATGCACATTTATGTCACTTTGTCTTTTAGGAACAATAGCATCCTGCAAAAAGCCTTATGGGCCGCAACAAAAAGCAACTCCAACCATTTCACTTAATATTCTAATTAGTTGGTGAGAATTAGTTGGGCTAAAAAATATTCATTTTCACTTTAATTAAATTAAAACAGTGTTTTAAAAGGTGTTTCAAAAAATATAAAGAATTTATTTCAATTCTGCTTTAGGCTGGATGATATGTTCAATATAAAGAAGGTGATTTAATTTCTTAATAAACAATATATATCCAATATAGCATGTTTTCTGGTCATTTCGATAAATAAATAAATAAACAATATGAAATAACCTATTTTGTATGCTCCTTTGTGAATTAAAAGTTCACATTTTATAAGAACGTGAAAAACGAATGTTACATGCAAGGATCAGGCCGTAAAGTGTTGTCCAAATTATGTAAATATTGCAGTAACGCAGTTTGGCCCCAGGTTTTTTGACATCGCAATAGAAATGATATAGAAAATATATATACAACAGACATTTTTATATTGTTTAGACAATATATATCACCTTGTCCTATTCTGCTTTATTTCATGTTTTCAGTTGCAATAAAGTTAAATGGTAAACAATCCTCTGATAATACTGAACAAACTGAAACAAGAGAGACTAACTAAGAGACTACAGCCAAGCTAGCAGCTGTTTGACGCTGTACATAAACACAGTGTTATTTTTCATGTAATTCCTAACATCGGCTTGCAAGCATGCTCACAACAACAATGCTAGAATGGTGATGTTGAGCAAGTATACTGTTTACAATGTTCACCATCTTAGTTTAGCGTGTTTTTAGTCTTGCAGGTATTTGGTCATAAGCCAACGTATTGGACACATTGAAAATTTGACCTGCTGGTCAGAGGATCACCAAAGTCATTATGATTCATCCACTGGGAACTATGAATCTCTGCACACATTTCCATGGCAATCCATCCAGTAGTTTTATAAATATTTCAGTTTGAGCCAAAGTGGTGGGCCGACAGACCAACCAACTGACTGAAAGAGACACTGCCATCCCTAGAGCCATGCTGCTAGCATGGCTAAAAGAAAACTAGATGTTCATTCCAGCAGACACTGGAGAAAGACGATCAATTTGTGAACAATTTGTAAGTTATCCAACTTTGAGCGAGCCTCTACATGATTAATCTAGCCTTTTCTCAGCTCAACCAAACACAAAACAAGAAACAAGTTACGTAACCGCCTCTATTCCCATGACAGTGACGCCATCTTAAGCGGACAAGGACTTTGCTGCCGGCATTTCACATCACTAAATGAAGACATAACCTTGGAGTTGTTGGCACTCTTGTTGAGTTCTGTGTTAAAATGTGCTCTTCACAGTCTTCAGGGGCTTTCTTTTTGCCCGTTCATATGAAATGTCACAACACTGAAGAGCTCAGTGAGAGTTGAGGAATTCATTGTGATGGAGGAACACGCAGTCCTGAGAGAAATAGAAGAAAGCTGCAGGTTCACAGCTGAATTGCATGTTCAGAGTCGCACTGCAAGGACAGCACATGTCAAACTGAGGGGAAATGGAAAGCTTGAGTCTGCACTGAGATTTATATTTTTGGCTTAAGGGTATGATGGAATTCATCTGAGTGTCTGTCTGCATAAGCCGTAAGTGATGCGTTTTAACTGCACTACAGCATGATAAACACATAGTTAAGAGCAGTTAAATAACAATTGTTCAATCAAGGACGGAAGAAATGTACCATTTGTAGCAGATGGATGCAGACTAATGGATCTTTTATATATTTATGAGTGGAGAATGGAAACTAGCCAGATATATCATTAAGTTAGAGGTGTAAATTTTTATACATGCCTCCAAACACTTTATTTTGTTAATTTCATGAAGTAGACTGAAACAAGAAGAAGCTATTACATCCTGTCAGACTGAATCATATGCTTTATCTGTGTCTGTTTGAGCTGAAAAACACACACACACACACACACACACACACACACACACACAAACATACACACACACACACACATCTGTAAAGTGGGTCTGGGGATGCAGAAGCATGCCCAGTCCTTGCTCAGGGTTTGATGGTGAAACTGAAGGGTCAAAGGGTAACTAATTGCGTGACTCATGGAGGTCAGCGTTGGTGTGGCCCTTTGCCAGAGCACTGGAACACCACCTGAAGGTCTGTCAAGAAAGACAAATGAACTCCGACCTCCCTGCTGATGACATCGACCCCAGTCAACATGCGCACGCCGTATCTTAATCTGGGTCACAGAAAAAGGAGCGGACCACTGCTGCTGCCCTAGACGCTACGTGCTGAAGGAGCTATAGCTGATGTTTACCTATCCGGTCTCATGTTCACTAACTCATCAAATACACAACCATAAAAAAACCCTCATTCTCCATTAAGGTCAAACTTGGCAACTCAAGCAGTTGGTAGTGTTCTATTGCTTTTTACATAAATACAAGTTGTGGTCACTCAGGGCTCAACACAAATTGCTAGGAAAACAAAAGGCCTGCTTGGTGCAACCTTGCTAATCCAACAATAGAATTCTTGTGGGAGCAGCACATTCTCTTTTAGAGACCCAGTGAAGAGCTAAAGTTAGCTCTGCCTTCAAACTCTTGGAATTCCACACAAAAGCAACTCTCGGTTGAGCAGAGCAGGAGATGGTTATCATTTTTCAACAGTCAATAATTTGCCATTTCCCTAATCAGCTGTTTGTGCAGCGTGCCTGTCTGTGCCTTCTCATTTAGCCATATCACAGCAGACGCCGGGGCTTTTACCTGCCATGCCATCAGCAGTACGCTACGGCCTGAACCACACTGATAGCTGGCTCTGCTGTCTGGAATGTACTCGTGGTTATGCCCCATAAAAGAACATTTACCAGGTCTACTGAGTGTGTGTGTGTGTGTGTTTGTGTGATCCTGTCAAAAAAGACTTAACAAATATGTGTGATGGATGGATGAAACTGCAGCCTGACGGAAAAGGTATTGTGATGGAGGTCCAGGGATCATCCAAAGAAAAGGAGTGTCTCGCTTTCATGATTAACAAAATGTCAAAAAGGATTTCCCTTCCTAAACAGAGACCACAATCATGCAAGGCTGACAGCCAAAGGGACATGGCCAGATGGGATGTCTCCCTCTCTTTCTCTGCCTGCCGCTCCTTCACTGTTTTTGAGACAAAAATGGCAGAGACCTGTGTCAACAGCTGGAAAAAGCATCCCTCGCTGAGCTTTTTGAAAGTGATAAAAATAACACCATGAAGTATCCCGCTGTGGGTTACGCCCTGAACGGGTCTGTTTTTCCAGGCCAGGAGGGTCACAGTCAGGCAGACCTGGACCTCCAGCCAATACACATCAAGGCAGCACTTTCCTAGCCACCATTTTCTCCCCTGTCTTTTCCTGTTTTGACAGGAAACAGGAGATGATAACATAGAGTCACACAAACAAGCAGAGATTGCCTCCGACCTGCTGCCTGGCTGTCCTCGTATGGCAGTGGACGGCTGTTTTCTTTAGAGGGCCTCGTGTCCAAACATACAAAAAATAACACGCTCACAGTCTAATGCAAACATGGACACCAAGCCACTGTGACGCATAGGCATGCACACAGACACACCTGACACACACACACACATCACTTACAAATCTGTCTCAATGCCAAGCTGGAATAACCTCTCCAGAACCTGGCACATCCGAGCACTTCCTCACAGGCTTCCAGCAGCGTGCCAGCTTAGCCTCACACAAAGGAACGCAATAAAACAGACCACCAAAGTCACGGACACAACACTGAAAGAGGGGAGATGAAAGCTGCGGTGGTCTCCACGGGGAACCCAACATACACTGCAGAGGGTGAAGGAGCAATGTCAATATCTAGAAGAGAGAGGAAGGGTGGGGTGGGGCATGCACTGGCCGAGGGAGGTGTGGACGGATATCGTCTCTTGTCCGAGGCTCTTTTTGGAATGTAAGCCTTTTATGTTGTCAGGAAGCACACCGCAGTGAGACACAACAAGTGGTGTGACGGGGCCATTAGAGGGGCTTTGTTGATGGCGAGAGAAGCTCAAAGCAACGGGACACTTTCATTGCCCTCTCTGATCCCCCACTAGCCTTTGTTTATGAGCTAATTAAGCATTGTTCAGCTGCTGCAGGAGCCTCGAGCCCTCCATCCCCATAGTGCCACCATGACTTTGAATGGCTACTGTAGGCCTTTTACAGCACCCTTTATAACTTAACAACTTGAGCAGGAATCACTTTTAGAACAGCTTACTAGTATGGGAACCAGCCTCTGTTGAAAACTGACTATAGATGTGAATATAAGTGCATGTTAAAAGGGCATAAAAGAGAAACACAAATCAGGTATAGTCTGACAGGTCAAATCCAGTTCAAATGTGTTCTCCAGTGACCGCTTCTGTGGGAGTTCAAGTGTGCCCTGGTTTCACCCCTTCATTGAATGCTGCAGCCAAAACAGCCTCTCACTCACAAAGAGATGAAGACATAAATGCCCAGCGTGGGACAAGGGGAGGAGGAGGGTAACGTCTCGCTAGATGGATGTGGTAATGACCGTGTGTCAGCGGTGAATACATTTTGGTGAAGAAATGCTCACACAGACAGAGGGGCAGTTTTATAAAAATTGAATGCATTTGTTCACATTTACCTGTGTTTGGGGTGATGAGCAGAGAGGTCAGGAGCAGCACATGAATAAGAAAAAAAGGACAAGGAGAAAAATCACAATATCATGTTTGCTTTTACAAACATGAAAATCACAAGAAGAGATTAATTAAAGATGTTAATCACATGAATTATATCTGAATAGCTCATGAAGTCAAGCCAAAGGTCAACATAGCCTTGTATGATGCCTCCCCCTGGAAACCAACGCAATATTTAAACATCAAACTAAAGCCGACACAACCTGTAAAATGCTGTGTAAATAAAACACACATTTAACTTTGACCACATTTTACGGCCTGCTAGCTGTCTGGATTAGCAGTGGACATAAGAGAATGACTGTGGTTTTGTAAGTTTTTGCTCATATAAGCTGCTGAGTTGCTGCTCTTGGAGGACAAAGGGGAGGTGAGTTGGACACAGCAAAGGGTCAGAGGACTGAACAGTAGAACAGTAGCATCCACTCCTCTGAACAGTAAAGCTATGCAGGAATCCACCAAGGCCAAAGACACAGGTGTGCACCCTGAGAGCTTCCCTCCTTTACACAGAGGGAGGGAAGCATTTCCGTGTTGCACAGACACGTTCAAAGGCATTCCAGTAATGTTTTGTTCCCTTGATGCATAAATTTAGAGCAATAAACAACAGCATCTATCTATCTTGTTGATTTGAATTCATCTGAGAGAAGCAGTTGACGACCTTAACCAACAACACATTAATGATGACAAAGTACCAACTGAAGGCAGCTCCAAACAGTGAAATGCCAGTGAAAAAAGACAATCAAACCAGATTCAGTTTTCTAAAGAAAGAGACAATTCCATGAATCAACATGTACACAATATATACACTACGTGTCCACACACCCACTCGCAGACTTGTTCTCACACCCAGCATGGGAATCGGCAGCACTTAGCTGGGGGTCTACACAGTGAAGCCCAACAGCGAGTTCCCAGAACAGCGAGGATGGCAAGGTTTTTATGGGCAATGCTGAACTGATACTGAGCTGCAAAAGCAGAGGATGGAGAGGCAGTTTGGGACTCGTAAACAGAGAGGTTTAAGTTTAAGTACCCGACACACACGAAGGAGATAAAACAGCCCAGAGCTCTTCAGCGGAGAGAGTGACATCATAAAATAGAGCAGCAGTAACAAGAGGGGAAGCATAAAGGACGGATCTATTAATGGGAGTCAGATCATGGGAGAGAGGCAGGGGAAGGTTTACTCCACAAGCATCTGGGAGTAATGACAAGCTCAAGATGGCATCGTTTCTTAAGACAGCATATCTCTGCTGATCTGAAAATAAATCTCCTTATCCTCATTTAGATCTCTTTCCCTGTGACCTCCAAAGTAAATGTGTAAACTGTAAGAGTTCACAAGTGGGAAAAATGCTAGGTGAGTTCATCATTCAGCACAAAAACAACTGTGTAACTTGCCAATTATGAGGACATTGCTCTTCCGTACCTTGATGCTATTTCTCAAAGTTAAAAGGCACAGTGTAACACTTCTATCAACTTTGAGATTTTACAAGTGTTGTACGAGTGCCTTATAGTCCTTATCACTGTGGTGCTGCTTATCTGGGCAAATCATTGGAGACAGACATATTAAAGGAAGGCTGTCAAGTATACTTGAGGCTATACTAACATGTGTGAGTATCACATGAAAGTAGCAAAAAAGGGGTTGAAATCTCTTTTCTTTTATGAAAACGTTATGTCAAGCAAAAATCGTATATACGTATATAAAACATATCTCAGCTCTCACTGCTTTGGAAGCTTCTTAAACATTTTACCTGAAAGTGCAGACCTCCCCTGTCAATCACAGACAAACAACACTGCTACTGTATCATTTTTTACTTCTTTTCTGGTAAAAAAAAAAACAAATCCATACAGCTGAGGTTGACCTTTTCTGTGTTCCGCCTATTGAGAAACTGAGCGATTTGCGATTGCTATGCAATTTCCTTTAAAATGTCAGCAGGCAAATTGCTAAGTCAAGTCATTCAATAACAAAAAAAAAATAAAAGCACACTTTACACTTCTTTTCTTTTGCTGCTTCTGTCTAGAGAAGGGATAAAAAAATTTGGTGCAAATTGGAGATTTTTGATACAATACAGTGAGTACGGAAAGTATTCAGACCCCTTTAAATTTTTCACTCTTTGTTTCATTGCAGCCTTTTTCCAAAAATCAAAAAAGTTCATTTTATTTCTCAGTAATGTACACTCAGCAACCCATCTTGACAGAAAAAAAAAATTTAGAAATTTTTTGCATATTTATTAAAAAACAAAAACTGAAATATCACATGGTCATAAGTATTCAGACCCTTTGTTCAGTATTTAGTAGAAGCACCCTTTTGATCTAATACAGCCATGAGTCGTTTTGGGAAAGATGCAACAAGTTTCTCACATCTGGATTTGGGTATCCTCTGCCATGCAGATCCTCTCCAGTTCTGTCAGGTTGGATGGTAAACGTTGGTGGACAGTCATTTTCAGGTCTCTCAGAGATGCTCAATTGGGTTTAAGTCAGGGCTCTGGCTGGGCCATTCAAGAACAGCCACAGAGTTGTTGTGAAGCCACTCCTTCGTTATTTTAGCGGTGTGCTTAGGGTCATTGTCTTGTTGGAAGGTAAACCTTCGGCCCAGTCTGAGGTCCAGAGCACTCTGGAAAAGGTTTTCGTCCAGGATATCCCTGTACTTGGCCGCATTCATCTTTCCCTCGATTGCAACCAGTCGTCCTGTCCCTGCAGCTGAAAAACACCCCCACAGCATGATGCTGCCACCACCATGCTTCACTGTTGAGACTGTATTGGACAGGTGATGAGCAGTGCCTGGTTTTCTCCCACACATACCGCTTAGAATTAAGGCCAAAAGTTCTATCTTGGTCTCATCAGACCAGAGGATTTTATTTATCACCATCTTGGAGTCCTTCAGGTGTTTTTTAGCAAACTCCATGCGGGCTTTCATGTGTCTTGCACTGAGGAGAGGCTTCCTTCGGGCCACTCTGCCATAAAGCCCGACTGGTGGATTGCTGCAGTGATGGTTGACTTACTACAACTTTCTCCCATCTCCCGACTGCATCTCTGGAGCTTAGCCACAGTGACCATTGGGTTCTTCTTTGCCTCTCTCACCAAGGCTCTTCTCCCCGATAGCTCAGTTTGGCGGACGGCCAGCTCTAGGAAGGGTTCTGGTCGTCCCAAACGTCTTCCATTTGAGGATTATGGAGGCCACTGTGCTCTTAGGAACCTTAAGTGCAGCAGAAATTTTTTTGTAACCTTGACCAGATCTGTGCCTTGCCACAATTCTGTCTCTGAGCTCTTCAGGCAGTTCCTTTGACCTCATGATTGTCATTTGCTCTGACATGCACTGTGAGCTGTAAGGTCTTATATAGACAGGTGTGTGGCTTTCCTAATCAAGTCCAATCAGTATAATCAAACACAGCTGGACTCCAATGAAGGTGTAGAACCATCTCAAGGATGATCAGAAGAAATAGACAGCACCTGAGTTACATATGAGGGTCACGGCAAAGGGTCTGAATACATATGACCATGTGATATTTCAGTTTTTGTTTTTTAATAAATATGCAAAAATTTCTAAATTTCTGTTTTTTTCTGTCAAGATGGGTTGCTGAGTGTACATTACTGAGAAATAAAATGAACATTTTTGATTTTTGGAAAAAGGCTGCAATGAAACAAAGAGTGAAAAATTTAAAGGGGTCTGAATACTTTCCGTACCCACTGTATAACCAGCTCACATAGGACAAGGGACCAGATGCCAAAGTTACCACATACCCTAAACAAATAAAACCTTCTAGTCTTTTTTGCTGAGCTTTAGAAACAAAAGTTCACCAGTCCAATTAGTCATCATCCGTCCACCAGAACTTTTCAGGATTTTGGACAGACATTTCATGTATGATCGGTGTTCTTAACTCATCATAATATGGACAATACAAATGAAAATGTGATTCGTTCTCAACTTCTCCTAGTTCACATAGTTTGCACAACCTTTTATCTTCTTGGGCATTTTTGAATCTACCTACTTCAAGGGCAACGGGAAGGATTCCTGTTCTCAACTGAGCCACTAACAAAAAATGTTTGATTTGAATATAAGTTCAAAGTTTTGGTTTTAGCAGAATGTATTTGTAACATATTTCTTCAAATCTTGTAAGTAACTTACTTCTGATTGTGTACATGCTGCAAGTTAAATTATTATGATATACTGTACAGTATATTGCAATTCAACTTTTTCAAAAACATCATATACTGTATGTCGTGTGGAATTGTGGGCTTTGGCCCAGAGAAACACCTTTTTATTAATCCTATTATCAATCATGTTAAGCAAACAATTCCACAGCCTTATCATTTCACATGTTCTCATTAGTGAACCAGGAATCCAACTCATATCCCCTTTAACAGCAAAAATAGGAGCACACATTTGAACTCCTAAAAAATAACTAATAACTAAGTGAACTATAGTTTAACCGTATAAGTGGCATGTTTGATATGAGCAACAAACCAGGAGCAAGTCAAAAAACAGTGGGGCTAATATCAGAGATTAAGAGAGCTTGTATTCTCATCATATTCCCCTTAAAGCTAAGCCCACGAGTACCAAAGTAATAGCACTGGCCAGTCACCTTCTCCATCAGCTTCTCCATTAACCAGACCACTACCAGGCCTGCGTGTTGGAATGAGGATAAAACACTGACTGAAATAATGCAATCATAAATTGGTCGCAGTTAAGTTCAGAAAGATGGATGACTTCTGCTGCAAAGTGCAAAGGATGAAGGGACCCTGAATGTGCTTCGTCTCTTTCTTTTTCCTCTGGTACTTACACCTGCATTCACACATCATCAATACACACACTCATCCTGGCTCACAGAGCTAGACAGTCAAGCATGAAATGAACATGAGCAGCGTGAACTTTGACTGGCATTTTCACACAGCACAAGGATATATGGGCCACTATACGTATCAGAATGAGCTCCTGACAATAAAGAATGCACCCAACGCAAAGCTGGGGAGCCCAGTAAGACGGGTTAACAAACCTATCTAGCAATCACAACACAACCCATCACAATCCATCTACTATTACACAAACACAAATAGAATAACACAGTGATGCATGCATACTATCACCCAGACACATATATAGAAATATGACATGAAAGCACACTGGTGCACTCACACAGCTGCTGCACAGTTTACTGTTGATCACTGAGAGGCCCCTTTAGGAGTGGACTGGTTAGCTTTTAGGAAACAACAAATTGCACACAGTAGTTCCCGAACAAAAAGAATATGACTGTTCACATTGTTGAGAAAAATTACTTTGCTAACATGTACACAATAGTGTTTGAGAATGTGTATTTCACTTTAAGGAGCTTGTATGAAGTCTATTGATATCTGTGAACTCAGCTTACTATGATTACAAGCTTTGCAATTGCACTTATATTAACCCACTATATTGTATTTTGGTAGAGATAAAAATAGAGGTAAAAGGATAAATAATAAATAATAATAATATTCAACCTACATCTGGCAGGCAGCCAGAAACGCAACTCCAAACTAATGCTAATGTTCCTACATGTTTGCTTGATGTGTGAATAAGCCACTATTTGCTAACATGTTCACTATCTGCTTTCGGTGATCATAATAACTCAAAATGAGCTAAATGTATACATCATAAGTGCAAAAAATACATTTGGCAAGTAATGCATTGGTTTACTTGACTTTGTATAATTGCTGCAAAAACTGCTTAAGTGCCTTGCTCTTGGCACATTTACAATGGTTGTTTGGAGAAGGGATTGCTCATTAGGAAACATTTAGCACAGCTTTTATGAATCTGCTTCTCTATTATCTAACACTTAATGTGCCACCCTCTTAGGGTAAATAATGTCAAAGAGGCTTCTGAGCTGGCAGGTGAGAAGTAGAAGCTCCATTAACATCTGCCAAAGAGGAAAGCAAACAAGGCATTGTCGAGTCCAACTTTAGGCACCATACTCCACTGATCTACTGTTTGCTGTGAGCAAGGGAGCCACGCCCAAACAGCCCAGAGTTTGTTGTCTGCATATCCATCTTGGCAAGGACACACAGCACTGGCATTCTCTTTCAGCACATTGCTATAAGCCCAGCGATTTGTCTGCTACCACAAGGACTGCTGTCAATCGAGCACGTTTTATGGGGCTAGCAAGAGATTACCTCAAACTCCTCTGTGTCTGTCTACCGTCTTGAAAATGTATCTTAACAACAATGTTTTTTCAATACTCAATCAGACTTAATAATGGACTGCAGTCTGGCTAAATCATGCGTGTCTCACTTCATCGTGTCATATGGAGTAGGGCAGTAGGAGCTACAAGATTGCATAAAACAAACATACATATACATACACATGACACACAGGCGCCTCACCCTAAATTAACAAGTCAAACTGATTAATTCCCACTGGTTACACTTCTTGTTGAATTTGTGTTCTTTTGTTCATTGACATTTTATGCCTTTGTTGCTCAGTTCTCATGCTCTGCATACCTGTGCTGTAACACATTGCCTTGAAAGCCTAGCCAGCACATCTATTGTTTCATTTCAGTCTGGCTCATTGTAACACATGATCCTTCACCAAACAACAGCAAACCCATTCAGAGTAGTGCTATTATGCATGGCAATCATTCAAATAAACTAACAATGGGAATATGGCTAAAAAATATAGGTGTTGTCACAATCTCAGCATTACCTGGTGCTTTAATTCAAGAATTCTGTAAAAAGATTGCTAATAAAACAAATCAGGCCTCAGTTTTGATTGCCTGACCGAGTCACATCTGAATTATGATACTCAGTGTGGTATCCTAACTGTAACATTAAGTTACAAGAAATGCTTATCTGTAAGCTATGTTGTTTACTTACCTATTAAGAAAAATTGTTAATTTCCTTACCTTGTTTGAGAAGGTATCTGCTAATAAGGGATGTTTCAAAAGGAGACTACTACACTGAGTTCTGAATCATGTATGTTCTGCAGACCGGATGACAACACTAGCTAAGTTAGACCGAAGAAGTTGTAAGCAAGAGACATGTAACTTAAGTAATTTGTAAAGATGTCATGCCTGCCAGTTTGTATTAAACTTGCAAACGTATTTCAATGTTGTAGACATTCAGTTTTTCCATAGAAAATACAACACTCAGTAATTAAACTCATGTGAACAGGTCCTTTAAATATTATTGCACTAACTAAAAATGACCACACATAACAAATTTGCCCAATGCTAGCTAGCAGGTTGCTAATGAACAGGTTAAAGGAATGGACATTTTGGTGTACGCTAATTCACTTCCTTGCTGAGAGTTAGCGTTGATGAAAACGATCGATTCGATTCCCCTCTCTGGGGTCTGTTAAATAGAATAACAGACAGGAGAGAGTTAACTTAACTTAGCATAAAGACTAGAGCAGAGAGGAATAGCAAGCCTGTCTCTGTGAAAGCTTAAAAAACTTTTCACTTTTTGCACAGATTAAACAAATGAGATACAGTACGTGTTAATTTGTGAGCTTTAATGGCACTTTTTTTTCAAGCGTGATGCCTCTGGTAGCTTAATGCTTTCTTATCAGCTCATTATAAAAGGTAAAGGTGCAGCTCCTCTCCCAAGTCACACACTTTGATTGAACGCCTTTACTGAATATCTGTTTTGAGGATATTAGGTTGACTTTTTATAATTGACTAGTGAATGAGAGAGGCACTGCAACCTTTACAATAAATGAAGATGGCAGTAAATCCACAGGTCTAAGAAGCTCTAAATAGCTCTTCTCATCTTGACAGGTATCAGGAACATCTGGATGACTCTCTGTAGACTTAACAGTGGCATGCAGCCGCACCAGAAATGACCAGATGGCCCAAAAAGTCTGTGTTTGCATGTCTGAGCTAATGCCACAAATTGGTTTACAAATTGGAGTGCAGAAATAAGGAATGGCAGTTATTACAGGTGGAAGATTCCTCATCGTCCTAGTAAGGCGATGAGCATCAGCCTTACTGCAGTTTAGTTTCCTTCCAGATCCATCAACCCTTGCATCTGCGCACCCTAGACCTATTTCCTACACTCTACCTCATAGCAATTTACCCTTGCAATTGTGATAAGTAGAAGACTGGATAGCAACAATTGGGGTCAATTCACTTTCAGCTCACCAAATTAAAGATGTAAAATGAAACTGCATCAGACAGAGTGAAGATGTGGCCTTCATTCCAGAGCTGCCAGAAGATTAGAAAAAAAGGTTTCTGGCCAGTAAAAGTCAGTTACTTTGAAAAGCGGGACCAGCTGTGAAAATCTGGAGGCAGGAAAGTAAATGAGAAACTCTTTACGCTCTCTTAACTACTGACTGAGTTGTTCCACTGTCGACTTTCAAAGCACTGTGGCAGCAATGTGGAGATGGAGATAAAGCCTGGAAAATAGAGGAGATGAAGGATTTCTCTTCCAGGATAATTAAATTCCTGCAGTACTTGAACCAAAAAGTGAACCTTGTTCTAGTCTTTTCTTCTATGCCACTGTTTCCACTGTAGTATAATACTATAATGCAGTGAGTGCAGCTTTGTTTAGTTTGAAAATACTTAATACTACTAGTAACAGATAGATGCGTTTCATACACTACAACTACCAAAGGATTGTTGTTATTTTTTAAAATTACTTACAAAAGCCTTTTTCATTTAACAAAAGAAGGAAAAAAGTCTTGAATGTAAACATGTAAATGTTTAAATACAGTCTCGCCCTCATTTGATTTAAATTAAGAACTGTTAGCCCAGCCCTAAGTAACTAAAAATGAAGCGAACACAATGCATGCAAATTTGTCACACAGAGAGTTGTCTGACAGCTGAAAGACTGAATGAAGCTGTGGAGACTGACGGTGAACAGCTGCATGCTGCTGAGGCTCACAGATACTGTACAACACGGTAGCACCATGACTGATGGCTGTGGTCACCGTACCACTTGACACCAGATTATTGCTCTGCGGTTTAATACAGCCACATGCCATAAAGCAGAAGTCACACTGCATGCAGCCCAGAGAGTCTCCTCTATTCTCCCGTTTTGTCTCTCATCTCCTCCCAGGCTATCTGGAGTGCATGCACTGCTGAGCAGCCACAGAGGCACGCAACACACACATCACAGAGAGCCCCAGGGGCTCAGGTGCTTAGAGGTGAATAGAATAATATGGCCATGCTCTGTTTTAACTCTACGTTAGCTCAAGTTTCAGCACTGGAGAAGTCTTTTTTCTATCCTTCCCTCCATCTGACTGCCAGTCACTCTGATCTGTCATCTGCCCTCCTGCAGTGAACCTGGCAGCATACACCTGTTCCAGCCCTGGTCAGCCTCCTGAAACTCTAACCACCATAAAGACTGGGAGAAATGACAGAAAGGTCAGAGGTCAGGCAACAAAGGAGAAATAACGCACCCCCCCCTCCCCCAACTCAGCTGAGAAACAGTAGCCAGGTAGGCAGATTGGCAGCCATTCACCATCACCCACTTCTTCCTCCTGTTTCTCTCTCTCTCGCTCTCTCTCTCTCTCTCTCTCTCTCTCTCTTTCTCTCACACACTTAATGTGGGGCTCAAAAAAATTTGTATTAATGTGCAAAAAGAAGCCAAGAAAAGATGGGAAAATCTCCAAAGGCATCAAATGACATATTAGCCATTTGTTTAATATGTCACAAAAAGTTAGATTTTATTTCCATCATTTACACTTTCAAAATAACAGAAAACTAAAAAATGGCATCTGCAAAAGTTTGGGCCCCCTGCAGAGTTTATAGCATGCACCGCTCCCTTTGGAAAGCTGAGACCTGACAGTGTTATGGATTGTTCTCAATCATCGTCTGGAAAGACCAGGTGATGTCAATCTTAAAGTTTTAAATGCCCAGACTCATCTGACCTTGCCCCAACAATCAGCACCATGGGTTCTTCTAAGCAGTTGTCTAGAAAACTGAAACTGAAAAGCAGGAAAAGGCTATAAGAAGAAAGCAAAGCGTATTTTTAGATGCCAATATCCTCTGTTCGGAATGTAATTAAGAAATGGCAGTCATCAGGAACAGTGGAAGTTAATGCAAGATCTGGAAGACCAAGAAAAATATCAGACAGAACAGCTCGCAGGATTGTGAGAAAAGCAAGTCAAAACCCACATTTGACTGCACGATCCATCCAGAAAGACCTGGCAGACACTGGAGTTGTGGTACATCATTCCACTATAAAGAGATACTTGTACAGATATGGTCTTCATGGAAGAGTCATCAGAAGAAAACCTCTTCTACATCCCAACCACAAAAATCCGCGTTTGAAGTTTGCAAATGAACATATAGACAAACCTGATGCATTGTGGAAACAAGTTCTGTGGACGCATGAGGTTAAAATAGAACTTTTTGGCAAAATGATCGAAGGTACATTTGGAGAAGAAAGGGCACAGAATTTAATGAAAAGAACCTCTGTCCAACTGTTAAGTATTGGGGTTGATCAATCAGGCGTTGGGGGTACATTGCAGCCAGTGGCACAGGGAACTAAATTTTGGACGCTAACTTGATGCTATCTGTGAAAAAGCTGAAGTTAAGGAGAGGATGGCTTCTACAAATAGATAATGATCCTAAACACACCTCAAAATTCACTGTGAATTTTATCAAGAGGCGTAAACTGAAGGTTGTGCCATGGCCTTCACAATCTCCTGACCTCAACATAATTGAAAATCTATGGATAGACCTTAAAAGAGCAGTGCGTGACAGACAGCCCAGAAATCTCAAAGAACTGGAAGACTTTTGTAAGGAAGAATGGGCGAAGATACCTCAAACAAGAATTGAAAGACTCTTGGCTGGCTACAAGAAGCGTTTACAAGCTGGGATACTTGCCAAAGGGGGCAGTACAAGGTAATAACTCTGCAGGGTGGCCAAACTTTTGCAGGCGCCATTTTTTTGTTTTCTGTTATTTTAAAAGTGTAAATAATGGAATGGAATTAAAATCTAACTTTTTTGTGACATATTATACGAATGTCTAATCTGTCATTTGATGCCTTTCGGAGATTTTTCCATCTTTTCTTGGCTTTTTTATGCACATTAATAAAAGATTTTACCTGGGGTTCCCAAACTTTCAAGCCCCACTGTATTTATGCACAGTTACAATATCAACAAAGCAATGTTCCTGCTGGCTCCTTAGCCATGGCAAATAAATACTCTGCCCCACTTCTTCTTCTTTAGCAATCATCTATACAAATTTCCTATGTGGGCAAGGAGGCACAGAATGTATTAATGTCATACAACACACACAAATGGCTGTGTAGAAATAAAAAATGTATTCACACAGTCAAACAAACTCGTTTTTGCACAATGTAGATGATTAATTTCCTTTCTTCTGTGCTTCAGGATCCAAAAGCTTGAGGGTCAAACGATGAGCAAAGCAGTAACAAATCAAACATGAATCCAAATGAGTAATTTGTGAGAATTACTGGTCCCATCATTTATGAATTTGACATGAAAAAACTGGCAGAAGGCCTCATGAAACAAATTAATTCCTGCAGCCACATTCATAGTCACACTCATACACGCCATCCATAATAGGCTTGGACACCTTGTGCATACATCAGCAGTGCATGCACGTTATTCTTGATTAGCTGGCAGTTTGCTCATTATCTGTCACCACAATTTAAGTTCATTACACCTTCATCTCCATAGTGACCTGGTCCTAAATGTAGTTTCCCCATATCAGGAGGGTAAAGGTCATCAGAAAAGTAAGCCCTGGCTGCAACTGACCTCAACCTCCAACAGCTCAACTTAATCCAAATGTTCAAGCCCTCGCAGCCCTGCAGGACAATCTCTGTTAATCAGTCAGTGTACTAGTGGAGCTCACAATGTCCAAGACTGTTTGTATATTCATAGGCCCCAGAATTTATGAGTGGGTGTTAGCGCTGCCGACTTCGTCACTGACCTGTAATCTCTTCAACATACCAAACTGCAACACGTCTGCTCTAGAACTCTGGCTTATAAAAAGGAAAAGACTTCATATATTTCCATGTTTCCAACTTTCAGTTTTATCAGTACAAATAAAAATATTACAAACATATTCTCAGCTGAAAAATGAAAACAATAGCTTATCATTTTGGTAATTATGTATAGTAGCTTTCTTGCAGAGAGTTAGATAAGGAGATTGACGGCACTATCATGTCTGTATGCATCCAACCAAGAAATAGATAGCAATAACATGGCAATGTGTTGATTTTACTCTTTTGGTCTGTTGTAAGGATTCAACAAATAAGATATAGTGTGCTAGTTACTGATCTTTAGAGGTGCTAGTGGACATATTTTGTTACTCTGGACAAAGCTAATCTACTGTAGCTGTTTCCACTAGTTCCTGTTTTTATGCTAATCTAAACTAACTGGCTGCTGGCTCAAGCTACATATTAACCATACATACATCAATCTTCACAAGAAAGCAAATTAGCTTAATTCCTAAAATACTTTTGTACAACTTGAAGTGATAGACCTCCTTGCATATTTTATTAACATAATTCCGTCTTTTGGGCTCCCATTCTCCCTGAATGTCATCTATCTAATGAATCAGCGAATACAATTACTTTTAGCCTTTTCAAAAATTAGATATCAAGTGACAGAGCTTCTGTCTAAACTGTGACTGAAGGGCTTGAGCTGCTGCACGGACAAGGAATTATAGCTCTTACAGGTCACAATGACTCCAGGCCAGTGGCTCTATACAAACCTAATCGCCTTTTGTTGTCAATGATACTCAACCATAAATAAGAAGTATCCCAGGCCAGAGACTTACAAAAAGCAAAGAACTGTAGCATTTATGACCTGATGTTGGATCTAATCCAGAGCTTCTGATTACAGTAAGAAGCTAATTGGTTTATTTAAAGTGATTGTCTTTCTTTATATCATACATCACAAAGCCACTCTGTCCAGCCACAATAATCACTGTCTACAATTATTAAATTGTTTTTCACTACTAAAGTCATTCTGTACTGTAGGTTTTAATTATGAAATTAAGTAGGTAAATTCCCTCGATTAGATCCAGTATTGAGGTTGTCAGTGTCTCTATTCTTTCGTCTGTCCTTTTCCAAGGTTTTTTTTTTATTTTAAATCATCTGCTTTTTTAATGACATAAAATGTGCCAAGGCAACTGAAACTTAAGGGTAGTAGCTCAAGGACATAATTTCAGCAAAGTTAATTTGGGGTTTAGCACTTCAACACAATGTCATCAAATATTTATAATTAGAAAAATCATTGCAAATTAAGTGTATAAAAGGGCAATATAGTTGCATGTGCAGTTTAAATAGTTTTTAAAAATTGTTAAACAAAAGACCCCTTGTAATGTTCCTCTTGATATAAAGCATGAACAGGGGGCAGGAGGCATGACAAATATGGAATTGCTGCCAGTAGATGTGGACACATAAAGAAATAATTTACCATCTTGAGTTTTCTAAGGCTTGCCAAGTGGGTTCTGTGCAAAACGTTTACTGCACCGTTGGCAGGTTTTCCCATACACCTTTAGGCTATAGTGTAGAGTGGGAAGGCCTTTACTTTCCTGTATTTGAACACTTGCACACAGTGTAAGCAGGTTCTTCTTGACCGTAACAGGAAAACACAAAAGCTGTCTGGGAGGCTTCGGTGTGTGTGTGTGTGTGAACAGTGAAATGTCCCTCTAGTAGTTTTCATGTATAAAAGCCCATTCACTCTTCCTTGAATTTGTATCCACTCACTGCTACTACTGTATTCAAACAATAAGTCTGTAGGCAGGGTAAGGGGGAGAGGGATGTCTGGGGACCAAGCCGACTTCCTCTTCAGAAAAACAGAACGGCTGGCGGATGGGGAGGGAGGGGAAGTGCGACCTCGGGTAAACAGTCTACGCTGTTGTTTTTCCCATGACAGCCACAGACACAACACTGGCCGAACCCTAGCAGGTACGGTAATCGCAGACACACCTACAGGCCATCAGAGTCGCCCTGTTGACCTTATTCCCTCCACGGAGGGTCCATCCTACGAGGCCCAACAGGTGGGTATCTCAAACTCACAAAGACAATGGATTAATTGTCTATAACCCTGGTGCAATAAGAGCACCCTGCCATCACTGTTTTCCACCCCAGAATTAAGGTCCAATTTAGCCATCAACAAGTGGGGGTTAAGTAGCTGCCCCCATCTCTTTCTACAACACAGAGCACCTGGTGAAGGCCACAAAGTACTGCTGGAGGGTCCCACACTAAAAGAAGGAGGTCAGTTCCCATGGCAGATAATGGCAGTTAGGGGTAGGCTTAATGTGTTTACAGGTTGAACTTACCTGATACCTGAACATAGATCTGATATGCTCAAAACAAAGATTAGACCACACATGCAGATGTCTCAAACAGAGAGCCCAGGTGCTTCACAAATGCCCCCTTGTCCCTTGTCTACCTGTTCCCGTATGAACATCAGGTGCTGCGGGATTTGGGGTGAACCTTAAAGAGCTGTAATCCTATCCAACTTTGGGACTCTCTCTCTCGCTCTCTCTTAAACAGGACAACAAAGGAGAAGCAACCCGAGGGTAAACCCAGCCCGCCATAACAACAGCAGTCTCAGGACCTATATTTAACAGCGGTGGGAATTATGGGAACAGCCATACAGGAACGCTTTCAATGCACAGCAAAGGTCGACTGGGACTTAACTTCCTCCTCAGTCTCCAACATGAGCAGCTCGCTCATTTCAACTCCACTGGCCCCCCTCCACGCCCAACAGCAAAATGAAGAGATAAGCATTGTTTAGCCAAACAATGGGCCACTTTCAAAGTCTAAAAAGCATCCATTGTCACATCCAAGGCCAGCATTTGAAGTCAAGCATGCAATAAACAACTTTACAAGTGGATGGTGAGAGCTTTCTTGGTACAATTATAAACCATAGAGAGGATCGAATTTCATTGTCTTTAGATATCAGCGTTAAGAGCAAGTGCAGGTGAGCAAGAAAGGCCAAAATACATTAGTGCGGTATGTGCTACAGAAATGTTACAGCAGTTGCAATGCATTACAGATAATGCAATACTGCTATGTGTAAAACAGTGAGTATAACTAACTCACGTTTAGTTTTTATTAATTTATTTTGACTATTTGTTTAACAAGAATTCTGTGGAAAAAAAAACAATGCAGCTCAGATGATCTTAGTATTTCAAACTTTAAGGTGTAAATAAGTGCAAAACTGTTTAAATTTGAAAATGAGATTGGCCTAAAAGAGAGAAAAAAAGTTATAAAACTAACCTTCAGTGAATTCTGGTCTGCCAGGGCTAGCGCCTGCTTCTTCAGCTCTGTGACTTTCTTTTGACATTGCTGGCAGAAGCCTCCCTTCTCCTCCGACTCTGAGATGGAAACCGACCCGGCGCCCTCAGGGGGAGGCCGGCTACTGCATCGCGCGTCCTCCGCAGATTGAAGTCTTTTTCTGGGGGTTACTGGAGACTCTCCACTCGGACATCCATCCACCTTCAGCATAAGGAAAACGTTTGGTTAACTTCTATTGTAGGAATAACAGCAGGTCACATCTCCAGTGTGCTGAAGTGTGAGAGTGAAACTGTTTCTTTGTACCTTGACGACTCATTTGAATACAAAGCACCTGTCCAAGCGCGCACCAATGAGATGCAAGTTGTGCTGCTTTTATGTTAGGTGGAAACGACACAACCTACATGATCCTATTCCTATGTAGTTTATACAATGAATCATGTACAGCGAGACACTTACAGTGAACATGCGGTTGTTAGGGTCCCTTCCATCAGGAGCTGAATTGCCCCAAAATGAGCTCATTCTCCCAGATTAAAGCTACACCTTCAGGAGAACGTCTTCCTGAAACACCAAGCTCACAGGTTTTGCCGCTGAAAAAACGCCAGGCAGAGCCATAGGCTAGACTGAAGACCTGACTGAGGGTCACCAGTCATCTGTCAGATTGTACTGGACCAGTAGCTTCTGGTCGAAGGCAACTGGTGAGTGTGGACCATAAGTTTACCGCGGAGGAGTTTTGGTACATGAGGCGCTCCGCGGTGAGCAGGAGGCGGTATTATCATCCTGGAATGGGAGGGCTGAAGAAAACTTTTTCTGCGCAGGAAGGGGTCAGAGCTGTTATTATACCGTAGTAGACCACTCTGGATTGTCTGCGCGGTGAACAGGAATATATTAGTCTACGAATTTCCCCTCATAAAATATTTTCTCTCACTCTAAGGTTGAGAAAGTCATCCTATTCCACACTGTCAGACAGTATCACGTGTGTATTAGCTTTTCCCACCTTCCATTATAGCTTTATGATGCGCATAGTAACATATTCAGATCACAGACTCCATGTTGTTATGGCTTTATCATTCCATGAAATGGAAATATTGTAGATGTGTTAGGCTACCAATCATTAATACATATTCATGTAGTTAGTTATGTGGGCTTGAATAAGGGTGGGCTGCAAAACAGAAGTTTATACAGGGGTTCAGGCGGGAACAAGTAGCCTACTACTATTAGAAAACTCAAACAATTCTGATTGTGTGTACCCTCCAATAAGATCATAAGACTGACACACTTTTCATATTGTTCACTGGGTTGGCTACATTTTACATTATTCACGTTTTACCAGAGTAAAACGTGTTTTACCAGAGTAAAACGTGAATATATTGAGTTCAGGTGGCTTTACGTTCCTTATGTGCCAATTAGGTCTTGATTAATGGGTCTTCCAGGTCACCCTTTAGAATAGAATAGATCATGTATATCATTAGGTTTGCTGTGGCCGCTCAGTTTCAGCAACTGTTGCCTCTCCTTCCAGACACGACTGCCTCTGCGTGCTGTTGGTGTCTGGTGCCATCCTCTGGCAAAAATAAAGAACAGCATCTCTCAGACTGAAGGGGGTTGAGGTACCAAGGTTAAATATTTAATTGGTAAACTTTAAATATTTCATGTGGGTGATGTAACCGACAGTGGCCACACTCTCTGAAACACTTTCTCTTTTTCTTGGCCTTAAATGACCTATTTAGGTAAGTCCACAGTCCTTTGTCTTCTGGTTGTACAACTCATGGCAAATTCTAGACTTATGTGGTGAATTGAATATGGTCAAATACATTTTCTATTGGCATTTAAAGCCGTTTTCTAGTTGAGCTGCAGAATCTTAAGGCTGCAAAATGAGTTTCTGAACGACACTAAAAAATGTAGGCTGTTAGGAAACAGAAAACTAAGATCATGATTAGTCATTATAAATCTTCACAGTCCACAAACGCTCCCACAATAAGTTATCAACCTCATTTAAATCTCCTAGGTGTTAATCGAGAGCCGCTTCTCTTTTTGATTTCTGTCAAGCATTTAGGACATTTAACGCCGAGCAGTAATTTAAGAGAATACAAGTTCATCGTTGGCAAAGACAATTTCATTTGCGGCACAATTTTGCAAAAGTGTTGAATAAGACACACTGATGATGAGGGAGATGCAAGGATGAAGTTTAGAGCAAGAGAGGGGACTGAGGATGCTGCGAGTTGCTGTTCAGGGTCCTGAACGCCGCGCGGACAAACGCACATCAGTTGTCTGTCTTGTCACTATCTCACACTTGTTTAATAAAAGGTAGCCTACACAAGCATGAGATCATTCTTTTTTATAACCCGTGTTTAAATCATTCTTTCAGGGTACTCTTACCTTTGTTTTTCTCTTTAGCAGGTGACTTGTAAATCCAAATATGATGTCAGAGTCAACGAAGATTGTCCCGAGGTCTATGACGCTGGGGTTGGGCGTCCCAGCTCCGGGAGACCCCGATGAGTTTGGCAAAGCCATGTGGGCTCCGAGTGTAGCCTAAAAATGATTCTACTCCTCGGGAAACCTATTTGATTTGTAGTATATCCATCTACTTTATTTCTTTCGTATCCTCCAAAAAGATCCACAGGGTTTTTTTAATCCGGACATCCAGTGACTCACGGTGAGCGCTGTCTGCACGTGTGCGTAAAATAACCTCTCAGATTTCCAGTAGTCCGAGAAGACAATAAAGCAATACAATCCATCCGGCATGCAATAAGGTTCAAATCCTAGTGAAATACTTTTTTAATCCATCCCGATCTCTGGGCGCTGCAGGTCTGAGAGCGAAGGAGCACCTTGTGCATGTGCTCTCTCTCTCTCTCTCTCTCTCTCTCTCTCTCTCCCCTCTCTCTCTTTAGCTTTCCTTCTCTCTCCCCCTTCTCTCTATCTTTCTGTATTTCCCTCTCTCTCTCTCCTCTCTCTTTAGCTTTCTTTCTCTCTCCCCCTTCTCTCTATCTTTCTGTATTTCCCTCTCTCTCTCTACTCTCTCTCTTTAGCTTTCTTTCTCTCTCTCCCTTCTCTCTATCTTTCTGTATCTCCCTCTATCTCTCTCTCTTTCGCTCTCTCTCTTCCCTTCTCCTCTCTTTCTTCTCTCTCTCTCTCTCTCTCTCTCTCTCTCTCTCTCTCTCTCTCACACACTAACTCGCTCACTCGCTCCCCCTGTCAGATAGTGATGACCTGCTCTCCCACCCGATTTGCTGCTGTGTCGTTGTCAGCCCCCACACGAAGATGTAAAACACAATGACAAGCCTGGCCATAACCCCTAACGACGGATTCCTGTAATATTCATGTAGGGACGTATAGTGTGTATGGGGCATGCGGTAATGACCTCATCATAGCTTACTTTATGGAATTCCTTTCGCCTATATAATATTCCTGCAGGATGTACTGTACATGGTTATAGGATTGCTTTATTGCATTGTATTTTCCACAAGGGTATATCTCATATGAAACACACACATTTCATTTTTACTTACTATGATGATGTAGATCATCTGTAGAGTTTCAAATGGATTTGATTTTACTCGATTTTAAGATACTTACACATGCTATATCAATCAAAATTTGCTTGCACTGAATGAAACTCTTGTTTCATTTATTCATTCAACTTTATCATTTAAGGTATTTGTAGCTATTGATGCTAAATAATGCATCTGATGTCTAAATTTCATACTTTCTAATCAATATTCAATGAATGGTCTTCACCATAGCATGCAGAGGTTACTTATCCCGTAGACTGAATGGCAGAGGCCAGTTGCATGGGGTCCAGGAGAGCCATTATGTCAATGTAACTGCTGTGCAGTATTACAGTAAAGAAAATGTGTTTTTTAATGGGAAAACTCAATCTAAAACATTCTGTCAGCTCAGATTTAACTGCAGAGAGACCTCCTGTGATGTTTTCATCCACATGAAGCTGCCCTGCAGACGCTGAACAGTGCAACACATTGTGGCACTGTAGGACAGCAGCACACATGGTGATTTAACTGAGATATGGGCACGTTTCTGGTTCACATCTGGAAACTACATTCCAATCTCATTTTGATTGTGACAACTTCTGTATGAATTATGTCTATTTAGTATTGTATTGCACTCATATAATGCTGGAGGTTCTCCAAAGATACAGACACATTTGTCAAAATCAAATCAGCAGAGGCTGAGATATCCTGACTGATATACTGATATAAATGGGTTGATATCTCAGCCTTTAGAAAACTGCCGCCATAGCGACTGTTTTCACAGGCTGTTTTGTGTCAAGTAAGATGATCTTGAAATGTGAAATAGGTAAGTTCCCGAGTCCAGATGGCTGTCAAAAAAGTTTTAATTAAACTTTATTTTAAAAGTTTATTTTTTATTTTTCAGCAGAGATAATTAAAAGAATCAAGATTTAGACCTAGGGAATAATTGTGTTTTGACAGCTGAGAATAATACATATTCTAGGGATGTATAAATAATTTGTTGATCCCACCAACACTTTGCAATCCACGCAACTCATCAACCCCTCGTCTCTGTCACACACACAAACACACACACGCGGGGGGGGGGCAGGGTTGTCAGCAGACCGATAATTACAATCCATAGTAAAGATGATTTACCACGTCCGTCACCCATCCCTCCCCACTGAAGGAGGTCTGGTTGGGTCTCTCCTGGCCGCTGATGAAATTCCGAGGACGGGGTCCCTTGGGACTGCGGGACTGCATGTACATCTGCTGCCCTTGCGCCCGCACAGGGGAATCGCTTTGGGCATCTCATTATTGCCTCTCTTATGTCTTATCCCCATGCTCGTGAGACCTCTGCAGCTTCTCCTTGTGCACGGACAGGCTTTGTGAGAAACGTTTAGCAAATATTGATAGTTCTTGGCGCATGGAGGAGATCAAAGGGAAAAGAAGAAGGGGGCTGTCTAAAAGGAGAGGGGAGAATAATCGGTGCACAGTGCGTTCATGAATTATTTATATGCAGGATAAAGTAGCCTATACCTTGGGAAAAAGGTATTCGGATTTTCTTGTGTCAGATTTTGAGTCTTTAAGTCTGGTTTTCCCTTCAAACTAGTCCCAAAAATAAAAGATCTGAACTCAAACACGTGTGTGCAGAATTTAATTAAGGCATTTGCAGTCTGAGTCCAGATTTGGACTAAGTGGTTTAATTAGTGTAAGAGAGACCAACATTACAGGAAATGTTGCATAAATCAAGTTAAAAGCAGAAAAAGTGACCTTGGCCAGTAGGCCTACACTTTCTCAAGTAGTCACATAATCTAGGAAGGCCTTCGTGTAATTTACTTGAGCATATCAATTGGATATAACTTCATAGTTTTACTCCACTACATTTTTCTGACAACTAGCCTATAGTTGCTTTCAAATTACCATTTTCATACCATTCCTGTCCAGTGAAAATAAAGTATCTCCACATTTGGTGATGTTGTGAATGTTTGTGATAAACTCAAGCATTTCCTTTATGTGTTAAGATAATTCTCCTACTTTTTAAACTAAATAAACTCTTAAAAAAACCTAACCCTGTCGTATATATAAGTACTTTTTGGGGGGTATTGGGGTACTTTCCATAAAATCATCTTTCAATGCAAATCAAACCATTAGGCTAACCAAAATAAAACCATGCCAATCTCTAGGTATTATGAAGGGTATGTGATGATGTCGGCTGTTTTAATTCCAAAGGTCAAGGGAACTTTATCAGGATGAATAGTATCCTGGATCCATTAAATAACTGGCCTTTAAAAATACACATCTGCCTGCTTCTATGGGAATTTAACATAGGGGTGTGTAAACTTATGCCCCCTGTAGTTTAAGGAAGAACATTTAATTATTTCCGTAAATTGGTGTCCTTAAAGTTTGGATTTTTCCCCATTTTTTAAATTAAGGTATTAAAATCCATTTCCAAAAGATGATTTTTTTATTCCTCTTTTTAGTCAACTTAGGCAGGGTTTCCTATACTCATGAGCAGCACTTTATGTATCGACACTGACTGAAAAAAAATCACATAAGTCCTCTAGTTCAGAAAATTAGCTGAAAATTAAATGAAAATTCCCTAATTTTGCAGCAAGTTTCAGTACTGTGGACAGCGACCATCCCTGTAGACTTGGGGTCCAACATCCCACACAGACTCAACAGACACAAATGATTCTTTATTGACTTTTTAATCAGTATTGCTGAATAGTGGCGACAGTAAAGCAGCGGAAAGACGGGTGTTACTGCAGCAGCAGAGCTGTTAAAAATTTAAACATGTACCAGCAGAACAAAATGACTGAAGCCTGATTTTTTTACAGCCCCCCACAGTTCCTGGACTGCAGTTGGCAATGTAACACAAGAGGGCACAATGAGAGTAGAAGACACAGAGAGAGAGAGACATTAAGGAAACAGAGAAGAAGAGAAAAATCACAGTTTTTCTAAAATCCTTCCAAGTCAGGAGACTTGAGAGACGTTTTCATGTTTAAAGATCCATTCAAAGGCAGCATTTTCCCAAGCTGGCAGCATTTGTCTGACTGGTCAAGTGGTCCTAAACATTTCACAATTTTTTCAAAGAACTGTTGAACTGTTGAGAACCACTTAATCAGAGGGACCACACGCTTCTTTAGGGGAAAAGTCTGTCCTTCAAACTGTTGATTCCACTAGTAAAAGAAAAGAAGAAAATAGTTTACTAAAATGATCTGTTGGTAGTAAACACATCACTATAGCAGATTCCGGACCCTTACAGAAGAAATCTACAAGCTGTGTAAGAGTGCTTACCTGGAGAGGGTGAGCTCTGTCTTCATAATGATGTGTCCTTGGTGTCATCCCAGCCCAGACTGAATGACTACAGACTCAAGAGCCCTTTATATAGCGTTTTGGGGTTAGGTTCATACAAGCCTCTTATTCAAAAGCAGGAATGAGGCCCATGCTGGTCCAACCGGCTGAACTGGGTTCCACCAACAAGATGCACAACGGGGCAGCCGCCCTCGAGACAGCGATAGCAAATACCAGCCACTGCAGGCTGAGAAGTCATATGGACATAAGGAATTTTAATGTCATCTTTGTCTTATAGGTTTGTCATTTCTGGTTGATATATCTCTCAGTAAAGACAGTAAGAGCTCAAACAGAAAGCTCCACATTTGGGTTAGATGTAGTTATTTCTCCTACAGGCCTGTTGCTGCAGTCACAATGAATCCACTTATTATTCAGAACACATATCTGTAAAACACAAAGGGACTCTGCACACTAAGGGAAATGACCTCCGACAATTGGTTAGACATGCGGTAATTCATACAGAAAACCATGTCAAATCAAGAAAGTTTTCAGGGGTCCTTAGCCCTGAGCAGTATATAAAGTTTCATGCGAGTATAGCTTTTGGTGCAACACAGTAGAAATCACAGGAGACATTGGTTTGAAACTAGATTTATTTCAGTTGCTTTTATTTTTTCACAGTAGGAAAACCACATAATCACTTTCTCACACACACACTTTTGCAATTCAACAGTAGGGCAATAACTGCATTGGTAACAATTTAAAATCATTTCAATTGTTTTGCACTTTAAAGTCACATTAATGGGATTAAAATGGATTAACATTAAAGTGTACAAAACTGACCTATAGATTGATATAATCAACTTAAAAAACAAAGCAAGAGTAGCTACGTTTTACTTGATACACACAAAGATAAGGAAAGCAAAGCAAGTTGTTTTTTTCATTGTGGACGCAGGAGACTATAAGAAGACATTCAGAATACATAATCATATACTGAAACTGTAGGCAGTCTTTAATTGACTCACACAATGCTAGTCTGAATTTTTATTTCAAAGTGAGATATGTAGCTTTTCCAGCTTAGTAATCACTGTAAGAAACAGGCTGGATGAGTCTGAAAAGGCAACTACGGGTTTTTGTAGGACCTGTTTGAACAACAGGAAATGAAGACCTCTGTTTCAGGAGCAGTGGAGTAATGCTACACTTGGATAACACACCAGATAATACATGATTTTTTCCATTGGTTTACATGATACATTCAGCATCTCACTGTAAAAATAAGCATACAAATACAATTTATGAATGTACCCTGTAGTTTCAGAAAACATGAATATATTGCCATAGCAAGAGACATTACTTGATCAAGTAATTTAGCAAACCTCCTTCACTGTTGAAGGAGTAATGGGAGCTTTCAGCACTTTCCATGATAAAACAGCTCAGGTGAGTTTCTCCCTTAATCCCTGATTAGACCTTCACATTCAGTAGGATATGTGTGCAACAATCAAACATATACATACATGGAGCCGTTTGTGATCAGCTTGCACTTAAAGCAATGGTTACACAATGTTGTACAATCAATGGGTTTGGAGGGAAACACTTTAAGCAACGATGATTATAAAAAGTATTTAGGAATTCAAAGTGACAGCAAGCTTGTGTAATTCAACAGGACATTGGACAGTGTGTATAGGACGGCTTGTGGGGGAAGTGGATTCAAACATTCATAGGGCGATTCCTGTTGGTTAAGGTAGATTCAGCTCACAGTCCTGTCGGGGTGGCTATGTCTGCGCTCTGCTATGGAGACAAAAAAAGAGACAAGATAAACAGGGAGCACTGGGGAGGTGAGAGGTGTTTCAGTGTAATTAACTACTAGTGTACACACAAACACACCCTGGTCAGCCCGTTGTAAAGCAGGCTGCACAGGTTTAGCATTCACAGGCATTGGTAGGCAGGCATTAAAAGGTGATCAGACTTTATCTGACGTAGTTTTGATGAACAACAGAAAGATTAGAGGCATGCTTATCTTACTTTTAATTAAGTTTTTCTTTTTTAATTTAGAAATGCATTTTTTGTGCTGTCAGTTAAACATGTTATTAACGCAAACCCATTTTAACGGCGTCAATTTTTTTTATGCAAGATTAACGTTCTTTTTGCCTAGCAAACTTTGTAGTTTTTTTTCCCACATACTGCTGCAACAACTAGTAATGTTAGAAAAACTACAACAACACACCAGATCTAGCTAGAGCGGAAACAAAACAACAGGCACGCCGCACACACTTGTTTGGGCTTGCGAGATGGCCAAAGAGTAGTAACGTTACGTTTTGAGTGGATGGCAAGCGGGAGACTCTGGAATGGATGCCAATAAGATTCTGAATGGAAAGTTTACTTTTTAAAAGTTGCCAAATGGTTCCATTGACAAGACCAAAAGGATCTGTGTGTTTTGTCATTGTGAACTGAGCTATCATCGCAGGACGTCCAGTTTGAAATACCACTTGATGGTTAAGCCCACAGCTGATGTGAATTCTCTCCCCCCCTTTTCAAAGTATTTTTTTATTCACCCTTTTATTGATGGACAGTGTTATATTGTGTGAGAGATTATTTGCTCCAAGTGAGAATGTTACTTGTGAAATTGAACACTATAGGCTTTATGCCAATGTTGTTTTAAATAAAAAACATTTGCACAAAGCAAGCTGATCTACCTTTTCATGTTGATAAGAGCATTAAAATGAGAAAAAATAATGGCACAAAAAGAAATCAAGGGACATTTAGAACAGATAAGAATGTACGCTTAAATCTTTTAATGGTTTGACAGCACTAGCATTTTTCAATAAAAATTACAAGTGCTCTTTCGTTCCACACTTTGAGTTCTCATTGCATCATAGTGTATCGTGTGTGTTATTTGAAATAAAATATGCACAAGGGCCCCATGGGCACATGATGATTATGACTGTTGCAACAGGGACAACTGAGCCCTTTCTCTCCCACTGTCTGCGTGGGTTTCTCCCAGGAGCCAGGTGAAGTGGCAGCTCTGAATTGTTTGTAGGTGTGAATGCATTTGTTGTGTACATGTGTGTTTTAGTCCTGCGATAGACTGTGACCTATCCAGAGGTGTAACCTGTCTCTTGTGCAATGCATGCTGGGATACACAAGCAGTTTATAAAATGCATGGATGGATGGATGGATGGATTGACTGATTGATAACAGGCACAAGGGCATGTACAACAAAGAAAAAGGGAGCCAAAGCAGCCATGTTAAAGTGGATCACATGCTGAATATGGGAAATGTATAAACTGTGAAACATACGTTTACTACATCTCATTTACCTCCTCCTCATCCTCATCATCATCATCATTAAATTAACCAAATACTGTCTGAAATTAAACAAAACAAATGTGTTATTAGGATGCAATTATACACAGATAATTTTTCCAATCTGAATTTTACACTAGGTTGCATATTAAGTTAAAGCTGTCTGAGCAAAAGAAACAGAGATGAAGCAGCTAGAATGGAAAAAAAGTGGTTACCTTGGCTTTTTTGCTCAGGAGTTGGCCTAAAAATGCCACCACTTTCTGATTGCCAACAGTCTGGGCCTGTGACAGATGAAAAAGGGTTAATGAGACAGGGTTTTCACTTCATGAATTGTGGTATTTAAAAGTGGAATACGTGTCTCTAGAACCCACCACTTCACTTGCGTTCTTTCCATTGTAGCCTGGTTTATTCAGATCAGCTCCGGCAAGACTCCAGATTTCTAGGCCATCAAGGTCTGCCTTGACTGCCAGGCTGACACACAAAAGGACATGACATGAGTTAATATGGGAAAGGGCTCTGTTTCCTAAAGTCTGTATTATCAACAATGAAATATCCGCTGGCTGAATGACAAGTTGTGTAAACAGACTTTTTTTAAAAACTGTGCCAGCAATACAATACAAGGGAATAAATCAATAGTTTTCACTTATTCAGCCATGCTCAATGTACCTTACAAAGGTGTGTTTCTGAAACTGTAACTGTCTTAACAAAACCAGCCGATGTGTTGTACACCTGGCGACACTAGAGACATAGAACAGATCCAAAGCTATGTTGCCAGGGAGCATTCCTACAGTTTGTGTGACAGTGGGACAACTGGTTGAGCCTGAGTTAGCTATGTAGCATGGGTCACTGCAATGATGGCTGAGAAACCAATACATATGGGGCTTTTTGTGTGTCTCACCTGCACAGTATGGTTCCTGCTTCATCCAACTCCTCTTTGGAGAAGTGGGCTCCTGTCTTTCTCAGCAGCTTCACGACATCCTTGTTCCTACGTTATTTAGAGGACATATATACATATAGATACTTATTACTATATGTAATACATAAATATTACTAGCATATCATTCAGTTAAAAAAAAGCTGATACTAAAAGCATCACTTATAAATCCTGTTCAAAAGGATAACTTATATAATGTTGTTTTTAAACAATTTAATGTCCTGTGTGGCAGTGATTGTAGTTTGGCATGTAAGAACAAGTTCCTTATCCCCTGCAATCAACCACCCACGCACAAGTCACCTGCAGTGACACTTGGTGACAGGATTTTTGTTTTTTAAATAAAACAAAAGTTTATAGCTTAGCCTGCTATGTAATAAGGTAAGTTACCTAAGAGTTCAAATTGACACTTAGGTGTTGTTAGGTATGTAGAGGCACAGCCAATGAAACTAAAAATAAATCAGAAAACTTCCTGTAGAGTGTAAAGAAGCCAGTATCTTTCGTCTGTGAAACTGGGAGCAGGTTGGTAGGACTGGTTCAGAGGACACTCCCCATAGTTGTTCCATAACCCTGTTTTCTCTATGCTTTCTGTCACTCCTTATATGGGCATCAGGCTGTAGTGCACTGTAAAATGCCAGTGCCATTCAAAGTATGTGAGACATGGTGACATCCTGACAGTTCAAACTCAAAACTCCTGTTCTAATTACTTAGAGTCGTTTCATGAAATACATTCAGAAAGGACAAAGTGAGCGGAGGTGTGTAGCACAGGAAGTGTTAATGGCAGGTGTTAGCGCGCACCAATGCATCCCTCTATTATCACAAAGAAAACAAGTCCTTACTTGCAGTGCCAACCGTTAAAATAGGACAACAGCCATTTGGCACAGCTTTGACAAATACAACGTTTTCACCCTGAGGCTCAGCATAGCGCTAAAACTGAAACATTAAGCGTGGCTTTTCCCCCATAGACATTTACAGCAATGTCAACGAATGACAAAAAAAAAAGCTTTGGTTAAAATAAACACTGTCTAAACTGTCAATTGATGACAATTAGCCTAATTAGTTTATAATTATTGCCTGGCCTCTAAACTTCATTACGAGTTGCTCCCCTGGACTCAACGCCCCCCCCCCTCACAGCTGCTGCTCCATTCCTGTCATTTAGGCAGAGCCAGATTCTCTACTGTTCCTTGCAGCAGTTTATTTAATGAAGTCCCATCTATAGCAGCTATTAACAACAATTTTTGAGGCAACACTAAAATGTTGCTAATGGCCAAATGGGGGATTTGTGTTTGGAACTTTATAAACAACATTATTACTTAGACTTCTCTTTATTAAGCCTTTTGGGATGACTCCCGCAAGGAAATTTAAACAGACATATAAAAACAAACAAACAAACACATTGGGCCTTATTCTTTAAAAAGAGGTGATTCTTACCTAAAGCGTACAGCGTTGCTTAGGGGTGTGTCCCCATAGCGATCTTTAGCATAGACTGTAGCTCCCTGACCCAGTAGGTACTCCACCAGTTTGAGGTTGCCCTCACAAGCGGCAACATGCAGGGGAGTACGTCCATCATAGTCACCCAGAGACAAGTTACTGCCCTGTGCCAAAGATAAACATGAAAACATCAGTGTACTTCACCGGGTGAAGAGAGGATAGGTTGGCTGATATTCTGTATTTTTCTTAAAAAAATAAAAATAAAAACCAACAACATTGAAAGACCAACAATAAAGTAAGAAGTATTATCTAGGAGGGCTATTGTTGCCAGCCTTATTCTTAACAGTGCAATTTCTGTAACCTTCTATATTACTGCTGAGCAGCCTGTGTAGAACAGAGGCAACAAACAAACACATTTATAAATAAATAAATAAGTGGTAGGAGGATAAATGAAAAACAAAGTGAAAAAAATAAATAAACCTTATAGACAAAGTTCACCACAAGCGGGGGAAATGTATGAAACATTTGCTGTGGGTGGTAAAAATGTAGCCCATTTAGTAGCACATTAAATGTGTCGGAAACGTTAATAGTCCATAGAAAAGCTAATGCCAGCAGCGACTGCATACAAGTTGAGCCACATACAAACACGTGACCGCTGGGGCAACTCTGGGCCTGCCTTACCAGTCCAGCCTCATGTTTTGTTTGCTTGTGTGCCTGTGTGTTTCCAATACTCTAATACAGGAACAGCAACCCTGGAAATCTGTTCAACTATCAGTGTGAAAGGTTCGCCTGGGTGCATTGACCGTACAAAATAAACATGATCGAGATAAGCCTGGTAAAATGCTGCTCTTCTGGCATAAACGTTTTGCTCTAAGCTGTGTATAGAGTGTCATAGCCTCAGAAGGTTGATGCATTTGATTTTGATAATAATAGGTAATAGGCTGACAGGGCAAATTTCCCAGTGCAACACTTCCCTGAAACAAAGGGTGTGTGTATAAACAATTAAAAGTCTGTAATGGTTATCAACTGTGTGTATTGTGTAGTCGAGATTGTAGGGTTGCTCACCATTTCCTTTAGGGCTTTCAAGGCGTCTATGTCTCCGATCTTAGCAGCAGCACATGCCAGCGTGGGAGTCAGGGCATCACGGATGGTTTCCAGCTCCTGTATACACCACAGACTTTAAATCAGAAAACTTTCAAATAAAAGATACTTCCTGATACTGATTCTGATACCTAAACTTGTCAACTGATACAGAGTTAACAATATATATATTTTATTTCTATATATATCAGTTGTATACTACTAACACTGTATGAATGTGATTTGATTTCTATCATTGTTGTATGGCTTGGCTCAGGTTAGACCCGAATGCATAAAGAATGAATGTCATTAAACTTCATTTATTATCTTGTTTGACAGTCAGTCATAACTGATAAAGAAAATAAATAAATAACATAACAAAATAAATAACAAATAACTGTGCATCCACAATTTAATTAAATAAAAAGCATTTAGCATTTTTAACAGTACAATAACAATATAAAATCGGTAGTGAAACTGAAATTGGCAACTCTTAGTGCCACCCTTTTAAACAGAAGTTTAGCTTACTGTACACATTACAGTTTCACTGGTGGGATTTTCCAGTGTAAATTATTGCCAAATTGCGAACATTTTACTAACGTGAGCTCTGACAAACATTACACTCTGACACAGCGCTGTGGAGATGGGCCTGGCAATACGAGACCGGTTCCGGGTAGGACTTCTAACAAGCTAGCGGAGAGCTAATGTTAGCAAATGGCAGCATGTTATCTGGGTGAAATTACTTTAAAGAAAAATGTTAGGGCCTAAATGATGTGGTATCGGATGGGTGTATACATTCGCATACTCGCCGATACCACATCTGAAGCTCAAATGACGCTGCTTGGACACCAGCTTTCCTAAGTGTGGTTTTAGCCATGATACAAATAACTACCCTGTCTTAGACTCTGGGCTACTGTGAGAAGCAAGAAGAGGTTTTTGGATGAAGACTGACGCTATGTCAGCCTAATATATCCTCCTTAGTTTAAAGGTTAAATTAATATAATAAAAACTGTGGCTTGGGAAAATGAAGTTTGAGGTCCCCTGCTGGAGCTGCTCCCCCCGTGACCTGATACCAGATAAGCGGACGAAGATGGATGGATGGATGATAGTGCCGGCGTGGGGCTGGCGTAATGTCATTTGAGCTTCTGACAAGGTTCTTATAGTGGACACAAAATAAATGCTATAAAAGAGAACTTCTACTTGTTTGAATGTGTAAAAATGAATGAAATTGTATTTGGCACATTTTTATGTCTAATCATGACAACCTTTACAGAAATGGATGGATGAAATTTTTTGGTTTTGTTGGAAATCCAGCCGTTTGTATGGTGAAGTGATAGGTAGTGACACTATTGAAATCTGTATATGGAGGTGCCCTTACCTCTTTGCAGCTGATGTTGAGAGACTTGGCGATGACCTGGATGAAATGGCTGTCTCTCAGACACAGCTTGGCTCCTACTAAGTCGCCACTCATCTCACCTCGCAGGTTCCGAGCCATCATCTAGAACACACACACGCACACACAAACACACTTGACCTTCATTATTATTATTATACATCTCTGTTAAAAGCAATATTACTTTTCAAACTAGGCACTGACCTTTTTCTTTTGATCAAGATTAATGCCTTCCTGGGCCAATACGTAAGACAGCTTTGAAAGGGCAGCCTCTGGAGTCATGTCCTGGCCAGCTATCAGCCCTGCTTCCTTCAATACCTGAGAAGTCATAGGTAATATATATATATATTTTATTTATTTTATTCTCTCAACTGGACAGCCTGTCACAAAATGTAGTGAATGGGTCAGTATTGAGTAGTAGGTGACATGCCTGGCCAGTGGCGTAAACTGCAGACACGGTTCCCTTCAGACACTGGGTGCAGTTCATGATGATGATACCAGAGTCGGTGGCCTTCTTCAACGCAGCCAACAGGTCAGGTTGGTTATCGGGGGCATTTCCACTGCCGTAGGTCTCCAAGACCACACCCTCGATGGGTGACTGCAGGAAAGCCCTTACCTGGACACAGAGATGCCAAGGAACCACATTACAAACTCCCATGATTTATGGCCAACTGAACTGGCTTCCTAAATGTGAACAATCAATTTGAGGAATTAGTATTCCATGTTATCTTTCTTGCAGCGAGTTTCACACCAATCCACTCTCCTAAACAGCCCATCTGGTGACATCTATGCAACCAGTATCTCAGTCTCTGATTGGCTAGCAGGGAGGCCCTATACCGCATCATTAGCCATGGCATATGACTACAATGACAGAAATGGCAGGAAGGAGAGCAATTAATTTAACAAGGTGCTAGCAAGCATAAAGTCACTTGGCAGGACCAGAACAGTAACCATTAAATGTTAGAAGAAGGTGACATTAAAAGTGCCAGGTTCGGTCAGTTTTTTTTTAATGTGATAAGCAGTTTAATAAATTTAATTTTTTTGATGCAGATTACAAACATAGCAGAGACAGGTGCACACGAGAGCCTGGTGCCTCATAAAGGCAGTTAAAGGCTGTAAGAAAGTCTTGATAGCCAAGCTGGGAAGCGGGAGCAGATTGAGACAATAAAGTTACTCTCCCAGCAGCCTTTGCATGGGGAGGTGCAGCTAAATGTTACAGCATCTACGCCAGGGGATTGGTCATGGCCCATAACTCCTTCTCATCTTTCTCTGGCTGAGCTTTGATGGCAGTTTACATGACCAGGAAGGTAACGGAAGATGGGTAATAACACAAATAAATTAAAGTTTACTATATTTTATTGCAGTTAGACAAAACCGCTGGTTTGAGCAGTTAGTTATCTTTAAAGAACATATAGTTAATTCAGTTTTAATACACTTTAAACTAATAAACTTTTTTAATTGTAGCATGCTGGTCAAATTTTTGAATCTACTCCTTTCCTAATTTGACAATATGATTTGGTGTTGATGTGAATGTGTTGTGCTATTACCTATAAATAAAAGAAAATACATCAGTTTACATTATTAACATAAGGTGAATTGTAATATTATGAAACAAATTATATAGCAGTTAATAATTGATCTGTAATGTGATTCTTTTGTCTGAAGTGTGTACCACAAACCTGGACATATCAGTCAAGACTGTGCAAGAAGCAATCCATCAGACTATAAGCACCTGAATAATTCTTCCCCCCCCAAAAAAAACAAAAACAAAAAAAACATGGTAATTATTCTGTTGTGTGTCATAGCAAGCAAAGACCAAGGACGACAAGTGCCCTCTAGACAGGTGGCTGTGACAGAGAGAGTAAACACCTCTGTCCAGTCGGGGCTGAGCGACTTACAGTATCAGCGGTGATCCCTGGGAACAGCCTGAGCAAGCCCACGTTCCTGTTCATCTTAGGGCTGACTTTAAACTTTTCTGTGGTGTTTGCCCTCCACACTGTATCCCAGTTGACTTAGGGAAAAAATGCAGAAAACATATTAGGAAAAGTGAAGTTTATTTTTCACATGTAGACAGACCCATTACACCACACTGGCTTACTTGTAATGTCCACTTCAGCAGTGGCCAAAGGGGTCAAGTTAGGGAGAGGCGAATGCACTGAAACTCCCATTATCCACCTTGGTCGTACGATTTCCTCTGTAGAGTTTGTTGTAAAAATACAGGCACACCTGAATAGAGGTAAATACATATTTAATGGAAACATTAAACATTTGATCTTATACCATTTGAACATTGCAGAACTCAACATATACGTAACCTGTGTATACAGTCTAAAGATAGCATCTTTTTTAATTAAAACTCACTAGTCAGAGAAAAACAGTCTGTTTAGTACACTCTCTATATGCTAAATTAAAGTCAGTGGACAACATTTTGACTGCACTTTAGTTGTAGATTGATAGATATAGATAGCACTTTCAGTGTTCTTCCTGTTAGTTGCTGTTCAGTATTGCAAAACACTGTAATAAGAATGCATTAGCAAGTTGTTTAGGAGAGCTTTTGTTTCCTTTTGCATGTCAGTAGTGCCGACACCAGTCTTTGCCGAACACGCCGTATTTTCTCAATATGACAAATATATAGGGACATCATATTACAGAATCATGACTTATTTTCATTTATCAATTAATTTAAACTTCATTTATCATTTATCAACCCAATATATAAAGTGTTGATAGTAATAAAGGAAAGCTCACAAAAGAAAGCCACTACAGGTGATCATCATATTTACTCTGATTCTCTCTTAAATTCACAAATATTTTCCCTCTTTGAAGCTCCAAATTCAAATTAAATGTCTCTAATAATCTAATATCACGTAGCTGAGTAGTATTTATGTTCCATCTCCATTTCTTTACCTCAGGAATGACAAACTGGCCAGCAATAAGCAGCGCCCCCAGCAGGTTGTCAATGCCATCATTCCTCATCTCATAGATTGGCACCTGAAGACAGAATATGTCTTGTTCTTAAGAGGGCAGTAAATACTTCAAAAATATTTTTGTTTATTGGACCCTTGAGGACAGCACCTCTTACCTGTGATCCAGTGATAATGATTGGTTTGCCCAAATGTTCACACATGAAGGACAGGGCAGAGGCTGTGTAGGCCATAGTGTCTGTGCCATGGAGGACCACAAAACCATCATAGTTTTCATAGTTTTCCTAAAAACAAGAAAAAAAGACCACATAGTGTGAATAATTTAAATGGTAGCTTAAATACCATTTTCTACCATTTTGTATATGGCATTTTATGAGCAATATGAATATTATAGGATCAATTGATTAAATTATGAGGTTTGTTTGGAAACAGAGTTGATCAAAAACCTAACAATTGAAAATAGATCCAGGAGCAAGTACCTCGATGTCCTTTCCAATTTTAGCCCAGTCTTCTGTGGTCATATTAGAGGAGTCCAGCAAAGGGTCGTACTCCAAAAAAGTGTAGACTATCCTGCGTTTGTTTTCAATCGGCCTAGAAAAGAAAGAGGCTTATTGACTCTATGTCATTATATACACAAATTTATGGATCCTATTTTTATTTTATTTTAAATAGTGCAAACCAGCAGTTTAGGTTTTGCAACAAACACGTTCACTACAAGACACATAACAGACACGTGGTTAAACAAAATGATTATCTTCACTGTGACAAATGATTATTTGTCTTTCATGTGCTCGTTTAACAAAGTTGGATCAAGTTCTGGTTAAATTTGAGAAGTTACTTTAAAGGAAAGGGGAGCGCTAAAAACCAAACTGACTTTGCGAAGCGAGACAAAGTCTATTTAGGCAGGCCTTCTGTCTCAGCAGTGGGGTGCCAAAACACAGAGGGAGAATTTTGGAAGTGTTAAAGGGAGGGGCATGGTTGGCTTTGTTAAAGAGAACAGTACCTTAAAATATGCCATTTTTCCTTTCCACAGTAAAGACTTAATGTTCTGTGGAGCTTTACCACCCTGTATTGTAAATAAAGGCAAAGTTGAGGGACATTACGTGGCTGATGCGATTTTGAGGGTTCTTTAGTAAGTCATTTCAGGTTAGGGCGAAAGTCCATGTTTTTTTTTTTCATTCCGATAACAAGGAAGAGAGCTTTGTACACATGTGTATGTCACCTCGCCCCACCTGCGACTCTGTATAAAGCAGAATTTAATCTCTCTTTTAAAGAAAGAGAGGGACATCCCCCCATATAACTTAAAGATAGGAGCTGAATGGAACAGCAGGGGGACGACCAAGCGAGCCCCAGTTCACCCAACCAGGGGTCCTACAGACACTCTTCTAATTAGCCATAAGTCCATACACGACTAAAGAACATATGTTGATGATAATCTTGAAGCCAAAGGGCCACAAGAAAACACTATTCAAATCACCAATTATTCATCTATCTGGCAGGGTACCCTAAGGTGTTGCAAAGCTACACATTAGCATACCCATGCTAAGATGCCTCATAGCCTAAGAATAATGAATGCCTCTGTGTGTGTTTATGACTTAAGAAGTGGAAGAAGAGGGTTGGGGGGGGGGGGTGTGCAAACAGCCTTGTGGCGTTGCCTCTTAACATCCCATGAATAAAGCTTTTGAATAAATCAATAAACTAATTCCCTCCTTCAACATAGGCTGGAACTGCGTACTATCAACATGTTTTATACTTGCAATAAGCCTACAGTAGATTCAGTTGATATTAACACTATGCCAACTTGAGGATGAGAAATGAAAGTAAATCACATTTTCACCACAAACAATGACAAGAAATTTAATAAAAACATGCTCATGGATTCCTGTTAAATTTAAATAGTATTATACTATGTTAGCAATGGTTTATATTAGTCAAAGTAAACGGATTGCTAACATTTAAGACATCTACCAAACAGCTAACAAACACACTCTTGTGTAGTTGCTGAAGGTGTAGGAGCAGTGCGTGGTTGTAGAGAGTATAGCTGAAAAGTCCTCCAAAATCATTTTTCAAAGCCGCACAGACAGATCCCAACAGTCTGCCACCGCCTGATGTATGTATACCTTATCTTTACCATACACCCCACTGCCGCTCAGCCAGTTTTCATAGTGGCAGTCAGAGAGTGAAGGGAGTATGGAAATGAGCAAGTAAGGGTATGTTTCTGGTAGAGGTGCCCCCACTATTGCTGACAATTTAGAAAATTAAAAGGCCGTTGATCCGCTGGGGAGGCCTGTCACAAGGGGCTCTACTCTCACTGCTCCACAGCATAAGCACCAGACATCAAGACAACATTGATTAAACAAACAGCAATAGAGTAGATTAGCCCAGCTTTTCTCAGCATGCCAACAGCAGCTTTTCACAAATGAAACCTCAAACAAACATTAGTCTATCTCAGCTTGGCTACTCTTCTGTCACACATAAAAGCAGCTGGCTTGTTGGTGACAGTGATATTAGCAAGCGTAGAGTAAGAGACACAAAAATTCTTTTGGCAATGCACAGCTCAGTGCTCCTGTTTCCTTCCTGGTTTTTGCTCCTATTGCCAAAGGCCATGTCGGCAGGCATTTCCCGTCAGGCAAGCACACTCAAACATTTGGTCTTAAGGACTACAGAGACATCAAACCACTCTCAAGTACAGTGCAGGCACACACAATGCTACCAGTACTTCAGTACCCATGAAATAGATTGTCACCATGGGGTGTTTGCCTCCTGTTAAAACAGCAAAAGCAGTTTAGAGTCATTAAAACTACTGAGGACAGTGAGTTGCTTCCATTCAGTCTCTGCTTTTTCTGACATGAAATGTATCTTGCACTGTATGAAGACCATAAAACTAACTGCACTCTAGGGTATTAGATAAACAGTCATTTTAGGTCTGGTTTAGCTCTTTAAGACGAAACATGAAGAACACACTGCATGACAATCTTTAAGTTCATTATAGGTGACAAATATTTGGAACTGGTTAATGACAATTACCTTTGCTGGTAGTGCACACTGTTTTACATGCAGGTAAAGTAAAAGACACTTGCAACCCTGTGATCACCACTGAGCCTGCATGATGCTCACAATCTTCCAGGTACCGGATAATTACACTTTACTTTAAATATCAAGGGAAGAAAGATAAACCCAGATGGCTGTGACGGGGGTAAAAACAATAGATTCATTTTATGCTTTTGTGAAGGTGACTTTAAACAAAACAAAGTTTGTTGCATTCATAA
The DNA here is from genome assembly GCA_026937815.1 of Etheostoma perlongum. NCBI lineage: Eukaryota > Metazoa > Chordata > Actinopteri > Perciformes > Percidae > Etheostoma > Etheostoma perlongum. The sequence goes on along the minus strand of CM049390.1, from coordinate 12,008,628 downwards.
GATAGTCATTATATAAAAAGTCTCTAAGTAATAGATATTAAACATACACTGAGAACATAAATCATCACACTTCGTAGACAAGAGCATAGGAGTCGAAAGAGCAGAGCATACTGTAGACTGTTGTAATTTTCATTAAAGTTATAGCTATGTGCTGACTGAGCAGGGAGGAATTCTGGGTGCACTTACGGCAAGACCAGGGTCTTACATCCATAGTACTCAACCAGGCCGGTCTCCTGGGCATACTTCTCATCGTGGAAGATGGGCAACTTGCGTAGGTTCTCCACAAATGCATTGGGTTGTGGGATTAACACTGTGGGTTACAGAAATAGAAAAAAGGGGTATTGTAACATTTCATAGCTTGCTTTCTGTAGGATTGCTGTTAATCAGTAACTGTGAAAAACAATAGTACAGGAGATTTAAAATCATCTCAACATCTCAACACCTAAAATCAGTCTCATACTGAACCCTAGTGGTAAATGTAAGAAATGACACTTGCAGAGGCTGAAAGAATTAATCATAACTAAAGGGGGATTCCCTTTAGTCATGATTCTTATAAACCTTACAGCACACCATCTATCAAGGGTTCAAAGTAGACTCAACTCATGCTTCAGGAACTGGGACATTGCCGTGGTTTGGTCGTGTGGCAGATTAAAAGACCCTGCCTAGAAACAACAAATGTGGAGAGACAGCAATTGTTTTTATTACTGACACGGGCAGTCGAGTGGCACCTCAGTTGAAAGGTTTGGCAGGTTTTAGAGTGTTGTCAGGACACACGAGCAGCACTCGTTCGGCACACGTCAAGAAGCTGCTGAGCGGCACCATAGCAGCAATCTGTCTGCATTTGAGAAAAGCTGCCTCAATTCGCTAATTTACAGGGAAGAGTGTGTACATGGTTTGTTGTCACAACAGGTCAGCTGCTGTTAGTCCATTTTAGGAGTTGTGTTGAGCTTAACTTTTTTAGGTTTTAATTCATTTTATTTACTTACTTACATTTATCTATTTCCACCAAGGAGGTTATGATTTTGCCCGTTTGTAAAATAAAAATACACTCTTTGGTAACACTCAGGTTTATAGTCATTTATATCAGCTACAATAATAAAAAACAAATCCTTGGTTTTATTTTTTAATTTAAATATTTTGTATTAAAAAAAACACATGGGCTACTTAATACATTTGACATAATAATCCTGTTTACACATTTTTAGTTACAACATTGTTTGTTTTTCACTTTTTCATGACTAATCAGCAGCAGAGTAGTCTGGCTTGCCAGAGATAAAGTGCTGCTATAAAACCCTCCCCCCCCCCCCCCTTCACCTCCTAGTACTAATAAAAGGTACACTATGAATTCCTGCATAACGTCACTTCTGTTAAGGCTCCAAGTAAAGACCAAACAATACAGACAAAGCTCGCCCCATGTTTCCATAACAGTCATGCCTAACTGACTAACTGTGACTGACCCCCACCCCCTCCCCCAACCATCTTGTCGGTGTTGTATTTTGGTGCACCGCCTGTGCCCTTAGTGTTTGTTTGACGTTTACGACCACCGTATTCTTTCCCAAGGTCGAGCTTTTTCACAGTGTATTCAGGGCGCAGGTAGCTAGCGGATCAACCAGGGGGCAGGCAAATTAGATTGCGTTGAAACCATGCATGCAGGAACCTTCAAGAGTAAAAAGCCAGAAGATCACTATGGATGAATGGGTCATACACAGGACTATCACTCAGGAGAGTGACATTTGTGTCCCCTATTTAAACTTATTGTTTTCACAATTTGGTTATGTTCGGGCAACAAAACTGGGTGCTAAACTGGATGCTAATGCATTGTTGACTAATACATCAAATCAATCTAACTAATCAAAGCTACTAACATCTATGCAATAGCAGAGTGACTCTTGACACTGTTAACTTTGGCACTCCTTTAGCAGCTTTAGTGATGGGCAAACTCATAACCACCTTGGAGGAAATATAAATAAAATGAATGAAAAACAAAAAGTAGAGCTTTATAAAAATCATAAAAGTGACTTACTACAGATGACCTGTCATGAGAAACAAAGCATGCACACTTGTCTCCTGTAGCTTTCCCAGATTTGCGACAAATTGCCACTGTGGTGCCGCTCAGCTCGGCGGGTGTCAAACAAATGTCACTCGCTTGCCACTGTCCAGAAAGCTGCCACTCACTTTCCACTGCGGTGCCACTTTCTTATCAATGTCCTGACATCTGTCTGCCACTGAGGTGCCAGTGCCAATTGGAGGATCTCAACCTTGCTGCAAATGTGAAAAATATGTGTACCTACACAATTCAGTGTGATTCATTTCCAGGCCATTTCATTTGGATTCAGAGGCAAACCTTCAACAACAATACCATTTTATTATAGCATTGTCCCCTTTAGGTATAGGCTACTACAGAGTAAATAAGAGGATGTCCAGATGTTGCCCATGCACCTATGTTAATCATTGTTATTCATTGAGAGTCACTTTTTTCAACGTTCTTTTGTCATAGTTCTGATATAGAAAGTTTTTGTAAACGGGTCCCATTTGTCCTGAGGACAACAGGAGGGTTAAAAACTCAAGGTAATTTAGTTGGATGTCTAGGTAGAGTCGAATTTTCTTATTAAAGCTATGTGTTAGTTCTGATCATCACTGAACAAACCTAGCCTAAGCCCTTTGTATTTTTTAAGCGTAATGCTAGCGAGCTCCTACGCTTGTAGTTGCCCCAGAGCACAGGACAGAGACAAAAACAATACATTGAGTTCCGTTTTAGCCATAAATACCGTCATCATTCACAGTCATCCCGATGGTTCCTCCGGTGTTGATAACCAGGACTCGCGCCTCGTTGCGTGAACCCACCGGCTCAGTGCACTCGATCGATGTGCAACTTGGACGCAGCGGAATAGTTCTCGCAGGATCAACATCTGTCGAATCAACCGTAGACGGTGATAAAATCCGGGAAAGGCATGTCGTCTTGTTGCTGGAATCCGCCATGATGACTTACTAAACCCTGTGCTGCCCCTTTAAAAGCGCTTGTTGCTAGTGTTAAAAACAGGTGGTCTTCAAGTGCTGCACCGTTGAAAGACGGTAGGCTACCGTTTCTTCGGGCTTTTATGCAGAGCTGCAACATTCATCATTATCGTGTGACGTATTAAACAGAGGGCGGTACCATCGTTTGGATTAAACATGTGTAGCCTACAAGGGTCTCCTATTATGTTGCCCTTGAAACGCCGACGGACAGTGTACACTCTGACGTCAGTGAGAAGGAATGGTTTCATAGGCAGCCAACATACTGGACGGGACAGCGTTAATGCTGTCAACTCCTCTGCACTACTGTATGTGGTTACAATAAAACTGTAGAATACATTTTTAAGAATTTGTTTAAAATTTGATATCTGAATAATATTTACTTCATATTAATATTTACAGCATAGGGACCACAATGGAAATAAGTCTTTGGACTTTATTCTGCCATCTCTGACTATTTATGTATTTGAATATATGACACAGAGGAGCCTACTGTTTTCCTATTTTTTATATTTAAGTAGTCAAATAAAATCAATCAAAATCAATCGATCAATAAGAATACTGCAAATTTGCATGGAAAAGCTAAAAGTAGTGTAAATAGTGTAATCTCAGCATACCCATTATATCTTGCTGTCTTTACATTAATTATGTAGCCTACGTACAGTGTAAAACTAACTAAATAACAATACTGTACTTGAGTTTTTAAGATACTTGTACTTGACCTGAGTATTTCTATTGGTGGACATATTGTACGTGTTTACATGTGTGTAGGCCTACATTAAAATGATGTACACATTAATGCTTCCCTTAATTATAATGCAATAATATGAAGATACATTTTTGTGTTGTTGATTCCAGTAACACCATAACAAAGATAATGCATTGCCATTTGCAAAAGAAACCATGTCCCTCTGCTTGGTGCAGTCACTTATTTGAGTTTCCTTTGCTATTTTGAGTATTTATTAAAACTATTAAATAATTGCTGAAAGCTCTGGGTGTGGAGGGGATGTCTTGGTTGACACGCCTCTTCAACATTGACGTGGAACGTCTGGGACGGTGCCTAAGGAGTGGCAGACCGGGGTGGTGGTTCCCCTCGTCAAAAAGGGGGACCAGAGGGTGTGTGCCAATTACAGGGGTATCACACTTCTCAGCCTCCCTGGTAAAGTCTACTCCAAGGTGCTGGAAAGGAGGGTTCGGCCGATAGTCGAACCTCGGATTGAAGAGGAACAATGCGGATTCCGTCCTGGCCGTGGAACAACGGATCAGATCTTCACTCTCGCAAGGATCTTGGAGGGGGCCTGGGAGTATGCCCAACCAGTCTGCATGTGTTTTGTGAATCTGGAGAAGGCGTATGACCGGGTCCCCCGGGAGAAATTGTGGGAGGTGCTGCGGGAGTATGGGGTGAGGGGGCCCTTCTCAGGGCCATCCAATCATCCAATTAAGAGAAATAACATAAGTTGAGTTGATATATTTAGTGTTTTGTTTAAATTTTAAACAAATCATTATTTATTAACTACTAGGCCTTTTTTTCCTTGAGCCTCTGCCTGATAAATAAATAAAAAAGTTTATTATTATAATCTTTAGTGGGGCTGAGATTAAATTTAGGAGGGCATGAGCTTTAAATCTGTGTACAATGGCACTGCCTTACAATGGACCCAGGTTTCTACCAGGCCCCAAGGACTTTTCTCATCATTACAGACCATTATAAATAGTACCAGTGTACTGACGAGTAGACTGTATTTGCTACCACATTTGTCATCTATCAGTAGAAGTAAAACGAATTGTTAAAAATGTATTCCATTCAGCATTGTCCCCTTAGCATTTAACATTGCACACATACATGTTTTCCACATATACAGAGCTTGCCTATATTTCACAACAGGGACCAAATGCATAAATAGACAAACATTTACAATTAAACCCCAAACTCCATAGACTTGAAATGAGTAGCCTACATTTTTCACTTCAATCCACATTTTCATTCCCCTCTTGTAAAGACCGCTCTCTCCTGGGGAAGGATAATGCCATCACAATCTTATGAACAATTGAACAGTCAAGATTTGAACCCAGGGGATTCATAAGATATATTAGTTTTATCAAATAAAGTCTGTTCTCAATGGTGTTACAAAATCAAACCTGTTACTCCAGAAATTCTTAAATTTATCTGATTCTAGTCTTTTCGATCCTGCAATTGTTATACATTACTTTGACCCAATCCTCCATTTTCTCTGTTTCAGCCACTTCCTGATGATGGCTTTTTTACCTGTCACTAACATAACTCTGAATAAGTATTTGTCCCCTGAATATATTATTCTCTGGTTACCTTTTCCCAAGTACAAATCCAAAAATGTAAATGGAAGTTGCATTTTCAATTTTTTCCCCCATGCATTTCTTTATTCATTAATTTGAGCCAATAAGGTATAATAGAGAGGCATTCCCAAAAGATATGAAAATGATTGGCTTTACTTTCTCCACATTGGAGACTCCACAGTGTCCAACATCTTGTATCCTGAGATTTTTGTTGTGCTGATGTTTACACTGTAGAGTTGCATAATCATTGTTATTAAATCAACTCATTAGATATTTAACTAGCCTAAATGTACTCAGAAAATACATATTTAGGTTGAAACTGTTTTATGTGCTGTTTCATCTGCTTCTTTTCACCTGCCAGTAAGGAACTTCATTTGAAGGATGTTGCCTGCATTGCATATACTTTGTTGTCCTTGTTTTTAGCCAAATGTGTATTTCTGTGTATGTACTTTGAGAGCAACAAAAAGCCGGAGTCAAATTCCCTGTATGTGTTTACACTTACTTGGCCATTAAAACGGATTCTTATATATGTTTACACCCCCCCCTACACACACACACCATAAACCGTGTTTACACCCACCATATTCCAACACCCTCAAAACAAGTGCTTAGACAAACTAGAAGTTCCAGGTGTGTTCAAGACCATCTTGAAGCTCTGTGACTGGGGGTTGAACCCGGATGGATGTTGTTGGGCGAGGTCTTTTAAAACTGCATGACCCGTGTTCCCCTGTACAATTATAATGTTGACTCATACATTTCAACAGAATTTAGCCAACTTGTATTTCTCAATCTCAATTCTCAATTTACATGTTTATATTTGTATTTGTATTTATATAGCACATTTATATAGCACATTTACATTTACAATTATATAGCACATTTACATTTAAAAATGCAAGTAAAACTGTAGAAGGTAAGAGACGAACAGACATACAGCAGTAATTACCATTACCTTTCACATGTCATGTTATCCATATTATTATAATGTAACAATTTAATAATTAGCACTTATTTCAAATGCAGTTTTGATTAGATGAATTTCTGTTTTAAATTGTTACTTGTGATTGTGCCTACACTAGTCCTATGGTATTAATAGCCTATGAAAAATTGTAGGATCCTAATATTGAATTCTATTGATGTAAAGTAACTAAGTATATTTACTTGAGTATTGTATTATATACTTAAGTACAATTTTGAGGGATAGGTTATTTGTACCTTTTTATGCCACTTAATACTTCCCTATAATAACCCTAACCCACTTGAGACACAAGTTGTGTCTTTCGGCTAATCAGGTGTTAACTCGAGGCAGGGGCTGCTTAGTCTTTTGTTCATCACTTACTCACCTCCACACAAGCCAAGATAAAGTGTCTGAGGTACAAGGAGCTGGTAGAGACTGCTGTCTGTCTCTCTGTGTGTGTCCTAGACAGTTAAAGAAAGGCGTGTGTCTGTGTGTGCGGCGCTCACTACTGACGTGGAGACGCATCGCAGAGAGAGATGAGATGAGAGAGAGAGAGAGAGAGAGAGAGAGAGAGAGAGAGAGAGAGAGAGAGAGAGAGAGAGAGAGAGAGAGAGAGAGAGATCAAGATGGCTCGACAAAGTTTTATCTGTCGATCTGATATATTGATTTTTTAGATAGATTTAGATTTAACTCGATTAAATAGAGTTGTATGTAAACAGAAAATATACAGAAATATATATTAATAATAATAATAATTAGATTAGATTAGATTAGATTAGATTAGATTAGATTAGATTAGATTAGACTTTATTCATCCCACAACGGGAAAATTTTGTTGTAACAGCAGCAGCATTTTTTTCAATAACAACAAAAAACAAAAACACACAAACAAGTAAGCACACAAGAAAGACAGGCAAACAATAGACAATGATTATATGGTACACTGAGTAAGCAAAATGGCGTCAAATAAAAGTATTTTAAAGTGCGGTTGCCATGATACAAGAAACAATATTGCAGTGTAAGTGACGTTAAAATTAAATTGAATGTGTAATTAGAGTAATGAAGCAAGAGTCGGTAGCATGATTAAATTATATTAACCTGTGACCATAAATATTGAAAAGTAAGTACTTGTAATAAAATAATATAAATACCGATATTAAAGATAAACAGAAAGTGCGTGGTGTAGATGGGAGAAAAACAGGAAGAGAAACTACAACATTATCAGGTAGTGCAGGTGTTGTAGAGTCTGACAGCGGCCGGGATGAACGACCTGCGGTACCTCTCCTTCTTACACCGTGGGTGGATCAGTCTGCTGCTGAAGGAGCTGCTAAGGGACCCCACACTGTCATGTAGCGGGTGAGAGGTGTTGTCCATGATGGATGTCAGCTTGGCTAACATCCTTCTCTCCCCTACTTTCTCTATGGGGTCCAGAGGACAGTCCAGGACAGAGCTCCCTCTCCTGATCAGTCTATTGAGTCTGCTCCTGTCCCAGTCCGAGCTGCCCCCCCCTCCAGCAGACCACAGCATAAAGGATGGCAGAGGCCACAACAGAGTCATAGAAAGTCCTGAGGAGAGTCCTGCACACTCCAAAGGACCTGAGTCTCCTCAGCAGATGGAGGCAACTCTGGCCTAATAATAATAATAAACATGCATCCAGAAAAAGCGGTACTTTCTCTTAAGGAGGAAAAAGGGCAGGTGTTCAAGCCTCTTTTGATGTCTATGTGTGCATGTGCCTGATTTCTACTGGTAATTAAATGACAAATGAAGTATCACATTGGTACCTAAACCTATTACACTGGGATACCCAACTTTGGCACTGTGGACGGATGCTAGTTACTAGTTTCTGCAGATAAAATAGCACAGACATTGATTGCCAAATATTGCTATTATCCACATGGCTGTCTGCCACCAGCAACAAAATTGACATCCGTCGTCAAACAGACAAAAGCAAATGTATAAAAATGATTGGCACATGCATGGGACTGACTGAATTTAGGTCGCCTATAACTGCCACAAGGGGGGGCTGTAACCCTTTACATACATAGAGAGTCACTAGACAAGTGAAAACATTAACGTTAGATACTGAAAATATTCCCAGTTGTATCAATGTATTTTCATCAATATGTAATTAAATATGTTTTCATATTTAATGTGGTAACTCAAAAGACACCTAACAGAAAATAGTAACAGTTTAGAACAAATCAAAACGTTACATTCTAACAATAATTGTTATGTATAACGTTAACTAATAACGAGCTAGATCCACGGTGTACAAATACCATTTTTAACATTGTATTTCCTGTCACTTTGGGTATTTAATTGTTTATGCTATAAGTCGTGGATACACCAGACAGTGAGAGCCGTACTAGCCTTCTTTAACTGTCTATGGTACTAGCTAGTAGGCAGCAGCTGAATGAAGTAGAAGAGAGGAAGTGGCGGTTAATGCAGCTCCACACCTTTCCGGTGTAACAGCACTGCGACCAGTTCGACTTAAAGGAGAAAGACAAGAGCTGGGGGTATTAATCGGGACAGGAGGGGGAGATAGGAGGTAAAATACTTATATTTCTTAAGTGTTCAACTTAGAAATATGTGAGCCAAACATTGTGTCACTGCCGCATGTATTTTCTATCCAGATATGATTAGTTTGCAAAAGCTAACTACCGTTATCTAGTTAGCTCAAGGCTAGCTTGCTAGTCAACGAGCTAGCTAATGTTAGCTTGCTATGGCTAGCCCTCTTTAGCAGCCATGAGCGGTAGCTAGCTTGCTAATTTGGCATGTATGACCCTCCTCCTAAATCTCTTTTCAGGGGATAAGAAGTGGAGTTCCATGAGTGGCTACATGTGTTGCTGAGTCACCGAGGATTTTGTTCGAAGACATCCCTCACATCACGTTGAAGTTACCCGGCGCGACGCTTAATGGACTAGCCGTAGAAAGCAGCTTTTCTCCTCCGGCAGCTGTGAAGAGAACAAGGGCGCACCCGATGAGGAGGACCGGACACCAGAAGGAAATCACAAGTACCGCGGCTTTTTCGGGGCCTTGTATACACACCGTGTCTGCCCTCTGCAGTTTTTAATCGCCACGGTCTGTCTCTGTCACGCAGCTTCATGTTAATTTGGGCAACAAAATGAACGTCCTGCAACAGCTGCTGCCAACTTCTTAGTCTAACCGTGCCATGTTGTGTATAGGCCCTGAAAACACTGTGATACTCTGAACATAAATGTCCCAGCACTTCATAGGACGCACAGACTTTAAAGTAAAACGCCTTTAGGTACTCTGTGTTAGGTTTTAACATGAGTGTGTATTTTTGACTTTTTGCCCCACATATGCTCTTCACTGAGTCATGTTTTCACAAGTTCGACCATAAACGGAAGCTATAGTTAAAGTGAATAATCATCATCATCCCGGTATCAGACATTTTTCTCGTTAGGACCAAGTATTTATGCACAATAGTTAAACATGGGGAAAGTGCTCTCTAAAATATTTGGCAACAAGGAGATGAGAATATTAATGCTTGGACTCGATGCTGCTGGAAAGACAACAATCCTTTACAAACTAAAACTCGGACAGTCTGTCACCACAATCCCCACAGTCGGCTTCAACGTGGAGACCGTCACCTACAAAAATGTCAAGTTCAACGTCTGGGATGTTGGAGGGCAAGATAAGATTCGTCCTCTGTGGCGACACTACTACACAGGCACCCAAGGGTTAATTTTCGTGGTGGATTGCGCGGACAGGGATCGCATCGACGAGGCAAGGCAGGAACTCCACCGCATCATTAATGACCGGGAAATGAGGGATGCCATCATCTTGATTTTCGCCAATAAGCAAGACCTTCCTGATGCCATGAAGCCACACGAAATCCAAGAGAAGCTCGGATTGACCCGCATCAGAGATAGGAATTGGTATGTTCAGCCCTCCTGTGCGACCACAGGTGATGGACTGTATGAGGGCTTGACATGGTTAACCTCAAATTACAAATCTTAATGATTGAGTGCTGACTGTTTTAGGTCAAAACTATAACATTGCAAGTAACAAGTAACTTCTCAAAATGAGTATGGTTAAGAAAAAATTGATTATCTCCCTTTTATTTTAATACTACGTTTACCCATTGACTAATTTATCTTTAACGGGTTGCTGGCTTAAAGTTTGCTTGTACTCTGTAGCAGGCCTATATAACATTCATTGTCTTGGGGCTTGCTTGATGAATATTAAATGAATTGGTCCTAATGTTAAAGCCACAGAGATCACCACCTTTGCCTATTCTTTTCCCTGTTTTTTTTATGATTTTTCTAATGAAGCTGAAGTTGTTTTTAACTTCATTCTTGGATTAAAACTTGTTTCAGGGTTCTTCAGTCTCTGGTGCATTGAACTTGGATCTTTTTTTTTCTTCTGAGGTGAGATCTTTAAAGTCATGTAGCATACTAGAAGGACTTTGACATTTGTTTTAACACAGTACTGTGATAAAGTATTTCTTCTCAATGGTATTGACTGCTGCAAGGGGGAGGGGGGAGGAAAGAAATCACAACAGCTTATATTTCATAGTCATGTCTTGACATCCGGTAAATCAAATTACTTATGATAGGTTTTGTTACACCTCCCAGGCCCCTTTATGTAGGTCTTGATTGTGCTGAATATTCAACAAACAGGCCTCCAGTAACTCTGAAACTTGCTTGTTGATGCATTTTTGATTTTGGGTAACACATAGTCAGTTGACTCAATCTTTCCAAAGGAATGTCATTCAGCTCTGAGCTCTCTCAATCTGATTCCACGGTTGATTAGTCTCGATCTTGGGACATTATATGATAGCCTATATCTGTAGCATGAGTACGAAAGTACAGTAACCCTACATCAGAATCCATCTGTTGTGCAGTCAGAGGGAGCCATTTACTGGTGAAATGTTGAAGACACCCATGGTGCAACTCTTACTCTTATTTTGACTGGGGAAACCATGTACAGAACAATGTCATTGTAATGTCTTATTAAAAAAGTGATTTTAAATCTGCTATGTCTGTCTGGTTTTTCAAGGATTGCCAGCAGTTTTTGTGACTAGGCCTGTGTGAGTAATCAAACCATTTATGTATTAAGTAGCTTATTATATAAACAGTGTTTCAAGAATGCTCATATTTCAAAGTAGAAGTCTGCAGTGTTAACATTTCTTTCGGTTTAATGCTATTGGGCAGATTCTTCACAAAGAGTTTATGTCCACCCTTAGTCAAAGTTTCTGGCCTCAGTTCCCTTGCCAGTAAATAAGGGGGGGGGATGAAATACACAAAACAGGAAGTCCAACTGCTGGCCTTTTTGTAACAACAGAGCCTCATGAAAGTTTGCATGAGAGTTGGAGGGGCGGTGGAGATATACAGCTGAATGTGAAATATTTTTGAATGTTGCATGTCAGTGGCGAGCCATAGTGGAGTTGACTGAGCTGTCACGCTCTAACTTCACCAGTTTGCTTTTGGTTGGGATTGGCATTAAAAAGCGAGTCAGTTATATATGTCTGTTGTTGCACTTCACAAATGAACATGCCACTCATAACCATGTGTTTTACTTTTTTCACATAATCATAGACATAATACATGTGTAATAATGTCAATACTACAGCCATTATGTGTATTTATATAACCTTACAAAAGTTGGGGATATCTTCACAATCTATGGAGAGTTTTCAACATTCTAGGAAGGTGGTGCCTGTATTATTATCCCTTTCTTACTCTGCTAAAAATACCGACCATTTAATTATTGTTGCTGCTGAATAATAATTTCAGTAAAATATGACTTTAATAGTTGAATTTGTCAGTTCAACTGTTTACTAGTAGACACAGTGAAAGAATGTTTTTATTTTTCATTCAAGCTGATTAACTTGTTTGCCCTCCTGGCAAAGACAGGATTAAAGGTGACAAATGGTCTCGACTACTGTGTTTTGGGCTACAGAAGATTAGTTAGTGTTATTCTGCTTTTCCACTTAGTATACTGAAGGGCACTGTTTCCTGTGTTACACATCCCCATAAAGACTGGCACTATGTAAGCTGTTCAAAAAGCACATTTTGCATTTAGTTTTTTGTTTTTTGCATTTCCAAGAATAGAATGCACACTGTCTTCAAGACAATCAGACACAGTATCCTACATGTGTCTGCATCAACAAGTGTTTGACTATATCATCACGGTGGCATTGGCTGTGTGGAAAATCTGGTGCTTGGCAAGTTGCTGTAGAGGCCTCAGGATGTTTGCTTTAGCACCACAGAGGTTTTTGTCACACAGGTCAGGTGACATAAACAGATATGGCTCCACTGCCACAGAAGAGCTTTAGCACAACCCACACACCTCTTGCAGCTGTGATTTAAATGCTCGATTACAAAAAAGGGTATATAATCGAAATGATCAGCCACAACCAGTCGAGAACGTATCCAAGCTTCTGAAGGTATTTGTAAATGCTTGTTTTCAGTGACGGCTTGGTCAAGGGCCTCCATTAGATTATTAGGCTGTAATGGCCACTTTGGTTCCCACCACTTCATTACAACCATATGATCCTCAGCTTTATTGGTAAGACTGGGGCCCGTGGGGCAAGGACAGAGACTGTAAGCAATGTTTTATGACCTCTCTTCTGTAAAGATGAGACCCCCTGGCCCTTCGGTCAACTCCCTCTGTGCTCGTCTGGAATGCCTTACACTTCCTGAGAGGAAAGGTCAGAGAAGAAAGCTCACTAATAGGAGCTTCTTGAAATAGGCCTCATTCTTCATGCTTAAGAAGTCGTAGACTGGTCAGCTTTTGCAAAGATGGGGTTGAATATGATTGTGTTCACTACAGCACAGCAACATGTTCATTTAGCTTCTCACAAACCATAAGCTTACTTCAGATTCATAACTTATTGGTGTCATCATTTACAATGTAAAATGGCAAATGACCTAAAATATTTCCACTGGTTTGGACAAGAATGTCTATGACAGATTTGTCTTATGTGGCTTCCTCTATTCGACATAGAAAGAGGAAGAGTGGGAAGAAATCGAAAGAAACTCTACTCTCTGTGAGCAAAGTTCTGCAATATAGAAACACACCTTTTCCCCCTTTGTCACAATGGCAGCTCATACTCACCCTTCGTTAGTCAACTTGACAGAGATTTATAACAGCATCAGGAAAAAACTGTGGTGAGTGGTATTACAGCTGCTCATTACATGCCTACAAACCTAGCCTGAATTATGTTTGTGGTTTTAAGGGGTGTGGTTCGTCTTCCTCACTTGTCTTCACTTCCCTTTTAACTACAGCTGCATGGTAACATTTGCGCAGGTAGCACCAATGTCATAATCCTTTCTGACTGTGGGTTGAATATAGTTATCGCTGGTTTAATGTTGGCCTACAGTTCAACAGCCAGCCACACCCAGCTGGATAATCACTGTAGGATTTGATACAGATATTCTTGTGCACATTGGGGAACACAGCGGTTAATTTATCTGCCAAATGGTAGAATGGAATACTCCAAGCCAAAGCTTACACAGCATAGTTCAAGGACAGTAAAAGCCTTTTTGGTTATAAAACTTATCTCTCTGTCCTCTGCATCTTCAGTAGCCCTTTTCAAATGAGCTGTTGAACAATAAACTCACTCAGAGCTCAGTGTAAAACATGTCCGGATGTGGCTGAAAGTTGTTTCTTGTTTCCTGCTGAGGTTAATGCTCTTGAATGCCACACTACATGCAAACCCCTATTTCCTTTTTACACAGATGCACTCCTTTCTGTTTATATTGTGGGTGTGACTTAAGATTGTTTTGACTGCAAGTGTGTCAGTGCAGGTTTTACTCATAAACAGTCTAAAAAATGTACTATGGTTTTTATAGGGGTTATGCTGTGGTGTACGTCAGCTAAATACGTTTGAAAATGTGAGGCTGTGAAGTCCAAGGTGCACTCTGGGCATTGGTCCCAAATGCATTCCATTCATATCTGCAACTGAAGGTTACTTGCTGTGGTGAAATTACAAATTCAGAGAACCAGAAAATTATTATGAAAGGCTGGAAGTCCACATGACATAACCAATTTGTTTTTTAATGGATAAAGTGCTCATACAAGCATTAACTACATCATTTGAGCCACTAACCATACAGTTTTGTTGGTACAGTCTCACTGGCCTATAATCATGTTAGTTATCCACTTAAAAAACCCATCCAATCTAAGTCCCATTACATTTTTTTAAGCATCAGGGATTCTATTTATATTCCATTATGTGAAAACCTAAAATTTGTCCACATGTTTCCTCTTGAGAATTGCAGGATGTTTGCCTCAACTGTGTGAGAGTGTGAACCAGTTTGTCTCTGGACTCATATGTTGTGTTTTCCAGCTGTAACACAGAGAGTTAAGAGGATCATAGCATCATGCCTTTAGATGTAAGCAATGCTACAGTATAGGACATTATTGATGGTGCAGCAGCTTGAGGTGTCCTGTGTCTCTTGGCTGCAAGGAACAAAATGAAAATGAAACCAATTGGAGGTTTTTCCACACAACCTATTCACACAGTATGCAGCAGAGCACTGGCCTAAGCAATGTGGCATCTGTAATTTGGCTTTACATAACCTCCTCAACACTCACAGAAACACTGAAGGGTGACTTTTACATCAAAGTATACAGTAACATAGACAGGAGTTGTAGCAGTATCCACCAGCCCATCTAATTTCCACACGCTGACATTAGATGGGCTGATATGATGATCAATGCAAAAGCAACCACAAAGGCCTCCCTCAACAGCTTGCTACAACACTGTTGCGCTCCATGACGGACTACATTTGTATATCTGACAGGATCACTGTAATTACAAAGGAGACACTGTTTTGAGTGACAGTGTCTCTGGATTTGAACACCAGCATTGAGCTTTGGAGAAAATCTCACATCTAAGGCAAGTCAGGTGCTGCTGCCACTCACACACACAGTCCAGATTCAGACTACTGAGATGTAATGACTCAGGGAAACATTACACACACATTCTGCACCCTCCCCTCTGCTATTCTCTCCTTGGTGCTGGGCTGCCACACATCCTAATGATGACAAATACATCATTGCACTAGAACGCCTGGACAGCAGCCAGTCAAGCCTCCACATAACGTAAGGTGGTATTTCAAACAAGGGATCAATACACTATCACTGATACCACATTTGAGCCACACTGAACCTATATTTATAGAACCTGTGTATATATTGAGTGAGTATACAAAAATATAAGTGTGCACAATATTCTCACAGTACAGTACTGAATTTGTGTCCTCCCTCAACTGCAGCACAGCTGAAATAACAGCAGCCCCGCCCTCCTCATGTGGGGGGTGGGGGGGGCATTGGGATGAGGGGGATTGAGTCAGCATTGTGTTACTATAAGCTAGTTGTCCAGTTGCTTTAAAATCCACTGAAAAAGAGTGTTTTGTTGCATCTCATTGTTGGAGATGGGGACAGAGCTGCAAAACAACACTAATGAAATACTCTATTTTGGAATGGAGCTCTAGCTTGTTGTCTGTCTGTGGAGCATAAAGTTCACTGGGCCCTGTTTGTCATGTGAAAGAGAGAAAGATGATCTGTGTATGTGGAAAGGAAGATAGTGGAGGTGGGGGTACCTTTGATGGATGAGAGGAGTCACACATTTATGCAGCCTTCTTCTATTTTTAATCAGCCCAGTTTGATGTCTATTCTTGAGCCACTCCCTAATAGTTAGTGAGAAAATGAGTCTTCCTTTCTGGAACAGTGTCTCTTGGCTCCAGGCAGCGTGAGGATGGTGACACAAAGGATCTTCTGTGTCACTTGGCTGTGATGCAGCAGAGTGGTGCACATCACACAGGCTGCACGGAGTCAGGCTCTCCTCAACCCATCTGGTTTGGAGGGGCGCTGCATTGCTCCCTAATGTTTTATTGTTTTTAAAGGATCGGGTGAGGTGATACGCGTGCATTACTGAGTCCATGTAGATGCTTTTGTGTAGAAAGTGCAGACTGGCCTGGGGTTGAATTGCACATTAAATCACATAGACAACAGTAAGACTAATCCCACACAAAAAGACAAAACAGCCACAACGAATGCCATCCTCATGCCATAATTAATAAACTGTATGTAAATAATAAGCCTGTGTTAAAGCAGTGCACTATGTTGCCTATGCAGCTTTTTATGAGGACTTGAACTCTGTTGTTTGTACTGCAGGTATTCCACACAGGTACGAGTATTTTTACTAGTAGCACCATCTGTTGGCAGAAAATGCCCCCATTCTGTCTCGGTGCATGCAGCATGTACGCTACTGTTCAGTAATGATTTCTTATGGTCACCAGAATCAACTGTAATGTGTACATGATAACAGTTTAGAGACACCGCTGCTTCACTGTGGGCTGTCCTCATTTACTCTGAGCCTGTCTGTATTCCCCTGTAGTGCTAGCCTAATTAGCCAACCACAAGAAGACTTTAACTACCCTATTTTATTTTATTTGTTGGTTAACATTTAAGAAGGAGTGAGCACCAGAGAGACTGGAAAATATATTTCTAAATGATTTAACTAGGAGAGAGCTATGGGTGAGCAGGAAGATGAAATGTTGACACAGAATAGTGGAGCTCCCCTCTAATCTTCCCAATAACCCCTCTGGGTCCTGTCCCAGCCACACAGGGGGATATAGACTTAATACCAGCTGTGAGTCAAATTAATTAGTTGAACATATCCTGGTCAAAGCCAAAGGAGACCTCAACAGTAGGCTGGCTCTGATTGTACCAGCTGCCCCAGGCAGAAATGAGAGGGCAGTGAAGGACCACAGGGAGTGATTGTCTTAAATGATCCACTGCAGTAATTTTACTAACTGTAAAAAAAGAAAAAGGCCATTAATCTCAATCTGTCCCTCTTGTGATAGGTCATATCATCCTGACCAAGGCTGTCCAGGGACTCAGGTCAGATTGTTCAACTATGATTCAACCCAACCACACCATCTCTTTCTCCATCCTCATACAGTTTTTAGGATCACAGTTGGGATATTGGTTAATAATCTACTAGTTGGGACAGGAAGGGTTGTATTTGTTTGTATTTCAGATGAGCAAACTGTTCACAATGTTGTATTTAAATGAGTTAGCATTAACTCTACACAAAGCTAAAGCATCTACTTAAAGTTGGAAAATGAAGTTACTTGTTTGTTTAAATAAAAAATCTAATCAAGAAATATTGGTTGAGACATAATGCCATCACAGATGTTCCTGCTGTCCAGTTTCAGCAGGTGTTAAGCAAGGTTAGTTTTGGACTCCTGGATTCCTATAGAGAAATATTAGGATGGGCATGAGCAGCATTTTATTAATGTATCTCAAACTTGGCACCCATTGCATTCTTCTATTAAGTGATTTGAATATTTGATGGGACCTTACCTGTCAACCCCAGCCCCAACTTTACCATTAACATTCGTATCTGGTCTGAGCGTTGGTGGCCACCCTGCTCATTACACTGCAGCGCCGCTGTGTAAACAAAGAGCAGCATGAAAGGCTGTGAGGGGCCCCTGCATGCCTGTGGGAGTATGGGGCATACTTTGTGGTTTATGCTTGAAAAAGAGCCATAATCTTCCAGCTAATCTAGGGCTTGGGGTGGAACTCCCCTTGCATTGAGGGAAAAAGCTTTTGAGGGCAAGAGCGAGCAAACACTATGTTGGCATCGGTTTAAAAATATATATCAATACACACAAAGATAAACATATGGATTGAGGAATTTTAGTCATGATTTATTTTCCCACCTTTCCCAAAGTTCTAATAATGTAGTAACAATGATGTCTTCATAATTTAAGTTCATATTTAGTTATGTGATAACAAGCTTGGCCCTCATGATTAATAATCTAATTGCAGTTTTATTGCACAGACTAACATTTGCACACATTAAAAAACTTTTTTTGGAGACTTTGAGCAACGATTGCCCCCTAGTGCTGAATGTCTGAATTGACATACCTCGTTCACAATTTGAAGAAATCCTGTAAATTATTAAAACCACGACAATTTACAGCTTCTATAGCTGCTCATTTCTGGGGGGAAACTTTTGAAGTAATGATAATAACAGTGATGACATAAAGTAATAATTCAATCTACACAGTTCCCCTCCCCAGAAATGAGCAGCTACAGAACTATTTCAATCTGACGTGTGACTGTGCATATTATCCTAATGTAAAACATCCACATTAATGCAGTGTATGTTTAATTATACACAGCAAAACAAAGGGCCATGGATAAGAGCAAAAGCACAGTCAGTCTCATGTTTGTAGTTTACTGAGCAGCCCCATCCCTCTGCAACACCCATATACCTGCATACATTTTTTTTTTTAAATCTCCTGAAACACCACCTGCTTATCCCAGCCTACAACCTCCATTAGCTTAGCCACAGTAATTCTGTAAAATGTCATTGTGTTTTATGAAAGGCGCAGTATGAATAAAAGTTATTATTATAAACTCTGGACTTTTACTCTGTCACTGTGTTTTGCACACAGAAAAAATTAAAAAAAATCACAAACATTTGCAAAACTAATCTTCTATCTCAAACATCCAAAAGAATTCAAAAACTCCTTTCTGGTCTATTTGTGATCCCTCTAGCTGAAATAACTAATTGTATTAAAGATAACCACGGTCTGTTATGACTGTACTTGCACATGTCATCTTCCTTCGCAGCCCTACAATTACACAGACCAATAAGACAAATATCTGAACTTGGTTTATAGTGTATGAAAAATATATTAAAAAAAAAAAATGAATTCACTTTAATAGTTTTTTTAATAACTATATATCAGAACAGTGTTTCTACATTAGAAACATGTTTTCTTTTTTTTTAATGTTAAAAAGAGTGCAGAAATAAAGATACATTGAATATTATACACATGCCAGACTTAAATCTCATTTCCATGTGACCACACAATTTCAGACTTTTCTCCAGATGTGCAGGATACGGATGTCTGGACTACTAAACTCTGGGTCTTGCTTGTCTGAAGGGATCTCCTCACAGTTGAAGCTTTGTTGCAGCAACTAAAAAGTAATACAAAACACCACAATGACTCACTGAGAGGTAATGTAAAATATATCAGCTTCTTTAAATATACATTAACATATTTATTTGCATTTAAAAATGGAACACAGTTGGACTCTCACCTCAAAAAACTGCATTTCCACTTTTGGGTTGACGCCCTCTGTGCGTTGCTCATAGCAGCAAATAATGCAGGTCTCTGGTCCAGAGAGCAGCTTCAAGCTCTCCACCAGCGGAACAATAGACTGGAAATAAATCATAAGTCACAAAGAGAAATACAGTGCTACACTACGTTTGTTTTGTTTTGCAATGATGGTGATACATGCACAACTTTGCAAGAGTCATGTTTAAATTGAAAAGCCTAAGTAGAAAACTATAGTAAAGTACCTGCTCATAATAGATGCAATCCGCCATGAGGACATAATGTGGAGGAGGATGGAAGTCAGACACATCTTCACCCCTTAGTAATAGAGTAAACATAAAAAGTTAGCATTTTGAAATATCTTGTAATATGCTGACATGCAGTTTGGATGATTGAAATCCAAAAAAAACGAAATGCAAGTACAAACCATTTCAGTACCTTGGCAGTAACGGATCCACTGATAAGTGCCTGGTTTTCCTGGATGTTTACCATCAGGAGCGTCTGCAAATCCTCAAGGTCTGTCACAGTAACTAGAGCTCTATGGGATTTAATAACGATACACGTCAATGAAAAACTTTATTTTGGCTTTCTATAGAATATTAATTAAAAGGATATCAAGGCTGTTTTCCACTCACTGTAAAGCGCTGCTTTAGTTAGTCGTTAAACTGCAACAAGTTGGTGGATATATGTATATTAACATTACTATTTAAACGCCAGAGTGACATTTAAACGCATCAACTAAGCCGTTATCTCACCCCAGTGTTGCTGCCATCAGACCAACAACTCCCGTCCCAGCTCCTAACTCCACAACACTCCTTCCAGCCCACACGTTCACTCCTGAGGACGGGTCATAAAATTGTTTTGTCTCTAAATATTTTGCCAGAACGATAGCTGCATCCCAAACAACGCAGCCAACGTCTCCCAAGTAGCACTGCTTCACCTTTAAGGTACACCCGTCGTTTTTCTCAATTTCTCTCACAAAGTAATCCACCTCATTATGCTCATTAGCGCCAGCCGCCATGTTGGCCGCGACAGGAACAAGTAGAAAACTTCCGGTCTGATTTTTCCAAAATAAGAGCGTTAATTTTGCATTAATGGTCTCACTCGTCGTCTTGGTTACACAATGAAGAAAGTGAAAAACACGTTTTTAGATGTAAATTGATTCATTTACATAATGTATTATTTATATATATGTATGACTATTAATATGAGATTCCTGAAGCTAACACGTTTCCTTCTGATGTTAAATCATTGAGGAGTTTAGCTCTTTTTATAAGGTGTATAGGCTCACTATCCATGGATGGCCCATAGACACGGGTAGTTGGATATTGCAGCTATTTTTCCTTCTTTTCTCCTTTTAAGTATTTTGATCTCCAAGATTAGGATAATGAAATTTTACTATGGCTTTGAACAACACAGCACACTGCATCCCTTTGTGTAACCTACTTTTTGTTTTATATTTATATTGATAACATATAACAAACAAAGATTCAGGTAAATTATATTAGTATATGTATAAAAAAATAAGTGATACAAATGTCAATCAATCAGTCAATCGCCTTGGTTTGAAAGTGTGACATTACTGACATGCGCAGATGCTAGATGCTAGGATCTGCGTGATCCCGCGCTTTCCGCGGGCTTCGCGCGCGGATTTGGAAGTACATTCGGTGTGGGGGTATTATTAGCTTTTTACAATACAATTTTACAGATGTATTAATGAGTTTGGTATTATATTAACCATTAACCTGCCTTTGCGAGGGTTTAAAATGTTTCGTAGCAGCACAGATGAGGTAGGTGACACCCCAGAATGTGGACAAACATGGGGCGTGTCCCCAATGGACAGAAGCGGACTAAATGAAACCACCTCGTACGGTCCCGCATCAACTTCCTCCGGTTCATCCCATCACAGTTTAGATGAAGGCAGTACGATCTTCAACCATGGTCCATCACTTCCTTCAATGGCGTCAGGTGATGTTATGGATAACTAAGTAGTTTAAGCTAACACTAGCATTTTTCACTTTCACAACAATGGCACACAAAACGAGGATAGAGACAGTAAGATACAATAATGACATTTCTGATACAAAATTCTCACATGTCTGACATTGTTTTTTAAAATGTGGATCATAGAAGGACAATGGGGCCACATTTGTAAGACTGAAGACCTTGTCTTTGGGCAGTATCAACATTAATATGACACAGATCCTCTCCTCATATTTTATCTTGACACAGGTCAGTTCCACCACAGCCTCAGGTTAGGCAGGAACAATTCATCACTCTTTGTATCTACCTCGGATAGCTCTTCCCACCGCAGCCGTGGAGGAACACCGTTACAAAGGAGGACCCCGGGGTCTGCTGGAGCTATTGGCATACACCCAGCACAGACACCAGTGACTGATCACACTGGTACTTCAGCCCTAGACAATGTTTGACCATGTCAACACGGCTGAAGCTGTGCTTCTTATTCTTATTTCTGTGTTTTTGCAGTAACAAGTTGCTCCTCTGCGACCACAACCTCTGGTGCATCTGTGATTGTGGCAGTAGTTGAAGGGCGTGGTTTGGCCAGGGGAGAGATTGGCATGGCCAGTCTCAACTTGAAATATCCAGAGCTTATACTCTCACAGTTTGCAGACACTGGGACCTATGCCAAGGTAACCCATGCATTGTCAAAAGCTATAACCTAGATGCTTGATTGGCTGTTAATCATCCTACACTCAGCAGAGACTCTAAAATAGAGGAAACTCCTGTCTCACTCATATGTTACTCTTTTGTAGGTCATAACCAAGATTCACATCTTGGTGCCACTGGAAATACTGATGCCAGACACAGCCAGCGAGAAGGGGAAAGGGACAAAGCTGTTCAACCTCATCACAGAAAACTTTCCGGTACCAATGCAGAATAGATGTTATGAGTAAAAATGCCCACTTTCAAAGCAGCTCCCTCACTCATGCTCTTTCACTTGCTCACTGTACATTACTATGCATATTGTGCGTCCCCCCTATTGACATGTTGTGTACCTGTAATATTTGCATTTATTATGTTTTTTTTGTCAGGGAGTAGCTTTCACTGCTATCCAAAGAAAGTATTTTAATGAAAGGAAAGGACTGGAGTACATTCAGCAGCTGTGTGCTCCAGAATTTGCCACCGTCCTTATGGAAGTACAAGCTAAGTACGCCACTGAGTACAATATGGTATGAAAATAGATGTATTGTAAGACTACTGTTTTTTAATGACCACATGTCATGATTTGTTTAGGTATTATTGCCTAGCAGCAGCAGCTGCTTTGCTAAAATATTTAGAGTTCATCCAGAACTCTGTCTACGCTGCCAAGTCTCTCAAAGTGAGCTTTAAAGGGAGTGAACAGACAGCAATGATTGACTCAGCATCTGCCGCTAATTTGGAGTTGGTGGTCAATAATAGAGACCACAGGTAAGAGGGTGAGACAATGACAGCGCTATCTTTGTATGTGTAGTGCATTTATAATCATGTACAGTAAGTGTTCAGTTTGTCTATCTCTGCTTTTCTTTTTATAGGAGCGAGCATTCCCTTTTAGGAGTACTTAATCACACCAAAACGCCTGGTGGTGCTAGAAGGTTGCGCTCCAATATTCTGGAGCCTCTGGTGGATGTGGACACCATCAACATACGCTTGGACACCATACAAGAGTTGCTGCAGGACGAGGAGCTCTTTTTTGGCCTGAAGAATGGTCAGAATAAGCACAAACTTTTTTAAAGCATATATACAATAATGTGCTTACTGAAAATGAGAGCATGACACAGTATTTCTGTGTCTCTTCTTTTTTACTCCTTAGCCATAGGTCATTTCCTTGACATTGACCAGCTGCTTTCTGTTCTTGTCCAGATCCCAAAGCAGGAAACAGTATGTACAGTACCTTCAGTACTCACGATTGTATAAGACGATTTTATCTCAATGAAATGTCTGGCATGGAGTGAATTTGTGTGTGTGTGTTTTGAAATGCTTTACTAACTAAATTAACTAAATGTCCCAAAATTGCTGTATTTCTACAGGTTCAAGTGGCTGAAGCAAAAATTACACACGTCATTCAGCTGAAACACACATTGGACTTGGTGCCACGGTTAAGGGTCTGTAAAATCTATTCAAAATGATCTTGTAGCCATGGATAGAAATAGAAACAAAATGTTACTCCACAAAAGAAAAAGCATTTTACTAATTGTTATTTAGTTAGAATGCAAATAGTAAGTCCTTTAAGCATTACACTTTATGAACAGATGGTGTTAAAGAACTGCAAGACAGCTCTGCTCAAGGCATACTACACCTCACTGGAAGACAACAGGTACCAAGCTTTGTGCCTATGTCGGACATACATTTACTATCATATACTTTCTACTGACATATTCCACTGAATATATTTTAGAGCCTGACCGATATATTGGCGGGCCGATATTATTGGCCGATGTTTTTTTAGTTTTTAAAATATTCATTCATCAGAATCACTTATAATGACAAATAAATGATTTTTGATAAATAAAAACGGACGGTCAACCATGTTATGAGTGTTGGCGTTGTATAGTTTGTCCACCAGAGGGCGCTCTACAACGTCCCTGTTGGCAACACTGATTATTTGTTTTTGTCGTGTTTTTGTTCAAAGGACTTTAAGTTTAATAACTTAAGTTTGTATTTTTATATATTTTATTTATCAGAACTTTAATATATTTTGATGTTCCTCTGTTCTTTTGTGACAATAAAACTCATAAATAACAACAAATAACTAATGTTAGGGAAATATGTTTATGTTTTGTTACGCGTTTCTGGATTTTTTTATATATATACTGTATATCGGCTGTATCAGCCTTAAAAATCCTTTATCGGTCCTGCTCTAATATAGTTGTGTCCGCCTCAGGTTTGACATGATCCTAGAGCAGATCAAGACGGTAATTAATGATGACACTACCTACTTGAAGGGGAGCCTGAACATGCGCACCCAGAAGTGTTATGCTGTCCGCCCAAATATCAACGAGTTCCTCGACATTGCACGCAGAGCTTACACTGAGATAGTAGACGACATTGCAGGTGTGTATTCTGTCAGTTAATATCGTTGGTTTGCAATATTTGTATTTAGTATTTATGCAACAAAGCTTGTTTAAATGGCATTGTAATGCAAAGGGCTAGTGAATCAGATGGGGGAGAGATACGGTTTCCCAATGCGTACCAGCTTCAGCACAGCTCGAGGTTTCTTCATCCAGATGAAGCTTGAAGGAGTGGTCTTGCCTGAAGGGAAACTTCCCTCTGAGTTTATCAAGGTAAAGTCTGCTAAATTCAGGTTAGTGAAAACACCTGAGAGCTAACGGATTAACTAAAAACAGATAGAATTAGCTCAGCTGTGAGTGAAGAAAGATGAATTGCCCCCATTGGGGACAATACATTTTGAATCATTGAATGAACACAAAAGCTGGGTTTCAACATCTGCCACTGCAGGTCACAAAGCACAAGAACAACTATGGCTTTACTATTGTTGACCTGATGAAGATGAATGACCGCTGTGATGAGGCCCTGAGGGAGATCTTTCACATGTCCTATGTGTAAGGAGCTCACGATCCTGTGACTTAAAAATGTGCATAGTAATGTATTGTAGGCCTTAAAACTGTACTGAATATTGAAAGAGACAGAAGGATTTGAACAATGGCTGTCCTCAACTAAAGGATTTCTTAGCTAAGTAATCATAGAATTCCCTTGAGTAATTAGTTAATTGAAGCTGTCAAATTCTGTCCCTGACACTCTTTCCATTTCAAAGATGAATATGATTAAGCAGAAATGTGACAAAGTTTAAAGCTTATCTTTCACTATTGTTTTGATACCACAGATGTGACTATTATTGTAATGTAATGGCTTTTAAATCCCAGATAACCACAAATTAGTCAACTCAGTCATTAAAAGGGGAAGCAAGATTTTATGTTTCTCTATCTAAGCAAGTTTTTATCTTATTACCCGCTGATTCAATATATTGTGTTCTACTTTTTGTCCTCTGGTGGGTGCTATTAGTTAGCTTATTTTCCTCCAGTGCTATGCCCCTGCAGCATCTAACCTGTCTCCATACAGGGTGATATGTCAACTGCTCAGCACTATACACGAGCACATTCACTGCCTATACAAGCTCTCTGATGCCGTATCCATGCTCGACATGTTGCTGTCACTGGCCAATGCTTGCACCATCTCAGACTATGGTGAGTATGATCACTGTTTATATCTACTCTCAAGTCAGTCAAACTGTAAAATTAACCTGAAAGAAGTCTGACTCTGATCTGTTGTCTCAGGGAGGGCTGTGTGCACACAAGGCAGCACTGTGCTTTACTGAGCCTCAGTTCTTGGTGGGTTGTGGGCAGCACCAGCCACGTGGGTGGTGAGCGCCTCTCCTCAGTTGTCTAAAAGTGTATCTCTATAGACTGTACTGACTGCCTGCCCCCCTCTGTCCCAGCCAGTTTGTACTCAGATTACCCTTGTTACATAAGTGTGCACTGGTGCGCTGTATTTACTGAGACAAATCTCCTCAGCAGAGGGGCAAGCTGGCTGTAACCATTGAACACACCTCTCACAAAAATCCACTTTTATTATATTGTGACACAACTTTTCAGTGTAACACCGTAAGAATTTAATTCTATAGCTGAAATCATACACCTAATAACTGACTCACAGTTTACTGGCTATATAGGTTTGTAACAAAACTACCAAATACTAACTCATACAGTGTAGCTCTATTTGAATTTAAATACATTTTGATCATTCCATGGAAATGCATGACGGGGTTATTATATAAACATAATACAAACAAAAAGAGGTATTTATGATTGTTGCTTCTTTTCTGCTGTGACTGCCAGTGCGCCCAGAGTTCACAGACACACTGGCCATCAAGCAGGGTCGTCACCCCATTCTGGAGAGAATAGTTGGACAGCAGCCTATATCAAACAATAGCTACATCTCCGAGGGCAGCAACTTTGTCATCATCACTGGACCCAACATGAGCGGCAAATCTACCTACCTCAAACAGGTGGCGCTGTGTCAGATCATGGCTCAGATAGGTGAGCAGCGGCAAACCTTTTCTTTTAGCCTCACGTGAATTTGGAATGTTAATGGCTAGGCATTGATTTTTCTCCATTTTTGAGTAACGCCTTTGCATTATTATTGCAGGTTCTTTTGTCCCTGCTGAGTATGCCTCTTTTCGTGTTGCTGATCAGGTTTTCACCAGAATTGGTGTGGATGATGATTTTGAAACTAACTCTTCCACCTTCATGTTGGAAATGAAGGAGGTATTTTGTGTTTGTGTTCTCTTTTAGCATTAGGGCTGCTCACGTTATTTAGTTACATTTATGAGGAAAATAAATCGTGAAATTATGATTTAACTTTTTTACTTTCCAAAGATCTCTTACATAATTCACAACGTAAGTGACAGGTCCCTGATCATCATAGACGAGTTGGGCCGTGGGACCAGTGCTGAGGAGGGCATTGGCATCTGTCACTCAGTTTGTGAGTTCCTCCTTAGCCACAAGGTAGAGTATGCACTTATAGTCCTGTACTGACACTCCTTTCTGTGAATGAAATGAAAACCAGATAAATTAGATTCCTATGCTCTATATATATAATTTAACTTGCTATTGTCTGTTGTGGTACACCTCTTAAGTCAATAGTAAAGCTGTAAAGTCAATACGTATATAGCATTTGTTTTCCAGTGTTTTCATTTTTAAGGTGTGTGCTGTTTGCAGGCGTTCACCCTGTTTGCCACTCACTTTATGGAGCTGTGCCAACTCGAGTCTCTTTATCCCAATGTGGAGAACCAGCACATGGGGGTTCAGCACACACGCAGTAGTGACACTGGCACAGAGAGTGTGGTGTATACATACCTGCTGAATCGAGGATGCTCTGAAGAAAGACACTATGGTACAGAGTCAGTGCAATGTTAGTACAATCCTGTTGAAATTGATCATGAAAATTGTAACAGATTGTTTCTGCTCTTCTAGGTCTGAAAGCAGCAGAAATGACTGCACTTCCTTCAAACATAATCCAAGAGGCAAAGATAATTGCCTCTAAAGTTAGCCAGCAGCTTTTGGTATGGTTCCGATCAGCTTTTGCCTATTTGTCCTAACATCTTTGGTGCCTCAACCTGTTCTGTGGGCCTTTTATTTACAGTACGTTTTAGCGGGTGCTTTTATAGTATGTCCATTTGGGAAACAGGAAAACTGGCTTTAATGTTCAAGAAACCAATATTTGACCCTGAGTGAGTGAAATGCTTTACTGTGATGACAGAGGCCACAGACATAGGCAAATATTTGTGTGTCCCATAAATAATTCTGCTTTATATCAGAAAAGTGCTGAGTAAAGAGACACAACCCAAGGTGTGGTTTATTATTGCTCTAGGCCAAACATCACAGTGATCCGGAAACGCAGAGGCAAAGAGCTGTGTACCACCTGGCCACCCGCCTCCTGCAGACTGCTAGGAACTCCAGACTGGACCCCGACAGCTTGCGTATGTATCTGAAGGGCCTGAAGAAGCAGTATGAGGCAGAGCTGCAGGCAGCAGGGCAGCCTGCATCCATTGACACAGAAGAGGAATGACTGATTCAGCCTAAGGCAGTGATAAACTTACAAAAGGAAAGTTTTCAGTTTCATCTGAGCATATTGTGTTTAGTTTGACCTTTTTAATATTAAATAGATTTCTTTGAATTTCACTGTTCATGGGTTTCTTTTTGGCCATCATATTAAAAACATTACAATACCACATGTTAATTTTGAAAATAATGTTGTAAAATGTAAAAATATTGTAGCAAAATATATGTTAACTCCCCCAAATAAATACTGTCCTTAGATGAAGATTAAAGAAGTGTGGTTAGGGTTCAATATACCAGAGATATAAGAAATTAGATAAGAGAAGTGGTTAATTCACTAAATACCACAGATATACTGAAGGTTCCCTCCCATATAATATTGCGCTTTTTGGACTCGGGTTTAATCATAGACAGTAAAATTAATGGACTTTGAGGAAGTGCAATAACCACTCCCCGTTTTGCTTTTGCTTTTAATAAAATTTATAAATCAAGACTGTCTTGAAAAGGCGGGGCTATCTCTTGCTTTGCCCTGCGTAGTAACTGATCCGGCCGGTGTGCTTGGAGTCACAAAACAAGCGTTCCCCATCAGCCTGACTATGACCCGCCCCCGCGAACCAGAAACGGCAGATAGTGTGACGGATAGCGCAGAAGAAAGCCAAGCTGGGGCTGCCCTGGGAAGTCAAGAGTCTCCCAGAGTCAACGCAGAACTACGCCATTTCACTACTGGCTAAGGGAACAACACACTGAAGCTACAGGTATGCTGTGTTTAACGGCTCTCGGCGATATCATTTTTATGTATAGTGAAAAAGCCGCTCATTTCGGTCTAAGCCCAGCTACACACTTTACCCAGGCCTGGGAACGGCCCTTAGGACTTGAGCGGAAGAATGAAGCAGCAGACCGGGTCAGAGATTTCACGAGAGGGGGAGGCTGGGTCACTAGCAAGACGAGGCCCACGTCATTGGGGGCAGATGTCCACGCCTCCATACGGGCTAAGAGTGTGTGGAAAAAATAAAACTTAGGTGTTTCTGTTAACATTTTTGCTGGTCAGTTCTGTCGCTTAAGGCTTCCTCTGTTCTTTTACCGTAAAAGGTCGGCTAACGTTAGTAACGTTACCTGGCTCACGTTAGTTGGCTAGCTTTGGCGTTAGCTAGCTCATTCATAATGCTGATCTTTAGCCACTCTGATAAGAATTTGAGTGGCAACAAGCCTTTTGCTGTGTGGATATAACTATTATAGAAACTACTTTTATCCCTGTCACTATTGAACCCCCACTGTTTAAATAAACATTTCTTGCTAGTCATTTCGACCAAGTGAGCCTAACGTTATTAACGTTAACGTTGTGCCTCTTTCGCTTTCATAGTTAAATTGATTATAACGTGTCGTGTGACTTCAGGAGCGAGCTGGGCTAATTTAGCAAGGAAGATTAACGCTATAGATAGCGTTAGATCAGTTCTGCTATTTCTGTGATAACATGCTGTCCACAGGCAGCCTTTTCTTGTTGTAAGAACAGCTGCCATTACGTATCTTGGTTCAGTAGTGTGCACAAGGCCGACATTAGACATGACTGAGCATGCTGGGACCTGCTACTCAACCAAAGTGAACTGCCCTTGTTTAATGTTGAAGAAGCTTGCTTGACGTCAAAGTCGATGTGTTACTTTTTCTGGTACTTTTAATGAACGACACTACTGCATCTGCAATAAAGTGGTGACTAAATATATAACTAACTGCGCCCTGTTGACTTATAAATATACTTTGAGAAACGTTTGCATAGAGTCCATAAAGGTATTCCTGTTTTATTGCATGGTGTTAGTTCCTTGTCAGTTTCCTTGAGGTCTTTAAGCTGTTGGAGGGTGTGTTGGTTGTAGGGCTGGGCGATATGGAGAAAATCCGATATCACGATATTATGACCAAATACCTCAATGTTGATATTGCGGCGATATTCTAGGGTTGACAATTGGTGCTTTAACAAAATATCTTCACACTTAGATAGTAATTGTGGACATAATGTCTTAGTGAGGGAAAGGTAAATAATAGATCAGCTAGAACAGTTTGGTAAGTTCAGAAAAGAACATCACTTTACTGTAAGGTAGCCTTGAAAAGCAGGAAAAGAACACACTTATGTCATATCACGATTTTACGATATCCAAAATCGAATACGATATCTAGTCTCATATCATGATATCAATATATTGCCTAGCCCTAGTTGGTTGTACTTGATTCAATATGTTCCACGCTCAGGGAAGTGCAGACCATTTCAGAGGACTGATACTTATTAGTTTTCCCACTAAAATCTAAAGCCCTACTGTGTACTTTGCTACCGGAATACTGATAATGGTAAATTATCAGTGTGTCATCCATAGTGCTTAACTATTCAGCCATAACCATCTCTGTTGTCTTAAACTAGAGTACTAGTAACCCTAGTTCTAATTCTGATTTTAGGATTACACTTGTCTGTATGTAATTATATACTAGAGAAATGGTTTACTCAGTTTCTGTGCTTTCCTGGACCGGTTGTCTTTATATTTTGTGTGTGTAAATTGTCAGCTTAAAGATATAAAATGTTGAGTTCTGCATAGCCTAGTTTTCAAATACTGTCTGTGCTGCTTTTTGGGCCCAATAGTTATTAGGAGTTACCTCTCTGTCAATGCCTGCCAAATCAGGAGGCCTGGCCAGCCAAGTGGTTAGATTCCGGGGAGCCAACAGCCCGAGAGGGCTTTGTCCTCCTGGCTCATTTTGATGCTGGGACGAGGCTCAGGCTGCACTAGGAAACTCATCAGGCTTCAAACTCTTACACTGCTTACTCCACCCATACTTAATATGCTAAGACGGCAATGTTGCTTTAAGTTTAATTTCACAGCTTCATTTGGTCTGACATGGGAGTTTCCTGGAAAATACAATGCATATGGCATGAGTTAGAATTTCCTGAATTTGTAGCCACTGAAAGTAAGTTATTGTATTCACCGATGCCGTGCATGTACATTAGTAAATATGTACTGTAGTAAATAATGCACTATGATCTCTTTGTCTTCGGTTTTATTTTATAAAACTTTGATCTAGTTGGTGTATGTCTAGGTTTCAGACATAATCTTTAGGCCGAAGTGTGTGGTTTGGGTTTTGTCCTTGTAATATGACACATTTTCTAATGAGGTCACGGGTAAGAAAACTATGGAGCAAATGGGAAGAGATTAGAAAAAAAGAACCGTTTTAATATTTTCATTATGGTACATGTTGTTGACTGTGCTGGTTTCAACTGTGCTCTCTAAACAACTATGATATTTTTTTTGCTCGCAGTTACATATTTTCTATGAGTTTGCCCCCAGCTGTAACCTTTTGGAGCCTATCGAAAAGGATTGTCAAAATCAAAGTACTACAGAATGTTATATAAAAGTTTTTTTTAGTCAATGCTCAGAGGAAAAGCTTGGTACTTAAAAGGCTGAATTTGTTTTTTTCAGAAAGGTACGTCAAATATTAAACATAACAGACCTGGTACATTATTGTGTGGGTGGGTGTGGAAGACGTGACAGGTTTTTGAGGTGTGAGTGAATGACGTGCACCAACAACACCAAGGAAAAATGCCTTGTGTAAAAAAATAAATAAAAATACTTGGCAATAAAACATTTCTGATTCTGAATAATGGGGTCAACATTACACTATACGGCTAAGCCTGCCATTCCTCAGGAAGCCCTGCAGTGGAAAGTTATTCTTAAATGTATCATCATGGGTAATCTGCTTAATCCAAATTACTAAAGAGGTCTGCTCTACTGTGCTGACTCCTACGCTATATTACTACCCCAGATACTGAGTATATGATGGGATTGTGCAACACTTGAGGTCACTCACTGTCTGCGCAACTCTGCTCAACTCAATACTGCTGTGGCCTTAACTTGTCTGTGTTTTTCACAACAGTGCTTTTTTTGTAATAAGTGCGTAAGTTTGCACAAAGGCACTGCTGTTTTAAAGTTTGTATGACACTCTCCAGATGCATTAATGTTTGGAAAGAATTCTATTTATTTGATAACATCTTTATTTTGCACTACTACTACTTTGCCTCTTACAAAATTGCAGCACCACCTCTGATTTTTCACATCAAACATGGCATCTGAGGTGTAATCAGATTGATTAAACGGAAAGAAATAAGATAATAAGGGTGTATATAAGAGGAAAATCAAGAGAAACTGCAAGCTCCCTGCTTAAAATGTTGGACATGTTTGAATGTTTCTTAGACTAACCACATTACTTGGCTAAGTAACCACAATTATTGAGATATATATATATATATATATATATATATATATATATATATATATATATATATATATATATATATATATATATATATATATATATACACAGCAACTTCATTTTAGCAGCCATTTATTTAGTGTCTTTTATGCCAAGACAATATGACTAATGCGTACAGTTGGTGTGGTTAATCATAGTGGATTCTAGTGAGCAATAAGATGCTTTGTGCCTCAAATTATTACATTTATCATTTATTATATTAACATTTATCTGCATTTATTCCACCCTAGGAGACAACACATAGTTCCTAAGAATATCTTTAGCAGATGCTAAACTGATGAAGTCTCACTCTCAGGGCCTCTTGACTCTGTAAACTTTGCCTGCAATGGAAGAAGAACCTCCTCTCCCTTGGCTTAAAGCAGGCAGGGGTCAAACTGCAGCTGCAGCAGACCTCAACGGGTGACACTTGCATGTGGGTGTATTTTTGCCTCTTGCAAATCCATCCTGTTATGAGTTTAGAATACCACCATGTCGTCTTTGTGGGGGCTGAAGGAGGGTAGTGACTAAAAGAGACAGTGAGCCATCTTCTTTTTAAGCCTAATTGTCTTTCTGATGTTCTTGGTCTATTTTGCCCACCTTTAAACCTGTGACGTTTTCCATCTGGCTCCTACCAAGCTGTGTTTCAGGTGTATAACCCTTATTGTCTATGTACCTATGTAAAGGTGGAGAGGTTGTTAAGCTGTGTAGCTGGGGTATTGTTATCTAAATTGGATTATAGCTTAATGTTAGGAAAGGGGGTTATTAAGTCCTCTCACTTGCACCGTCTCAATGCTATTGATGTACCAACACGACCTCCCATATCTCAAACATGCACCAGTTCACATATCGCAGGCTAGATCTCATGGATGGCAGCAGTGGTGGACCTGCAAATAAATATGAATAAGACTTGTATTGGATGGATATGAGCAGCAATGAAATTACAGATTCATGTACATAATATCGTTGAGTTCTTATGTTATTGTGATCTCTGGATTTGAGCATCCTTTGCTAGTCACATTTGTTGGTAGAAAGCTATTACCATAATGTCATGCATTCAGTATGTGGAAAATATTAGATGCATACCATGTTGTGGAATAGATCAGGTCTGCATTTAACAGTCTTGATTGTGTGCCAAGTAGCCTAAATTAAATTATTAAATAATTGTTGTTTTTTTCATTCTCCTTCTCTTCAGAATGGCGGTGGATATCTACGACTCTCAGTACCTGCTCATCCTGGCCCCTTCCCTAGTCATCGCCCTTATGTTCCTCTTCTTCTGGCTCTTCATGAAGGAAACTTCCTACGATGAGGTGCTGGCCAGGCAGAAACGTGAACTTAAGCTACCACCATCTAAGCCAGACACCCGTAAGAAGAATGAAAAGAAGAAGAGCAAGAAGAAGGAGTTTGGCAGTGGAGGTGGAGGGGAGTCGGAGGAAGATCTTCGGGATTTTGATGTGGCAGATGGTGCCAACAGCTCCACTCTGGAGGTAGAAGAGGAACCTGCACTAGTGGCTACTCCAGATCCTGCTCCTCCAACACCTATTCCCTTTGTGCCTGTTTCAGTGTCACCTGAGGCTCCTGCTGGTCTGAGGGAGAGAAAGAAAAAGGAGAAAAAGGCTGCCAAGGCCGCAGCTGCTGCAGCTGCTGCTGCTGCTGCTACAGCTACAGCTGCTGCTACTGCTCCTTCTTCTGAGGAGCCAGAAGTGAACGACACAAAGCCGGTCAGCCGCAAGACAGAGCCATTCTTTGCTGCAGGCAAACAGTCCAGCCCTCCCTCTCCCCAGCTTGAGGTTCAGGTACAGGTCCAAGCCACCCCGTCTCCTGTTCAGGCTCAGACACCTCCACAGATTTCTGGAAAGAAAAAGGAGAAGAAGAAACAAAAAGCAGAGCCAGGTGAGTAGCCAAAAGTACAGTTTAAAGTGGAGTTGTTACTTAGATTCTCGTGGAAAAATGGAAATGACTAAATCTTTTGTTCAATAAATTCCTCCTAAGTCACAGTGGATGACCAGCAGCCAGAGGTTAAGGCTGAGCAGGCTCCAGCTCCAGTCAAGAAGGAAGCTCCTGTTGTGGCTGAAACCAAAGTTCTGGACGGGGCAAACCCAAGTGCTACCAGTGGCAGGAAGAAGAACTCTGCCAAGAGACAGAAGACTGAGCATGGTAATGGTGATACAAGGGTCCCACATGCTAAATTATGTCTAATTCTCTTCACAATATGAGGACATGCACCCAAGCCTGAACTTCTTGCCTTGTAATCAACCAGCTTTTCCTCAAATCCAGTAGATGAAGCCCATGTGCTGGCTGACTCAGCATCTGCTGCAAACCACCAGGCAAGCCATAACGATGATGTACATTCCAAAGGGAGTGGCAAGAAACAGAAAAATGAGACTGACAAAGGTAGAAGGGGGTGGGAGAACAAGCCTGATCCAGTATTTCATTCTTTGTTGTCTCTACCATTTAACACAAAAAACAAAACATGCTAAATTGCTGGGTGTTGTGTGTCTTAAACAGAGAACACGGAGGTGAAGCTGAAGGAGCTGCTGTCTGGTCTGTCTAGCCTGGCTCTGTCAGAGGCCGAGGCTGTCAGTGTGATGGCTCTCCTCGGGGAGAAGAGCCCTAATGCTTTGGATGCTTGGCACAAAGTGAGAGATTAATAAATGATACATCTAAATTGGGCGTTGTGACAAGGGACATTTCACACTATTTGCATTTGGCAGGAGACATTGTGTTTGTAGTTGGGACATGCTATGCCCGGTTTCCTAATGTTATGTGTCTCACCGCCAGTCTACGGCTAGGCCTGACCCAGCTGCACAGGAACGAGAGAGACTTCTTACAACTCTGCAGGAGGAGGCTTCCATTGCCAAGGACAAAGTGAAACAGCTTAGCCAGGTCTGGATTATCATATTCTTCTTAATGAAGTACATTATATGATACATTATTTATTCCCAACATATTTAAGAGTAATTCATTTGTTTGATAACCACTTCATGTGGCCTATTCTGTGCTTTAGGAGCTTCAAGTTGAGAAGCAAAAGACAGGCCGGGTGGAGGCCATGATGAGAGAGCAACGTGGAGCCATGGAGAAAGAACTGGGTAGCATGCAGGGCAAAGCACAAGGCAGCTACCAGGAGCTCCAGACCATGCAGATAAAGGTGATTTAATTTCTTTCATAAGTATGGATATTAAATCACTTGTTTCATGCATTCCCATAAGGATGCATGTAGACTGAAGCATCTTGTTTATGTGTAGTTTCAGCAGGTAAGGGAGCAGCTGGAAAGCCAGATCACTCGACTGCAGCAGGAGAACGGCATCCTGAGGGACGCGGTCAGCTCTGCCACCAACCAGATGGAGAGCAAGTCAGTGTTACACTACAATAAATAAGACCCTACTGGTCATGCTCACTAGGTATTCATATACGAATATTAGCTCATTGTCTTTGAATTTTAGCTCAGACCTCTCATCTTAAAATTATTCTCAATTTCTTCTGCCTGTGTTGCTCACTTAAGAGATCCATCTGGATGCACAGTTGCACAATGTGAAATTAGTTGTTTGATACATCCCACAATAAGCCCCATCAACCATTTTCACATCGCTCATTTGTGTGCTTTTGTTGCTTTATAGGAATTCAGCAGAGCTGAACAAGCTGCGTTCTGAGTATGCTGGCCTGATGAAAGAGCTGGCAGACAACAACAGCAAGCTGCAGCAGGAGGAGCACCAGAGGAAGTCACTGGAGGTCAACTATAAGCAGAACGTGTCCCAGCTGGAGGTACGCTAATCCAGATGCACAATGTGTTGCTATGTAGGCTGTGCTTCAGTTTTCCCAAGTGAGACACAAATGTACAAAACCTGGATCATGCTGCACAGCGTCAAATCTGGTTAAAAGTAGTGGTAACATTACCAAGGAAATGGGAGGAGGTGGAAGTGGAAGTCCTGAGCAGGGGTGTGGGGAAACTCAACTTGGGTTGGGAGGATTGTTTTGACTGTGGAAGCTGGAATGTTTGAGGCTTTGTGCTGTGAATGAACAACCCTTTCCTGTGAGACAACCAGATCAGCCCTTCCTTTCTTATTGACTGTGATTGAAGATGGAAATTTGAGCTGCTTGAAACAGAATAGTCTCAGCAAAGAACCTGAGAGCCATGGCAAGAGTTAAGATTTTGATGACCAAAATCGTTTTTTCTTTATTGCATGGACTATAAAAAAAATCAATTAAAGCGTCCACAATTAAAATTAAATTGGTTAAGAACATCCAGAGCTGTGTTTGAGTTATTGAGGAAAAGGAGGCTTGTATAAATTCAGCTAACCTTAATGCATATCAACCTCCGTCATTGACCCTACAGTAACATTGACAGTGAAAAGAAAGATTGATGGATGTCATTTGTTAGTTTAGTGTAGTGTGGAAGTACATCACTGGTTTTCTATCATAATGTGTGGAAAACGTGTTCACCAAATTGGATTTATGTCTCCATCCACAGGCCCAACTGCAGGATGCTAAGCGAAGTTGGGACGAACTGCAGAAGTTCCTCCACAGTGTCAATGCTGAGAGAGAGAAACTTCAGGCCTCAAAGCAAGGTGTTAAATATGTCCCACTAAACATTCAGTCCTTTTAACTTGTTGCTTCTACTACATTAAAGAGAATTGTCAATTACATTCAGCAACTGATTGTCTGTATATTTGTGGGTGCAGAGCTTCACAGCCAGCTGTTGGCAGTGGAGACAGAGATGAACAACAAGAACAAGGAGATCCAGACTCTACACAGCAGCCTGAGTGAAACAATTGTTTCCAAGGACATGCTGGAGCAGAGAATGATGACTCTGTTGTCCCAGCACAGTATGCCTGATGACTCAATGCAAGCCCGGGTTCAGGTGAGCCGCTACAACATCCCATTTTAGTACTCTGAAATTTTGCTTCCATATTGAGATGCACAGTGAATGTCTCTGAAGCAGAGAACAGACTGTATACACTAATACGGTCTGTGTTTAACAGGACCTTATGAATGAAAACAAAGGTCTTCAGGTCCAGAGTGAGACCCTGCAAGTCCAGAATGAAACCCTGCATGCCCAGATCTCCTCACAGGTATATTGGACAATCTTATTTACCTATGTTTAATATGCTCACATGTAGGGCTGCACAGTTAATTGAATTTTAATCACGATATTTTAAATGTGTCATTCTATTCATAGAATGCTCCGTTTTTATTTTTATTTTTTTTTAAAGTGTGTATATATATATATTTTTTATTTTTTTTATTTTATTTTTTACATGTGTTACATGACCCATTTCTTTAAAGTCGTGCCTGTGTTTGAATCTCTCTTCTTACTCTCTGCGCAGCCCCGCACCCATTAACTCAAACACGGCTCCCCAGCAACAGTGCCGGTCCACACTTCTGACATTTGTCCACAGTTTTAATAGTTAATTACCACAGCTGTATGTTTTTAAGCATGAGAGGCAAACCTGTATTTGTACCAGTGTTTCCGCTGGCAACTCTCTGCTACTGTGGTGGCCACAGCAAAAAACACAGAACAAGTTATTGAATGCAACTAACTTCAGGTCGTTGAGTAATAGAGTGTGAGACGGAGCCTGCTGGACCTGGGCGAGAGATATGACCCATGGCCAGAATATCATAGTTCATAAAAATGCAGCGCAGTGACTATACAGACATTTCATATGTGTAACTCTGCTGACCCGGCATACGACCAGTGCTGGACCCATTCATAATGAGTCAGCCGTCACTCTATGAGAAGCACACGCTTCAGTCCATCGCACTCGCCCTCTCTCCCTATCTTTTAATCAGTCTGTTATTGTTGTTGTTGAAAACAAGTGAAGGAGCTTTCTCAGAGATAATTTAAATATATATATATATATATATATATATATATATATATATATTTCTCTCCTAGGCTATGTGTTGCAGATGTATGTTATCAAACAGGGAAGGAAACCCTGTCTTTGCATTTTATTTGAATCCCAATCTATTTTAATAAAAGAGCTTGTGAAAAGTGGCTGCGGACTTAAAACTGAACATTTTTAAATCCGTTAAAGTGGGCTAAAGGAGTTTGAAGGATTCGATGCTAGGGAGTGTGGCAAGCTGGTTTAAGGCTAAAAGGGAAGAAGGCCAAATTACAGGTGTTGGGGGCATGCGACAGCAAGGGGGGGGGACCAGCTTTAAGACTTTGATCCATGAAATGTCAGGTCTTAGTTCAGGGACGTACTTTTAAACAGCAGCACTTTCTATTTTGCTTAAATGTGTTAATTTTGCAGCTCAGTGAAGCACTTTAAACCATTTAAAGTATAATTGTGCTTCAAAGAAAAAAAGTATTTACTTACAACTTATTCTTGTTTAAAATTGTTTACGTAATTTTTATGTATGTATATGGAGCATGATTAAAAAGGTGACCTTGAAATTGTTCCGTTAATGGCGACTCCGGGAAAAATTGCCCCTAAATTTTGTGCTGGTGCACCTAAAAGTTAACGTTACCTGCTGTGTTACATGTTATTAGTGTTTACTAGCATGACATGCAGCAATGTTTCTGTTACCTCTAACGTCAGTTTTAGAGCGTCAGAGAGCAACGCAGACATTAAGTGGCACCGTAATGAGGTACTGAAATCCCTGTTGATATTTCGTCCGTTAGATAACGGGCATACAACTTCAACGTAAGAGGAATGTAGCTCAATATGGATGTGTAAGCAGTTATAAATAGCCCATGTGACAATAACATTTGTTTTGGTTAAAATCAACAAATAATCGTGATAATTAATCCCTCTCAATATTGATTAAAAAAAATCGTGATTATCATTTTGGCCATAATCGTGCAGCCCTACTGACTATATGTATGTAATAACATAGATTATTTTCTAAGGTCACCCATGTCTCTCACATTGAGGAGCTACAGAAGCTGTGAGAAACAATTTAGATTTTTTTCAGACATATAGTGATTACAAGTTATACTGTTGAGCCATTTCTCATGCACTCTCCCCCTGTGCTGTTTAGATTGGCTGATAAGGAGTTGCAGAGAAAGAGTCTGGAGGATTCTTTAAATGCGGAGAGAAGCAGTGGCGCCAGTAGGGAATCTAACATGCAGGTATATTTGCAAGAGCACTTCATCTACAGATTCTTATACTAACATTGCATTAGTTTACTAGTCTGCTGGAATTTGGCAAACATGTTCTATGCCTCTCATTGTGTTCAGAGGGTTACATAAGTTGAAGACCATGTACACCACCCTGCCAGAAAAAGGGTTGACATTTGCAGATATTTTGTGTTCGGCTGCCAAACTGATTTATTTCACGGTTTTATAAACCTAACACAGAATTATGTAAATAATTATGTTGTTGCTCAAACTATTGTCAGTCTGTCAGATCCTGTATCGTCTTGGCATAATAAGGCTCTCTTTCCTGTGTTTCCTCTGCAGGCCTTGCACAATGAAAACACATCACTGAAGGCAGAAATTCTGAATCTGCAGGCACAGATTTCTGACCAGGTTAGCCATGTACCTTCAATGTTTCAAGTGTTGTGAGTTTAAAAGGCCCCTATGAGTTTGTGTGTTCTTCACTTTGACACACCCTCTCTATTTGACTCTCCCCATGCAGACTGCCTCCCAACTGGCTTTGGACCAGTTCCAAAAAGAGGTGTGTGTGAGAAAACTGGAACATATTTGAAATATGTCATCTGGTTAGGCTTGTTACTCTGTCCATTAAACTAATAAGCCATAATGAATAACTGAATGATGTTGTAAAACATTGCTCCCTACCCAGTGTCCGAGAGAAAGAGGACAATATGAAAACCGTAGAGGACCTTCTGGAGAAGGGGCTGATTGAGGTGGCCAACAAGGAGGAAGAGCTCAAGGTGTTTTTCTCTTTTGCTGCATCACACACATTTGACTGATGTCAGCATGCTTTAAGTGACTCTGCATTTCACTGCTTGCCTTGTAATCACAATCTCTAATTGGACAGAAAATCTTTACGTAAATTCTCTCCTTGATGCAGGCTATAAGAGAAGAAAACGAGGCACTAAAACAAGAAATAGAGACCCTTCAGAGAAAGACAGCAGAACATGTGAGTTGTATAAAATCTTTACTAAGGCTGCAACTACACTTCATTGTTTTTGTTTAAAAAACCAAATATCTTTTGCAACATTTATGCCTTGCGTCCACACTACTGTGGCTTTTCCGAGCCCCTTAAACCTTTTGAAAACGTCAGGGTTTCATTGTAATCAGTTCCACCTCCATCAGAAAGCACAGGGGAGACACTTTGTTTCTCTGACTATGCCTCTACAGTCGGAACTCGCTCAAAAGCTGATTGCAGTTACACTCTCACTTGCTGTACACAAACATGCTGGCCCTACTATTCTCTTAAAGAGGTTGACGCAGACACAAACGCACAATTATAAACTTATGTTTATATAAGTATATATGTTTCGCCACTTATGTAAGCACTGGCGAAAGCTCTGCGTGGAGCCTCCACAGAAGCATAAATGCTCCTTTTTTTTACTTTTTGCCATTGTTCTTCTTTTTCCAAGTATTTCAACTTATACAAATCAATGATTTTCAACCGCAAAGCAACGGTAGACAATCTGCGTACTGTTTACACCAGCACGTGCGTGCGAATGATCATGTGATATGCGTTGTCAGACGTGTAAATATGGATGAAGATTAGTTCTGCCGCAGAGCTAATGTGTCTGTGTAGACGAAGATCATTTTTCTTTGAAAATGCAGTTTAGTAGTGTTGATGTAGCCTGTGGATGTAGAGTGTGTTCTCTTAATTAAATTGTCTTTTACCCTTATCACAGGCATCATCAGAGTCGATAATTGAAGAACTTCACAGCAAGTAAGATCAATAATTGACTTGGGTATTTTACGATTATGGCAATGTAATAGTACCACAGTCTTATGATCACCCAACCCCCATCCACAACAAACAAAGACACTGACTTTCCGTAACAGTAGTCAGTGAGTGACAACGCTTCTTACTCTACTGTAAGCATTTAAAAATGAATTCCTCCTGTCACTGAGGAGACACACCCCTGATAGTAATTCTCCACTGGCACAAGAGGCTGTGCATTGTTAAATATCCTTTTGTCACGGATATCATTATATATGTACATTATCAGCAGATTCTGTGTGACGTCAAACTGTTCTCTATGATGAACCATGTGTTTTTTTTTTTTTTTTACTTTATAGGATCCAAGAGAAGGAAATGAAGCTAAAATCATTGGAGGAGAGTTTACAGACGGCACAAGAAAGCAGCTCTACCAGAGAGAAGACAGTTGAGGTGTGGTCTTTTTCTATTTCAATGAAATACTGTATTTGTAAATTTCAAGTGCTCTACCTTTTATATTGTTCATGTTGTATTGTCCTACTTTGAGCTCTTGTCTAAAGCTGTTTTTGTCTCGCAGGCTCTGGAGCAGCAGTTGGCTGCCCTGCAGGTAGAGGTAGAGCAGCTGAGGCAGAAGGAGACATCGGAAGAGCTGACCAGATCTGGTACCCAGATCCAAGAACTCCAGGCTCAGTTAGTTAATCCCCACACTTCAACATGTCTTCGTCCAGCATTGCCTTCACAAATCCGACTAATGATGAGCGCATCTGACCCACAGGCTAGCAGCAAAGGACCATGAGATCCAGATGCTGCAGGCTGAGCTGGAGGCAAGGACTAAGGAGCTGAGTGAGAAGGTGGAGCAGATACACCAACAGGTGAGGAACGATCTCAAGTGCGACACATTCTATGTTTTAAATCAGGAAGATTTGTTTAGCTGTAAAAGATTTTTACCAAGTACGCATAGTAGAACAAACAGGCCAATTCTGACCAGTGACTCAGACAAAACTGACAAAATTGTTTGAATTTATCTTAAATTTAGATTTATTTTGTTACGAGGGTCATAAGAGATACAATTTTTTTTTTTGATGGATTCTTTTCCCCTCCCTAAATAGAAGTCCCACACAGCAGTGCCTAGCCAAGAGCTACTTACAGCGTGAGTAATGTTGCAATCCATATAACAAATACATTTTCTACACACATATTTTCATTTTAAAAGACCTGTAACTACATAATTCAAAATGAGTGGTTATGTTGTTGTCTATTAGGTTGTCAGAGAAGGAGAAGCAGGTCTCAGATCTCCAGGGTGAGCTGGCTGAGCTGAGGGACTCCCTGGAGCTTCATAGGAAGAAGAACAACGTAGGTTTCCTACAGTGTTGCCCTGAACTGTAAAACACCAGTGACTGCTCTGCGAGACATCATCCCCTTCCCTTGTGGTGTTCCCCTCACACTGGAGTTGCACACAGCATACATCCATACTTCTCGTTGTTCACTGCCGCTTAGTCCCACTTGTTTTGCTTTGTGCTTTCTTTAGCTAAGGTTGTGTTTTCAACATGATTGTAAACAGATGTCTAATTTGATTTGGATTGCTTAAGATGAACGTTTTCACAACCGGGCTTCCAGCCTACTCATGTTATGCTCGCAATTGGCCATGACTGTTTCAGCAAGCTTGTCTGTGCTTGTGGGTGATTCAGAGCGTTAGAAAGTCTCCTACCTCCTTTTATGTATGTATGTATTCATTTATTTATTAGAATTATTTTGGGGGGTATTTGCATTGAAAAGCATATTTATGTGGGCTTTGTTTTCTAATTTTTGTATCTACCTTATATATTACCTTAATTTGAATAGACTAGTACTTGAAATACTAGCAGAACTTGAAGTATCAGCAGGACATTGTTACAATACATATCTTGCATACTGTGTATGTTGCTTACCCACACAAGGTGCGAGGCTGTGACTCTAGAGGCTATTTGTTCATACTTATTTTTAGTGGTTGGAGCATGGGTAAAAAACTGAGCGTAGCAATTTTAAAATGAGAAATGCGTTCGGTTTGTTCTGTTACTCTGCCAGTCTTTATTTGAGGGTCACTGAATGCATATTTCCTGAGGCTGAACTGAAAGTAGTATCTCTCTGGAACTGACCAAAACAGGAGCTTCGGGAGAAAAACTGGAGTGCAATGGAAGCTCTGTCAGCTACCGAGGCCATGCTTCAAGGGAAACTCAGCAAAGCTGTCAAGGTTCGACACCCCACCTCAGTCTGCTTCACTTTAGTTCCAATCTGATGCATCCCCCAAAATGCTGTTTTTTGCCATAATTGACCCAGTGAGATTTATTTTCGTCATCATCCATTACAAAGCTGCATACTCATTTACCTCATTTTCGCCCGTCCCCTCTGTTGTTTGGCTTCAAGTTTTTCAATTGGCCTTGTTAACCTGTTGAACCATGCTACTCCCCTTGGGAATCTCAGACTTTATTAACTTAACATATATTGGTTTCATTAGCGGATACATTTTTTACATTAAGCTCTGAAATATATAGATTTCTCCTTACCCAAAGCTCAGACTGATGCTTGAAAATGAGTGTGCAGTGACTTAGAAATTGTTTCACTAGATGTCATTAGGTTGAGATACATGGTAATCATTTCTGCTGCTTCCTGTTGGTCATGTCACTTCTTGCATGCCCCCCCCCCTCCCCCCAACTTTGGGACATCCATACTGTCAATGTCACCAGTTTCTCTGTCAATGGAAATCTTAGTAATTCACTTTGATTTTAATGCATTATTTTTAAAGGAAGTGTGATTATTTAAAATGTTGAATGAATATGCAACAGTGGCCTTTTGTTTCCTCAATGCTCTGTACTCCTGACTGAAAGATATTTGTGAAACTAAATGTAAAGCAAAATCTACACAATATATGTCTTGTAGCTGTAGATCACTTTTGTGTAGACGGAGTTGGCTACAAGATAGCTAGTCTATTAACAGTTATAGTAAGCGCATATTTCTG
Source organism: Etheostoma perlongum (assembly GCA_026937815.1). Taxonomy (NCBI): domain Eukaryota; kingdom Metazoa; phylum Chordata; class Actinopteri; order Perciformes; family Percidae; genus Etheostoma; species Etheostoma perlongum. Next base: position 11,964,574 of record CM049390.1, on the reverse strand, counting down.
CCCTCCTCACTTTACATCAGGGTAGGGTACATGCTGAACCATTGACACGGCAGCTGCTCTTCAGCCATCTGAGTACAGTAGAAACAACCTTCTGAGAGCTGAGCCAGGGAGTTCCTTGGCAGCTGTTGTGTACTGTCAGTGCACACTGGTTGTATTTAACTCTATACACTCGTTTCAGAGCTGCCTTGTGACACGGTGTGCTAATGTGAATAGTGGTTAGAGTGCCAGCTGGCTAGTGCTTGTCATACGCTTTCCCTTCAGGCCCTCAGAGTGACAATACATGATGCTAGCCTATTGTGGGAGGACTGATAGCTACCGTCTTTATTTATTGAAGAGTTTCAAGGTACTTTGTACAATTTCATGATGCATGTTGATGTATTTGTGGTTACAGGAGGACTGTAGATGTGATGTGCTCTGAATGTGTGGTTGCTGACAGTTGGTGTAGGTGTGGCCTGTTGAAAGATGCTGATGTTTTCTAAGGGTAAATGGAAGTAGGAGTGAGACAGCGTTTATCCTGATCCTTTAGAATTGTAATTACAAAGATTATGTGAAGTGAATCATTCCTGTAACATCAATTGGAGCAGCTTGATGCATGACTTGATTGGTTTAAAACAACCTCATGGAAATTAGAATAAGGAAGAAGGAAAGGTGGTGGTCGTATCTGCTCTGATGATCACTAAACATTGTCTTCGAAGTGACTGAACTATGTGAACAGCTGGTGCTCAATCTCCTCTCCTCTCTTTTTGTCTCTTTGCCCACTTGTAGGAGAACCAGACAGTACTGGCACTGTGTCAGGCCGAGTGTCGAGATGTTCTGCACAGACTTCTGCCCCATGTGCCTCTCCCCAATGAGCAGGTATGACAATATGGGATTTTTACCTCCTTGCAAATTGTGTCTTACTTCGTTGCACTTAATCCTCCAGTGGCATGATGTTGCTCTTTACTCTTCATCTCTTTCTAATAGAACCATCAGCAGTGGCTCCACAGATTTGAGGGGGCAGTAGCTGAAAGCTCAGCTGCACAAGCCACCCTTGCATCAGGGGACTCTAAGGTAAATAAAGTGGAAATAATGTAAATTTGAACATCTTTCCTTTTTAGATTTTTAGGGAGAAAATCTCACTCACTCACTCACTCAAACTAGGGACTGGCTGAGAAGCTGAGAGAGGCAGAGGATGCTCAAAAGATTCTACAGAAAGACTGTGAGACATACAAGAAGGTGTTAGCAGAGACGGTAAGATAAGGTTTTAACATTTGTGCTTCCGTATTGGTGGCTCTTGCTGAGCTGTCATTCTGCTGCATTCACAGGAGGGCATCCTGCAGCGCCTCCAGAACAGCGTGGAGCAGGAGGAATCTCGCTGGAGGTTGAAGCTGGAGCTATCGCAGGGAGAGCTCCGTGAGGTGTGTTCAGGTTTAGCCGGAAACAACTCTCAGATTGAATTATTAAATCTATATTGTTGCACCATGTGTGGGTTTAATTGCGAAATTCTTCTGTCTCTTCCCTTAGATGAGCCTGAAAGTCACAGCTCTGGAGCAAGATGTTGAGAGACTAACTGATGGAGCAGAATTGGAAAATGTCAGTCCAGTTGAAATGCACAGCTCAATTAAAACTGACTTATTGTAGTTCAAACATTCTGCCATTTTAACCCGTGTTTGTCTCGGCCGTATCTTTGAACCTCTGTTGTGCTCTGTAGCTTAGAAGAGGAAAGGAGCACTTGGAGTCTGAGTTGGAGAGGGCGGAGCGTGAGAGTGCCACCTATGTAACAGAAGTCAGAGAGGTGAGCAGAAACTTTACTCCATCACCCAGTCAAGTCATAGTGTTCATCCTCATGTGGCAAAAGAACAAACTGTTTTTACTTTCATGTCCATCGCATGTTTTAATGTTTTTGTGACATCCTGTTTATTTGGGGCATATGAAGTCCACACAACATATTAAATAGTCCATATTCAGCTCTAGCAATGACTCAACTTGACTTACCAAACTAACTTAATAGACTGCTTTTGGTAATTTAGAGTCATATGCAACAGGATCCTGTGGTTTATTTATAACACAACTCTGATAAATAGTAAGAGCCTTCCCTTTTTGTAGAAGTCTTATGGCCTGATCAGCTCATATCACTGCATAGACAGACTTACAGACTACAGTTCTTGTAGGGCTGTCCTGGATTGACTCTCAGACTCCCATTAAACACATCTCAAAACTCAATTTCAGCTCAAAGATCTGTTGACTGAATTGCAGACCAGACTTGATGGCTCATATACAGAGGCGTTCAGACAGAATGAGGAGCTGAATTTGGTAAGCGTTGCTCACCCTCTAGCTAGAACCTCAGTGACGTGCTAACTCAACCCTTAGAGAATATATTCTTGGATTTTAAGAGCAGGAAATATGACTCCTGTCAAGTAGAAAAAAACAGAGATGCATAATGATGACTCATGTTCACACTCGGTGATAGTTACTAACTTTTTGTTTTCTACACTGGCACTAAATTCATCTCACTTTGCCTTTTTAGGCATCTAACAAATGGCCTACTAGTCAACTTGCCTTTCTTCTGCAGTCCAAAAAATATCAAATGTGCTCCACTTTGTTCCTCTTCAGATATGATTTTACTGTACACCTTGAACTGCACCGCTTCTGTCTTCTTACAAACCATGTCTGTCTGGCTGTCTGTCTCTCTCTTGGCCTTTGTCTTGCCATGTCGCTGGACACTTTACTGTTTGGTCTTTGTGTAGCGTTAAGTCATTTGTATTTTGGCTGCGTTCAGACCAACAATAGCACTATCAAAAATGCAGCTCCCTGATTAATTACAATAAGGACTTGAACAACAAAACAAAACAGGACCATCAAACTTCTGTTGCAACACATTGCTACATTGGTCCGTACGCACAAGTACATATCCCTAGTTACTTAAGGTGAATGATGTCATGTAACTTCCTATCTTGCAATCAAAATGACAGTGAGAACTTACCAGAGTTGTAAAATCCTGTTTCAAGGTATCCTAAACCAATGTGCAGTATTGTGGCCTCTGATAAACCTTGAAACATGAATGTATTAGTCAACCTAGACTTCTCGGATCACGATTCAGCTTATTACCAATACCTGTAGCAACATGCCCACACCAACGCAGCCCCTTGCACTGTTTTATTTGTGCAATTCTTGGTTTGAACATGGCCTATGTAGGACAAGCAAACACTGTTAAACACTGTGCAAATCTTCACCACATTTTCTATGTGCATTTAATGTAGGCAGGAGGCTCTCAAATGCTCTGTGTACATGTAATGCTAAATTATGAATGAGATTCACATGTGTGAATGGAACGCTATAATGTGCTGTTGAGCGTGTGCTAAGTGTCCGTTTTGATTCCAGCTGAAAAGCCAGCTCACTGAGACTCTTTCCAAGCTGGAGACTGAAGAGAACGAGAGGCAAAAGGTGGCTGGGGACCTGTATACGGTAAGAATATTTGTTTATATTTTTAATCACACTGCTGATATGTATCCATGACTAGGACACATTGTTAACATGTGGAACTTTGTGTTCCTTAATCCAGGCCCAGCAGTCTCTTGATCTCATCCAAGGGGAACTCTCAAAAGTGACTGACAACGGTGATGACCTGATAGAGAATAGCAGTCTGTCGTCACAGAGAGTAAGAGTCTGGGGCAGTGTGGGTGCTGTAACAGTTGGTGTTCTACTTTGCATGTACGGTAATTAAGTGGTTACATTGAGCTCTAAATCAGCAATTCTGTCTCTGACAGGAAGAGATTGACAGAAAGGAAAAAATGACTGCAGGACTGAACCAAACAGTCAGAGAACTGCAGCAGCTGCTACAAGGCGTCAGCCGGCAAATCACCAAGAGAAAGGAAGGGGTAAGGCCTGTTACTGTGCTGTTCTTACAGCCCAATAAAACATTACAGTATCTTGCATTGCATTTGTGTATTTGAATGTGGAGTCTGAACATTCTGCTTTCCTCCAGGGGGCTGACAAAGATCTGCCCAAGGTATAGTGAGGAGGCCAGACCCTCCCTTCCCCACTCAGCCACCTACAGAGACCACCTTTGACCTTCGGTCTCATCACTACCACCGTCACACCATTCTGCCACACCCTTTCCCCAACCTCTCCTCACCTGTACTGTAGGCAGCCTCCAACTGACTCTGGCCCAGTCTCAATGTTGGCAGTGAGGGAGCAGGCAGAGGTTACTGTTAATTCCAAACACTCCAGACACTGTACCAAATCACACTACACCACTCCCACCACATTCCTCTTTATCAGCAGCATCGCCAGTTAATTTTTATTCTAAACTTAAAAATGACATCCAGCATAATTTTAAACTGTGTGGCAACCATTCCTCTGTTTAAAACACCTGTATTTTTCAATGAAATCTTTTGAATACTACAGTAGTTTTTGTTTGTCAAGAGAGGACAGTGATGCAAATTCCCAACTTGATGACACAAACTTTGGGTTTTTAGTCCTTTTTTCTTAACTTAATAAAGATATGTATAGTTTAAATGTACCAGTTAGGACCTGCTGAAATACACTATGTTGTTGCTCTGTTTGCCTCCTGACCAGTAAACTATAACAAACTACGCTTTAATGAATGCATAGCTCCATGCATACCTTGGCTTAGCATTGGGTGGGAGAAGGGAGATTTAAAAGGGGTCTTCAGCATATCCGCAGGGCCACTATGTGACTGTAACTATGGAGATGCATGGACATATCGTCAAGTCGGTACTCCAACTCCAGAGAGAAGGGAGTCTGACCCTGGTTGTGGGAAGAGAAGGCCAGGTCAACAGTGGAGAGGTTTTTATTACTGCAACTACTCTAGGAGTAAGTGTCCCATATCATCTGTAATCAACACTCGCTATATTGTTGCTAAGTTCATTAACACTGAAGATTTTGTTCTTTTTGTAACAGGCGATGTTAATAAAAGGGATGCTTAATAAATCTGTCGAGTTTCATGTGTTGAATGTTTTTCCACTGCACTTCTTTCTCCCTACCACTGTGGGGCAGCATGGAACCTTAGTTGACATTTCAAACTGATTTGGTTCACAGTCTTGAAAAACCTAAATATGCACAGGGAAATTACAAAGCTTCTGCTGGCGGGTATAATTCTTGCTTGACAAAGTATTCATCAGACTTCCCCTTACATGATAAACATGTCTGTCATGTAGTGGTGATATTTTAGTTAAGTGGTTTGAGTTAGAGAGGTAATTTACTGTGCAGCTTAAATCATGGAACATTTGGGGTGTAACCAGTTTCCTGTAATGGTAACATGCTATATAATCCCTCAGAATAGGAGACTGTTTCTCACCTCCTGCATGAGGGTATACAAAATATTTCCTATCAGTAAGAAGACATGAAAGGAAGTGAGAATTTAACTGGTAGCTTAAACAATCAAAAGCTTACCATGGATAACATCTGACCGGGTCACTTGTTAATGCTGCGAGTGGCTGAAGTGTATTGTAAATTCAGATGTGCATTTTTTCTTCTTCTATATCTTTGTAATGTTTTAGATTTGGGCTCCACAGCTACCTTTCTATTCTATTTTGTATTATTTAAAAGATGAATTAGGTTCTGTGGGACTGGACCTGACTTTGGCTATCTGCACAGTACCGCTCTCATTGCATCTTATAACCTTTAAAACAAGAGTGTTGTGCTGGGGGTGCGGTGTCGGGGTCAGTCAGTGGCGCTAGCAGCATGGGATCAGCACATTCCTCACATTCTCCCACACTGTCATGCTGCAAGTCAGCTGATTGGAGAGCTGGCTTTTACCTCCATGGAAACCTCGCGACGAAACAGGCATTAGTGTATCTTCAACATACACGTCATTAACTGGATAACAAAGGGAATGTCTTTCACAACCTGCTGCTTTAAATGTCTCTAAATAAAATAAACAAGCTATTTTATTACATTTCATTGTATGATCATTTAAATTTGACGTAAAACGTATAATGATTCTACAGTTGTCACTTTTATCTCGTATGATAAGTCTTATAATTCTTAGAAAAGCCTGTCAACTTGTGTGGGTAAATGACAAAAGATTTAACTTTGTGGGAAAAACCAGCAATAAATCTGCCCGAGGTTCGTCACATTTGCGGATAGCCTCATGACTTCCATAGAAGGTCTGAAGTGCCAAAGAGCAGTTAATAGGGGCTTTGTCTTTCTTATGTCATCATTGCTCACACTGATGATCTCAATTGCGCAATTTAGCTTGTTGCGGTTTTCCTCTGCTTTGAATGCTTCTTGCCTGGTAACATTAAACTCCTCCTCCTAAACTTAGATTTGCACTCGCACTACGCCAGCACAACTTCAGCAAAGCAGCCCACTCCCTGCATCTGCTCTTTATCAGTGTGGTATGTGCTAGAGAGCCTTTGATCTCCCCCCCAACACTAGTGTGTGTGTGTGTGTGTGTGTGTGTGTGTGTGTGTGTGTGTGTGTGTGTGTGTGTGTGCGCGCACATGCGGGAGGGTGAGTCAGACAGACATAGAAAAGACTGTAGTGGTCGTTTACACAGACAATGCCCAATGGATGAAGGCAAGCGGAAAGAGACAGTGACACAAAAGAGCAGTAAACATTCATTCGTTCATCGTTTTAAATCCAGCCCCTTGGCCTGTAGTTAAAGGCCTAATGCAGCTTGACCCTTGTGCACAACTGCTGAAGTTCACTCTGCTGTACTATTAATGGGCAAGTATGTGCAACTATGAACGGAACCAACAAATGTCATGGATCAATCTGGGTTGTATTGCTTTCAAATGGAATAACACATTAATGTACCTTATAGTACTGCAGAGTTTAAGTACAAATGGGTGGGGAGGCAAGTACCTTCATGGGCCCCAGTGACCCCCTACTACTTTTTGTTTTTGTGCCAAGTGTTATTGCACTTTGAAACTGAACACCAGTTCAAACAGGTCATTATTGCAGAGGCAATGGGACCACTGAAGGAGCCTGAAGCAGTAAGGGCATCTCCAACTATGCAGGGTCTTGTGAAAACAAGACAGAGGCAGTAAAATGTTGATGAGACTGCCAGACAAAAGTGGAGTGACACATTCATCAGAAAGGCGTGAGAACAACATGTGGGATATTGGGTTGAGAGGTTCTTGACATCCTCACATAAGGTGTGGACATTTGGTTATATTTGACAGTCTGTTAGTCCTTCTCAGAAGGAGCAATTAAGCAAATAGGCCATGATGTTATTATTAGATTAATTGGTATCTTCTCACATGGAGCCAAGTGACTAATACGATATTACAAAAAGAAATAAGCATATACCTGAAGGCTGGTAAATGGGATAAAAAGGATCAAAATAAGCAATGATAATGTGAAAATAAAACTCCCAGGCATGCAGATAAATAGTCACGTTATTAGGATTAGGTTAAATAAACAATCGCATGCATTAGCCAACTGCAATAAAGTCATAATCAAATAAAGTTCTTAAAAGGACCCAGGGGCTCACCAATAAAATAAGCAAACCTGATTTCACCATCTTTTCATTCTTTGCATGTTATCGTCAGGAAATGTACCAGGATGATTATTTTCACCATGTGTTTCCCACTATTACTGCCCCACCTTCTGCCCCACTTAGGCCTGTGTAACTTTATACAATAGCAGTCATTTGTAATAAAACTGTGTGATCCTTAATACATTTGTGTTGAAAAAGAAGTAAGTCGTATGATATATTTAAAGGACATTACGACAACAATGTAAACCCTTATTCTCGTTAGACATGGGAAACTGGAAACTTTGCAAACATATCATGAAAAGTATGATCCCTTTAAGGATTCCCAGATTGTACTCTTTGTTTACATAATACAGGGTGCGAGCCATGAAACATGCGAGGTGGCAAAAGTAGGAAGTTTCACTCTCAAATACGGTAAGGTTGTTTACCCAACCATAAATTAAAAGCTAAATACTTTCCTCTAGTGTCATTAATAACTAATTAATAACTTATAAAACTAGACATGGCACACTCAGGTCGAAAACACTGTTTTAAACAAATATTTGGTATGGAGTCCCCCTACACAAAGTAAAGAAAAATGGAATGGTACATTCCGGCCCTGCTCCTCTCTGTTTTTCTATCTGCTTCAGAGCGGATTCAACCGCCAAGTAAGTTACATTTTGCCATGTCACACTAAAGAAGTTTAAAATCAGTTTATTTATTGAAATCTGGATTGGCGTGGGCACAGAGACATATGCCGCTGGATATATGATCTGAAATGAGACCCTGTCCTGTTTCTTGAAGATAATTTCCGGTGATTTTTGAGCAGCTGTTATTACTGTATAACGTTAGCTAGCTAATGTTACACAGTGAAGCCAGAAGCCTCATGTTTTCGTCAAGCCAAGAGGAGCACTGCGCCCCGTCCAAAGACCCAGTGAAATACGGGGAGCTGGTGGTGCTAGGGTGAGTTTTGCTTTGCAGATACTTCACGATAACTTTACTTTACAGACTCCTACATTGACGTTAAAGCCAGTATTTCTTACGGAAGTTTTACAAGAGGGCACTCATAGCTTAGCTCACTTAGCGACGTGAGTGTAAGTTTAGAAAAATAAGGTGTGTAAGGTTACTTTAGTAATGTGCTTTTTGTTTTAGACAAACATCGACTTGTACACAGCTAAGTGAACTTTCTAGAAATATTCAAGAATAACGTTAAGCCCAGTTTGGATTCACGCACTCACGTTATTCCACTAATTAGACACGTGCGTAATCAGAAATGTGTACATTTTTGTGTTGAGTTGGTGGCAATGTTTTAATTGTCTGACAATTGGGGAATAAACAACATTTCTGCTACATCAATCACGCAATGTCCACACAAAATAAAAGTTCAGGTCAACTGTAGAAACCCGGTGCTTGAATCCCCAGGCGCTCCTTCCTACCTTAAAAGTTGGGTAAGGATTCATGGGGTTTAAGGAATTCGGATGTGGTGATGGTTCCCCTCCCCCAACCCTCAAGGTTCTTCCTATTTTCAAAACAATCTGAAGCTCAGACCGCACAACGTTACGTTTTTAAAACACATTTCCGTAGTCTCGCGCATGCACTACAAAGCCATGGTTTGTTTCCAAGATGCTAAAATTATCATATATCATTGTTACAGTTCAATAGTTTGAAATCACACACCATACTTATCCCAACACAACGCTGATTTCTTTACATTCACTAATGTCTGCTGTCCACATGGTCAGGTGGGGGACCTTAACCGTTACCAGGCCTTTGGACTACTAATGACTAACATCAGGAGTAGGGAGTGTGGATAAAATCCTCTAACACACAATATCCAATTTTATATCACGGTATCCATGGAAATCGTGATATGGGTAAAAGTGGATTGTTTGATTGAATTACTACACAGGTTATATGTTTGTAGCTATGCCAACAAATTAAAACACTTAGAATCAATGAGACATAATCCCCTAAACCATCAATCACACTTATCAGATTAATTTTCCATTGATCGACTAATCAATAAATTAGCATTACATCAGATGGATGTTCAGTTGTTTGTTAAAAAAAAGTGAAAAACATGTTTTAATAGTTTTGACGTTAATACTGAAACTATCATATTGACACTAGTATTGCAAAAAATATTGAAAACAATACCCAGCCCGAATCTGCAATGTTAAAAAAAATAAGGCAGTTATAGTGGCATTAGTATACGTGTCTCATCCTGCCACTGCGTAAAAACTGCTGTGGCTTTTTCTTGTCACATCTATTTTAAAACCACTGCTGTGTTCTTTCTGGATTTGTTGAGGAGAAACCATAGCCAGTTATCACTTTGAACAATCATGTTTTGATGAACTGTCAAGGGCAACAGCCGCCACAGACTATGGAAAACACCTGCTGTGTCATCAGTGATTAGAGTTTGGCCACTACTGCAAACTACTTAAAACTAGCACTTTTAGGTGTTTGTGCTGTGGAAATTACATGTACTGTATATGGCTTTTGTTTCAAGCCCTTCAATTGATATGCCTATAAAGGTTATATATGCAGAGCATGGTAGAGTGTGGTTTTGTCCCTTGCCCTCCACTCATGCAATCACAGCCATGCTGTTATTATATGGGACAAAAAAATGCTGACTGCTTATTACCCCAGGCTGAACATGCGGCATGTTTGAAGCTGATACTTTTGTTCTCTCTCCTGACATAAAGACACATATTTAAATCAGATGTGACAGGTGTATAATCACTGCCATGACATCACATCCCACTGATAAAATTGATGGTAGACAAGATAGCTGACAGCATGGAACAAAGCTTGTTTGAGCAGCAGTTCCCTTCAGTGGTTTGTTGTCATGACCATGGTGGCTCTTATTACTTGCATGGCTGCCCCCCATCCCTGCCTGGGCAGATTGGCTTGGTGCTGGTCAGTGAGGGGTGGGGTGGCTGCGTGGGTATCCTGGAAATGAAAGGATGGATTGATCAGGACTCAGCCTTTGCCTCTCCTCAGCTTCCTCTGTTCATTGTGGCTGGGAGACTAAGCCTATTGATTGAACTTTGTACATTTCTCCCTCAAAGAACCGCTCGGTAAAGGAAGTGTACAAATCAACTTGGGGGCATCTTTGGTGCAAACTGGCACTGATTGTTGAGATGGCTTTTCTTTTTAAAAATCCCATTCATCCAAGGAGGAAAAGAGTTATTCTTTTGCGTTCCTCAACTCCACAACAAGGCCAGTGTGGAGCTTGTGTGGTGTCAGTATCTTGTGCAAGGTTAAATCAGTCAGATGGATACTTGGGCCCATGACAGCTTAAATCTTAGTCAGGTGACTGGTGCTCTTCTCATTCACGGTGCCATCTGGCTGCCTCCCATGTAGTGACGATGTACTGTTGATGTACACTTTAGATCAACCTATCTGAAGCACTAATACCCTGTAGTCTTACTTTGCAGCAGCACTTCTGTGCCATCTTCTGTGACCCTTCTAAGGCCACCCTGCCTCTATGTCATGCTAATGAGGGCAATAAAAACTCAGCACATCTCCCTATTCTGCAAACACTAGCCTTTCATTCAAGCATAAGAGGTAGGAGGGGCTGTTGGCTTCTTAAGGCCTCTTTACCGTTGCCGTTCCCACCTGTTGTACAATGACGCTGACGCGCCAGGATTTAAAGTGTGCGACCAGAGAGCAGCTCTATTTTTTCAGTGGCACACAACAAAGCGGAAACAGGAAGCATGGACAAGTTTGAGGGCAAGTGGATGCCATGACTCTCAGAATGACTGCAAGTCTCTCTTGTAAACTTACTGGGTTGAGATTACTTCTTTTATGGTGAATTAAAGGCGTGATCTGATGAAGTAGGTCATTGAATTGTTGTGCAGACATTCTGAAGTAAGAAGCAAAGTGCTTCTCTATGTCTATCATCCTCATTTGTTTCATGAAGATATTGAACTCACCATGTTTATGTCAAAGGACGAACATTCCACTTTCTTTTTCTTAGTTTCTTTGCAAGCAGGCTCAGAAAGCAGCTGTTCTTCCTCATCCATTGACTCCAATGTCATCTTAGCCGCTGTTGACGTTGACATCAATGCTGCTGCCAGTTCTGCCATTCTTTACCTTTTTCTTCTTCTTTAGTAGTGTGACATCAAAATGACAGAGCTCACTGGCGCACCAGGATTTAAAGTGCGCAACCAGAGGGGACTGTGAAGAGGTCTTTAGTACAACCCTCGCGGATAGGTGATATACCAGAGTCTTCTTATCCCTGCTCATAAGTATTGGAAGGTAAAGCCGCTGTCTGTCTGGCACAGGTCAAAAGGGAAAACACTCACACTTGGTAGGAGCGAAGCTCTAAAAAGCCTATCCCAACTAATGTGACGTTGCAGTTCCTTGATAAGGCATGTGTGCTGTTTCTCAAAGAGCCAGGGTTATATTACATTCTGCAGTTAGAATTGTTGAATTGTCTATATGGTGAAATGCCAAGCTGCAAATGATCTGTGTGTGTGTGTGTGTGTGTGTGTGTGTGTGTGTGTGTTTTATGTGAGAAGCTCCAGAAAAAAAAACTAAGTTGTAATTGAATGATATATTGGCATAGCTGTTCTTTATTTAGGTGGGATTTTCTAGGGCAGGTTGGATGAAATTCGAGTATAGAGTCAGCACTCTATTAAATTAGCTTTAGACGTGTGTTTATTGTTAGTAATTAGTAATGTTTTGTTCTTTAATTTTAATGTGCCTTCTGTCCTGTATTTTGTTACCAGAGTGAATGTCTTTTTAAAGCACCATGTAAAAGGAAACCATTGTACATATACAAGTGAAAAAATTTGAGAAAAAACTAATACTATTATTTATCCACTTTTTATTCTGCCATTTTCCTCCGGCTGTCAGTGTTTTAGCTGTAGGTTTGTCCACAGTATAATCCAGTGCCTCTCTAGCTCTCTGTGGGTGGCTTGTCCTACAGGTCAGCTGTGTGCTCTGTGCTGACTGGGACCATGTGTTTCCATGTCTGGCCAGCCGTAAAGAGACAGGAGACATGAGACATAGGCAGAAAGAGGCTCTTGTTGCTACTGTTGCATTTGTGTTGTAACAAGGAGAGATGTCTGTAGTGGTTGATAGAGGTCACTTCTCCATGAAAGGTATTACTATCTTGGAGATTTCAATAGTGATATTTCTAGTGTCTGTTTAGCACACTGCTTACATGTGAGTGTGTGTGTGACAGAAGGTCTGTGTGTTGGATAGGAGTAGGGCATGGTGTGTCCCAGCTGTAGTAACCAGCTGGAGGATGGGGGGAGGAGCAGTCCTACCGGAAGGGGCTTCTTCATTCATAAGGAGCTGTCCCTAGGCTAAGTGCCCCATGCAGCAGACTGAGACTGGAGTCTGATATTGAGAAGTGAAAACCGAGAATGCTCTTAGGTGATCTTCTGGTGGTGCTGAGGATTTGAAATTGAGATCTTAGAACTTTCTGTATCAGTGTAAAAAATCCAGCTATGAGAGAACATGTTTCATGTGAGCCCAGTTCTCCACACAGTGATAGCAAATATGATGTGAATCAAATAACTTGCTTCTGCCTGGGACCAGTTTATGTCGAGGAACAGCTGCCGTTTACAGAGTTGGCGCCCTGAAATCACAAATACCAGAGTGCATTATGTAATAAGAGACATTATCCAAGGTAATGCTTAGATTGCTAATAGGGTGCATTAGATTGCCAGTGATGTAATGCGTAGCAAAACTCCTTTTGCAAACGTGCATTTTTCTAATTCTCCCTTTTACTTTTTATGATTTACAGGAATTTAGCCTGTAAATGTCATTAGACGCATCTTTTTTTCAGCTACCAAAAATTGATTTGTGTTTTCTCAACATATTTGAACTGTTTTGCTTATTTGCTGTCCTTCCCTCCACCCCTCCCGTGACAGGTACAATGGCTCTCTGCCCAATGGAGATCGGGCTAGACGGAAAAGCAGATTTGCGCTATACAGGAGGACCAAAGCCAACGGTGTTAAGCCAAGCACTGTGCACATCCTCAACACACCCCAGGCCAGCAAGGTACAGAACAGATCAGTGGATAAAAAAGTGATTTATTGAACAGACTCTCCATTAGAATGAACAATTGTCTGCCTGTTGTTTTTTGATGTATGTTTTAGTATGGCTGGGAATCTCTTGGTGCCTTCGATTCTGATTCAGAGGCCAACGATTCGATTCTAAGCCAATTACCGATGCATCTCGATGCAACAATTGTTTTATGTACATTTTCGTGCGTGGTTTTAAAAATATACAAATAAATCTGAGTTTGTTACTCAGTTTGGTAATTACTTCCTAGCCAACGCAGGTAGACAAAGCTTAGATTTTGACATACACCGTATCTGTCACACAAGTTTTAATGAAATGATTTGTCTGCTGAGGTTTTTATTGTGTAGTAATTCCATGCTTAAGCCTTAAACATGCTTGTGAAAGTCACCTTCTCTCACAGTGAATGAAACATGAGGCGGTCAGATGTAATGTGATAAAGTAGATGAACAACGTATATGTGTTTTGCATAATTATGGTATGTATGTCTTATTAGATCATGTGTATTTTTTCTCTGCACTTTTGCCTAAACTGTAAGTTGTTGTCCGTTATCCCATCCTCTTTCAGTCATTCTGATGTATCTAAGAATCGGATATTTTTCCCACCCTTATATTTTAGACAAAAATGTATGAAAGCATGTAAATAAAAAAACTAAGACAGAGGGTGATGAGTAATTTTGTCAGTGTATTTAAGCAGTTTTGAATTCATATTGTGTATGAACATAGCAGATTAAAGAGTATTCACAGCTGAAGGAAAATCTTGAAAAAACACATCTGACCTTTTTCAGAGAATGGTAGCTTATGGGACATGCAGTGAACTCCTTTACATTATAGTTGGCAGACCTTAATGTTGACATATTCAGTTCAATAACTGTAGTTCCTAGCTGGGCCTCATAGCTTTTCTTTGCACCGTAGTGCCTGCCAGAAACTGCCCCTTCCAAAATAACACGTCTGCATTCCTGCCTTTGGTTCCCAAGAAAAACTGCTAAACAAGCGATAAGACCTGCTTACCTCGGCACCTCTTGAAGGCCAATATTCTAGACATTTGTTGGCAGTTTAGCTCGCTGGCCAAAGGCTCTCTCTGGTTCAAGTTACTCTCAACCTTGTGGAACTCGACTCCTGATATCTCCTCAGAGGTTTTTCTCTGACAGAGGCTTTTTCCATCACAGAGATTGTGCATCATTTCATTTGAGTTTGAGCTGAATGTTGTGCTGCAGGGGCCTATGAAATATGGCTAAATGTCCCTGCTGCTCCACACTACAAGTGAAGGAAGCCATGTTGGACTGGACCTGACTGTTTTCACGGCACAGCGCAATTGAGCAAAGAATGCCTTTTTACAAATGGTCACAGACCGTTTCAGAGATGGGAACGGCTGTGACCTTCTTCCCCTTTTACTGCTGTTCCTCTCTGCCACCCTGTTACCAGGCCTGGGATAAAGAGGGTGAACTGAGGAGGAAGTTGTTGCAGTTTCCTGACTCTGCGCTCCCCAGCTGTACACACCGAGAATGTTCTGTGGCTCAAAAGCTGAAATGGAAGAGCTCTCTCTCTCTGTCTCTCTCTCTGTCTCTCTCTCTCTCTCTGTCTCTCTCTCTCTCTCTCTGTGTGGAGTGTGCATAAACTTCTTTTAGCCGTTGAACAGGTGGAGCACCATTTGTTTGTAGCAACGCAGTCGAGACAAGACTGCATGTGATGATGAGATTTGTCCCCGTCTGTCTCGGATGTTACAGCAGAGTGGTAGCGCAGATGACCCACTTTCTCTCTCCCTCTTTCCCTCATGCATGTGACAGAGCGAGAGAGAGAGAGATTTGCAGATTAGAGCACAATGATAGTGGCATGTGGTAAATTGTTGATGGGAGCTGGGCCTGAGTGGCTTTAAACCACCCTGCCTCACTACACTGACTGAGGCAGTTCAGCTGCTAGGCAAGCTTCTGTTGACTGAGGCTGGTGGGCAGTTTCTGATCACTGTCATGTCCATTGTGTCTTCTGCCAGAAATTCCTGCCTAAGATCTTTGGTTGTAAAAAAAAACAAACAAAAAACCAACCCATTACACAGTAATGATCCATTGTAATAAGTCCAAGACTTTTTGTTAGTTGTGAATAGGGTGGAAACAAGGACAAATATATTCTCTTCCAACAAGCACTTTTGTCGTTCTAAATCTTAGGATGTGACTCATCAATAAAGTTTGGTGCTTTTTAATAGTATTGTTTTTTTTCCCCCTGATCTGTAATTTCCCCTCAGACAGGATTCAATGATTGCACAAGGCATATGGTAGTGTCGCTTCTGTTTGTGGACCTTTGGCACTCTTACATCCGGTGTTAAAGCAACAAATCAAAAGACATCAAAGGGTTTTACTGACTTCACTATAACACTAAACAGTTAAACACTCCCCTGTTGTTGGTGTGCTTATAGTTTGTTTGAATATGTACCTGTTATGTTCAATATATGGTATCGCCATGTGTTAATGAGTTGCTTGTTATATTTCAGGCTGTGAACTGTAAAGGCCAACACAGCATCTCCTACACACTGTCCAGGAACCATACTGTAGTGGTGGAATACTGCCATGATAAAGACACAGACATGTTTCAGGTAAAAACCCATTAATGCTTTAGTGTGTTACTATTTTATATTAACAAAAGTCTGTTACATTCAAGCCATTGCCAAATGAGTTGCTACAAAGCTAAGTAAGTCTATCGGCTCCACACATCACTGTCTGTATTTCTCAGGATAGCTATCTTCAGAAGATTATTGTCGTCCAGTGACGCGCACAGAAAATCGAGCCAAGATAATTACCTTTCCAATCACGGAAGGCTTGTATTATTTGGATGCGCCGACAGTTTGTTGTCATTACTTAGAATTTCTCATTGGGGAGACAGAAACTACGCCCTATAGCTTTAAATGACACTGTTACCATTTTGGTTTTAAATAACCTGTTTAATCCTCAACATTTGATCAGAGCTTCAACTGTCCGCTTACTGTACCACAACCATTACTTTCATTATTGAACCATTATAATTTTCCAGAGCTCAAAGCTTGTTGTATACAACTTGCTTGTTCTACTGTATTTTTTTTTTACAGTCCAAACTCAAAAATATATACTTTAATAATATATGTGATGAAGAAAAGCAGCTTGAATCAAATATTGGCATTTTCTCTTGAACTGCACAATAAAAATAGCCGTCTTATTCTCTGTTGATTGACTAATTGTTTAATTAGTGACATTTTCAGCTCTGCATTTGATTAAGAATATTTGCAGCTACGCCTTCAAAATCTATGCACATTTGGTTGTTTTTCCCTTCTCAAACTTTACAGTCCACCAGTGAGTGCATGTGTCCTGTATATGTACTGTCAACAGTTGTGTCTGTAGCATTAATCAGAGTGTACAGCAAGGAAACGATGACCAGAGGGAAGACGGCACTGCAAACGCATGCTTAACATTCAGCCCTGTGTTGTGTCAATGGGACTTTTAACAACACTGAATTAATAGAAACATAGACACAGCAGAGAAGGGGAAACTACTCAAAAACAAGAATTCAGGACAATTTTGAGATGAAGAAAATGAGGAAATTCAAGGAGGAAATACTTGTTTTTACCTCTGCTTGTTCAGCTTTGAAAACTGTTTGGACATTTGTCAGTGTTTAACCCTGTAGTCCGCTTAAAAAATAAGCCTGATATATTATTTAAACAAAGGAACTTGGATTCTCTGTAGAGATTCACTGATATGACAACAACACGCCTTGGTAAAAATGCTGAGACAAGACACATAACAACATTATCCTGTGCGCTGTCATTAAAATGTCAAACCGCCATAAACCCGCAAATGGCTGAAAAGCGTGAAACGGTTCAGTACAAATTTCTGCAGGGATTAAAAAGAATCCCCTTTTCACCCATGCCAGTATGAGATCACAAGAAACAATATAATAATAATAATAAAGCAATAAGCATGACATTGATTAATGACTGTGTTGCTTTGTAGATTGGGCGTTCCACTGAGAGTCCTATAGACTTTGTGGTGACTGACACAGTAGCAGGAGGCCAGGAGGGAGAAGAGACTCCCATTACGCAGAGCACCATCTCCCGTTTTGCCTGCCGAGTTGTCTGCGAGCGTAACCCGCCTTTCACTGCTCGTATCTACGCAGCTGGTTTTGATTCTTCCAAAAACATCTTCCTTGGGGTAATTACTATTTTATTGTACCATGGTGGATACATGGTATCAATATTAACACTGCTCTCTTAATGGAAGGTTGAATGTCCAGTGTTAAATCTAGTTCCAGCACAGTTCTAACCAGAAAAAAAACAAATAGAAATTATTTTACTGGCAGTTATGTTAAAAAAAAAGTGGACTTCCAGCCACACAACACATCAGTTTGCATCTATGCTACGTCTTCCCTACAGGAAAAAGCAGCAAAATGGAAGAACCCTGACGGTCACATGGATGGACTAACTACCAATGGTGTGCTGGTAATGCACCCAAAGGGTGGCTTCACGGAGGAGTCAAAGCCTGGCGTATGGAGAGAGATCTCGGTTTGTGGGGATGTTTACACACTGAGAGAGACCCGCTCAGCACAGATCCCAGGCAAACTGGTCAGTACCTTCATACATATAGTATACGTATACAGCAGAAGTGTCACTGTGACTTAAAGGAAGCAGATGTTTCTCAATTCACAAATAGAATATGTGTATGATGGATGCATGCATGACATAAGCATTCTCTTTGTTTTTGCAAAGTGAAACTAAATGTGTGTCTGCTACATCACCCTCTGCAGGTGGAACATGAGAGTAATATACTGCAGGACGGCTCCCTTGTGGATCTATGTGGAGCCACTTTGCTGTGGCGTACTGCAGAAGGCCTCTTTCACACTCCCACCCAAAAGCATCTGGAGGCTCTCAGGCAGGAGATCAACGCAGCGCGCCCCCAGTGCCCCGTGGGTCTCAACACACTTGCCTTCCCCAGCATGCAACGCAGCCGCGCCCTCTCCTCTCTGGAGGACAAGCAGCCTTGGGTCTACTTGGCCTGCGGCCATGTGCACGGCTACCACAACTGGGGCCACCGTTCAGAGCAAGAGCCCAACACTCAGCGAGAGTGTCCCATGTGCCGAGTGGTCGGGCCCTACGTGCCACTGTGGCTGGGCTGTGAGCCGGCCTTCTATGTGGACACAGGTGCACCCACTCATGCCTTTGTGCCATGTGGACACGTGTGTTCGGAGAAGTCAGTCAAGTACTGGGCAGAGATCCCTCTGCCCCACGGCACCCACGCCTTCCACGCCGCCTGCCCCTTCTGTGCCACCCAGCTCAGCCTCACTCAGGGCTTTTCCAAGCTAATCTTCCAAGGCCCGGTGGACTGAGCTGAAGGGTCCTACTCCAGCAGAGAAGATTAGGCAGGAATACCAACATGCTGTGAAACTGTTCAGATTATTTTGTGCTTTCTTTTGTTCATGTAAGCCAGCTGTGGAAAGGAGTAAGTCTTCTCAAGTTCTGGTCATATACTGTGGGTTCTGCACAACAGAGAGCCATTACAGATTGTTCAGGGCCTTGAGTGGCTATTTGGATGGCCACTGTGGGATACAGAGAGATGGAGCACACTGGGCCGCAGATGCTTTTGCTCCAGAATGAACTACTGTTTCAGCTATCTGTCAACCAACCACTTTAAACAAGGCCATTTTTACTATAGTGATTGCTGGTTTTCCATCAGAGGTCCATAGAATTAATTTAGTAGGAATTAACTGATTTTACTCATGAATCGGACTGACACAGGTAATATTGGTGTATTTGGATCTGTTGGGCGGAGAGAAGGGTTTATAGTTCAATTCCTGGTGGGTCGGAGACAAAGTTTTTACAGAGCCAGACAGCTGGACTGTTGGCTGGGAGAAAAGCCTAGAGAAACTTGGTGTCTATGTCTAACTAGTTAAGTGCTCCCCATCACCCTGTTGGCCCTGAACCCCTAATGGCATCTAGATCATGTAGCTCTCTGGATTTTGGCTTCCATTTGCTAAACACACTTTGAAAAGACTTTTTGTGTACAGAGATATAATCCAGTGCCTCTAATCCCATTAAATGGTGGGGATATTTTTAATAAATGAGAATAGCTATTTTGTTGAAGGCAAAGGGAGAGATAGTTTTGCATACATGAGACATAAGGAAATGACAGCCCACATGGATTCTTCAACACATTTTTATCTGACAGAAGAGGTATTTTACTACACTGAGGCCCTTGTACTGTTTTGTAATGCAAATGTTTAATATATTTTTCTCCTGCATAAATAAAGTGTGAGAATGTTTGAGTGTGTGCATGCATGTGTGATTGTGTGTGTGTGGGTTGGACTTTGTGGGTGCCCTTGGGCTTTGTTAAAATCGCCCTGCATCATTTCACCACAATCTCCTTTTCTATCTCACCCACCACCCAAAACACTACCAGAGAGAACCAGGGATTAAACCAACCTCGCAGGGTTTGACAATGAATGTACTGAAATACATTGACTCTCCTCACTGGTGGTACTTCGATTATACAACTTGCTTTCTCAGTGGCGGTGCTGTTAAAAGTAGAAGTAAGGCCTTTTCACAGTGAAAGACAACATTGGAACTGTACTACCAAATGCATCATCTGCTTGCTAGCTTGCTGTGTCCCTGCCCCACACGTACTGTATTCAATCTGCCCTGTTGTTAGCTTTATCCCATGCTGGGCCTGATCCAATGATTTGTACGCTGTCAAACCTTGGCACACTCTCAGCAGCATCCAGAGATTATACCAAATATATGGAAGAGCTGTTTTTTTTCTCCACACGCAAGATGTAATGACCACTCTCTCCGATCCAAAGTGTTTCTGTAAACAATCCTAAACCCAAACTGCTGCTATGGTGGAATGTTGACAGCTCTGGATTATAGTCAAGACTGTTCAGTTGCTCGCAACCAGCTCCATTGGAATAATGACATTATCACACACCAAGCCAAATTTGGAAAGTTATTGTGTGTGGATGAGTCAAGTTGTCCAAAACAAAGTAGCAGATGAATTGAAACTAAAGAATCTGGGACGAATCTGTTTATTCTTCTGTGATGTTAGCGTCCCAGACTGTGCCCATATGTAGTGTAGTTGAAAGCATTAATTCTGCCTCTAGTTTATCAAATACAATATTGAGCATTAAAATTATGATATTTTGAGGGTAGTGTTCCTATTATAGCAATTCAGTTTACTTCAGGTTACATTATGATGAATACAATTCAAAGGTATCAATGGGCAGAATCCACCTTGTCTTCTCAAAAAAAAAAAAAAGATCTCAACAGCAGTGGTGGACTGCTGGAGTGGCTTTCATTTTTTGGTTCCTTCATAAGAGAAACCTACCAAGCATAAAAGTATCAACAGCATTACGCTTCACTTCTACAACAGAGCATTTCTGAATCGCTGGATTTCTTCAGATTTTATGTAACTGCCATCAGGGTCAAGTACTATGCCACATATACAGTACACATACAGTAGCATTCCTCTCCAACACTGTGCCCATTGCTTAAGACCGTGTTCTGTAACCGCCGCAGAGTAGCTGCCTCAAACATTCCTCCTTGGTAAACATGGGTGGGGCCCTCAGTTCACCCAAGGGCTTGTTCTATGATTTTGTCTCCTACAGGAACTCTGTACACAAGCCATAGAACGCACTGATGCTCCCAATGCCTCCTTTGCAAAGAATAAAATGTTTTTTAAAAATAAAGGTCCTCTCTCATTTTTGGCCTTCTTAAAATCTGAGCCGTCATGTAAGGTATGGCTGCAATTTTAATTCAGTGGTTTAAAAAGGTTTTTGCAGTTAGCAACATGTGTGAAGTTACTGCTTTTGATGTCTCAGCTGTGTACGCACAGCAGGGCAGTAATGTTAAATCACAGTTACATATGTGTTTCATCATTCCTCAGTGAGAGCCATTTCCCTGCTATCTTTGTTGCCAAAATGGCCCTGGATTTTGTTAGCTCTGTCATACACAGTATTTTGTGAGATAAGGGACTCATTTTACTTGAAGTCTATTTTATTCACATTTCCTGTTTTATCTCGTCAGCCTCATCTTAATATTTACCGTAGAAAATTGCTGAATGAGTAATATTCCCTGGAGTTCAGTGTTAAGCATAGTTTCCCTCTGAAGCCACAAGAGGGCACTATTTCCTCAACAATAGAGAGCTTGGCACTAAGCCCACCCAACCACTGAGCCTACAGCATTTAATAGCCACAAACACAGAGCACAGAAATGGAAGTTTGATGTTTATTATGAAAAAGACAATTTGCATGCCAGAAAATCCTCTATATGTGTAATTATGCCACCACAGGAGATATGTAGGCTATATATTTATAGTTTTACTGATTAATCTTTAACATTCCATATGTCTTTGCTTTTGCATTTTGTTTTTCAAATTAATTGCACTGTTCTGATATTTATTCCAGATGTAAATCCTGGCATCATACATAAAATGAGGCTGACAAATATGCAGAGTAGTGAGCATTTTTTTGCTTTTATTTTTATGTGCGTGCAAAATATTGTTCCATGATGATGATGATGACATTTTCCATCAATCGCATGTGACTTCATCTCCTCTATAATAAGGGCACATGAAAGGGATTTAAATACATAACATGTCAGTTAGGCATTTGGAGAGGAGTGGAGCTGTGGGATGCCATGTTTCCTAATTAACATTTCTGCAGTAGATGTGAGATGGGTTCATATGTCTGCCCAGTCCTGTTTTTCTGAATGACAGAAGAGACACTGAAGGTGACAGCATGCTAATTTTGAGATCACTTGGTGGCTCCCCTGCCTTAAGCAGGGCAGGGTTATGCAAATAAAGTAAATTATGCAAGTAAAGTGGAATGATACAATATAGTTTTTTCTACAACCAGCTTTCTGGAAGAGGAAGTAATGTTCATGTGCTATACTGACGCTGGTCTCTCTAATAGGTTAACACGAACTTTAGTAGTTCTATCATCACCTTTTAAAACCTAATTAACTTTTGACACTTTTCACAGACAGTTTAATTTTACACAATCATATTTTGCAACAGTTGCATTATAACAAAAAAAGTTCCTCTTTGGACAAGTAGCACACAAACATTTATTTTTATTTAGCTTGACAATTTCCTTATGGCGTAAGTGACGTGTTGAGAGAGATGGTATGTCAATGAATGCAGTGAATAAACTTGATACTAAAGGCATTTTGGTATTGCACTTCCATAAAGTTGGGGAACTCACAAGAGACAGATATAACTTTTAAAAAACAAATCAAATCAGGAATGGCTGCGATAACCTGACTTTTGATTCTTATAGAACAGGTAAAGCTCCAAACACGCAGAATCTTATATTTCCCACAATGCTACTCTATAGCGTCTTTCATTAGACAAGGCTTCAAAATATTGTTGCTGTCTACTACAGTCCAAATTATTACTTAATCTCAGACTCCAGTCCGCTCTGAGTTGAGAAATTTGTGTAAGACTTAAACACATTCAAAACATTTTAATTGCAAAATGTAGAATAGTGATCAAGCCATTTTATTGGTTAGACATTTTTTCAACTGAAAACAGCCAGCAATATGCAGTTTTGAATACAATGTGGTACAGCTGTCTGTCACCTAGCTGTCACATAGCAGAAGATTCCTTCAACAGGCTGTTTTAAAGGGTTCAGCCTCAGTTCTATGTGTTTCTTTGCCCTGAGACCTAAGAAATGCCACAGGTGGCTGCGGGCTGTGCGCCAAGTTATCAGCAGGGCACCTTAGCTGGCAAGTTGAAGGCTGTGATATTTACCTCAATTACCCAGCATGCAACTGAGGCAAATTATATGCAGATCATCATCTGTAAATAAGAGATAGTGCTCTTCCCCTCGCCTGAATTAAGTAACAACTCTCAGTAGCTAACACAAGACACATGTCTCCCGGTTTTGAAATAGTACATTTGGCATTCATTTTTATTTTATTTTTTATTTTTTATCTTCCGGAAAATTGGACTGCCATGGCGTGGTGGCGCATATTGGACAATTTTATTAATTCCTCACTATTTCTGTATTGTGAGGTTAGTCACTATTTATTACGGAGAATGTTTTTTTCTCCCAACACTGCACTGATATTTTGCTCCACCTTTCTCCAGGTCAAACACCTCACACTGACAGGACTCTCACTTTTGACTCATGCAATTTGGTCTCGTCAAACAAAAGCATTACATATTTTTTCTGTATTTTTTAGCTTTCAACACGCTTTGTAGCACCAACATTACACAATTCAAGCTGTATGCAGTGCAGTTTGAAGAGGATTATGATTATATCAAGCCTATTTACTATTTCATGTGGCTCTTGATGATACTTTGTACTCAGCCTACTCAGCTTATTACTTTCTCAATGAATAACAAATGAGTTGTCAAATAAAATGCAAATAAACAGGCTAATGAAATGCTGGTACAAATATTTTATAAGAACATATGAGTAGAAAATATTAAAAGTGCACCTTTTTGAGCCACTGATGCCCTCTTTCCCTCATCTGCTCTTACAGATGCATGTGGCGTCTTGCCTACTCACCCAATCAAGGGGACAAATTACTTTAATTATGGAGTAATTGCAGAGTCTTGTGTTAATTAAATCTTTATCAGTTGAAGTAAGTGGATTTCTTCCACATGGAAACCATGCAGAGGCATGCTGTCTTCCTCTCCCCCTTCCTGCTCTGTCTAAATTTTCCATCAACAGCACAGTCTTTATTCCCAGTCTCGCCTTACTCTCTCTCTCTCTCTCTCTCACACCCCTGGGTCTCACACTGACATGATTGGGATTAGCATCATTTGGGGAAGGGGGTTGTTTTGCCAACTCTGTCAGTAGCCAGCTGTTTCTTCAAAATACCATAACAAACATGATAGCACCGGCGTGAGGCAGTGCCCTCCGCTGGAAAATGAGATACAAGATTTATCTTAGGTTCCTGGTGTTTCACAAAATTGAATCCTCTCATTTTAAATGCTCTCGACTAGGTGTGTTGCTCCAGGCGGTGAAAACTGGAGCTCTGTATGTTGCCCCTTGTTCTCTTCAGACTATTATGTTTCATTGTGCAAAATGCCGATTATGATTTACTTTATCCTTGTCATCTATCTTATTTAGGATCATTTAGGTAGCCACATGTTACAAAGGAACAGCAGTCATCCCTGTTATTACATGTGTTTGAGTTCCCTGCTTATTGTAATGAGAACAGGATCACAGAGGAGAATTACTCTCTGAAGACTTATTCGCTGGTTCAAGGCCTCACTGCATTTTAGAGAAAATGCAGGAACATTGACTTATGTTGATTTCCGTCAGCCCAACATTTGATCCAAGGTTTGGTATATTAATACAAACACTTGTCATGTGTCTTGCAGCATTTGCTTGACAGTTTTTGCCCACAATATTGCTCCATGGTTTTCTGAGTAAAAAGAGATGGTGAAGATTTTGCACCATAGGAAGTGGCGAGTCTCCAGAGTGATTTGACTCACTGTCTACCGTATCATATTGTGTGTAAGATGTGTGGTGTATTGTTATATTGCTTATTGTTGAAACTTTTTTTAACCTTGGTTTCTCTTTGCAGTGCCTACACTACACAACTACACATGCACAAACACCACAGTGTTTATTCTTTTAACATCCACAGTATGTGATTTTTGGCTTGTGCACACTCAGTGAGCTAACTGCTTAGCAGTGCGAATGTTTATGGGACGATGAATGGTTGTTATATGGCTGTGAAGCAGATTCAAAAGGGCTTAACTGGATTACAACTCATTTCAAGGATGCTTAAGGTAAGATTAAAACAGATATGTGGTAAGTGAGGAAAATACAAAATCAAATAGATTGAATTTTACTCACTGGTCTCATAAGCCACTTGCTCATGCACGGCTATCCTGTGTGCTTTTGTGAGGCACTGAGTTAAAAAATCAGATGCTTTTCGATGTGAGACAATATGTACATAGATTGTAAATAAAAAAAAAAAAAAAAAAGATTCAGCAATGCAAAAATCTACGCAAATTTCAAACAACAGTTTTGCTCTGTTGAACCGTCACAATTCACCATTAATGCCCTTTCTTATCTCATGCTACAAATCCCCAGAGCTAGAACATTAGAAGTCTCTAATCACACTCACTGGCACACATTGCGTGTATGTACATGCACTAGCACCAATCACACACATACACAAAATTGCACACTATACATAGAAAAGATAATGAATTTAATACCATTGCTATTACAGTCAACTAATGTTTGTTAATAGCCTGGTGCCATATGGAACGAGGGCCTCAACCATGTGGGTAATTCCTCTTTTTGGACAAGCTGTCAATAAAAAGGCCTTGCATTTTGTGGATGCATGTGTTGGGGGTGGGGGGGGATGTGCCTAATCCAGCAGACTCTCTAATGATTCCTCTGTGCCTCGAATGGGAGCTACAGGCCTCTGTGAATATACACTCAGCCGTGTTTTATCTTCCTTATCAGAGCTGAAATATGTGTTTGTATACACTCCACTGAGCATTTGTGCATATGCTGTTCAGTTTGGCTGGGTGCAAGACTTTGGTTTTCTAATGGAAGTAGTGATTTTAGAGAGAAAACTTTATGACGTGCCTGATTACTCCCCAACTCCCCCTCCACCACCACCACCTCCCCAAATTCACTCCATCTCCTCCCCATATCCCTATGGCAGCACTGCAGCCCAGCGGATAACCGAGCGTGGATTAGCAGTGACATCACACTGGAGAGATGGCTGAGCGTGAGTGTGAGGAAGGGTGAGTAGTTGGCTGCGTGTACGTGTGAGTGTGTCAGATGGGTGTGAGTGTTATGTGTGTGTTCAAGACTGATTAGACGATGAGGGTGGTGGTGAGAGGGAAGCGAGGATTAGAGAGCCATCTGAGAGTTGACTAGGTGCTGACACCACTCCACCTCACCAAGGGCTCAATTTACTGAGGGATCAGACTCATTTATGGTGGGTTGGGATTATTATCAGTTCAATAGGGCAATTTCTTTATTATAGTCACCCTTCAACCTGTGAAATATGGACACTTTGGAGACATCTATGGGTGCTTGTATCTTGTTTCAGTTATAACCTACTGCTTTCCTGGTACAATTAATTCTGTATTAGCAGCAGGAAAAGTGGTATAATAGTGTTTAAATTAAGTAGTATTACTCGTACTACAAGATCTAAATGTAAAGTTTCAGAGAGGAATCAAAGTGTCTGTGTGCTGGCAGTCTGGCACAACAAACTGTCTTTTATTTCTTTTTTTAGAAAAGGCGGGCCACAATAAAACATCTATTAGGTATTTCAGACAAATCCATCCATTATACTTCAAAACCTAGGGGTTTAAAGAGGGCTACAGTGATTGTGACGTGGAGTTTTATTTTTTAAAGGCTCCAAATCGGATGAGACAGGCTGTTTGAGTTTGGGTTTACCTGGAATGTCAACACTCTTAAGCTGGCCCTCTGTATTGAACCCCTTGTAAAGCATCATTCACAGGATTTTTCAACAGCACCACCAGTCCACTGAGAAAACAGGTTTCAGCTACATCAACAACAACAGAACAATAGTGAAGAGAACGAAGCACACATGTAGTTGCAGCAACCTAATGGGTTGCTGGGCCATTGAGTCAGGGTTGAGTTCTGTTGTGCAAAAGTCAAAGAATGCAATCCAATTTTACAGTTCAAGTTGTAGAAATAAACAGGGTATGAACAAAAACATAATCTTCATAATCAAGACTGAAAGTTCATGTTTGACATTGGAAACAGTTCCTTGCAAAACAATCTTACTAGAAAGTCCATTCAGTAGCTGAAAATGTGGATGTTAAAATGTCCATACCTCTTTGGACATTAAGGACTTCCATTTAATTTTTTAGAGTTCATTTTTGACCTTGGAAAAAAGCAGTTGACAAAATTCAGTTAATACTTATTGTCCTTATACACTAGCATACATTTATATTACAGACCTTATACTTGAAAAGTGTTTTTTTATTTTAGGTTTTTTTAATTGACACAAAATAGCGTTGTACTCGTGGAGACAACAGGTACAGACCATCCGTCCCTCCCTCAGCATTGTGTAAAGACGTGATGAAGAGATCTCAGCTTTTCATTAGCTTCTGAGTCACAGTGAACCAGGAAGTAAAGTCATTAGGTTTTTTACATCCATGTTTTTTTCACAAGCAACACGTCCGCTGCAACAAACGCAGCCTACATTATTATTTATTCAGATACAAAATATCAGTTTCATGACTGCTGTAACTTTAAAGAATGGCGAGTATCGCGAGTTTACCTCGGCTCGTTGGCGTGAACTAAGTTGCTTCTTCCCGGGAACATAAAGGTTTTAATTTAGCTAACTGTCAAGCCTTCTTAAATTATACCGTAAAGTTAAGTTATTACTTGATGGCATATTGACTTTACTTTAGCTCTAGACTAACATCGGTTTGCAGATAACTGGTAGCTTAGCTACAGTTCTATTTAATGTTTTAGTCCCAGGTTCCGAAATGTATGGATGCTAACGGCAGCTAGCTAGCTCGCTAGTTAGTCGCAGTTGTTTTGACTACCATTGGTATTATATATAGCAAAATGTCTGCGGAGCAGAGGACAAGCTGGATACTGACAGGCACTACTGTCGCTTGTGTAGCCGCTTTGTATGTGCCCTGTGTGCAGAGAACTGTCCCCGGTGGAGACTCAGGTTGGTGCTAGCTAGCTAGCTAGCTAATGCTCGTCTGATCATGTGGCTTTGTTGTGTTACCAGGCAGCCAATCGTGTGTCTCCTTGTTGGTGTAGCGCCTGCAGCTAAGCGGGTGCTGTCCGTGGTGCTGCAGGTACATAGGCATAACATCGAAAAACCCAATCCTGTGCTAATAGGAGAATAATAAAGCTTGCTTCAAAACAAAATACATTAATACATATATGTTTATAATACACATCTTAATGACGTAAGAAACATAAGATATGTTTTTAGAGAGCTTTCATAGGTCCGTAATTAATTGTTTTAAGTTAACTTGCAAGAACCATGCAAGAACATACATAGTTCACTCATCAGCACCGTTTTTCCACAGTCTGCTCTGTGCCAATGATTTAATATTGATGAAGGCAGAATTGAATAGTGTTAATACATTTGAGATAATGCCTTCTGGACACAATTTCTGGTGAAAAAAGTAAATCAGGGATTCTTTGTACCATGTGCAATCAGTAGAATAAACAAGCGTATATCCCCATGCCCTGATTGTTCAGTTAAATAAATTGTAGCTTATCTATTGCACAAATAGTTCTGTATTGTTGATGATTTGTGAATTGTATATTGCTTTCATTGTTTTGACTGTTCACTGTCTTTGGCGACACAAAGATGAATGTTCTGCCCTGGTGGGGCAACTAAATTTATTTATTCTATTACATAAATGAGTTTTGAAAGCTTCTTAACATGTAGATAATGTCTACAAAAGACATTCAGTGTTACTTTTGACTGAAAGGATGTGATAAGAATGTTCCTTTGAAACTTAAAGGGTTTAATGATACTCTGATGTCAGGATCAAAAACAAATTTGGCCCAGTGGATTAACATGAGTTTAGGCTAAGATAATTATTACAAGATTA
The DNA here is from genome assembly GCA_026937815.1 of Etheostoma perlongum. Lineage (NCBI taxonomy): Eukaryota > Metazoa > Chordata > Actinopteri > Perciformes > Percidae > Etheostoma > Etheostoma perlongum. Next base: position 11,935,562 of record CM049390.1, on the reverse strand, counting down.
ACTTCTTCCATTTGAACCAAACCTAATTTCAGTCACCTGCACTGAAATTAAACATGTATTAGTTATAAGAAAGTTGATTGTGTCAAAATTGTCTCCCTTTTTACAAATCTGCAATAATCATTTTTTTGACTAACTTTGGCTGTTTTTTCTTCAGAGCCAGAAGAAGAAAAATATATTAGAGCATTATTTCTACCACTGATGGCACTGCAATGGTGGATAATATAGACACCATTTGTAATGACAAAGTATTGACTTATAAATAATTTGGGTTGTTTGTAATTGAATGTGTGTATGCATAAATTTAATTTTCACTCTTCTTTAACCAGCCTTTACAGTGGACCCAAATGTAGCTTCCTATGTTGTAGGCCAACATTTTTCCAACATTCTTGTAATGCAGTTTATGAAGGCCTGCCTTGCACAATTACAAACAGTGTTTAGAAGTGATAGCAAGGTTACAAACTTGTAAATGTGGACTTGAGGGCATGAAGGCTCTGCTTGTTAGGTTTGCGCTGCTCTGGAATACAAGCTGCTGTGGAGGGGAATGCACATTTTGCAGAATAAAAGCATGAGAAAAGCTCGACCAGATATGAGCAAGAAAAAAGACGAGAGAGCAGGCAATTGGAACGCTGAGTAGCCCTGCTGGTTGTGCTGCTGTCTAGCAAATGGGGCCTTTGGAAAGAAAAATGGCCAGTCCCTTCTCCACAGTGTTTAGGGACCGTGCAGGATGCCCGCTCTGATAGTGCCAGCTGAACACCCTTCCGAATTCTCCAGGTCTCCGTCTCTGTGTCCTAATCTCTTTAGGTGTGGTGTGCCCTGGAGAGGCTTGAGCACAGCCCCGCGGGTACGCTGTTGTCTAGGAATGTGGAGTGTGGAAATGATGGGGATTATGGGAAGACCGGTGTGGGTGCCCATGCTCCACTATCACAAAGACTCTTGGCACCGATCTAGCTCCCCTGTTGAGTCAATATTTTTCCTTTTTTAGTATAAGGGCTGCAGAACTGCATCTCTGTGGCACTGAGATGGATGTTTTGGCTCAGTATTAATTTGAATGGTGTAAAAGTGTGCCACTACTGATGGAAAATAAGTGAAATTGAGAAACCGATGAGGGATGAAGAAGTGTGATGTAAAATGATGGCAGGTAGCTGGCGGCTCATGCCAGGTGAAATGGAGCTGAGAAAACATTTAAGCTGTGCAGGTGGAGGAGTTCTGACTTCATGGTCAATTAGAGTGATAAGAGTTATGGCTCCTCATGTGGCAGAAATTTAGGCATAATAATTCACTGTATCGGCAAGGTTGCAAAATACGTGATGCAGCCAATGCCTTCTGAAACTCAGCCGTTCTGTTCAAAGTCCTTGCACTCGAAATGTTTATTTTGAACATGTATAAAAATGTATAGATACTTTGATAGAAAATAACCACCTCTACTCTGTTGCTGTTTTAATTTTTTTAGTCAAAATGTTTACTTTTTTTTTTTTTTTTAAGAATATATATATTTTTTTCTGCCTTTAATTTTTGACAGGACAGTTAGGTAAGAAAGGGAGAGAGAGGGGGAAGACATGCAGGAAATCGTCACAGGTCGGATTCAAACCCTCGACATCTGCATCGAGGTATAAACCTCTCAGTACATGTGCGCCTGCTCTACCACTGAACCAACATGGCCACAAAATGTTTACCTTTATAATATAATTTGTTTACAAGGCTTTGTGTCTTAATTGACTAGGCATCCTGCTATTAATAGACTGACTATCCTGTTGGTGCTGCCGATGCAGGAAACTAGGCCGCTGATTTATTGGCTGTATTGGATGGAGAAGATGACTAACCATCTAGTACCAGTAGAGGGAGCTGTCTTGAACCCAAACATTTATCAATGTCATTTAATCTGAACCAAATTTCAATTTTCATGAGTGGGAGATGCAAACATTGGGTGGGAAATCAGTATAATTTGAAACGCTCTGGGTGTATTCTGGCACAAATGTGTTTGTGCCCAGATACATTAAAGCTTTCTCAAATAGCTTTTAGGGGTTTTCTCTGCGCCTCACACAGAGCTTGTCAAAAAATTGTGCAACCAGCTCCTATTTTTACAGCTTACCTCATTCTGTGGGTGTCACCAACGTTGCCTTTCTGTTTGTGCCCAACGGACTAAACGAGACATTGAGGCATGGGGAGTGTGGGAGCAGGAGAGAGGCACGTAGAGCGGCAATAAAAAAAGAAGGGAAAGGACCCCGATGCATGGGGAGGATGGGACTGGAAGCATTATTCTCAGATCAGCATATGTGTGTCCTTGTGTGACAGAGCATTGGTGAGGGAGTCTAATGGTTTGTGTGTGTGTTTATATCTGTGTGCTGGAGAAGGGGAGGGAAGCATCAGGGGAGAAGCGAGAGATGAAGAGAATGAGCGTGCCGCTTAGGAAATGTCACACTGGGAAGATTTGTAGGTTTTGATCCTGGCAAATTAATGCAAAACCCCAGTGCAAGTATTTGATTTGGGAAAACTTTGGGAGCTGACTTGTCTCTTAATAATAATTATTGGGTTTACATTAATTTCCTTCCCTATTCTCTTCCACAGGAGAGCTGATCACCACTGCTTGTGAGCTGGGGGTAAGTATTAGCTGTATTGTTTAATCAATTCACTCATTAACTCTTATAAGCATTAAGGAAGTTTAATTAAGCATGGGCAGAAAGCAGATTAATTTACTTTCAGTCCACAGGTTTTTCCCTTCTTTTCTATACACTTATTTTACTAAGTTGCAAGTAGAGAATGCTATAATTTGCAACCCGTTTTTCAAATCCAATTAAAGTCAATGGTAAGGCGATGGCTTTTGTAGGCTTTGCCTTATGTACGGTATAAGGCTTATTATATCCAACCCTCTTTTTTGTGTGTGTGTAAGCCGCGAAGAATGAACTAAATCGGGTTAACAGTTATAATAAGTTTTATTATTTAATAAAGTTTATTACGCCGCTGTGATCCTTTTAGGGAGGCTGTGTCGGTGTCACTATGCCAGTAATCCTGCCGTTAGTGCTGCAGTCCGTGTGGCCTGCCTGTCTGCTTTTCAGGCCTCCCCAGGGCCTTGCAGGCCGTCCCTGGGCCCCAGGCTGCTGGCCCCCCTTCTGATCCCCAGAGCTCTAGAGTTCTGCTTCCCCATACTCCCTGTGGCCGTTGTCCCTCAGCTGTCCTTCTGTTGCATGTCTGTCCACTCCACACAGTCGCTCCTCCACATGCTCTTAACTGATGCTCATTTTGGTGGAGTCACTTACATGTTTACCTTTTTTCTTTCTTTTATTAACTGCATTACTTCTTCTCTTTCTCTCTTTTACTTCTCCTGAACTACATGCTCTGTTCCTAACCTGTCCCTTTGGTTAGGGTGGAGTTGTTTGTGTCTGAGGTGAGTGGCAAGGTACACTCACCTTTCAGCTCTGTGCTTATTTGAAGAGCTGCCCCTTCTCCCTGCTAGCATGATTCTTGTTATCAGTACCAGCGAATGAGCCTGTGTTTAATGACTGAGCCCTTATCTGGGTGGAGGAGACTTAGCGGCTAATTGCTGTGATTGCCGAGTTCCCCCAGGCGAGAATGACTGCAGCTCAGAGGTGGTTTGGGGGCTGGGGCTGGTGAGCACCACATACTCTACCACGGGCTCTAGGGAGCTACACTGTCCTTGGGAAGAGGCCAGAGGAAAATAAGTGAGAAGAGTGAGGAAGATAGGGTGAGGAAGGCTTTCGTATCATAGCAGAGTCAGTTTGCGGTCGGGCCAGGGGAGGGGTGTCTTGCTTTTCCATTACTGCAGCTCTACTGCACACTACTACTGGCATCTACCGAGGGCAGAAGAGCAACTAGATTACCCACTCAGTCAGACGTGGGTAGTAATAATAACACAACCTTACTGCTTCACTCTTGCTTCGTGGTCACCTCTTTTATTCCCATTCTGGCTTTTTTATCCTTGCTTTCTTTCTCAAAATTCTTTACACTCCTCCTAATCCTACATACTTTCAAAACAAAGTACAACATCTTAGCTTGGTGTCTACCCAAGAGCATAGTGAATAAAGCATTACCTTGTGTGCTGTTCTCTTGAAGCAGTGACTATCTCTCATTGCGTCTCTGGATTTGGATTTCATACTTTATCATTTTGTTCTTAGGTGGCCCATCCTCCAGGATACCCTGTCTTTACCCTACTAGCTCGCCTGGCTATGTGTCTTCTGCCCTCACTTTCTCCAGCCCACAGTGTCAACCTGATGAGTAGCCTGTTGGGGGCTGCAGCTTGCGGTGCCCTCTGCATTACTGTCTGCAGGTAGGCAATTTGTTAATGTATTTGTGTTATTCCTCTGCACTGCGATTACTGTGCTTTTATTTTAAGGAATGTGCTTTAGTTAAAATAATGCCCAGACAGGGCTTTTTTAGTGGTCTAGCTCTTTGTCATAATCGGCATCTGCAAAAGATGTGATGTGCTTGTATGTATATGTCTCAAACTTAGATTTCAGAAAAGCACAAAGAAACTGTATCCCCTTAAGGAGAGAAATCTGCAACCTTCTAGTGATATACTCTGCACATGCATCAATCGAAATAGCAAAAGTCAATCATCCAAGGGAAGTAACAATAAATAAAGAGACCTTTTTTGAGTGGCGGGGGTCTTTAAACATTCCCTTACTGACATTTTGCATCTTGATGCTGTCTGGAACAGAGAGGGGTATTTTTGGGTCCTGACAGACTGGCAGTGTCATTCCTGATCCTCTGTTCAGTATTCAGGAGCAGAACCCAGCCACACTCCTCCCTCCCACTACCCTGCTCTGCCTGTTTACCCATCAGCCACCCGTTGTGAGTGTTCGTGTGTGTGTATGTATATCACAATTTTTGTGCCCTCCAACCCCCACCTCGACGTCTCTGTTCTCCTGCCCCCCCACTGCCCAGCATGCTCCCAATCCTGACAGGGCACGATTTCTTATCTCCCTCTTCTGCCTACTGGGTCTGAGAGGAACAGGATCACTAACTCTGCTCCTCCCTCTCTTCAACCATCTCGCCCCTCGCTCAGTCATGAACACAGTTTACGGTCTCTGCATTGCCATCTACCACCCAGCAGTTTTGCCTGCTGCTGACCCTATCACGTAAGGAGTATTTTACCACTTCCGTCTTTGTGTGTGTTTTTATCTCCCACAGTTGGCCAGACTACCTTACATCACCCTTCTGCTGATCTTAGTAATTTTTCACATTGCATTGTTGGTGGCAGCTTAGTGTCAACATTTTTCCTTTTTGTCACTGTTTATGCATACTGGGGCATTTCCAAGCATGTAATATACTTCTAATTTACTCTTCCAGAATAGGAATTGTTGAATATGATGTAATTTCTTCCTGCTCTACTCCTTGGTAAGATGTGATGACCCAGTCATAGTGGGAGAAAGCAGGTGAAAATGGAGTTGTGGGCCAGGGCTCGACAGTAGCAATGAACACATGGGCTATCAAATATTTTGTGTTTTTTCTTAGTAAGAGATATGAGGATTTGAATACAAAAAGTATACTAGGCTTGTAATAATTTCTGCTTCCAACTGTATTTATTTAATAATTAAGTAATTATTTTTACTTAAAACTACTTTAAACAGTGGATGGTTCAAGGTTCAGTTATTGTCATTGTCCAATTTGTTGTTTTAGAACGTTGCAGGGAAAAGTTGCAGTGGTCTGAACCGGCCTGTCTCAGCTCGACTCAAGCCAGCTGATAGTCTCAGCAAGTATCTCACTATCACTATCCTCATTCATATTTTAAGACGCTATAAATGATATCCAGCTACAAGAAAGCCGGAAGTTAGAACAGAAGTACAGAGAGTTGCTATAGAGATGATACACTGTCTTGTCTCATTGGTGTAAACTGGCAGGTTTCAGAACGTTGCAGACCAGAGCATTTGCAAGTATCAACTCTTCTCGTCCCAAATCTTTGATCTAATTTCGCTATGAATATAATCTTCAAAAAACGGTGAAAGGGTGAAAATATCCTAGCGTTAGGGCATTTGCACATGTGCTCCTAAATACATTTTATAGTTAGTACACATCTATTTTTAGTGGCAAATGCAAGTGAAACGCTCTGTTGAGCCCTGTGGACGAACTTCCTGTGTGCCTGGCCAGTGTGTGCTAGGTGGCAGGTGGTCCGGAGTAGGTCAGGGTATAGGGTCAGCCCTGCTGTAGTAGGACAGGGGCTTGGGAGGAAGTGCTCCCAGGGGACTGGCCCTAAGCCCAGACTGCATCAGCCTTACACCCTGCCTCGCCTTACTGCTTCTCAGAGATGAATCAAAACTTGCCAGCTTCAACCACTCTTTCCAGGACAGGACGGGAAAATAATTAAGAGGACAACAAGAAAGGGAAGGAATACTTCTTTGGGTTTTTTAGGCTTTGTAACATTACTGCCCCCCTAGTCTTACTACATTTGATGGAGGATTGGACTCTGTTCTTGGCCAGACATTTACAGACCGCTATTTTGAGGGCCAGAAAATATCCATGTAGTCTGAGTAATATTTGGCTCACGTTTTGGTGCATGTTAACTGTAGCCTTGTTTGTAATCTCTGGGGATTTAGATCCAATTTTGGATTATGGTCAGTAAAAAGTCATTATGAGGACCTCCAACCCTACTCACTCCCCAACAAGGGATGATGGGTAGTGAGGACTTCTGCTAGAGTACCCAGTCACACCATATAAGCTCTTAAGTATGAACGTATAATCTACGCTTTCAATTTGAAAAATAGCATAAAAGGTCATTATCTACTCAGGGCCTAGTTTGGGATGAGCTTGTGGCTGTGGATCAGCTGGCAGACTCTGTCATGGTGAGGGGTTACTGGAGAGGGCAAAAGATGAGGGTGAAAGGGAGGGAGAGGGTGTCCTGATGGTCAAGACCTCCCATGTGGGTTCTGACATGGAGGGCATCGGGTGCTTTGACCATACCTAGACGATTAGATGTCATGCCACATCCCTGCAGGGATCGTCTGGCCTGGCCTTTCCCTCAGATGAAATGCCAAAACTGACCAGTTAACACCCGTTCGTACCTGCTCCATCCTTGCAGTGATACAAGTTTTCTGTGTTTTTTTCCCCCAACATAATTAAGTTCTGAGATGTATTTTGTCATTTTTGTTCCTTTGAGGCCCTTATAAACTTTTTCACTACTTCTTAGTACTACTTATTTTTAGTTTTGCATCAGCTGAGAAGTAGAGAGTCCCCCCCCCAAACAAATCATCACTTTGTGTAATTATTTTCAGATGGCAAAATGGTAATATGGGTACTTGAAGGCAGTTTCTCTCAAATAGTAAATTGTAAGACCTTGAAATTCATCTGGAGCACACCCAACATGGCAAGCCTTTGATGTATCAATTTAAATTAGTCGGCCAGATTGCCGTGTTTAATGTGGGGGAATGTAAGTTGATAGGCTCGGAAGCCACTTCTCTCTCTTGCATAAGTTTAAATGTAGCACTTAGCCATCCTTTGATTTGTCAATTACAGTTCTCTTGGCTTGATCATATGGTTTGATGGCCAAATTGCATGTCTTGTTATGTTTTCACACCATGGCCTGACAAGCCTTTGAGGATGGTGGACTTAATGATAATTACTATTGATTGCAATTGGAGGTTCACGGAAGGAAACATTTTGCCTGTGGAATGCTATAGGCCTTAGCCAAGAATCTCTAGAGGAATGCATCTTTTATAGTGGGATAATCCAGACAGCTTGGTATTCTGTGCTCTTTCGTTTCACAGTTTATCTGCTAAAGCTGCTCTGAATCTCTGCTACCTGGAAGAAATCTCTCTCCATTCCCGAGCTTATCCTGAGAAATCAGGAGCAGACACGTTAGTGTTCTGACAGTACATCAGAGCAGAAAAACAACCTCACAACACTCGGTCATCAATTTTTGTTACATAACAAGACTGTTGAAACGCACCAAAGGTGCCTGGCCTCCCCTTTCCATGGCGGTCCTCAAAACTTAAAGCACACCTACGAGAGGCCCCCCCAACCATGAGATGGCCCATGTGGCACAGCTGATACCTCAGTGGACCTGAGGGTGGGCGGCATGCCATCCCCTGCCTTGTGCTATCTCCCCAGCTCCTTATAAGGAACTTCACCATATGGTCCTGATGGTGCCTTCCCTCCCCACTTAGGTGGGTCGTTTTTTTCATAGGTGTGGGGTTGTGTGTATCATGTTGGGGTCATGTGTGTGGAGATTGTTGTTTTACAGCCATTTGCGTAGTTTTGTGTGTGAGTTGTTATATTTTGTAAACCGCTAAGTAGAGTTGTTTTGATGGATAATGTTCTCACCTCTCCCTGCAGGTGGCAAAGTAGCCCCTCCCTCTGCTGTGCATCTGCTGTGGTCAGATAAAATCTTCTTCCCAAGTGGCAATAGGGAATACACCCATTCCTATTTCTCTCTGAAAATGCAGAAGACAATTTTAGGTTTGTGTATTTAAAAGGCCTCAATCAAAGGACCTTTTGTTCCATTTTTTTCAGTATCTTATCCGTCATATTGTAGTCCAACAGACCTCTTTTACTTCCCCCATCCTCAGCATGACCAATGGTTCCCCCAGGACTCATCCTCTAATACAGTTAAACAGATGTCTAATGAAGATGTTATTTCCTCATTACTGGCTATGGGATGGGGATAGAGAGGAGGAGGGCAAGATAGACAGCAGAATACAGTACCAGTTTAATATTCCTTTCGCCCGTGGGCCCAAGATTGTGTCTGCTTCGGACGTCAATATTACATTTCTCACCCACCACAGGCAGTCTTAATAAGGCACCAGGCACGGAGACGGATCAGACTCGGCAATTACAATTCACCCAGAATTAGTTAATGGAATCTTTACTGCAACATTTGTGTATCGCTGGTGTGTGCCTAATGACTTTGTTGGAAAAAGCAGCAATAAAAATGGCATTCAGTGAATTGCATAAACACAGGATTTTTGTAAATAGTTTTTTTCCCTCTCTTCCTGTAATTTTTGTGTGTTGGGTGGAGATTAAGATGGCATTCTGGAAGAAATTGTCATGTCAGTGGCTGCATTGTTTGAGCAGAATTGTGGTGATTAATTTTACATCCACTTGGAGCATTGGAGCAGTCTCCTGGAGGAGGGGTTTCTGAGCAGCAGAGCCTGGACCCTTTTTTACCCTTCTCTCTGTTTGAGCAAACGTCCTCCTCTTGCACACCGGGGGAGGCAGGAAAGACATGGAAGTGCCAGGTTTAGTGACTGGATAAAAATTTTGACTGTGGCATCCCAGATTCCAGATTTGAAAGTCAGTTTTAAAAAAGGTTTGGGCTGGGCAATACTGAGAGAATAAAATTTAAAATGTGTTATATTATTTACTCAATTAATGTGATATTTTGGTGATGACTATTGGATTTTTTGAAAGATAATTTCACACCAAATCATTTGCAAAAATAAAAAAGATATGATACAAACAGACTAATGAGTTCAAAATATGTAATATCAATAAATACCTATGGGTAACTTCTAATCTTGATAATATAAATTAGAAATTTGTACTTTATGGCAATTTTATACAAAGTTGCATAACAAATAGTCATTGCACACGTAAAACAAAAATAACATATCATGGTTAGTCTTTAATTACAGTTTGCTTGAAATCATTATTTTAAATGGGCACTCCAGTAATTTAGTGTTACACTTTCATAAAGTTAGAGGAGATGAATTTAAAAGAAGAATTGTCAAAACCAAAGCAGCAGAGGTTGAGCTAGCCTGCTATTTAGTGTCAGTATAGGTTAAGCATCCAAAACACTAGATCCTACATTTGCCATATTGCAACTCCATAGAATCTTTCTTTAAACCTGCCTGGTAAATGTCCATGTCTTTTTAGGCCCATGCCCCCAGTTTATAACACAAGCTTTCTTGCTAAAAATCCCAAACCATAATAAGTCATCAGGGTTATTGGAGAGCTTCTTCAAAGCCACAGAAGACATTACACATATGTTTTCACAGGTTGAATGGTATTCCATTTGACAAGTAAACTTAACTACATGTGTAAATTAGGGGAGTGTATTATCATTTAAAAAAACAATTTTTTTTCTTTTAAAATAACATGATATTTCATTTAATTTCATTTATTGTACAGGGAAGTTAAAAAAGCAACATTAAGTTACAATATAAACAGGCCTGACTTAATTTAAAAACTGGTTTCCAGCAGGTTCCTGTTCTGTAGAAACGTCGAACATTTAACATAGTTACGGTATATGAGGATCGAAACAGTCAGTCACAGACAACTAAAAACAAACAATACAGAAAATGCAAACAAGAGTGGGACCATACAAAATAATATTTTAATAATAAGATTTTACAGAAAAGACATTGACTGGCTTTAAAACACTTAGTGGTATTTTATTTAGTGTAATTATTATTTGGTTTCTTGACATATACGCATACTGTAACTTATCATTTCAAAGTTTAAATTTGTATATTAATTGCTACTTGGTTTTGAAATTTCAAAGCAGTGCATCAGACACTAACCACTGTCATATAATAGCTACTAAGTACCCCGCCTGGTGTACTGGCCAGAGGAGAGCCCTAGGGTGTCAGCGAGAGCCAGCTGGAAACCATAGCCTCAGCTTGAGCAGGCCACCTCTTCTCTCGGGCTTTCTACCCTCTTCAGGAATGTGTGATTCTTTTCCAGCGCTGCTTCCCAACCCACTACTCGGTTAGAGAACAGTGTAGCGCTGATCCGCGATGGCACAGCTGTGGTATTGTCTGTTCCCCAGGGTGGTGTGTGACAGTGGCTCCCTTGGCCTGCTCCATTGTGAAGCCTTTTTCACTGCAGAGTGCTGGTGTAGGCTTTTTGTGTGCTGTTATTTAGCACAGACACTGGTGCTGGCACGTCTCTGGCCCATACTGTAGAACTGAGGGGTAAATGAGGCAGGTCCCATTTTGACACTTCAAAGTGATTATATTGAGCTTTTGTTGTGTCCTTGAAGGGGGCATTGCTTACCAGAGCCTGTTGTATCATTGTCATTCATTCGTTTTTTTTATTTACCTTTGATCTTTCAGTTTGAACTTGTTTAGAATAGTTTTGTATTAAATTAAATGTTTTTTCTTCTATTTCACCATCTTCCTTTTCTTATGTATAGCAAATGAATTATTGGTAATTTCCTTTGCTTACCATTTATAACCAGGTTTGTGCTTCATTCCAGGCTTTATGCATAATATTTGATTCAGTTAATTACCCAAGTGATGATGACACAGCCATTTTGGCAGGGTGGATCAGTTCAGGGTAGTATAGTCTCGTTGTCAGCCGTGTTATTCTCCTGCCACGTCTCAACCAGGCCATTGTCACTGAGCCACAGCGTTTCAGCACAGCAGCATCCTGCACTGCATTGAGTCATGATAACAGGGAAGACGGCCACACTGGTGTCAGAATGTGTCCTGCTTTATCTGCGCGCCCTGGGAGCAGCCAGTCTGTAGAATGAGCTGTGGAGAGGCTGAGAGGCTGACTGGGACGCAGGTGGTCCCGCGCAGACAGACAGGTCATTTACAGCCAGCACTATACACACATCACTGGACTCATATGGACTGACAAGCTCTAACAGAGAGATTTGTCAGGCACTCGGGGAGACTAAAGAAATTGAAGAACCGGAATGTGTGTGTGCACATGTTTGTGTGTGTCTCTGAATATGTGACGAGTTCTGCCTGACTATCAGACGAGGCTTCAAGGCAGGGACATACTTGGTGTAATAACCTCGTCCGTGGACCCCCACGGCTGTTCTGCACCCAGTGCTGCCCAAAATCAGCCCCCCTGCTAGGTGTATGAGCTCTGGGTTAATTGTCATGCAGGGAGGGAAATTTATGGTTGGGGGGGGGGTCTCTGCACCTCAACAAAAGTCCCCATCTGCCCCCCTCTACCCCATCCTGCTTCATCCTTCCTTCAAGTTACAACTAATTCCTGGAGCGGTGCAGCGAGAAAGACGTTGCTATCTCTTATTAAGACCCACTCCTAGACACCCCATCAACACCCCCCCCCCACACACACACACACACACACAGACCAAACTCGCCTTACACTGAACACAGAGGAAAAATAGTGGAGAGAAGGAGAGAGAAAACCCAAGAAAAAAAGGGGAAGTAGTCAGCAAGCAAGAGTTTTTTTTTTCTACCCTGCTCTCGCTCTCCCTCTCCTTTTTTTCCTGATTTACCGCGCTTTCCTCAGAAAGCTCCATTGTTCCCCTAGCCTAAGTCTCATCAGGCCTTTTGTGGCTGACTATCACAGCGGCAGGCAGAGAGCTGGAAATGTATAAATGGTATCATGCCTTGTGATTAATGGCGGTGCTTATGAGTCAGGTCTGATAACGGGCCTGCTCTCTACTCAATTTCAGATACCGTTAATGGAATCTGTCTTCTGCGATTGTAATGTGAGAGCGCCTAATTTGCTATGGAGCTTGAAGCTGTCACCGGCAAGGGATTGTGGGGTCATAAGGGACCTGGCAGCCGTTTGGCCTGCAGCTTGTATCTGCGGTGCTGAATAGAGCAGCTCTCTGCCTGTCAGTTAGCTGATAGGCTGATGAGGACTCTAAGCCACTCCACACAATGGTGGAAGGGGCCATACTGCCTGACTTCCCTAATTGTCGAGCCTGCTCATATTTCAGAGCCAGCGTGCCGGGGACTGGGCTGCTTTTTCCCCCTCCTTTCTCTTTTTCCCCCTCTCTCTTCTTGAACTTTTTTCTTTCCTTTTCTATATTTCATCCTTTATCCCGCATGCTGTCTCACCCCTTTAACGCAGACTTCTCTGCACTATTTTTCTTTTCTTTCCCTTCTTCCCATCATTTGTCGCCTCTCTCTCTCCCCCTCTGTCTCTCATTTTTAGTGGTGGGTCTTAGCGTATGACAGATTATTCCAAGTTTGCTTCAATTACTGCAAAGGAGATGGAGACAGTACAGGAGAGGAGGAAGGGGAAACTTTTGTGCACACATTATATTTAAGAAGCTGAGGATAAAGTGCTATCTCTACCACGGTGGTTTCTGTGCCAGTCTGCTCGAGATCAACTGGCTGCTGGGGAGGGAGTTCTCATGATATGTGAATGGCCCAATTCACTGGGTGTTTTTCAAGGTCTTGTCCGAGAAGCAAACTTAGGTTGAGGGAAGATTATAATGGGTCCCCAAATTAGTCTGGGTTCAGTGGTGGCTTTTGTTACTGCAAAAATTTAATTTTGTGTGAAGCTGCTGACTTTGTTGTTTTGCCTTTTTGTGTCCGTGAAGTCTAACTTCAAATAAAATATTGAAAAAGTTTAAATTTAAATGTGACTAAGAATAAAAAGTAAGTATATATTGAAAATTGGATTCACTGATTCCTCAGTTTGGTTGGAATCAGGTACTGTATGTTTTTAAATACACATAATATATTCCTGGGTTTGTGTGGGAAAGTGCAAATCTTTTGTGAAGTTTTGTATAATAGTAAGTAAGTAAGTGTATAATTATGAAGGCCTCTCCTCCCTCAATGTCAGGTTGGCAGGCCCTGGCCCCGGAGCAGTTCTGGCTGGAGGGCTGTTCGCTGTGTCTAGGCTGAGCTGGCAGTGGTCCATGGTGGCAGAGGTCTTCGCCCTCAACAACCTTTTTGTTGGTCTGCTCTTCTTTTTGTCTGCCAGCTTCCACTGTGCTGAAAACGCCACCCAGAGGAGGAAGGTAACTCTTTCACCCTCATTGGAAACCTGTCTTTCAGTTTCTTCTGATCATTCCTTAGATAACTTCAAATTGAACTCACAGTGCTGTACTAAAATCTTGACCTTGTCAGATTGCACATTGGGGAGCGCTGTGCTGTGGCTTGGGGCTCTGTAACCAGCACACCCTGGTGCTGTATGTACTGGTCATCATTCCCTGGGTCCTTCACCGACTTTACTCTCTCAGGGTAAGTTCTGAGGTATTATTTATAAAAGTTCTCATAGAACTGAATTTAAATGTGTGTTTAAGAAACCTCAAGACAGGAGAAGAAAAGGATAATTGTACAGTGCTGCCATCCCATCTTCATGATAGGCACATGCCATATTGTAAATATCAAGTCATGTGTATTAACAAAAATCTAAAACATTGTTTTTTTGGATGCCGCTTTTTTGAATGTGAGTCAGTTTTACTTCCATTTTGGAGAACATACAAAGATTGAGTGCATCCCTCTCCAAACAATCTCAACAGGAGTTGTCTTTGCGGGGCCTTGTGTCTCTGGGAGTGCGTTTCCTTGCTGGCTTTCTGCCGTACGTCTACCTGCCCATCTCCTCCTACCTCAACACAGCCCGCTGGAGCTGGGGGGATCAGACCACCCTGTCTGGCCTGCTGACCCACCTGCTGAGGGCAGAATATGGCACCTTCAGTTTGGTACGTGCTGCTTGCCCCGCTTTAAAAAAATCAAACACACTACCCTAGATGTTTTTAAATCATGTGCAGTTAGTCTGTATATGTGCTCTGGTGACTGTTCCTTTTATTCTATTTGTTTGCAGGCGAAGACTGAGAGTTCGGTAAACCTGACTTTAATGCTGAAGTGAGTCTGCTTGGTTTGAAAAAAAAAAAAATAGTCTTTTTTTTCATGAATTAAAGACAACTGCTTGTCATGTTTTTTTTTTAAATTGAATTAAACTTAATAGTGGCTCATATTTTCATTTCAGACAGTCTTATTTGGAAGGCTCATTGCGTGAAGGTCAGATCGTCTGGTTTCGGAAAGTTAGGATGAACAGTACTGCGGTCCATTTATTTGGTGTCTGTTTTCTGCTTCTTAGTCATTAGATTCAAAGCTGGAGTAGTAAAGAAACCAATAGAGAAAACTGGGGATTTGATCTGAGGCGCAGTGCAGGCATACATGGTTTTACAGATGGAGACCAAACCACTTTTTGCGCTGGTTATGGTGTTTTACATAGTTTTAACCACATACACTCCAATCTCTTCTGAGAGCCCAGAGTTATTTCTGCATCCCATCTCTCTCTCTTCTCCCCAGCTGCTTTTGTTCTTCCCATTCCACTCTCTCCCATCAAAGCAGAACTGAACCTGCTTAGAGGGCCAAATCTCTGTGTTCTGTTTCTCCAGCAGTTTGAAATGATCACTCAGCTCTGGTGTTTAAGCGTGACAAGCTGTGATGACAGACACTGCAATAGAGCTGGAGAAATTGTATTTTTCCACTCTAGCAACCCCCACCACCTCCCCCCAATTTCCTCCCCTGCTCCCTGCTACCACCACCACCACCACCACTACTACCGCAGTCATCCCTCTCCTGGTATCTTTCTCTAGCTGACGGGAAGGGGGTGCATGTGGGTCTTAAGACCCCCCACTACCAGCCCCCCTCTGCCAGGCACCCACCCCTTCCCGTCACCCCTGCTGCTTGATGGACAAGCACACCTTCAAGATGAGGAAGAGAGGGGAACATGACAGGCATGTCGCACTGGAGACGTAAACCCACTGGAGAGGCTGACACACACACCCACAAACACACGCTTGTGAGCACATTCACACATAGTGTACATTGGGAGATATAGAGACTCAATAAGCTGTCAAATAGAGATGGGTATTAAGGAAGAGGCAGGAAACTATCTCTCTGCTCTGAGCAAGTGCTCTGTAACTGACAGGCACTGTGAGGAGAGGATGGGACAACGGGGGGGGGGGTGGATGACACAGTCATTCGTATCTGTCAATCCGATTGAAAGAAGGAACGCACAGTCCAAGGAGTTTGTTTTGATAGGGGATGGATGGCACTTAATAATTGGTCTCCTTGAGTTCAGAAGCAGGGAGGGTAATTGAGCTTGTCTTTGGTGTCCATCATATGTTATATGTGTGTTTGTATGTGTGCAGGGCCCAGTTGGACCACTGCCTTGAAGACCTTTCACTTCCTGTTCTGGTGCTAGCAGGAATAGGCCTTCTTCTCTCCTCATGGGACAGGTAGGATGAGCGAGACGCCGGCATACAAAACACCAAACTGTCACACACATCTCAGCAGCCACTTCAACCAAAAATCTAATCCCCTGGAGTAAAAGACAGGGAACAAAACCACTGACAAAAAGCTGATCTTAGAAAAAGAGAATACAAAAAAACACTGAGGCACATAACTGTCAAGCTGTCACGGGGCGCTGCATTCAAATCAAGAGAGGTTAATGTGTATTTTGGATTTTCAAAAAATGTTTGTGTGTACAAGTAAGTCGCTGCTTGTATGTGGCAGTGTGGCGGTGTGATCCAGTAATTCATTAAAGCAGTGCCTTTTCTGTGGTCTGTGGGGTGGAGCTGATAAAGCCTAGTGTAGCCCTGGGGCTCTGTAGTGCACTGGCTGCCCCCCCTCCCCCTCCCCTGGGGTGCACTTTGATAAACTTGGCTTCATACACACAGATGAAAAAGAGCAAGGTCATGTCATACGTTGCCAAGAGGAAGCCCTGCAAATCTTAATTTTCCTAATGTTGAAATGTAGAGTGAAACTATTTTTATGTTAAGAACATTTGAAAATTGTATAACTAAATAAAAAACAGCATTTACTTTCTACTTTTTTAAACTAATTGTGCACAATGTGTATCCTGTTGAGCCAAATGGTTTGTTCCACAGGAACGTCTGAGAAGCCGTCATTGAAAATTGTTTGGAAAGGGCAGGCATTTCAAAAAATACCTGGCATGTGATTGGATGAACCATCTGTTATCACGTCCGCCATTGTTGTTGTTTTGAACACACACACACACAAACACACACACAAACCAACCAACCCCGTAGCTGCCAGTAGCTCCTTGCTGGACACTGATTGGTTCAATAGAAATGCTTTTACTTGAAGCCTGACAAGATGGATTTTCATGTGATATGTGATCCTGCGATTCTACAGCTGCTGTGCAAGGTAACACAATGTGAAGAGAAAAACTGAATCTTGACAGAATGCATTAGTGGCCAGTCAATGGAACCGGTTAGATACATTTTTTGGCAGGAAAACTAAAAGTCCTTTTCTCTGGCTTGAAAGTGCCTCTTTAGGTTCAGATGATGATTTGTTATTCCCACAAGGGTAGCGTCTTTTCTTTTTTAGTGCATAAGTACATTTTACAGCTGTACTGTAATGAGTTTGTGATTCAGCGGTTGGCACCAGCTCATTATGACTCTGAGTGTCACGAGTCTGAATTAGCAAATCAATCATGCACCTCTTCCCTAGCTGGCGTATACATTTGCTCCCGGGCTTGTGATCTTCATCTTTGTGTTAATGTTTTTATGGACTTATTCAAAACAAGATGAGATATGTGGAAACTGCAGCCCAGGAGTACAAGGAACAATATTCATGAAGTGGAAATGAAAATGAGAAATATTTGTAAACTGAATAACTACTGGCCTTTCCTATCTTAGGATGTGTCGCTCAGTGTCCTGGCTGCTGACTGCCATGCTGGTGGTCTACTCACTGTTTTTTGCTTGGAGAGCTAACCTGGACATCAGCAGACCCCTACTGCTTGGAGTGGTGAGCCATGAGACTCCAACTCAGATTGACATCCTCTCTCTAACCCAAAGTGTTTCTGTTGTTTTCATTTACCTGGAGTGGTCTAAAAAGCATGTTTTTACATTGAGTTACAAGTACAGTTAAATTTCCTATGAGAAATCTGTTTACACTAGGCAATACACACATAAATTACAAACAAAAGCACTGAAACAGCAGCATATATTGGTTGTCTGTGTGTGTCTGTGTGTGTCTGTGTGTGTCTGTGTGTGCCTGTGTGTGCGCCACATGCACATGTACGCATACTTCCTGCAGGTTGAGCGTTTCTGGCTCCAGAGTGATGCTGCAGTGTGTGTACTAGCAGGCCTTGGCTTGAGCCGGACACACACTGAGCTGGAGAGGAGGCTGGGCCGTGGGGGGGTGTGGAAGACCACAGGCTGGGTCCTCACCATGGCTGTGCTGGCACATATGGTGCACACCAATCACAGGTGAGCATTGCACACAGTTACAGTTAAGTTGTGATAAAAACATACTTTGTAGTCAGAATATAAAATAAATATCAGATACAATATTATTATGTGTTTTATTGTTTGGGTACAACAACACATTGGGTTTAAAATGAAACAATGACTATGAGATTGAAATGCTGACTTTAAGTTTTTAGATTTTTGTTTGTGTAAATGTGCATTTAGTTGTGGGACTCACAGTCCTTTTTGCCAATTGTTTGTTTCATTTCAAATCCAATTCAGTATAGAGTGTAGAGCAAAAACAATATTTAAAAGACCTTATTTTGTAGGGCTAAGATATGAAGTCAGTTTTGTAACATAGACTTTTAGACAATTATAAAAAGAAATATTCCACAACTGCAAAGATTGTGATCACCAGTGAACTCTAATAGTTTGTCAAGCTGCTCTTGTTTTAAAGTTTCTTTTGGTTGTCCTAATACCAAATCAGTTTTACTAAACAATATCCCTACTGCAGTACCTACACTAGAGCCAAATGTCTCCAAAGTTACTTTTATATAATACTGCTGTTTAGTAAAGTTGTGAAATAAAAACTCCACTCTTATTCTAAAATCCCCATGCATAAGTTTTCCCTGAGTCAACCTGATTTGTTTCTCCCCTGCGCTTCATACCTGGTCTGAACTCCAAATGTCAGGTTTTTCTCTGCTCACCCCATGGTAGGGGCTAAAGAGAAGCACGGTTAGCACATAGATTCCACTCACAGAGCTCAGTCTGATGTTAGCTGTCCGAGAAGGCAGATTACACCAGCGTAGTACTGGGGAGTGCCAGACAGCCATCACTGAGCGGCTTTGATCAAGGGGAGAGCATGGCCTGTGCTGTCAGACCCATCACACCTGTCTCCCCACGATTAGATAGGCAGCCAGAGCGCTCTGCAGAGGGGATGGGGCGGGGGCACTGACAACTTACCCTCAGAGCACCTTAAAACCAAACCTACAAGCACAAGCATACACACAGTGGTACACATCACACAGTTCTAAGCAGGAGTAAGGATGCACTTAACCCTATTTTAAATTGTATTTTGTTAATATTATACAATATGATGGTGTATGTGTTGATAATCCTAAGGGCGTGCGATCAGAGCAGAAATCGTGTGGTCGAGAAGTTCGGCAGGGAGCTTCTGGCCTCCTTCCCAAAGGACTCAATCATCCTGACTAGAGGAGATCTGCCTGGAAACTCCCTGCGCTACTTATACTACTGCCAGGGTGTACGGCCCGATGCACGTCTGGTCGACCAGGAGGTCAGAGCTGTGATATTTTCACCGTCTTGTCTTTGTTGAGCTGTTATCATTGAAGTTTTTGATTCAAACCAAAAGTAATAATTTAGTATTTTAGGAACAGTTGAATTACAGAACCAAAGTCAATTTAAATTCAGTACCTTCTGAGTGTTCAGTTCAAGTACTTTAACAAACGTAGGTATGAAAATAGGAATACTGAACTGGCCAGCCAGAAGAACACAGAGTTTAAGATTTCATTGTGTGTATAGTATTGAAATTATATGTTCTTTGTCCATGTTATAAGCTGCTAATTTGATTTATGACAACATTACTTCAGTTTCTTTTGGTTGTCAAGTAAAAAAGATAAAATTCAGAAAAGAATTTCTTTATTTTCAAATAAAGATTTGGACAAAATAGCAATGTACCATGGCTGTGTAATAACTTAGTGAAATTCATAAAATACAATAAATTACAGCCTAATGCCCGGAAGTCTCTGGGAGGCTTTCTGAGTTGGGCACACAGTCATTGTGTACATCATAAGTTTGGATTTCTCTTCAAATCACAATCAAAAAGTGCTTTAGGAAAGCAATGTAATGAAAATAAGAAGTGAAAACAAGAGCCTCCAACTTTAGACTCTTAAGTGGGAAAAAAACCCTTTGATGACCTCAAATAAGGAGTTATAGCCACTTAAATAAATCAATAAATCCTTTTCTTCAAGTGAATTGTACTCTGAGTGGTACTTTAATTGATATCACAGGGATGCAAAGGACTGAGCAGAGTTGGTGGTACTCTTTCTTCTCTCTAGATGATGACATATGCTTGGTATGTGGCCAAGCTGGCGCAACACCACCCTGGGGTGCACTTTCCTGGCCGCTGGTGGGACCCGGTTCACCCCGAGGATAAAGACACCTTCAGTCTGGAACAGTTTCTGTCCCACAACACACAGTAAGTCACTGAGACACAGGGAGAGGGCATAGAGCGAAAAAAAAAAGGGTGGTCTGAACTGATCACTCGCTCCCCCAAGTGGAATTGAGACCCAGAAACCGGCTGGAGACCTGTTAATACCAAGCCCACCAGGGGGCAGTGTTTGCCAGGCCAACATGCCTGTCTCTCAGTGGGGCAACACTGACCCATAGGATTAACCCTTGGTCCGAGCTTTTTGGGAAGGAGCACAGGACTGGAGGGAAGCTAGAAAATGTTGGGATGGGAGGAATTGTTTGTCTGCATGGTGTTCCTGTGTGTCTCATCATCAGCAGTTACCCGGGGAAAGAGGGGTATTTACATGGATAATACTTGAGAATTGAATAATGTGAGCAAGCCTCTTTCTGATTGTTTTTCTGCAGTAGTCATGTGTTTGCCTGCATTGGGCTGCCTGATGGAGACCCAAGCTGGGGACATAGTTTTTCTCGTTGGCCCTTGGGTGTGTGTGACTACTTGGTGCCAGCTCAGAGGCAGTTTCACCCTGAAAAGTGGGTCCGTCGAACTCGCAACATCTACAACTGGAGTGAGCCACACAACAGGTGCAAACACAAATATACAGAATCATTAACGTCTCTTGACAGCTATGTATTTCCCCCCTAAACGTGCAGTTTCCCTTATTCCTCCTTAGTAGCTTTAAGGTTGAAAAAAAATCACCTAATTTCACACTTTGACAATAACATAGGTACTCTATCAACATATTCTACCTTTTCATTGAAACTATAGGATGTTAACACTGAATGAAATGAAACCCAAAAGTCCATGTTTTTTATGGCAGAACCAGGTAGAAATATTCTACGTCTAGACTGATCTCATGAAATGGCGCATGTATGGCACTCCAATTCGTATGCCATTATTGGTGTGTCATCAAGACCCATACTCTCTTTTTACCGTGTTTATCAACACCGTTTGGCCTCAATTGACTTACATTATCTTGTGTTTGCTTGGCAATTGACGTCGTGAGGAGTAGCATGAAAGCCAACCCTGTTCTTTTCCTAAACCCAACCTGATTTCAGTTTCTTGCTTTCCTAAAACCTGCATGCGTAGTAGCCTCGCGATAACATTCCACGTGGCTTTATAAAGTGGCACATGGCGTGTAGATATACGCTGTGACGTTGCAGACTGCTGTCCCCTCTATACATCGTAGGCGTATAAGCACAAAACTCTTAATTCATGCAGATAACACGCCACTTGGCTTAAGAAAGTTGCCGTGTATGTTTACGCAAAGTCATGAGGTCATGTTGCTACGTCTTGTGCATCAATTTATACACGTTCCTCTATAGTTCAGCGAGACATATTTGTTATCTTTGGAGTTTAGCACAACATTATGAGTTTGTAAAGACTGGTACAGTGGCAAGTAAGTTGGGTTTAACAGGTTAAATCAGCCTATTAGTAAAATCCTTTTGCTTATTGTGTCAAACAACTCATGATCTTTAAATGCAACTACTACTAAGCACGTTCTTTATCACCAATATCTCCCTACCCCATCGTCTCTCTGTGGTCTTCTCATATACTTCCACAGACGCCACAGAGCTTCCCTCAGTGAGGTTGTCCTGTGTTCCATACTGTGATCCAACTCTTTGTGAATTCAACCAGAGCAAGACATAAGGCCTTTAGCCATCTAAAATGAGACTGAAGATGAAAAATAATGAGTTTCTTATTGCATTTTGTCAATAACTGTGTCAAAAGTGGAATTAGTCAAAGCTCCATATTCTGTTGGTGTTGCCAGCAGCCCTTCATTCACTTAGATATCCACGACTGAATACTGTGACATTATTTCCCACACCCCCACGACAAGCGTGTCCGCTGATGCCCACAAGCCAAATATTAGCTCGGGAACCCTGCTAAAAATATTCTTTTGAAGAAAAGGTCAAGTGTTTACAGTCAACAAAGTGAAAAAGGGAGATGTGGTTTTACTCCATGTCTAATGTGCTAGCTGGTATTGTTGCTCAGTCATTTAATGTTTATGCAGCAAACATTGATGTTTAGTGTATCAAAACCTGCACAGTCGAGTGGAACAATATATTCACATAAATAATAATTTATACTTAGTGGAACTGTGCACCAGCTAACGCCTGAATCTGTTTAGATAAAGAAACGTTTTATTTTCTTCATGTGTGAACAGTTTCCATCCTGCGTCCTGGGAGCGTGTTGCAAATGAGGAGATGTGGCAAGCCAGGTACTGTAAAGTTTTTACAAAAGACACTGGTTCCCTCTTTGGAGAGGTTGTATACTTTAGCGTGCAGATAAAAGCTGCGTCATGATGCATACTAGCCCGCTAGGACATCTCCATAAACCAGTCTTGTGTGGTAGAGCATCTACATGTACATTCTATTTGGTGGTGGCATCTACATAAATCACTCCATTGGAGTGGTGCGTCTGTGAGCGTGGATCTGCATGGCTCATCCATCCAGCACTTAGCCCTGAGCCTGTGTACTTTGTTTCAGGATGAAGACTGCTTTCTTTCTGTTTGACCTGGCAGAAAGGATGCAGGGAGAAGGGAAAGCTCGCCTCTTTGAGCTGTCATATACTGTGAGTCTGACCTCAACAAACATGCAACAATACTCTCATTTACCATAATAGGGCAGATTTAAGTGCCGTACAACGTTTTTTTGTTATTTGCTGTAACATCTGCTTTTGTGTTTTGTGTGTGTGTGTGTTTGTGTGTATATGTCTGTGTGTTTGCTGGGCAGCTGTATAAGGAGATTGTCGAGGCCCACTCAGACTACCCTCCAAACTGGGACAAGAACTTGGCACTGGCCTGCGAGAGGCTACTACGCTCAGGTCACCGGGGCTACAGTCCAGACAGCCTGCTGACATGCAGCACCCAGCACTTTAGTCTCTACTTAGAGAAGGAACCCACAGATCCCCAGACCTCGGCCATACGCTTGGCCATTACTAACCTGCTCAAAGAGAGAGATGAACTCCGCCAGAGCCGGAGGCAAACCCCATAACAACCCAGAGAAACCTACATTGAGCTGGAACACTCAGGGTGTGCCGCAAGTCCAACCGAAGTGAACGGCACTGGACCAATTCTGAGCCCAGAACGATAAAATTATGTTTAGTTAATGTTTTGGCCAAAATGGACGTGTGAGGTTGGGAGTCAAGAGGAATGCTAATGTACACGTATTGGGACTTAAGTATCAAGCAGAACTCTGCACAGAGAACTACCACTCAGCAATGCTTCATTTGATGAAAGCTTACAGGTAACCAGGACAGAGCATGACCTCAGGAAGCCTTGACTGACCCCAATTAAACTGCGTGCTCCCCTTAAAATCACCCATTCGATTGCTTTATCGTTACATCGTTCTTTTTTTGTTTCTTATTCGGCTCTCACAGCTTTTAACGTGCTGATTATTTTGCCTCAGCCACTGCTCTACTTCTCTTTTTCTCACATTAGGATGGCAAGGCCGAGATTGAGGGAAAACCAATTTGGGGGCAGAAATGGGGGATTAGAGCGTCTGTTTAATCTAGCACAGACTTGTGGTGTGCCACACAGTCCTCACTCCGTAATAACCAGCACCACCCATCCGCCCACCCCTCTATCCTTCCATCAGTCTATCTTAGATGGTCCTTTAAATGTTTAAAACTAATGGATTCGATGAGTGCTTTATTCCCTCCTCTCTTCCTTCCTAACGGGAGGGCTATAATCCCTCTTGGATTTAAATGAAATGTGAAATGTCACAATGCCAGGGACCCTTTTAGAGGTGCATTTCTAGTGTTGTGAGTGTTTGCATGTTGACTGTGTGTGTGTGTGTGTGTGTGTGTGTGTGTGTGTGTGTGTGTGTGTGTGTGTGTGTGTGTGTGTGTGTGTGTGTGTGTGAGAACATGCTTAAATCTCCAACCAAGTCTTTTCCCTGCTGGAACCACATAAAACATAGTAAAAAAAACAATGGGCACACTGAAAAGAAAAGCATGATCATCATAGAAGCACAAAAGCCTGCAAACTCAAAGGACACACATAGACACGCAAGACAGTCAGCTTCCCAGCTCCCAGGACTTTTTGCCATGTGAGGGTTGCTGGAGAGACAATGTAGCATGCAAACGCAGTGATTGGGACCAGACTCACTTGTCTTTGGCATGTACATGCTGGTGCTAATGTAGTGAACCTTGTGGCCATGAAATTTGTTGCACTAGGTCAAACCAGTCTATTGCTGTATGGTTTTAAAACACTTCTAAAAGAACCTGCTTTTGAGATGCCACTAGAAAGTAAAGGACAGGATGTGCATGTGTAGTTTTTCAGAATGTGATGAGCCCTCTCTGTTCACAGGCTTGGCTAGCGGCTGTCAGCTGGCTAGATGAGGAGATTCGACCTGCTGTAGCACAGATGGTTTGATTTCTCGTAAAAAAATAAAGGAAACCACTTTCTATAGATTTTAAAAATTTCAATAAAGTTTATTTTAATACCTTTTTCCCATGGTAGTCTTGGCCAAGTATATATCAGTATTGATCATATTTGTTCAACCATTTTTAACCTTATTTGCATATTCAAGTTTGTTTTTGTGTAAACATCACAGTCATTGTCCATCCCTTGTCTTATGCCCTTCTGCTGTTTTTACTTTACTTTTTCCCTGTCCTTTCCTTTGTCATCCCTCTCTTTTCTCCCACCCTCTGATCCCTTCTCCCCCTGTCTTTCCCTAACCCCTCTGTTCCTATCCTTTCCCCTGTCTCTGAGAGTCAGTTGCCCACCCTAAATCAGCAAGCTGCCGAGGATTGTGGGAACCCATGGAATCGCCGTGACCAGGGATGCAGGCAGGGAGCCACGGCAATGCTGGAATGTGGGGCGTCTGAGGAGATAAGAGCTGTGAGCCCAGCCAGGGAGAGGGGAGGATGCAGCAAGAGAGGAGGAGGAGGGCGGGAGACAAGGCAGAGTGAGGAGAGTGAGACGGAAACAGGGAGAGCAGCAATTCTGTGAATGGGGAGACAGAAACACAACACCATAAACAGCCCAGAGAGCAAGACAGAGTGAGATGGAGAAAGAGGGGCGGAGGACTTAGGGGTGCACACACTGGAGATGGGAAGCCAGCCTTATTCCGCTTTGCATTTCATTTACATCCCTGGCCGTATCGACCAATCGGATTGGGAGCAAAGCCCAGGGCTTAGGAGGGGAATAAAAAGACAAAATGCCTTTGCTGCTCTCATCCCTCCCTGATAATACCCCTTCTGTTTTTCTTTTCTCTTTTTCTCCCGTCTATAAGTAGATACTGTCCGAAATGCCAGCGGAAAAGCGACACCTCCGCTTGCTGTATATCTCAGATAGACCGAGCGGGAGCAAGGGCTGAAAAGACAGCTTTAGCAACTGGGCCTATCTCCTCTCCTCTCCCTGGCTGGATGGAAGCTTGGAGTGGAGAGAGGCGGAGGGCCGGGTGTGTTGGTTAGTGTTTGGGAAGAGAATAGAGGGTGTGAGAGGCATGATATACTGAGCTGGCCACAGATTTTGCAGAATCTTGCACTCTAAAAAACTTTGCCTGCAGATCCCTTTCCTAAGCATGAGAAACCTGTTTCAAGGATGTTAACGAGGTGCCACCCATCTTTGTGAAGATTGCCAATGCTTGCTACCAAACTCCACACATATTTTTTAGCTTTGAATAGTGGTTATTCTAGTGCACTAAATTGCGGGTTTATCTGAAATGGAAACGTGTGTCTTAGATAACAGTGGATTTTTAACACAGTGGAACCTTAACTGTAAACATCTCTTAACATACATAAAACTATTGTTATTTTGGCTAAATTATATATTTTCCTATGTAACTAAGCAATGTGTTTTGGGTAGAATTAGGCCCATTAACACTAGTCTGTGTTGACATGATGTCATGATTGACTTGTCTCAGGTTTTTGTTTATCACTCTTGATGGGTGTGTTTCTCAGTGTGTGGCAGCCACTGTTTGTATGTCAGGTACAGTATGTTTGCAGGTTTACTGAATTTATTTGTACAGGTGTTTGTCATGCTCTTCATTGTGATTCCTGTTTGTATTTGGGTTGCAATGCGTCTATTGTGCCAAAATGGACAAAGTGTTTATGCTCTTTCTAAGGGTCTTTTCTGTATTTAAAGGACTATGTTATTGTCTTGATGCTCACAGCTTTGTGTAGGCGCACCCAGACGATTGTACTGCCACTGGACACAGTGCTGGCATCTCTGCTGATATAGAGCTTATTGAAAGTGATTGTTGCACAGAGTTTATCTCAATGTGGGTCTGCGGCAAAGCATTCAGACATAGAGAGGGCCCTTTACCTGCCTCCACCAGACGTATGTGAAAGATAAGGTCACCTTAGGACCCTATGAGGACCCTCTCCACCGTCAGTGTCCTCATGCTCGTCAGCTTGCACAACCTCACCCCTCTAGTAAAACAAACCAAACAATAGGAGCAGATACAGTATGTGAGGGATTAGAGGTCAGAGGGTTGGGGAATGCAACATCTCCATTTCCAGGATCAATCTTCAACCGCTTGATAATCTCTGGCCCCAGGCCCCACATACCTCCAGTGGTCTCTCTGGCTGAGAGCTGGCCAGGCAGTGAGGCCAGGCAGTGTGAGCTGGTACTTCTGCTGGGTGTGGGGACATGATAGGATAGTGGGGAGTGGGGTTAGAAACTAATAGTGTGGATGGATGGAAGAGCACAGAGAAGAGTAACAAAGGGTCCCTGCTTTATTTTTTAAACCTCACCCAAATCCTCACATAGGTGTGTGTGTGTGTGTGTGTTGTGTGTGTGTGTGTGTGTGTGTGTGTGCGCGCCAATGTATGACACAGACACAATCTTAACGTGTGTGTAAAGTGTGTTTTAATTTGTGAATGTAAAATAACTTGAGTTCTTTAGCGCAAACTAAATATTATCCCCAAGTTACCGTTATCTTGTGTACACACATTTGTTTATTTGATACAGCCCCTCTCCTCTACAGCACTTCTGTATATCAAAGACAGCAGTGCAGAGCGCAATTGAAAATGGCTACCGTGGAGAAAGGTCTCTCTCTGCTTTTGACTGCGAAGAGGCAGAAAAAGCCCTATTCTCCGCTCCCTTCTTAGATCTCTTTAAATAATTGAGGAGTAAACTGACAAATTAGGCACCTTTATGGACGCCCCTGGGCTCTCTCTGGGGTCCTTTAGTTTCCCCAATACAAGAGAGTGCCACCAGCCACAGGATAATATCTCTGTGTGCTTTGAGAGGGAGGAGGGAAGGAGGGTAGTGGGCCAGGAGGGGTTTCGCCAATCAAGCGGGCCACACTTCCTCCCCCAGGTTCTAATTTTGTGCCACATTAAAGAGCTCGGCCTCCATTTAGGACACAGAGAAGCATTTTCATAATTTGCCGGGTCTCTCGACTAGCTCGGGGTGCCTTTTTTCCCCTCTCTCCTCCCTCTGTCTCACTCCGTGTCTGAATGGAAGGCCTGGGGAGGAAGAGGGGTAATTCATTCGCCTCCTTTCAACCAACCGGCTTCAGTTCTGCATAATGTTGCTGCTAGGTGTGTATAGCAGCTAATATTTATCTCTTTAATAATTCTCTATTAGACCTGAATATTATTTGCTGTGTAAAAGCTAACACTGCTTATTGTCAGCTATGCAAAAATGGTGTCATTCACCTTTTGTTGCTACATTAAGGCCAAATCATATGCCTGTATAGTTAAGTGTTAAAGACTATAGTGTGTCTAATCTGTGACCATGCAGCCAGCTATGATGCTTACATCGATAATATCTATGATGTAGTATACATACAGTGCATAATCTAGGTTAAGGTTGTCTCATTTGCTCTTTCCGACACCATCCATTCATGCACTACAGTATGCGTAAGCATTGATTCATATGTGATTGGTCACATAATTCACAGTCTCTGGGGGCATTTCATCGCTGAGAGACAAGCTAATCTAAAATCCCCCAATTTACAAATGAAAATCCCACCATCCAATTGAGCTAATAGAGGGACTTGAATGGGATAATAAGATGTGGTGTAATACTGTGTAAAAAGCCTGTAATGTTGTGTTGGTGGAAGAGCCTGTGTGACTGGATGTTTGACTGTTTGCAGTGATTACAAGGGCCTGCGGGCCTGGCGGCAGCTCCGTGGCTGGGACAGGGAGCGTCTCCCTGGGTAAGGAGATACGCCTGTCTGCCCCTTCTGCTGGAGCTACAGGGACCAGGATGTCAGGAGGGAGAGTGCTCCCTGTGAGCTCTCTCTCTCTCTTTTTCAATCTGTCTCTTTCTGTCTGTCTCTCTCCTTCTCGTTCCCGGTCTCGCTGTGTCTGTACTATTGCAGTGCTTGCAGATGTGCACAAACAAGGGAGGATTAAAGCAAAACGAATCTAAACAGACAAATGGAATTAGAGTGATGGGTGTCGGTGGGCTGGTTCACAGTGATAAACATAATGATGTGCTGTATGTGTGTGAGTGTGTTCCTGTGTCTGGGGGATTATCAGTGGTTAGGTGTGTGGTGTGTATGACTGGGTGACTGCTTCTGGGTGTCTTTGTGTGTTTGCCTATCTGTCTATGTTTTTGTAATTATGTATGTGTATATTTACTCGGTCTCTACTTGTGTGTGTGTGTGTGTGTGTGTGTGTGTGTGTGTGTGTGTGATAAAATGGGTTATTCTACATTGCCTCACAAAAACAAGTCTCCGCACCCTATGCATGTATGTGGATATGTTTCTCTGTTTTCCCAGTGGTCCGGGTCATATTTCCTTTTTGTCTTTCACAGTTTCTGTTTGTGTACAGGAGCTGCTACCTGTGCTTGTATGTATCTACGGGACATCAAAACTCTTCACCCAACATATACATTCTGTATATCTAGAAAGATGAGAGAATGTTTGTGGAATATCGAGGTCTAATTTTGACATAGTGCCCTGCAGTTCATGTGCTGATGTTGTATGTAGGCTTGTTTTCTTGTGACAGGAGTCTGTGTTTGTGCAGGAGCCAGCAGGGGGGCAGTGATCAACAGACTGGGGCTTCCCTGCCGAGGGGCTCTGGGATTAGGGCTAAACCCTGCCCTGCCAGATGGGCACAACACATCCCCATCATCGCACACCAGCACCTTCTGTGGAAATCAGGCAACTGGAACCATTGCGATAATAACTGGGACGCTTCTCAATTGACTCAGAGGTCGACAAAAGTACATTGACATGATCACAATAAATTCTATAAGGAGTCACCCAGTTTTACACATTTGAAAGAAATCCATAATTGCATTTAAAGAATAGCCCCTCTCCAGTTAATTAGTTTATAATTGCTATTGATTAGCTTATTATTGATATGGATTATTTAACTAAATGAGACATGTTTGTTAATTGCAGCCATGTTAGTGAATGCATCATCAATCATCTCTTCTCAGGACCATACAGAATGGTGGAAGGAGAGACTGCTGAAGTGAGGTACTCTTCAAAGTATCAGCTAGTGGACAGTATGGCCAGTCAGCAGGTTCAAGGGTATCGGAGATGAAACTTACAAGTTGTTTTGATGTGCTGTATTTCAGAGCCACAGGCAACACTGAAATTGTGTGTGTGTGTGTGTGTGTGTGTGTGTGTGTGTGTGTGTGTGTGTGTGTGTGTGTGTGTGTGTTGGTGGCTCAGGAATCGGCAGTGTGTTGATTGCTTCCTGCTCAACTTCTATTGCACACAGCTGGCACTAAATATTCTCCAATTCAGTTCATGAATCACTAGACTGGTGTTTAGTCACTACTGTAACTGTCACTATATACTGTTTCAAGTTAGCTTTAATAAGTGTTATACATGTTGTAATAACTAAAAAAAGAACAGTCTAAAAGCCCTGATAGCATCCCATAGAGGTTGTGCTGCGTCTCATTTCTAAAAGTGGTTTAGACTAGCCATTCAACATTTCCATGCTTAGAGTTCAACACTCTTGCTAGCAGGCCTCTTTGACAAAAAAATGTACAGTTTGGTTTCACCTGCTGTACGTCTTTGTGATACCACCCCACCTGGATCTGTCATCCAGGGCGTCCCCAGCATGACTTCGGAAATCGTGTCTGTATTAGTAGAAAGCAGATTACATGAGTAAAGTGTACAAACAAATAAAAGATTACAGGCTGTGAACATGTTTCAGTCTAATGCCCTTTCAACAAGCAGGGCTCAGCACAATGCTTTTCTCTCCCCAAGCTAAATTTGGATTTCCCCTCTGATGTAAAGGCCTGCTGGCCAGTTATGTCTTCCACCAAGAGCACAACCTCTGTAATGACAGTGTTCCACATGACTGGCCTCTCTCCTCTGCTGGTATTAGTTAAGCTTTGGAGTTCAAGTGACTACAGGGTTTAAACACAGATTTTTTTTTTTTTTTTTTAAAGGGGGGAAGAAAGACTCACTGTTGTTCTTGAAAAGCTGTGTTTATCCAGGATTAGAGACACCAGCATGTTAATAATTGTTTCTCACAGAACTGCAAAGAAGCACTTTCCTGTAATCCCCTAATCAGGCATTACACCTCTGAGCAAAGCTACAACGCAGGCGCGTGGTGTCTGTGACGCAGCACGCCCACACTGTGTGATACACCCGCGTCTTCCCCAACACCTCACCAACTATGCACAAAAGCACCTCCTCTATTCATTTCCTTTTAAATCTTTCCTGAACCCACTACATCCATTCACTACATTCAAAGCTCTATTGAGACAGTGATATATTTTCCTTTTATTGCTGTTTTTGATGATGCATCTGCTGTGATGCAACAACTTGGATGTGAAACATTTGTTATAGAGTTGTCATTTTTCATTTCGAGAGTACATTTAGATGAATTGGATTAGATAAAGTTTAACAACTAACAACATGTTGATGTGTACAAAAGTAGATAAGGCTAGTCTGCTCACCATGTTGGTTTATAACTTCTTCCCTCCAGAAGTTGTGTTAAGCATTGCCAGCCTACCAATTGGGCTTTTCTTGCCTCTTCAGGGTAATTTGTTTAGCTTTGGATGATAATATAATGGCCAGTTGATGGTCTTGTTCAGAATAAAAGCCTATAAAAAAGCAAGTTGTTAGACCATTTTGAAAGTAATTTCTGCGAAGTGACTTATGAGGAGGTAGAATGTATCAACTCCTCTAATATTGCAGAGGTCACATAGTTTGCTAGTGGTTGGTCAGTACAGTGGTACAGGGTCAGACGCAAGGCCACTGTACATGCTGAGATGATGACAGGTCTGGGGCTAGTCTGGGGGAATGTGAGGGCAGAGTCACACAGGCAGTCAACATGGGAGCTGCTGGTTAATTTTAATAAGTCTATATATTAGAAAATGCTGTATTTAGCACAAGCATTGTTTTTACATTACATTTATTTAAAAAATATATTTATACAATCAGGAAGATAGTATGAAGATGAATTATCATCATGATGCACCATGAGTTTTTTCATGGCGACACGTTAGTGTGCACGTTTGTTTGGCGATGTGTCCTTCCTGCTTTGCAAAGGTTGCTTGTTTGTCCACATATTTGCTTGTTTAAACCACCCCCACCGTGTGTAGTGCTTCAGTCTTTTCATTTTTATATTCAGCCTCTTTTTTTTTGTTTTTGAATTTTTAGTGGCCATTGTTAGTGCTGAATGTTTGTTTGTTGTTTCCCCGGTATCTGCCCGTGTCTCTTTGCAGGGCCTGGTTGGAGAGTGCGATGATGGGATCGGCAGGGATTAACCTGGGGAATTGAATTAGTGGAGCTGTCGTCCCTGCCCTTAACATTTCAATCTCCCTGGGCTGGCGGGTGGTGCTGGAGCTAGACTTGTGATGGCCAGCAGCTGGGAAGGGAGGTAAGGAGGTAGGGAGGGAGTCAGGGGTGATGGGTGCAGAGGCAAGACACGTGTATAACAAACAGATTAGTCTAGCACTCTGGTGGAGTGTTCCTGGTGAGGGGTTGTGATTGAGAAGGCAGAATGATGGAGTAGCAAAGCCTAAATACTACCTAAGAAACATTATAAAAACTTTATATCTTCAAATCGTAATAACCAGCTATGGCCATGAGAGGGAGCACATCTGGTTTTCTATCACTTGCATAGACTCAGTGACAATAGTAAAAATGGAGATTTTAGTAGCACTTATTTCTGCAACAAACTATCTTTTATTCTATTAGTAATGTGGATAAACACTTATTTTATGTATTTTTTTATTAAATCAGCAGTTTTTGGTTTAAAGTGGCCTAAGGTTATGTATTTCCCTGTGCTATTAGAAGCCCCCAGATGAATTTTTACATAGGTCTACCAAAAATACTAATGAAGCATATTTACATTAGTTTTTTTTTTTAGGCCCAAACATTTCTTAGATTTGAATTTCTTTTCAGTAATTATCAAGACAATATTTTATTTTGTAATACTTTTGGGCAATAGAAGGTGCATTTCTAATTTATTTGTACATCTAACCAGATCTGTTCTGTTGGTCCAGCAGTTGTGTTGGTGAGCACTAGAAGGGGTTAGCCAGTGTGAGCCTGGGGTAATCACTACTCAATCTGAAGCCACACAGTTGCATTGTAGTCCTGATGCTAAACTCCCCATTAACCCATCTGGGACACTACAACAGCCCCTGCCACAACCTGCAAACTCACACACACACACACTCAAAGCAACTGTGGCTGTATGTTAGAAGTGTTGTCCGTCCCGTTAGCACCTGCTGGGGGCTGGGGGGGTCATGTCCAGCAAATTAAAAAAGCTGCTGTAGGAATCTTGCCAAGTCCCACAGGAGCAACGAGCATCCGTCCCCCTTCCAGTGATGACCCACTGGTCACTGGTGAATCTCCTGTTTGTATTCCACACACACCCCGGCTCTGGGGAGCGGTCACAGAAGCCTCCTGTGGGACTGCTGATAATTTAAGTCAAACATGATGTCTCCGCTTGTTTGACACCCATTTAAAGCTTTTCAATCACATGTGTTTGCTACAGTCCGTTGCCTCGTCTTGGAGTGCTATCCATGTCACACCCTTTCAACGACCTAATCAATTTTGTTTGATCAAGTTCATCATTTCAAAACAATTGATTTTCTTTTGGAATCCAATTTGTGTAGTGATAATTCAGAATAGGTTAGATGTCCCCTCTTTTTAGAGGTATAGATTGTTATAACAGTAAAGCCAACTGTGGTTTTATAAACTCATCTCCCCTCCCCCAGTGTGCCTTCCCATCTTCCAAGCATGCTCCTCCTAGTGCATGGCTGGCCAGTGTTAGTGTGCCACTAATTAAGGACTCTTCAAGAGCTGTGGAACACACTCATTAACTAACTGTAGCATCCTTACTGTCCATGGAGTGAAAAAGGAGGGGAGGGAGGGCTAATTCAGTTTGAGGGTCTACTGGCTTTGTGTCCAGAAGGTCAGCGAAGGCCCTGACATGAAAAGTAAAGTTTGAAAATGATTTGTTGTCCTGTTGATTTTTGAAAACATGTTGGATAATAAGTCTTTAATTAGTTTGACTTTAATTGTATTCATTATAAATCAGCTCTTCATTCTTTAAAGTTAATGTTTAGGAAACAGCTTATTGCCTCATTGTTAAATGTTTATATTTTAATGTTTAATATAATTTATCAGGAATAATTATTCTTGTTATGACTGTTCAAAAGTTGCTCTAACTAGTTATGTATTCCCCACCCCATACAAAAAAGCTGCTCCAACTGTCCCACTCCCTGCCACTTGTTTATTCCGTTTTCATGGAAATGCGAAACAAAACAAATGGCCATGTTTGTCTTTATGAAAGTAGGCCAAACAACCGCTGACAAACAAGAGGGGGAGTTGTAGGTCAGGGCGCTACAAGCCATGTGTAACCGTGCCTGACCAGAGAGCATGACACAATGTAGTAAGCCACAATAGACACCATAACATACAAACACCCCTGCCAGAATGATGTAACATTGTCTAGACTAAACAAAAATACATGTATAAATAAACTAGTTTTCAGAGCGGGAATAGAGGGGGTGGACAAAATAACAACAAGACATCACA
Source organism: Etheostoma perlongum (assembly GCA_026937815.1). NCBI lineage: Eukaryota > Metazoa > Chordata > Actinopteri > Perciformes > Percidae > Etheostoma > Etheostoma perlongum. The sequence goes on along the minus strand of CM049390.1, from coordinate 11,901,598 downwards.
TTATAAAATACGTTAACAGTTGTAACAGTTACAAATAGAACTATTAAGACTTGATAATATGCGTCCCTTTAAAAGAGGTCTAATACAAAATATTTTATAATAACAATTTTGAAGCAATGTCAGGCATCTAACAGAGGACTAAAGAGGTCAAATAGGATTGAGTAAAACGTCGCTCTCCACTGGAGTTCATGAATCCCACAGCATCACTCAGCTAACCATTGCTTGTTTCAACTGATCAATTTTATTGATCTGTGAAGCAATACGAGTGAGAGAGAGAGAGGCAAAATGAAATCAAAATGTCAGAACAATTTGAGATAGAGAGAGAGGCAAAATGAAATCAAAATGTCAGAACAATTTATTAGATAGTACTACATGAAAGGGCTCAATTGTTTTTAATTGTTTTTTAAGTCCCCCCCCCTCTCTCACACACACACAAAAATGTACACGCGTCATATTTTTTGTTTCCAGCCCTATCGTCTGGCAGAAGACCTCAGGTTAGACAAATGCACACACACAGATACACACACAGATATACACATACAACAGATGCCCCCTGACGCTTATTCACATAAAGCGGGCACGTGATGGACAGCCCGAGTCCACAGGCCTGCCAGCCTCATGGCATTGTGTTCCCCTTGGGCAGGCAGCCGCCCTCCCTAAATACCCTTTTGTCTTGGGTGGGATAACAAAGCAGTGGCCCAGCCGATGGTGTGGCACGCGCATAGCCACTCATCCCCCTGGTCTGTGACCTAAACAGGTGGATAGGAAGGATGGGCTGGTAGTGGCGGGTGGACGAAGTGGGGGGGATAAGGAGGACGGGGAGGGGGAGGGGGAGAGAAGAGGCTGCATCTGTCCCCTACCCTTAACGACTCCCTGGGTCAGCCACTGCCCCATATGCTCTCAGGAGAGAGGGAGGCACGCATGCAAACCCAGACTAACAGGTGGAGGGGGGTAAGGGGAGGGATTAAGAGAGGTAAAATTGATCAGAGAAGGATAGAGGGATTTTGAAACTGTCAAATTAGCTGTATAAGAGATTTGGCTATCCCCAGAAGATTTCACTTTGAAGAAATTCTTAAGCCATATTAAATGTTTCGCCTGCATTATGAGAAGCACTTTTTGTCTGCGGCCATGTTGGCTCTCTCACGCTAGAGCGTCATTTCTTCAACAGGCAACTGTTGCTGTGTTTGAGTGTAAATGCAGTTGGCTTTGTTTTCAAGCCAGAATCTAATTTTAATGGTCAAATGTGAGGATTTTTTTAATAGCCTCATGTTGTGTTTTGTGCACCTTTTTCGCTGAGTTGTATGTCTTTAATGTGGGTGTGTGTGTGTGTGTGGAATTTGTGAGAAGATCAATTGCAAACCAACATTCACATATGGTAGTAGAGAAATAATGCTGCTTGACAAACCTTGAAACCTTTTTTTCTGTGAGGTGTTTTAAAAAGATTTTTTGTTTTGCCTCCAACCTGTAATAAACCAGTTGAAACAGAACAGAGTAAATCTGCTCTTTCAGTTGTGAGCAGCATTCATGAGAAGCATACAGTGAATGTGGTTCAAAAGCATAATAGAATAGGAAATGCACAAATAAAACAAATTTAATGATGGCTCGGCTCCATCAAGTGTCCCAGTAAGCCATGCCGAGTGAGCCAACATGCTCAATACCAGAACCTTGGAACTAGCTCACCTAAATGGAATGCACACGTGGTTTTTAATGTTATCAATTACACCTGGGCTTTTTCTTCTGTGACGAGCCAAAATGTCTGCTCTGAAAAAGATCTATTGAGTCTGACGCAGAGTATGGCAGCAAACACCGGAGCTCGCAGCACAAAATGTAAAATAGAGCATTTACAGCAGACGTTGTGGCTCGTCATCACAGGTGTAATTAACGAAAGCTCAGTTCCATGCACAATACCTGGACCCTGCAGCCATCGTTAATGAGATTAATTACACCTGTGTTTTTTCTGCTATTACTAATCAAAATATCTGCCATTATTGCCTTTATTTTCTAACTCTGTAGCTGTCCAAACTGACTGCTTCTAACTGGGGTTGACAGTATTTATATCACTGGAAAAGTGACCAAATGTGCTATATTCAAAGAGGTCAGTATGCATGCTGTATTGGCTTGGTTTTTGTGTTAAGCATTGTTTCTGTGCTGCTGGTAGGCAAGTGTCTCAGTCAGGTTTTGAACTTGTGCGATAGAGATGCCTGCTTTCATGTATTCAAGGCACTTTAAATGAAGGCATACACTTGCGGGCCGTTAATTCAAAAGGCTTAGCTTCTGTGCGATGACACCCTGAAACAGTTCATTGATGTATAACACTCGGTACAATATTGAAATAAGCAAAGAAGAGATTCTGCCTTTAGACAGATTTGCCTTTCCTCCCTCTCTGCACTGGAGCCTAACTAACTGTCCATTTAGGGGGGCTGGGGGGGTCTCCAAGCTCTAATCGCTTGGATGTAGCTAATTAATTTAAGTTCCTCCTATAGGTCCACTGTCTCACAAGAGAATATCTTTTTTTGCAGGGAATTAAGAGATAGAATGTTTGTTAGAAAGGTGTAAATGATCAGTGGGGCCTCATCACGTGCCCCTGTGTTAATTGTCATAATGAGGAGTCTCGTGGGCTCAGCGGCCTGGTGAGGAGGAGAGAAGTGGGTCTTTCACAGGTAGCTACAGTATCATGTGGTTTAGTAGAAACAGGGGGAACCACCACATGTATTTATGTCTCAAGATGTCAAAGAAAACTTAAACATTGCATTATGTTGCTGGTAATTATGAATTACAGGAAGAGAAAGCTTGCCTTTTATGGATTAATTCATTAACATTGTTAAATGTAAGGCGCCAGGAATTAATGTAACATGAGTAAATTATATTATTGCACTGCTTTTTCTCTTTTGAGATACACTGTAGCTGCTTTTGATATACCATGTAGCCTGTGGTGCGAATACTGACAGAATGGAGAGAAATTGGCTACGTTCACCATGAGGTCATTCAATTTGTAAGCTATTTGTGATCAAAAGGTGTGTTTGAGGCTGTTAAATGGAGTTTGATCATGGCTTACATGCAATGTCAAATGTCATCTGTTCCTGCTATTTCCCCCAATTTTTGTTGAAAGTAAGTATTAAGCCAGAAGAGAATATCAAAAGCTTCCTATGTAAATGTTGTTAAGTACCACTTATGAAGTTTATTATATACTGTATTGTTTCTGACTCACATTTGATGCCCAAAATGCTCACTCTGCTCTGACTCAGTGGGATTTCAAGTGGATTACAGTGGGTTAGGGTCATCAATTCTTTGGCTTAGACCACACAGCCTGATAATGTACATTTTATGGACTTAACCATGCAGAACAATTTTGAACTTGAAGATTCATTCTTGAACTTGGAAACAGCGGCTTGAAAAAACACATCATGTGGCCTTTCTACAGCTGAATTTTGAGGGGAATAGCAGGAACAACTAACGTCACATATGCAACTATACTGAGCAACTCCATCCACTGAGCAAAGCCACAAGATTTGGTTGAAAATTTCAGAAACTAAACATAAGCTGGGCTTTTGTTGAGGATTTCTTTGTCAACATGTACTGTATATTTTGAGAGGTAAACTCAAGGAGAAATAATTTATCAGTGCACTTTGGATCGTTGATTGCACATGGCAGATGTGTTTTCTCATATCGTGGCTTTACATGCCACATGCATGTATGACAGAAACCAACATGAGAACTGTCCTGAATTGTGGCTCCATTTAAAATTCAGCATTATTAATGACCATAAGTCATCAGTTAAGGGTGAGTATACTTTGTAATATTTCAGCACTGTACTCTTTACCACCCAGCTGTGTGAGGGACATCACCATTAGGATGAAGTGTAATCCACTATAAAGATATTTCCATTTGTCTAATAAAGAGATTTGTATTAATGGTCAGGGAATATTTAATCCAAGATGTTTGAAAGACATGCAAGCTTAAAATGCATTAACATTAACACTACATTTCAGCATTTTAATGTTTTTAGTGTCCACATGAGCAATGTTGTCATTGAACATACATTTACTAACTGTATCTGTTATTTTTGTCTTAACATTTGCCAAAAAGTTGATTTGTCCTTAATTGTCAAAGTAAAACATTAACGCTTAAAGCAAACATGTCCTTTTAAATAGGCAGCCTCTTTAGTGCTAACTAGGTGAGCTTTAACTAACTAGGTATTAACTTGACCCACAAGCATAGTAATAATGTGTTTTTTAACATATGCTGAGATCTGGTAATCTTCTTATGGGTTTGAAGGTTTTTTTATGCGCCCCTGAATAGCTTAACAAAATATGCTTCAGTAATGGATGGTGTATCCTCATCCATCGCCCTCCTCCCTCCTACTATAACTTGAAATAGGCCATCAAGTGGCTAATGAACTGATAAGCCCTCTGTGTCCTGTGGGGCTTATGAACATCATAAGCCAAATGTTTAGGCATATTTGGTGAGACAGTTTTTTGAAAGAACACTTATGTGGGCAAAGGACCCTGATGAAAAAAATGGTCCTACAGTTATGAGACAGTGTGAGAATGGGCTTAAATAAATCACTGCAGGTTATGAAAGAAACTGTGAAATATTTAGAGTATTTTTTATTTATCTGATAGGTTTCGCGATGCTTGCTAGTGTAGAAAGAATGTGTGGCCCTTTGCTTCATCAGACCTCCAGCTAGTCAAGCTGCTAGTATCATTATCAGTTTTGGATCTCTGTAAATCCATGGATTTGTGTGAGCAGTCTGAGAAATTAAAATAACATGCTTTTTACTGCGCTTACTTTAAATCTCTTTAGACTTCATTTTTTAAAACATCTAAATCTGTTATTATGTAGGCTATACAAACCCTTTTTAATTTAATCTTTGACAAGATTATCAGATTCATTGATGATGTCACAATCTTAAATAATTTAAAAAAATGTCGACTAAGCCTGGATAAGCACTTTCAAGGGGATACTGCTGGATTAGCTTAAAAATATTTTGTTTTTGTTTGTTTTTATTAGTTGTTGGCACATTTTTATTTTTTATTTTCATTACAATGTCTAGCAATAAATGCACATGCATATACTGTAATTATCATGCAACAAGTTGTAAAAATCGAAAAGCAATTTGGTAATTTGAATCTAAATGACTAATAATTTTTACAATTTTAACAAACTGTCCCACATTGCTGGGCAGTTTTTAACATCTCTCTGGCTGTCTTTCTCTTTCTCTTTTTCTCATTGATAAACAATTTTTCTGCCTATTCATCCCTAATACTTACACTTTATATTCAATTAAAGTTAAAGCAAAAGTATCGTAGTTTTACTTGGTTTCAGGGGATGACTATACAGACTTCTGCAGGGTCAACCTTAAGGAAATCTCATAATCCCCATATCCTAACTATTGATAGTCTGGTTAATTCCTTTTGATATTTTATAAATAAGATCGCTCGTTCAACCTGCTCTCGTGTCATTTTCATAACTGATGATCATACCACATTTTTCGTGAATAATCTCTCGTCCTACCCTGCATGCGTTGCGGCCTTAACCACCATCTTTGGACAGGCCGATAGTTTGCGGATGACTCTGGTTTGTGACCGAGCGGGCAGCCTCCAGACCGGGGACAAGGGGCTCCGTGCAGCCCGCTGTTAGACAAAAACCAAGAGGGATTATTGGAGCGTCTGTTGGTCCCATATGCTCCTTAGCGCTGCTTTGGTCTTGATTAAAACTCATTGTATGTATGAAGAATTGTGGAGGCCGAATGTCTAATCCTCCTCATGACTTGTGCACTTTGAAGACACGAGGCACCAATGTTACAATAACAAGCGGGGTGAAGCCATTGTTTCAGTTGATATTGGATGTGTCAGTGAGCATTGATTAGGGCCAAGTGGGTGCATTGTTACATTGTTGTGACTCTTTGTGTTACATCTTTACATCACATCATCAGAGCCTCCTTCATTGGCTGTTTGCAGTCAGACGAACTTTACGCATGTGGTCCATATTCATCACCAGCTATTATTGAGAGGGGAATTGTTTACATATGAGCTACATTTCTACATTTTTTTCTTCTCGTCCTCCAACTTTTTCGTGATTCTTCCTCGATTCAGTCACTCATGCATCAGTCGTTACAAATAGTTTTTCTACAGCTGACATTTAAAAGTGACCCTGTAGCCGAAAACTTTTTTTTCCCCCTCTTTTGCTTCAGCAGTCTAGATGGATGAGTTGTTGACATTGAGAGGAGACGCGTCTCATGAATATTCAGGCTTCTGTCAGCCCAGGCTATTGTTTCAAGTTCAATTGTTGCATTGTTTTATCTCCATAACAATGCATTTGCGTGTTGCTAAACTTGGCGTTGTATTTTGGCGCTATAACTGGTGTTTGAATATTAGAAGGCTATAATCGGCCTTTGTGATAAATTAAAAGAACATCACCAGCAGCACTCGGCTATAACAGCTACTTCTGTTTCACCCTTGAATAAGTTATAGATACGGGCTATTGTGTAATTAAGTCTTTCAAACGTACAACCCAAACCCTAACACACACACACACACACACACACACACACACACACACACACACAAACCTATTTTTCTGTCCACGCAGGAGTGGAATCGAAGTCGCTCTTCTCTTTAACGCTTTGATTATTTCAGGCAACGCTTTTAATTAGTGTGCACTTTTAGCGGTGACTCCAATGAAAGAGAGATTATTGGCAATGTCAAGGATGCTAATTGAATGTCGGACTTCTAACAATTAGCCCACTGCAGAGCCATGTCGACTCATTAGAGATCCCAGAGCCGCTCTGACTTTCTTTTCCCCTGTCGTCCAGAAGCTGTCAGCAACGTTGGACTTGAGAGTTGGAGCCAAAAAAGTCGATACATGCAAACCGTCTTTAAAAAAAAAAAAATAATAACAGCCTTAACTTTCTGACTCCTCAGATTTATTTGAAGAAGCTTCTTTGCATTGGAGTTAAAAATAACTTATTTATCGTGACGAGTAATGCGCATTGAAACCCATTCACCTCATGCAACAGAACGTTATAATCCCGTATAAAGTATTTTAAAGTCATCTACACCCTTGATAGCCCAAATAAGAACTTTACATTACTATTATTGTGAGTCTTTCTTGAGTTCAGGTTCAAAAATACAACACACACTGTTGCTTTAAGCAGTGACTGTAGGTTTTAGTGCTGAGTTTCTGCAGGTTTATTCCTTGGATTACTTTTTTTGGTCACGACCCAGCTTCCTGTTTACAGAAATGATCAGACACTGCCAACTGCCAAATAAATCATCAAAAAAACGAATATCTGCAGTGATATTCAGTTAATTCTTGTACTTTGTTATTCTGCAGTGTTTCCCCTTCCGATGCATTTTAGGCCTACACAATATGTAATTAAAGCAAATGTATCGCAGTTTCTTGAGATATTGAAATATCCACGTGTGTACGTTTTTTCCTTGTTAGATCAAATATTAAGGTTCCATATTAGATCTCACATTTGGGGATCAGTCGTGTAAACCCATGCTGTGGGCTCTGAATGGGACCAGTGCTGCCCCTGCGCCCCAGAGAAACCCCCGTCGGTAAAATATTGGGATTAGCATCTCTTGGAGGCCGGGATTAAACACTGCTTTCTCAAACCACACACTCTCTTTGTTAAGACTATCTGAATTGAACTGCCGGAAACTAAGATATGGAAAAATACGCCACCCGAGCAGGGGATAAACCATGACCCTATATTAATTTTTTAGTTCAGCGTTTGACTAATTGGAATTTTTTTCGTTAACAGACCTTGCTCCCTAATCAATATATAGCTATACAATATAATAGACACTAGAAATGTGTTAATATAGGCGTGTTGATAACATCACAGTAATGATGCATGAGGAAACAGAGTGGTCGCCATTCTGATGTAAGTGACGGTAATTATTGGTCTAATTAACGTCCGCAACCTTTTAAAAATAGGTTCAGGTATTCTCAATAAATCAGTGGATTTTTTTCCTTTTATTTTCCAATTTTGAATATTGCCTGATTTTTGAAGTTTGGCCTTTTTAAGATATCAATTACAGTCGTTATTAGAAGTTGTATTATTCCGTTGTTTTATTGCAGTGTGTTTAAGAATATGACTGTAATTTAAATAAACCATATCAAATACCTACTATTAGTTTCGCTCCCAGTGAGTGTCTGTCACTTTGCTCATTCTGTGTTTTCTCTCCTCGGCGTTTACGCAGACACCACACACATGCACGCACACACAGATTGTTTCTTGATGAAAGAGTAAGCTCACAGGACCTTTATTCATGTCTTTTCAGCGGTGAGGTCACACCATCTTTGGAGCCAGTGAAGGATCCACAATCACCGTGTGTTGAGATCAATGGGGGGAGCAAGTGTGGAGCTCTCAGCAGCCGAGAGTCATTTCCAGTATGGCTAAGTCTTAATTATTACTACCATGTGCTTGGAAAGTCTTGTCTCTCTTTGTAATGCCGGCCATTCAACCATCTTTCGTTGTTCAAAAAAAGTTAGAAATCTATTCAAATCACAGCAGAGAGTCTGATGCGAGGGGGCTCACAAATTGCATACAATACAACAGATCACAGTTTCGAAGGCTAGCACAAATAAAAAACAAAAACAAACACATATGTACCATTTATATAAGACACACACTGATTGTCTCTTAGAAACTACATATTGATTCCTTATAAACACTTTTTTTCTTAAATAAAGTAGTGCATCCATGTCCACACACCATCCCCATGTCTCTGCCAGCAGGTCGGCAGAGTTGAAGCTTAAAGGAGGTCTGTCCAGCCCGAGCACTTCACCAGGAGAATTCACGTGAGTTCTGTTCTTGGATAAACATTAGTTCCGTGGCTGTTTTCTTTCAGAGTCCACTCTTTGTTGCCCTCAACAGGTGTTCTTTACGCATAGAGGCACTCACTGACATACATGGATGAGGGGCTACAACCTGTGAATGAACGGGGGGGGAAACTGCCAGTGCTAAAATAAATTAAACCTCTCCTTTAGGAGGACCAAAGACCATCATGCCAAAAACCCGAGACCCCTGAGAGCCCTGCCTCGCCGAGCCCCGCCGAGCCCGACTGACATTTTAACCAGTCCGATGTGTTTTATTGAGGGATGGCAGCGCCGTGTCTGATGTGATCGTCACTGTTTGTGCACTTTTTGACAGCTGATTGCTCTGTTCACAGGACCTGGAATTTCCACGAGGAAGTTTGATCCTTGTAATCCAAGCAATCGGCATTGAAGTTCAGCTTCCACGACGCCGCTTGGTCCTTATAATCCAAGCAGTCCGCTGTGGAGTTGAAGCCCAGGCCGGACGTCGCGTAGCCCTGGGTGGAGAGGGACGCCGGGGACTGGTTCAGATGGCTTGTGACCGCGTTTGTGCTCATCGGACTGAGAGTTGAGCCAGGGCCTGATAACTGGTGGTGCATGGGAGTGAGGTAAGAGCCGCAGTCCATGCCGCCGAAGTAGGACGTCGAGCCGGCGTAGCTCTGGCTGTAGCCCGAGGCCTGGGTGTAAGTCATGGGGTAAGACCTCTGCATGCAGGAGGAGGAGGTAGACAGGGGGTCTGAGAGCGGAGAGATGGACGCAGGGCTCCAGATGGACACTGGTGCGGTGGTGGTGGAGATGGCGGGGACTGTGGTGGTGCTGGTGGGGGGCGTGAACTGACCACTGGCCCCGCTCTCTGAGCTCACTTCTCTGGTTGGGGAACTTTTCTTTTTGGCAGGTCGCACCTTGTTCTGGCCTCCGTTCTGCTGCTGCTGTTGCTGCTGGCGACATTTTGCCCGCCGGTTCTTAAACCAGACCTGGAAGAGTCGCATAATGGCACATGTTATTGTCGAGATCCCTTAATTATAATGTAAATATAACCTAAACGCATAGAGCACAACCTGTTAATTCATTTTTTATCAATCCATGTGAAAAACGACGGATTCATTTGTTTTCAGTCTAAATCAATGTTTGTAGACTTTTTCCTCAAACCACATTTTTGGTGCCAGTGGACTGATCGGTCTCATTTCATTGCTCAAATTCTCGAAAATTGAAACTACCGTTAAGTGGAATTATCTCACCCCACTGACAACAGTTTTTCACTTGATTTAAGTAAGACAAAATGCCAAGCCTTTGATATAGTGTCAGTCAAGGGCTAGAATGCGAGTTTTTTTGCAGTGCAGATATAAAATAGATTTTTTTTTCAGTTTATTTGTTTTGTTTCACAAACCCTAGGCTACATAATTATTTTATTCAAATTGTTAGATCTGTACAATAGTTGTTTAATAATTCGAATGTTTTAAAAAATGTGTTAGATCTATAGTGTCACTTTGCTTTCTTGTCTCACAGACAAGTTTTTTTTTTATACCTAAAATACTTAGACATATCTATCAAATTCCAAATATGCACATTTTCTGGTTCACTCACCTGTACTCGGGACTCAGGTAGATTGATTTTCAGCGCCACCTCTTCGCGCATGAATATGTCCGGGTAGCGAGTTTTGGCGAACAATGCCTCCAAAACGTCGAGCTGTGCGCGCGTAAAAGTAGTCCTCTCTCGCCTCTGCTTCCGTGGCGTTGCTGCAATTAAAAGAACAATGTAAATCAAATTAAACATTTTAAATATGTATCAAATTGAAAAAAACGACATAAAAGCAAGTCAATTGATCAAAAGTAATCAAATGCAGATTTGTAACAGAATGTTTTTTGTTGTTTGCTTAATTACGTACGAGTCCTGTGAGACTTAGACGCCGGTGGCAAATTTAAGCACTCGACGTACTTAAGTCTAATGTGCCAAAGTTTTATGCAGTTTGCGCAAAAATCAAAGCAATTTGCCAGAAAATAATTTGAAAGGCACATCTAAAAATAAAATCACACAAGGAGACTGTTCGCTTCAAGTGGAGTGCTTTGGCGCAGGATTTTTTGTAAAATGACCTACTTATTCTAATGATTTTGTTTTTGCAATAAATATTATTAGTCTGTATCTCCCACAATTTAGAAGTCATTATTAGAAATTTTGAAATAGATGCAGATCATTCCCACTCCATTAAGTGTGTAGCCCCAAGCCATAACTGTTTTTTTTTTAATTACGTTAAAGTTTGAACCCACCTGGATAGCCCACTGATGGATGCAAAAGGTCCATTCCGGAAGTAGTTAAGCTGAGGCCATTGACTGTGTAAGGTGGTTGCTTTAAATACGACATCATGCTAATGTTTGTCTGAGGGCTGAAGTTGGAGAAAATTTTGAAAAATTGATGGAGCTCCCGATATGTACTTGGTGTCCTCTGTTCGCCGTGTGGTCCGTGTTACACCGGGCACCTGTTCCAGAAACGACAAGAGAAAAAGACACTGATGAAGATGAAGAGATGTCTGATCTGTTTCCATGGCCCTCTCTCCAAAACGCAGGGCTCTCCTCGGCTGCACCAACCACATCTCCAGCTGTCCTCTCCACAACCCCCACCCCTCCCGCAAACAAAAAGCAATACACAGGCACTGTAATCGCAACAAGTCACTTGCAACTTTAAATATTGACTTTGGTATGTGAATTACAATAAAATAAATATAGGAATGTTTTTCGGCCCTAGCTCTTAAAAAAACTGTTTGGCTCTCTATTTTACGTTAAGTTTTGTTTATAAATGTAAACTTAAAATCAATGGGATTTGAAAGCTGAAACTGAATACATTTTCTTTTTTTTTATGAAACACACAGTCAACATAAATAATCATAATCAATTTAAGATGACCAACCTTTTAAATAATCTTCTCAGTCGTTAAATAAGGAATAAAAATGGCGTCTAGCAGCCTACATTTTTTTTGAAAAGATTGATGAATTTTCAAGGCACAAAAAAAAAGATGATTTGGTGCAGAGACGATTACATTTAGTAGAAAAAGAAACGTGCTTCCATATTGAAGAGTTGTTCAAACAGAAATAAATGTGCTCTGTGATGTTGATTGGTAAATGTGATTGCTGTCACTTCAACTTCAGTGACCCTCACCGTTATCCCCACTGCGCGTCTTGATTAGTTGCATTTTTTTCCTCCAATATCCAACGGTTTTAACCCCCTCATCCCAATCTGTCACACTTAAAACACACCCGTCTACCAGTTGCACACACCCGCTCAATAATAACCACCCTGTCCAAGAATTAATTATGATAAATGTTGTTTCTGTTGATGAATTAACGAGATAATCCAAGTGGCATCTAAGCGGAGCTGCAGTTTGGTATCAATAGCCCAGTGCTCCAGGCTCCTTAAAATGATGCTGCAAATCTGCAGTGGGGAATTGTACTTATATTATTTTTTAGTATGACGTTAGAAATTATCAGCACTTTACAGAAAAAAATGGAATTACGGAGGAGTATAAAGTATAAATCTTAATTTTTTTTATTTAATCCAGCTAAACTTTAATTTTAGACGCATAAATGTAATCTTGTCACCAGACCCTCGAAAACACGATTGAAATATGTGAAATGTGAGGTGGTTTATTGTCCTCTAAATGATCTGTCTCTGGAGGCAAAGGGGAGCCAGCAGAGAGACAAGTCTCCGAAACATTTTATTCGATATTAGGCCTAAATGTTCTTTCTTTTCAGTGCAGCTTCCAGTCTCAGGCCTTCACAATTATCCATTTTTGTTGCATTATTCCCTGTGTAAATTCACGTCGAGGACAAAGTGGGCAGTAACTGAATTCGTTTGAAGTTGAAACTTTACTCCACTGAATGTGGACTCGGTGTCTTCGGTAGCAGCACTGGCTGCAGTCAGTGAGAGTGGGGCATTTGTAAAATACGAGCTCCATGAATCACACCGTCATTATAAAAGACACATTTAATATCTGGAAAGCTTTAATTTAGCCGTGATTTGTCTTTGTTTCCATAAGCAGACTATCATGATGTAGCCTTCATCTGCAGCCTCCTCACTGCCATTTCTCAGAGCTTCTTTGTGGGTTTTATTTTAAGACCAGTACCACTGTTGAAACGTTGCATTCCGTTTTTTGAAGGAACAAATATTTTGTAAGCCATTTACATGTGGTTTTATAACAGCTGTGATACCTTTTCGGTTTATACTTTTTATATCTTTGACTCTATCACGATTCCTTATTTCTAAGGGCTAATAAAAATAATAACAACAATACTAATAACTATAAGTTTAATAATAATAATAATAATAATAATAATAATAGGCTACTAGTAATTAAAGTCAAACTTACCCTGGTATCGATGACAGTAAAGTTCTTTGTCTACTTGGTTTCCTCCGAGAGAAATAATAAAGCTCAGTGCAGATGAACAGCGTCCTGGCGCATAAAAACCCCAAACCCAACCAAAATCAGAAGGAGTCGTTTTCTTCTTCAGTGGTGAAACAACTGCGCGGATAAAAGTTAAACGTTGAGCGCGTGCATCAGGTTAAGAAGCGGTGCGACAGCAGCGGAGTGATGGAGGAGGCTGCATGTACGCCTTTAGCATTTGTTGGTGTGTTGTGAGTGAAGTGGTTCGAGTTGGATTTTGTACAAACTGCCAGCCAATGGGAGCCGCAGGACTGAGCTGAGGTCTGTCTCTGTCTAAGTCTCTTCCACCGGTGGGGAGGATGAGGATTTTTTTTCTCCCTTTTTTTTTCTTCTGGGAAACAAATGTCTCCAGCTACTTTTTGACGCACAGTCCTCAGCCAATGGCAGCAAGAGGGCAACTGACAACAACCCCATCCCACCGCAGAGAGGGTACATTGATAATAAATCAACGGTGTGCCGGCGGATGTCGAGAAGTGGAGTTTAAACCGAGAAAAAGTCAGTTTAGCCATCTTTTTATGACATTTTATATTCGACATCGCTGTTACCCAGTGGATGCATTAAACTAAGGAAAGTCACACGGGTGATATATGCGCAAATAAAGAGTTTTCTGAAAACATAATGTATGCACAGTATAATAGTAAATACCTAGTCCTATTTCTCATTTAAATATATAGGCCTGTGTATATCTATATCCCAGTGCATTTTCACTGAGTGCGCATAAAAGTCATCCAATAATGTTATTTCTATATTTCAGATTGACATTTCAAAAGTTCCAGACAATCGAGGAAAATCAAAATATCCTAACATGAATCTGCGGACTTAATGAGGCACCGAACAAAACAAATTATATAAAAAAAAACTGTTTATAATTCTGTATGCTGTTAAACACTGTGTAAAAATAAACGTGACAAAAAGACAGTGGGGGGAAATCGCCTGGACTGGACCATGTGAAGGCTGCACTGTCCTCTCACATTCCAGCGCGTCGCAAACAAGGGGGATTTAGAGCGACTTATTTTCTTAAAAGTGTCCTCCCATCCACAGAGCCCGCCAGTCTGCTCACACCAGCCTGATACGGGGCCTGTACCAACATTCACCCAGAATATTTACTGGGGAGTTCCCACCGAAAGACACCTTGCAGCCGAGGACTATTTAAAGGCACCGGAGCTGCAGTGTGCATACACCCGGAGATGAGGAGAAATTTAAAAAAAAAAAGGGGGGGGTGGAGAGAGACAAATATAGGCCGGTACTGCTAATGGAGACTTTCACTTATTTCACCTGGCACGCGTTCTGCAAGAAGACGATGTGAGGATAAATATGAAGGTAGGCCTGTTTTATTTTAGATTTTATTCATTTCATTTTTGAAGTTTTGTTTTGTGACACTGTAGCATGTAGTAGGCTTGTAATAATATAACAACAATAATAATAATAGAAATAATAATAAAAATAATATATCGTTTAAACAAATGTGATATTATTATAGCCATTTAGTTCAGGATTCATATGATTTTTTATTTACTGGAGAACCTAACTGCAAGGGACAAATACGCTCCCTCTATGTCACTTGGATTTTGAACCTGCGTGCCCATTTCAAAATAATACGCCGAAGGTTTTTGTCACGGCTTGGTAAATGTATCATCTTAAGAGGCTTTGAAGAACACCTACACACACACACACACACACACACACACACACACACACACACACAGACACAGACACAGACACAGACACACACACACAGACAGACAGCGGACACACCCGCTCACTTCAAACAGATTTGAATATTGATTTAGATTTATAAACACAGGCAGACCGTGGGTTTTATGAATCGTCATTCTGCCTCTCTGTGCCTGTGTAGAAGGCCAGAGTCAAAGGTGCAGTGACAGCTGTTGGGAGAACTGGTTTTCACTCAGAGATGCAGCCTACTGGGGCAAACACAAACTGGTACAAAATGTATCAACTTTTCTCACTCAGTGACATCTCGTTTGACAGATTTCGATGAAAGGAAGCGGCTGAATGGATCATAACCCCGGATTTCTTTTAACAACTAATACCCGCAGAGGAAAAGTTTGGCTGTGACTGTTTGGAGACGAGGAACAACACATCCAGGTATCCCTGTTTTCCCTGTTTGTTATCTTTGGTGTGTTTTTATTTATTTATGTTTTTAATGCCGGATAATACCAATTGCCGGATGACCTATTGTCATCTAATAGGATGGAAAAAGTGGCGTAAAACCACTTAAACTCACCTGTTTCTGTTGGTTTAACATGAATGTCATGTAGGCTAGTATAGAGGGCAGTGGGAAGATCAAGTATTGGGTATGGATGTTTAATTATGTTGCTGTTTGCTTTATGACCATCACAAAGGTCACGGGTTAGCCTTTCCACCGCCACCAGACTCCAGCCAAAAATCAACATGTTTAGCGCAGGATGTAAAGTTTAAATTAATAGGCTAGAGACTGACAAATGTCTTCTATTCACGCCTGAGCACTTCGGATCCATAAGAGGATCTTTTCAGAATGCAACATTGGAATAATTAGCTTGCAGCAAAAAAAAAAACTACATTTGTAGAAAAACTCGTGAATATTTCCTCATATTTTAGCAGCTGCATGGTATTGTAGGCCTACTCTAACGCGAGACGTTCAAACTGCTGCGTGGAAAATCATGACGCGTGATGCAGTTATCTGCTGGATCTTACCGTTTAAATTGCTAAATAATTTATTACAGTGTAAAGCCAGGCCCTCCGCAGGGACTTTGTATCTTAAAAGGACGTTTAAAGGAGAAGGAGTTAAACGCCTCTGGCGAGCAGGCTCCCACTGACTCCCGGCTAATTGACGACGACGGCTTTTATCTCCGCCTCTCCTCCACTCAACCTGAGGCTGAGGATTTCACCAGGCCTGCTCCGACCTGTGATTTCTACCAGTTAATGCGCAGCCATACATCTTCACTAATGCATTGCAAAGGCATGGATGTTTGACCCTCGTTTGATAGCTTTGAATAGAATATTCTTATTTCAAGATTGGATCATTTCCGGGCTGGCAGCCCCCTTCTCCCCCTGCTCTTCGCCTTATCCAGGCATGAAACGAAAGGATCAATACATTATTCCATGGATAAATGCACGTTTAAAAAAACAATTACATAGAACAAATAAAAACACAACAGCCAGAAAATGCTGTGTTGGCTCTTTTGTAAAATAAATCACAAACAGAATTTAAAGCAACATATTTCCCATATACTGTGTGTGTGTGTGTGTGTGTGTGTACATGCAAATGTATCTCTCTCTCTCTCTCTCTCTCTCTCTCTCTCTCTCTCTCTCTCTCTCTCTCTCTCTCTCTCTCTCTCTCTCTCTATATATATATATATATATATATATATATATATATATATATATATATATATATATATATATATATATATATGCATATATGTATATATGTAGGCAGTTTTCCCCCCTCCTTGTTTGATAGTCACATGGCTATGAGGAATGTGTTGGTGGAATTCATTCTGATCTTAAAAAAAGAGCCAGAAAAAAAAAGAATAAAATCCAAGAAGGCCAATTCATATAGAAATGATGATGACCTGGAATGTCAAGAGAAAGCTTTTCCTTCTTCATTTGGATTAAAATTTTTTTCTCAGTTGATATTTCATTTTGACTATAAAACAATACGCTATTTTGGATATAGCCTATACTTTTATCAACATTTTTTCCCCTCTTCTTCTTACATCTTCCCACCACTTTTAAACTCACTCTTTACAAAATTACATATGTTATGCATAATAAATTGACATACAAATTTAGTTATGTTTTTTTCTAATTCTTTATTATTTAATTTAGGGTCATATGTATGTATGTATGTATGTATGTATGTAGGGTCTAAGTTGATGAGGTTATAATCTCTTTTTAAACCTGGCTGTAGAAGGTAATTTTTATTTATTGTGAATAGATATGCGGTGTGTGTGTGTGTGTGTGTGTGTGTGTGTGTTTTGTTGTGAGTGTGTGGGTGACACACAGAGAGAGAGAGAGAGGCGCTGAAGTAGGATAATCACAAGCTGTATTTTAATTTGCCTGGCAGGTCTGATGGATACTTTGCTGCTGCTTCGCCAAAAAAGGTGCACTGCGTAGTGAAGAAGGTGTCTAAACAGAGCTTTCCCACACTGTTCTCTTATCACAAAGCAGCTAACCCGTTGTGTAATGTAACATGTAACTGACCCTAAAGGTCATCAAAACACATTCAGTCTCCTCCCCAGGGATTAAAGGGGGGAAAACCCACATTCAGTGTCAGTTTGGGAAGAGTTTCACACTCAGACAGATTCACCAGGCAGCACTCTGCATCTGGGAATTTTATCTCTACAATTATGCACAATGTTACAAATTTAGTTTTGGCTCAAAGCTTAAAATGATTATAGAAAACGCTGTTGAACGAGTCTGTATTCTAGTGTTTTAGTGCTTTGCTTCTGTAGTGAAAAAGGTGTCATGATCATGAAATTGTTGGGTTTATCTCCACACAATTTTTCCATGAATTCAAAAGTGCCTTGATAATGCCGTGGCTGCTGTGTGTGCGTTTGCCAAGTTTGCTCTTTCCATTAATATGACACGCCTTTTAATTAGTGTCATAATTGTTTGTGTTGTGTTTGTGCAGGAGTTCACCGACAAACAAACGGATGCAATTAAACACACTCGCCTTCAGATCATCAATGAGGAGGCAAAGTCAAGACTGGTGGAAAAACCAACAAGGACAAATGTAAGACGGAAGAAGACTCTGCTGCTTCAAGGTTACACTTAAACTGTGTTAAGCGCCCAACTTCACACAATCTGGATAGTTCTTACTTCTTCTACAAACACACATCACAACCTGTTTCTTTATTTTATACATTCTTATTATTTACAGCCTGATATAACTCTTAATTGATGTTATTTTCTGGGATATTTGTTAAGGAAAATCTGTTCTGTTTCTTCTTTGCCACCCGAGTGTCTTGGAAGTAATTAAAAAATAGTTTGCTAATAAAGATTATCATTGTCAAACCACCACATTGCTTGCTTACTCTCTCCCTCTTTACCTTAGCCATCAGTAGCTGTCTCCTCTGTGTGCTGAGGTGTCTGCATGGCGTGGTAAAACCTGCCCTGCAGACCGGACCTCTCAAGTCTTCAAAGGATAGGAACTCAATGTGGGGGATTTGTTCAGGCTTATTTGGTAACCTAGGATTTGAATTGGATTCTGGGAGGCATTCATAACACATTTGAAAATGTTACATTGTGTGATTGTGTGTGTAATCCCCATAATAAATTTTAGAAATGGTCACAGCACTTGCACAACTGTGACTATTCATGATTTATCAAATGGTTTTCTTGTCTTGCCTCTCGGGGGTGAGGTGTGTGTTGCCGACAGGGAATGGGGAGATCTCGGCCGTTGGTTGGGAGAGCCGGTAGGGAGACGATTCCTACATTTTTTTAACCTTAACCTCAACAATCACATTTTTTTTTGACCTGAATATGTGATAGGGTCAGCCACCAAGACTCCAGAGGGATACTCTCAGACCCCCCAACAGCACTGGAGCGTTACAACCCCTAGTGGATTATACCTCCATGGTAGGAGGGTTAGTGTACACACACACACATCCACACACACTAAAGGTAGAGTTTATATTTTGTCAAAGCCAGTCATAGATTAATAAGCTGTTCTCTTTTCTCCAACACTTGTAAAGTGCTTCATACTTTGCATTAATACAGTTAAATAGAAACTGTGCGTCTGTATCGTGTTGTACTTGTTGCAAAATATTAAATAATATAGTCTAATGAGTCCAAATTTTAAGGCCCCCTCCAGACATGTTTTACGACATATAAGATTCTTAGCTTTGAATAATAATTTGTGTCTGATATGGAAAAAGTTCAAAAATCTTAATATTACATCTACTCCTTCTTACTCAAAGAATACACAATCTTTGAATATGTTCTTAATTCCAAAAGTTTAACTGCTGACGTTTCAAATTTCCACCACAGCCTTGTGTGAGTGGCTTATTGGACCACGATTGACATCCTGACTCGTTGTGATGTAATACAATCTTGAACTCGTATTTAAGGTTCAGCGCAGAGAGATGTTTTTCCTTAATCAAATTCATTTGAAAGCAGCTTTGTTGTCAAACTCATACACATATGTCATTTTGCTCAGTGAAAGAAAAACAATGAAATAATGATGAAAATAATGAAACAATAAGCAAAACACATTTAGAGTGGATAGGGGGCTTTAAATATCGTGCTCCATCAAAATGAGTCAGGTGCTTTATTAAAATAGCAAAACGATAAGTCACAAGGCAGCATGGTGTTTTAGATCGTGCAGAAGGAGTGAATAATGTTATCCAGTGGATAACTTTCTTTATGAACATAGTCCATCTCATGGTTTGGTGGCTCCACTTCTTGGATTTCAACTCTCCCGCCTTAGTTTGATAAGAGTGAGAGCAGTAGTGTGTCTATGTGTGTGTATATATGTGTGTGTGTGTAAATCAGTGTGCCCTGTCCAAACCGCACTTTGCTTTGAATGACACTTTGGCGATGCCCCCAGCTTCCCAATTCGACTTCTCAAGCATACCCCCTGTTAGTGCGAACTCTGCCAATTCCTCTCATGTCTTTAATATCTCTCTTTGGGCTCTTGGGTTTTGCCAGTGAAGGCTCCCCTGTGACAGTTGGACATTGCCCTCACATTTGGGAGACAGCGACGGGTGTTTGTAGCGTTCCCAGCCCTGGGCCTGTGGGGAATCTGTGATGGCTCGCCTGTCAGCCGGCCCCTCCCCTGTAATTAGGAGAGTAAACACAGCGCCTGGCTCTGCTTGGGGTTGAAGTAGGAGGGAGTGGAGGAGGGAACCGTCCGGCTTCTGTCCTACTGCTACTTGAGCTGTGCAGAAACAACTTTGGACTGCCAGACTGTGATATGCACCCTATAACTCAATGTGAGCGTACTCTCTTAAGATGGTGAGAAACATCAGATTTCCATTTGTACCTTGTTGAGCATCAGTGAACCACTGAGGAGGCTTTTTATTGAATGTAACCTTTGTAGAGAAAATACAAAGAAGCTGATAATTCAATATGATCTGAAAGCTATTCAGATCCAAACATGTTGATGAGTTAAAGCTGTTTCCTCCAAGGTATTTCATGCCTACAGTTTGACCAGTATTATTCCCATGTAGCACCCCCAGCAGATAAAATAAAATAAACCACCACTAAGCCTCTGTCCCTCCTCGCTTCACCTCTCTCCTGGTTGCTAGGGGGACTGGTCAGCGGCTGGAGGAATGTGTTGGGGGCTTGAGTTGTAGCCGTAGCTTGGGACCAGCTCGGGGGGAGCGCCATCCCACCCAACCCCAGCCACTCCGCTCTGCCCAGGCAGGGAAGCTGGCTGCGGGAATGCCGAGACCAGGAGGGGAGGAATTTCACTGGAGGACCTGCCAGAGAAATGCCATGCG
The DNA here is from genome assembly GCA_026937815.1 of Etheostoma perlongum. Lineage (NCBI taxonomy): Eukaryota > Metazoa > Chordata > Actinopteri > Perciformes > Percidae > Etheostoma > Etheostoma perlongum. Next base: position 11,880,893 of record CM049390.1, on the reverse strand, counting down.
GGGAATGATGAAGAGAGAAACCTAGATGGAGAGAGGGAGAAAAGGAGATCTCAGCCAATTGAAACACAGCCTGTCAGTGTCATTTTGGTTTTGTAGGATGCTTACTGATGATGGGCCAGTTGCTGAATGAGCTGGTTGCCACACAGACACAGTGGCACCGCATCTGACTCAGATATTTCACAGATGGCTTGGGGTTCAGTGGGTGTAACTGAGGTAGCTTAAAGTAAAGTCAGTGCATTTTAAACACAACATTGTATTACAGTTTCAGGGTAAATCACACATCTGTATTAACCACCATCTGTCTCTCCAAGACATGAGCATGATCACACATGCACTAGTTTTTGTGTAAGTACATTTTAAATCAGATGGTGTGCATCAGTGTGTGCATGTGGCGGACAGGGAGAGTACAAAAGGAGGGGTGCTCGAAAGCCCAGTGTACTTGCCAAAGTCTTTACGGCGCCCAGAGAGCCATGCTGCAGCATCATGGTCCACAGCATGGAAAGACATGGGGCAGATGGGTGCAGTGTAGCAGCACAACCTCCCCCTTCTCCTCCCAAATGTGAGGCAGCAGTGGTGGGAATGGCACAGTGTGAGAGGGAGCCTGGGTTCATGGCTGAAACAGGAAAGCTGTTGGAGGGGTATTTGGGGGCTGGGAGAGATTGGGGACTGAACGCTGTTTGAGAGGGGGCTTTGGAAAAGTTTGTGGGGCAGGCATCCTGCAATGGAGAGGGAAAGCCAGTCCCCCTGTCACATCTCTTTGAAATCCAAGTGCAGGGGCACGAGCCCAGGGAGGAGTGGCAGCGTGGCCCAGCGCCTGGGCAGACAGGCAGTCACTGCACTGGGCCACAGTCCAGCTCGCCTCTCCTGGCCCCTTCCTACCCCAGCCCACCCCGTCTGGCCCAGGCTTACGGGAGTCAGGCAGCCGACCCCCAGTGGACAGGCTGGAGCCCTACACTACTGAGCCCATCTCAGAGTCTCTGCTGGGATCGAAACAGCGGCAGCGTCCACCGGGAGAGAGGCCCTACAGAGATGAGGAGGGGGCCGGAGCTGGGTACCTCCACTGCCTCACAGCTCCTCCTGCACTCAGGCCTCTGGATGAGGGCCCAGTGGAGTCTGCTGCTGATGATAACCCCCACCTCATCACCAGGCCATTCTGCCTTCAGGCCCTGCGCAGGTCCACACATCCCCATGGCAACAGTGGCAGGGCCCTCCACACAATGTGAGTGGGCAACAAGCCAAGTGCTGCCAAATTGGGATGAGGGAGAGACATTTTGGGAGAATGCTCAATCCTGAATCTTTCACCTTTATTTTGTTTCTGGGTAATCGTGTTTTTGGCTCCAGTGATCTAATATCAGAGACTTGGACAGCATTTGTTTTTTTGAACAGCGGTCAGCAGTAGCAGCAGCAGAGACAGAGACAACACTTTCTGTTTTAAGGTGCTGCTCCATTTTACTTAAACCGCTCTTTAGGCTCTAAAATTTGAATTGTCAATTTCTTGACAGCATCACCAGACATTTAAAAAAACTACACCCTCAGGCAGAATTGACCCGATACATTCTGAAGCATTCGTTGTGTGTTTAAAGAGACCTTGTCATGGCAATATTAAGCCTGCGTAAACATAAGTAGTTCAATGACATTCACAGCAGCCACCTAAAGTTGATTCCCCACCCACTCTAAGCTTTGGGAAGATATTGTATAAGTGGTTGGGTGGTGTTTACTGAAAGTGGATATCTGCTGTTTGTTTTGTTGTTTTGCTTGCCGACCGTAAACACTGCATAGATTTCCTTAAGTGGTGTTTGAAATGTGTGTGTGTGTGTGTGTGTGTGTGTGTGTGTGTGTGTGTGCGCCATGTGTTATATTTGCTGATAACAGGATTTACTCAAATTGCGAATCACCAGTTGAGAAAGGTTAATTGTCAGTGCAACTGGTAGAATGGGTACAGGCAATAATTATTAGTCTAAGTTGCTTTATTATTTAGAGACGCTAATTAGGCATTAACTGTCGTCCCCTTTTTGGATCACAACTTCAAATGCATGTCAAATTGCATTAGGTTCACTTTGACATACATTTATCAAACTAAAGGAATGCTGTTTTGTAGATGTCCTAGTGTGTTCATTGTTATGAAACTGATCTGTTCTTGAGGTATTGATCAGAAAATTAGCAGAGGGATTTTCAGAAATTGCAATTTATTCACTTTGAGGACAATACACTTTATGATTTATTTGGGGTTGGTGGTGGATTTAGTTTGGTAATTTAACATTGTATCAGGAAGGATATTTAATGAACAAAAAAACCCAAACACTTTAATTGAAGTATCAGGGGCACCAGTTATTAGTCCTCTTAGAAACACAAGGTTTGATCTATGTGCCACCCATGTGGATGAGGCTGGCATGAGTTTAGCACTAAGGTGAGGTGGAAAGTAACAAGGAAAGAAAGCAAGAGATCAAGGCATTACTGCCAGTGCATGTCATTGCCCTACACTCTCATCAAATAGCCCCGTGCTGCTTATGTTGCTGCCCAGACACAAATTAATTTGGACGCCTGGAAAGACTGCAGAGGACTCATCTTTGCCCTTTAAAAAAAGAAAAGACACCAGCAGAGACCACTCTTCCAACAAGGAGAGGGGCAGGGGCTGAGAGAGGGGTTTTGATGGATGTCAGTGGAGGGCAATACAGTGTCTGGAATAAGATGGGAGGGTACAGAGGACACGGTTGAATGTGCTTGTCCTGCTATGATGACAAGATGGCTCAGCTACCACTGTGCAACTAGCCTCCCCTTGCTTTCTTCCTCCCCTCCCTCCCTCCCTCTGGTACTCCCCCTCAGGATACCAGTGAAGTAGAGGGGAGTGCTGAAGGCAAAGGGAGGGGGGATAGAGGAGCACTGATGGTTAGCTGCCGTTTAATCTTCTCCTTGGCTCACTGCAGATTCTTTCACTACATGCCCCACTCCCTCTTCTCTCCAAATCTGTACCTGCTCATCCCTGGGCCCGCTTTACAGGGGGGCTCTTGATCAGTGAGGTGATGGAGAATGGCCCTCGTCACACACTCCAAATAGGATCGGATTGCCTGGGAGTAAAAGGTGAGAGCTTCATGGAGCTTGGTTAAAATAGAGGAGGTGGTGGTGGTGTGGGGGGGTGCTCCTGCAACCAGACACTACCAAGAAATGAGTTCTGTATGAGATGGAGTTTCCAGGGTTTTAGAGGAGCCGGTACAGAACAACCCAAAAAAAACATGCATGTGCGCTGGTCTGGGGGTTGGCCAAGAGAGGAGGGGAGTGAGGCGGAGGTCTTGTTCTCAAACGGCATGTCGTTAACCTCCCAGGGCTCAGGGGAAAATAAGCAAACCTGTGTGTGTGCTTAAAAGTCAGTCTTCATTTGTAAGGTGCCTGGGGAGAGCTGGACCCCTGCTGGAGGACAAGGTAACAAAACAGCAGCATGCTGACTAAAGGAGGGATGGACACTGGAGTAAAGGGTCAAATAAAAATACATGCTGGGTCACAGATCAGCCCCTTGGCTTCAGTATTCTACAGTTAATTGGCTCAAATTAAGTGTTTCCATATTCTCCTTTACACTTCACTTTAACAGAATACTTGATCCCATTGATCTTGTCTTTTTTTATAAGTGGTTTACGTATCAAAATAAAGTACTTCTTTTGCACAAAAATACTGCCTATAATTATATTAGTATACATTACCTTTTTTGATGTATAAGTGGCATTTTACTGTTGTAGTGGTTTCAGGTGGTGGTAATTCTAGCTACTGTTTTTTTTTTTTACTGTTTTAGTATTTAACAAATAGTTAATGAGATGATCACACATTTTGTGATTTGTAATCTAAAAAGTAACTATAGCTGTCAGATAAATATAGTGAAACATAGAATAGCATTAATTTCCAATGAATAATTGTGAAATAAAAGTAGTAAAGCAAGAATGGGACATTTTGTGAAATATGCTTATTAGCTTTATGGCAGAAAGTCACTAGAGAAGATTCACACCACCCTGATATTTGAGAGCAGTATTGATATTCTCATCTAACTCTCCACCAAAAAGAAAATAAGCGGATTTCACAAAATGTTGAACTATTTCTAATAGTATAATCACATTTTAATCCAAGTAGGCTATTTCAAAAATGTACTTAACTACAGTACTTGAGTAAATGTATTTAGTTGCATTATTTGTATATGCCACAGTGAAATCAACAATGCCCCAGTTGCTTATACTACACACAATAAATTAAGTGCTATAGCCATTTGTCATTTGTGTGAACTCTGTATTTATTACAGTAACTAACAGGATAATGTACTGAAGAGTGATCTTTAACTCTACTAAATAAGGTTTTATTTAAAAAAAAAAAGGGATTGGAATAAAAACCGGAGACTACTTTAGTTTCTGCAGCCTGTCATCTAATAATGCATAGACCGACGTCACTTAACAATAGTGAAAAGACAAATAACACTGTTTTCTCTTTGTTTTGAGATTGAGGTGTGTGTTGTTGAGTTAATGAGATGGAGGCTGGAGATGGAGAACACATGGGGGAAAATGGGCAGTGAGAGTCAGAAAAAGAGGTTGGTAACTCTTGCTTAGTCTTGTGATCAAACACCAGTGGTGACACTACAAACTTCTATCCCCTCTTTTCAGCATTTCTCCTTTCCACCCTCTCTTTTCTACAGTAGTAATGCCCCTCACTATTTTTCTACATCTTATCCCTTTTAATTAGAAAGCAAATTCTGCAGCCTGGAGAGACCTAATCCCCTACTACCCAACAATGCACAGAGTGGCTTTGAACAGCCGACCTGCAGCCCTCAACCCCCAATGCCTTAAATTCCCCCCCACGCTGCTGGACCTTCAAGGGGGAAGCGGAGGGGGGGGCTTTCTCCTCCCAGAACATTATTACTTAAGGATACATGTGCTGCAGTATTTGCAGAACTACATATTTGCATTTTAGAAATGTTAACAGTAATTAACAACTAAGTGACACATGTGACAGAAATGATACAAGTGTATGCCAACTCGTTCTATCTCCCCCATGAGAGATGTAGCCTCAGCTGATTTGCATATATATTAATGCCCCTTATTGTATAGATTAGATCCCATTAGTTGTGGTGATTCTGGTAGAAGGTGCAGTCACTAGGATGTTTAAAGTCTTGTCATTATGTTAAAATGATGGTTAAATTGTTGGAGGGCAAAGAAAAAAAGAAGGGGTTATGGCACTGATGCAAGGTTAAGGGTGATTATATACCCTGACCATCCTGACAATAGGCTGAGATTAGATTCTAAAAGCCCCCAAAAAGGAAAAGGCCTCTCTAAAATGGAACTCCATTAGCTGTCTGTGCATTTACACTGCTTGTATCTAAAATTACCAGCTTTTATTTCTTAATAAAAGTATATCTAGATGGAACACACAGTCTGCTGAAATTAAATTCTGGCTTCATTCCTGGGTCTGAGTGCTTTACATCTACTCTGGCAGTTAACATAGGGACAACGTGATCATTTACTGAGCTGTTTGTCAGGAGAATTATGAAGCTGTCAGCATCTGTTCTTGTGCCATCTGTGGAAAGAGAGGTCATCTGATACCAGCAATGATGAGAGAGAGGATGAGTAAATCAGGCGCAGAGACACTGACAAAGGCAACAGTTTAATCTACTGATTGCTGCTTTTGATTTACAAGAGTGTTGAAACATTGGAAAGTTAGATTTGTGCTGCACTGCCTCCAGTGGCAGATGTTCTGCTCCACCCATTATGTGCTCTGTTGTTCATTACCATAGAGGCAGATGGAGTCAACCTCAGCAGTTTAAATGCAATTGGTGAATTAAAGTCAGAAAGATGATATTGTAAGTGCACGTCAGACAGTAAGAGTTTTTTTTTAATGGTGAGTGTTGTTGGTATATGCACCTTGACAGGGAAATAGCCATTGTTGTTGTTTGATACATATTTTTAGTAGAAGTTATCTCTACGTTTAAACCTGCATTGATAAATCAAATGATTTGTTTCATGATTTTTTAGCATCTTTCATTGTTTTGGTTTTACGGCCGGCAACTTTATTGTCTTAGTTCATTCTCACTGCACACTGCACTCAGCTACCATAGTTTTTAGCGACAAAGCTGTGATAAACCCACTGGTCGCTACATGTGCCTAGAACACAGGAGATAGACAGAAGTTATCAACTAGCTGGTGAACATGGTGGAGCCAAAGAGACAGAAATGTTTCTCAGGAGTTGGTGGAAATGAACACTGGTGTTGCTCTGATGTCTGGTGGTGTAAATAGGCAACTGCTAACTTGTTCGCCATATCTTCTTCGTAATATGTCAGTTGTGTTTACAGATTGTTCCACTTCCCACAATCTTGCAAAAAGACAAAACCGTGTGCTTCACTAAATTATTTTTGGGTACAGGCTACATTCTCTATACTTTAAAACAAAAGTTTCATGTGTTGCGGCCAATTTACTGCAGATGTGTCTACTATACATCACTGCTGACCATTGTCCAATGCATGTTGTACAGTTTTAGGTTTCAGGAAAGTGTTTTTGCTGCCTCTCTGCCTGGCTTTACAGAAATGCTACACTAAAGTGTGCCTAAAGTATGCGTGATATGTGGTTCATGCGCATGAACATGGAAAAAACACTGTATAATATAAGTAAATTAAAATTGATGTTGCATTCACTTAACCTACTGTTACTATAATAATGATATTGATGAGCTTTATCATCATTTCCAATGCTAGTTATAGGACACTGCTAGAATAGTAATTTTGTATGCTGTTTTGTCATCTAAATTATGTTGTTTAGTTTGTTTAAATATGTGCCCTTATGGCCTTTTAAACAAGGTACAACAGAAATGGTGAACACATGGATGTACTGGAGCTACAAGTACTTGTGTGAACATTTATGAATCAGTGCTAGTCAGAGAGGAAACTGTGAAAAAGGGCATTTTGGTTCAAATGGCAGAGATGAAATAAAATCTCTGTCATGAACGAATAAATTGGGGCCGTGTGGAGAACTTTGTAATTTGCCGACTACATTCTTCATAGTTGCGTTTCCTCATTTTCAGTCTTTCAGCTCCGTCACCTCTCCCCTCTTGCTGTAACAATGTTGTCTTACAGGAATTCAGAGTTGTATTGACATAATGAATGAACTTCCAAAGGAAACACCGATTACATTAAATAACCTAATTTAGCTGCCTTATTAATCATTGCTTGGCTAATTAACATTGATAGAGATGCCCTGAGCAGGGATAGTGCTCTGTGTGTGTGGAGGGTTGGGGGGTGCTGGGAGACGAGGGCATTCTCCCACTTCCATGTACTTAAAGCTCAGAGGATCTTTTTTGCACCCTGTCTCAATTAGTTACTCATGCTGTCACTCTGTCTGTCACATCTGAAACCACTATGGAGTGGGCTGCCTAAGATCAACAAACAACAACAAGGAGAGCGTGGGTCACACTCTTGCCTAAGGCCACCATATTCCTTTCCTACTCAAGGGTTCAATTTTCAGAAAGCTACTTAGGTATTATTCTAATCCCTACCCAGCCGTTTCCCCCCCAAGGCCAACAACTCAGGTTACCACTTTGGACACTTGATCATGCGTAGTGCTAAAGTTTGAAGCCGTGGTTTAGTTTTTTACAACACTGTGTGTGGCATAAGAAGACAACAATGGCAGGTTTGATGTGTTCAATACCTACCTGTCTTCTACCTGTCTTCTAATGATTCTACTGTCAGACTAAGTGTTAACTAGAACTATAATGCTTTGAAGCTGTCAATTAATATTGTTTAGGAGAAGACTCAAGACTGTTAGGCCAATCTTTATCTGATGGTATAGGTGCCAACTTATTAATAAAACATCATCTCTTAATTTGCTATAACAACACATTAGCATGACAAAATCAATGGCTTTGATTTGGTATTCATGTATTTCTCTGAGCATATTTGCTGATCTCTTGGGCCTGTGCATGCTCTGAGGTAGTGTTTCCTGAGCCTGCTACAGATGGGGGGGTGGGTGCAGTGGAGGTCATGGTGAGGACTGTTGGGAGTTGTGGGGATGTCCGCCTCTATGGGATGTTTTTCTCTTGTACAGTTTTGTTGTCTAAATGATTTACAAACTTAATTGGCATTCCCGAGGGAAGGCTGCCAGCTGTCTGCCTGATGGCGAGGGTTTCTAATTTGGTGCATAGCGAAGGCTAGCTGCCGGGGTAGCTAGCGGAGTGGAGCAGGGCGCGCAACGCGCCGCACGCTACACATGGCCCGATCAAGCCCAGAGTTTGTTTGTTTTTTCCTTGTTTGTTCAGCAACAGACATTGCTTCACCAGGAGAGAGTGTAACAGCTGCTATCTAACAGAGAGAGTGCTGGGCCGTGATGCTGAGGTTTTGGTGAGAGCTGGCTGACCACTGGCAGCTGGCAACATAGGCAATCATGGCCTGGTACATTATCAATGTCATTTAGTAGATACCAACCTAATCCATCCAAGAGGTTTATTTTTCTTTTTAAGTCACACTAAAAGTAGGATTTAAAAATTCTCGACAATGTTTCAACTAGATCCTGAGTTGTCTCTCCACAGCACATACTGTATATCTAAACTACTTTTTTCTGTTCACGCTCAGGTGGAACTCCAGCTAGGTAAATCCTCTCCTTAACTCCAGCCAACCCTTAAATTTAACAATCTGATGCCACTGAGGGATTTCAAAGGTCAAGGTACCTATTTTAAAAAGTCAAACTAAGCTTGATTTCTTCTTTAATCATTAATTCATATAGTAAAGTAGAATAAAGAGCTTGGAAGCATTACAGATTTAGTTGGGAATAATAGAGGATAGGAAACTGCTGATACTGTAGTGCACTTTAGACAAAGACTTTTATTTACAGAACTGATATTGCCCCAAGAAAAACACAAGTTTGAAATACTTTAAGTACTATCCTTATTCCAGTTTCAGTATAATTGTTTCAAAGTTCCTGTAAAGTAAATAATAAATAATAAAATTCCACATAATAAGGATTTTATTCGAAAATGCCACACTGTAAATGTTGACATTGCATTATTGATATTGATATTATTATTATAAAGTAGCAACATTGTGATATAAAAATACTACATTACGTGTTAAAGTCCTGCATCCAAAATTGTATTTAAGTAAAAGTGCATACATAAAAGTACATTAAGTGAAGATATTGTGCACTATAACACTAGACAGTGGAAATCACATACTCTATCTAGAAAGCATATCATAACTGGTTTCCAAACAGTGTTGGTTGAGTTATTCAAATCTACACACACACACTTAACCAGCCATAGCCTGCCTCCAGCTTAGCTAACAGAGTTGAGCCCTGCTGCAGTGACCTGTATTTCAGGGTGGGCTCGGGCTTGTAGAGGCCAACCCCTGCCAGTGAGCGCAGTCTGTAAGACATGTTGACTTTGTGCACATTATCACCAATGCATGGCGCTGCATAGTCACACAGGATAATTGGCCTGCAGTGGCTGGCAGCACAGCAGCGGGAAATGTAAAAGTTGCTGGTTTTTCAAGGGTAAACAGCACCCGTCTCCCTGACAAGGTGGTGACAGCTGAGTGATTTATAAACATGCTCTGGGGAAGAGGGTCCATATTTATTAAGGGTGTCCCAGTCTGGTATCTGCACCAGTAAAGGCCAAGACCAGCCTCTTGTTGGTGTTGTATTAAATTCTGATAGATATTTGGTATATTTTTTCAGCAATACCATTATTATGAGAACTATAAACCAGACGCGAGGAATATGTGCAGCAGAAGTTGCATTAGATGCTGTAAATGTGCTCATGTGGTGCCAGAAGTGCTGAAATACCAAGGCTTTCAGTTTTATGCTTTTTCCCCTTCACATCCCTTGCAATTCTAACTGTCCAGGTAAACAGAAACAAATACTGGTCAAGCGTCCTCTTGTGCCAGGGTTTTGCTTTTATGACAAATCCAAGAGATATTGCTTGAGTACTGACTACTCTGCAAAGATCTTGGCTCAAGGCCCATCAATTTTCTTTTTCATTCACTTTTTTTTCTTCAAAGAGGCCGGATGTTGAGGATGTAGAGGATCAAGGGATCTAAAGCTTAGTAAGAGCACTGCATTCATGATGCATGTGGCTGGAACTGGAGTGAACATATGCTGAGGTCTTTATTGGCATTCTAGAGGAGATTGGAGGGACAATCAATTAGCCATGAAGCTGTGGGTCCCAGGGGGGTCTCGGGATATCCAAATGAATTAGTGACCATACACACACATGATGCTAACTGACCGGGCTTGACTTCATGGCCAAATGCCATTTAGTTAATAATGCCCATACACAAATGTTCTTAATATTATTAGAACGACTCATGACTGGTGGGTGCAAGTGGATAAAGTGAACACGCAGAAAGTGTCTGAACCTGGGTGGCACAGGCAAACCTGGTATTATTGTAGCTGCTTGTGACTTTAATTGGCCAAGTAATAGTCTTCTAATTGATAAGAGTTGTGTGCAGGACAGGGAGGGGGCAAAGGGTTGCAGTGCACCCCTGGCTGTGGTGCAGACTTGAGAGGAGCATGCAGGGGAACTGCTGATTATTCAACATGTTTCTCTAATCCCAGCCCTTGTGGTAGGAACCTGTGAAAGAGCCTGGTCTTTGTGCTGGGGGGCTAATCGTGTTTTGGAAACGCCGATCGAGGCTAATCTTCTGGCCTGCCTCTAATGTGGAGCCGCTGATATCCTCTGCTGCGATAAATTAAGCTACTTATTAATCTAATTATGGCACATTCATCCCCACAAACTTTCATGTGACTTGGAAAGCCCCCTTCACCATTAACTCCCACACCCCTCCATCCTCCCCTTTTCCAAACGCAGATCTTGAGACTGACTCCTCTTTCTCTCCCTGCCCTGCCCTGGCCGGCCCAATTAGTTAGCTCCTAACGAGCCTGCAGGCTCCAGTCAGCCTCTCCACACAGACTGGGGTCAATCGTCCTCCCCTACCAAATCTCCACCTGCTTTATTCTGTCTTTCATGAATCATTTTTGGTTTCCCCTGCTTTGGAGGGTGGTGGTCTCAAGAGTTTACTTTTGTATTTTTACTCATCACCAGAGTTATAGTCACATACTGTATGTTAAAACCATAGCTTCTTCACCAAACGGACACTTTTGCTTTTACTTTTGACTTCCTTTTACTCTATGTGCTCTATCCAATCATCTGTTTTGGCCTTACTGTGAACCGCCTCTACATTTTGACTCGTCCTAAAGTGAACTTCCTAATGGCCTCCCTTTCAGTGAGAGCAAATAAGGCCTCTTTCTAACCTGCTTTAGGTCATGTGATGCCTTAACTCTGCTGCACGTAGTTCTGCTCTCAGCTTTGGGGTGATGTTGCTCCCGCTGTGTTGCTGGGCTTTCACAGGGTGCCATGGCTCTGTTAGGTGGGAATCTTGAGGAGCTGGGAAGCTCACTGTGGGGAAGTGAGAGCAGGATGACAGGACCCTTCCCTCCATGGACAGTGACCCTGAAGGGAGATGAAAGAAGTTCACGTCTGCACTTTAGCTGCTCAAACTGGGGCTGCAATCATCCGTGAAGGCTCTCTTACCCGTCCACCCCCGCTGTCTCTCTGCAGCACCTCTCCCCTACCCCTCTTACTTTGATTTCAGGTGAGGTGGAGGAGAGTGTCTGCACACCCTGGTGTTTCCACTCCTCTTTCTTTTCGGCCCCCTCCTCATCTCTTTCATGCTTTTGCTCTTTTTCTTTTTCCCTGGGGCCAGTGGGAAACGTTTCCTTTGCAGTATTACACTTGCAACAGCGAAGCTGACTTTGTTGTCACCAAGAGCTGTGTAAACTTCCTCTTTGTTGCAATACTAAGTAGCAGAAATACTGATTGTTCATACCATTCATATACAGTATATATACAGCATATATAATACATAATATACTGTATTTCTACCTTGTTTTTGTCTTTTCTCAGAATAAAAATTCAGTCATACACCCCCTCTTTATTGCTGCTACAACATGACCCTTTTAATTTCCTTTAAAAAGGTTTCCCTTCTTTATAATTCGAATTTTGAGGTTTTCATACGGTTTTCTGTTCTTTTTGAATTTTTATAATTTGTATAAAGTGTGCTATACAGATAAACTGGCCTTGCCTTACCTACCATAGCACACCTTCCACAGGTATAATCTGTGTGGCATTAACCTTCTTGTTCCCCCTTACTGAAGTGATGATGTGTTCTTTCCTCAAAGCAAAGTGGAGGGGCGAGACGACAGGGAGGCGCTCGCTGTCATTTGTTCTTAGAAACAAAGGTTCTGTGCTGCTATCAAACTCCCATTAGATATGGAGAATTGAGTGTGCGGTCTGCACCACGTACCAAACAGCGAGGTGATAACACAACGCAGAGGCAGGCCAGGACGCTAATTGCATGCCGAATATTTATAGTCCAGACAATTAGCTGTTGCCTTTTATATGCAAAATAACAACAGCAGCCGTGGCAATAGAGAGAGGCGTGTGTGTGTGTGTGTGTGTGTGTGTGTGTGTGTGTGTGTGTGGGGGGAGTGTAAGTAATTAAGATGCTCAAAACAGGACAGGGACATGCAGGCTGTTGTGCTCTGATTTGTTGCTAACAAACACAATAATTAGCCTGTTATTGTGGGATAATGAATTTGCCAGTGTCCTTTTCCCTCTGCCAAGTGCCATCCTTAAAACAAGGACGTCCCCACCACTGCTGCTGTTACTGTGGCCTTGTCCTGAGGAGGAGGATGTTGAGAAGTTCAGAGGTCACACAGAGTGTCATAGATCTGTAGAAGGCTTTTGGGAATCATAGTATGATGTTTAGTACGAGTAGAAGGTTTAACAGACTGTCTCATGAAAGTGGTGTAGTGGTAACAGATGATCCTTTAATGACATGGTGTTGGAGCAGATATATGTGTCAGTGCTCTTTGAAAAGTAAGTGCAATCAATAGTTGCAGAAAAAATGTTGATCTGTATAAAACCATAGCCTTAAATACATGATATGTCCCAATAAAAACTAATTATGTAAGAACAATACATTTACTTCCGGTTATTAGGCAGTTAGGCCTATAACAGTTTGAATCAGAGACATATTGTAGCTCTCACCTAATGTGTGTGTGGGAGTACCTTCTCTAGCACATATGGCTGTATATGTCTCTGACCGCAGGTTCATTGAATCAACAATGCTGTCTGGCAGGATTAGGTTCAGCTAGAGCTGATTTGATATTTGTGGCTGATAGTGCTTGTAAGTACGTCTTTGTTCCCTTCCATTGTGGCTGAGATTAAGGCGAACCTCCTCTTCATCATCCTGCTTCAGTGTAGTAATAACCTAGATAAAGCTACTCTTTGATTGAATCATTTCTGCCGTGTTCAGGACCTTCTCTTGCTCTCCTCCTGTCAGCTGTCAATCATGCATCAGACCCTATGTTTCTACTCTTTCCTTTCATAACTCTATCACTATGTCATTCATCTCTGTTTTTACTTTCCCCACCTTTTATCTATAATACCTGTCAGTCACAATGTTAGATGCTAATGAGAATGTTTGTGTGTGTTGATTTTTCGCTAATGATGACTTAACTGTATCTAACACAGAGGAAACAACTTTTGCTATAACTTTTAGTACTTGCATCTAGTCTCTGATAGGTTTGATGATGGAAGAAATACAGACTAATTTGAGCAGTTATGCTCAGGAATCTATAAATGCAGGATTATATTGTAATGGTGTGGGCTGAGTGTAGGTACAGGATTGCGTAGGAGACTTCAGCTGCATTTTGGTGTCATGTGGAAGTCGACAGGGACTTATTGATGATCCTTCTGGAGGTGTTGGGGGTCGTATTCAGTGCAACGTTTTTATTGATAGGTGCCAGCTTCATCGTGATATATTCACATTCATATTCAAATTAGGCAGCCAGGAAATGCTGCATGTCTTTTAGATTTTGGGTGTTTTGACATTAACGTAAGACTTCTGTGTGAACAACTCCGAGTTATGGCACTCGATTACATTACACCATGTAAATGTTACAAACATATCTCACTCCTATGTAGAAGTGAGATATGGGGCTCCCATAATCTTGAGTAAATCTACAAACAATCCTGTAAACATTCTTAATTAATGTGGGTTATCATATATAGGGCACAATGGTAGAGATATGAATTCAGAATACACACAAATGTCCTATTAACCTTTGACTCAAGGATATGGTCCTTACGAATTGGCATGATGAAGTTTATGATAACCCTCAGTGTAAATTGTTTTGCTTAGCTCTATGCACAGAAATTCAGGTCTGCCAGTTCAAAAAACCTCACCTGGTAGAGTGTGGGCCCAAATATAGAGGCTCAGTCCTTCCCACATTGGTCTCGGGTTTGCTTCCGACCTGCCCACCTCTGCTGAATGTCATTCTTTCTCTTTCTCCCCCTTCAAGTCTAAGCTATCCAGTCAATAATAAAGGCCTAAAAATGCCACACACACATATTAGAGTGATTATGTCCTAACACCATGCATTAGTGTATGAGGATGTCCTAGCTTTGACAATTGCTATAGGATTAATCCAGCCACTGTTATTTTATTCAACACCAAGAATACAAAAGCTAACCAATCCTGCTAAATTTGTTCAAATAATAATTTCAACAGTTATTGAATACTTGCCAAAGGGCTAGTTTGCGCATTTCTATATTTGTTTTTAGTAGGTATCACTCTCCACCTACTTTCTTACCTTTTCTTCTTTAAAAAAAAAGTATATATATATATATATATATATAAACAACCTTCAGGGGTCATTGTAAAAAGTTGCAATGAGGCAAAATCTTGGATGTGCAAAACCAAACACTTAAATCTCAGCTGACCAGGTAGAGGTACTGCACTATGGATTGTGCTATACATTCAGTGTTTGTGCAGTTATGACCTGTTGGCACCATTTCTCTCTCTCACACACATGTCACATGAGAAAAGACATCCAAAGTCATTTATATGATTGTGTCATTCCTATCTCTCTTTCTCTCTTTCTCTTTCTCTCTCTCTCTCTCTCTCTCTCTCTCTCTCTCTCTCACTCACTCACTCACTCACTCACTCACTCACTCACTCTCACTCACTCATTCACTTACTCACACTCACTGACGCACACGCTCACGCACACGCTAATCTCTACAGGTATTTCTCCTCGGCTGCTGTTATTAGAATGCAGCAAATGCTCTCTATTGATGCATGTTAGAGCCTCATTCTTTCATCTCCAACATTTAATTTACCGTCCTGTTGTGCCACTAATCCTGTGTCGTGCCATTTCCTCCGCTCCTCAGATTGCTCTCTCAAAACCCCCTCTCTGCCAGATAAAGAGGAAGGTAATCGCCATTGTCTGGCTACAGATACACCAGTACCCCCCCCCCCCCCACATCTGTAGCCCCAAAATTAAAGGGCCGTCCTGCCCTTGCGCCCCCTTAATCACTGGCCTTGTCTCTCTGTGCGGGTGGACCCCAGGGTTGCTACACTTTCATCCCCAAATAGGTTTTCAGTGAGAACCACCCAGGGCTGGCCTCCCATCCCCACACACTCCTCAGCTCTGCTGTGCTCTGCTCAGTCTTTCCCGCAGCCTCAGCAGTCTCACTTCCAGCCTCACACTTGCTCTTCCTCAGGCCTCCCCTACACTGATTGGACATGAAGAATATTCTACTTTCACTTGTATTGCACCCTGATGAATTGAGTCTTTCTCTCTCCTCAGGAGGTCTGACCCACAAGTCTGTTAAATAACTTCAAACTGAGAGTGCACAGTCATTTCAGCTGTTTCAACTGTAAATGGATCCAACAACATCTTCCACTGTGTTCCTGTCATACCACTGCTATCAATAGTATTAAATGTTCAGTTTTACTCAACTTATATTTCATACACTGCAATGTGTGTAATTATGGAGACAAGTGTGCATGATCCATTAATATAAAGACTTACATCTGTTCAGGGTAACCTTATGATGAGGCAAAAAGCCTTCAAACTCCATAGATTATCGTTAACAACTACTTGGACTGAATGATTGTGCCTGATGCTCACAATCATGAAGTTGTCTGGCAGCAGTAAAAATATAATTGTTTGGCAACACATTGTAGGGCTGTTAGGGTCAGCGCCCTGCCCTCAAATACGCATAACCACTCAATAGCATTTAGTTAATTTCTGTTAATTGTGGCTCTTACTTCCCTCGGCTGAATTGACATAACGCCGGAGGGCTCAGCCAAATCATCACCATTATGACATTAGCAAGGGCTTATCCAGCGCTAAGAGCTTGAGCTGATACTAACACTAAGGAGTTTAGGATGCTAAGATGAGACCCAGCAATTGCAGTAGCTGCCGTAAGACTGATGGACAACAATGGAAGTTTACAATAAGGATCAAAGATCCTCGCAGGGTTAAGGCAACTATCCAATTAAGAAAGCACGCCTTTCAATGCATTCACACAAGTTGGAGCCTCACAAGCAAGGGAAGAGACACTGCTTGAGCTAATGCAGAAAAGCTACACCCCCATCTACTAATAACAAGCCTTTTAGCTTGAGGGACTGCTGCCATGTACAAAGGAACGACTGCTCTTTGCTACACAGTTAGCCTCTGCCCTGGACTTATTAAGACTCCTGTAAGAGGGATTCTCCACTTTGACTTGGGTGAAGAGGCTGTTTAATACACACACAGCAAATTAGTAAGGAAATAGTATTGTGCCTTTCATGAATCAGGGATGGGCGGGCAGCGGCCAAGGTTTTTGGGGCTGTGGGGGAAGATGATTGCCTGTGATTTATCCCAGGTTGTAATCCTCGGACAAGAGATTGTGGGTTCCCTTTCAGCCGGCTCTGGCTGAGGAAAGACGCTGGGCTTAATTAGACTTGTCTGGGGGAATGGATGGGCTTTAGGTGTAGCTAATTAAGATCATAGCTGTGGCTGAAATGGCTTAAACTGCACTGCAATACCAGTCAAGTCCCAGAGGAACAGAACAATACCAGTGAAACACCATTTTTCTGCAGCCCCATTAATGCACATATTAGGGTGAAGGCAGTTTGAAAGGAGGGTGTTTGGGAGGCAGTGTGCATGACTGCATACATTTTTCTTCACATTAATGGAAGTTAACAAAGCATGAAGGAGAACTGCTTTGTGTGCTGGTGTGATGTCATTTCATGTAAAGCCAATGTCATGAAACATTTTTAAAGATATGTCTGAAAATTATTAACTAAGAACATGGTACTCTACTGCTTATTCAAATGTTTCAAATGTTCAAATGCTGTTGCAATAGGTCAATCGCAAAATCTCTGTTAATCTGTCTGCTAGTGTCTGGGCCTTTTAGCGCCAGAGACACTTGACAGTAAGAGTGGAACTGAATCAAACTGGAGCCCTCTTGTGTCTTCTGGCTGGCAAAATGGTTGGAGGCCAAACAGCCGTCCTATAATCCTCACTATTGACAGGGCTTGCTCTGTTCTCCGCCCGATCTGTTTGGTCTGTCAAGTTAACGGAGCCCCTCTAGTGCTTGTGGGAACCAAATCTATAAACAAACCCTCAACTGATCACCAAACCTTTCCTATGTATTGTCCTTGGCCTGCCATCGTTCATGCTCCTTCAATGGGAAGATTAATTTATGCATTTGAGGTTTAGTGATATCTCTGTAATAAAGTTTGCTCCCTTCACATTGTGAGAATGTTCCTCAGACCAGAATAAAAGTGTGAATGAATAAAGCAGTAGAGAAATACATTAGATATTTCCCCCGGGCTGTTTGGTCCTGTCAACGTTTCATTCATCTTTGTCAGGAGCTGTTAGGGTTAGGGTTAGACCTTTCTCGCTGTGACTTTTTTTACATTTCAGTATTTCCTCTCTTGTTCATTTCAACTGAAGGTGAAGAGGAGAGGGACCATTCTAAATGTACTTGCATAGCTGTGATAACCAGGCTCTCTCTCTCTTTTTCTCTCTGTCCCTCTCTCCCCTCTGACCAGACGTCACCTTTAAATCTGCCTTTTCATATTCCTCTCAAAGCATCTTGTCCATAGAAAAGGCGCCTGCCAAACCGGATCTCTGGACAAACAAGAGATGTGGACAAAGAGAGAGATGGGAGACACATTGGAGGCAAATTATTTAACAACTGGTGAAGAATAAAAATGCATCCTTGTGGTTCTGCCTCAGTCTTCCATTTTTAGAACAAAAATATTAGGGAAATCTGACTCATTTTGATGCTATAAACATGGTATTAAAAAAGCTTTAATGAGTCAATGACTACTTTTAGTTAAAGACTCCTTAAATTGTGAAGCATCCATCGCACCTGAAAGCTTTTACAGCATTGACAAAAGGCTACTGATGTGTGTTTAACAGTTTGTCTTGATGCTTCAAGCTTCTATAGGATGTGAGTGACAAATCCGAACAGCAATGTGAGAAACCAGTACAGCATATCTACCTGGGTGGCTGTCCAGTGACGGGCTGTGGGAGAGCTCTGGCCAACTTGAAGGACAGGCCTGCGATGGATGACGACAGCCCGGCCTCCTCACTCATGAATAGCTAGAGGCCCAGCAGCACCTTAAACTACATCTGCCAGTACATTGGAAAAAGGAAATATTCAAATGGTAATCAGAAGGCCGTGAATCATAAGCCCAAGGTAAGCTATGTAATGCTGGTAAGACAGTGAGTAGTGCTTTATTGGTGGAGAGGGGAATCCTTTTTACCATTCAGGAGAAGAATTGCAACAGTAATACCATTAAATGCACCCTGGATAGCCAAATGCCATTTAATTGCCAATAGCAGCCTATTGTTTGGAGTGGGTGAGTTTAGGCTTCAGTGTGGCTGTGTTTATATGGGAGAGGGGGTAGAGACGGAAGGGTTTATGTTGCAGGGGGGTTGTAGTGTGTCATAGTGTAAGACATCTGAAGAATGATGGCCCCGCACACATGCACAATCACACACGAGCAACCGACGCCTAACTAAAGCTCCGCAGTAACTAGCTTAACTAAAGTCTTTAGGGAAAGTAAATTCGGACAAACTCCTCTCTCCTAATACCTGATTTGTTCAACAACATGATTTGGGGCGCGTCTATTCAAGGCCCTTTTGGGCCAAGCCGAGGTCTTAAAGCTCAAGGCTTGTACCTCGCAGTTATTGTGGGCTGTTTAGGGTTTGTCTCAAATCTCCTTGTGCGGATGTGTGGACGCTCCTAATGCTGGCTAATGGGCTTCGGCAGAGTAACAGTCTCCTAGCTCCCATTGAGGACCCCATGGAAAGCAGCATAAGCTCCATCGAATAATGGCCCTGGCCAGACCTTTCTTTTGGAGTTTTTTTTTTATTATTGGGAAGAGGCCACCCTCCATCACCCCCATTTTCACCCCAAATCTCCTGTCCATTCTCCTTGGATCTTCTGTCCCCACCGACCTCCCTCTAACCTGAGCAGCACCAGCACCCCTTTTCTCGACTATGAGCCCAAACCCATCAGCATTGTCATTACACCCCTCCTCCCCTCAAAACCTGCCACAGTCCAAGGCATCGGCCTCCACCCCCAGCCTTGTCTCATACCGCCGATGCTGACCCTGACAGCCATGTCCCAGGGAGGGCTAAATTGAATGTGAAATGCATGGTGGGTCCACGCAGACTCCATTGTGCAGAGGGGGGAGTCTGGGAGGCGAGCAGCGTCACTGCTCCTCAGTGCTGATCGAGTTTGACAGCACGACAGGAGGAGGCAAGAAAAACGTTCTCTTGCTCTTATTCAAAACTGAAAGAGGGCCTTTTTCAGCCCCCCTCCCCCCCACCACCACCACCACCAACCACTTCTGCCATCCCTCCGTTCTCTCGCCCCTCTTCTTCTTTTCACCCTGCAATGAAACAGGCCTTAGCTTTCCCCGGACCACTCACTCCCCTGAGATCACACTGTGTTTCATTGAGCTCATCCCTGGAATGACAACAGAGGGGTTACATTTGCAGATACTATGGTCATTGTAATCTACTCTTCTTAAATTTCAAATCCCATCCACCTCCATCCAAAACAGTGTGGATCTTATTAAAAACGTTTATGGAGTTAAACCCTTTTCCATACTACTACACCTATTCAACATCAGCAGCTGTGTTTGCTTATAGGGCTGGCATGTATATATGCATACAAACCGATGTGTAGGCTTGGGTCTGTGTGTGCACTTGTGCATGCAGGTGTGCGTGTTGCTCTCAGTACATTATGGAAAGTGCTATTCAGTCTGTTCCGCTCGGTGTCAGGCAGCCCCTCTCCCCTGGATGCGGCAAACCCCTCATTTAATGCAAATGACAGTCATCTAGAATCCGATGCATCTCTCATCGCTGCACATTGCCTAATCAATGTGAAGTGCTGTGTAAAAAAATACATTGCCTCCCTGTAATAGTTGTTTTTGACCGAGTCAAGTGCAGCTCCTAGAATTAATCCCAACCTGAGATTCAATTATGGGCGCCTGGCTAAGCAGAAGAGGGATATCATTGCGAGCAGTGGTGAAGGGACTGTGATTGTATAGTGGAGCTTCTCTGTATGTTTCTGTATCTGTATGAAGTGCATGAATGTGTGAACATTCCTGGTCTCAGACCAGTGGGTGGGCTATATATGAGGGCTTATAATGCAGTGTTATTTTTACCCTTGCTGGCTTGAATTGGGGCAAAAGAACCTCCGATCTCCCCCTCCAGAAGTCTCGTCGCCATTCAAAGGCAGCCCACGTCAGTCTCACTGGCTGTGCTCTGGGTAGCAAAGGGAGTTGTGGAAGATTGGCTGGTGGAAATTCCGAGTTGTGAAACCTCATTGTCACCTTTTTCTAATGAGTTCCCTGATCATCAAATGTGTTCTCAGTTCTGACATTGCTTGAGGAGTAAAGAGGGAGGAGGAGGTGTAGACCTACAGCCTGGTGGTGGAAGGCAAATGGGAGCAACACTGTGGTTCATCAATGTGCATGAAAGTCAGGCTTCCGGAAATTCATTTCTGCTGCATGTGCCACATAAGCATGTTTCAGGTCAGTGTTGCGTTGTGTTTTTGAGGAGACGCTGTGTTCATTATAAGGTGTTAGAGTGGCTCTTGTAATTTTCATTCACATTTACATACTGTTGTTGTTGGGATCCATCAACACCTCAATTGCATATAACGACCAATTTGAAGATATTAAATTAGCCCACCCAGCATACACCTCCTCTCAGAAGACAGGTGGTAATTTACTTCAGAATCCAAAAGTAAGATCTGATTCTTTTTTTGGTAAATCTTAGCATTAAAATGAGCACACAATGCCTGATCACAGCAGAGCACACCTCTGAATGTAGATATGAGGAATACACATTGCCTGCCACGCGCACACACACACACACACACACACACACACACACACACACACACACACACACACACACACACACACACACACACACACACACACACACACACACACATATGTGTGGTATATATGGCATTTACTATACACTAAAAGTTGATCTTCCATCCAGCCCAAGGACATTGCTGCTGTCTCCCCTCCTCCCCCTCCTCTACCCTTCCCGACAGTGGGCCAATGACAACATAAACACAGAAAAGGCAATTTAGCTCCCTCTTTTAGAACTACTTTGAAAATAAAGGAATTTTAATTATGGACACAATGAAAAAGAAAAAAAGCACTAAAAAGGGAGAAAACATTCACGCACAGTAAACAAAGCTGAAACAATTATCTTCTGGTGACCAGTCGGTGTTTTTAGAACAGTCATTTTAATCTTTTATTTACTGCAAAGAGAGAGAGGGGGAGTGAGAGAGCAAGAGACAGAGAGGAGAGAAGAGGGTGTAAGAGAGAGAAAGAGGGGGATAGAGAAAGAAGGAAGAGTGATAGGAGGGAGTGAGGGAGGGGGTGAAAGAGGGTGAAAGAGAGAAAGATAATATGCATATATTTAAAATATCCCCACCCTCACAATCAAAAGATGCATTTTTTTATTAGGGAAACAATTTTACCACACACCCGGGTGGAGGAGGGGGTAGTTTGTCATTTGTGGTTGGAAATTGCTTGCTGTCAACCCCCAAAGACAACATTGCATTTTTCCATTCATCAGTGAAAGAGAACGGAGTGACATTGTGAGTTTCCTCTGGTGGGATAAAGCCAACCAACAACAACAACAACACAACACAATACAATGTGATGATGGCAGAGTGATTTTAGACCCCGGCATAATTGAACCTAGAACTAGCCTTTTGTTGACTTGTGGTAGAGTCGTAGAGTAGCAGGCAGGTTATAATAGTCAGGTGATTGACATTCCCATGATGCAGATGACCTAGCATGCACAGTACATAACAAATATGTATATGGTCCATTTCAGATGAGAACCACCTTTAGTCCCCTGTGCAGAGAATAACAGGCCTACACTCTTAAGTGAAATTATGAGGAAACAATCAAGGCCTGTTCAGCATTTTGCACAGTGACTGTTTCCTGGGCTTTGTCATTTGCAAAGGAGCTGTGCTGTGAGACGCCTGTGTAAGTGAAATATAATTAATCTATCACATCTATTCCAAATGAGCCATTGACACCTTCCCTTTGAAGCTGTGCTGCTGCGTGGATGTAGATGCGTATCCGCTGTGTCTGGCCCCTGGTTTCCTCAGATATAAACATTCACTCCACCGGATGCTGTTATCCTCTATTGAGTGACACTGATGCGTTATGTGTGATTGGCCAAGATAGCAAGGCCAAAGCTACAAATCTCCATTTGCAATGAGGAGAAAATTCCATAGGATTTATTTTCTGTATAAGACCCCTGCCCAGCACCCAACCCCCACCCCGTTCACAACTTCAGCTGTGCAGCCCGGTGTTAAAAGACCCTGAGGAATACTGTCTTTGTCATCCTGCCGTTTGGGGCCGGAGAATAAGAGAAGTTTTAATCCCCATTGTCCACGAGTCTGGAGGGGGTGTGGGGGATGTGGGGGGGTTGGCGGCTGTAAGATGATCCAACCGGCCACACTAATCCCTCCATACCACTTTCGCCTTCACATCAAAAACACCCCCACCCTCCCACAAAGCAGCGGTCTTGTGCGTTGGACCCCAATGTGCAAATTCTAAAGAGGAAAATGGAGCAAAGAAAAAGTTGCAACAACAGAGCAGAATAGACTTAAAGACAGTTGCACAGAAGATAGGGCGAGCTCTGGGGTTAGGGTGGGGGCATGGTAGGCTCCATCACTGCAAGAACACATACTCCTGCTGCCACTCTCCCCCTCAGGTCGGGCCCTGATGCTGCTGCAGTTGCTCTTTTATAGGTCTCCCTAGCAACCAAAATATTTCCCGAATCCTCCGTATTTTCCATTTTCTAGAAAGACTACAAGCCAGGGGGAAGGGGACAGGTGCCACTCAGCCGAATGCACATGGGCTTACCGTTGTACACAAATACAGACTGTGATACACCATATTGTTTCTTTCCAAATCCGGTTGGATTAGCCAGTAAAACAAAAAGGGAGCCAAATGTGAACACACAAAAAAGTAGGGATTGTGGCTTCCAAGGGCTCTTTTTGCTGGTGGATGAAAAGTGATTTTGTTTTTTTTTGTTTTTGAGAAATGTGAATCTCACATCAGGCTTCTTAAACAAGAGTTGCCTGCTTGCATATTTCCACATGGTACAGACTGGTTATATTCCTTTGTAATCAGGCTGTAGTAATTCATGATTTTGTAATTTGATGTCATGTGAGCCATCTTTAGAAACCAAATCACATCAGAAATCTCCAAAAAGGAACGATGTATTGCATTGGCATCTGATAAGAGTCACCATGACGATTTTGATGATGATGATGATGAGATGAGACTTGAATATGAAATGAGACATCTTGATGAAGTGGACTTCATTTTCTTATGATGGTGGGAGTCACTAAGGCATGAGTGGGGAGAAAGCAGATGAGGGCCGGAGCTCAAGGCATCAAGACAATACACTGTGTGGCCTCTGGGGGCACACATAAACACACACACACACACACACACACACACACACACACACACACACACACACACACACACACACACACACACACACACACACACACACACACACACACACACACACACACACACACACACACACACACACACACACACACACACACACACACACTAGAGCTTGATGAAGTTCACTGTAATAGAGAATGTGTGAGAATCAGGGTGGGGGCAGGGAGAGAAGACACGGGGGTGGTGTGTGTGTGTGTCTGTGTGAGGGAGCCAGGAGACAGCCGTTTAAAATTCTGTTTCCTGCAAGTGAGGAGGCTAATCCTGCCCCCATAATTCCCCGCAGCCAAAGCACCCCTCCCTACTCAACATCACCACTCCCTTTTTCTCTATCTCTATCTCGCTCTCCCTCTATCTCGCTCATTCTCTTTCTCTCTCTCTTAGTGCACACTCCATGAGTGACAGCACAATGCCCAGGCCCTCGCACGCTTATCTAACTCTGGCAGATGGTCGACTTGGATCAATGCACACACGCCACGATCAATGGCTGCGATAAAGAGCAGCAGGGATGGTACCCTCTCCCTAGCTCCCTCTCTCCTTCTATCTGCCTCCCCTCATGCCCATCCCGCTGCCCTCTGTCCAATTGTTTTTCTCTGACGCTCATACATTTTCATCTGCACTGGCACCTACCCGGCCGCAGTTCCTCTGCTGGTGCCGGGGTCCCGCTGATGGCAGGGGTGCTCAATGTGCCGTCTACTGCATCCATCCACCTCCCTCGACCTGCTGCCTGGGAGAACTCTGAGCCCTCTTTCTATCAGGCTTATCATGAGATCACTGCTTCATCTCCTCCTTGCCCACCCTCCTCAACTTTCCTCACTCTCTTTCTCTCCTACACTGACTCTGGCTTTATCTCACATGTTAATCTCTCACGGCTGTACTCATTCTCTTCAGCCATACAGGCAGCTTTCTGCTTCTGTCCTTTTGTGCTCTTCTTGAATGCGCGGCTTACCATGTAGTTGCCATCCTCTGATGACGCAACTTTGTGCTCATCTCTTCATTTTCCAAAGAGATGGAATATTTCCACTTAATTATACCCCTAATTTTTTCTGTTTTGTTTCATCCAGTGTTGCCATGTTCAGAGGTGGTTCTAATGGGACACAGAGGTGAATCAAAGTGGGTCAAAGACAGAACTGTGAGGAGAAAGTGGGGCAGAAGTCTGACTGAGTGAATCCCCATCAGGAACTTTGGGTGGAAGTGGGCCAGGGTGCACGCTGCTAAACAAATTCAAACACCCTAAGCAAAGATTGTCTTCAGAAACGCACAGGGGTGGGGATCTGATTTGCCATCAAGAGTCAAAACACAGGTAACAACAAAATAAAACTGCTGTTGAGTTTCAGTGTTATTTTCTTACCACTATTCTGTTGCTACAACTTTAGGTTTACTCAAAGCTCAGTAGAAGTCACGCATTCTTTGATAAGGCCTGTTAAAGAGGTACTCCAGCAATTTAGTGTTGCACTTCTATTAATAAAGGGGACTTGCGAGAGACAAATGAAATAAATCATGGTGAAAATCAAAGCAGTAGAGGTCAAGATATGCTGACATTTTGTCCTTAGTATGAGTCAAACTCTGAAAGAAAACAGGATCCTACATTTCCTGTAATGCAGGTCGATGGTGTAAATCCTTTCAAACGCCACAGCCCTAGTTTGTCACATAGGCATCCTGTTATTAAAATTACTTATCGAGCATGCAGCAGGAACTAGGGGTGCGGTGGGTGCTGCAGCCCCCCCCTTAGCGAAAGGTAGACAAACTACAACCATAATTAAAAATGACATACATTTATTTTAATTCATTGATTATTGATATTAACCTATTCACTTTACTGATTTTAAAATTTGGTTGGTAAGAGATATATGGGCTGAAATATGTGCCAACACAAACTGAATTTAAATCATTTATATTTGAATTGGAATTGAAAACTAAATCTGAATAGTATAGCTTGAAATCAAAGTTATTCATTTTAAATGATAGGTTCAGTTAGCGCAACGTTAGCTTGTGATGTAGCAACCTTATTATTAATAGCAATTTGTACCAGCATTAAAGCATTTATCTTTACATTAATGTAACACATTAATGGTGATAACAAATGTACAGCAAACACTAAGCATACTTACATTTAAATGATTTTTGCGCTGTCAACAATGCCGTTCCACTATTGTTTATTTTAACAAACCGGCAAAGCCACCTGCATAGGATTCTAGGTGATTTGGGAGCGCAAAAGATACACATTGATCTGCGCTTTATTGCTCTTCCTTCATTATTCAATTACCCGTATGTCTGTCACAGTAACTTCAAATTGAATTTTGTGAACTGAACTTGCATTGTGAGAACTAAATGTGAAGATGTAGAGAGTTGAATTTTCATTGATGATCACATTTTGTGGATTTCAGTTCCAAATGAGTAAGTTCAATTTTCAAACTATAATGCAGTTTTTCAATGCAATGATTAAACAATACAATTTCAAATTATGTGATTCAAATTCAGTTTTTCAATGCAATCATTCAAGTTTAGCAATTCAAATTCAAATATAAATGATTCAAATTCAGTTTCTGTTGGCACATATTTCAGCACATAGACATCAACACATAATTTGATCAGAGTGAATCTGCCAATTGCGCCTCTGACGCTTATTCATGAGAGAATATAGTTGTGGAAACTTTCCCGGCGGGTCAAGAGTACAGAAGTTAGCTAGTCTATAACATGGCACCAAAGTGCATTTTGTATTTCTTCATAAATCCATTGAAGGCTAACAAGCCTAATAGACCTGGGTCAGAAAACCCAGCAACTCTAACCGAAACAAGTAGCAGCAGCACCTCTACACCTGTCACTCCCACAGCGACCCTGCTAGCAACAGACGACAAGGCAGCTAACTTTTTATTTGATTTACTTAAATTCAGTGATGTGTTTCATACCCTTGTATTTTATGGCTCAGTGTTTGAGCTTGTAGTAGGCCTATTCTGTACCATTATTGAAGCTCTGTGCCTATATCCTGCTTTCCCCGTGCCTAGTTTTGCCCTGTTTTGGATTTTGGATTTTATTCTTGTTTTTGTTTTTCTGCTTTTGGAGTATTGGGATGAATGCAGTGTGGTGTGTGGGGGTTGACTTTGGCTGAAAATGTCACTCTCAAAAATTGCTCAGCATCCCCAACTCAAAATATTTTCCCGCAGCCATGCTATCAAGCCAAGCTGAGATTTCTTTTTCCAAATAAAAAAAAAACTCCATTCAGAGCTACAGACAATGTATTACTGGTTGGGTTGTACTCCTCCTCTCTTTATAGGTTAAATCATCAGAGCGCTGTGTTTATGTGGCAATTGCTGTCTGCTAAAGATTTTTATTGTAGAGTGTACTTTAAACACCACGACATCAAGCTAGGCAGATAGTTTGGGTTTTATCTGCTCAGGTTTTGTGTTATCCATCTAAGTATTCTGCTGTCTACTTAATATAATTTTAATTTAGAACTTAAATATAAAAGCTGAACAACACCATCTCTTTCCAGAATCCATGTGCCAATTACTCAAAGTACTGAGATGAACTATTTCAAAAGCTAATTCCACTGTCAGTGAGGTGTGTAGATACACACCTCACTGACAGTGGAACTACTTTTTTTCATACAGTAGAGAGTAACAAAGTAACCAGGACATTGAATATTGAAAGAGATATTGTTGTGATAATTTGGGTGAAATTACCATTTAGATTAAAACTCTACTAACAGGTATAAAGATACATAATTAAAGTAGTAGGCAACAGATTTGTTCATTATATAAGTTGTATGTATTCATAATCTTATGATGAAGAAGTCTCAGGTAATACCAGCAAATTAGCAAATGCTTCTTAAGGAGACAACAAAGTAAGACAACACATTGTATTACATTACAGCTATTAAATGGCACCCAAAGGACCCACACCTCCACTTAAACCAAAACATGGGGCAATGTGATTTGTCAACTGCATACACTTTGCCACAGAAAAGCTCTCCCTTTCCTTCTCCCTTAAGGAATTTGTAATTTGCCGTTGGTGATGTAATGCAGTTCATAATAAGCCCATTAAAGCCTTTCTCTGTGCTGATGGAAAACGCAGTGGCAATATGGACACCTCCGCTATTTATACCTCTCAAATCCTCATGCATATTCACACAGGGCAGAGACGGGGAAAGAGCAGGCACACACCCTGACAAATAAGTGCCTGGATCTCATTTCTTTGGGGCCTAAGCTATTCTAGCACACCGGGGCCTCATCCCCTCCTCACACTATGGCTGCAGCCTTATCCATTCTCTGGGTCTGCCTGCTTTCATTTGCACTCGGTCAACACGAGCCAGGGGTGTGTGTGTGTGTGTGTGTGTTTGTGGGGGGTGGGATGGGTGTGCGTGCGTGCGAGTGTGCGTACATGTGTGGAAAAAAGTTGGACAGAAAATGGAGAGGGAGAAGGATGGTAATAACGAGGCCTGTCTGAAAAGTCCAATCTGTTTTAGTTGAGGCACAACTCACTCTATACTCATCCATCTTTCAAGTACACCAAACTTTAGGAGTCCTCAAGCGACTGTATCCCACATTTGTCACACTGAACATTGCTGACTATTATATAAAGCTGTTGCCTTGCCAAAATCTTTCTCCAAGATAGTCTACATCCTTGACATTTTACTTCCCGGGATTGCTCCTGTGCTGCAGGAAATTCTGCCCGGATGCATGTATTTTCTGTTTTCTTCCACTTTCCTTGTGTTGGAATTTTAAACTCTGGTGGATTTATGAGGACCATGATTGACTGCTCCTCATATCTCTGCATGGTAAATTGAGACAGCTAGCTAGATTATCTGTACAATCTGAGTTTCCTCTCGCACGACTATTTTGCAGCAGCTCTATGCGATGCTTAACGTCACCCATGATGATTGTGATTGGTTTAAAGAAATGCCAACAAACCAGAGCACGTTTTTCTCCCATCCCTGAATAGTATGGACAAGCCAGACCCTTTTTTCCCATTATATACTTTCAGTATTAGTTTAGCTTCAGTAAATTCAAATAGACTAGCTTTTATGGCTAATGATCACTGTAATAATCCTATAAAATAATAATTTCAGTAGGGACCTCTTCCTTGTAGTGTTCCTCAATGTGTTTTCAGTGCCAAATGTTTTGACATGTAATGATTGAAAAGTAGTTGGTTCACTCATAGATATTATAGCTCTGGACAGGGTTAGTTACTAAAAAAAGTACTAAATTAACACTCTTTTTGATGTTGATTTTGACACTTTCATAGGAAGACTAAGGAGTGGATAAACTCATTCATGCAGACTATCATCATTAAAATACCAGATGAAAGAATATCTTTTCAAAGAATGTAATTTGTCTCCCCAGTACAGTTTCAGACTTCTTAATGGCTCCTCACATCTCAGATTTATTGTTGAGAAATAGTTGACCAGATCAGTTCCTAGTAGGTGTGAGAATGAGGATTTAATATATTATATTTAATATTACAAATTAACATGTTTCTTTAATAAACTTGAAGAAAATGTAGTTAACTGCATTCAACTATACTAAACTGACATCAAGGGGATGGGCGTGTCACTAGTTTCTGATTGGCCAAGGCAAAGGAAGCAAAAAACCTTCCCACAAAAATGGGCTAAGCAGGAACACTGTTAGTGCGTTCATGCCACCTGGAAATACCAGGGACCGCCCCCTGTGAATATGTTGTTTTTCCGACTGCCAGCATTCACGTGGCTGGGACGCGTGTTCTTTTTTTCTGTTATATTTCCGTTTGGCATAACAACTTGTTGCATTACTGCCACCAACTATTGGGCTAGAGCATCAAGTGTGTGAAAACATGGAGGCCACAATAACAAAGAACACCCCAAAGCTCTTCAATTATGCATTACTTTCCTCACTACAGTTTGTACAAGAGCTCAAAACATAGGCCTACTTGACTTGAATTAGTTAATAACTTGTTACTGGCAATATCACACAACTTGTATAACTAATTTAAGTTACTCTATTGAAACCAATGGACGACTACAACCTCAATCGATACCACATTGTGGAAGTTATATTTATTAAATATATTACATGCATGCGTGAATTTTCCATATTTAGGAAAAGTTTCTAACAATTCAACACATTGGAACCCTGGTCGGCCATTTTTGTACATCAGTTGTCAACAATGCGTCACCTACTTGAAAACTCTGTTACAAAATCTAGCCCACCTCTGATTCCCACAGGAAGTGACATGAATGATGACATTTTCACTGGGTGAAAATGTTTTTCCCATGCCCATGAATAAAGGAAGTGAAGCACACTGGCGGTTCAGTCTGATCATCAGGCTAGGTTTTAGAATATTTGCCAAAAGTACATTCAAGCTGTTCTGGCAGCTTGTGGTGGCTCAACACCTTACTCTATATTGTTTTTTCTTTTAATTCGTCTCCCATCTGCATGTGTCATTGTTGTTAGGCGGTCCTTGTGTGCTAGCAGAGGGCAACCTCACAACTCCCATGTCTGCCTACTTCTGGACTGATAGTCTGGCTGACCACACTCAGCTTTTGTCACATGAGCTGTAGTCTGAAGACGCTGGAGCTCCCCCCTCTGTCCCCCTCCCCAAACTCCTTAATCCTGCTTAATTTGAGTGCAAAGAAATTCACATGTGCCAGTAAGAACATTTACAGAGTACACTGCCTCCATTTTTCTCCCTAAAATAAAACAGAGCTTAAGCACTAAGCTTTATTGATCTTACAACTTGTGTGATTAAGGGGGAAGATGGTGCTTCGAAAAAAAGTGCACACTTTTAGATTACAAGCCAGGCTACACTGCTTTTTAATTTGGAATTCATTAGCATGGCTGCAGAACCTTGGCAGGTAAGTCACCCTATATTTTTGCATGGACACCCTGTGTGTTTTGATGCCTTTGTGTGAATATGCAGTGTTACCTTTTTAGCGTAGGTAAGAAGCAGAGAACGCAGGTAAAGAACTGCATGCCACTTTGGTTATCCCCAAACAACTGTTTGAAGCTTCTTGAAAGGATAATCTGTAGCTGTAGTGCTAACTCTGGCTCCACTTCACCAGTCATCATAGCGGAGGAGTGGATCTTTGGTGTGTGTGTGTGTGTGTGTGTGTGTTAGGAAAAAAGAAACAGAGAGAGGGAGCCATGGGCAAAAGAGATGCAGATTTGTCCCAATGGAGATTTGAACACCTCCATACTGTGGGTGGGCAGACACATGGAGAGACACAGAGCTAAGGGGCTGCACGGCCACCCGGTAGGAGAAACTCTACACCCTGGCGATGGTAGGCATTAGTTCAGCACCAGCTCTTCAGCTCACACACACACACACACACACACACACTGACAAACCCAAAGGCTGTAGAAGTAACAGCTTTGATCAGCAAATCACTGGCAGTGGTGACATGAACACTTCCACCAGTCCATTTAACCCACTTCCACAAAATCACAAAAAAATCAAATCCCCCCCACCCAACATCAAAGTAGTATAACAGCACAAGGCTGTTTTGTCCAGCCAATTTCCATCTGCATTTAAGAAGACAAATGCTCCATTCAGTGTCTGTCTATAATTGTACATTTGGAACTATATATTAGATGTACTGACAAATCAAGCAAACCTAAAAACCCTCACAGAGAAGCTGAGCAAATGTGCCATATTTTCCTAAGATTTTGTTCACATTAAGCCAAAAGGTAAGAAACTAAAAATCCTCAGAGGACAATGGCACTTCTCATTGTTTGTGATAGTGAATGTAATGTCTCAGATCTCATTGGCATCTTCCTCTGGCAGCCTCACTTGCATTCCTTTTTGTATTTTCATTGTGGATTGTTGTTTACTGGCTTCAGCGTGTTATATCAGTACCTTTCTTTCCTCAAAACACCTACTCATTTGAGGACTGATTCATTCCAGGCTAATTCATATTCCCAAGGGATTAGAGACATATAATTTGGTGATATTTCTGTCATGCACACTTTGGGTGTAATATTCAAACAGTCTTCCCCTCCCCCTTTGCCACAAGCACAAAAAAACAAACAAATACAGCACAACGCATCGTGTACTTATCTTGCTTGCCAAGCTAAGTATCTCCTCTCATGTGTTTGAAAGAATCTAATGTTCATATCTTTATTGGACATCTGCATCATGGTGTGATAGCCAGATAAGGGATCAAAATAGGCACTGGAAGAAAAAACAGTCTCAGCAACATAGAAATGAGTATTTCCGAAATGAAATTAGGGTGCAGAGGCACTTTGGAGCATTCATGTGAGCCAATGGATCCAGATAAGAGGGAGAAGCTATAAGTCAGAGAGATCTGGACAAGGCCCCAAACAGATTATATCTGAATATAGAAATTGTTTGGTTGACAGATGCCAGAATTGTTTTTCGTTAAAGGTGAATATCCATACATTTAAGTTATGCAATAGATCATCGCTACACGTAGTGCAACCCTACAGTAAACACGGTTCATTTATATTTGAACACTGAAGGGACCGTCTCCTGGTGCAATAAAAATAACAATAAAGGGATCAGAAAGGTGTCCAAGAGTGCATCAAATCAAATGATAAAGAATGACCTACAATATATAGGATCTAATAATTAAGCCCAATCCCACCCATTCCTTGTAGGGGTGATATTCCTAAATTAAAGCAATTAGACTATCTTTGCACCCTTGCAATTATATTGGGCGTGAAGGTTTCAAGACTTTATTACATTATTGAACTGCCAGACCGTTGGTAGGGAAACACCATCATTTTAAATGAAAAATGTAGCATTTAAAAAAAAAGTTTGTTTTTTTCAATTAGAGAAGATTAATACCACTCTCCACCAAATTTTTTTTGAAAACGACCACAATTACCAAAAAGGAAAAAAGTCTAACACAACATAAAATTGTCTTTATATTGAGGGTGAGTGTTTCTTCTAAATCTTACATTTGATGCATCATAATTTACTTTTTGTTCTGTCAGTGGAGCAGCTCCAGACTATGCAAAGGTTCAAAGCACCCACCCTGCAGACAGTGACTTCTAGATTCCTGAAGCCACAATTGTTGATGCAGTTTCTCCCCAGTGCGCCCTGGTTTTTTGAGGGTGGCGTGACATTGATGGATAGCTGTAAGCTTGGTACCAATAAGAGCCTCCAAGTGGTCGATTTGGGGCCCCGGGCCTCCAGTAGATGGGCCCTACAGGGGACCCACTCTAAATTAAATCCTCTGAGGCTGCCAGGCTACTATGACGCTTTCCCTGTGCCCTACGCCCATTCTCGACCACTGCCTCCAGCCAGCCTCACTTTTGTTCGCCAAGAACAAGTTTTCCTCCTTAATTAATTCAACAAAAAGTAATTAAACCTTTGCATTTTGCCGACATGCCTCGTCTGCCCCCACCCTCATGAGACACAAAGAAAAGGTAGGATGGAGAAAGGGGGCGCAAGAAATTAAGAACACTCAGTGCCAAATGACCGTCGGAAGCAAAACAATATTAGCCCCCTGAGTTAGTAGCCAGGACTCATAATAAAGCAATAACAAGACCAGGCATAGAGCTGAGATGAATGCTCTGCGGTGTAGTGCAGGTTGTATTGTTCGGCGGGGAGGTGGAGGCTGCTGAGGTGGACGGCCCCAGCCACAGAGCCCGCTCTTAATTTGCTGAGTGATGTAAGTCCCCAGGGGTGCGTGTTGTTTGGCCCTGAGGGATAATAATGTACTTGGCAGCTTCTCCTCGTCTCCCCTGCATTCACCACTGTATGTGGAAATTTAAAAAAAAGTTTCCTCAGTAGTTATTACCTGCTCTTTAAAGCTCATAATATACATTATATTGTTTTTATTTTCATGTATTAAAAACATTAAAAGGCTGCTTTAGCAGTGAGTGTGTCCAGTGGTACAGTTTATCAATTAGTTAATTGGCTGAAAAGTATTCAGCAACTACTTAAACATTTTTTTGTGGGTACATTTGGATTGTTAGTGGGACAAAAACAAGCAGTTTGAATATGTCACCTTGAGCTCTGGAAAATTATTATGATTTTTATTGTTATTTTAAATATTAAACAATCGATTAATTGAGAAAGTAATCAGCAGATGAATCAATAATGTAAA
Organism: Etheostoma perlongum; assembly: GCA_026937815.1. NCBI lineage: Eukaryota > Metazoa > Chordata > Actinopteri > Perciformes > Percidae > Etheostoma > Etheostoma perlongum. The sequence goes on along the minus strand of CM049390.1, from coordinate 11,846,949 downwards.
TTATTGTTAGTTGCAGCCATATATAGAACAAAGACATACTGTATAAAGTATACTACATATAACTATGCTTATCTTTTTTTTCCATATAATCTTTTGAAATTAACTTTCCAACATTTTATAGTAGTATCAAGTAGTATTTTGTCTAGTTAGTAATAACAGTGATAGCACTGTAACTGCTACTATCATAACACTAACAATACTCAAGAAGAAGAAGTTTAAAAGGAAGTAGTAGAAGAAGAAGCTCTTTGGACAAATAAACGGCACCAAAACATGATGTACTGGATCAATCCTTAAAGTCAAAAGTATTTCGACCTTATATCAAGGTCAGTGGGTGGAAATCAACAAAGTACATTTACTGAAGTATTGTACGTAAAGTGTAATTTTGAGGTAATTTTACTGTGCTTAGTTATTTCCATTCCAAGCTATTTTATATTTCTACTAGACTTCCATTTCAGAGGTAATATAAGACTTTTCACTCCACTACATTTATCTGCTTTAGTTACTTGTTACTCTGCACATGACAATTTTACAAAACATGATCAGGTTATAAAATAGATGCATTTTTACAGATTACCCAACATAATATAACAAATGTTATATAATGTATAATAATACAATACTTGCGGGGCAATTTGTCAGCTTAATTTACTATTTTGAATACATTGCATTTAGCTGATTGTACTTTTGTACTTGTACTTAAAGTTCATATGTAACTTTTAAATGTTTCTAAAACTGTAATTTAAATGACTGTAACAGCAAACAAGACTAACAGTGAAAAGAATGCTATTTTTTATATAGTTTTTGTAAGTGCCTCTGCCCGGGTCCAATTTTCCCACAAAGTCACACTATGACTTACGGCAGGTAGACGGTGCTACAGAGCACATCTGACGGGTCACAGGTTTCGGGTGTAATACTGGGAAAGTTAATGAAAGTTATCGTATCCAGCCAGGTAAAAGGTAACAGGAGATTTCTTTATTTAGGTCTAATTGTATTCGAATGTTATTTAATAAGTTATCTGCTGTAGTTATGGCTGAACTTTAGATTGCACGATGTGGTTGTACGCCAGTAGCCTAGCTAGCTAGCTAGATCCCCCTTCCACTTGGCGCGGACATTTCATTCCTTTTAGTCCGTGTTTGTGTTGGGGTTCTATTTTCTTTTCCCTTGTCCCCCTTTACTTTTGTAAAGCGTCCTTAGGTTTCATGAAATGCGCAATATAAGTTATCACTATGTTGGTTGCTACAATAATCAATGCTTTGGCTCGTGACACAGTGACAGTGATATCTGGTTTAGCTCACAATACATCCAAAGTAGGCTAGCTAAGTTACCGTATGCAACACTTTAATGCAACAATGCATCTTTAAGGTATTCTTTTATTGTAAATGAATGATTTTCTGTCTGAGCAAAGCATTAGTTCGACTAAACCTCCCGGTTCTGATTGGCTAAACAGTCTTTCTGCTTCTTCTCTACCTGTGTGTCAATAACGTTGCGGTTTATACACGTACGTAAAACAGCTTGCCAAATTTAAGTTAGCAAATTCTCTTTCAATTTCAAGTCTCTCTAAAACCCATAATGTCGACAAAACGTTCTGCACCGACAAAGGCACTTGCGGTCGGGCCCAAAAGGCAGAGGAAGATTCAGGATGGGCTCAGTCAGAAGAGCAGTGAAACACACGTGAGTCACTATTTTTCCTACTGTACTTTGTATTTTTTTCATAATCATTTTTCATTTCCTCCCGTTCTAATCCAATGACTCTGGTCGCGGTGGGGCGGTGCTGATCTCCGCAATTTGAAGCCTTCAGTTCGTATTGATGATTAAAATGATTATTTTACACTACAGTAGTTATTTGTAACAAAACGTTTATACAGTACTTTTATTTGTTAAACAAATGCTTGGGCCTGTAAAAAGGTTTTGTTCTTTGGTTTCAATGTATTATAAAGTATTTCATCGTATAAAAATTGTAAAAAAAAAAAAATAAAGGTTACTACTTCACGGATTTCGCCTATCACGGGTTCTTCCGTGAAAAACGAGGGTTCACTGTATAGGGATTTTAATTGTAGTTTTACATTGTGGCATTAATAGCTTATTTTTACTCAGGTAAATCATCCAAATCTTCCACCACTGCACACAAGGGGCGGCTGTGGCTTGGTGGTAGAGGGTAGAGCGATTGCCTTGGGCAAGACAATGAACCCCTAGTTGCTCCCTAAGCTGCACCATCAGAGTGTAAATGTGTTTATAGCAGGTGACACTTTGTACGGCAGCCTTAGCCACAGTGTGTGACTGTGTGTGAATGGTGAAAGGTTCCTGTATTGTAAAAGTGCTTTGAGTAGTCATTAAGACTAGAAAAGCGCTATATGAATACAGTCCATTTACATTAATATATAGTATTAGTGTTAAGTAATATATAGTATACATGTTTATGTATTTATGTATTTTCTTGTAATTACCTTAGTGTCAATGCAGCACATGCCCCATCAACACTTCACTTGCATTCTCAGCATTTCACCTCCATATGAATTGGATTTATTTACTGTTTAATTGCAAAACTTTACATGAAATTTGAATTTTTATTCTCACTAGAGGTTATGAATGATTTTTGGCCTGTGTACTGGGTGTGGTCTGGGGATGTCTTGATGGTTTGTCAAGTAAAGAGAAAAGTTGGTTAAGCCCATGTCTTTGAACTGTGATGTTGGGTCAGACAACCAAGGCAGATATTTGGCCAGCAAATATTTTAATCCCCAACTAATCACTTGGTCAGTCCAGTGGGTATAGGGTTGGGGGGGGCTTCTGTAGTGGCTTGGTACATTCTTCCTGTCACTGACACGCCCTTTTTTCAAAGGGGATTGTGGGAAGAGTCAAACAGGGCGACCTCCGGAGTGAGCGGCTGGATGGCAGGAGATTGTTGACTCGGGCCATGCAGAAAGACCACGTGGGTGCATGCATGTGGCACACACATCCTTGCTGGCATTTACAAATCCACCTGAACTCCACTCAACAATCGAGTGCAATCAATAAGAAAAATGACTCCATTTGTCATTGTTCTAAATGTGAAATCTGGGATATAAATGAACTTTATGAGTGTGCTCTCTTTCATCTTCAGCATAAAGAATCTGCCCTCTAGAAGCCCCACTTTTTCTGCACTTTGGATTACATTTCCTTTGAGTGAAAATGCTGTGCATGCACCGCTCACTCTAAACATTCTTTCCACTGATGCAGAGGAACACACTCTCTCACGCTGTGGCATTCCGGATTCCTCAGCCCTTCGGTGACTCTTGGCATTTGCTTATTATCAGAATATTCTTAATCATAGTGGAGACAGTGCCAGTGGAGAGAGCGAGCCGAGAGAGACACGTCAAAACATCTTCAACCGTAAAGGACCAGACAGCAAGCGTGATGGGCAAATTAGTCAGAGGCACTGCCTAAATGGATGGTGAGGGCACAGGGGGAGAGATAGGGAGTATGAGTGTGTGTGGAAATCAGCGAGGGAACCGACAACAGAAAGAGAGGAACCTTCTCTATTTCACCATTCAGTGGTGCTTCCTATTCCCGAAGCACTTCGCCAGATCACAACCCACTAACTGATAGAGAAATAAATTAAGGAAAGGCTGCTCAAAAAGATATGATTCTGAAGGAGATTTAAGGAGTGGAACTGATTGTGCATGTCTGATTCGGGCGCTTCAGAGTCCACACCCGGGGGGCTTGGCTTTCAAAGTTGAGTGACTTGCACGGAGAAACACTCCCTTAACAAAGTTCAGCTCTCCTCTGAGCCCCCCCTAACCCCCTAACCCCCTTCTCCCACTACAGAAGACCTCTCCCAGGCAGCACAATTTTTTCTCTAATGATGTTTTAGGGTGCCGTTTCTTAATAAGCAGGAAGAATGTACATAAGAAAGCAAACAGATGACTGAGGCCGCTCCAGGCCGTTCCAGTTTATTACAACTTGAGTTGTATTTTCCTAGTTTTGGCCATTATTTCTTTCAGTTATGATAACATTGTACTCACAAAGTTAATTTCTCTGGGAACATCAGCATCATCATAAAATTTGTTGGGGCTGGAAACACAAATTGTCAGATGATTAGACAGATTGTTGAAAATCCAATAATTTGTCAGTCATCTGTATTTGTGCCAATACTGATGTGACAGATACACATTAAAACAATTTGTTCATCAATGTCCAAACGGGCCGCTGAATTAATCTTCAGCCTTATGCTAAGCTAAGCTAACCAGCTGCTGCCCTAGCTTTAGCATACAGATATGAAAGTAATTGATGTTCTTATTTACAGTATCTTAAAGTATCTTACAGTATCTTATCTTATTTACAGTAAAAACTGTTAAACTTCAGTCTTTTATTTCCCAAAAGAAATGAAGGACAAAACTAGGAAAATAAGACCCAAGTTTTGTTTTTGCATCAGCCCTGTCCATATTAGTGATGGTAACAATTCATTTGCATACAGATTTACAGAATTGTGCTAAAGTTCAGAGAGACAGAGGGGCATTGAGCAGGCAGCATGGAGGAGAGCAGTAGCTTGGGTCCCGAGTCCCAGGATTAGAGTCATGGGACTAGGCAGAGGCAGGACCATTACCTTTGAGTGGAAAGGCTCAAACCCAGTGACTCCTTCTCAGATCAGATGGAGAGAAAAAGACTCAAAAAGAAGAGAAAGAAAGAAGCAGAGAAGGATAAAAGGAGAGGGTATGCGTCCGAGAAGAAGATTGCAGAAGTGCAGAGCAATTAAGTGTGGTGGGATGGGGAAGATGTGTTTTTTTTTTGGTCAGAAGAGAGTCTCGTGATCATTTTGAAAGTGTGTGTTCATAATCTCTATAGAGGGGTTACTGTGGTAAGAATTATTGTGGTAATGGAGGTCAGTTTCTGGCTGAAGAGCCTGGATGGGCCATGGGCACTAAACTTCATTTAACTTAGTACTTCTGAATCCATCTGATACGGATCCCCTAAAAACCTGTTCATAAATCCCTGTATTATTCCATTGGGGCTGCAACACATTCAGGTTATCACCTGTATGTGTTGCAACTTTATCACTCAGCTCATACGACTCTTGACCATTAACCCCTTTAACTTGTAAATATGGCATTGGAAAAGTTTAGTTTTTTTTGCATGGGCGAGAAGAAGGAAGAGGAAGCTAGGTGAGTGTGGATAATTGAGCAGTCTGCAGGCATGGAGTCCAGAGATAAGTGAAAGAGTCAGAAATTGAGTGTGATGCTGAGGCGAGGGCCGGGCCCTTTATTTGATGGAGAAAAGACGAAACGGGGAAAAATGAGAGGAGGATGTCTCTGAGGAGGAGAGATAGACGGCAGCAGAGCGAGGGACTCAGAGACAGAGAAGGGGAAAGATATGGATAGCAGGCAGCAATTACTGAGACTGTGTGTGTGTGTGTGTGTGTGTGTGTGTGTGTGTGTGTGTGAGAGAGGAAGAGAGGCACAGAGCGAGCAGGGGGAAGAGGAAGAGGGAGGATTGAGATCTCTGCCTGCCTGGGCCCCTGCTGACTCTGGTACAGGCAGATCACAGGCTCATCATGTCAGCTCTGTTTGTGGAAATCCTCCCTCATCAAATGACAAATTTGCTACACGTTTACCTTTATCAGATCTGGGAAGAGAGGCAGAGGAGATGAGCGAGGGGAAAAGGTGTGTGTGTGTGTGTGTGTGTGTGTGTGTGTCTGTGTAAGTGCCTCTCTCTGTCGCTGCTAACGTCAAGGGGCCAATTACTTGCTCCTCCGAGAGCAATTCTGCCATCTCAGGTCTTTCATTCAGCCTCCCGCCCTCCTCCTCCTCATCCTCGGAAACATCTGTCTCTGAATATGCAATGAGCGTGTCAAAGAGAGTACACCCACGTCCTGCACAAAGCTAATATTTGCTAACATCAAACCTGTCTATTCTGCCTCTAGTGCCGTGTATGCCGCTGGAGCAGGATGCCACCGGTGCTGCTGGGAACCTCTCCTCCTCCTGCTGTAAGATTACCGTCCTTGTTACTGACACCATGCCTCGCTGCCCCCCCTTACTCTTCCACCTCTCTGCCTCCCCTTTGGCCATCCTCCTCTTATCATTCAGAATGCCCCTTCTACTTTTATCTTCTCTATTAGGGTTTAATTAACAGGACTTGGGCCTCATCAGCCTTCTTAAATAAACATCAATATTGACCCAAGTTTTGCATGTCAGCCTAGGCTATCTAAATTGTTATGGCTTTGATAATGAGTACATTTAACCTGCCTTTACTTGTTTCCTAAATAGGAAACTATTCAGTATCTTCTGGTATTTTATTGGCTTAACTTTCTACATTGAGAACAAATTGATTAAATCTATAGGTTTTTGTGTCGTAGTGAAAACAACTACATTTAAAGGAGTACTATTCTTATCTTTATTTATTTTTCTTCTATATTATTTCAGGTACATTGACTTTGCAGTTATTTGTCTTATTTGTTATTATAATTAAAAAGAACTGTTAAATAACTAGCGGGTGCTAATTTTGCAGTTCTCCTTCTGAGGTAGACATTTGAATTCAGGTTTAAGTATCCATTATAAAGTAGCTAAAAAAACTAACTGCTAGAAAAAAAAATAACAACAGAACAGATAAAAAAAAACAGTCAGACATAATTGTGTATGCATTATATGTGCCAGAGTGTAAGTACAGTATATAGGCGTACATCATGTGTGTGAAATGGACCAATTGTTTATATACTGTCTTTTTTTTGAGCAACTGTTTCACTTCTGTTCTGAATATTTTAAATGTTGAATTATTTAATTTATGATACCATTGATACAAGTATTAAGAATTCATGAATATTGACGTATGTTCAGCTTCATTCTCCATGCCACTCCTCAACCCAACCACCTCCCGTCCCCACCCTTCCTTCATTATTAAAAGAATGCTATACCGATGACATTGTCGGACACAAGATATCAAGATATTGATAAGATATCATACGCTGTAACATTTGAAGGAAAATAAAGAACACCTCTTATTATTATCTTATCCTATTATTCTACATTCTGTGAATAATTTAAAGTAGGTCCTGTGTTGTCCTGTGTTGAAATGTGCTGTGTTGAATGTTGTTATGTCTTGTTATTATTTGGGATGTTTTTCTTTCAGTGATGTATTGAATATTGTTTCTGGTGGGTGTTTTTAATGTAATAGTGATGCTTGGTAATGTAGAGCTGGACAAGCTTTAGGTGGACTCCAGGAAGAATAGTTGTGCCTATGGCCCCAACTAATGGAGATCCCAATAAATCAAATCAAATCAGATTGAGCCTATTGATCCTAAACACAGATAACTCGATTCATGCACTTTTACCATTGATAAAGTTTCCAGAATCTTTAAAACCTTGATTTTTATTATTAACTGTCTTGGCTCCCTCTTCTTGAACATTTGATTTGCTTTGGAGAATTTGGGAACCAACACTTCATGAATGAGATAAGCGAGAATAGCGAGCCAGAGAGGAGCTGCTTTGACAGGATACACTTTCTCTACACTGTCTCTGTCTCTGCTGACTGATGAAGATTAAAGAGACAGAGACACAGAGAGAGGACGATTATAGGAGAGCAGAGATTGACTGTTAGAGAGAGAGAGAGAGAGAGAATGGTGAAAAAGGAGAGAATGGATGCAGCAGGCTATGTGTGTGTGTGTGTGTGTGTGTGTGTGTGTGTGTGTGAGTGAGTGAGTGAGAGAGAGAGAGAGAATTTGCATAATGTCCTCCACCACAGTAAGTCCCTGAGGCTAGCCATGCAGGATAACAGAGGACCAATACTCTTAATTCAATCTCTTTATTTTTCTAATACTTCAGAAATTAATAATTTGTCCCCATTCCACCCACAGCCACCCCCTCTCGTCCACAAACCACCGTGAGCGTCGAGCTGAGCTGCCTAAGTTTGTAACTTTAACCCAAGAAATTGATGTGAGCAGGCCTTGAGGCAGACCTGCTAATGAATGGATAGAGAGAGAAAGACGAAAGTTAAAAGATGGTCTTTTATAAAGTAATTTAAGAAAATCCTGTTAGCTGGATCAAGTACAAGAGTATAATTTCTTAAAATGGGAAAAAGAGGAGCTTTTGCGCCTCTCCAGCATACTTAATAACAAAATTAAGGAGGTAAAAAGATAAAGAGAGGGAATCAATTAGGCTAGGCCTGGTAAACAGTGCTAAGAGGGTGGGATGGCCCATGGAGGTGGGATGATGGGTGCGATGCTCAAGTGCTCACACCCTCAGGCGGCCTAATTCCACGCCACCTCCCACACTGACACCCTGGATGAGAAGTGGACTGGGTGAAGAAACTCAGGACAGGTAGAGACACACAGCTCTGTCCACCTGTCCACCTGCCCTCGCTGTCATGCTAGATTTAGATTTTTTTTAGAGAGAAAATTATTGCAGAAGTGCAACACATTTAATTTGCCCATTTATTCCTAAATGAATCTTGTACTTTATTTTGTTTTTTACATGTACAATTGTGTGACTCATACTAAAACATATATGATTATGTATCCCCTGCTGTAGCCTTCATTCACTAGAGTACTGCTCTTTTTTATTAGGTTCATGATGACACTATCATTCCCCTATGGCGGAGGCGTGGAGAGACACCTATCAAGTACCCTGTTAACCAGGCAGTAAACATACTGGAGGTAAGAGGAGATTATCAGACTGTTATTGTTCCAAAGGGGAGTCCTCTGTCACAGGGACCTCAGTTAGAGAGGAAGGAAGGGATGGATGGATGGTACAGTGTGTGGTGGTGGTGATAATTTAGGGGGAAGAGGCTTCCTCAATATCTCTCCCTTCTGTTGGAAGCACAACCTTGGCTGCACCGCCTAGTGGGCTCAAAATCAAATAAATATTGATGAGGGATATTTGACATTTGTTTTGAAAATGACACCATTGTTCAAAAATATTTTAAGTGTGGATGTAAAGCAGGGGCTGTGTGTTTAATGATTGGGAGTATCTCTATTAAATATTACAGTATTATTATATTGTGTTTTAGTAATTATAGGATTACCTCACACCTTGCATCTAGCAATATTCATACAGAGATACAATTCTTATTCAATTATTGTATCTTAAAATAATATATTGAATGTTTTTCTTTCTGGGAATAACCAAAACAATATAAAATTAAATAACAAGTAATTCCAAATTCATTTGTCAGTATTGGATGTACTGTAATTAAATTACTGATAGAAAGTGGTGTGATTTTACATTTATAATACTCATTATTTAAAATTATTTGATGTACTACTATAAACATTATATTAAATGTAATAAATTCAGGCATATAGTAAATTAAAAGCCACATAAATTATTATGAAATCTTAAAAATCAAAATGTATTTGGATATGCAGTATTAGATTATATCTAAGCATACAATTAATTTATCTTAATTATAGTTATAAATCTCTAACTTGCACCTTTACCTTACACTGAAATGTGACCCCTTTGACCTTATATCCTGTGTTTCTCTTCTGTTTTACTTCCTCAGTAGATAAGAGCGAGGATGAATGGTCTCTGTGGGCATAACAAACACTGAGCATTATTTGATTCAGACTCCCCTGGGTGTTATGACTGAGAAATAATTGTACGTATTTGTATTTGTTTCTTTTTCACTGTGGTGTGCTCTGGGTAATTCTTAATACCTTCCAGAGATTATACGGTAACTCCCAAACTCCCATGATTATAATTAAGCCTGACTTGGTTATAAAATGAGCAAATAGCAATTTAGTTTTGCATCGTGGGAGGGAGCATCTCTGTGTGTTCCGTATTCTTTACATTTCTGAATATACTTGTGAGTTTGAATATGCACAGGCATGTGTGTGTGTGTGTGTGTGTGTGTGTGTGTGTGTGTGTGTGTGTGAGAGAGAGAGAGAAACTGTGTGACAGGGAAAGTGCTGCACAGAAAAGGCAAATATAGTACAGGGATGTTTGGTTGAGCATGGAGACTGCTATCATCTTCCTTCTGGCAAAAAAAGATGAAAAAACCCCACAAACATTCCCCATCCATTCTCTTTCTCCTCCTTATTCTCTATCTTGCACTCACTCTGTTCAGCTTTCTCCCTCTCTTTCTGTATCACTTACAAAGGCAGCCGTTTCCTCTAAAATGAGGCCACGTACGGAAGGTATGCAAATGAAATCATTGCTCGTGGATTAGAATGGGACACCATATACCCTAAATCATGATTGTCAATCATGGCTGGGGATTAAGGGATATGGGCTCACAGACCTAAAAAAGCAACATTTCCCCCTGAAGGCAGATCCCTTTTGTGAGGAGCTCTATGGAAGAGAGGGCTCCACGGACAAGGAGAGCAACACTGGAGCACTAGTGCCCCCTTCTGTCTGATGTTCACCGCACCATTTCATCATCAAACACCAGCCAGTCTGAACAGAAATAGAGGCTGGCACACACAAGCCTATTCATTTACATTCACTGTAGCCGCAGGCTAAAGCTTGATTAGACAAATGCACATGCTTTGGTGATGCAGTGTTTCATCTTCAGTGGAGGAGAGAGACCTCATTTGTTTCTTTGGCATGTGTGCAGGCTTGGTTCAACATCAGTGGGTTAGGAGGGCCATAGGCCTTACCAACAAACAGATGTTTGTTTGCCCTGTGAGTGAATGTGTTTAACACTGAAGTCCCTTAACCATCAGAATCAATTTGTTCTTTAGACTGTCACTGTGTGATTTTAGAAGGTAGAAAGTATGCATTTTCATGTGTATTTGTACTGTACATCTGCCAATTTAACAGCCAGTGGGAGTATGTTGGATGATTTTAAGCATGCATGCATGTCTATTTTATCAAGATAACAATACAAACGGCACTTTTGCACTTTTAATTATAACATGTTGCGGCTACTGCTATTACAACCACTACTAAAATGATAGTCATACACTTCAATAATTACGTATAGAATAGTAGGTTACACATGATTAATTTTACTTATTAAAAAGGCTTAATTTGTGGTAAATCAGGGCTCCATATTTCAGAAGTAGTGCAGCTCCTCACACAGAGACATGTTTAGTGGATTGTGTGTGCAAACCCTGGAGCCCTCAGCTAGAGTGCCAGTCTGTTCCTGTGGAGCAGTCAACCAGACAAACCCAGCCAAGAGAGAGCAAGGCACAGGCACCGAGCCAGGAAATAGCACTGGAAAACACTCCACTATGGCAGAGAATTATAGTAATAGTACTGTTCTTATGGAGAGAGTGAATTGGGGGAGGGTGTAAAAAAAGGACATGCACAGCAGTTTAGCATCATTAAAAGGATGGTTGTGTATGATTGCTAGAATTAAGGGAGAGTTTCATTAAGCCCCATCAGACTAGACCTTGATAATGAGAAAGTGAGCAAAGGAGGCAAGTTGGCACCGTTCACATCCTGCACAGTGCAGCTCCCGGCTGCCCAAGACTGAAGGTGGCGCGGCACCTGTGCCATTTTGGCCCCGGCATTATATGGGCAGGAGGTCAAGGCCAGGGCAACATCTGCATCACATCAGAGGGCCTGGCCGTGTGCCAATATAATAACAGTCTCTCACAGAGAAATCCTTAAGAATAGATTTGAAAAGGACAAAGTGCTTTTCTGTGGTTACTCTCAACTCAACTACACAATTTTCATGATTTAATCAAGCGTTTCTTGCAGCTAAATAATCAAACAATTGATACGGATTAAATCTGTTTCATAATTTAGGGTAACACACTCTGCAGTGTGTCTAGTCACAATTACCTGACTAATTTTAACAGGGAGATCCTTAATACCATCCCTGTCTGTCTGCTACAGCTAGAACACCTGAGTCATCTTTCCGATAGCGTAAATAAACCACCGAAATTGATACGAGCAGCCAGCACACTAAAGAGCAAATCATTATGCATCATTAGGTGAAGATTTAGTTTAAACGTGTTTAGCTGGAATTAAGCAAAGCTGTTGTTGACATGGATTGACTGCTGTAATGCTTTATTGTCAGTGCTCCAGGAGGCAGAGGGAGGGCCGGCCTAGTTGGTGCAGCAGCAATGCGCCGAAAGCAAGGATTTATGGGATGTTAGAGGACTAACCGGTTGTGCAGAAAGACAAGAAAGTATGGTTGGTGATTTGGCAGAGGAGACAAAGGGAGGCAGATGCATGAAACAGGAGAAACAAATGAGGGCATCTGTGGTCAGTGGATATAGGAGGATTGAGTTACAGAATTTTGAATCTTAATGTGAATATGGATGTGTAAGTGGTTTTACAGACTCCCATATAAATCTAAAGATCAGATGATTTGTGCTTCAAATGGCAGACATACGTATGTTCAAAACATTTGGGTTAGGGCCTCATTGTAGGTTTAATTTTTTTTCTGTTTAAAAAACGAGTAGCCTACTAATTCAAGGCTAATCAATGTGAAATTGGGAAAGTTTCCTATTATCTGAATGACTACAAGAAACATGCTGAAGGTGCTTGTTGTGTTATTGGCTTTATGGAAGGATGTGGGTGAGTAAAATATCTGCAGATGGAAAAAGCCTCAACAAGACATAGAATCAAAGGTGGAACATGAACAACCTGTCCGTGGTCAGTTCAACCACAGATACGTATCCCTCTCCTGTCCTGACTCCCTGTGCTTGTATGTGTTGGCGTCTTTATGTGTCTGAATGTGTATGCAAGAGCTGCTCAAACCAACGAGTAAGAGAGGACAGTCTTATCCAGCTCTCCAGTGTTGACAGTATTACTAATCCCCTCCACCTGCTCAAACACCCACCCCAAAAAACACATCCCTCCCCCTCTTCTATGTGCCTGCGCTGGGAGTCCCTGGGGCCAGGCTGTGCCTCTGCCTTCGTCTCCACACCAGTTATCGTCGCTGGCCTGGCTCCGCTCCCCCAACCCCTTCCTGCACCACGCACATTAATCGCCGCAAAAACAAATAGTTTTCAAATGTTTGGAATAGACCCACTGTTTGCATCAGGGCCTAACAAAATAATTTTTACAAGCTATCCAGTTGTGATTAGGGCTGAGAGAATTGAATTTATGTGGCATTGATAATATTAATATTAGCCTAATTAATTATGTTGTTTGAACTTGCACAGCACCGTGTGTACCTTCTACACAACACTAACCAGCCGGAGCTGGAACTGAGCTCTCAGGCGTCTCTATCTCCCCGGCTCTCCCCTAGTCCATGACTACTGCACACAATTCATCAACTCGTAGATATCTAATCCCCTCTGGCTCTGCTCACTTCCAGAAGTCTAAGAAAGAACTTTACTCTGGTGGCAAGAATTCCCATGAATACATGATGACTTCCTCAGAAAGGCAGACTGTTTCTTCCCACTTTGAAAGTGACATTTGCTGAGAGAACTGGCCAAACTTTCTATTCAGAGCTCCCCATTTATTAAGGATGTTCAGAAGAGGGACAATTATAAAATGCAACATATTGTTCATGAGTCACTAATTAAGGTAATCAGCAGTACAGTGGGAGCAGCAGCTTTGCGTAGGAGACATTTTCAGGCATCAGGGACATGATCTACCTTCTTGTTTTAGTGCAGAAGACAGTGACTGAGACCAAATAAGCCTTGTGTGAAGAACTCTAGTTTGTTTCCTTAATCAGCAGAGGTGAACATGTCCCCTGACCTAGAAACACTGCAGTTCTAGGCAACAATGTCTTTGGACTGTGTGCGCCACTGGATGAGCAAGTGTTGATCTGTGCAATTACAGTGACACATATTCACTGACCCATCACACCAGTCATCTTGGGGACCACCCAAACCTCCAGAGAGGTTCTCAGACCTGTTAGTAGTTCAGATCACACTTCTCTGTGATTGCCTCTTGACCTGTACTTTGTGGTCAGAGGTCAAAGATTAGAGAGGTGGTCATGGGTCCCTTTTAGCCAGACAGAGCTCTATATCTCATGCTTGGTTGGGGCCGTCTATGTCAGATCCCTTGCACTTCATTACAAAGGGTAGCTGTTTCCAACACACAGTGCTTCTGCACGCCTGATATCTGACGTTAGAGCATGATTGTTGACAGTTTCTCTTTACAGCAGCTTTATGGACTATCCTGTGCACAATTGCAGCCACATCATTTTTTTATATTTGGCACCATCAATAAATGTTTCTTTTTGAATAAATACAGAAATCAATGCTGTAAATTGACTTATGTCAGAAAATCTTAGCCATGTGGATGGTGGTGGTGGATTAGTATTTAAAAACAAGTGAAAATCTTAATTCAATGGACAATTAAATTTCCTTAGTTTGGAGAAATAAACAATGAACAAAGGTAAAATGCACATTTCCCACATTTAAGGAGCAGCCTCCATGATGTACAAAGCAATCCCAGTAAAGTCTGTATGCTGGGGCCAGGCTGATGCATTCTCTGAAGCAGCGATGGGTATCTCCAAGGTGCATCGTCTCATCAAAGCATGGGTTACTGGACGGAGGGCAGCGAGGTGTTGAATCAGTCATTAACTGAAGTGTCGGCCCAGTCTGGCTGAACGGTAGTCCACTCTAAGCTGGACAAAAGCGTGCAGGAGGTTTCGGTCCAGATTGGTGAGTTGCTCACCTGAACACACCTGCTTCAGGTTGTCAGGGGCAACAACCAGGAGGTTACAGAGGGCGTGGAGTGTGTCAAAGAGCTGCAGCACCAGAGGGACCTGGAGAACAGACACAGGCACATAAACTAGTATACCTTGTAAACTATAACCACCAAGTTATTCCCTGCACACCTGCAAGGCTGTCATGACAAATGCTCTGGTCTAAATTATAAATCACAGGTTTTATTGCATTGTGACTTTGCGAGCAAAACATGTTGTAAACCCTGTATCTAATACCCATAGCTCTATGGCCACAATCAGGGCTCTAGTCAAGTCCAAGACAAGTCCAAGAACAGGACTAGTTGAGACTAAAGAGGTTCCAATCGAAGTAAAGACTGAGTCCAAATGAGAGACATTCAAGACGGAGACAGAAAACAAATATTTAGACTAAATTAAAGACTTAAGTACTACAGCCCTGGCCACAATGCTTGAATAACATGCCCCATCTTCTCCATTCCTGCATCTACTTGTGTGTAGTGCTGATATTATTTGGCCAATTAAATTTGGTCAATTGACAAAAAATTTCTCAACAAGAATATTTTATAACTAAATAATTTTAAGTTTATCAAATTAAAATGTAGAGCGCCAGGAAAGACCCTGGACTCCTTGAGGTCCGGGCTGTAGCCTTGTGCTACAACTTTGACCTCAACCTGCGCATGTGATTGGTCCTTTGTCTCGGTGTGTCTGTTCATGTATGTGTTTCTGCATGTGTGTCTCTCCCTCCCAGCTGTCCTCTCAGTTGTTTTTTTTGCACTCTAATGTCTCAATGTATTGTTTGCATCTGTTGAAAATGTATGAATATATATTAAAAAAAAATAAAATTTGATCACACAAAAATAATTAAAATGTCAAACATTTGAAAGTTCCAGGGACTCCTACATGAGAATTTGAAGTTTTTTTTTATAATATAATAATAAAACTTTTTATAAACTACCTTAAATAGCTGTCACAAAATAAGAAATAGGACACTGACCCCTTAAGCTCTGGGATTTTGCGATTTCACATTTATAGTCTTATGATTTTAATTGATCAAATAATCAATGATAAATTATTTGTGCCATTGTAAAGCTAAAAATTAGAGCATTCACCTAAACTGACCTAACGTAATAACAAACACAACAAGGTTCTTTGTTGGAGGATCCATGTTTTGCCCTGTGACCAGTGTATCCTGGACCTATGCCCCCCCACTCACCCTGAAATCCTTGGCGCATCGTCTGTATTCAGCCACATCGCAGATGGCCAGCATGCCTCCCATTGAGCTGTAGCTGTACTGCTGTAGGTGCTCATGGATGAGCCGGTGGAAACGAACGCCCAACTCCGTCAGCACTGTGTCCACATTTTTCCCATCCATAGACTTCCGAACATGCTCCACCTGCCGACTGACGTAGACGCATACCTTGGAGCAGGCCTGCCAGAAGGGAAGGAACACAAGGACACATGGACAGCATGCTGGTAAAACTGACAAAAAACAATTTTATGTTGTTTATGTTTATGTTTAAGAACAACAGGATAGCCGGATGTAAGTGATTTGCAAGTTGCTGATTTGTTTTGCTTTGCATGTGAGCTCAGTGGTGGTAGCTAAGGCCTTGTATCTCTTACTGTAGTGTACTGGATCATGACGTTGTTCTCGTCCTCAGGCCTGAAATCAGTCTTCTTCTGCTCTGTTGCCAAGATGTGCTTCATTTGTCCCACCATGCAGTTTATTGTTCTGTGTCGAAAAAAATACATTGGAAAATGTTTTAAAGACCATTGATTGTTCTATTATTGTTTTTCTTTGCAGTATGAAACACATTACACACAAGAACAATTTGTAAACATACTGACCTGTCGATTCCTGTGTCCAGTTTTACTTCCATCTGTTCAATCACCTCTTTCTTCTTGTGCAGGCACTCTGCCAACTTTGGAGATGAGCTGGAGACATACATTTTCAAAAAGGTAAAATCAAACTTCTACCTTTAATTAATCTAAAAAATGATGTGATGATAAGAGGCAGTGGCAATAGAATAACAAAATACTTTAGAATGTATATGATTTTAAACTTTGACCTAGAACTGACCTTATTAGAGGCATGAGCTGGTCATTAAACTGCTTGTCAAACAAGTGGAAGATAGAGTTCGCCTGTTGAACAACATCCAGGAAGTACAGGTTGGCATTCTTGGCATCTGATGAGGGAATTGCTGTAGATCAAAAAGAAAAGAGAGAGAGAAAAAGCCAGAAAAAAACAAACAAACAAAAGGATAAATCAATATGATTCACTTAGGGCAGAAAACCACTGTTGCCTGCTCTCTATGGGTTGATACCACAGAAATATGATGTAAAAACATTTACAGCAATGCTCTGCTTCTGCATCAGACAGTGAAGAGAAAGCAATCAAACTATGGGGACATCAGTGTTGCATTTCTTTGATGAAGAATATACCTTATGAATAGAGCACTGGGAGATGAATAAACATGTTTAGTTCCAGTGTAGCTGCCTGAAAACGATAAGCTAGTTCCTGTATTCAACCACATATAGAATGAAAAAAAAAATGCCACAGAGGCACCATCTGCTGTGCATCAAGGTAACTTGGATAATTTATTTTTTTGTTAACTGCAATACTATTTGTTTATTGTATCACTGAACTGTATCCATAACAACAATAATCATCTGGTGCATGACAAAGTAAAGTGGTATAAACAGTAGTAGGCACATGTAACTTCCCTGACAGTGTATTGTTTTAAGTAGTATCTATGGATGAATGGCAGTACCCAGATGTGTATTTTACAGCATGTGTTTCCCTTCAGGTGACAAAGGCACAACAACTGTGGTTACATCGCATGATGCCTCTTCATCAAATCAAGACCGATTAGGTTCCTCCACATGCAGGTAAGAAATGAAGCTATATTATAAAATAGATATATTTGCCTTCAGGTAGTCATGAGTAACTGGTAAGTACACCAATGGAAAAGCCACTGTAGAATCTACATAGTGACCCATCTGTTCCAAACTCTACTGTTTCTCCTTGTTATAATTCTGGATAGAATGATCACTGGACTTACAGACAAATAAAACCACTGACCCAGTGCATTGCTTCCCATTTGTCCATCTTGTGTTTATGTAATACATAAAAATAAAAATTGACTGGTGTTATCTACTGAAAATGTTACTTTAGGAGTAGACAAGGTTTACCTAAATGCACAGTTAGTTTTAGTCTCTATGACACTGGGCTGTCTTATCTAGAAAGGAGACATAGGCTGGGTGTGGCCTTTGGGCCCTGTGAAGCACACACCTTTGTGGCCTGCATCCCTCAAAGAAGCCATTCCCTGATTTGGGACATAGCTAAAGTGAGCATGTAAACATACAGCAAGTACAGGTTACAAATGTAATAATGAGCTGAATTGGATGTACCTGAGAGGCCAATCTCTAAGGCGTAGTCGATGTGTTCCACACACAGATGGTCAACCAGCAGCAGGAAGATTGAAAAGGCGTTCTTTGGCAAGTCTGAAGGATCTGAAAGCTGTGTCACCACAAACAGAAAAAGGGATCACATTTAACTATTTTTGCCCAGCAGGATTTTCGCTCTTAAACCATTTATCTCAGCAGAAAACTATAAAAACTATTTTTTTTTTTTTTTTTTTTTTAATAGGCTCACCCTGT
This sequence comes from Etheostoma perlongum, assembly GCA_026937815.1. Classification (NCBI taxonomy): domain Eukaryota; kingdom Metazoa; phylum Chordata; class Actinopteri; order Perciformes; family Percidae; genus Etheostoma; species Etheostoma perlongum. Next base: position 11,828,790 of record CM049390.1, on the reverse strand, counting down.
GGCATCTCTCAAAGGCATGACGCGTCTCTTGCAGCAGGTTGACAACAAGCTCTGGGGACAGAAAGGTCTCCCCATGGGTGTCTATGACAGGGCCGAGTGAGAGGTTTGTGCGCTGTCTGATTCGCTCCTTCAGTTCTTGGATACTGCACCACGACACAAATGGTGATTATTTTGCTACACCATTATTTATATTGTTATTTTTCTGTAAAACATATTCAAATAATTAATCCTAACAAGTCCTGATGTGGGGGAAAAAATTGAGTACTAAACTCTGACCTGCCAGTGCCAATTAGGCGTTTCTGGTGATTCTTGGGAGTCGTAGTAGCGCTGCAGAATCATGGCACCTCGAGAGCGAAGGTATTCCCTCTCCATATCAATGTAGCTTTCCAGGTATGAGGAGAAGATGCTCTTTATCAGCTTGGACAGGAAAGTGTGCTTGTCTGAGCCCAGGTTGAACTCTGTCAGCTTGGTGGCCAATGCTGTGGTCCTGAAAAATGTGTAAAAGAAGTGTGTAAAAGTGTAAGCATTAAGGTTACTGTATAGACAGGAAGTGAATCAAAAAATATGTGAACAAGTTCAATACCTGGTGTAAAGGTCATAAAGGTTCTTGAGGTACTGTTCTACATCAGAGTGTCGAGTCTCATCCAGTTTTTCCTTAACGTGGGCCTGCAGACACAAAGGTGTCAAATGTAACATGACAAATAAGGTATGTCTAAATAAAACTAACCAAATGACAATTCATAGAAATACCTGTAATTTGTTTTCAAAGATGTTCTGGATGAGTTTGGCCATAACAGTCTCTGGGCTGCTGAAGACCTCGCCCACCTGCTTGTTGACCCTCTGGCAGAGGACCGCAGTGTCCTCAAACACATCATTCCTCAGGTAGGCCCCCTATGGAGACAAACAAAGGGTTAACCAGGAATATGTGGATAATACTGGCCAACAAACAAGTGGAATATTATGTATAACTTGTTACACTCACTTCCTGACACTGCTTGATATAAACATCCACACAGTGTGCATAGCCCTTGAACCAAAAGATACAGAAGTTACTTTACTGCAAGATTACATTACTCAAGGGCAGATTCATAGCAACATTTAGAGACAAAAAAGAAGAAAACTTCATTATGGTATAATTTGTATATCATGTATGAAGCGAGTGACTATCCCAATTATCAAAGACTGATGGTTAAATTTGGACTAAAAATCAAATTTAGACATAAAAATGATTCATTAATTATGATTCTTCCAGGTCACCTTGAAATGTAATAGAACTGCTGCCACCTCCCGCATACGTCCAATCTCACCCCTGCGCTGGGCAGCTGTGAACTCCTGGATTAACTGCCGCTCCAGGTCATGGTACTTACCTGGGTAGTAACACAAACAAACACAAACAAAGACACAAAACAATATTATCATTTGTAGCTAATTCCTAGTGTATTTATAATAGAGACATGATTAGTTTAAAAAAAAAAACTTACTTGCAATTTTTGCCTTGACATCTGCAAATCTGTCAGAGAAAAATATTATTAATCTTCAAAGAAAACATTACACATTATATCCCAATATACATTTTAAAATAGTAAATGTGTGTTTAATTTCTAGAAACTGAATACTGAATTAAAATACTGTAATACTCTATATATCCTGCAGTGGGTTTACATTGTGAGGAGTAGTCTACATCACTAATACACCACCTTTTCCCATGTTTGACAATGCTCCTTTCTAAAGCTGCCTCCAGGATGCCTGACTCACCTGTCGAATGGCAGCTCCTGGGCAATGAGATGCAGCTTCTGAATTATATCAGCAGCCTCCTTAATCTGAAGGAGAGACAGAAAGAGTGAGTGTGAGAGAGAGAGCAAGAGTCAGGTGAGTGAGGCAAAAAGAGCACGACAGGACCATGACAGGGGACATCTAGACAGAAAGCTGGCAGGCCGCCGGCGGTGTCTCTACTTGGGGGATCATCATTTTAGAGCTGCCCTCCTCCACCTCCCCATGTTGAACAGGGAGCTGATAACAGTCAGGCTGCGCTCACCTGGGTATTGGCAGCAGCAACAGCAGCAGTCCTGACTTAGCAGCACATCCAACTCTATACTGGCATGCCTTTTATGAATGGGCTGTAATCCCACAGGAGTCTAAATCGCCTTCAATAATCTGTCCGGCCAGGGATATCTGTCTTAAAAAAGTGGGCCCTGTCGACCCCCCCCCCAGCCCCTCCTGACATACACACTGGCTGAAAAAGCCCCAGACCTACGAAAGGCCCGCCGTCCGCAACTCCTCTGTTCCCGCAGATGCCTGCCTCAGCTAACATCATTACCCTGCTCCCGTGAGGAGGATCCAGCCTTTCTGCTCGGCGAAGGTTTTCTAAGTATCTGTCCCCCAGCTAAGATTAGCTAAATCCCATGTAAGTAATGTAGCCGTCTCCCTGCAGTCAGGGTTTAGCAGCACTTGTCTCCTCGCTGGCGGCCCAGCCCTCCCTTTCAGAAGGATTAGCACAGCCATCCCCCTTCAGCTATTCACTTGCAGCTTTCCTCTTTCCCCCTTGTCTGGAGGTATGCTCAGGAAAAGGAATCTGGCCAGATATTTCTGCATGCTTTTCCTGAAAACTAGCTCCATCTCCAGCTCTCGGCTCTGGGATTGACCCCCAGACACGCTGCTCTGCATCCACTAATGATGTTGCTACTAACCAGAATTAATCTAAAGCATACCAATTTCACTACTGTCACTAAGAAAACTGCAACATCTAACTTTCAGGGGTCACTTGTCTAACATCAACATCGTCCCTGTGTCGGCAGGAACTAAGTAAAAGTTTGCATCTCATCTTTGTGCATACATCTTATTACCACCCTTACATATACCATCATGCTATAAACTCTATGCTGCTGAGGACCAAACACATTCTTGCTCCCAGACAAAATTCTGTAAATGCAATTAGGGTTGACATGAGCATGTTGACATCCATGCTAGTCAATCAGCCGGCTATTGTCAGACAGCAAATGACAGTTTAATAATCCAAATTAGCCAAGGGATCCAACTAAAGGGATACATTTGACAAATTAATATGGATGGTTTACCTCATAATCCTGTTCATTCTCACCTCCAGCAGTGTCACAGTGGGGGTCCTCCCCAATGGTCACACACACACACACACACACACACACACACACACACACACACACACACACACACACACACACACACACACACACACACACACACACACACACACACACACACCTCCACTAGAGTGAATGGAAGGAACTTATGAAGAATACTCACCTTGTCTGGGTTATTGAAGACGTCACTGCGTAGGTCTCCATCCAAGAACTCGTTGAAGTAGGTCATCAGACGCTGAGCTTCCACAGCCCTCTGCCGAGGCGTGTTTACCCCCTCCAGCTGGTCGCCAAGGTGACAAACCTTGGTTGCCACATAGCTGATATGCTCATCGAGCTCCTGGAAATGCTGAAAGGCTACCTGAATTGACAAATAGCAGAGGAAATTTAATGAAAAGGGTCATTCTGTTATGGATGAAAAGGAACTTAAAGTTTAAAGACATTCAGGTGGATTTGAATGGCTGCTTGACCATACAACACACCTGGTTGCTTCTCTGCAAGTCATGAACTTTGTGGGCAAATTCCTTGGCCTCGCGATGACACTGATGCTCAAGCTTCTCCACCCGTCGCTGGATCTTCTCATCCAACTGCTTCAGCTCTTCTATGTGGTTCTCAAATTCTTCCAACAGCCTATCACAGAGAAAAGAAAGACTGTAGTGGTGGTTTCATCAACATACAATACAAGTAAAACACAAACAAAATGATCTTACTCTGGAGGACTAATTGAGTACCACAAGGTTAACTCTGTCCCACTGACCTCGCTGTTATAGTTACAGAATAGTGCCAGAGGCTTAACTCCTGGGTCCCCAGACTTAAGAAGCTCTGAAAACTAGCAACTTCGTCAGCTGCATTTTAAGTGCCATCAGGACTGCAGAGCAAATGTTCTAAGTCAGCATCACATTTCACAGAGTAGGAAACATCCCAAAATGATGAGTGTATAATCTCTTGACTAATTCCCTCAGCACTGGCTACAGCTTAAAGACATCTCCCATCCCTTCCCAATAGACACTCATTCCCTGGCTGGTGACTCACAGTATGGTGGCCTCCACAGATATGTTGTCTCTGACTCTTTGCTAAGAGCTTCCGAGGAGGTGGTGGCAACGGTTTTGTGGAGGAAGTAGATAAGGCAGGATGGATCCACAGTATAGTTAAACTGTTATGCTGTTTTTGCTTACAAGAAATAACTTGGTCCCCAAGTGTAAACATAACAACAAGCAGTGAAAATACCATGAAACAAAATAAACATAGATATTTGCTTTTTTTCCCAACCCGACCACCAAAAACACTAACTTAGCATAGAAGAGACCAATATGAGCTTTAGTTAGTGCAGGAGGACTAACTCAGGTTTACTTTGAGTATTTAGAAAGTCGATACGCACAGCTGCAAAAAAATAAATCTTAATTTATGCAACTTAAAAAAAAACATCTAATTATGTTTGGAAAACTGAAACCAATTGTACTCTTAACCCCTTTAAAAGTCAAGCCAAGAAGTGCAGACAAGGCTGTAGTTAAAGCAAAAAAAAGCTCTGGCAGGCTGTGGTTAAGACCATAATATAATGTGAATAGAAATGGGTACTTTCTGGTTTATTAGCATGACTTGACCTGATAGAGGAAGAATGTCTTTTTTTCAACATCTATTCAACTTCAGTAATACTTTAAAAGGATGAGGTTGTAAATCACATTATGGAATAGGCCAGGAAGTAAATCATGGTATAAATCATACCAATTATTGCTCTGTTGTACATTGGGATTGTGTAAAATATTCTTGATATGGCAACATTGGTGCGTTGTTTTTAAATTAATATGAGATGGCAAAAATGTATTTAGTAACCAGTTGACACAATGGCAATGATTTTCACCAAAGTGTAGGTTTAAACATAGGATGCTGAATTTATCTTCTGATTTGGCAGTTAAGGTTAAGGGAAACAACTTTGCTGAGCGACTGATCCTTCTTTTTTGCACCTCTTACTGTTGTGAAGCCTATTAGATATTTTAGGTAAAGCATTAAAGTTGTCTGAAACCTACTTTAAATATTTGTGAAAGGTTTATTCTATTTGTGAAAATGCAATAAAAGGGATATTTCACTGTTTTTTCACATGATGCCCAGTTTGAAAACCACTATACCTAGACTTGTCAAATCAGGACTACATTATCGCAGAGAGGCTAAAGATGATTTAAAACAAAGTTTCAGATGTGTGAAAGCTTTATTCTATTTGTGAAAATGCAATAAAGGGAGAATTCACATCAAGCCCACACTGGACTAGGTTAAAGTAAAAAACACTCTGCCAAGGCTTGTCAAATCAGGACTACATTATCCCAGAGAGGCAAAAGATTCTTTAAAACATATATTCTACAGAGTTACTGACTCGTGTTCAGGAAAGGAAGATGTGTACAGTAAATGTGAATGACAAACGCCAACAGTACCTTTTAGGGTCAAATGCCTCAGCTCCTCCTTTGGAGCCTCCTCCAGGTGTCCTCCATGCCAACCTTTCGATGTACTCATCTGCATCAAAGGGCTCCTGAGGGGGAGAGGAAGTGATGAGTGTACTGGTCATTACCTCACACAAAAAAATCAGCAAAACACCAGCTATGATATAGAAGAATAGACTTAACCTAACGTTACAACACACTGCACGTTTTACAGCATTTGTTTTGATTTACTGCACACTAACGTTAACAGTGAATAACATCAACCAGAATAACTCCAATAAACTATATGTGTCCCTATTCTTTCTCTTTTACGACGGCTGTGTGGGTAATTATTAATCCTCTATAACGTTACACACTTAGGAGAAATGAGTCAGTGCCGTTAAGCTACCGTTAACAATAGTTAGCAACCAAACGTTAGCTAGCCTGACAGCTAACACAGCTCTCCGGTGCAGCAGTCATTTTACCTCGAACAGCTGAGCAGTTGTCGCCATGTTCAAGATTCAGCTGTCGGCGTAGTGAAATGCAATTTAGAGGAAAGAGTTCAGAGTCGGCAATACCACCGACTTCCACATGGATTTGCTGATTTCGTACAGTTTTGCCCTTTGTTGACAGCTAGCTGGTTAGCCGTCCAGCTTCCTGTATGGGTGGAGAAGGGTGGGAATAACTGCTTGCAAGTGCGCAAGCGCAAATCTCGTGTGATTGGTGGTAATGTCACATGAGACAGCAGCAGGAAGTAAGTTGTTGCGTGGCGTTAATCAAATGAGGAATATCTCTGAACTGCACAATAAGATGCCAATATTAATATTGAAGTCACAAAATAGTCTGTAAATTGAAGACGTCAGTGCAGCCGGACAAATGAGTGTGCGTGCTTTGTGGATTATTTCTCACGAGAAAGGAGAAAATGTGTCAATACTTTTTACAAGGTATGTTATATGAGTTGCAATGGCTCTAATATTCCACTTCATGTTTACAATACTGTAGAAGACCTTAGCAGCGCTCTAATGTGGTAAATATCTGCTGTCTGCAGTGTTTTGTAATGTATTCTTGTGTCTGCCACCCACAGGAGGTTTGCTACTGTGGAGCACCGTGCAAAGATCCTGGCAGGTTCCTCATATAGAGCAGTCCCAGAAGACAACACTGTGCTGCAGCTCTTGCTCACTGAGTTGGGGCTTTCAGACTCTGACAAGTCCTATGTAGCTCTCAGAGATGATTGCCTTCATCGTCAGCGACTACCAGCCCTGGAGCTGTGGGTGGACGGTCCTGGAAAGGGATTTCTTTGGCCAGTGTTGGCCATCTCCCACGGGCCTCTTACCCTAGCTTGCTTGCCTTTAGTGGATGTCCCTGCTGAGCCACGGCCACCCCTTGCCAGCCTGCTGTCTGTCTCCCAGGGCCTCACACTCTTGGCAGGTCTGCAGACTTTTCTCCTTGGCTCTGGGGGTAAGCCTGATAGGGAGGGGCTGGCCTCTCGCCTTGCGATGCTGCCCTCTGTACTCTTGCAGGTTTGTCCACTTGGCACACCCCTGGATGTGCCACTACTGGGCTACCTGCTACACCCACGGTGCCCACTCCTGCGGGGAACCAGAAGCAGCCAGCCTGGAAGACGGGGCTCCACCGTGGTCGAGCTGTGGTCAACATAGCACTGACAGAAACAGTGCGCTCCATGCAGTATGGTAACAGGAGCAGGCAGGACCTGTGGGATGTTTATGGCACTGTGACATGCAAAGTAAGGGCATAGTGTAAAGGAAAGCAAGCAATGTTTTAACTTTTTTTTTTTTTTGCCTGTTTCCATTATTTTTCTTCATTCTACTTGTTTTTCCTTCTGTCAACAGTGTGAAGTAGAAGGGGTGCTCCCAAATGTAACAGTGACCCTCACACTGCCACCAAATGGTTCTCCACTACAGGACATCCTGGTCCATCCTTGTGTCACCTCACTGGATTCTAGTATCCTGACTGCCAGCAGTGTGGATAACTGTGATGGCTCAGCTTTCTCAGGGCCATATAAGTTCCCCTTCTCTCCTCCTCTGGAGCCTTTCAGACTATGTAGCTATACATCTCAGGTATAAAACATACATACTAACATACTTCTAATCCCACACATTAGTGCTAATGTCTCAAGTGATTCCTTCAATTTTTCATTAGGTCCCCGTTCCACCTATCCTTGGTTCGTATCAAGTGAGGGAAGAAGAGAACCAGCTGCGTGTGTCAGTAACCCTTAAACTTCATGAGAGTGTGAAGAACAGCTTTGAGTACTGCGAAGCACACCTGCCATTCTTTAACAGGTACGCAGCACAGGGTGCAATCTTTTAGATCTGAACACCTGCCAGTTTTTGTTTCCTGTAGAGCAAAAAGGTTTAATGCCTCACTATCCATGCTGGTATCCAATCAAAAATCAAGGCAATTTACAGATTAGTTTTAGTGTTTACAAGATTGAAACTATTTAATGACAAACTAAATCACACCATTCTGTTTTAGACCTGAGAATTATAAATGCATGTAGTTGGAAATATTTGTATTAACTGATGTTTGCTAGCTATGCTGGCAAACTAATGTCAAACTAATTCCAGCTGGCAATCAAATAAAAGCATCAATGAGATAAATAGTTTTTAAAAACGGTTGAATTACTAAAAAAATATTATATTTAATTATAAACACCACTTATGATAATTATATTTATATTTAATTATAAACACCACTTATTACACTAGTGATATTTTATTGATTTCATCTTGCTGAAAACATTTTCTTTCATTATTTATAACATAACTATTTATAGCCTTTTGTAAATTGGAACAGAGCCATCTTCCATCCTTAAATAAACTGCACTGTTCTCATTACAGTGCACTAAATAACTCGCCTTAGCTAAATAAATGAGTCCTTCAATGTCCAAGTCATAGTAATTTAGTCAAAGTAACTTAGTAACCTAATCTACAAGTCTCAAACTTAATTCCATTATGTGCATCCATATGATAAAATACTCATCTCACACAAAAGCCTGTTGCTTTAAAGTGGTTGAGTTCAACCACTTTAATCTGAATGTTGGCACCAACATCTGCATGCCGGCTCTGCGTCTGTGTCAGGGATCAGATGGGTGTTGTGGATGTTAAGGTGAGCGCCGGACAGGTGGAGGTTTCAAAGGAGAAGAACCTGTTGGTCTGGGGCCTGGGTAAGCACTCTGTTCTTGAACATTAGTGTCAAAAGAATCACTTCAAAGCTGTACATTTGAAAACGAAACTGATGAGTAGCTTTTTCCTCATTCATATTTAGGACAAAAGTTCCCTAAATGTCGTGAGGTCACAATGGAGGGCAAGATCAGCTTTTCTGGGCCGACACCAGGACCTACTGACCCTCTCTGCAGAGAACTTACAGCCTATATCAAGGTAAGTGAATATGTGTGGTAATAATCAGAAGCCTGATTCATGATTCAGTTTGTTTATTTACAGCTAGTGCATGTTGCAGCAATTGTTAAATGAATAGGTCTGGCAATGCAATTAAAAAGCTAATGATAATGTCAAATGGATAAGGGATCTATTAATATAGAATTATTAATTTGTAAAATGATGAACACTTCAACCGTTATCTTCACAGTTGTATTTCAAAGTGCCTGACATGACGCTCTCTGGGTGCTGTGTGGACCAGCATTCAGTGCAGGTTTATTCCTCTGCCAAACCTCGGATTGTAACATGTAAGCTTACAATAGGTTTTGTATGAAAAATTAGGCTGTATGCACGTTTTCTGAAACTAAACAATTGTCTTGTTTTCAGCCCGAGAACTTCAATCCAAAGAGTACTTCATATGGAATTCAACAGGAACTGCTCCGGTAGCCTCTGGGCAGATGATGCTGTAGCGTGGATACATGAATAGCAGCACGGTGGAAAAGTGCTTAGTTCACTATACTGTCAGAGGACTGAAGACTGTCAAGCATGTACAGTCTTCCAGACTGGATGTGACCCCATAAATTGAAATTGTTACTATCCTGTTGTTACTGCAGATCTTACGAATGATAGTACATATAAATAAATGTCATCATTATTATTATCAAACAATCACATGTAAAAGACCTAATCATGTTGCTTTCACTGATCCTTTTTTTTTTTTTTTTTAAATACCTGCCCCCATCATCCAACTTCTTTTATCCCCCAACCTTCACCCTTCCTCAAATGTATCCCATTGCTGACACAAGGGCCACCCCTCGCTCTGACAGTCCCACTTCAGTGACTCTCCATCAGCCGGATAATTAGCAGCTGGGGCCTTTTTATCAGCTGTTGTGGGCCTGGAGGAGAGGGGTGGCTGGGCTGTGAATGGCCAGGCCAGTGTCTTGGCTACTAAAGGCTCCTCTTTTAGAGCTGGCAGGAATCCTTGCCCCCTCCACCAGTTACTCCCCCACCCCTTTGACCCCCATCTCCGCCCTGTCATCTAGTGGCTAGTTCAAACACTCAACCTCTCCAGCCAGTCTGGGATTGAGCGCTGACCCTCTGGCCCTCTGAGGATTTAAAGCAGGTGCTCGCATTCAGCAAACAGGACCTGCCTAATTGGTGAAAAAGTCACAAGGATGAGAAGGGTTGGGTCTCCTCTTGAGGTTGCATAGGTGCCTTAACTTAATTTATGTAGAACTTTGTGTATTATTTTGATTGTTGCAACACAAGTGTCAGTGCAGACATTCCTTTATAATCAATACTTGATGAAGAAATTATTTAAAGAGAGGCATGTGGTTCCAAATGTTTCTCACTGTTAACTGTTATTTTACCTGAACTATGATGGGTTTCATCTATTATATTTTAACTATGAAAGCTCCAGTGTATTAAGGTGAAGGAATAACCAGCTGATGAAGGGTTAAATCAGAGGAGATGGTGCCCCACTATTCCACAGCAGCCAGACTCCTCTGAGTGTCCTCATTGTCTGCTGTTGGCCTCTTGTGCCCCTTGCTGGTCCAAATGTTACATTCTCACGTGGATTTCCACTCAGAAGGCTGACCATGACAAATCCTCTGTCAATTGGAACCAATTGCTCACACGGCATCCTTCACCTTTTTTATGTAGCAGTACGGAGTGGCAGACACCGAGACCTCTCAGCTCTCCCCCTCTATGATGATTTGGCTTTAAAGCCCAGTGTGTGTGGCTAGCGAACTGGAAAAGGAGAAGTTTTTTGAAGAGTTGGGGCACTCTAAATCTCCTCAGTATCCCAATATGTGGTCAGTCTGGCTCCTCAAGTCTGCAGTCAGTGGCCTCTCACTGGCAGACTTTGTTGGTTGATTGAATGGCTTGCTAAGTAGATGGACTCATTTTAATGTGTTGCTCTGCTCCAATGCCTTCAGCTCATACCTTTGGGTCTTTAATTCTAAAGTGTTTTTCAGAATTTGTAATCATTTATTTATTTCATGATTGTTGATTAATACTACAATAATCATAACAAATAAATTTGTGAAAGTAAAGCAGCTGTGTGGATTGTCATGCATTATGTTAATATATTACGAGGTTGCAAACTCAAGGTTACATACTTAAAATTATTGTATATACCAAAACATTAATTGAACTATTATCAACACTGCAGCTGTTATCCACATAACTTTGGGAGTTTACTTCACTTTGTCCCTCAGCCCAATCATGACACCCAGTGGTAGAGTACAATAAAATTAATGTTTGTTAGACCTTTGGTTTCTTTAATACAGTATATTGCTCATTTTATCTATTGAAATAGTTCGACTCAACCACTGCCAGATCGTCCAGCCCCTTGCTTTGTGATGTGATCCCAGCAATCTTCATCTAACGCACTGTACCTGAGGACGAGGCTTTTGTCAGCTTAGAGGCCCCAGGCGTTTGGTAGGGGTCCAGTTCCTCTTAGCCTCTCTAAACCCGCTCTAAACTTGTAGAATGATGGTGCAATTAGAAGTTAGCTGTTTTCAGTCTAATTATTGTTCAAGAGCCATACAGGTAAAAGCCAGTAAATTAGAATATTTTGAAAAACTTGATTTATTTCAGTAATTGCATTCAAAAGGTGTAACTTGTACATTATATTTATTCATTGCACACAGACTGATGCATTCAAATGTTTATTTCATTTAATTTTGATGATTTGAAGTGGCAACAAATGAAAATCCAAAATTCCGTGTGTCACAAAATTAGAATATTGTGTAAGGGTTAAATTTTGAAGACACCTGGTGCCACAAAGTAATCAGCTGATTAACTCAAAACACCTGCAAAGGGCTTTAAATGGTCTCTCAGTCCAGTTCTGAAGCCTACACAAACATGGGGAAGACTTCAGATTTGACAGCTGTCCAAAAGGCGACCATCGACACATTGCACAAGGAGGGAAAGACACAAAAGGTTATTGCTGAAGAGGCTGGCTGTTCTCAGAGCTCTGTGTCCAAACACATTAATAGAGAGGCAAAGGGAAGGAAAAACTGTGGTCAGAAAAAGTGTACAAGCGATAGGGATCACCGCGCCCTAGTCAAGATTGTGAAAAAAAACCCATTAAAAAATGTGGGGGAGATTCACAAGGAGTGGACAGCTGCTGGAGTCAGTGCTTCAAGATCCACCACCAAGAGACGCTTGAAAGACATGGGTTTCAACTGCCGCATACCTCGTGTCAAGCCACTGTTGACCAAGAAACAGCACGAAAAGCGTCTCACCTGGGCTAAGGAAAAAAAGAGCTGGACTGCTGCTGAGTGGTCCAAAGTCATGTTTTCTGACGAAAGCAAATTTTGCATTTCCTTTGGAAATCGAGGTCCCAGAGTCTGGAGGAAGACAGGAGAGGCACAGGATCCACGTTGCCTGAAGTCTAGTGTAAAGTTTCCACCATCAGTGATGGTTTGGGGTGCCATGTCATCTGCTGGTGTCGGTCCACTCTGTTTACTGAGATCCAGGGTCAACGCAGCCGTCTACCAGCAAGTTTTAGAGCACTTCATGCTTCCTGCTGCTGACCTGCTCTATGGAGATGGAGATTTCAGGTTCCAACAGGACTTGGCGCCTGCACACAGCGCAAAATCTACCCGTGCCTGGTTTACGGACCATGGTATTTCTGTTCTAAATTGGCCAGCCAACTCCCCTGACCTTAGCCCCATAGAAAATCTGTGGGGTATTGTGAAAAGGAAGATGCAGAATGCCAGACCCAAAAACGCAGAAGAGTTGAAGGCCACTATCAGAGCAACCTGGGCTCTCATAACACCTGAGCAGTGCCAGAAACTCATCGACTCCATGCCACGCCGCATTAATGCAGTAATTGAGGCAAAAGGAGCTCCAACCAAGTATTGAGTATTGTACATGCTCATATTTTTCATTTTCTTACTTTTCAGTTGGCCAACATTTCTAAAAACTCCCTTTTTTGTATTAGCCTTAAGTAATATTCTAATTTTGTGACACACGGAATTTTGGATTTTCATTTGTTGCCACTTCAAATCATCAAAATTAAATGAAATAAACATTTGAATGCATCAGTCTGTGTGCAATGAATAAATATAATGTACAAGTTACACCTTTTGAATGCAATTACTGAAATAAATCAAGTTTTTCAAAATATTCTAATTTACTGGCTTTTACCTGTATATCTAATAATAATAATGAAATATATTTATACTGAGGGGTTCTTTTGTGCTAATTTCTATAACAAATGCCTGATAATAGAGCAGAAGCTTCAATGCCGGCTGATTCTAATCCCAACTTTTTGAACTAAATATAAAATGTGTTTTTGAATGTTTGCTATCAATATTGTAGGAATGCTAAATGAGCTTCAGACTCACTGCTTGGGCAGCAAGTGTTCCCACTGCTTTTACCTATAGAGGGCAACATAATCTCAGGCATGTATGAAAGTATCCCCAGAACACCGTGTTTTGTTTTTTAATTGCAAGTGTTCTTAGTCCAGTTTATTGTCCCAGATCCCTCCGGCACCTCTTATACCCGCTTTCTGACAGCTTCTGGCTGACTCAGGCCATATCCAGCTATCCCTACTGTCTTCTATTCTCACTATTTCAGTTGTCCAGTCTAGATTTTGGTCTAAAGACAGTCCTCTGTGTCCAGTTTGTTGAGTTCTTTCCTCTGTGTTTGTGGGACCTTGAGTTTGATTTGTCTGGATCTCATCTTCTTTGCTGCACAGAAGCAGTTTGTCTGGCTGTTTACGCTGTCTGGCTTCACAGAGGGGAGGCAGAGATTTTGAGTCTAGAAGGCTGCTAGGGTCTAGACCTTCTCCTGTGGTCTCATCCAGGAAGATGTCCCTCTCTGTGGACCTTCTCACAAGTTTCAGCCTCTGGATGCCTTCTGTATTTGTTTCTCCAACTAAAGGCCCAGATGAAATGATATTGGAATCAGTAGACTTCATTCAGATTTTTTTTGTATTAAGCTTACTTGTTTAAATAACAATTTGCAGTCTTACCATTAACTGAGTAGACAACCTTATGTCTTCTGTGCTCTCTGGCTTGTCGGAAGCAAGCTCGCCGATGACGATGAGCCTGTTGTGTGAGAGCTGTCTGGGCCTCTAGGAATCCTCCCTAGAAAGACCACAACGCCATACAGTACGAAACCAGTGGTGGAAAGTAACTAAGAACATCTAGTACACTCTAACGCTGTACTAAAATACAATTTGAGGCACCTGTCTTTATATTTAAAGCTTCTTTATATAGCAACTTTACTACATTTCAGAGGAAAATATAGACATTGTTATAAAGATTAAGCCAGTGCATGCTTTATGGGATTTATAGTTTAATAAAGATATATCCTATGGACAGACATACGGAAGAACAATTCTATAGAAAGAATCATGTGACTGTCAACACTTTTCTTTGTGTTTTATTTTAACCTTGTATCTAATAGTGGGGGCTTTTCTGTTCCCTGTACACTGTACACTGAAAATAGAGTCTATTGAGGACCAGTCATGACTGTAGAACGCCCTACTTTCCACTCTACTTTAATCAGATCCACTGGGACTAGAAGTGCCCACACTCACAGCTGTCTCCCTCTCTCTTTTCTCCCTCTTTCTTTCCCCCATCTCTTGTGAGCACTGTTGCACATTTTAATTTTGCCTTAACATAGAAATGCATGATCTGAATTATTGATAGATACACTTCACCTTTTCCGTCCTTTGTCAAGATCCTTTACCTGAATCATTCTGCCGGTGCTGGAATGTCCTGTTGACCGATTGCAGAAAACAGGTGGACACCCCCATCTCTGTAGTTCCTGCCCTACAACAAACATCAAATTCCTTATTGGGTTTTGAGATGGCATGGGGCAGCCGCAGAAACACTGGGACAGTCAGCAGTGATATGTTTATTACCATGGCAATTTGACTGGCAGTGCTTGTGTGGCCAATTTGACGGGCCAGTGGTTGCAATGCCTGAGGAGAGATAATGAAGGCACGTCTTGGTAAAAATCATAACCAGTCAGGAACAATAATGCAAAATGATGTCACAGCATAGGATTGAACAGATGAGAAACTTCTCATAAGAATTAGACAACAAGGATAACCTGTTAAAGTTAATACAACTATATTAGGCAGCTGATTTTGCTGTGCTAACCTGGGGTTGTCGGGGTGGATGGGAGTGAATGATGCTTGAATTGTTACTTTGCTTTGGTGGGAGGCTTTCTGCAAAGCATGGTTCTTAAAGCACACACAGACACACACTGTTATCTACAGAATCAGTATCACAAAACAGAGTGGTCTGTAAAAATAACAAACGCCTGAGTGGGAATGATACATTATTGCCAGGAGACTTACTAACCTGAGAATGAGGAAAGAGTTATTTCGTGTCTCAGTGGAGGTAAGATTGTCTTCCTCTGTCCCAGAGATCCTGATGGCTGCTCCAGAGCAGGGAGGCACCATTGTAGTTCAGGCTTTGCCCCCTCTTCTTGCAGTCTATTACATGGAGCTACTTTGCTCAGCCTGGGTCTGGAGCTTGTGGAGCCCATTGTTTCACTCCCTGTTCTAATGCTGGCAAGCTGAAACACTAAATTCTTCTAAATTAATAGTGAGATATGAAAAAAGTTCAAAGTTAGTATATCTTTCTTCAAGTTTAGTGTCACTGAAGGTCCACTTGTTATGTTGACTTTCCATGTAGCTATCAATTCCCTGTGGATTTTTGGCCTCTTCTTAAAAACTTTGTAAATTACAGAATAACTTTACATTCAAAATCATCTCTCCAACTTGTCCCATTTCTTCCAGCTGCTTCCAAACAAACCTGGTGGCCCTCACATCTCCCCTGCTGGCGAACTTAATGTTTGTCGCGAAGCATCTCTGTCTGGTGTCAGAGTACAAAGTACAAATGCAGTAAACATTTTTGGTAGTGGTTACAGGAGTAGGTGTGTACTTCATCTCTGCCTTCATGCTTGACTTCATAATGAGCTAGGTTTCTATGGCAACTCTCCCTACAGGTTACTTTGTAACTCATAAGTTAATGCTCGAAAGAACCTGTTATTTCCCTGTTGCAGCCTTTCCATATTCGAAAGCACAGAGGGATGAGTAGAGAGTCAGGTTCTTGGGAAATTGTTAACAGAATGAAAAATGTGACTTCATGAGTACTCAGAAAACTACAGAGGGTTGACAAACACTGTTACAAAGGTTGATCCTATTGCGCTGCATTTCAGGTAGTTTTATCGGCCCCTTGCATACTGTACTGCAGATCTCTGTTGGTTAGCTTAAAAATGAGACCTATGTTCTTCTTTGTTGGTAGAGTTTGTATGTTTTTGGTAGCCTAGATTATGTGATGATTGTTTTCAAAATGGTTCCCCTTAATATATTACATTATTTTGGTTATTAGCCATTCAAACCCCATGGCTCTAGGGACAGCATTGTCATTCTATCGGTCGGTCAGCCCATAACTTTGGTTGAAAAGGTAATGTCTTAACAACTTTTAGATGGATTGCGGTGAAATTTAGGGCAGACATTCATGGTCCCTGCAGGATGTATCCTACTGACTTTGGTAATCCACTGTATTTTCTTCTGTTAAATACTTTGGTTTATGAACCAATGCCTGCAAAACTAATGACATTCCCATCAGCCTCAGCTGTAGATTGAATGTAGTGGTAGCATGCAAACACACTAAACTACTATATTGTTAAAATTAAACTAAACGTCAGTGTGTTAGCATTGTGAACCAGTTAGCATTCTGATGTGAGCATTTACCTCAAAGATTTCAACAGTAATTTTTCATTATTTTTTGACATTTTAGCATGCTGACAGTCTTATCGTTAAATTATTTATCTTCTTTCATTGATGCATGTGCAGTTTGGACACTGTTTTGGCCTCTTTGAAGCACTATTAGTTGTCTCATGTTACTTTTTAAAATGCTGATTGCTGGCCCTTTTTTAGCTAATGATGCAGATTGGCATACAACCTGTAATATGATAATATCTTATTTTATCTTATCTAATTTTTGTAATTTCTCCCTTTTCACATTTTGATCATATTCTGTCTACCCCTATCCAATAAGAACGTACCAAAATCTGTTATTGCGGCTAAAGCTGTATTTTACATCCACTACACAAGGCCCCTTTCTGATTACCATCTCTTATCAGAATTCAGCAGAAATACTGTATCGTGGAATTAAGATTTGAACATAATACATTCCTCTGCTTCTTCTAGCTCAATTGTCATTGCAGTTGTTTAGCTGAAAGTGTCACCTCAGCAAATGCTTCATTAGAGATCTCAAGTCACTGACTGCACTCCAGCAATCATTACGGCACTGTGGTGTTAGACTCTTGTTAGAGTGTGTGTGCATGTGTGTGTGTTACGAAGAGTGATGTAGAAAGACACAAAATAATTCTCCTGACACCCTCGTCATCTCAACAGCACTATTTGCACTACATTTTTGCAACCATGTTATGTGACGCTTAAAAAGTAATTTTGACAAGTGCCTATTACAGTGTTATACAGGCACAACATGTCCCATGGACATTTTCCATTGCCAGGCAGATAGGTATGCATTATTACCACAGATTGTGTGGATATGTAAAAGAGGATAAATGATAGTATAGACAATCCTTCTTAATCTTCTTCAGTTTGCAGTGTGTGTGCGCCTGTGTGTGTGTGTGTGTCAGCTAAGTGCAGCACAGAAAAGCATTTAATATATTATAGAGTGGGAGAATTCTGCAAAGTCATCGCTGCTAAATCAATGCAATGTACTTAACAGATTACTGTATAAACCACGCTGCTAAGTTCTGCTAAAAATATCTGGTCATGATACAAAGTACATGGCTGAAACAATGTTTGTCTGTTATACAGTCTTATAGGGCTATTTCACAGTTTAAGTTTTGAAAAATGGTTACAAAAAATTGCAAAATGACAGTCAATAAACAGATACAATGAATAAAGATTAAAAAGCTCATAACTCATCTTTCTTTGAATTTAAGAATATGACTGAGGTCAGGTGTACTCAGAGGCAAATGGATTTTGGGACATTTGGGGCTTAGGGATGCTCCGCTCTGGCACTTTTTTTTTAATAAATAAGCTTTATTTTTATGCGTTTTAATGCATTCTGGTACCTTATTTACATTTAAAGTACAAAAACAATTCCCAGTGTGAATCAATTTATATTCATTGTGAATTAAAAAAGTGGTCCATGGGCCCAAAGTTGATTATCGCAGCCTTAAACCTACTTTAACATTAAAATCTGTGTCTTAGACCAGGTCATTTTGCATTTTTCATGTTGAAGTGGGAGAACCAGGAGTCCATGTCCAACCCAACAGCACAGATACAAACAGTATTCATAATTATAATTATTATAATAGTATTTTTTTATAAAAGTAAACAACAATACAAACTTATAATGGTAATTTATTCAGGGGTGTTTTTGAAGCTTTGCAAGCGTTGTATGCATCCTTGTCAGTGCTGATTTAGACAGCACTTTACTGAGAAAATTAAAGCTGTTTTGATATATTATTAGAAACTCAGGAATTAGCCACATTCCGTGGTCATTAGTTAAACAAGCAATATACTGCTATGAATAAGAGTTTTAAGTCTTTAATTATAAAACCAAAAGAGCCTGTACATTACACAAAGTATAATTGCCATTCTTGTATATAATACTATTCAGTAAGACTTAAAATAATACTCTTATTGATACAGCTCTAAACAAATATCGTAAATACATATAAGATTGAGCCAAATTGGCCCTGCCATTATTTATATTCACAGAATACAGTCCGCAGAGCAGGTCAGGGGAGGCCAGTCAGTGCTTGGTTTGGGTGCGTGCAAGGAACATAACTGAGCGTGGCAAGTATTTCAAGAAAGTAAATTACACTTTCCACCCTTTCAATTAGCAAAAATCATGAATGTTCTTCATTCCCTCCTGCAGTGATGGAGACAAAGATGCAACAATCCTTCTCCAGATGGAAGTTCAAGACAATACTTCGTGTCTTCCAGACAGGCGAGAGTCCATGTGGACCGAACCTCCCGCCACAAAGTCAGGGAGGAACATGAGCAGACAGGGCTTTAAGACTGGTTAGCAGAAGCTTGTAGCAGAGCTCAGCCATGTCATGCCAAGGGAATGGAGACAGTGCCATTTGCTCGACTGCGACTTCGAGTGTGGACGCTGGACTCTGTGAGTTCCTCGCCATGGTCCTCCGACTTCTTGTCTGCAATGTTGGCCAGGAAACGCAGCGTGACTGAGTCCCACTCCTCTGGCAACAGCAGGAGCAAGAAGCCCAGGCAGATGATGCAAGTGGCTGCCAGGCGCACCACACTGAAGATCACCTCATGTTTCAAAACATCTACAGCTACAGTGGGTGAAAGACAGGAACAAGAGGGAGCCGAAGAGCAGGACAGGGAAGGAGGGTGGGGGAGAAAAAAAACAAATTGAGATTAATTACATAAAGTAAGATAAACCACAGGACACTGTGGCTGTATGGGGATAAGTGTAGCAAATGCGGCTTATAATCAGCACAAGCCATCCACTTTATCCTCTGTGTCTTTGCGGTCTGGAGCCCTTGGACAATTTTCCGTAGCCCCCTGACCTTCATACAGTCCATCGTAGTTAAAGAAAATAACTCGCCTGCAGGCATTTAGTGTCGCCTTAGCAACCTGATCCTCCCTCAGCGAGAGGATAGTTGCAGGTTCTGTTGAGGCACATAGATGATTGGGTTTCCAGGACAAGAGAGGCAGACTTGCTGTGTAATCTGTTTGCTACAGTGGCCCTAAGTACTGACATCTCATCACAAAACCACAGTATGTGTGTCCATTTACTCTCATTTTCACGATCATACTGTATTAATTTCCACCATAATATTCAGAAAGGTAGGTAATACTTGAACCACATAAATAAATAAACCCTACCTGCATTGCCTGGCACACTGAGCAGTGTCCCTATGGAGATGAGAATGGGGTACGTCAGCACAACACCAACATGGACCAAGATGTTGAACACTGGAAAGACATCAATAGGTTGAAAACATTGGAGTACAAATTAATTAGAACTGAAACAATTGGTTGATTTATCAATAAGTCAATCAGCAGACAATTAGTTAGCAACAATTTTGATAATCGATTAATAATTCAATAAATTTTTTTCAGCAAAAACACAGAACACTAGTTCCAGCTTCCCAAATATGAAGATTTGCTTCTTTTTGTTTGTTTTCTATGATAATAAACTGAAAATCCTCTTGTTTTGGACTGATGGTCAGGCAAAAAGCCATTTAAATATGTCAACCAGGGCTCTGGGAAATTGCCAGGAGTTTATCTCTTTTTCTGACATTTTATAGAACTAACCACAGGGTATTGATTAAAGGTACCTTGTGGAGTTTTTTTTTAGTAGTAATATGGAGCAATGTTTTTAGTCATGGGTCCCCTAACCTGATATATTATGAGGAAAAAAATGCATTAAACACATATGTTCCTCAAGGATTCAATTCATTTCAGTGAAAAACACCTAAACGTCTGTTTACAAGACAACTCCACAAGCCACCTGCAATAGAGAAAATAATTGGCAAATTAATCAACAATGAAAATAACGTAACTGCAACCCTAAAATTAATTCAAAAAGCATTCAAGGGTCAAACCATGATCTTCACTCTTTGTTCTACAAAGATATATATGCACTCTCACCCAGCCACAATCCTGCCATTCCACACAGGTACCCCCATGGCAGTGAGGACAGTGAGCCCCAGTGCTCTACCTTGGTAAAGTAGAGGATGAGTGGCACACAGGAGATGAAGATGAGGTTGAAGAAGCCCATGGTTGAAAGGAAGTGGGCCACTTCGCCAAGGCTGGCACTGCCCAGGAACATCTTGAACAGCACCTGGATGGTGAGTAGACAATTAATTTACACCATTGAGTAACTATACAAGTATAAAGTCAGTGCAAAGGCAATCACACAAGTGGTTCAAACTGTAATGTGGTCTAACCTTGTAGAGAGCTGATGTGGAGGCCGAGCCCACAGCCAATGCCACGCCCACAAAGGAATCGCCATGGAAACCATCAGCATAAGCCATCATGACAATACCTGTGATGGCCATGATGGCGGCCACTATCTGTAGGTAGAGATTCAGAGCAATCAGTTTCAATATCCCCTTAAGGAGACAGAAACACTTGAAAGTATTATTATCATTGTTGGTGTTTTCATACAGACCCGAACACCCATGAAACGGTCCTTGAGAACAATCCAGGACAAGAGAAAAACAAAAGCTTTGTGGCAGCAGTAGAGGGCAGAGACATCCGTGGCGGTGAGTTTCTTCAAAGCCATGAGGTACAGGTAGTTGGTCAGTGTCCACAGGATTGAGAAGGGTGCTGTTCTCTTTACGAAAAGCTTGAGAGTCATCCCATCCTCCCCAAAGAGCTTGCTGCACTCCCTGTTTGAGAGAACAAACCACAGAAGGTTAAAGGAAGTGATATCAACATTTTTTTTTTTCTCTTGGAACAGCATTTTTGTTTGTTTGCCTTGCAATAAAGTAGATCAAGCTTTTAGGATGGAAATGTTGGTTGCTTAGTTCCTCATGGACAGAAGGGTGGTTTAACATGTTTCCAGGTTAGTGTAAAGAGCAGGAAGGCCTCTAGGAGGCCAAGAATTGAGCTTTTAAACTGGTAATTGGCATACTGTTAAACATATAGTCTTGTGTACTACACTGGGATTATTACTTTAGTTTGTTAAACATGAACACAATTAGATGACTATTCCTCTTGATTTTGATGACGCACTTCACTGACACATCTGTTAATCTTTTGTCTGTCAGCGTATCAGTAAACAGTAACAATGGCAAACAGGTATTGCAAAATTTAAATTAGCAGATGTTGCTATTCTCAAATAAATGTTTTCTGAACTATGAATGATATTATTTTTTGGCAGTTTACCTGAATTTCTGTATGGGAGTCTGCTTCTCCCGTGCGGTAACCACGAGTCCCGAGTAGTAGATGGGGAAGAAGAGGATGTTCCAGTTGCTGCTGAACCAGGAGATGAAGAAGGGACAGGAGAAGGACTGGAAGGTCAGTTTAACCACCTGAGTGGTACCCACCCAGGAGGAGGAGACACCCAGCACCAGCAGCAGACCACCCAGCACCTTCAGAGCTGTGTTGGTACATGCCTGATAGGAGCGGCTCTCTTCGCTGGTCTCACTGCCTGGTGTGTCTGCCTGAGACTCTGAACCATCCCCTCCTGATGCAAGACAATAGGAGAAAAGACAATAACATGAACTGCATTGTAGCATCTCTGCATGTGGGCTCTACTTACTGTTCAAAGGCCAATAATAACTTTTATTGATGATCCTCCTGACCATGAGGTGGACATTTTTTCTTAAATGTCTTGACAACCATTTGATGGATTGCCTTGACATTTGGAACAGATATCCATGGCATTGAAAGGATAAAGCCCAATGAATTTGGGAATCATCAGATTTTTCCTGTAGTGCTGCCATGAGGTTCACGTTTGTGATTTTCAGTGAAATATCTGTCACTATCTTTCATGAATTCTAATAACTTTGAAAATCCCTAACTTTAAATCTAGTGCCATTATCAGCTCCAAATTTCAATTTGTACCACATACCTGCAAAACTAATTATATCAGCCTGAACTGGAACTGAACTTTGTATTTTGTTCTAATTCGCTAATTCTAACAAGTTAAGCTGACATGCTAAACTAAGATGGTGAGCATGGTAAACATTAAACGTGCTTTCTGTAACATCGGCATGTTAGCACTGTCTTTGTGACCATGTTAGCATGCCGACATTAGTATTTAGCTCAAAGCCCTAGTGGGACTGCTGTGCATACAGGATGTAGCTGGTGTCTCCCTGGCTGGTATCCAGCACTTTGCATTTATTGATCAATTGCCATAAGTGGTCACTCCAACAGTTTGCATTTTCCTGCAGTAAAGGTGCTGATGCAGAAGACAAGGCTTTGTTAAAAATGTGTTTGGTTAGCATTGTGGCTGTGCATGTCATAAATAGCTTTGTCGCCTCATGATGCAGCACATATACTGCACACCTATTGCAGTCAGGTGTGCACAGAAACCTGATGCCCAGATAGCAAGAGTAAACCTAACCCCCTGACATTCCACAAGAAAGTCATGTCAACCTTGGCAGCCAGTTTTTGGACTGTTGGTACATTCCTGCTATGAAAATGTTATCTATATCTTGAACATGAAAACAATTGTATAGAGTAACTCAGAAAGCGGTACGGTATCACCAGATTAATTACTCAAAAAAATAGATAGATAGATAGATAGATAGATAGATAGATAGATAGGGGATTTATCTCTAATCTTATGCCACAGTTGTTGCCTTAATGGACTGTGGGACGTCTGGACATTAACTGTGCTGTATAATATGTGAAGGTGTGTGTGTGAGCATTTCCAGAGAGAGCTAAGATCCGTTCTTTAAGAGCACAGTGTGATCAATTTACACCAGGGCAGGAATAAAAGATGACATGTGCTGGATGTTTGCTGCCTGTGCTCTCTTTGCTAGCTCAGCATTTGAAGCTCTGCGTTTCCCCATGGTTACAGGCACTAGAGCCCTGCAAGCACTGGAACTTGTACCCATAGTATCTCCCCTCTAGCAGGGCATCTCAGGGGTGTCATTATTGTATCTGATAGTCTTTTGTTTGCAATGAGACCTCAGCAGGAGATCAAGCATTATGAGTATGAAGAGTATCACTGACAGGTTTAATGAAAGTGGATTGTACCAACATGTAAATAAGTATTCCTTTCATTCAAAAGAAACCCACTGTGTGGAGCACAAACTCTTTGATCAAGTAGCTAATGACAAAATAGTGGTAGCAGTTTTGTTTGTCTGTGGAAAGCATTTAGAGTGATGACATGCCACTTTGTATCATCTGTAGTCTTTCTCCACCCTGAAACTAGGTTGACTGTTTTCCAGAGCCACTTCTTTTGTTCAGAAAAAAACTCTATAGTCTTACTAAACTTACTTTAAAAGCTAAATGGATGCATGAGATCATCACTGGCACCCAGTAAGAGTATTAAAGCTAAGTCACGGCTGTAACTGTTATCCCCGAGTAAGAATGGTGAATATAAAGTCACAGATTAGAGTCACATCAGTGCAATGGTGGAATAAGTAGCCAGATCCTTTACTTAAGATAAGTAACCTACACCACAATGTAAAAATGCCCAATTTCAAGTAAAAGTCCTGCATCCAACGTCCTAATAAGGTACTTGTTATACAGAGAATTGGCCCCGGTGACTGATCTTATTTTACATTATTAGGCTGTTATACATAATTAGCATTTAACTGTTGTAACCAGTCATGTTGGAGCTTGTTTTTACTACTTCATATACCCAGTGGTTTCCAACCGAAGGGTCAGGCCACCTGTTGTCCAGAAGTAACAAGATAAGCCAAAGACAAATTTCCACCAGGTGGACAATAATGTTTTATCTATCTATCTATCTATCTATCTATCTATCTATCTATCTATCTATCTATCTATCTATCTATCTATCTATCTATCTATCTATCTATCTATCTATCTATCTACCTACCTATCTATTTATCTATCTATCCATCCATCTATCCATCTGAGGGGTTGCCAGAAGATGAATGTGGGTTGAGAGAGGAAAAAACAAACTTTAGTCACACAATTTTTTATTCATAGTTTGGGCTTTTCTCTAATATTAGTTTTTTTGTGAAATTTTGGAAAATTATAGCTCTCTCAAAAAGTTATTTAAATAAAGCCATATAAGGTGTTTCAAAGGTAAATGTGTATTCTTAAAGCTCATTATGTTTTTTTCAAAGTACATTCATTCAAAGTACCATGTTTCAAGCAAGAGTTCATACAACCTTAAAACTATGTCACATTATAAACCTTTAGCATCCAAAAAGTGTAAAACTAACAGCTCCCACTGGCAACTGAGCAAGTTCAGTTAAGTTCAGTTCATTACACACTGATCATCACCTCAGAAACCTCAGATAGAATGTGGTGAAAGCATAATGTTCAACATCGATACAGTTTGTTTTCTACAGGATCATCTAGGGATTTGGTCTAATTACATTCTGTCACACCAAGGATTCTTAATCAATCTAATGAGCCTAGTGGTTGCTAGCTGGAAAACTGAGATATGATATTCATGCAAGTGAGAAGCAGTAACTCCTTTATTCTTTTTTTGTTTATATCTGCTTTTCCTTGACCACCAAGCAAAAATGGTTCATGTTTTATAGTGCAGTCAAAAACCTAAAGCTTTTAATGTTGGATACGGGCTCTTCTGTCCTCAGGTAGAAGCCACTACAGGCTGATCTGGTGCCAAGATGCAGTAATATGATACCTCTACTTTTCCCATGCCTCAAAAGGCAGCTCTCCTTGACAAAATTGTATTCTACAGACAGAGATATTGCTGACTAGAATTACTGTTAAAAAGTTGCAAAGGAAACAATAATGCCTGACAACCATAAAAGAGTATGAATAATTGCCTAAATATTAAAATATAGACTCTTCACAACACATCAAAACATAATACCTGCTTAAAGTATGTGACCAAATTTGGGACAAGCTTCTTTCCACCTTTGTCAAACAAGAATACACATAGTTTATACTCTTAAGGCTATTTCTAATAGTATTTATATTAATACATGGAACAGTTGACGAGTTCACTATGGCTCTGCGTGAACATTATGCATTACAGAAATCACAGCGCTGCATAGAATCACACACAACTGGTACCCATTAACTGAGCTTATCCACTCTGTGTGACACACTATGCTGCTCGAACCTCACATTTCAATCCATTTTGTGTTTTACCCCCCTGCCACTGACACTGCATGCCAGTGACATTGATGGAAGGGCCCCTGCCAAATCCAATATGAAGCTCACAGTCATGTCTGCAGCGTTAGGCAGGCTTACTAGAGGTCAAACAGCAATAAGCCTGTATCTAAGTTAGGTCTAAAGATGTGACATGGTATTGATGATAGTAATGAAAAAGGAGATTAGCAGTATCACTCTGTAATCTTTGTTGCAAAAGTAAAAAGTGGATTGATTTAGATGAAGTTCAAGACTTTTAAGGATAAGAATGCTGAAGAGTGGGGCGTAGAAATGCTCAGTTATATGAAGGAAGGACAGGTGAAGAGATGTGAAAGCAGCTGACTTGGGCCTGTTTTATTTTACATTAGTGCTGGTCAGCCAAATACATGCTGCTGCTACAACTACGCTTCCTGTCAACCCATATAGCTTCTCAACTCTGCCAGCAGGAAACTGAAATGATACAGAAGTGTGTGTTCTTTTTAAAACATCCAGAGGTCCAGTTGGAAAAAATAGTTCAATAGTTCAATTCAATGGCTGCGCTTTGCTGATTTCTCTTACATTTTACTTTCTGATATCACATGATCTACTTCAAACACAACATATGAACTCCCATAAACTCTCGGCCTATATGATACTTCAGCGCATGTGATGCCTTAAGGGAAATATGTCAACTGTAAAAGCTGTAAAATAAATAAATAATGTATACTTCATAGTTTTAAGCAGCCTATCTAGGCTAATGCTGCCAATAACTCTGTTCATGTTAACATTACACAGAAAATATACATAGTTTAGTACAAATGGTGTCCTGGGCCTCTCTGGTTCTTTCAGTTTACCTTCAGAGATGGGGCAGGTCAGGACCTGAGTGCTGTACGAGCTGAGAGGAGCCACCCGGGCTGAGTGCTTCTTCATCCTCCACTAGGGGCACAACACACTGTCCTTCCCTGAGAAGTGTGTGTTTGTGTGTGTGTGTGTGTGCAAGTGTGTGCGTGCACGCGTGCGCCCTGGCTGCTGCTGCACACTCAGCAGCTCCTCCTGCTAGCTGCGCGCATCCTCAGATTCCAGACTCCTCCGGTTCTTCTTCACCCTCTTGATTGCCCCACTTCCCCAGCTCTCTGTCAAACTCTTCTGTCTTCTTCCCAGCACTCCAGTCCTGACTCTCTGTTACTCTCCAGCTTAGCGCTCTGACTGTTTACTGTTACGGGTGCTCTGTCTCTCTCGCTGTCTCTCTCTCTGTCTGACTGACTGACTGGGTAGTGACACAGCTCAGTGGAGATAGCTCAGTGAAAGTGAAGTGGAGACTCTACTGTTTCTCTGTCATGCTGTGATCCAGCGCTGCCACTGTCTCCAAGGGAGACTGAGTTTCAAGTGTGTGTGGCATAGTGCAATCACTCCCTTCATCTCTTTCCATCCTCCCCCTCCTCTTTTCTGTCTCTCTTTCCCCTCCTCTTCTTTTGCTCCACAAATCAGCAGCTTTGTTTGGAAGGTAACCAAGCAGCCCGGACTAATTATGCTGCGTTAGCTGCTGCCCCCTCTTTTTCTCCCTCCTCCTCCCCTCCCCTCACCTCTCTACCTGACCAGGCTCTTCTCACTCCTTCCCTCCCTGTCTTTCTCTCTATACTCTTGTCCTCCATCTTCCGATGACTCTCTCTCTCTCTTCTTGGCACATCTCCTGCTCTTCACTACTCCTTGAGAGTCAGATTATTAGTAGAGCTCTCTTCTGTTGCTTTCACCACAGCAACATTAATTAATAGAGCTATGGAAAGACAACTATTAAAAAGACATGATAGTCCCATGCATACATACAAACTCTGATCATGTTGCTTTTTATTGGACATATCAGCACTTCTCGCACCTGCATGTTTGTCTTTTTTCTAGCAGTAGTAGAAAGGAAGTAACATTTTCTCAAATACTGCTCCTCAGTCAAATTTGAAAAGTATGTAAGCCTACATCATGTGGACTATTTTCACTGTGTGAGACTTTACAGCATGACTAGAGGGAATGGTACTAAAGTATTTATTTCACCAAATCCATCTGACAGCTGGGAGTAGAAGACTGTACATGCAAAACCTCCATTAAGCATTAAATATATAATGCATTGCTAGGTTTCAAACTTGCTAACAATAGTTAGACCTAGCAGCATCTGGATCACCAACATTAAAGCACTGCTCACTATGTCAGTAACTTGACACTTTGTAATGTAATGTAGTTTTTAGAGAGCTGCATCACCCACCAACTAGCAAGTGAAGAGGCACTGCTGGAGACGAGTTGAACTTAGGGTACAGTTAGGCCTGCAGTGGTGCTTAATTCCCCTAGAAGTAACACAAAATCATTTCTCCAGTATGTGAAAACAGCAAATGGTTATACAGCTAGATTTGGACAAAAATGCTTTGCTTTATAAGGGAGTAGTGAGTATTCAGCTGGGAGAATTAATTGCTTCTTAATAAACATACTTGACATAACAATCTGAGATAAAGCAGCAATACCAAAAAAGAACATGTGGTGGTTGAGTGCAAACAGTGTTGGCATGAATGTGTCAGCAAAGTAATAGTGAGAAGTATCACATTATGATGCCGGCACTGCACCCCTGCATGAATATGATTAGATGTTGCTAGTTAGCTGATAGCCACACAGCTGTGATTGGGCCAGTGATTGTGACGCATGATGGAAACCGCTTAATGCAGGCACGACTTCTGTGCTCTGCCTAACAAATGCTATGCTTCATTACAATCATACACACTTTTGATTGGTGCTTCTTTACTATTATTTAAGTAAAATATTCTGCACTAGACTTTTCCTTTTAACACAGACTAACAGTAAGATTTCAATATGTTGTTTTCATCACTTTTGCACAGTCAAGGGAAACCTCTCATCGGCAGAAGGTGTGGACCTGAGGAGGGTCAGTCTGGGCCGTGTGCCTCACCCTCAGGACTGTGGTCAGGAGTTTCCATCTCAAGGAAAGCCCTCCGGCCGTCCTATCTCCAGCTGTGGTTTATCTGCCTGGAGGTTTAATGGACCTAGATATTGCTTAGGCCTTTATATCAATGACTTGAAGTGTCTCCTGTATGGAATCAGACACATGAGGCCTTGCAGTCTGTAATGTCCTCTCACCAATGAAGTCAATACTAGCCCAGCCAAAGACATTAGCACTATGAC
Organism: Etheostoma perlongum; assembly: GCA_026937815.1. NCBI lineage: Eukaryota > Metazoa > Chordata > Actinopteri > Perciformes > Percidae > Etheostoma > Etheostoma perlongum. The sequence goes on along the minus strand of CM049390.1, from coordinate 11,799,950 downwards.
CTGAAATAGAAAGCACTCAAAAAAAATGAACATTTTGTAAATGCAATGTGTATGTTGGTATGTTAAGAATAATAGATGAATCACGTTTGCTCCAGGTTTTCTGTCATTATATCAGTATCACCCTAAGCCCTCTCCCTCTCTCTCTATCAGCCAGATCTCTGGCACTTTTATAGAGAGCATAGCAGATCGAAGTACTTCTCTGTGCATTCCTCAGGCTCTGAGAGACAGCCAAGCTATTGTTTGGCTGTTTGGTACAAAAGGAAAAATGCAGGGTCATGTTCCAGTAACACAGCCAAGGTGCAAGCCACTTATTTCCCATGGTCAGTCAGTAGGACAGAATGAGTTTAACACTAGTGCATTAAGTGATGTTGTGGGAATGAGGCTTGATTAAAATGTTGACTCAATGTTTGTTCAGGTGTAATTAGGGAATGAGCTGGGGGCATGAATCACTGAGACAAGGAGGGTTACACTTATAAATAGCCTTGCTGATGACGAGCCAACAGCTAGACAGGAAGGGGAACAGAAAAAGACCCAGTCAGCAGAGCCCAGGATGCTAATTGCTATCAGATTAAGAGAAATACCTGGAGCATGTGTGACTGAAAGTGATTGTTCTCTATTGTGTATTTTTATATTGTTTTTTTAAAGATATAAGTACGTTTAGCTTTACATATCACAAGTTCATTGCCAGCTCACAAATTCACTGTTTTGTTTTTCTTTACGTCAGCAGCTGAAAAAAACAGAAGATTATTTATTGAGTCTCTTCATTGGTTTTCTGTCTCTTCATCCACTATAATTCAACAGCACCACAAACTACTGCTCCAAAATCACCATAAAGTTGAATTAATATCTTTCTAAAACTACTTGATCTAAACTATGAACTAAATGATCAAACAGGAAACTGAGTGTTGTAACTCAATGGTACTGTACTGTTGCATCACAGATCAAAGCACAAAATGGTACAGCATCCTCTCTCTTCACCTCCATAGCAACAGTGGGTCTCCTCTACTGACGCATTATCCCGATTCAGGCTCTTTTGTCATTTAGATCAACCAAATGCTCCTCAGTTTATGGTGCAAGCTCCTTTGTATTTAGCCCTACTCTTCTACTCCTCACATCTCACTGGGGACCAGGAGCAAAGGAGGAGGATGAGAGATAGGAGACAAAGGCATGGATGTTATCTGCAGCTGATATTAGCTGTACTGGATACTGGACACACTGCTCAATTCCTTACTGGTAGTTTCCACTCACTAGACTTCTTATCATCAACTCTACTCAATGTGGTTATATTGGAAGATGAGGACACCTTGTGGTGAATATGATGGATTGCGTTACAGGTGCATATACTGTACAAGGACATAATATTGACAGATATTCCTAAACAAGACTATTTGCTCAAATCATTTACCAATCAATTCAGACGGGTGTCACTTATCCTTAGTGGGGTCTTGTTATGCATATAGTTTCAGTTTGATGTGGTCAGGTTTCGATACATCTGTTGCAGAACATTTTACTACCACTAGTGGAAGGCAAAAACACCTTCCAAGTATAGGAGTTACAGAACTGCTGACCTTTACCCATGCCACTGTGCTATTGTTCACGTGTTGTAGTGTTGTATGTCAGTAACTAAAAAGAGGAACAAAAAAAACATCTTTTGGAAATTGATCTTAATGCCTTAACTAACAAAAATTAGGAAAATCCAACCTTTTAAAGACACCAATTTTCTTTGTGAATGAATAATGTATTGTAAATAAATAAATGTTCTTCCTTAAAATCCAAGGGCATAAATATACACACCCCTATGTTAAATTCCCATACAGGCAGGCCCATTTTTATTTTTAAAGGCCAGCTATTTCATGGATCCAGGATACTATCCATCCTGATAAAGTTCCCTTGGCCTTTGGAATTAAAATAGCCCGACATCATCACATACCCTTCACCATACATAGAGAGAGGCATGGGGAACTTTCCATAAGATCATCTCTCAATGTAAATTAAACCAGTTATTAAGATAACTGAAATAAAAATCTCTAGGTATGGTGAAGGGTATGTGATGCTACAGGGTTAATTTATTCCAAAGGCCAAGGGAACTTTATCAGGATGCATAGTATCCTGGATCCATGAAATAACTGGCCTTTAAAAATAATAATGTGCCTGCCTCTATGGGAATTTAACATTGTGTATACTTATGCCCCCTGTATTTTAAGGAAGAACCTTTATTTATTCACAATACATTATTCATTCACAAGGAAAATTGGTGTCCTTAAAAGGTTGGATTTTCCCAAAAAAAAAAAATGAATTAAGGCATTAAGATCAATTTCCAAAGATGTTTTTATTCCTCTTTTTAATCAACTTTAGCCACTGTACATATTTTTGACTGGCCCCAGAAATTCGCTGTTGGGCCCCTATTGTGAATTTGTGTACAAACCCAGTAGGCCCCAAGTTACCATCAAGTACATAGCACAAAGCAGACTATACTGGAAATGGCAGCTTCATTATTTGCCCAGAGACCAACCAGTACTCCGATGCTGGTGTCGTACCTGGCCCTGTCATCTCTTTACAAGACAAAGTCACATGATTATGTAATAATTAATGACCCGTGTTAGTTCATATTGTACTCATTTGTTTTGGCCACTTAGCCTGGTTGGTAATTTGGTCTAAACTAGTTGTTTTTGAGTTATTCAAATGTCATTTTTCACCCAATGCTTTGACTAGATGTTTTTCAGTGATTCGAGTGATACAACCCTTCTGAAACATAGCAGATGTAAAATTACACAGTGTGCATTACAATACATTAAATAGCATAATTTTAGCTATTCCAGACACATTGAGAAGTATAAAATATAGATTTATATTTTCATGCTTCACAGAGGTAGTAATTAGACTAAATACTAAGTACTGACATTTTCTGTCAGGCATTTCATTGGAGGATGTGGAAGTTCCCTTTATTGTTGTTGTTGTTGGATTTACATACCACAAGAGGGTAGTGTTCGGCAGCTGACAAGTGTTGGTGTACTCAACATGATGGAAATGCCATTACAAACCTTTCACTTATTGTCCCCTTCAATTATTTAATCTAACTTTTAGATAACAGAACATTGCTTACAGGAAAATATGTCTCAAAGCCAAAGCCAAAATATTTAGTCTGACCAATACAACAGTGTCATGAGTACAGCTCAGCAGGTCCTTAGGTTTTTGCTCATTCCCAGGAGCATGTGAGACTAACAGCACTCCAGGAGTCATTCAGGCAAATCTCATAACACATTCAACGCTAGGTTAGTTATAAATAGCTCTGAGTGAACAGACATGGAAAGAGGAAAGTCCAAAATAATGCACGCACAGAATGTTTTAGGCAATGTCTGAGGAAGACAAGGAATTCACCTGCTGTTAACACTGGACATAGATGGTTTCCAAAGTGAATGACCAATCAGTGCAAGCCTAAATGGATTCAAAGGCACTTCTATTTTTCTTTGTATTTCTCTCCAGACTTTCTCTGTAGGCTGAAGAGCACAACAACACACCCCATTGTGATAAATGGTTGCTTTTTACACCCTTCCTTCAAAATGTTCCTCTGAGTGCCTGTGTTGTTGTTGTTGTCTTGCTGTGATGCCGGCTGTGAACAGTGCTGAGTGGGACTGCCACTACAAGAAGTACCTGTCATTTGTCCTGCACCATACCTATTTACCCAGCGGGGTTGCATGCCAGCACTACCGAATTGCCTTTTTTGAACAAATAGCTATTCAAAACAAGACACACAGCAAATTATTGTAATGGTTTTCTCTTAGATGCTGAGGAAGCATTTAACTGCAGTACACACCATTGTTGTTTGCTCCAACAGGAGCCAAATGGGTGCTGTAAGAATATGTTTTTTTATTTCTTTTTATTTAAAGTCAATTTAATGTCAATTTGTTTCTCTTGAGCAAATGTTAGTAGTTAAGCTACTAGAATTTGCATGAAGTGGTGCAATAGGAAATATTGCGCCTTGCTTGTTTAGAAGGACACTAACCTTATCACTTACTTGCAGCATTATATCATGACCATACTATGCATAACAGCCTGTCACCAAATGTAGTCCACAATCCACCTCAAAGGCATCTTCTAATTCAACGCAGATGGCAACAATAAACTGGCACCAGAATCTTACTAAATATATCATTACCCCATAGGCTTGGCAGGGTGAGCCTACTGTTCTATTTACTTGCTCCTTTGTCTAACTCTCTATGGAAAATGATACTCAGCAGATTAAGGGGAAGTGTGCTTCTCAACTCAAGATTTACAAATGTGTAAACAAAACAAAGTAAACAAATGTGAAACATTTTGGCAGCAAGCAGTGTAAAACAAGAACTGACTTTTCACATTCTTGTTTCTAAGAATGATCAAATACATTTAAGAGGTAGACGAGTTTGTGCACATAACCAGACTCCTTTACAGTGACAGCATCAGCAACAGCATGTTTAATAGCTATGCAAGCAGGAAAAATGGTGACAAGTTTGTTGCCCTGAGGAATACCTTCTGTTGACTCTGGCATGCATAAAGATCAGTTGATGGATGGATGGAGAAACACAGGGCTACAGATGGCGCATTTCATCAGATAAATGGGAAATGTCTCTCAAATCAAATAACCCCTTACACTGGTGTTTAAAGGCTTGGTGCGGATGCTATTACAATCCACACCTGCTCCATATACCTGAAATTACATCACAGACGACACCCCATCTTTTATTTTCGTCTGCTTCAGTGGAGAGATGAGACAGACAGAGGCTTGTTATTCTGGGAACAAAATTGTATTCAAATGTCTTTGTTTTGTCCCAACAACGGTCCAGAACACCAAAGATATGCATTTTGCTATTAATTCACAAATCTTTGCAGCGCTATTGGAACAATATTGTCTGATCAGATCAACCCTTTGATGATAGTATGTAACATTTACAATTTGGATCTTGCCATTCAAGCGTCACTAAAATAAGCAAACTTTTAAACTTTTGAAAATTACCAATGAACAACAATGAATTCTGTCTTCTATAGTCTATGGCAAAAAATGTACACATACCCGTGGCCGTAGTTTCAGAGGCCCTGTTAAAGTTATCCAATCCATTTTTAAGTTAAAGTTTTGAGTGCCCCGCGTTAATCACATATTCTCCCAATAGATTAATCTGAACAAGTAGATATAGTCACAAATGAAAGTGTGATTGCATTCGTGGTTAATCTACTGCAACTGTCACCCCTGATAAACAGGAGGCAGTTAATAAAAAACATTGCTCAAGACAGCTCATTTCCTTTTTCCTCAGCCTCTGTCTAAAAAAACATTGAGGTGCTCTTAGCTCATCTAACAGAGCCTCAGCCGGAACTGATTGAATAAGGCCCTGCTATCTGCATACTCACTTTTCCTCTTAAAACAAATTTATAAGAGTATTGCATTGTGTCACAATGTACCGGGGTTGATAGTTGATCTGAGCAGGAATGTCATAACATTGGGAGTGCATCTCTTGTCAAGACAGGTATCTCAAAGTCATGAATTTCAAACAGAGCTTTTACATAACAGCCAGAGGGAGATGTAAGGGAGCTTACATGACAAATCCAATTCATTTGGGGTGAAAGTGTACCAGCATCTGAAACACAGATAGATGACCAATTTGATTTTTGGGGATTGATTTAAGAAAAGCGCCAGTTCAACCTTTAATAAAGAATGATGACACAATACAATGAATAGGCCACAGGGGTGAGAACCTGACTTTTCTAATACTACAAACCTTATGAATCCTACTCTGCCCCCCTTACTTCATTACCATAAAGCCATTTGTTAAACCACTGATTAGCTGTGAACAGAGCATTGTAATATTTGTTTTTCCCTTGTTTCCATTGGCACTGACAATACTTTAACAAAACTGGAGGCAAATATTTTATAGATCATCCCCGAACAAAGTGCACCCTCAGCTCTATTCTCCCATCCCAGCCATTGTCTTAGAGTCAGCGGAATTCAGAGCATTGCTCATTCAAAACCTTGTTGACAAATTATAGAGAAGCTTAAAGTATTGAAGCTATTTCGCATGCATGTCAGCAGATTGCTGGCAATATTCACATGCATAACAAGAGAAACCACTGTGTTTGTCATTTGGGAAATTGATTGTTTTAATTAAACATTTGTAATTCAATATGAGGCTGCCATCAAAGTGATTGTTCACCAACATAAGTGTTTCAATTGGACATTAGGTTACAGTTTAAATTATTTACATTGAATTTGAATTTGAAAAAGCCAGCGTAATTTGTGCACAGCCTGATAGTGCTAGATTTGTTTTGTATCTCTCTATTTCTCTCTCTCTCTCTCTCTCTCTTTCTCTTTCTCTCTCCACTGTTGTGTAGCAGAAATGAATGGACCAGCATCACCCAGCCTTCAGAGCAGAGTGACAGTGATTAACATCATGCTTCTCTATAATAGCCATTATTAAAACCCAATTAACTAAGTTTGCAAGAGTGGTTTTGCAATAGCAAAAATGCAGCCCGTGCCAATGGTGGGTTGAAAAAGAAAACGATTTTCTTTTTGGCACAGGCTGCATTTTTGTTTACTGTGAAGCAGAATATACACATAGCGGCTATTTACATCACAACATTCTCATAAAATTGTGTGTGTTTTTTTAAAACTCACGCCACCTAATACCTGGCAAAGAAAGGGGTGAAATTGTCGCATCCACTGACAATGCAATCACTATACTTGCATTGCATTGTTTTATTTACACTCACTTCTATGACTGGAGTATCCCGGGTTGTAGCCGTAGTAGCCGGTTATCCTCAGAATCCGGTCCTCTATGTCGTGCACCCCGTTGGCTGTCACTTTGGTGCTGCCGTCCATGAAGACAGCGCAGCTGCCACCGGTCTGCGCCGCCTTTCCCGGCAAGTGCGTGTTCATCAGGGGCTCCATACGGATGCAAGACTGGTCTACACTTTCCAAAACACTCTCGGTGCTTATCATTGTAGGTCCGAGCGGACAGAGTTTCGAAGAGAGCGGGAATGAGCCCTGATCACCAAACGAGAGACCCTCGGGGCTGCTGCATCAACAATTAGTAACAACAAGAATCCACCTTCACATTCCTTCAGTGATGCTCAGCAGGGCAGGACGCAGAGCAAGGCTATCTCACTCCAGGAGCTTGGCAGTCATCAAACACTAGGGGGCGTGTAACTACTATCACATGCTCTGAATTCAATTAAGGAAGAAAAAACGTGGCTGCAGTTTGTAGTGTGGAGCAAAGAAGCCAACATTTATTACCGCTTTCATACAAGCAAGTTCCTAAACACAAAAAGCTTTATGGCATCTGACATCATAAAATACTCTCTGTGGTTTTAAATCATGAGTTACTTATGTTGTTTTTATTCTCTTTTCTATTTTATATAATATTCATCACATGTGACGTTAAAGTGTCCCTTGCTATCACTGTGATATTCCTTCAATATTTGGGGATTGATATTTGCTTCTTTTTGAAGTGAGCTTTATTGATTTACAACCTACTCTCTCAGGTAATTTTTTATCTCTAAAAATAAACGACCGGAAATTAATCATTCTAAAATAACTGTGTATGTCTGCAGCTGTTTTTAGGATAGAAACATCAAAAAGATTAAATAAATCTTAACTTCTCATTTAGCCCCAACATGAACACCAAGAATTTACTTTTAAGAGACTATTTTCAGCATCCATTCACTGTTTCTCTGATATTTGTGGACTAGTTCCACTCCTTTTGTACTATACTGTTTCCATTTGCTGTTCACAATAAAATATGTATGTGCTTTTGAGAAACAAATGTGGCACAGGTTTTTATCACACTCCTATCAATACAGCTATTGACTCCCCTCTACACTTGAATGCAGGCCGCAGTGTAATTTTACTTTTCCTGTAGGCTAAGTATAATATAAAAGCAGCACAGATTATGAAGTTTGTCCAGATTATTTTATGCCATGAATAAAGTTGTTCTTATTATTTTCAAAAACTTATTATACAATGAATTTTATTCTAGAGTTAAACCCAGAACAATCTCTTTTCCTCTTTCCTCTCTTTTCCTTGGCCACAGGTTCTGTGACTGGCTCGGGGAAGCTCCACTTGATGGGATCCCCCAGCTTGCAGATCCTGCGCAAAAAAAGAAAACTGGGCTCCAAATCCAATAACACAAGATGCAGTATTTCAGTGTCTCTCCGATACGCCTCTTTCCAAGTCCTCCACTTTTTGTGTGAAATCGATTCCCAGTGTGTGGAGAATTTGCGCCCCTGTTGGCATTGTTGTGCAGAGACACGCTGGGGTTTATGATGCCCTTGGACTCCAGAAGTGCTTCCTCCCCCGCTCTTACTTACTAAACCAATCTCCACCTCTTGTTCTTTTGTTTCAGTTTGTTTGTGCTCCAAAGCACTTATCTCACACATTCAGTTCGAGAACAGCTTTGTGGCTACAACAATGAAATGCCAATTCCCAGAAAGTTTCTCAACGCTTTTTGAGAATTGCTAATTTATTATTGGACCCTTTCTTACAAGTCTGTGCATCTACAGTCCAAAGAAAGTTTTCTTCAATCACCCACTTTTGTTGGGGTGCTTTACAATTCTGCATAGTTTATGCAATACAAAATGTAAACAGCTACATTAGATGATTATGAGTTGGTTGCTTCTTTCATGTCTAGGTACTTGTTTAAAATTATATCAGCTGCTAATGCATTAAAAAAATGTTAAAAAAAAAAAAATTAACATTGCTCTCTGACAGCAGTGGACTCATTACAAGTCTTTGCAGCCATATCCCACATTAAAAAAAACTGTATGTATTGTATGAACAATGCAAGTTCCGGCTTTTAAGATTTTAAATACACATATACTGCACTTATGTGCATCACCGTCAAGTGATTTCCATAGAAATCATTCAAATCTTGGAGCCATATCTTAAAAAGTATCACGAAAGGAAGATTCTTGTATCTTCTTTAATTTCATTTTATTGTCCCCCAGCTATGAGAATGGAATGAGGCTGATTTCAATCTCAGACAACATAATTAGCATTCAGAGCATCCCCAGACACAAATCCTATGTGCATAATGAGCATTGTCTCACCTTCCTCTCCTCTAACCTCCTCTATTTCAGGAGAATAAATCCAATGGCCTGAGCATATTTTCATGTTCATTAGATCCCTTAAACATTTCCCATTCTTTGTTTCCCTTGTGATGTAACAAGCAATGTATCTGTTATTGTACAGCTGTGTTTATTCTGTGCAGCTTATACAGTTAGTGTGTTCAAAGAGTTTGGCTTCTATTTTTAGAACCTGGATCTAAGATATGATGTATTTTTGGAGATAAATCAAATGATAGTTTGACCATAACTGCTTCACTCTACAGTAATAGAGCTTTGACTCTCATTCTTAGTGCTTATGGTAGGCATTCAACCATAAACCTAATCCTTTGCCGAAGTGGAATAAAAGGACACACTGAGGAGACAATATGTCCCATGTGACTTCATCCCAGTCCAACCCCAGCACACCAGCACCCCCCATAGAGGCTCAGCAAGTCACCTTAGAGATCAGTGACCGACTCCCCAGTCACCTGCTGTATAAATATTCAATGTGCACTAAAGATAACCTGGCTCGTGCAGCAGGAAGAGAGAAAGAGGTTCTGTTCGGCAGAAGAAGGGGCTGTCATTTGAATAACGTGAACTTTTTAGTCAAAGAATGTGTGATGGCTCCAGAAGAAAATGTGATAATTTTCTTCTTACAATAAAGGCCATTTTCTTGCTCAACAACAGTGAGTGTTGATTTTACCTTCTCTCTTTGTTCATTGTGGCTGTACACAAGATGAAATATCATAATGTCCTTTGAAGCCTCCTATGACCTTTCTTTGTTCACCATGATCACCATGCAAAGAAAAGCAGTTACCTGCTCGTGAAGCTTCAGAGAGCATTGAGCGGCCTAAAATGTTTCCTATTTGACTCTCTTCAGCATCAAAAGTTGATTTGCCGCGAGGGGGTGATGGGCAAATCAGCCTGCTTGCTCTCTTTTAAGGATGCCTGTCCGCGTATAAATAAAATATACAATGACCAGACTGCATTTTTAAAAATAGACAATCCACAGATCTTTACTGCTGTCATGCCAATTCTCTCGCTGCAATGTTTAATGTCTGTTTGACCATGCTTTTAGTGGAAGATGAGTACAGTGGGGCTCAAAAGTATGGGCACCCCAGGTAAAAATTTGTATTAATGTGCATAAAGAAGCCAAGAAAAGATGGGAAAATCTCCAAAAGGCATCAAATAACAGATTAGACATTTGTATAATATGTCACAAAAAGTCATTTATGCTTTCAAAATAACAGAAAACAAAAAATGGTGGCTGCAAACGTTTGGGCACCCTGCAGAGTTCATACCTTGTACTGCCCTCTTTGGCAAGTATCACAGCTTGTAAAAGCTTCTTGTAGCCAGCCAAGAGTCTTTCGATTCTTGTTTGAGGCATCTTCGCCCCTTCGTCCTTACAAAAGTCTTCCAGTTCTTTGAGATTTCTGGGCTGTCTGTTATGCACTGCTCTTTTAAGGTCCCTTCCATAGATTTTCAATTCTGTTGAAGTCAGGAGATTGTGAAGGCCATGGCAAAACCTTCAGTTTACGCCTCTTGATGTAATCCACCGTGGATTTTGAGGTGTGTTTAGCATCATTATCCATTTGTAGAAGCCATCCTCTCTTTAACTTCAGCTTTTTCACAGATGGCATCAAGTTAGCGTCCAAAATTTGCTGAAATTTTGTTGAATCCGTTTTTCCTTCTAATCGTTAAATGTTCCCTGTGCCACTGGCTGCAATACAATCCCAAAGCATGATTTCTGTTATTTTGAAAGTTTTAATGATGGAAATAAAATCTTCATTTTTGTGACATATTATACAAATGTCTACTTTGTCATTTTCTTGGCTTCTTTATGCACATAATACAAATTTTTACCTGGGTTGCCCAAACTTTCGAGTCCCACTGTAGATACTGTATGTGCGGCACCAAACTGTAGTTCACAGAAGCATGTCACCGCTGTCACATGTACTGTACCGTTCAACAGACCCAACAGGCAATTAGCTTGAATATCACTTCTAACTGGATGTGTTTTTGCACATGAAATTTTCATAAGCAAATGTCTAGGCATCCACTTTTCTGAATGTCAGCATCACATGTGGCTATGCATTGTTAATAATGTACACATGATTTAATGTTGCCTGGCAGGAAATCACATCACTGAAACCGGCTTGTACATGCATTACAAGGCACTTAGCCTTTGACCTTTTAATATTGAGTTAAAGAACAATCCGTTTACCAATCCAAATGACTGAATGTTACGCTAAGGCTCTCCATCCTATCATTAGGAGATTGCCAAGGAAAGTGTGTCTACAGAATAACGTATTCATTTTTTTTAGATTATTCATTGCGGTGAATTATGCAGTTTTTTGTCATTCCTGTATGTTTCTCTGGTCTACATATTATGTCACAGTCTTTGTATATTTTGATACATTTAGTGATAGTATACATGTACATTTATGAGACCGAGATAAATAAACTTCAGAGCTTGTCGGATGTAACAGGTTAAAAAAAACTTCTCTCCGGATGTATGAAAATTCTTTGCATTGAGAAATAATTTACAGTGGGTACGGAAAGTATTCAGACCCCTTTAAATTTTTCACTCTTTGTTTCATTGCAGCCTTTTTCCAAAAATCAAAAATGTTCATTTTATTTCTCAGTAATGTACACTCAGCAACCCATCTTGACAGAAAAAAACAGAAATTTAGAAATTTTTGCATATTTATTAAAAAACAAAAACTGAAATATCACATGGTCATATGTATTCAGACCCTTTGCCGTGACCCTCATATGTAACTCAGGTGCTGTCTATTTCTTCTGATCATCCTTGAGATGGTTCTACACCTTCATTGGAGTCCAGCTGTGTTTGATTATACTGATTGGACTTGATTAGGAAAGCCACACACTTGTCTATATAAGACCTTACAGCTCACAGTGCATGTCAGAGCAAATGACAATCATGAGGTCAAAGGAACTGCCTGAAGAGCTCAGAGACAGAATTGTGGCAAGGCACAGATCTGGTCAAGGTTACAAAAAAATTTCTGCTGCACTTAAGGTTCCTAAGAGCACAGTGGCCTCCATAATCCTCAAATGGAAGACGTTTGGGACGACCAGAACCCTTCCTAGAGCTGGCCGTCCGGCCAAACTGAGCTATCGGGGGAGAAGAGCCTTGGTGAGAGAGGCAAAGAAGAACCCAATGGTCACTGTGGCTAAGCTCCAGAGATGCAGTCGGGAGATGGGAGAAAGTTGTAGTAAGTCAACCATCACTGCAGCAATCCACCAGTCGGGGCTTTATGGCAGAGTGGCCCGAAGGAAGCCTCTCCTCAGTGCAAGACACATGAAAGCCCGCATGGAGTTTGCTAAAAAACACCTGAAGGACTCCAAGATGGTGATAAATAAAATCCTCTGGTCTGATGAGACCAAGATAGAACTTTTTTGGCCTTAATTCTAAGCGGTATGTGGAGAAAACCAGGCACTGCTCATCACCTGTCCAATACAGTCTCAACAGTGAAGCATGGTGGTGGCAGCATCATGCTGTGGGGGTGTTTTTCAGCTGCAGGGACAGGACGACTGGTTGCAATCGAGGGAAAGATGAATGCGGCCAAGTACAGGGATATCCTGGACGAAAACCTTTTCCAGAGTGCTCTGGACCTCAGACTGGGCCGAAGGTTTACCTTCCAACAAGACAATGACCCTAAGCACACCGCTAAAATAACGAAGGAGTGGCTTCACAACAACTCTGTGGCTGTTCTTGAATGGCCCAGCCAGAGCCCTGACTTAAACCCAATTGAGCATCTCTGGAGAGACCTGAAAATGACTGTCCACCAACGTTTACCATCCAACCTGACAGAACTGGAGAGGATCTGCAAGGAGGAATGGCAGAGGATACCCAAATCCAGATGTGAGAAACTTGTTGCATCTTTCCCAAAACGACTCATGGCTGTATTAGATCAAAAGGGTGCTTCTACTAAATACTGAACAAAGGGTCTGAATACTTATGACCATGTGATATTTCAGTTTTTGTTTTTTAATAAATATGCAAAAATTTCTAAATTTCTGTTTTTTCTTTCAAGATGGGTTGCTTAGTGTACATTACTGAGAAATAAAATGAACTTTTTTGATTTTTGGAAAAAGGCTGCAATGAAACAAAGAGTGAAAAATTTAAAGGGGTCTGAATACTTTCCGTACCCACTGTATGTCTGATATTGTTTTTCTACAAAGAAATTCAATAACTCAGTAAAAATACACATCATGCTTGTGTCAGTTGCATATTGGACCATGACTGACATCTTGGTTTTTTGTTCATTAGGGCACACTATTTGTAAAGAACAAGTTGGCCAGATAATTTAGTTATTATTCAATTATATCATTAATCTTTGAGATAATATACATCACTAATGTAAAACGGCTTTAACTTAGGAACAGAAGTTTTCACATGGTGAAAACTGTCTTTGGTTCAAAACACTAAAAATGACAGCAGACTCATTATGCATCATATTGCTATTTACTCTCCAGGATATCTACACATCCCTTATGGGTTCAATGATATTACCTTGATGCAGGGTGTTTCTGTTGTCATTTATAAAAGTGGACAAAGGCTGCGTTCCTCTGGGTGAAGCTAAACTTGATCTCACCGGCTGAATCTGGGAGGAGGGGACTGCTGGAGATTTATGGTCTCTGGAGATAACACAGTTAAATCCCTAAGTGAAGCTTTTTGGCATGCTTCATCCCTCCTCACTGCAGTCAGGATGATGGATTATGCTGCTATGTGAGGAGGCCGAGGAGCGAAGGCTGGACGACGACAACAGCAAGGACGAGACATTTAGTCTGATTGACCAGGCGGGATTTTGTTCATATCACTATTAGCTTAGGGACTGTCTCACTCTGTCTCAACCACTCTGAATTTAGGTTATTTCAGGCTGTTTATTGTAACAGATGCTCTTGAACAATTTCCTCTGCAGATATTTTATTTCTTTGCACCATCAGGGTGTTAACAGAAACATGACTACATATCAATACTAAACAAACATGCATATGCTGAGATTAACAATGTTTTGAGCTACAATACAGAATGCCACTCTCCACTGTTTATAAAGGGTTGTTAAGTTTAATCTTTTAATGAACGGTAAATAATTAATTTATCAGTGCTTTTTAGATAATTCTTCCAGTTTGTCTGATGTTTCTCTTAACTTCATTAATTTGCACTAATCAAAAATGTATTAAATTAAATGTCCAGTATGTTTTCAGTCTTTGTCCAGATTTGCTAACCAGCAGTTGACAGTAGTAGTAGTGACTCTATAAAGTACAAACATGAGAGTGGTATCAATCTTCTCATCTAACTCTTGTTGAGAATAATGTCAAAACTTTTGATGATGAGCAAGTTATTTTATTATTGTAGTTCTGCATGGGTATTTCCAATCATTTGCTTGAGGAAATATTAATCCTAATCTCCCTAATTCCCCCTGTGCCCCCTTGAGCATCATTCATAATGGCCAGTTCGCCCTTAGATCCAGATTGATTTTCTTAGTTCATTAAGATGGTATAGGTGCAGGGTCACTCTAATTTCTCTAATGGTCACTGACTCAGCAAAAATGAGTTTACAGAGAATCCATGCTCGCTGATAGCTTAGTCCCAAAGGAGTTTTCTGAAACAGGAAATGGTCCCGAGCACCCGCTGTGCAGCAACCACTGACCAATGACACCTGGTGGGGTCTCTTATGTGCAATATTTAATGGCATTAACATTAATCAACATTGACAATACTACATGTTTAAATAGTCAATAAACAGCTCTCCTGGAACCTAATCAATCAACCAGTAAGCAAAAGAAGATTTAGGGAAATATTGCTATAACTTATTGTTGTGTTGTCTTTGTCCTCATGAAAAGTACTTAAATTCATGGAAGCAGGCAAATGCTGTCACTTCAGGAGCAAGAGTGAACTTGAAACTTTTACTACATCATTTACATTCATAATATCATGTATAAGTTCCAATACAAACACGTGGTTTTTATCACAGCTGCAAGCTCTAATTAATGTTGTTATCTTCCAATTAAACACAAACACTTCAATTGAACATAAAACATGTAAACAGACTCAAAGTAAATGTAGCCATTACCACGTGTCAGCTCATTAACTTTAATAAATAATAGCTTGTGAGATTGTTACCCCTCCACACTGCTGAATCTCAAGCACTAGAGTATTAGTATGATGGAGTATTTTTATGTGTTTTTTATCATTGCATGACACAGCTTGTTATGTATCCTTTCTTGTCTGTTCTGCAGATAACACTACAAGGTACTAAATGTATTTCTTTATCCTACAGAAACACTAGTGTCATAACACATTGTAATAATTGTTCTGGTGCATATATATTTATAATGTCTTAAATAAATGTTGCAATAGACATCATTGTGTGTTTGCAGAAAATCTGTTGTTACATTTGAGTGTTACTAATTTCAATGAGTTTCACTTTAGCTGAATACAGGATTAGTATATTTACATGGCTTTTGTGGGAGTATAATGGTGGTGTTATATTTATTCCTTTTTTCTATTACTAGATATTATGTTGTTTACCATCATTTTACAGCTGTTACCAGAGTGCCATCCTCTGGTCAACCTGCTAATTGCACAACTAGGACCAGTCCCACAGGCACAGTAATAAAAAGCGGAAAGAGGTTTTACAGAGTTATCTCAACAATGTTCAAGATGAAAAAAAGCAGAGTCTTGTTATGGTATGGTGGGTTTTCCACTTGTTTTTGGACAGAATATCTTCTTCAGGATGTAGATATTCTCAACTGGGAGATGCACATTACAGAAGGACCATCAAAGGATAACTTTGCCAATTTGTCTGCTATTTCTCTTACCTGCATTAATTTGCACTAATCAAAGATATATGCATTTTTAAATGCAATGTTCACTTATGTAAGAAACAATAATGTCATATTCACAGAGATGTTGTCATTTCTAATGGTAGTTTTCTAGGTTTCAATTTAAGGAAATCAGATAACTGTCTCTAGAGGGACCCAAGAGTTGTTGTGTTGCCTGCATACTACTGCTTTACAGGGCTTCCAAACACCATATTTTCTTTCTGGTGTTTTTTTTGTTTCTAATAGTTTAAAAAATGACACTTTACTGATCACTTTAGCAGCATCGGAGAAACCGTGCATGAGCTTGTGTTTCTTCTGTGAAATGGGATTGTTATTCATTAAAATCTTTTGTTTAGAATCTAAGAAAAAAAAACATTGTCAGTATGCACTTTCTTTGTGAGACTGAATTCGAATTTGTGTTTGTTGCACACATCCATACTTTACAATATTTGTCATTTTCTAATTGTATAGGCTTTGTCAAAACTGTACTTATATCTCAGAGAAATGTAATGCACGCTAAAAGTGAACCTAAACCTAGGCTACTAATGTCCTACTGTTGCCCTTGTACATTTTGAGTTTACACACAATTTGCTGCTAATTTGAGATTGCATCAATCTAGTTGTAGTTCTGAGACTACTGTTACAAACTCATTAACACCAGACAGCTTCCTGTATAAATGCTGTATAATGCTGTATAATTTGGTATGTTCATATTTATATGACCAATAAAAATGTGCTATGCTAAAGTTTACAAGGTTGTTGTGATTGTAATTTAAATGAATGAATAAGGCTTTGTTGACAGGCAAAGAGATGTGAAGAGGTATTGAAGAGGTCACTTTGCAGAGGAGGCCCAGCTGCAGTAAACTAACTGTGCCCACATGATTAGAGTATTACTGCACAAATAAGGTGTTTTATTATCACATGTACAACAACAGTACACTGGCCAGTATTAATGAATTCTATGCCACCTTTTAATGCAACAGTAATACTGCCATGGCATGAATAAAACATGCAAGTCTAAGGGAAGGTGGTCAACTTTCTTTTGAAAGAATTTAATGCAGAATGGCAGATACACTCTGTAAGACAGAGAATTCAGTGCCTGGCTAAAGAGGCTGTCTATTTATACCTCACTTAAATAAATTTTACAAACTGGAATGAGAGCTGCTTCAACTGCCATAAAAATAGACGGATGCATAAAACATGGTATTAAAGATTGAATTTTAGGTTATATCCTAGTGCTTTAAGCAGATGTTATGCTCTTTAAATGAACACCTTCCTTTGGTTTGTTACACATGTTAAAAAGTTAGTTCTATTCCTATTTCTTCTGTATAAATGTGTTGCATTAACTATGAACCCTATGACCTTATATTCAACAGCAGATGAACCTTTATCTGACTTTCTTATCCAGAAGTCTCATGACTGAGTTATCTCAGAAAGAAATGTTGCCTCTCACTCCACAACCTGCTGCATCAGTGCTCACTGTGGATTGACCCGGCTTTCTTACGCGTGCCAACATTGCATTGGCACCTCACAAAAACATTTACTGGCTGGGTGAGTCAGGGTGCTCCAACTATACAATAAGATGGCATTTCCCAACTACTTTCTGGGAACTGAGATTAGGCGTAATTTAATGTTATAGCAAATTGCCAAGTCTCAAAGAGATAACATCTGTCTATAACGCATGCTGCATATGGAACACATTGATCACTTCAAAATGATGAATATGTCTTATGACAGACTGTAATACATCTGTATAATTGTGCAAGTAACCCAGATATACTGTAGTTTATAGCATGATCATTAGAGATATTTCAATCAGGAGAGACTTTGTTGCAGACATGCAAAGATTTATTGTACATGTACATAATAAGAAATATACAGAGTGGGATTAGACTCCATAGTTAAAAATATTTTAAAGGTAGAGAAGCCAGACATATTTCCCAGATGGAGCCTAAAAACTGGTGATGGTAAAGAGGGAACCTGGAGACTAAACAAAGCAACTGTCTGAAGGAAAAGGAACTCAGGTTGCAGTGGTTGACGATGCCCGGAGGTGGAAGGGGAGGAGGAGGGTTACACGTTTGCCTGAAAAGACAGCTGATAGCAAGGAGGGAAAACATTTAAAGCAGGATGTCATGCTGTGATTGGATCACGGCATGGTTGGTTTACTGAAAAGTGAACACCTTTTGACAGCTGAATAGTTTTAGGGAGAGATGATGGTAGTGTGTAAGCCAGCAAAGTATGGTGGTGATAAAAGAGTCATAGTATAGCACGTCAAAAATAGTCATAGCATATTATGTCAAAAAAAAACATTAAAGGTGCAATATGTAATACTGACAGCTAGTGTTTAAAATAGTTACTGCAGTACAAATTCAAAATACTGGAGAGAGTCGTCTCTCCCTCCCCTTCCTCCCCAGACTCAAAGTTCACGATGGTTGCCAGGCTGAGACTGCAGCAATAGCAACAATTTTGCTAGACGCTTGTCTCACATATATTACTTCACTGCACAGCAGAGTAGCTAACGTTAGATGCTGGCTATATTGACAGTCATAAAAGCCCGTGCTCACGCGGAGCTATGTTCCCAACTAACAGACACACTTCCTACACTTCATGGAATCGAAATTACAAAAGGTGAAAATACTGGCACTAGCATTTTTGTCAGAAAAGATAGTTTTATGTTTCCTTGATCTCTGATGAAATATATTACATATTGGACCTTTAAAAGCCATAGTATAGTTTGCTGAAAAAAGTGATTAAAAGTCATAGTATACTATGTTGAAAAAGTGATAAAAAAGTCATGGTACATTTAGTCGATAAAAAGTGATTAAAAAAAGTCATAGTATAATATGTGAGAAAAAGTGATAAAACAGTCAAGGTATAGTATGTTGAAAAAGCCATTAAAAGCCATAGTATAGTTTTTTGAAAGACGTGATTAAAAAGTCATAATACGTTAGAAAAAGTGATACAAAAGTTATAGTATAGAAAGCCAAAAATGTCACAGTATAGTTTGTCAAAAAAGTGCTATGTTTTTGGCATATTTGTCTCTTTCACATAGTGTATAGGCCCTCAAAAATTGATGAAACTTCCTAGATTTAAACACTCAACATTTTGTCTTCCATCCATTCTCTTATCGTCGTAAGCAAACTGAGCTGACAGAGGTTTGCATAGTTTTGGCATATTTGTCTATTTCATTGGAGCTCAAAACTTTTGTAAACATACATGATTTGAACACTGAACCTTCCAATCTTTCTCTTATCTCCCTAAGCTAACTGCCTGAGACACAAGTTTGTATTTTCGGCCCATTTGTCTCTTTCACTTAGTTAATCAGACCTCAAAACATTCTCAAACGCTCAACCTTTTGTTTCCCAATCACTCTAAGCCATTTGACTTGTCAGAAGAGATGATGATTTTGGCACATTTGTCTCTTTCACTTAATATATTGAAAATAAAGTATAGTATGTCGAAGAAAATTATAAACAAAAAAAAACTCATGATATAGTATATCGAAAAACTCATGATATAGTAAGTATGTCGACAAAAATGACAAAAAGTCCATTAGAATAGAATTCTTTAAAAAAAGTTAAATAATTTGTACATAGCATGTCAAAAAGGTATTAAAAACATCATTGTATAGTTTGTCAAAAAAACGGTTAAAAAGTCATAATATAGCATGTCGAAAAAAATGATAAAAAAGTCATAGTATAGTATATCAAAAAGAGTGATAAAAAGTCAAAAAAGTTATAGTATAGTATGTCTAAAATAGTCATAGTATGGCATGTTGAAAAAAATGATAAAAAAGTTATAGTATGGAATGTTGTAAAATTTCATAAATAAGTCATAGTAAAGTATGTTAAAAAAGTAATAAAAAACCTCAGCTACTATAACATAGTATGTTTAGAAAACGGATGAAAAAAATCATATGGTATTAAAAAACGTCATAGTATAGTATGGTGAAAAAAGTAATTAAAAAGTCATTGTTGAAAAAAGTTTTAAACAAAAGTAATTTTATAGCATGTTGAAAAAAGTCATAAAAAGTCAATGCATAGAATGTCAAATAAAGTCATAAATCATAGTATTGTATATCAAAAATAAGTAATTAAAAAGGTGTAGTATAGTATATCAAAGAAAGTCTGGAAGAACATGCAAGCTCCACACATAAATGACTGAGTCATAGTGCAGTATGTTGAAAAAAGTATAGTCGAAAAATGTATTAAAAAAAAGTAATAGTTCAGAATTTTGAAAAAAGTCATTGAAAAGTCACAGTATAGTATGCCAACAAAAAGTGATGGAAACGTTATGGTATATTCAAAGAATTATAGTATCTTTGATGAAGCCTAAAAAAAAAAATATATATATATATAGTGGAAGAAGCTTAAAGAGGATTTGAAGATTGCTTCATTGACTTTCAATGTAAAAAGAAAAAAGCTTAATGGTTTAAAAACTATGGTGGTGGAGAAAGGTTGAATACAAGCACAAATGTCTTAAAAGAGCAGAAGATTTTGATACACAAGTTTTAGTAGCTAAAACTGTGTAGAAGTAGTAGGTGACTGATGATACACAGATAATCAGCCATCTTGGCGTTTAGAATAAGCCAACAGTGCACAGGGAACAGTAAAAATCAATTCTCCTGTGCCTCTCCATTCAGAAATGTGTTCATTTCAGTTTGACGATTCCTATAGTATCACTCTCACAGGCTATTACATGTAACTCAGCAGTGTGAACTGCATACTATAGTGTATGAGTACTTATTTCCCATGCTGTAGTTTCTGATGTCTCCCAGCTGTTCAACATCTGCAGATTTGTGTTTCCTGCCCAGAGTAAAAAGGTCTGTCTATTCATGAGCACATTTCCCATGCTTGCGTGCTCAGCCTGATCCTGTTGCTTCCATGCTCTGCGCACCGTCTCTGAGGCCTGTAATCTGATCCTGGACCCAACAAAGTGCACAACACAGATCTTGTAGCTCACCGTCCACAGTGCCACAAGGCATACTGTCTAATAGTTAAGATACATACCTCCCCCCCCGATGCTGCAAATCCCTTGTCACCGCATACAGAAGATGAACAGCAGTGTGCAGGCTTCTCAAGTTAACTTGGCATTTCCTTTGGGTGACTTCTTCACATTGATAAGAGCCTTCCCAGGGGACACGGGGAGGGGGTGGGGGGGGAGGAGGAGGAGAGCACTAGTGTAATTGCTGATATCACGTGAGAGTGTGTAAAAACCCCTTGCCAGAACCCATTTATCACAGTCAATTTAGTCACAATCTGTTATGTAAAATTCCTTGGGATGGCAAGCCCCTTACCCCCTTTAACCATCGTCCCCGGCAGAGCCATAAAGCTAGGCCTATGGGTCAAGTGGGCAAAGTTGCGACAGAAAGGACCCAGATTCAGTGTTGTCACAGTGTGGAAATATGTCCTCTCAGGAAGAAGCAGAAATAATAACAAAAGGATGAAAACCAAGGGGAAGAGGACAAGGGGGAGGGGGAATCACTTGTAACTGCACCATCAAAGGTGGAAGATGTGGGTCTGTTCCTTCTCTTCAGTTCCCAAGGGGTTTGAGTCCTAGCGTTGAATTCCAAATAATCGCCCATTTAGTCTCCCGCCGTACCGTTTAGGCTGCAGGCCATCCCGCACATACATTTCTGCATGTTATGACCACACTGTCACAGTTTCCCATAAATCACCAGCATTCATCTGCTGTGTGAGTAATCTTTCCATCTGTAGCGTGCTGGCTGCGCAGGTGCTTGTGGGCTGGTATTTCTTCACAGCCAGGTATAGTGGAGTGCGAATGGAGAGACCCCAGAGGTTAGACAGTGGAACATTAGAGCAGAATGGCAATTGTTCAGTTCCAAAATATGTCAAAATGATAGATGAGCCTGTTACTAAGTGTTTGCTTTTGAATGTTGGGAGAATACAAGTTCAGGTGTAAACAAAAGACTGTAATTCTTCATTGATCACAGGCAAACGTCCTCCCCGTTTTATCCAGTTAATGCCATCTGTCATGTGTTTTTCTTATATATTAAGCTCCAGTGTGTCACTCACTGTTTCTTCTGAAGTTACACAGTAGCACCAACTTAAGAATAAGGGTCAAACCCACCCAAGTCCCTCTATGGCCCAAACCATAATATTTGTCCTTATCTATTAGTGGTAACTATCAAGTTCACATAAGCAACAAGGACATTTTATTTTAAATTTAGATGTCAAAATAAATCATCTGCAAGTAACCTGAATTTATAATCACATTCATAATCAGGGCCTGTGTTTGTCATACTTTCTTCAGTTGATTTAGAAGCCTTTATCAGGTATGAGAAAAGTGAGTTAATGTGTAATTTAATATAAACCAAGTTTTACCAGTTGTAGTTTATTAGATAGTTTTAATATAGTATATACCTATGATAAGTCTAATTAATGAGGTAGCAGTTCTGTGATGTGAACATGCATACCACACTAGGAATCCTGCTGACATGAAAGGACTCAGTACTTCCTGAACACAGCCTTCAAACACTCATTGGCACCACTTTGCCGTGTGTGTGTGTGTGTGTGTGTGTGTGTGTGTGTGTGTGTGTGTGTGTCTGTCTGCCATTAAGCCACCACTAGCCTCCTTTTAATCCTGGGTCATTCAGGTCTGCTTAAACATGGAGCCGCAGAATGTAAACACAGCCTTATTAACACTCAGCCAGGCTCGGTAATCTTCCTCAGTAACCCTCAACCATGACTCAGGCTTCAGCCTCAGATGTGCATTGGGCTTTGCTCATTATGGCACGGTACAGAAATGTCAAGTTTATAGTCAACACTTTTCTAGATTTGATTGGTTTGATATTTAATTGACATTGAATTAATTGAAAACTATTACAAATACTAAAAAGAAACATTTACAAGCTGTATAAACAAGGTCAATAATAGTATATTGCATATAGGATGTTCCATGATGTTCTGCAGAAAATGTTGACTTTTGTCAACAAACATTTTTGTCAAACTCAGATTTCCCTCCTAAAATGTTCCTCAAATGCTCAGGTTCATGTCATGATTGATTGATTATTCTTGTACTTTGTGCCTACGTTAACCACAATGCAACTAAACCACCAATAGTTTGGTCAGAGATGGGGTGCATCATGCTAGTAGTAGCTAATGTAGCCTCGAGCCTCTAGCATCTCTAACTCCACACACCCACATTGATTTTATTTTCAAACTTGTAGTCCAGCCCTAAATAATAAATAAATATTTTTTTTCACATATGCAGTAATACAGACATTTTTGTGTAAAATCATTGCAGATCCCCTTTAATTAGATCACATTAAACCATTTTGTTAATTGTCAGGGATTCTACTGACCAAAGTATTTATTTAAAGGGTCATTCTCTTTTGCTTGCTCTTTTCAGCTACGGAGCAGCAATGAAGAGGCCTGCAGGGTTTCAGTGTCTTGCTGAAAGACTTTAGAAGTTGTAAGTTATGTTAAATTGGGGGCTTTAAACCATCCTGAAATCCTAGTTGCCTAAACAACCTCATACCAAAACCCTTATCTTGGAGGATGGCACGGTATCTTGGACATTTAACAGGCATTCGAATAAGCCTTATATCTCCTCCCTTTGCTCTCCTGCCTTAGGATAGTCGGTTAGTCTCATGTCTACTGGGAACTCCTGTTCCTCCTCTTGCTGATCTGTTTACAGACCACGACCAAACACACGGTGACTGGCCCACAGTTCGTTTCTGTCTGTTTACGCTGTAGGCCAGAGTATGCACGTCAGAACTGAGCCAAAGGAGCCAAAGGTTTGGGCTCTAGGGAAGTTAAAGCAATGCACCGGGGTAGCCGCAGGTGCATGATGCGAAGAGTCTTTATGGTGAAAGTATCAACTCCTGAAGACATTATGAGAAGAGGAGGCGTGGACCAGTCTCTTCAGTCTGATCGCCATGATTCCACACGTCAAGTCAAAGTTTCTTGAGTCTACCTAGAAAAGCCAGCAAGCCAGCATGTAAGTGGGAATCGCCAGAACATGACGTTTCTCTCAAATTGCCTTGTTTGTGTTTTTCCATGAGAAAATTGGGAGCTCTTGGATCGGCTCCATGTGCTCGCAGCTCTGTACCTAAAGCAGTGCCTCCCATAAAAAGGGTTCCTTGGTCATGTGATTGCGCTTGGGGACAGCCACCCTTCCCATGGTGCTCATGTTCCTCCCCATGTCCCTGGGGGGAATGGAGGGCCAGGTTTGCCTGAATGAGGGAGGGAGAAAGAAACAGAGTCAGTGTGACAGCACGAGAGTGAGACAAAAAAAGAGAGACATCTGCTTCTCATCTTGATGGGAAAATTCCCCCGATCCTGGAGATTAGGATGGAGTCCCCCAGACAGAGCACGCTGGCTCCTCCGAGGCTCACCATTTGTAAGCAGGCTCCCTCAGGCCTTGTTGGCTTAAATCCAGAGTAACTCATTAAAGTGAGTGAACCTCTGCTTGCGACGCAGTGACACGCCCCCAACAAGCCAGTGATATAAAATCATAAGTGATGATTGTTCTAACTGTGTTTCTGCTTCCACATACAGCTGGTCTTATTTTGTGAAGACATTGTGATAATCTGATAATTTAGGAAACAAAACTGGCATGAATATGGGTTGATTTGTCTCATGATGGCTAAGCCTCACCATCCCACAGTAATTTCTCTTGTTACCATGATTCCCTGGGGGTGCTGCTTTGTTTATTTTCTCCTGATTAGCGCTGCACATTTTCACTCGTTCATGACTCGGGGTGTCGGGAGTCAGTTAGTGGTCTGTGTTCATTCAACACTAGCTCTTTCCACTATGGTTCAAAGCTTATCATGACACCTTCTAACCCCCAACTCTTTCAATGCCAGATCTGCTCCGAACACCCAGACAAGAACCGCGTTCAGCCTTTGTTGATTTTACCTCTGGGATTGTCAAACCAGCTTCCAATCATTTCCTGAGCCAATCATTGAGGAGATAAAAAGCATTTGCCACTGGTAACAGATTTGTATAGTCTGAAAGCAATCATGCCTGAAATAACGCTTAATATTTCTTGGATGTCACAATCCTTCACTGTTCTTCATCAGAAATGCATATTGGAAGGAAATCACACATGAAACAGAGTTTGGCTCTGCGACAAATCCTTCTGCTAAGCACACTGCATGACTGAAGTCTCTGCAATGAGGGAATTGAAAGATCTAATGTGTGTATTATCTAATAGTGTAATGTAACAGCTGTGACAGACTTGTATAGAACATCATGTCAGCCATCAGCTTTTATTTGGATATGGAATTCAACTTAAAACTCACTGAAATTGAACAACTAAATCAGTAACAACGCAGTAGTTTATGTTTGCAATTATCTTCAATTATTTACAAATATGAAAGGGATATGTGTGGAGTTTAGGGTTTGTTTCTGTGCAGTATGGCTGACATCAGAAACTGTAGAGCAAGGAAAGAATTACTTCTACTGATCCTCCTTTCTCACAACCCCAGCCTCACCATCCTGGAACTTGTGTATTTATTTGCTTATTTTCCTTTTTAGGGTAATGGAAAATTAAACGTCATCCAATATCACAGAAAATGTTTCCTTTACAAATGCTAGGTTATACTGATTTCATCACAGAGAACTGAGGCTCATTTTATTGAGCAAAGTGAGAATATAATTTGGTCAAACCTCTCTTTATTGGATGCATTTGCTCTAACTTAATATAATGCATTTCCATCCTGCAGAGCCGGTGTCACTGTCCTGCTGTTTTAGCCACCATGGTGGTCCCCATTTATCTGTCCCCTCTGGGCACAGCGCCATCTGGGATTGGTTGTCTCCACCATCTCCCTGGTCACAACACTTCAAGACCAGATACTTAATCGCAGGACTAAAACAACAAACATAAACATTGTCTTGTGTAATGAATTCTCCTTGTCCAAGCAAGTGCACAGTAGCCTCAAAGCCGCAACATTTATTTGAAGCGAACTGAATTAACTGATGATAATAAATGGCACTGCTGCCAAATTCCCATCAGTGAGCTGTATTATTTATTATTTCATGTTATTAACTTTCCCTAGCTCTTTGACCTCCACCAACCCTCTCCCTGCTCTGCTCCCATTTTCTTATTCCTTGTTCTACAAGCTATTGCTATTTGAGTAAATGTATTTCTCTACACATAAATAAATCTCAGAGCACAATTTTGCTTGGCTGCAGTTTGTGTAAACACTTGCACACAGATGAACTTCACCTAACACTTGCTCAGGCCACGGCCTACTGTACTCTCTAAAGGCTCCTCGTCTGACAGTCAATCGGTCATTTCACCAACATACAGTGGGGCTCGAATGTTTGGGGACCCCAGGTAAAAATTTGTATTAATGTGCATAAAGAAGCCAAGAAAAGATGTAAAAAATTCCAAAAGCATCAAAGGCACAAAAAGTTAGATTTTATTTCCATCATTTACACTTTCAAAATAACAGAAAACAAAAAAATGGTGTCTGCAAAAGTTTGGGCACCCTGCAGAGTTTATAGCATGCAACGCTTGCTTTGGAAAGCTGAGACCTGACAGTGTTATGGATTGTTCTCAATCATCATCTGGAAAGACCAGGTGATGTCAATCTTAAGGTTTTAAATGCCCAGACTCATCTGACCTTGCCCCAACAATCTGCACCATGGGTTCTTCTAAGCAGTTGTCTAGAAAACTGAAACTGAAAATAGTTGACGCTCACAAATCAGGAGAAGGCTATAAGAAGATAGCAAAGCGTTTTCAGATGCCAGTATCCTCTGTTCGGAATGTAATTAAGAAATGGCAGTCATCAGTAACAGTGGAAGTTAAAGCAAGATCTGGAAGACCAAGAAAAATATCAGACAGAACAGCTCGCAGGATTGTGAGAAAAGCAAGTCAAAACCCACGTTTGAATGCAAGATCCATCCAGAAAGACCTGGCAGACACTGGAGTTGTGGACATCATTCCACTATAAAAAGATACTTGTACAAATATGGCCTTCATGGAAGAGTCATCAGAAGAAAACCTCTTCTACGTCCTCAGCACAAACATTTGCGTTTGAAGTTTTCAAATGAACATATAGACAGGCCTGATGCATTGTGGAAACAAGTTCTGTGGACCGATGAGGTTAAACCCTTTGGCCAGAATGAGCAAAGGTACGTTTGGAGAAGAAAGGGCACAGAATTTTATGAAAAGAACCTCTGTCCAACTGTTAAGCATGGGGGGGTGTTGTATTGCAGCCAGTGGCACAGGGAACATTTCACAAGTAGAAGGAAAAATTGATTCATAAAATGTAAGCAAATGTTGGACGCTAACTTGATGCCATCTGTGAAAAAGCTGAAGTTAAAGAGAGGATGGCTTCTACAAATGGATAATGATCCTAAACACACCTCAAAATCCACGGTAGATTACATCAAGAGGCGTAAACTGCAGGTTTTGCCATGGCCTTCACAATCTCCTGACCTTAACATAATTGAAAATCTATGGATAGACCTTAAAAGAGCAGTGCGTGACAGACAGCCCAGAAATCTCAAAGAACTGGAAGACTTTCGTAAGGAAGAATGGGCAAAGATGCCTCAAACAAGAATCGAAAGGCTCTTGGCTGGCTACAAGAAGCGTTTACAAGCTGTGATACTTGCCAAAGGGGGCAGTACAAGGTATTAACTCTGCAGGGTGCCCAAACTTTTGCAGACGCCATTTTTTTCCTGTTATTTTGAAAGCATAAATGATGGAAATAAAATCTAACTTTTTGTGACATATTATACGAATTTAAAGATCAGGCCTTGTAAATAAATGATTATCTTTCCCGCTAATCCTTTTAATCAGGATCCAAGCATGTATTCAGTTGAGAGAGGAATCATTTAACATTTTTTCGTAGATTTTTGTACGGATTAAACAACCCCAACCCTATTTTTTCCTAATGGCGGGCCTGCTAATAGGTAGACTGTGTTACCTTTGGACAGAACCAGGCTAGCTGTTTTCCACTGGTTCCAGTATTTATGCTAAGCTAAGCTAACCGGTTGCTGATTCTAGCTGCATTTGCCTGAAATACTATATGTATGGGTCTTCTCATCTAACTCTCTGCAAAAAAGGAAATAAGCATATTTTCTCAAAAGTCCTTTTTAATACAGTGATAAAGGTGGAATGTTTAAATATGATTATGTTGTAATTGTGGGCAGCAACATAGTCGAGAATTTCAACACACTTTAATGCCATATGTATGCTAATGACACAAGTGTTACACAGCTACTGTCGGTTTACCCAGGTTTACTTCATGAATCTGACTGATATGTATGTTTTCTTAGGAAACCTTTTAAAACTCTTGCACACAGCCCCTGAGGGAAGATAAACTAATTTGAGATTTAAAGAAACACTCTGTAACCTGAAAAAATAAACAGCAGCACTCAAGTGCGACTGCAGCCCAGTAAATCTTGCTGCCTGATTGAGTCCATGTTTACTCAAGTGTCTCCCACTTCAAGGAATAAATCTAATCTCACTGCCAATCGATCTCAGTGCAACATTTACTATTAAAGGGTATGTTCCATTAGCCTTTGCCTCCTTTATCTCTTTTAGAAACATGTCAGCGGGCTGAAAAAATCCTGTAAATTTACAAGGAAGCATGTTTACAGAGTAATCTGAGGCTTGCTGCAGTACACCTGCTGGTGCTCCCAGAAGTGAGCATTATATTTACATTAAACATAATTTGGGGGGTTATAATTTCAAGAGAATGTTTTAACATGAGAGAGATGTTTAAAACGTCTCATTTATCTGTTTAATGACCCAGGCTGTTCCACCACAAACAGTGGCAACCCATGAACTCGTGAATGTGCTCCACATGTGGGACCTCTTAATGGAGTTTAGAGTATTACCACAAGCCTGAGTTATAACTCGCTCTCTGGCTGCGGGACCACTTCCGCGCAGTTTGCACCGCTCGCTGTTCATTTATAAAGCTAACGGCTTTTACAACTGACAATGAATCTGTGTTGTTTTTCCTCTTCTATATTACCAACCGCAGGCCCTTGTTCCTGCAGCTTGTAGAGGTGATGAAATTTTATCTTAGACAAACACTCAGTTTCCTTTAGTGCTGCTGCTGCTGTGCTCCAGGTCCTTTGCACAGTTAGTCGGGGGGGTGCACAGCCTCGTGGACAGACACAGAGTCACAGTTGTGTAGGCTATGTTACGTAGCTGTTACCAAACTTTAGCCAATCTATCTGTTAGATGAGAAAATACACATTCCATACATCTAATTTATTGAACATTTCAATCAGAATTTTCATCCATCTACTAAAGGAATAGTTTGACATTTTGGGAAGTTAACTTTCTTGATGAGATTGAGATGAGAAAACTGATAACAATCTCACTTCTGTACGGGAAACACGAAGCCAAAGCCTGGTTCTATCCAAATGTAACAAACCACCCATCAGCACCTCTAAAGCTCACTAAATTAATGTATTGTATCTCATTTGTTTAATCTGTACACACACAAAAATGTATTTGTGGTTTTAGTACATTTACTATTACTAGTTTAAGTTGCATGTGTTGTAAAAAGTACTTGATGAACAGTTTATCCATCCATCCAGCACATTTGTGCCCAAAAAAGCTCCAGCATGTAACTGGCCAAACAAAAAATTGTCATTTTCAGATTTCTGTTTAAACTAACAAAACACAAATCTACTGAGCTTTAGTTGTGCTGGTGGGAGTATTTTTTAACTTTGAACATAACCATGTTTGCAGTTTCATCCTGCTTCCAGTCTTTATGTTAAGCTAGGCTAGGCTAACCACATCCTTGCTCTAGCTCAATGCTTAACGCAGAGACACAAGAGTGATCTTCTCGTCAAAGTTTTGGGGAACGAGAGCAAATAAGTGTATTTCCCAAAATGTCAAAGTTGTGTCATAGCACGGAATTTTATCAACTCTTTTTTTGCTAGCATTTGTTTTGTTAGAAGCTTTTATTCAGCAATGATTCAATGTCATATGGTTTGCTATAATTGCTCCTCAATTAAAACAGAATTCCCTGAGCCACATTTTCTTGTGACATCAAGAATGAAATCCTCATGTAGCCTTTTGGTTAGCACAGCCAACTGACATTGTGCTGTCCAAGACTCCGCTGAATAAAGTTAAGCACTATCTGGAGATTATTGCAATGACTGATTCTTGATAACGCCAGATTAAAATAACTTCCTTTGTCTGTTGACATGTTGACTGGCTTCCTACAGAATGAAACAATGCTCACATATGTGCAGACATGGGTATGAAAACAGGATGACACCTGGCAACCTTGGAACAAAAATGTGTCCACGCCAAAAATATGTCAATGTAGCAAGAAAGTGTAAACAGAATTTGACATGTTTTTAAATGAAATATCTTGTTGTGATATAATGCTACTCACCTTAGGCAACGGTAAGCAACTTTTTACTCATTGCCAGGGCAATTCCTATTCACCAGTTATTTACAATATGGTTTTCTTCACAATAATACAGTTGGTGCAGGAGGAAAGGATTTAGGGTTTGTCACATTTAATTAATGACAGGAAGGGTCTGGATGTTAAATATTGTCATATCCTGTTTGGGTCTGCTGTCCAGGTGGTCCAACATGAGTGAAATCATATTACATCATCTTCCCAGAAGCCTCCTGTTCAGGTTGTCCTCTCCATTCTTATACATTTGCGTTTTTAGTTTTATTGTTCAAAATGTGTATTCAGCAACATTCACTGATTTGAGTCATTTAAAGATGATACACGATGGGGCTTTAACTAATTAGATTGTTCAAAGTAAGGGGCTCTCTGGCTTTCCACCTTCCCTTTAAAGGCCCCACTTTAAAGGCCCCTCCCCAAACCAAAGCTGCTCCAACAATGATGAATGGACATCATTAATGTTGTTCATCTGTTTACCTTTTACTCAGCAATCTGGGAAAATGAGGGGTCAACAGCATAAGGGAAATGTGCTTACTTTGGCACTCCAGTTCCTGAGAGCCACCAATTTCGTCTTCACAACATCAAGAGGCACCACAGACTACGAGGGACTTATTTATTCGACCAGCTGACCTTCCCTCAATCACGAAGCCTCATCACAAAACCTAATTGAGAAGAGGTTTAGTAGATTTTTATATTTCTTCCCTGAATCAGTGAAAAGCTTTAAAACGTTCCTAAAGCCCATCTGTCTAGTAGGCCTGGAACCAGAAACATGTCTTTTAGAACTTGATATCATAAAAGAGGCACTATTCAAAGTTTCTTTATTCAATAAATCTCTGAAAAGAAAATTAAATCTAAGAAAGAATGTATTTTTTCTCCAACACAAAAGCACGGAGTGAGTAATAAGGGCCTCAAGGTTGTTATACGATCTGACAGCACCAGATCCATCTCCTCCTGGAATACGCTATCACTCGAGCCAGGTTTGTTTGTCTTGTCAGCATGTATTTATAGAGCAAACAATTTTAGTGATCTTATTAGGCCCTATCAGCTTGTGCACCTTTAAAAACACAGATAGATCACTGGGCAGATGATGAGATGATGGTAAAAGTCTGGCTCGGTCGACTGAGCAAAAAAAGTCTGTGCTGCTGCTATAGGAAAGGGAGGAGCCGTAATGGTCTTTAGCTCTTCTATTCAAAATATGTCACACAAAAGATGAAAATTGATTAATTTTACTACCTAGAAGTCAGAAAACAGCTTCTGGGCAATTGTTGGTCCATTTGCACTTGCAATATTGCAGTAAGAATGTGGAAAGTTAGAAAGTCAGAAGGGCAAAAACAAAATAATTGTAGAGTCTGGTTCCCTCAAGAGTCACAGTTTGCTTTGTCTTCTCCCTGAATGTCAAAGAGCATCCATCATTACCATGAAGAGATACAATTTAGGAAAAGACTACTGTGATACTGCCCAGCATAATTAGAGGACATGTCTTTCACAATCCTTGATTGTTTGCACTTACTGATGCTTTGCCAGGGATGATGGTATTGGGGGGATAGTTTACTCTGCTTAAAGTGTCTGAGATGTTTAGATCCTGAGTGTGGTTTGTACAATAGCAGGAGGCAGTGGAGCTATTCAGCACTGTTGAAGGAATGTGTGGAAGCCCAAAAGGAATCCTTTCGTTCCAGGGTTTCTCCAAACACAGAAGTCTCACACTGAAGATTAACTCTATGTGTCAACAGCAATGGAATCTCCCTTTCTCGCTCTGCAAATAAAGTCTCAGAGGAAAATCTTTGTGGATCCTGGAGCCTGAGACAGCAATTAGTACCAACCATTTCCCCACTGCAAAATATCTCTCAATGTTTACTTTAGCTCTCACAGAAAGTCCTCAGAAGAAGTCTATCTGCAAGTCTGTATATACTCTTTAAATCACTTGTGGTGTATAGTCTAGAATTCAAAAACTAAGCATCAGCAGCAGTGTCACAATATCTGACAACTTGCTGCATCACATACATTACCATTACATGGATTGCGGCAAAGGAGCAGTGAAAAGAATCTCATGAGTGAGTTGTGTGAGGAGAGATGAAGGAGAGCAGAGAGGAGAACAGAGAAGGGGAGGAGATTTATATGGCCAGCTTGTGAAAAGGTAGTGTGGGGGCAATTATGAGCAAGACTGGAGCTCAGAGCAGGACTGAAAACTGAAACTCTTGGTGCAACGTTGCGCATGGATCGTCACACGTTTTTGGACTGAATATACTTCTTTTTTATTTTTACTTTGTGCACTGAATATATGCTCTATCAAAACTGGCTGCCACTATTTCATGCTGCAGAGTCATTTTAGGATGTGTCCTTTTGATTTTTAATGTGAATTTAAAAACTTTTTTGTGTTGCCACCACACCTCCAGTTCGCCTCTAGGACCTTATTCATTGGTAAGCACAAGCCACTTCATCAGGTTACACGCGGCAGCGGAGCTACGTGACTGCACTCATTTTCAGCGTTACTTGACCGGGAACCGATAAGTTGGAAATTCCCGGTCAGTATCTTTTTTTCTTTTCTGAGTAGTTTTGTAATTTTGTTGGAGTGTTTTATTGAGTGCACCGGGAGCCGTCAACCCCTCTCCACTCGCAGACATCGCGAAATGAAACTCGGTCTTGTCATCCAGACTGCGGTGGCGCTTTATCTGCTGCTCTCACCTGCACAGGTAAGTCTCATTTACCGAAACGTTAAGCTCGGCAAGAAAAAAGAAAAGGGTATTTTTTTTGTCGTTTTTCCACAAAATAAGACTCATCACAGAAATATGTTCATACACTAGTTAGATTAGGTGGGTCTGCTGTGTGTCTAAATGACGGAAAGTAATATTGTGATAAATAAATAGTAAATAATGTGCCCATTAAGCCGAATAATATATTGTGCTTTGACACCTTCATACCGCTTTTGAATGAGCGCCATTCTGCTCAGTTCATTCATAAGATGGGACGTGACAAACTGCCACACTATGCCTGTGGAACACATGATGCATAGTGACTCACTGCATCATACTTTTCACAGAAATGGATTATTCCCACTCCTGTATGATGAGCCCTTTTTTTCTTTTGCACTTTGCAGTGTAGATTTCCATCCAGAAAACACTCTGATTACAATGTTGGTGAGAAATTCCTTGATACAGGATAATACAACAATGAATAATACATAATACAATAAGAAATCTTTACATTTGAATGGTAATAGCTATAGTTTTTAAACAGATACTGGTGAGTTGGCAAGCTGCTAGAGTGAAAGTGTTGGCAGTGTATCAGGCAAAACTGGCAAGAAAGTATAAAGTATTGTATTTCTCTTTTCTGTCCTGTCTTGTCAACATCAGCATGGTTATTGGGTATGTGCAGTATGGATAATCACAAAGATAAAGATGAACCCGATCTTGTGTGTGTGTGTGTGTGTGTGTGTGTGTGTGTGTGTGTGTGTGTGTGTGCAAAAGATATGTTGAAACTTAATTTCAGTTGTCATATCACTGTCAGGTTGGCATGGATTACTGTAGTACAAAGATGTTCTGTTCTCTGTTGCCTGGCATTGTCTTTTAGTCTTAAAATGAAATTGCTTTAAAATGCCTGTGTAGAAACACTTGTTAGAGGATGTGACATTGGACAGAAGGACTTGTGCCAACTAACACTCAGGTTCTTGAACCTATTCAGTCTCTGATTTCCTCCCAAGGTGGCTGTCATGTTTAATGCAAAACCAGGCCATTGTTCCATTCACTGTAACACTGTTTTGTTTCCCATATGCCAAATTGCAGGCCACATTTAGACGTATTACAACCATAAAAACTTAGGCTCTCAAGGTTGGAAAAAGCTCCAGGTCCCACTAGATTCTCTAGCCAGAGACCTTGCAGCTGTTGCTGAGTTGAGATTGAGTGGGAGAGACATGGGATCACCACATCTCCACTAATCCTCATAATCAGATCATGGCCTGCTCAGTCAAAATAGGAGTGACAATATCCAGGGCCCTTCAACATGAAGCAGGTTAAATGGCCCCCGCTGCCAAAAAGACTGACAGCAAATGTAAACCATTCAATTCTGAGATTCAACAACCTGTCAGCGCATACTAGCTATTATGAGGATCTAAGCTTTGTTATTTCCGAGGTCTTTCTCTCACCCTTAGTTGCCATAATTGCTTTATGTTGAAAGATCATCTTAAAAAGTAAAGGCTGCTCTGCTTTTCCTCTTTAGTGCAAAAGCACACCTAAAGACCATGAATACATATGAGGGACTAAATATTTCACATGTTTAGCAGACAAGAGACACTCTTGCTAGCAGCTCTTTCCAAGTCATAGTGACAAAATAAGACTTGGTAAGTGTCTGTCTTGCCAGCTCCCACAATAAACTGACTGTCATACCAAAGTAGAAAAAAGCAAACATTGGCCATGTGGTTGGGAATGCAATTTCTAAATGTTTTTGGGGGGATGTCTACCCATAAATATGTGCCACTAATGATATTAAAGGTTTCACATCAGTGTCGCAGCTGGATCTGCCATCAGCAGCCGTGTGACTCATGCAGTCATTCATACCAAGAAACACAGAGTAAGTGGAGAGGGTGGGGTTAACTTCATGTGCTTAATAATTCTGCATTACTACCATGGATTTACAGCATAGCTCTGTGTGTGTGTGTGTGTTTGTGTGTGTGTGTGTGTGTGTGTGTGTGTGTGAACCAGGTTTTACTACATTTGTGGGGACCAAAAAATGAGAATACAGTATACTTATGGGGTCCTGACAGCTTTGTGGGGACAAAATGCTGGTCCCCACAATGTTAAAGGGCTGTTTGAGGAATAAGACTTGGTTTTAGGATCAGGGTTAGAATTAGGTTATGGTTAGGGTTAGGGTAAGGGTTAAGGTTAGGCATTTAGGTTTGATGGTTAAGGTTAGGGTAAGGGGCTAGGGAATGCATTATGTCAATGACTGGTCCCCGTGTGTGTGTGTGTGTGTGTGTGTGTGTGTGTGTGTGTGTGTGTGTGTGTGTTTGTTGAAACACGTGAGATGTTTATTGTGGCCCCTGCGTGTTGTCACAAAATATCTATTTATTTTATGCACCATCACTATTGCCGCCATATTTCCATGGTTTATTACCAGACAAACCAAAGAGTGATTTTTTGACCCTGCTGCTTTTGTGTAATTTTTAAAGGCCAGAAGAGGTCAAATGTTCAAGTTACGATATTCACACAAATGTCAACTAAAAATGAATGTATATGTTCATTCTGTTGTTTTCCAGTGGGTTCAGGTTGGGAAAAATTCTAAAACAAACGTAGCAGTAAAATGTAGCTTTTTCACTGCAGAAATGAGCCATCACTACTGCATTTATTTCCCATTTTTGAGCTACTAACATGTGCAAGCAAACAGCTACATACATAGCACTAAGCAAGCAGTCCTTGGTGTTGTAGTTAGGTACAAATAAGTTGTGGTGAGTGTAAAGTCAAGTCAAGTACAGGCATGCACATGGTGAGATTTGAGGAAATTATTACAGCTGAGTATAAGCATCTAAACCAGTACTGATGAAAGCATGACATATCACAGACATTGGGTATTTGTTGCCTTTTGCATAAGAAACATTATTGCTACTGTATGTTGATTGTGATTTATCTGTAAACAACTTCAAAATTGCGGATTCAACTGATAGAATTCATGTTTTCCCAATTCCTGTGAGTCCAAGTCATGTGTACTTTGTGTCAGATATGATTCATTCTCTTGAAACTGTCCTGGTCCTATTCAAATATGGCTCTTGATAAAGGCTGGAAGCACTCAGGTTCGCTTTGAAGCAATGGTGGCCTCTTGGTCACTTACAAACGCTTTCCACCAGTTATTTTGTTCCTCGACACTCTGAATTCTCCTGTTCAGTGTATTATCAGTATTTCTTGTGCACATACACCAATACTGTATATGTACAGTGTATGTGTGTTTAAACTACAAAACTGTTAGTATTTCTGCTTAGTCCTTGCCTGTACTTAACTGAGTATTTTAGATTTGATTATATTAAAAGAGCATTGCCAAAATTTGCCATAGTACCTGTTGCCTCCTGCCCATTTGGCATTTCCCCTGCCTTATTTTAAAAACAATCAAATGTAATGGGTCTGTGTACAATAGCACCTCTTTAATGTCATAGCGATGAATGCAGGTAAAATCTTGCCACAACACAACCATTATGAAATTCCTTCTACATGTACTGTATATTTCAAAATACCGCATTTTTCTGATAAAGAAAAAAATGTCTTGACTAACTCTTTGACTTTGCCAAACAGACTCATCACTTCACCAGTGAAGCATGTTTCTGAATACTGAGGAAAAAAAGAAAAAAGGAAGGCCTCAGAGAGCCTTAGCTTCTGCTCTTGTATCTATCTCTCTTTGTGTGTGTGTGTGTGTGTGTGTGTGTGTGTGTGTGTATGTGTGGACATAACATTACGCAGGTGTTTCCTTTACCCCGTCACCGGCAGAAAAACAATACTTGAGTCTGACCATCTGTATTGCACATATGTGTCTGTGTTTTTGTTCATGGTGTGTCATAGCCAAGTGTAGATGACATGACATCCCTTTTTCAGTAGTTACAATAGAGTTTAATCAGCAAAAGGTTTTCTAAAACAACATAGGTTTCAGTTAATCAGAATCAAAGAGCAACTGTTTTATTATCTATATGCAGCTCAGTTATCAACAATCGAAAGGTTAAAAAGTCAAATTATTCCCTTCTGTGTCTTTAGCTTTCTCCTGCACATTTTTGTAGTTCATATGTCTGCATGCTGAGCCATGCAATAGCATGTGACCTGCTGACTGATAGGGCTCTTTGCACTGTTGTGGTATTTCTCTCTAGTTGTAATGCCCTGGCCCAAGGGAGGGTCTTAATCGCAATCAGGAAATATGGATTTCTCCTTCCCTTCTGCGGAGGAGGAGGAGTGGTGGCGCTTGGGGCAGCCGTCTACTTAGCAAGCTTTAATCTCTCATCTGGATGTAATTTACTGTGGTTTACACAGGGAGAACAACGTTTACTGTAATAGAGAACACAATTACAACCGGTCAGCCTTATCTCAAGACCTGTGTCGTGTGTTTGTGTATGTTTGTGGACAGGGTGCACGGGTTATACAGTGGTTCTCTGCGTCTTTAGGGGGACATTTGTGCATGCATTAATGGACTTATACTAAGGAAATGATGTTTATCTAAATCAACATTTATATGGAGCTTTACCTCTCCCCTGTCACTTGACCTCATTTTATTGTTGTTGTTTTTTTCTCTCCAAAAAATAGACAACCACTACAAAAAAAATGATGCTTATAATGTTTACAACTCACATCAAACAATGTAATTGTCTTTATTTTGAAAAGAGAAGGAGTCTTAGGGGAATTGCTTGACATTTTGGGAAATATGCTTATTCTTGCTGAGAGGTAGGCCTAGCTGGTAGAGGTAAAAGACTGAGCAAAGAGACAGTTAGCATATACAGTAGCATAACATAAAGACTAGCCTGTGATCTGTACAACTGAAGTGTAAAAAAAATGATAAGTTGTTGTTTTACAGTTACCAGACAATTGCTTAGCTAAGCACAGTGACTTCCTGGATTCTTGTCATCACAGTGAGGTCAGGAAACCAGCTGAGACTCTAGGAAGTAACTGCTACCAGCCAAGAAATGGCACAGCATTAGGGTGACCAGATGAGAATGGGTCAAATTTGGGATGGGATGAGACGGGGGTGGGGGGAGTTTGGTGTGGACGCCGCACCAAAATGATTTATTATTATTATTATAATAATAAAAATATATAAACAAAGTTGTTGGTCTGTACAGTTGTGCTGTTAGATATATGTAGTTTGTATGTAGTCTGAATTCCCCCCCCGTATGAAATAGCAAACTCCTTCCTACATACATTGCAAAACGCTTTGTTAGCATCACGTAAAACTGCAGTCTCGGTACCTGCAGAGCGTTTTTGCTTTTCAGCTACGTGTTCATTAGGTCCTGGGACACCAGCCTGAGCCTCCATTTCAACAATGAATGAATGAAAAATAGCAATGCGTGTTATCTAAATTCAGCATTCATTCATTCATTCCAATGAGCAGCCGACAGGAGCTGGCTGCAGGACGACTCAATCACCATGAACAGTTTTTAATGTTCTATCAGACTATAACTACTCGAGAGTCTGCTTTTGAGACTTTGCTCTAATGTTTGGAACAATTAGGGCAGGAATCAGGATTTGGGAAAACTGCTTGGATTTCGGGACTGTCCCGAATTTTTTGGGACGTCTGGTCACCCTACACAGCATTTCAATCAGAAGAGACATGTTTGCAGATATGCAAATAAGGTTGATAGTACAGCTCAATAAAATGTACAAAGTCTTTGGCGATTAGACTCCATTGCTATACGAATATTTCATATATACATAGGGGTAGAGAACCATCAGACCCCCAGATAAAATCTGGACACCGATGGTGGCGACAAAGGAAGCTCCAGACCGGTCAGCTGGAGTAGATGACTGGAGGTGGAAGGGGAGGTGGGAGAGTTGCACTCTTTGCCTGCAACGACGCTGAATAGCACAGGGAGAAACAGATTTTTAAAAGCAGGGTTGTGACACTGTGATTGGCCCTTGCAATTTGTGTATGATTCTGATTGGTTAAGCAGGAAGGTGAACACCTCCACTAGCTGATTTGATTTAGGTAGAGCATTGACTAAGAGTTAGGTCTTCCTGAAAGAATTTACGCTGAGCTACATTTCAATCAGGAGAGACTAGTTACAGAGCAGTTATACATATAATACATTTATTTGGATAACAGCCCCCACATTACACTTTGGTTTTTATACGGAACAAACAAACAAGATGTAGCATGCCAGTTAGTGCGCTTTTAAGGTGCTGGATTTTGTTATCTTTGGACTACGCCAGGCTAGCTGTTTCCAACTGTTTCCAGTCTTTATGCTAAGCTAAACTAAGCTAACCAGCTGCTGCAAATTTATTTTTAAGGTTCTGAATTTATTTCAATTAGTAACACGTGTTTATTTATTGTACTTTGTGGCTTTGACTCTGTATGACACCCCAACTAAAAGTGTGTCTAATCTGTGGAATAATTTTGCATTTTAAAGGCTCAATTCATCCAGATAGCTTGAAAAAGTGTAGTGGCAAGTTTACCACATGGTCTGTTAAGCTGTTTTGGCTTTGCTATGATCACATGCCCTGGCCTGACTAGCCTAGAAACCCAGCTGGATACTGTCAGACCTGTAATGGCACAGCGGTGATTGTAGGTTCACCTACAATCAACAGAACCTGGCTTTCTTTGTAGTAGCGGAGAATAGATACTGTGCTCGGCAGGCCCAGTGAGAGGCCTGAGAATTACAGTCTCAGTCATGGTGTTGATGATGTGGAATCTGGTTCTCGATAAAGGATGGATGAGGACGCTCAGTGAGGCAGGGAGGTTGCTGTGTTTCTCACTTGTCTAGCCATTTCTGTGTTTGTATTCACTCGTTCTGCTTCAGTGCTCTCTGTCCTGTGTGGTCTCATGTTCAGAGCCAAGCTTCAGTCAGGCCAAAACCATGAAACAGTTGCTCCTGGCCTATGTGTTTTCAGTGAGTTGGAGATGCAGGTGCTTTACTGGTCTGGATTACTGCTGGGATGTTTGCCAGCTTTACATTTTTTGCCAACTTCCCCTCTGCATGCATCCCCAAAATCACTCTGTTCAAGAGCTGATTTAGTTACCATAGACGACCAAACCTCATCTGTGTTCTGTTTATCCAAACTGTCACCCTTGCCGATTAAGGTTAAGTTTGAAAGTAGACTCTTTTGGAAAGCCATGTAAATAATGGCATGATGCCCGATCTAGCTGGGATCATTATTTGTTCAAGTCAAGAAGGGTTGAAGAGGGGTTTTCCAAAAACTCAGTCCAAATGAAACCAAGCAATCATGATTATCTTAACCTTTAAACTATGAAATGATTCAGAATCTCATGTAGTTTTCTGGTACAGGTATGAACGTCTTCCTCAATCCTCAGTCAGTTGACAAAGCCTGAAAGTGATCTGTGTGCAAGCTCTTGTATTTTGTCAAAGATGATGAATATGCATGGTTAGAGGACTATACAGTAAATACATCATAACACAGTTTACACCTTTTTACACCTTTTATCAATCACAAAAAATGTGTGTGCTAACTGGTGATAATTAAATGTCCATGGTTTTATTTTAATCTCCTCTGCTAATTAGGATTTGAAACTGAAATCCCTCTTGCGAAAGCTATTTTGAAGATGAAATGTGCCAACTGAAGAACTGCTGGACTAATGCTTCTTATTTTGATGGGTAAAAATACAAACAGGCTCCACTCAGTTTTGAACAGAACATTTTGACATTGTGTCAGCCTTATGTGGTGTGACAAAAAGCCAGTTGTTGTCATCTCAAACCTAAATGAGTATCTTTAATGATACTCCCTTTTTATAAGTAGAATAAGAATATATTAATGAAAATGTTATTTTTCCAAACAAAAAGGATTACATTTTGTACTAGTGCATGTATTATTACATACTTTTTTATTTTTAATTAAAGTGTCATCGTGATTATTATGCTTCTTAGAATACCTTTCATTTTAAATGACAAAACATCATTGTCACTGTTTTGGAATCCAAAGGAGAAGAAACATTTTTGATGACTTCATCCAGTTCTGCATCATTTTCCGGTCCAGTCACCCAAGAGAAGTTGGCTCATCTATCTTGGCTAAACTTGCAAAGAAACCGATCTGCATTTGATTTTCATTACTTTACTTCATAAGTCGTCTCCATTTCACTTTAGGAAACACACTGTGGAATATGCTGGCTAGTGGCCTTAGTACCTGCTATGGAATCCCCCCAACCCTCAAAAGTTTTCAAATCTTTTATGACCATTACAGTGAGACCCCCAACCCATCATGTTTTGTTTTTGCTCCCTATGCATGCTGCCCTTCCTCTGACAGATGGACTCAAGCAAAGAGGTTAAAGATGACACAGTTCAGCTGTGTGGGAGTGGAGAATAGTGAGGCCCAGGCCTCTCAGTCCTGACAGAAGGAGCCCAGAGACACGACAGGTCCTCAGATCTGACCCGGAGGACAGAGCAAATTCTTAGTCAGCAGCTTACAAAATTTCACTAGAGACTTACACAATACACTGCACTGCTTAGCAAAGGTCTCTGAGAAGCAGATTTCAACAGCTGGAAACAAATTGTACTAACTATGGGATAGAGACCATGTGGGCTGCAGAGAATGACCCATATGTAATATTTCCTTGCCTATTTCATATTAATACTATATCATGTTGTTCTTGTTTTTATTAGGATTGAAATAAAGCTTTTTAAATGATTTCAAAGCAATTTTTGTATTTCCCAGAACCCAGATGTTGTACATGCAATGCAGAGGACACAAAGTAGAGGTATTCCTTTATTAGCCTGGTGTAGAAGAATTTCTAGTCAGGTCCAGTCAGGTCAAGTTTAGTTATAGCCCTTAATCACAGTTATGTTTCAAAGCACTTAACATCCAAATTATGAAAACAATAACTGAAAATGACACACAGCAATGTTGGAGTAAAAACTCCCTGAAAAAATCTTGAGGAGACTACTCAGAAAGCAATCCTAATTCTGGGATTTATAAAACAGGATTTTATTTATGTGGTTGTCCCTTCCAGAGCTGAATAACCTCCCAGTCACTATTAATTACACAGTATTACTCTAAGTGCATGATAAGGAAGAAATGGCTACGTGAGGATCTTCATGCAGCCTTTCATAATTTGGCAGCTTCTTGTTGGCAGCTCACTCTTGTGTTATCAACCACAGGAGATGCCTAAGATGCTTCCTTGCCATGTCAAGTCTTAACCCATTACTGAGGTCAGAAAATCATCCCCACCTCACCACATTCTGAACTGCAACTGAGAAGCCAGAGCCAAAAAGCCCTTGTGATGTGAAGCAGCAATAAAAAGAAAGAGAGTACAGATCATATGCCAATTATTACTGGAAAAGGATTTATTTTATAAGCCTGGCATTTCTAGAGAAAATGAAAATAATCAATGCACCCCAAGGAGTGGAAGTGACTTTTAACAATAACTTAAACTGAACTATGTCTTTCCCATGCTGTGTATAAAGCAGATTCTGCTAGTGAAGCTTATATCCCGTGGTGCTGTTGTACAGCCGACACAGCTCAATGAGCGCCACTCTATGGGACATCTCTTCTGTCAGAGGAACAGCTGTACATTTTGGCCAGATGAACAGCCACTTTGAAAAAAGGGAGATGCCTGAACAGATATCCTAGCACAGGGAGGACTGAACCTAAGTTGGTGACTGGAAGCTTTTGTGCAACTATTGATTTGAAATCTGTCGTACAACAATTTCTGTTGCTGAGAATAGTTTTACAATAACCTCTAAAATGTTTTTTATGAGTGTGGATGCATCATCATCAAAGCAGGACATTCCTCTTTAATCGCATTGTTTGGAAAAACAGTATAGCACTGTGCGGTTGACAGATGCTATCCTCACTCCCCAACTAAATTTGGTCCATAACAGGAAGTAGATGCATTTTAGCAACAGACAGATGGTGTAAAAAAGCAACAGTCCTTACTGGCATTATTTGGGAATGTCATTGTCTGTCTGTGTACACTTTCAGTTATTCTAACTATCAAATGTGTGTGTGTGTTTGTGTGTGTTGCACAAAAACTGAAATGTAACACCAGAGGACAGATTGCGGAAGCAGGTTGTCTGTCGCCGGTCCGACTCTTCTGCTAGAGGGTATTTTATTAATCCTGAGATGGAGTCAACTAGAGGATTTGTGTTTTCCCAGGCAAATGAGAACTGCACTCTGTTTATCATGGGATGATGGGAAAAAATCAAGACGGATGGGGAAACCATCAATGGGAAAATAAATAGAGAGATGAATCTTACACCACAGGAAACAGGTTTTGAACCTAAACAGTCGCGCACACAGAGGAACATCATATATATTTATATATATATATATACACACACACACACACACACACACACACAGTATATGAGAGACTGGATCTGCTGCTTGTCAGAAATATCTTTCCACTGCAGGGTGGAAAAAAGGTGTGCTGCTTTATTTTTACTGCAGTTCTAGCTAGCACCACTAGAGGACAAAGATACTTGAGTGTCTGATATTGGTGATCCCTCAGGCTGGTGCTGACTTTACAGGCACAGGGCATTTTCTAAACAATTTTTTGTATTAAAGTAGTAAGAGGTGCAATGTGTGAACATGTAGCCTACTATAATATGTAGTCACAGCAAACCAACAATTTTATTTTTTTGTTTTTCAGAGTCTTCCCTTGTCAAGCATAACCAATACAACAGAAGGTAAGAATTATTCCTTGTTTTATTTGTGAAATCTTCTCTACGTGTTAGGGGTGTTGCTTTTAAAATTATATTTTACAGCACAAGAGTCAACAAGAGTTATTTAAAAAAAAAGAAGCTATTTTGTCAAACCATATTTTTTTACAGTGTTAGTGGTAGCCGTCTGATGCAAACCAAATGATTGGATGCCAGCTCTGACAAAATACCTTTGAACTAAGGTGTAGAGAAATATTGATAATCAAGCTCTATTAATTT
This sequence comes from Etheostoma perlongum, assembly GCA_026937815.1. NCBI lineage: Eukaryota > Metazoa > Chordata > Actinopteri > Perciformes > Percidae > Etheostoma > Etheostoma perlongum. The sequence continues at coordinate 11,756,108 of CM049390.1, read as the reverse complement.
CTTCTGACTTTAGAGAATAGCAGGGCATATCTAGACTAGTAGACTCAGCTGCTTACCTTTTACGCTCATATCCTCTTCCTTCCTCCCATCAATATAAATCTATGCTGATAAAAGAGAAATAAATTGAATGTAAAACATGCAGCCATCATATAACAGGAAAAAGCAGGAGACATATAGTGAGCTCAAGGAGCTGCAACTGGCCAGTGAACTGGCCCTTTGCGCTGTACAACATTATAGTTTGTGGCCTCATCTTCCTATTGTAGATGCTTCCTCAGCCTTCTCCTCTCAGCCTGTCTGCTTTTATAAACAGCTTGTTGTAGTGTCAGGCTGCATTCGGTGACCCCGTGGGTCACTGTAGTCCCAGAGGTGCCTGGGGGGCAGCACAGCTCCAGCTCCAGCAGGGTTCTGTTCATGGCCATGTTTCCATTGTTTGTTTTCTCTATCTTCTCTGTTTGTTCGGTCATAGTCGTCCCTGTTCCTTCCCCACAGACTGTACAACTGGGACACTTAAACACATATACTCCCATAGGAAAGGGTACTGTACATTACACAAACATTTTTACTTCAAAATGAAAACAGGATACACACTGGCGTATTGCAACTGGTTTTATGTTTCTACATGGTACATGGTATAAGGTTGCCGTTGTTGGATTATGGAGGTAATTACTGATACTGTTCGTGTGTGTGATCATAAACAGTACAAATACCTCTTCTCTGGCTCTAATTAAGCTTTACATACATAAACTCAAATAAACTGTGAACTTAAGATAGAAAGACAGATAGGTGTACAGAAAATAATAACAAATATACATTTATCTGACCTTGCACCTGTATTTTCCTCTCAAAGCAAGATACCTCAAAAGAAACACAATATCCCTCATTTGTAACCGCCAAGTAGGCCTATGCTCAGCCGCCCTACTCTCATCCACAGTGTTAATGTTCCAAGAAGTGTGGGGTCGCAGCTTCTGCCGGACCATTGAGAAGCTGGTGGAGGTGGTGCAGGAGTACCCGACAGAGGTGGAGCACATCTACAGCCCTGCCTGTGTGCCGCTGGTGAGGTGCGCAGGTTGCTGTGGGGACGAAAACCTGGAGTGTCATCCCACCCACACCACGAACGTCACCATGCAGGTAAGACAAGGACATGTACAATCTAATTATTATTGTTACATTTGTGTGATCCATTACTCTATGTGCTGTATTTGCTTCTATTGGTAATCTTAACTGGTTTTATCCCTTAGCTGTTGAAAATCAGGCCATCAGAGCCAGGTCAAGAATATGTTGAGATGACATTTGTGGAGCATCAGACATGTGAATGTAGGTAAGAAAAGAAGTCATTTGTGACATGAAATATTCATAAGTATGCAAATACCAACCCTTTCTACCTAGAAATTACATTTATGTATTTAGTGCCATCAAAGTTACAATTTGTATTAACATAGAGAGGAAACTTTTCTAGTTAATGTTTCTGCGAAGTTGCAAAATATTCACACTGAATAGATCTGCTAAAGACTAAAAAATGTGGCCAGTGAACATAATCCAGCTATTATGTTTCCCCAAAACATGCTTGTCAAAACAAAGTATTGGTACTTAAACATAATTTTTAGGAGACAGGTTTGGCACATACTTACGACTATTAAATGATGTTGCACCTAGATGTTCTTTCTAATTTTTTGATTTGTTCCTTAGAGTCAGGAAACCTATTATGAAGGTTGAAAGGTAAGAACATAAATGTATTGCTGCATCAGTTTTGAGATTGTTGATAAGAATCATAATTTTTCATCTGAGAGAATGGAGGCTCATTGGTAATTGTGTTCCCCTTGTAGGAAAAGGCAAAGAGGAAGAGGAAGGAAAAGAAAGGAGAGACAAAAAACAAAAGAATGTGACAGGTGATGGACAATCTTAGGTGAAAGGTATTCATACATCCTCCAACTATCAAGTAACAGCATTAAAGATCCGTTATTCTTTCTTATGTTTTTCAGGTGCCAGAACCCTCGCAGGTAACTGCAGTGGTGACCCAAACTCCCAGTTGCAGTGTGGCTCACTATTTATTTCCAACCCAGCATCCAGAGTCTCCTTCGCTCATCTATACTGTGTCTGCAGCCAGAGACTCAAACAGCTGGGTTGTTTTGCTGACATGCCGTCCTGCTGATGGGCAGAGTGTTTGTAATGACAAGTTTTAACCGGAAGTGTGATTAGATTAGTGGAAATACTGCTGTTACACACCTGACACAATGGACATCCCTGGGAGCCAGTGCAATGTTGAACCAAACAGGCCGACGCCTTTTCTTTTATTGGTTATTACTGCATCAGTTATTGTAATTTGGTAATTTCTTTGGTATTTAAAGGTGGTTACACATGTTTAGAATCTATATTTATTGATACATCTGAATATTTGGACTAGCACCCTTTAAAAAGTGTGTCATCTTTTCTTTGAACATTTGAAAAGCCTTGATTTGTCATAGCAATATACTGTATGTCGGACAGTTAGTGTGCAGCTGCTTTAAATGCAATAATGAAATGTTTCCGTCTAGCGTTTTTGGAAACAGCGTTCAAACTATTTTTTTTTTTAGGTCAACTATGACAATAAGATTAGACATTGGACAGTGTTGTCAGTCACAATCAGTCACTTCATTAGCTATTCAAATCTTCTACCACACATATGGTGTAACTTGCGAGAACAATATATATCAGAAAAATCTATCAACTGATGACATGTCCGCAGAAGATTGTGTATGAATGAATGACTGATATTTAAAATTCTCAAAAATCTAAAAATTCTAAATTCCTTGAAATCTATCTCTCTTTCTCTACTGTCGTGGAGGGTTCAGTCACATCAGATAACTATCAGTAGACCAGTTTCTATCAACTCACACCAGGAAGTGTGTCATAGGCTGCAGAAGAGACGTGGCAAACCCAGTAGGAAGGCAGTACTACTAGCAATACTACAGTAACCAATACTTAAGCAGTACCAATTTGGTATAAATGTCTATTATAGATTATTATTACAATTGTTTTTTTTTTTTACTGGGATTGCAAGTTTCTCACAGATATATAAAAATGTTGATGTGCTTTGTGGAGTTAAACAGCATACATGCCTTTACCCTGGTCACACAAAACTCCCATTATAAGCTACTGCTGTCTTTCAGTCTGTTTTGGAAGTATTTGGAAGTGCAGTAAGGAAGGGGTCAATTGAAGTAGTTACTGTATGTCAGATGATGTCCTTTGTATTATTATTTTCCATGTAGCTTACTACACAAGGAAGATTTCTATGAAAATGTACAAAGTAACATTTCTACTGCGTTAGTATTTTTATTTCATTTAAATATTTATTTTGTAATTAAATTGTTATGGTCGTCAGTTTTTCTTGTGTGATTTATTTAAAATAGAGATTTACCTGTAACAATGACTAATATTAGCCTTATTTCAAAACGTGAATACAGATTATGCCTATAAGCATCACCAATTCTTTCGCCCCATTGTCACCGAAGCAAACGTTGGCCCATCTTTCACAAGGGGGTAAGCCTCTCCTCTCTTAGCGTAGCTCCTATAGACTGTATATATATTGACATATATTAACGGTCTATGGTAGCTCCTATGGTGCCATTTTAATGCTACGAAGCCATCACCCACCATTAGCATCCCATTGACTGCCATTCATTTTGACATCACTATGGCAGTGAGTAACTTTACATCTGAAGCATTTCAAGACTCTATTTGTCTACTGTTCATTTCTTTAAATGAACAGTTCATTCCATTAATTTGTATCTCAGGTTATGGCTCCGTAGCAGACGTTTTTGTAAAATAGGCCAACGATTGTATCATATCCAAGCAACTTGCTGTGGCATGGTCGACAAAATACCGTATTGTCAGGAGAAGCTCGCAGACAGTTTTGACTTACATTAGCTGTTAAGTTTAATTATTAATGTTAACTAGCATTTTAGTTAGCAATAATTAGCCTGTGCCTATGTTATCTTCTTACATATACCTACGCTCTCGTTCTCTTCTGATTGGGAATGATTGAGATTTCTCTTGGCACAGCTACCGAAGACTTACAACTTTCAGACAGGTTGCCTACATCACATCTATGTCGTCAAGCTGAGTTGGAGGCTGCGCAGTAACGCTCAGCTATCACCGGAAAAGTGCTTCTAGCCTCTCTTCTCTAAGCGTAGCTCCTATGGCACTATTTTAATGCTAAAAAAGCCATCACCCGCTGTTAGCAACCCATTGACTGCCATTCATTTTGGCGCCACTTTGACAGCAAATAACGTTATGGCTCCGTAGCAGACGTTTTTGTAAAAATTGGCTAACAATTGTGTCATAATCACACAACTTACTGTCGCACAGTAGATAAATCACTGTATAGTACAGGGTAATCTCACAGACAGTTTGGACTTACATTAGCTGTTAAGGTTTAATTACCAAAGTTAACTAGCATGTTAGTTAGTAGTAGAGCGTAGCTCACATGGCGCCATTTTAATGCAACAAATCCATCAACTGCCGTTAGCATCCCATTGACTGCCATTCATTTTGGTGCCACTTTGACAGTGAATAACTTTACATCTGAAGAGTTTCAAGACTCTATTTGTGCAGTGTTTATTTCCATAGAAACACGACAATGTATAAAAGGCTCCATTGCCTTGTAGCTCTCGTTATGGCTCCGTAGCAGACGTTTTTGTAAAAATAGACTAACGATTTCTTCATAATCACGCGCCTTACCGTCGCATAGTCGACCAATCATTGTATTGTCAAGAGAAGCTCGCAGACAGTTTCGACTTCCATCAGTTGTTTAGGTATAATTACTAACGTTAACTAGCATGTTAGTTAGCAGTAATTAGCCTGTGTCTATGTTATCTCATAACCGGGACAGGAGCAGACTCAATAGACTGATCAGGAGAGCGAGCTCTGTCCTGAACTGTCCTCTGGACCCCATAGAGAAAGTAGCGCAGAGAAGGATGTTAGCCAAGCTGACATCCATCATGGACAACACCTCTCACCCCTACATGACACTGGGGGGGTCCCTGAGCAGCTCCTTCAGCAGCAGACTGATCCACCCACGGTGTAAGAAGGAGAGGTACCGCAGGTCATTCATCCCGCCGCTGTCAGACTCTACAACACCTGCACTACCTGATAATGTTGTAGTTTCTGTTCCTTTTTTTTCATCTACTCCACACACTTTCTGTAGGCTATATCTTTATTATCTGTATTTATATTTTTCCATTACAAGTAGCCTACTTACTTTTTCAATATTTTCAATATTATGGTCACAGGTAAATATAATTTATATTATGGTTACCTACTTTTTCTTTATTACTTTAATTACATTCAATTTAATTTTAACGTCACTTACACCGCAATATGTTTCTTGTACTATGGCAACCGCACTTTACAATACCTTTATTTGATGCCACTTTACTTTCGATCTACCTTCTGCTCATTGTCTGTTGTTTGCCTGTTTTTCTTGTGTGTTTAATTGTTTGTTTGTTTGTTTTGCTTTTATTGAAGAAAATGCTGCTGTAACAAGGAAATTGTGGAATGAATAAAGTATAATCTAATCCAATATACCTATACCTGTCCGTCTCTGCTGATTGGGAATGATCGAGATTTCTCTTGGCACAGCTACCAGAAGACTTACAACTACGATCTACGTCGTCAAACTCAGTTGGAAGCTGCGCAATAAAACCCTAGCCATCACCGGAAAAGTGCTTCTATTTTCCTTCACTGGTCTCCGTCCAGAACAACGGGATCTGTTGGTCCATTTCTTTAACTGTCTATGTCTTTCACACATCTTTCAGGTGAAAAGTGACTTTGTTTGAGACCTGTCTCTCGGCAACACGCTCTCGCGAGATCTGTAAGCAAAAGTCAATTTAAGTTCACAAACGCCACAGATAACAAATTTTTGTCTAGTTAAATATGACGTTCGGCTGTGTAAACATCTTATGTTGGCAAAATACAGAAATATAAATAAATGATGCAATCTAACTTTTCATCTACCATCTATACTCAACGTTCACTAGATCAACTACGAGGCCACGCCCACTTAGGAGACAGGAAGTAAGCAGTGTTACCGTTTCACACCATTGGCGCGTGACAGTCTCTGGCACACACCGCCGTTATAGGAAAACAAGCTGTCGGATATATTTGTTTTTAAGCAACGGGCCTATTGGTAAGGTTAGCAAAAAATAATACTTTAAAATTGCCTATTGATAGTCCCGTGATGAGCTGGCTGCCAAGCTGAAGCTACAGTAGCTAGCTAATGTAAATGTTAGCGTTAACTGAGCTAACGTTAACAGCACAGGGGCAGGGAAGGTAACAAATCGGGGATACAGACAACAGATAATGTTGCATTCGAGCTATATCCTAAAATGTGGTTACTTGCAGCAACGTAGCTAGCTAGCTAGTTGTCTAACGTTAAACGAGGTTAGCGCTAAGTTAACCAGTCGTTCACTAGTGTTGACAGGACAACAATACTAGCTATAACGTTAGCAGTATTAGTAAGTTATAGACCATTCATACGTATGAATGGTCTATAACTTACATTGGGAGTACTCCCAATGTATGATATTGTTTGCATTGACGTATTTTCTTCGTCACCGTAATTTGAGCAATGTCGGAAAATGTTGAAAAGCATGTCTCAAAGTAGCTCGGTGATCAGCCTTGGTCCCCAACGTCAACCTTAATAAATGGACTCGGCTTTTATAATAACACACACTGCACAACGTAACGTGCAGCCTTAAATCTGTAAAGTAAACACACACACTATTAGTTTCAGTAAGACAGACAAATTTAAGAAGGGAAGTATTCACAGCAGGCCTGTTATATTGCCTTGCATTACAGGAAACTGGTGTTTCACATTTTCTGACTCTTGGTGTAGAGTAGACTGATCGGGGAGATAACGAGCCTTCAGTACCGAGTTACTTGTATGTAATGAATGTCAAATATCCTCCACAAAAAAAGTGAGGTGAATTATTCCTGGCCTTCAAGACACTAACATGAAGTAATAATGGAGTGTAAATAATGCACATGCAATTTTATGGTTACAAGTTGAGTGTCTTTTAACGTTTTCTGTCAATTGGAGTCTGTCCTGGGTGCAAAACAATAGTCTTGTCTCTGACATTGCATATCCTGAGCTCAAGACAGAAGCACATTGAACTGTGTCAAAGTCTTGTTTTGATCTTATCAGTTACCTTTTCATCTCCTAACTCCATTTTTTCTAGAAGAGACCAGAATGAGCCATTTCAGTAGACCCGACAGACACAGGACACCATCGTTCACCAGGGCAACCCACCTTAGAGCATTCAAGTCTGACCTGGAGCGAGATTCAGGCTTCTCAGGTTTGATACAATGACGTTACTCTATAGTTAAGTTTTATGTTTGTCCCAATGTATGTTTTATTTTAACATGGTAGTGGGTTGCCAGTGTGGCACGTGTTGTGAACTGGGTGTATCTGTATATAATTAGCATTTCCACGATTAGAAAAAAAGGCTTCAAGTTATTAACAAGATTAACCCTAATCAAATGTAGGGATCTAGGTCACATTTTCTATGTAGGTTATCCCGTAATTTTTTCTATTGACTTTTATTTACACTATGAAGGCTGACCTGGATTTGGTTTAACCCTCCTGATCATGTTGATAGTATCTTTTTCCAGATGCTCTTGAGAGGCTTATCTACATCTGCCACTGTTTTCATAGTACTAATGTTCTGCCCCCGGTGCTGTGTTTTTAACATTAAAAATCTCATATGCTTGTCTCCTCCTCATCCTCCTTCTCCTCCTCCTCCTCCTCCTCAGATGCCAGCTCTGAGTACCTCAGTACAGTCGATCTGACTGACTCTGAAGATGCAGGAAGGAACGGGTCGCTTGTTGGCCAGGACCCTTCTGGTCCGCAGGTGGCTTTGATAGGAGGCTCATATGCTGGACTGTCTCCAATGATCATCATGAATAACATTGTGTTAAAGCAGGTAAAATAGTCTGCCTAGCACTAATCCAGGGCTTTATTTTCAATTCAGTGTGAAATTACCTTTGGCTAAGACTGTGCAAATGTAAAGTCTTGGTGTACGTTGTAATTTGACTGTTGTGTTTAATAGATAATATATATTGCACTTCTTTGAATGTTTGTTCATATGCTCCTTGTAATTAATAAGTACTGTATAATAGATATTATGGCATGATATATATATATTTTTTCTCTAGCCACCCCCAATGGTTCCAGCAGAAAAACAGTGGGGCTTTCCTTCACCCTTGGAAGTAATGCCTCAGTCACAGGTGGTTCTTCTTCAACCCATGGTATCAAATGGTAGCAGCAGCTCTCCAAAGACTGGCTCTGAAAATATTCGACAATCAAAAAGCTACATGCCCATCGTCAAGTCATATCCCAGAATTGCCCCACACCCAGCGGATGCGCCCACAAAGGAAAGTGGAATCCTCCAAGATGAGGGTGAGCTCAACATCAGGATATGACCGGCGAAAGAAAAAGCACCACCACGGCCACCGGCACTACAGCTCCCACAGCCCTCAGCCAGCACTGCAGACTACAATCAACCCCATCTCCAACTTTGAAGCAGCAAACCATCAATTACAGGCAGCTGAGAGTCAGGAGCACCTCAGTGACAAGTCTCTCTCTCCGCTGACAGGGAGCAGCTCTTTGCTCCCCTACACAGATGAATTCAGGACGCATATTGACAGCAACAGAATGGATGGCAACCAGGACGACGCAATCTCAATAGACAGTATCAAACTGAAACGTTTCAGCAATACCTACAACATTCTCAATAAATCTGGCTTGCTGGGGATCACCATGCGCACGAAGCAGCTGATCAAGGAGAATAAGCGCACCCAAGGCCAGCTGCAGCAGCTTCAGCAGCAAACAGCTCTGCTGCTGGAGGCTCTAAGCAGTGGAGACCCCCAGCTTTGGACTAAACTGCAGCTCTCTCTGCAGCACACAGACAAGGAGCAATGTGAAGCTAAAGCCAAGAGAGTCATAATGTGATATATTGATGGACATGACCAGCAGTACTCAATCAGGGGGACACAAGATGATTTATTTAATGTAAAAAGGTATATCTCAAATCTTTACATGTGAAATAGTCATTATAGCATCTATCAATTAAAGTAAACAAACAATTATTTATAAAGAAACTAAACTATATACATTCACGCTTTTATCAGGACAGTAAAAATCACCTTAACATTTAGTACTGCTGGTCTAATATAAAGCTGAAGCACATTAATACCAAGTGGGAGCTGTAGCATGACAGAAGCATGCTTACATTTCAAACCCTTGCCTATAATACATTTTCTTGCCTCTTGTTTCAAAATGGCAAGAATCACTTGCAATAGGGCTATGACTTATATATGTTGAACCCCTAATTGCATAAAAAGCATGTATACAGCACATGTGAGGGCACATGGGGTTAATTCTTTATACATGTCCTGACTGATTGCTGTATAGAAAATATAAGCATACTTTTTTAAAACCAGTGTGGATACATGTGGCCTGTGTTTCCTCTTTACTGAGATCTTAAATCAGTAGGACAGCACCCTTTCCATTTTTCATTTACTTTGTTTTTAAGTTGGATGAGCTAACAGTTTGTATTCTCAAACAGCAGCTGGATAGCTCACAGTGAGAGTTCAGAGGGATGGCAAAATTATAACTTAACAAACAATAACAATTTATTTTTGTTCGTAATTTTACAAAGGATGTGTTACTTGGTGTCACTATTATTTATTATTTCAGACCAAGGACAAAAGCAGTGTGAATAATATTAACAAACCAAGCACATTATAATGAGTTTGCCAGTTCACTGGTAAAGATATTTTTAAGAACCACGTAGGCATTTGTGGGAGCTAAAACTGTAGCAAGTGAAGTGCTGTAGCCATATATATTTCCTTTAGACTTTGCTTATGTTCCTGCCATGTTTGTCCGTGCTGCTTAAGCGTAGTGTTATGTATGGATGGAAACTTCATGGCAAAGACATGACAACTAAATAGTTTCATAATACACTCTTGCACTTTAGTTATACGATTATTGACAAATGTTACAACTTTTATCCCTAAATGAGCATTTTCTGTCAAAAACAAAGTGAATATAAATGTTTATCTGGATTCCTGTGCCTTTTTGAACATGTTAATGTTTGCACTTTATATCTATGCTTGAGCAGCTTAGATTGTGAGCTTCATGTAGAGGAAAGTTAAATGTACTTAAAGGTCTCCAACTAATTAATATTCTTCTTTTAAAATAAACAAATCATGCCCTGGCTAGGCGATCCAGAGTTGATGTAGTAAGAGCATGAAGACAAGTTCATTCATACATGGTTTGTTTTTAAATGTAAAGTCGAGGTTACCTGTTGTATTATTTATTTTACTAACAATATGCTACTGTTGAAATATTTTTTAAATATGAGTAGTTGTAAAACTAAGAAATTGTCAAATTAGCCTTGGATTTAAAAGGGACAAATTAGGGTCCCAGAAATAACTAAGATTACTATTCAAAGATTGCTTTTTTTCTTGGTTTTGTGAAGTGATTTCTGTGTAATTTCTATGGCAAATGGCACTTTGACTAATAATAACCTGTCATAAAACTCTCTTTGAAGACCATTTCCTCTCAATTGTGTATTTCACTTTCCTACCCCTAGTGTGAAGTTTAAAACAAAAACAAAGGTTGCTTTTTGTGATTTGAATACTTTTATTGGTATAACAGGAATAGACAAAATAGCTCTAAAAAGTATATTGATTGAAATCCAAAACATCTTTGACATTATGTTAAATATGTCAGTAGCTGTAGCAGCAGCATAACAGTGAAAAGTCCTGACTATTATTATACAGACGGCCCTATCGTTAACAGTGTAGTGAATACATAATACATTTTTGGGGGGCATCTGTAAGCGTTTAAGACGTGTTTATGGCACATTGTGAATAATACCCTGGATAATAATGTGGCAATCATCTTCACATTCCCACCCACCCAGTCTTATAAAGGAGCATATCACTGTACTGTCTGAGTCACATTTATTTGAGTAGAAATCAGTGTGAGTTTATTGTCAGAACAATGGTGCGAAGCTGGCAGTTTATGCTGTTGTCACATACTGAAGTTTCCTTGTCTGCTAGCCCTTAACGTCAGAGTAAATTATTGTTGTGAAAGCTACCATAAGTTTCCTGAATGTCACATTGTAGCCTCCTGCACGAAGTGTGGAAGAACAACACACTTGATAAGTAATCTCAGAGCAGGCGTTCAAATCAATAGCATGATATAAAAGCTGTAAATGCATGCACTTACAGTTTGCAAAGCCATCTTTATATTTTAATGCGAGCAAATGGTAGTGCATGAAAACTGGCGGATGTCCCAAACGACCAACGTATTAGTCCTAATATTGCATTGTCAAAAGCTACTTACTTAAAGGATAAACTTACACTAATCACATATTCAAAAGTTTCACATTGATATATGGCTCCTGTCCTTAAAGGAATGTGTGCTAAAAGCTAACTATTTTCATCCATTTAGTATTTAAAATCAATCACCACATGGATCACAAGAAAGCATTTTTTTTTACAACATGTGCTACTTGTGTGACCTATTGGGAGCTATTGATATGAAATGTGATTATCCCTCAGTCCTGCTTATGTGCATCTGTGTCTTCAGAGGATGTCTCCGCTGTCTGCACAGGTAGGATAAGGCCGAGGATCCACCGGGTACCAAACACATCCTTAAGGTTGGTTCTCCAGGGGCTGCAGTTATCCACAAGCTGCCCCCTCTGCATCTGACACCAGGTCTGTCCTCGGGCCACCAGCAGCACCTGCTGGCAACAAAAGCCTGCACAGACCAGGCCGATGCCCAGCCACACATAGAGCATCAGCACCAGGAACAACTGCAACCCTGAGATTGTTCCTGTGGAGAAGAATTAAGAAGGTAATTCCTCAGGAAGTCAACATGTATTGTGGATTATCATCTTTAATTTGAATAATTAAACATCTCACCGGTGAAGAAGTAACCAGTGGAGAGGGGAAGAAGAGTCAGGAAGGTAAGTGGGTTTTCAAAGGAGATGGAGTACTCCACTGTTAGAAAGGCCACACCAAGAACCAAGGAGTACAAACAAGTGCATGATGTGTAGATGCAGAACATGATGAAGTAGCGCATGTTTTTATTGCCAATGCAGTTTCCAGTGAAAAAGCAGTGGTGATCCCTCTTGAGGATAACTTTCTTACACAGTTTGCAGAAGTGGCGACCATTAAGGAGGTAGTGTGCGTCTACTTTGTCCGAGCAGTGTGCTGAACACACCGGAACTACAGTCTCATTGGTGCTCTCAGCGGGATATTTAATAGTCATTATGTAATTTCCCAGTGCGTTGAACATCAAAAAAAGGAAAACAACTGTGTGAAGAGTTGCAGACCCCCTCAGTGATGTATCCTTGTTTGGGAAGATTGTTGGGATAAAGAAGCAGAAGTGCAAAATGAAGGTTACTGCTGTAGCCATGAAGAAGTAGGCAGGTGCTACAGCATTGAGAAGCCTCAGTTTTAACATCCTGGTGAACATATCTGTGTGAGAATGAAGACACAGTGAGCAGAATGTTATCATAAACTTTTCGACAGTGATTATGTAGCAGCAGTCTGACACAAAATAAATCTCAATTTCAAAGGTTTACTATCAAAAAAGAAAAGTTACAGGTTAACAAAATATATTGTCTTGTCTAGGTTTTAAAAAAAAGTCTGTTCCACAGACCTAATATCCCTAACTAAGAGCTATTGATCATAAAATTAAAAAAAAAGAAAATTTCAAAAGGTTTATATCATAATGCCCTATATCACAATGTGTATCTTATTTTCTTAATATGGCCCTTACAGATTACTAACAGTTCTGATGGATATAAGCAGATTACAGAGGACTATTTACATGAAGCAGCTTGGTGAAAGTAACACACCTCCTATTAGGCCAGATAGAGCATAAAAAATGTGTGATCTGGCTGCTCATTTAATGTAAAAAGAATGTAAGTCAGCTGCTTGGAAAAACTAATTTCTTTGCAAAGTAGGGCCTGGGGACTCTAAGGGGCCATTGAGAATACCAAGAATATCTCGTCCTTTTCACTGTGATCTCCTTACCTATCAAGCACTAACAGATTTTAAAATTTTAATTATTAATTAAGAAAATTACAGATAATCAAAGCCCGAAAAGGAGGAAGGAATGAGCTCTAACAGACTTAACCTAAAACTTGGTATTTATGCTCATATGAAATATGAAAAAGCTCTCCTGTAGGCCGATGAATGCCCTAGATGACAGAAAGCATATAGTACAGCACCAATCAAGGACTATCGCAATGTCGTCTCCTTCGTGTTTTCTGCTTTCTCCAGGAAACAGATCAGCCCGGTGCCAATGATGTCGTCAGTCATTTAATTCCCATGACGACGCAATAAAAACAATTATCCTCATGGTATCCAGGCTGCCTACCTGCAAATGTTAGAGAGCGAAGGAGCTGTCCTTTCAGCACCGCGGAGCCTCGGCACATTCAAACGCAGAGAAGGTGTGTTTTCTTATTATTGAGGTGTCTGCTCCTTTGTCTAGCGCCGCCTGTTGGTCTGGATGCGTCCATTTCGTTTGCCTGCCTTTTAATTGGCTGGATAGTTTAATCAGACCACATCCATGTCTACTCATATTAACCTATTAACAGATCTAACGAAGGATAAGTTATTCTTAAATATTTTTATATTCTCTCTTTTATACCTCAGACTATCAGACAACACAAACAAGCACTTTAAACGTACATTTTTATAAGTTTTTACTTTACTGTATTTATGTATAGTATTGTACTGTATAGTGTATTTATTGTATTGTATTTATTCTCTTGTTTTTATGGGTATTACGGTGGGTATGAGCACTGTAATTTGCATTTTTATGGATGAAACAAACTTGACTTGACTTGATTTACATTTACAGTAATTCAAGAAAAAACTTTTCTCTTTTTTTGTAAAATACTTCTACACCTTTTATTGACCACTCAGTGTATGTGTAGAGCTCTTATTTTGTAGCTACATTACTGTAATTTGATTTTTGGCAGTGGAGGAGGTATTCAGATCATATACTTAAGCAAAATAGCAATAATAACACACTTTTAAAATACTTTATTACAGGCAAAAGTGTCACTTAGGTAAAAGGCTATTATTAGCAAAATATTCATACTGTATATGTATATATATAATATATACAGGTATATACTGTATATACATATGTAATATACATGCACTTTTAAAAATACTTACTATAAATGAAGGCTTATTAATTGATTAATGTTATATTTTTAGTCATTGTGTTAATGTTATCCATGTATTCATGTGTAAGTAACGTAGAATACTTTTGTAGTTGGCTCATTTCACCTAATTTACATGGGATATTGTAAAAACAATAGTACAGAGAAAAAGAAGTACTAACAGTAGACGTTTGGGACAATGCATGAAAGACAATTTTCCAGTAGGTGGCAATGCATCCTCAATTATGTTTAACCTATTAGTCTGAGTGCTGTTGGATTAGGGATATTGATTTATTATATTTTGCTGTTACAGGCGGAACAAATCCACACTTTGCCTATTGTGTTGTCTCATCGCCTCAACCATTCTACTGGCATAGGCCTAGGTTAGGTTTAAAAAATATAATAATCATTTCATCCGCAAAATAATGATAATAATCGCCTAATAATAGCCTACATGTAGGCCCTATTCCTAAAATGACAGACGAAAGCAAGACATCAGAGTTAAAGCATTACTTGACGATCCCTTAGCGCCCTCAAGGCAGGTGTTTTATTGTCAGACGGCCCCTGAGTCGGTGGGAGTTTCTCTTGTTTCTTGGTGTTGGAGAAAAACACAGCATCCCCCCCATCATCACCAGTCGACAGCGATCAGGAAGATTTCTGAGGTGAGCGATGTGCATTATTTTAGAAGTCATGTATCCGTGTGGGGATCTTAACGCGAACTGGGGAGGTTCATGGCGCTATTTATGGCGTAATCGTTTTCATTAAGTGACAGAACTGCAGGAAGGTGGGTGTGCAGACTGTTGTGAGTACTGCAGTAAACGGGTTAACACATTGTCGCCGAAATGTGAATGATAGCAGAGAGAGACACATTTTCTTTTAATTGTAAAAACTGGATTTTAGAATGAAGTGAAATCTAATCGTTGACAAGCTCCTTGCATCATGGTACGGTGAGGATGTTTCTGGCAACGTGTCAGACTATTACACTCAAAATGATCTTCTCACTACAACACCTATTTTTCCTCTTGAAGTAAATTGGTCGGGAGACCATTAATGAGCCCTTAACTGTAATTCGGATTCCCATTGGTATAATAATAATAATACATCAGGGATCTTTAGGGTTCCAGCCATGTTGTGGGCATGCTACCTTCTCTCTTTTGTAGCATGTTGTTGTTGTTCTTCTTCTTTTTCTTCTTCTGTTGGATTTAAACATACACAAAGCCTTTACTGGTCAAGTGAGCAAGTAGTTTAACTTGTTGAATTCATGCTCCATGTTAAGCAGGTTTTAACACGGTCTGACTGGCCCTGTTGTTTTATAGCCTAGCGTTTCCGATATAAGATATTACTGAGGTAAACTGAGCTCATAGTTGTTTATATAGCCTACTGAGTACTTTTTACCTTGACAGTATTCATAATTAGGTTTTTGAATATGCACAAATCTGTTGAATCTTGTATTTGTAGTCTAGTAATGTTTAACGTCAAGGCAGCTTCCATATATAATTTACAACTACTGCCATTTGCACCTGACAGTGATAAAAAGGGAAATGGCCAGATTTATTTTTTGGACATTTTAGTGGGCCACTATTGCATAGCATTTGCAATGCAGCATGCTGAAGAAGTCATGCCATATAGTGAGACTGAGTATGAAAAAAAGAAGTTCACATGGAGAAAGGTCTTATTTGTAATGGAAAGTGATATTTAGTAACTTGTATGGATTTTAATGAGGATGCAGAGAATCCTATTACATTAATAATAAGCAGAGGTTAGTATACACACAACTCATCATATCTGAGGATAAATGATAGTGATCATGGCAATTAGTGTTGTTTATTCATCAGAGGGGACCTCTGTCATGTTTACAGGCTCCCATGTTTTTAAATTTTTTATAAATAGAGAAGGTGTGATTTCTAAAAAACATTTCAAGAAGGATTTCAGGGAAATACCTTTATTACTACAAGTGTGTCATGGCTTTAAACTTACTCTTTGGAGTAATGAATTACTGCAGGTTCAAAATGTCACTTTAAAAACCTTTTGAAAAGTGGAAACCATTGGAATTTATTGGAGCTGACATGTTCAAGATTTAAATCAAACAGGTGGTGATGTTTGATGATTCTATTATCTAATGTGTATCTGGTTGTGCAGGTTAACCTTTGCATACCATAAAATCTATATTTTCAGTGCGCTGCCACTTTCATAAAATTTGATCTGATACCCCAAAAGAAAGGTGCACAGTAAGTCTCCCAAGAATAGAGAGCAAATGCATGCTGGTCATCTTTGAGTGTCACACAGACATTAATATATCAGGAGACTCTAAACTGAGATTGAAAAAAGAGCTGGGAGATGGATTTGTGTACTTGTACAGAATAAACAGCTGCTGAACAGAGGGACGATACAAAGTGGCACGTTTAAGAGAATCATGCGTAGGGCTCTGTCCATTAATTTGGTGTGTTTGTTTTAAGGTTTTTTTGTTTCAGCACCTTGAGCAGGTGGACAGCTCCTGTTGCATAGGAAGATCAAACCTTAAAAACAATGGAGTGGGTGCACAAAGATCCTTTGTGGATTTTATCCACACAGGGCAAAGCATCAGAATCCCATACTGGAGTTTAAGAGTTAAAGGCAAACCAAACACTGTGCAGATAAATAATGTCCCCTACACAAAGGTTTAAGTTCCAGGAACGTCAAAAATCTAACCAGTAGGAGGTTTAAGCATGACTTGTTTATTGACCTAGTTAAAACATACTTTAGTTACATTAAATCTCAATCTTACATCAAATGTCTAGGGTTAATTCAAGCAATTATTACTTATATATTGATTTTAGTGTTCTTTGTCACTGGCCATCTTTTGTTCTAGTTATGACTTAGCAGTGTTAATATACATCTCAACACAGTTGTTGGCAAAAGTGATACAATCTTCTGTCAAGATATCCATAATTTTACATTTCAATATCAATACTTATAGTGATATAAAGCCTAGTACTACAGGTGGATACTGTATATTGTTGTGTTGTGTTTATTACAGTAATGAATGAGATACTTGAGCCCAGATTGAAATCTGTGAGGAACAACCCACACTCTTAACAGTTTTCGTACACTACTGTGTAGCACCACACAAACAACTTCCTGTGTACTTTCTCCCCTGCCCTCTCTGGTAGTGATGAAAATGATGGTGCCGTGGAGATGGCAAAGATGTATTACTGTGACTCATTTCCCCAGCTACATGTCACAGGGATGCTGGGTATGAAATAAAAATGTCAGGAAGCACTTTAGTAAAAGCCTCGTAACCGAACACAAACACAAAGAATATTAGAACAAAACAGTGAATGACTATTTTGTGAAACCTCCATTTGTATTTTGCCTGCTATCCAACCACAACAGTTGTGTACCATAGGCTGGGCTTTGCTCTTTTTATGGCTGCTGTGTGAGTAGGCTCCCTGCTATTTGAGATTCCGCCTGTAAACTTTCTTACTATTCCACTGTGGTCCACCATCACTGTGGTACTGACGCATGCAGCATTGTAACTGTTGTCTCATACACTGATAACTCACCAGCAACTGCAGATATCCTCTCACTTGTCACACATTGTATGTTGTCTGTTGTATATGCACTGTAGGTAAGTAGTTATGTGATACCTGCAGGACCTCTTTTTTAAGATTTTTTTGGGGGCATTTTTAGGCCTTTATTGACATGACAGCTTAAGACAAAAAAGGGGTGGGAGAGGGGGAAGGACATACAGCAAAAGGCCGCAGGTTGCAATCGAACCCATAGCCTCCGCCGCAAACACTGAGCCTTTGTACATAGGGCGCACGCTCAACCAGGTGAGCTACCCTGCGCCCCTGCAGGAGCTCTTTTTGTAGCAAAAGATGTCCTGCAGGTATCAGATGGTGTGATATGAGCAGATTTTGTTTTAGCAGCGATCTAGATGTTCAGTCATTTATAAATGAACACACTGGTGGTTTTTGTATTTTTATTATCCATTTTCTACAAATGACATATATTTCCCATTAAATCAGTTAGTTAATTGATTAGTCTTATGACAGGAACAACAATTTTTTTGATAATCGATTGTTCTGGGTATCTCCGAATTTTGCTGTTGGTCTGCCTGACAAGATGTTCAAACATGTCAACATGAGCTCTGGGAACTTGTTACAAAAACACTTTCAATATTTTATGTTATTCTATGGATAAAATAAATTATAAAAATTCAAAAGAATATTTGTCAGATTCATTGTTAATTAAAATGATAGTTTCAGCCTTTCTTCACATTATGACTGACCATTTAGACTGTATGTTTTTAGATCGATTTACTACCTTCCTAACATCAGTTGCCTGCCATTAATGTCATTACAATATGAAAATTAGCTTTCAGAGACCTGAAAATTAATACTCTGGCAAAACAGGCTTTGCATTGAGAAGAATAACAACTACAATTATTTCCATAAGGCTTTTTATTTATTAAATGCATGATTGACATTATGTCAGTATGTTGATATATGTTGTATTTTGACTGATTGCATGTTCCTTTTAAATATGGTTAATATGCTTACAGAGAGTTGAGATTTTGCTAAAGGAATATTTTCTAATAAGCAGTGGTTGCACTTCTTTGCAGATGTGGGAGTGAAAGTAATTTTGACTCTGAGACTCTTTTTAGGATCAGCTCCAGCAGTATAAGAGGTTGTGGGTGGAATTTTCCAGAAGCTCGGTTCTATGCAGAGAAAACAGATTGTGCAGGTTCTGTGCTTCTGACTGAAGTTCATCCAACACATATGTTGAACTGAAGCCATCACTAATGTTAGATGGGTTCTTATGGGGAACAGCCCAGTCCACACAGCAGCAGCAGGACAGGCACACAGCTCTCTCCTGGGTCCCTACTGAGCATGTGAAGCCAGACAGGATGCAGGTGTTTGGTTTGTTGAGCACAGCCCTGTGTGTGCGCTAGTCATCACAGTCATGCTATGGCTCATTCAGCCTTCAGAACGAGGCTGGGTGGGGGGATGCTGCATTAACTGTGTGCTCTGAGCAGACACACCTCAGTGATCTTTGTTTGTGTGTTGTGTGATAGAGAGAGGGTGAGGTATGAACAGTGAAGCCTCCTCTCTCCTCCACTGAACCGATGGTGAGCAGATTGTGCTAAAACCTCCACCCCCTCTCTCCCTCAGGCTGAATCTGATGAGGATTGCCCATCCACTCACCACAACACCACCCACCAACCAAAACTATTACAGCAGATGCCTGTAGCTCCTGTAGAGTTGAAAATAAGATGCACTTACACATGGCATCCCCATTAAAATATCCCAACAAACAAGAAGATACAATATATGGTCTTAAATATGTGGCTGTTTCTGGGGCTTATTTTCATGGTTTTGGCCAATCAGTTCTAATTTCGGGAAAATAAATCTTGATGCTACAGCATACAATTATATTTTAGGCAATAGTGTGCTTCCATTTTGCTTCAAAGTTTGAGAAAGGCCATTTCCTGTTTCAATGTGCACAAAGCCATGTCCATAAATAAAGAAAGCCCAGTCTGATCCTCTTTTGGGATGAATTGGAGCCAGGCCTTGCAGCCCAATATCACAGGCTAACTTTATATATAATATGACATTATTAAACCATCAAGCAGCCTCTGGTCTATGTAGATTATTGGAGGGCTCACCTGTGACATGAAAGAAAGAATAGTCAAAACTCCACCAAAGGTGCTCTTTGGTGTGTTAATGGGAAAACTCTGAAATACCTGCCGAGCTCTAAACTTCAGACAGACAAAGTTAGTAACTAGCAAGTGAATATGATGGAACACCTGGCAACCTAAAGAAAGAAAGAAAGAAAGAGAGAGCTGTCTGCTTTTCATACTGCAAATTAGAGGTCAGTCATCTCATGTCATGTTTTATGTTGAATTGGCTTGTTAACAGTTATCAGAGAAGGATTGTTTCAACAGAATACATTTTATTTAAACACCAGGGTTTCCATAATAAGGAGCTCAGTTTTAGATTAACATGCCAAGCTGAAAATCACTCATAAATATTCTACCAGCTCTGGGACTTTGAGATCAAGCTTTTGACAGGGGAAATGTCAAACCACTCCCTTCAATGCAGGTATCGTGGAAGGGAAAAAAGGCAGTCAGTGCAGTCAGAAAGAGAACAACAGTTCTGAAAAAATTACTATATTATTTATGGTGATTGCAAGTTGTCCTTGGGGTCTTTTATCTCACAGTGGTTGACAGTTGATACGGTGCACAGGTTTGGAAGTCATCTCAAGTTCACATTTTATTTATGGTTCATCTGTCTGGCAAAAAATGAATCTTTTTCAAGCAATCTCTCTCTCATTCCCTCAGGCAGGTAATGAATCTAGATCCAATGAAAGGATTTGACGACGGCAGAGAAAACGCTGTCCACCAAATGGTTTATGTTGTTAATTAGGTTTTGGTGCTTCTGGGAACATGTTTAGATGTAAAGATGTTTACTGTCATGGCTTTTTATAAGATAACCTACTGTAGATTCAGCGTCTCATTTCAGCATGAAAAACACTTGTTGAGGGATCTAGTAAAGTGATTTAAATGATGGTAAAAGTGAGAAGTGGCTGCCAACGCGCTTGGTTTAAATCTTCACATGGAATTTTGTTGCACACCATCCCTCTATCTCCCCTGTGTTTTAAGCCATGATGGATAGTATCAGTCAGTCCACTACTTTGGTCTATAAACTGAAATAACTCAATTTGAATTGAATTAACATTCATGTCTTAATTTTTATAACTTTGGTGACGTTTTATGTAGTGCCACCATCATGTCAAAATTGGATGTGGCCAAATACCTACAGAACTAATGACATTCCTATCAGCCTCAGCTGTACTTTGTGTTTATATATGCATATGTTAGCATGCTTAGATGACCATAGTAAACATTTTATCTGCTGAACATCAGCAATTTTTATTGTCATTGTGAGCAGGATGTTATGCTAGCATTAGCTCAAATAGGTACAGCCTCACACACACACACACACACACACACACACACACACACACACACACACGCACTCACACACACAGATTGGTGCAATGAGCTGATTAGCTGACCTGAGTTAGCTTTTTCCTCTTTACAGCTTGCCCAAGTTTTTTGTTATTTTTGCTTCTCTGACTTAAACTCAGGTGTATATATCATCACCAGCTCACAGCTCTTGTACTGACTTCAGCATCTGCGATCATAATAGTCTAACTGAGCACAGAGGAGGGATTTTACTCAAGATGTTTACTGTCATGCTGCCAGGGGGGAGGCACAACACTGCTACCCAAGCCAAACATCAGTTTGTAATCTACTGCATTGGCTTGGAAGCCTGAGTCAGGGATGAGAAGGAAAGAAATGAGCAAGGGAAAGGATTAGACTTCAAATTTGCAGAGTTCAATAAGCTGGAGAAGAAATAGATACCATAGGATAACTATGAGCATGTTTAGGGGTGAGGCAGAAAGAATATCCATGGAGTCCTGTGGCTAAACTGCCGAGTCATGTTGTGACGTTTGTCCAAATGTTGTGTGAAATGTTGTGTGAAAGCTGTATCCTTCAGCATCCTGCTCTGTTCTGGATGTGGAGAGGAAGAGTTTTACCGTTAGCATCAGCAGCCAGCAGCATTCAAAGGGAATAATTTGTCTGATGCAGGAAGAAAAAGCAGCATAATGAGCTGATAAAGGTCTGTTTAAGCTTCTGCATGTCACATTTAGTTAGCGCTTCGGTTTACTGCTAGCTAGTTGTGTTTTCTTCCATAGAAAGGCATCATTTCTGTTTGATTTAGCTGCTTTGTCACACAATTGTTGCTGTGTCACAATTCACACAGTCACTTTTTGATTTATTTGCTACCATTAGCTAATCACAGGAATATAAAAATTGGCACAGAACAGTTGACTTTCTTTTACTACAGCTTT
The DNA here is from genome assembly GCA_026937815.1 of Etheostoma perlongum. Lineage (NCBI taxonomy): Eukaryota > Metazoa > Chordata > Actinopteri > Perciformes > Percidae > Etheostoma > Etheostoma perlongum. Next base: position 11,733,978 of record CM049390.1, on the reverse strand, counting down.
CCATTTTAGGCTTTTTCAACATGATGCTAAAATGAATGAATAAACAGGCAAATAGTTCAAACAGTATCATCGTAGTGTTATCACAAGGAATGCCTTTTATCTAAATACTACTGAGGCTCAGTCCGGATCCTTTTCTTGAGTTATTGTTTTATTGATAACATGACTTCAAAATCTCCTGTTTGTTGTTGTTTGAAAATGTGTTTACAACATTACAACATCTGACACAAAACCTTATCATCCAATATATGTCAAATATAAAGTATCCTGTAAATTAAACACTGATGTTTTATTTTATTTTACTCAAAGAACTGAATGCTCTGTCCTTGTGCTGTAAGCTTATGTGGTTTTTAATCCATTTTTAGTTTTAAAATAATCCTATTGTGCATATTGATGGCTTGTGTATGTATTGCTAGAGAGAAAATGTGTGATGTATGGTAGATCGGCTTTTGTAGAAACAAACTCTTCAGCCTGTGTGTGTGTACGTTATCGATTTTGCTTTGTGATCCATCCTCAGTGGATCTCCTCCCCAGTTGACTCCAAAGGGAAGCTCAGATGCTGTGTATCTGACAGCATCGGAATATTGACTGCAAGCCATAAACATATGAACATATAAACATATACTATGTATATGTTATAGTATATGTAACAAAAGAGAAAGAGACTACAGTGGGGCAGAAAGAGCTACTAAGGTTGTATTTTTATACTTCTGGTATATCTCCAGACCTCTTGAGGTTGTGATGTACAGTAGTCCAGCATCACTGTCATTGATCAGCTCGCCCTCCAACACTGGACATCCTGCTGTTGTTTCTGTTGAACAACAAGCGTTGCTTGGTAAATTCTTCACAAAACTGTGATGGTAGCTTCTCAGGGAGTGACATCATTGGCGCAGTGATAAATCACACCAAGGTTGGGTTCAGTGGGCCAGTTTGGAGACCTTTAGCTTCCTCTCTCTTTTTTCACTTCACTCTTGTGTTACCTCACATCTCTAGGGAGAGTTGGACAGCAGAGCGTTGTGATGCAGTTTTGGCTCCCATTTACTGCTGCGGAGCCCACAGCATGTTTACTACACTGTGTGACTGTCACAGTAACAACATCTCTCAATATATTGTGGGATCTTGTTTTTTTCTCATGATTGATGTCTTTCACTCAGGTGGAATTGCAGTATTGATGCAAAGCTTTGTCAGTACTCTGTTGCTTCTCCATTTCCTCAGATTGTTTATTCAGGGAGGAGTGTACACACACACTAAGCAGCTGGGAGACAGGACTGTATTGATCTAAAGTGTGGAGAGGGCTCCATTCTGTGGTCATGTCATTGTGAATGAACATATCTTGCACATGCTTCTATAGACTGAGAGATAAATGCACAGAAACTGCCAATCTTCAACAAGCTGTTCAAAATTGCAGTTAAAGCTTTTACCCTTGTTCTGATACTTTACAAAATAAATATGCTCTTGTCTAAGTGGTAAATGGGCATCTTCCTGTCACATATTGTGTTTTTTTCATATTATGCCTGTCATCCAATCAGTTTGTCTGTCCATGCAATGTCTCCATGTCCATTTGTCAGCTAAAGAAAAAGACACAGATCAATAGCTGCTAATGGACTGTGATGGTCATTGAAATGCTATGATAACTGCACTTAGAGTGAGTGGCACTTCTCAGACACTTCATGCTTATTACCAGCCACTGTCTTCAAATCCACAAATATCATAATTATATGTAAATAAACCGTAAAGAGGCTTGTATAGGGTAAGTAGGTATTGAAAAGATGGACGCTATGGCAAAAAATAACATGACTAAGACTTAAAACTTCTGTTTTAAAGCAAGGCTATGCAACTTTTGAGACAATAAATAACACATTTGTCCTCTTATGAAATGAAAAGTTATATTCATTCAGCAGTAAAACACACCTTTTGTCAATTCAATACCTTCCGGGCAAATTTCTGCTACAACCTTCCTTGACCTGGTATGACCAGTTGCTTATAGTGGCAAACCTTAGCTAATGTTGTTATATAACCCACATTTTTCAGTTTGACGACTTTCTTCTTCTTCTGTTACTGTAAAAATAGCTAGTGTTTTTAGCTATATGCTAAACAGTATGTTATATAAACTACTAAATGCTAGTATTTAGCCAAGCGGAAACCTCCGGGCCTGAAAAGTGAACCCAATGCAATAGTGCCTTACACTTCCATTCCTTCTAATGGTCAGCATGGGGCGACTTCACTGGTTGCAAAAAGAAGTTAGATTGTAAAAAAGTCTGTGAGGAAATGAACTTACTTCTTACTTAATTTATATCTCAGTAAACATTTTTCTAACAAGTTTATGGTCTCAATCGCTAGTCTTTTTCAACACAGCATGATTATGGTATTTTTTAGAGTAAAATAGATGATAAATCAGGGTATGCTTTAGGGCATTGCTACCATAAATTCTCAGAAAAAAAGCCCAATAGACATACAGTAAGTCCAAAAGTTGACCAAACTTGGCTAATGGTCTCTTTCTTAATTTCTCTGTTTTTCCTTCAGGTATGTGCTGATGGCGCACTCTGAGCTGTTTGTGACAAGAGCCCCCCATATGGAGGGGAGAGCTGTGGAGCTGGATGTTCTGAGCTACCTGGACTCTTTTGGGGAAGAAAACAACACTGCTGAAAGATGTTACCGCTCGCACTCCCGCAGTAGCGTCCTCCAGGGTCTGCCGTTTGGAGGGGTGCCCACGGTCCTCGCCATCAATGTTGTGCTCTGGATGGTACAGACTCACACCCAACCACCCAATAATATAGGAAAGCCCTGGTCAATTAACATTTGTTTTGAATTATGAAACAGCTTTCGTAATGACGTTTTGCCATTTTCTTATTGTCCCACTTTCTATAATACCCAGTGCAGATGAATAGTCTAAGTTATGCAAAGGGAGAGACATTAGAATAAGGGCTGCAACTGATTATTTAATTGTTGATTATTATGCTGATTATTTCTTGGTTTCATGGTAATGTCTTAAAATGTCTTGGTTTGTCCAATCAACAGTGCAAAATCAAAAAATATTTGGTTTACTATCGAGAAACCTTTTTACATTTGAGAAGCTGGAAATTTGAATTGGCTTTTTTTGCTCACAAAATAAAATATAAATGACTTATTACTAAAAATGAATTCATAATATGACAATTTATTCAAAAATCAATAAATTGACCATTTATTCAGCTCTACTTAGAATCATGTTTGCTGTCTTTAATAGCTTGTTGTCCATATTTTACACTCCGAGTCATCTCTTACTTGCTGCAGTTTAGAAATAGCCTTGATAACAAGGTCTGTGAATACATCCAGAGCTGCCAACACCCTGTTGAGATATTGCGAAGAGCCTTGATACAAACAGACAACAAGAGGTGATACATGGTCAGAGGGCTGTTTCTATAAAAACTATATAAAGTATATATACAGTATCTAATGGACATCCTGTCTCAAGTTGTTCACTCTGTTCTTGAAGATAATAAAGTACAACAGCAGAATTTGGAGTGCTAGTGGTGCTGGACACCACACATGAATGAAGGCAGACATGCTGTGCATCCATATACAACATCTCAACACACATATGCTCTTTTTTATTATTATTAATTGAAACGACCTTCTGCTTCAAATCCTAACTCTAAATCAAAATTAGGAAAGGTCGATGTCAAGTGTATTATTATCTTGGATTTTAAATATGTATCTCCATTGGCTGATAAAAGTAGGGAGTCAAAGCTGTGAGTTTGACTGCATCTGTAGTAGGCAATGTCTGTATTGACAGTTCCTATACTTTTTAGTGTATACTTTTGATGATACTTAAAGGCAAAAATTTAAACAAAAATGCTTAATAATAGAAATAAAACTAGGAATATGCTTGGAACCTCATATTTCTCCGAACTTGACGGGCAAAGTGCACTCCATTTGTTTTAGATGAGTTTACTTGTCATAGTTACACAAAACTAGTTAATAGGACTGCTACTCAAAACAGTTGTAAAATGTCCTTTGTCACTGTGGGGGAGCTTTTTAAAATGTGAGAAAATAACCCTGAGGATGTCAGGATGTTACCTCGTCTTGGATTTGAAGACAACACATTTTTTAAGAACAAGCCTGCAGTCCAAGCTGTGAGCATGATGTTTGAAAGACATACTTTTTTACCAGCTGGGAAGGATATAATGACAGTTGCTACCAGGTTATATTATGGGAATTGATTATCCACGTTTTAGGAGCTGGACTTATATTAGGGACTAAAGGCCTCTGCTGCTTTATTTTTGACTATATTTTTTTTTATCTATCCCTCACAAGTCCTTCAATTTTATGAAAGTGCAATAGTATATGATAAGCACAGAAACAGAAACATGTTGGAGACTTTTTGTATATGTCAGGGCTTTTGGATCTCATAATAATGTACAAGAACACACACACATGCACACACACACACGTTGTACACACATGTACACATCATAGACATTAAATTGCAGTAAATCTGCATGTTTGAATTTTCTTGTCATGTAGTATATAAAACAGTATATACACTGTTTACAGACATAGTTACATATTTTTCCTCCTGTCTCCAGATAATAATAGGCTGTCAGGCATTGTCAAGCCTGATCTCCACTCTTATATCACTCTCAATCTGCCACCTCCGTGTTTTTATTGGCTCATTTTGTTACTGCTAGATTGTCAAGACAACACATAGGGTTGAGCGGTGTCTCTTAAAGACAAGCATGAGTCAAAGCACGCTTCCCCCCCAGGTGACAGGAGCACGCCTCTGCATTAATTTCATCATCATACAGACTAATAATAAATCATCAGCGGGACTTAAGGAAACATGCCGATGCATCAAGTCCAATCGAAATAAAAGGAGGAGTTTGGGCCCTGACTGTTAATGTGATCATGGACCCATTATTCAGCTACAATCCTTCATCAAGGCCTATATGTCTGGCACTATTCAGCATTATTGGGAGCTTTTTTCTGATTTACAAGACTGCCATCGCTGCCCACTAAACCAAATGTCTATTAAACTCTAATGAGTTAATAATTTAATGCTGTAATTAGAATCAAATAGTCATGCACTCTTTTACATAATTTATAATTTGCATATGTCAACATTCCTTCCTCATTGCCAAGTTATGTTTATTTAATTTTTGATGCTTGCTCTCCCGTTTGTGGCAGAAAAGAGGCAATTAATTTGTTCTTGCTATTGACTACACTCATTTGTCATCAGTGCACATCATGTGTCGACGTGTGCATGCTGACCTGTCTGGTAGTTTCCAAGACAACCACGTACCACTCTAAAGAAAAAAGATGGTTATTGCTGCTGCATTTTGAAACTGTCTATTATTTGTAGGCTCTTTATGAGAATGCAGAGCCGGGGCACAGCTTTCAAATGGAGCAGTATGATAGAAGTTTTGGAGAGGCCCAGAACAGATGAGGATGATGAGGAGCTTTGTGCATTCATATATTCTTGTTCTGTGTTACAGTTCTTGTTGCTCATCTTCTCCTGTCTGAGGAAGGCTGCATGGGACTATGGCCGCCTGGCTTTGCTGATGGAGAATGACAGGTACATCCATCACTTGCTCTCTTACGCTAAAAATCTGATACACTTGCTGGTTTGTGAGCCATGACAACATTTAAGATGGAGAAAATAGTTCTCAGAGGAATCACTCCTGAGTCCTGATCCTGAAGCCTCTAGTGCCCTCTGCTGAGTATAAATGGTACTGTGTAGAAGGCAAATTACTGCAAAGAGCTACTCTGCCTTGCTTCTAATAATCATTTGATGTTATTGGACAGATAACTTTGGCATGTCATATTAACAGTAAAAATATCAAAGTGTTAACACACGGCAGACATACACATACATAGTACATGTAAGCACAGAGTTTTTCAGATGGAACAGTCTATTTACTCTTATTTTAGGGCTGCAACTAACAGACATTTGGAAATAAATTGCTTGTTTTGTCCCAACCAGCATTCCTAAAATGATACTATCAATTAAAAGCAATATAAAACCAACAAACCCTCACATTTTAGAAGCCTGAACCAGCCAATGTTTGGCAATTTCACCTTGATAAATAACTTAAAAGGTCCTGGCTAGATGGCTGTTGTTTTTCTATATTTTTCTCATTTCTCATGAAAAGATCAAAACAAAAATGTGTCCTTCTCTCAATACCATATTTGTTTTCCTATACTTTTTACCCTGTCTGTGGCACTCAACCCAAAGTCTACTATAGTTTTTAGGAGAGGTACTTTAAAACAAGTCGCAAATATAATTTTATAAAAGGTTAAATCAATTCCAAAAAATATGCATACTGTAGTACTTTAGCAATCGTTACTCAAACAAGTAATGCATGTGAGTGGAGTAATAAAACAATAAAATACCAGACTTATCCTTTACACATTTAAGCAATTATTAGATACCTTGAATGATGAAAACAATTTAAGGTCCATACAGCTGTCTGCACAAATCTGCAGCAGTTTTCCTCAGCTTGACCTGAGTTTCCTATCCAGGGGAGTGCAGACTTGATTAGTTCTGCCTGACCAGCAGTGGCTTCATAGTATCCGAAGGCAAGTAGCATCTGTGTGTTTTGTCAAATGGTCCTCTCTTGTATACAAATTTAATTATGCGGCTTAATTTGACACCCTGTTGTCAGTGGTACGGCTCAGAGAGAGAAATGTCTACAAATTCAATCATCGCAATAGCTTTATTAGATTTGACCATACGGAATGTGTTTTATGTCTTTTTTTGTAAATACACACAGGGACTGGTTTCAGACTGTGAGACTGTCTAGAGCAGTAACATTTTGTGACATATTGGATGTATTGATAAGGTCAGGCCACAATCAATATTATTATTTTGCTATTTATTTGTTCATCTTGTCTTCCCAATTCAGTCTCACATCCTTGTTTTATGGAGAACCAAGTGAGAAAGAAAAGTCTCCGTCAGAGTCTAGTCCCTCTGACTCTGAGACCAAGGACATGGTGAGTTTTATTTTTCTAACCACAAAGAAAGCCAAGCATCCAACTCTGCAGTTTCTTTCAGCTATATGGAGTGTTTATTGTATATTTTAGTTCATTGTTTTGATTTTACAGCGCTCACGATCCACTCTTATCAACCTAGTTTCCATCCACAGCAGGCAACAGTTTTCAGCGTAAAAGCTCTGATATGCTTTCTGTCCTGCACCAAAGTTACCAAAGCGACTACAGTAGCTAGTGAGGCACTCAACTTAGAGATCAGATGAACACAATAACAACTTTGAACGAATACTAATGTTGTTACTTATCAGCTGGATGTGTATGTAAGCATGCATTGACATATGGCAATCTAGCAAAAATAAACTGTTAATATTGTAGCTAATGGTGTGAGAACAAAGTACGCTGGCTTACTAACCCAGGAAAAACAGTGCCACCTCTGTGTTGGTCCAAAATCCTCTTTAGTTTAGTCACCCAACATATCTTTTTTCCATTCAATACTCTCTTTTTCTCCTGCCCTGCTGCCCTGAGCTCTTTTCATTTTGTTTCACTATGCTTCCTCTAATGCCAGGCAGTGCACCTCGGCACACAGCATGGTCACGTCCACAGCAACTGAAGCCAGGAAGGGCAATTAGACTCTTAGGTGCTCATTTCATGGCTGTGAGATACTACAAAGACAATGAAAGTTGAAAGGACAATGGCAGGTAAAAGGTGACAGTCTGCTTGTGCAGTACACATACAATATTTATGCTGGTGGAACACGTGCAAACAATAAAGGGACCTGATCAAACTAACACTGCTCTACAGCGCCACTAGTGGTTAGAAACTCCACAAATAGTAAAATAACGAAATCATAACATTTGAGGAGAAGACTGATAGACTCCAGTTTTCTGTACACTGCAAAATATAAAGGATAAAGCATTATGGGAAATATAGGAACAAGTCAAATTTTTAATAAACACTATTATATATAATACCACTGATGTGAGACAGTCACAGATCAGTCTTACTGATCATGCTCTCATTTATTTACAGTAACTATACCACAGTGTCACAGTTAATTTGTCAATGATATACTGATTTTTGCACTTTTACAATAAAGTCCACATGACTAAGATGGCATTGCGTCAACTGTCAAAGAGGAAAGCTCATAACTCAGCTGTGAGTCCATGACAACTGTGTGATAGACTGAGGTCACTCTCTGCATGTTTTTAACAGTGTGAGGCAAAGAGTCAGACTGGAGTCATCGTCCTGTGCCTACTCAAAGCTGAGGCTGCAGTAAAGAGGTTACGGCTTCAGGCTAGACCTATTAAATCTCCCCCTCTGTGTCACTCTGAGACCTTATTACTATGCAAATAGTGGATGCATGCAAATAGCCAAATGTGGTATGCACAGCCTTGCACACATATGTAATTTAATATCTTTAATAACTAATCCATTGGATGTTTAATGATTCTCCTCTTTTTTTCAGGGCTTCTGCTCATGGCTCTCATCACTTTACCACATGAAGTAAGTGCACAAAACAGTTGCTCTTATAATTATTTTTATCCTTCTCTCATCTTAGCTTCCATCCTTTTATTGGCCCACTGTCTTCAAAGCTGATGTAACCGGCAAATGTAAAGTCTCTTGTTATATGTCATTTAGCAGCAAAAACAAACGAGTCTGGGCTCATGCGACCGCCGGTGCCGTGGTTTTCCCTTGAGTATTTGCTCTTGCTCCAGTCTGACTACACACAACATATTTAGGTCTGTAAAAAGGCGATTACCACGGTGTCCATGGTTTCCATAGTATTATGGCAGGGTTTGGGTGCCTCTGTTTTTAGCTCCCGTGCCAGCATCTCGCCCTGGGAAAATGTAAACCCACCCTGAGAGTTCGCAATGTGTGGGCCGTCATGTGACTAGCGTGCCCCTCTTTTCTTCTTTTTTATTCTTTATGTTTTTGTTTTTGTTCTATTTTTATGACACTGGCTTTGCTGAACCTCCCGCCTGGTAACCACAGCTTCTGGCACCAAAGTAGTGGTGCCATAGTTTTAATCATGATGAGATATAGGCTGTAGGCCCATTTGTCCTGCAAATGGACAGAACTGCATACGTATCCTAGGTTAAGATTGCACAGCTCTGATTATCATCACATGTATATTGTGTGGAAATTCCATTATTGACACCTGAAGAAACAATTTGCAACATATTTTTGCCATGTAGCATACATCTCTTGGATATGCGATTAAGGGATTCTGAATGTTTCCCCTCTCTCTGTTTCCTCAGGGATGAGGAGATACGTAGCAAATGCGGCATTGACGCCGTCACATACCTGTCCTTCCAGCGCCACATCATCCTGCTCATGACAGTGGTTTGCCTGCTGTCTTTGGCCGTAATCCTGCCGGTCAACTTTTCCGGGAACCTCCTGGGTATTTTTGTCTGCAGATGATGGTCTAGCTGGCCGACTAAAAAACCCAAGGGATATCCTTTACCATAGGGGAGGCACATGGGGCATCTCGGAGGGAGAGAAGCCAGGCCACACAGAGACAATTACGCGCACCTACACACCAAAGGATTTATTGGTTAAATGCACCGAAACTTTAGCTTAAAACAATCACTGGTAAAGCTGAGTTTAAAAAAAGGCAAAGTATATTGCATAAATGAAATTAGATCAAAGCTGAAATCAACTCAAAAGTTCATTTTAACCTAAAACTTTAACTACTACTATTTATAAACATTTACACAAAGGCTGCATTTTATCTACAGTAATGGGAGTTGCTAGCATACAAGTGGCAATTCATCAAGGCTAGATTTATAGGAATAGCAAGTGCTTCATTTCCTCTTAACATAGACATGTAGGTGTCAGGGCTGGGGTGGTGCAGAAAATTAGTTGTTAGGTACAGCAGAAATGCTATTTGGCAGTTGTGTGCTTATTTTGTAGGAAGCGTTGAGTAAGCGATTCCATAACAGGACAAAGGCCGGACCCATTATGGGGTCTACGAGGAGCTGAGCTGTCCACAGAAACTTTTTATTATTATTGCCGGCTGTCATCTTATGAACCAGTGTGTCACCCTAGTCATTAAATAAACCACCACCCAATGACAGGCTGTCATGGTAACAGCAAACAAAGGGTGCCCAAATGAAAACAGCAGAGTTAGGCATTACTGCAATGTTTGAATTTTGTGTGAAAATTTCAATGAGATGAGAGAAATGTCATTAAATTGGATGGAAAACATTTTCTCTGAATAGCGACATTGCTTCATTGTAGCCTCCAGACAAAAGAGGAGGGGTTTCCTTTAAGTCATTAGAAAATGAAAATGTTTCCCTCTCTGTCATGTTTCATTATTTCTACAGGAGACAGTCCTGAAAACTTTGGAAGAACAACACTGGCTAATGTTAGCGCAAAGTAAGTCTGAATGACAGTCATCTCATGAAATAGCACAGAACCATGAAAAACTGGACTTCGTTCAATCTACAACAGAGTTTTTGTGCCTCATAGGGACAGCTTTCTGTGGCTCCACAGCATCTTGGCTCTGGTCTACTTCATCATCACGTTGTTGTGTATGGCTCACCACTTGATACGGCTGGAGAACAGAGAAGATGAGAAGGTCTGTCACTGTCAAATCATATGGTTTAAACATCAAGGCCTGGCCATTTTTACACTGCAAACAATATCCTATAAAATCTCATCTTATTAAGTGACTTTTTCTTTTTCAGCGTTTTGGCAAGCTAATTAGGACTAAAAACAAAATATAGCTGACGCTGGTGGGAATGTCATTATAGTTTGGTTATAAACTACATTATGATAATTGTGTTGGATGAAAAGTTAATAGATCACCAAAGTGATTACAATTCATCCTGAGGGGAACATAAATGTGTGTTCCAGATTTAATGGCAATCCATCCAGTAGTTGTAAAGACATTTCACTCTGGACCACAAATGTCAACCTGCTGGTGGCACTAGGGGAAAAGTCAGAGGATCACCAACGTCATTAGGATACATCCTCTGGAGACAATGGATGTGTGCACCACATTTGTTCATGTATGTTGAGATATTTGAGTTTGAATCAAAGTGGTGAACCGAGAGGCCAGCATTGTCATCGATAGACTGTCCACTTAAGCATGATAAGACGGTGATTTTTTTGTTGTTGTTGCCGTTTGTTAAAGCTACTTCTCATGGTGGTTACGTTATGTGTTGCAGGTAGCCAGGACACTGATGATTACCTCCATACCAAGAGAGATCTCTGACCCAGGACTCATCACCAAACACTTCCAGTACACATGTGTTCTTCCCTTTTTATTGTTAAGTCAAGTTAAATGATGTTTGATTCATTTCACAAGGAAACCCTGACCATTTAACATGCACACTCTCATTGTCTTTATTACATCACCTCTTTTTGCTCCGTTAACTAGTGAGGCCTACCCCAGCTGTACTGTCACTGATATCCGTTTCTGCTTTGATGTCCACAATCTGATGAGGTTGGATTTAGAGAGGTACAGTAGCTACTACAGTTTTGAGCTACACACTTTGGAATCCGTGTGAGGCTCTTGCCTGAGGATACTGTGTTTTGCAGACGCAAGGCAATGAAAGGCAGGCTGTACTTTGCCACAAAGGCTCAAAAGGAGGGGAAGATCATGATCAAGACCCATCCGTGTGCTCAGATATTCTGCTGCAATATCTGTGGCTTTGAAAAGGTACTTTTTTATCATCATAATTGGGATTAGAAGGTGCTGCATAAAAAGTATGTTACCACTGGATGGCACTGCAGTCCAGAAGTAGATGCATGCAGCAACAAAATATATCCTGCCTCTGTAAATCTGGGGATCTCTGACAACTTTTTTTCTGCAGGTGGATGCAGAACAGTACTATAGCGAGTTAGAAGAAAAGCGGACAGACGAGTTTAATGCTGAGAAGAACCGCATCTCCATGAAGAGACTCGGCATTGCCTTTGTGACTTTTCGTGATGAGAGGATGACTGCTGTGTGAGTAAACAACAGAATGACATTGTGGTTTATGCCTGTCAGGTCCTCTCATCACATAAACCCTGTCAAAGCAGGGAGCAGCCATTAAATTTATGAAGTTGCATAAAAGGGGGCATTACTGAGTATTGATGCAAAACACTTGTTTTGTTTTTCAGCATTGTAAAGGACTACGGTTGTGTACGCTGCCGTCGCAGCCCTCAGCAGTCCAGCATCACCACTGTGGTGCAGTCGCATAAATGGGGGGTCAGCTACGCACCTGCTCCCAGTGACATCATCTGGTCAGTAATGAAATAATAATTTTAAGATTCTTTTTTGGGGAATATTTAGGCCTTTATTGACAGGACAGCTGAAGAAATTAAAGGGGAGAGAGGGGGAATGACATGCAGCAAAGGGCCGCAGGTCGGATTCAAACCCGGGCCCGCTGCGTTGAGGAGTAAACCTACATATATGGGCTCGCGCTCTACAAACTGAGATATCCGGGCACCCAACATTACTGGAACTTAAACTTTATTTTCCCTTGATTAGCCTCAAAGTCATCATTTTCTACACTGACAGCGTCATACTTTCTTAGCACTTATAACAAGGGAGATATCCATCTATCAATTATACTTATCATGTGCATGGTTGCAGGGAGCTGTAACCAATCCCATCAAGCAATCTATTAATCTAACCTGCTGCATGTCTTTGGACTGTGGGAGGAAACCGAAGCAACCCAACGTAGACACATATTTTGAGTGACTTATCCACTTTTACATGTCTTATGCATCATTCAGACACATTTCCCTGTAATTAACACTGACATATTTGGTATCCTAGAAAGCTCTGGATCGTGTCTAGACTTTAAGCCAAAGTTGTGTAAGCTGTAATTTTGTCAATGCAACATTAGCTTGTAATGATGGACCTCAAAGAGTCTATTTATTTAGACAAAAAGGTACATTATGGAAATTGTGCATCTTATCTTTTTCAGGGTAAATGCATTTGCATTTCTACAATATATTCATTGAGATCTGTGCTCTTCTTTGAGAAAATCTAAATAGTTAACAGCAACATTTAAGATGCATCAATATGTTTAAGAAGATTTCAACACCATTTAAAAAACTCATTCTCTATCCATGATTGGATTAGCTATTATGCATATTTCTTATCTTTGGAGCAAATGCAGCAGTCACAGTGAGATTATGTAACAAGTCAGTAATGCATACGTATGGGATATTAACCAAAGAGATTGTAGCGCTCACTGTTCATGCTTCATGCCTGACTGGCTGCAGAGGGTTTGTGTGTTGATGTGTTTTCTGCTATAACTAGACGACTGGAGCAGGTACTTTTGTTCTTTTATTAAAACTGAGCGCTGAAGTGTGCTGTTCCTAAACCCACTCTCCAGTTCAGTGCAGTGGAAACATGCTCACCAACTCTCATACAAGAGGCGACTGAGCTTGGCTATTTCAGGCTTATGTCAATACATACAATACAGGAGTGTCAGGGGAGAGTACTGTGTTAAATAGGCTGTCTGTCATGCTGGATTATTGTGAATTGAGGCTCATTATTTCTCCCGTCACCAGGGAAAACCTGTCAGTGTGCGGATCTCGCTGGTGGCTGCAATGCGTCCTCCTCAACATCCTTCTCTTCCTGTTGCTCTTCTTCCTCACCACTCCTGCCATCATCGTCAACACGATGGACAAGTTCAACGTCACAAGGCCTGTGGACAGTCTGCGGGTCAGAGTTTAATATCAAATTGAACTTTGTGACCTTAATGATACGTTTCAATCCTCTGTAGTTTTATTAATTCATATGTTTGCTGTCCAATTCAGAGCCCTGTCATTACCCAGTTCTTCCCAACCCTCCTGCTGTGGGCGTTTTCAGTGCTGCTGCCCTTTATCGTCTATTACTCAGCATTCTTTGAGTCCCACTGGACAAGGTACTCGCCAGCCATCGACCACCACTCTCCTCTTTCCTTTGAAATGGAATTGCCTTTCCTCAGCTTCTTTAAATGGACCCTTCATGTGAAGCTGTCTGTCCTCCTCTCAACTCTCAGCATGTCTTTTTTTCTTCATCTCAATTTTTTTTCCCTCTTTCACCTTGTTGCTCTTTTTACTCTCTCCCTCCCTCTCTGTCACTGTCCCTGCCCCATGATTCTGGGAAGGTTGTCATAGAGATCTCCATGTGTGGATAATGATATGCACAATAGTCACCATGCATAGGGGAACAACACATGGTGACAAGCAGGAGGAGGAGCAGAACAACTGTGCATAAGGAGACAACCTCACGCAGCACCTACGAGCACCCTTTCTGTACATAAGCACCCCCGCAAACATGTTCTGCAGGCGTGATGTGCGAAGGACCAAATGCAAATGAAGTGTTTACTGGAGTGAAAAGTGTAGTTTGTGCTGATGAACCCAACTGTTCTTTAAATGTAGAATCGGCTGACTTTACATTGTTTCACATTATGAATTAATTATGTTGAAGGTTACTGCGTAGATATGTTTTGTAACTAAATTTTTGATGCATAATAATGTTCTTACAATCCCATGTTATTCATTTAATGTCTCAGAACTGGTGAGAACCAAGTAACGATGCACAAGTGTTTTTTCCTGCTGGTCTTTATGGTCATCATTCTTCCTTCACTTGGTCTGTCCAGGTACACTTACAACACATCTACATACACAAAACAAACATATACAGTTTGCTTATATATTTACACATGTTTTTTGATTTTACATTTTAATTGTTTGGCTTTTATTTGATTATGTCTGTAGTCTGGACCTGTTCTTCACATGGCTTTTCGATGTCAACTTCCTGGATGAGAAGGAGGTCAAATTCCAGTAAGATTCTTCTTCTTGTTCAAATAAAAATGTACCTAAAGTATAATGACTCCTAAAAAGACAATTTGTTGGCATCCACACACTGAGGCTTCACTGTTTTCTGCGTGCAGGTGTGTGTTTCTTCCCGACAACGGTGCATTCTTTGTAAACTATGTGATTACATCCAGTCTGATTGGCACATCTATGGAGCTGCTTCGTATCCCAGCACTGACGGTGTATGCCGTCCGCCTCTGCTTTGCCAAGTCCCAGGCTGAGCGCATTCATGTCAAACGGGTCAGCTGAGCCTTTCATGCTCATCTCAGTGTTTTCATGTCAGATACATTAGATATGTTTTAAGATGCAACACTCTTACTGTGTTTGTGTTTTCATCTGCAGAGTCAGGCCTATGAGTTCCAGTTTGGCCTGGAGTATGCCTGGACCACGTGTATCTTTGCAGTCAGCATAACCTACAGTATCACATGTCCCATCATTACACCCTTTGGTGAGCAACATATAGGTTACTCTCTTTTATGCTCATCTACCTCTTCCTTCTTTCCACCTTCTGTCTTTCTTTGCAAGCACATCACTTTCCTTTGTGTGTATGTGTCGTCTCCCCTCACACTGTAACCTCACTCTCCTCCCCTGCCTGCCAGTCCGATGCAGACTGTGTGAATTTGCTGCTGTAGTCCCAGACACCCAGACACAGTGAGTTGTGAGCCAGACGCCCACTCTGCTCCTGTCTCTGCCCAAAGCTCACCAAGCTTCTATTTACTTCTGCAGTCAATCCTCAGTCCGAACAGACCATTTCATACTTACTACCCTGCTGTGTATTTTACCTGTGCTGTTTTCTGCAAATTTACATTTTTGTAAAGGCAGATCATCTCATTGGTTGAGTTAAACCTTATTGGGTGGAACCACAAAGAAGCAACACAGGATAATGACCTGAACAGCAAAATATTCAGTTGGAAAATAATTGGAAAATACTTGTTTTTAAGCCTTTTTTTTTTTTTTTTTTTAATCAAGCCATATTGTAGCCATGTCACAATAATTGACAATTACAGTCAACTTTGCATTGATCCTTATATATTCACTGTTTGAGGCCCTAAAGCCTTATGTGTGGAGTTTGGTGGAGGTTGGGAGGTTGGATAGAACAAAATATCACTATGATGTTAAAGGACCATACCAGGTTTTTTAACTTTTCGCCCATAATCAATAATACTGCTGTCCATTTTCCACAGGTTTCTGTAGTGTTTTAGATATTTTTATGTGTTTTCCCTGCATCTCTAGGCCTGCTCTATGTGATCCTGAAGCACATGGTTGACCGATACAACATCTACTATGCATACGTTCCCACCAAGCTCAGCCAGCGGATCCACAGAGCAGCCATCAGCCAGGTCATCCTGGCTCCCATCCTCTGCATGTTCTGGCTGCTCTTCTTCTCTATGCTCAGATTAGGTACTTTATCACTTTTCACTTTGTATCCTGATACAGTTTCTGTAACTGTCATTGTATTGAGAGTGTGACCACATCATATCTTGCAATCTCCCTTTACTGTCATAGGTCCGGTACATCCCATCACCCTCTTCACCTTAGTGTCCCTGATCTCCTGTATTGCCTTTTCTCTCTTCCGCTTGTGCCTTAGGAAGCAACCAGACAAGTCGACAAGCTACCAGGTCAGCTCATAACTCACACAACTAAGTTCAGCTGGAGATGCAATATTGAATGAATGGTATGCATTTTCTTGGTTTCAGATGTCTGATCAGCCAGCAGAGGGGACGTTCACTGATGGAGACAGGAGTACTGTGACATCCACCACTGCCTCCAGTGTACAGTATTACTTTTTTCTCGTATTAGCCTGAAAGAATACTATTAAACATATCTTACAGGTTCATATTATTTTTGGCCTAAATACTTTACTGAGTGATCTTTCACATGATCCTTCAAAGCATCTGTCCAAAAACTGGATTTATGTTTGCCATTTAATTTGTTTTTTAGACTGGATTTAGGATTAATTTGAACTCAGTTATTAATTTGTTCAGATGTTAACTTGGTGCAAGTATTTACATCTTAAGTGTAGGGTGGTCAAACAAACCCAAATTTAAAACATACTTTCATCTCATATACTCCCCGTGAATTGAATGATTTACTGTGTGACACTATCATTAACTATATCTGATCTTCCTCCCCCAGCTGTTTGTGGCGACCGTGCTGCTGGAGCCAGAGCTGGCTTTGACTCCCATGCCCTCCCCTGCCCACCACAGCTACGGAGCCATGGCTAGCTCCCAGAGTACAAGCCACGGCCCAGAGGAGGAAGAGGAGTGTGAGGAAGGCCACGCCCAGACCCATGAGACTGTGCTCCAAGACCCACCAGACCCCTACTGCTCCAGCCCGCTCATGGACAGCCATGTGGGCTTCCAGTAACACCAATTCCCCCAAGCTGAGTCTTTGTGTCCTTCACCTGGGGAACACAGATTGCTAAATGCCACAATGCCCTATTTTTGTGTCGGATCTCAGACTCCAACTTAGCTGCTTCAGACCCTGAGACCAGACTTGGCTTGTTAGAAAGAACAAACCTTAGAGGAAAGAATACAGGAGCAGGATCCATGCAAACATCACTATAAATATATAGACAGCAGTTTGACAAAACATCTCCTGAACCTGTCTCGTGGAATTATTTTAGTTAGTTTAGTAAACTATTGGATGCTCCGTGAAAGGGATTCCAGCTTCTTCTATGGCTTCATTTGCAAGTTAAAAAGGTTAAAAGTAATGAAAGTGACTGGGGTGGGATTTCCCTTTGGGCTGCTATCAGAGATAGTCTGTCCATCCTGTGCCACTTGAACATGAGTGGAGGTGAAAGTTCCCATCAGTGTGGGTGGTGTGAGCAGGCTTGCCCCAGCAGACTGACAGAGTGGTCTGGGCACGGGTGATATCTCAGCGACAGAGCTCAGGGAGGATGAGGGTGAGGGCAGCTAGTTGTGAAGCCATCTGCAGTGAGAGAGCAGACAGACGGAGCAGGGCCGAATGTAACTCCGACATGTACTATAATATATGTACAGTCTCTCCAAGAAGGCACAAGCAGTTCAGACCATACCTGAAGCTTATTGTAACTATTATCAATTTAAGGTTGCTATTTTTGCTACAGAATTTTTGGTGTCATTTATATTGTGCTATGGGTTTGGGGCTTTGGCTACTGGGGATTGGTTAAGGATTTGCAGAGCTGTCCTGTCTTAATCAAAGTATTCTGTCATTAGGCTGTTTTGACTGTGTATGTGATTCTTCTCAATTTCTTTTATTTATTGATTGACATTTGGAATATGCTAGTTTGCTTTCTTCTCATTTAACTCTCGGCAAGAAGGCAAATACGTTTATTTCCCAAATTCTAGAACATTTTGAAAATATGACATAGAGTCTACTTTCTCTCATTACAACAAAACAATATTGAAATCTCTTAAGGAATTTCAGTATTTCAATTACGTGACATACTGTGTTACTACTGAGGCCATTATAGTAAATAATAATAATAATAATAATAATAAAGCGTTACCATAATGGCTCAAAATCGTTTCTTGGTATTTGTTTAGTGTTGGTCACAGTTCTGTGATGAAAATTAATTGATAAAAATGTTTATTTATGTCCCAAATACAAATTGTAATAATCAGGCACCATCAGACTGTATCTATTCTGTGTGACACTCCACTGCATGTTGGCTGTGTTGTATAAATCAGTTATGCATTTCCATTCTTATCCATAAGATCAGGTTTCACACGTGCTAATCTCATTGTTTTACCATCAGTCTGTATGTTTGCATGTTTTGTATTGTGGGGTTATTTTTATTTCCTTGTGGAAGGATGAATGTTTTTTCTTCTCATGAAACTGAATGTTAGCTGATTGTAGTTTGTTATTTATGTCTCTTTCTGTGCCTTGAACAAACACTCCCTTTCGTGTGACAATCCAGCATGACCAAAAATATGCTGCATGGACAGAAAACTATAAAGCAAAGAAACATTGAAGAGATGAAAACAGAACAACAACAAACACAAAAACAACCCAGAGTAGTGATTTTCATTCAACAGTCATTTGGTAGTTAGTCAACAGACAGGCAACGGACTCATTCCACTCAAATATTGACAAAACAATCTTCACACAAGGTCCACTTACCACCATTTTCTGGAGCTTTCGACCATATAAAATGGCCTTCATCTGCAGATTGGTTTGTTCAGATGTCATAGACTTGCAGCTGGTAAAACATCCCACTCTTCTCTGCATGTTTGGGACTTTTCTCTGTGTTTTAAAGTTAATTCATGACTATGTTGAGAAAACAACTACTCAATCAAACTCCACTTACTTGCTTTTTCTAGAGCTTTTAAGAGTAAACTAAATGATTGTCTACAGATCAAACAACTGAACAAAGTTCAACTGCAGATGAAGACCATATGATGGGATCTAAAGTCCTGGAACAAGCAAGTACGTACATTTTTAAGGTCAAGAACTGTCAAGGTTAAAACTAAGCTAACTTACTGTGTGTCTCTACGTCACAGCAGTTCCATCGCTTTTTTAAAGATGTTTTGTATTGTGTCTTTGTTGCTGCGTTGTTGTTGATATCAATTAATATATTTTTGGTTCTAAGATGTTGCCTTCTTTGATCATACAGATTATCGAAGAAGTATGACCAAGTTCTCTGTAGAGGATAAAAAATCTTTGAAAGTTGTTAATCCAGTGTCATTCCCTTGTATATGAGTTCTCTTTAGGCCATTTTAATTCTAACATATATTTGATTAACAGTCAAATACTGTCGTGTATTAGTTCAGTAGATTTTCTCTCAGAACAGCTGTAAAGCTTATTGTTGTTCAGTCCTGTTGTTTTAGTCCATTTTGTGTTCTGTATGAGAGGATTTATCATAGTTTAATCATGGAAAATCATAGGTCTGTGATACAATTTTTCTTCAGCTGTACTTTCATAAAACCTATTATTATTTGTATTGCATACAATGATATGTATTAGCTCCATTTTACAAGGACTCCAACTGTTTTAATGCTGTATAAAACAGATGTAAGCCAACAGCAGAGAGAGAACGAAGTGGTCAGTGCAGAGAATTAAAAAACATCAAAGCGCATCTCAAAATGTCTGTCTCTGAACTATCAAGATGTCCCGTGGGTTTCTCTTGCAGAAGCTTGTTACACAGATCATTAAACATACTTTCCTTTGAAAAATACAAAATAAAACATATTAGGGTATTCTTAGCTCTAATGACCATGCAAGGAGTGATTGTCCCTTTTCATGCTTAACTAGTTTATTGTATCCTGTCAAGTCTGTACATATACTGTCGGGTTGGCCATCAAAGGTCTATTTGGAAGTAAATTAGCTTTCCACATGTCTACCGGTTTTTGCTCTTGTTTATAAAATGTATCTCATAAGTACTTTATTTCATACAGTATGTGAGCCTGCTGTAAATGGCGGTTGTTATATCTCCAAGAAGGTTGAGGTTTTAGGACAGACTGCGTTTGAGATTTATCTCTGTCAGACTAACGAGTTTTCATCTGTCAAAAGTGAAGTGCTGTGATCTGAAATTAAAATTAATTCAGCTCAACCCACTCATCTTGTGCCATGAACTCCTTATTGCTCTCCTCTACTGTGGTCTATGATGAAGGGTTTTTTTGAGAGGCAGTGAGTCACACTCCATGTGGTTAGTAGTAGTGCAAGAGTGAATGTGCACAGTATGTCTTCAGGAAAGGTGCATAAGTATATTGCATATACTGGTGACTAATGTTAGACCATTGAAAGGAATTGTTTACATTTTGGAAAATATGTTGATTAATATGCTTTCTTGCCAAAACATTGATGAGAAGATTGGTACCAGCATCATATCTGTAGCCTATGTTAAATATGAAGCTACCACATGCAACCAGTTATCTAGATCAGCATAAAGAGTGGAATCTAGCCTGGCTT
Organism: Etheostoma perlongum; assembly: GCA_026937815.1. NCBI lineage: Eukaryota > Metazoa > Chordata > Actinopteri > Perciformes > Percidae > Etheostoma > Etheostoma perlongum. The sequence goes on along the minus strand of CM049390.1, from coordinate 11,713,315 downwards.
TGCAAAGGTAATGAAATTTGCCTATCAGCCTCTCTAAAGCTCACTAATTAACACATTTCTGGCTTGTTTAATCAGTATAAAAACCAGAACCCTAACTCTGCAATAAAGAAAATAAGCATGTTTCCCAAAATGTCTAACTATTCCTTTAAAGTCTGACAAAGTGCACTACTAAAGACAGTAATTCCCTTGATCAAACCGTCTCTCCAAAGATAATCACAGACCAGATTTAACCAAGCTGGGGAGAGGTGGTTAATAAATGTAGGTGCATGTTAGCTTAGTGTTTGAAGCAGTGTGTCTGCATACAAACTAGCCTCGGGACAAGCCTGTACATACTACAGGTCTCATTGGTCGCTGAAGCCCCATCTGAGGGTGGATGGGGCAGTTAATTGTATGAGCATCTGCTTTTATCCAAAACACATTGGGAAGAGTTAGCACCAAAGTAGCAATGGTAGTTGTTGTTCCAGCAGAGTGGTGCACTAGTAAGTTTTTTTTCAGAGAAACATCTCACACTTACTGGATGGATGTTATTTTTCTGCAGTAAAAGGGTTTGTAAGATAACATCACAAGATGCCTGCCATTATATACAATGCTTCTTTGTTGCCAAGAGTTCCTGAAAGAAGAAAGAAAAGTCCCTGACATTTCCCCTGTCACCCATGGCAACTGAACATGCTTCTCAGTGAAAGGTGAATTCCTCTGGGTGCGTGGCCCGTTGCCTTTCTCCTGCCCAGATGCTTAGAATAGTAAATGTCTCTGCCTCCTGCAGCCAACATATTTCCACTTCCATATGGGCAATGCAAATGTTGCTTAATAAGTTGGTGTTGTTTAGTATTTACATTATATATATATATATATATATATATATATATATATATATATTTATATTGTATATACAGTGAGGAAAATAAGTATTTGAACACCCTGCTATTTTGCAAGTTCTCCCACTTATAAATCATGGAGGGGTCTGAAATTGTAAGTGCATGTCCACTGTGAGAGACATAATCAACACAAAAAAAAATCCAGAAATCACAATGTATGATTTTTTCACTATTTATTTGTATGATACAGTTGCAAATAAGTACTTGAACACCTGAGAAAATCAATGTTAATATTTGATACAGTAGCCTTTGTTTGCAATTCCAGAAGTCAAACGTTTCCTGTAGTTTTTCACCAGGTTTGCACACACTGCAGAAGGGATTTTGGCCCACTCCTCCACACAGATCTTCTCTAGATCAGTCAGGTTTCTGGGCTGTCGCTGAGAAACACGGAGTTTGAGCTCCCTCCAAAGATTGTCTATTGGGTTTAGGTCTGGAGACTGGCTAGGCCACGCAAGAACCTTGATATGCTTCTTACAGAGCTACTCCTTGGTTATCCTGGCTGTGTGCTTCGGGTCCTTGTCATGTTGGAAGTCCCAGCCTTGACCCATCTTCAATGCTCTAACTGAGGGAAGGAGGTTGTTCCCCAAAATCTCGCAATACATGGCCCCGGTCATCCTCTCCTTAATACAGTGCAGTCGCCCTGTCCCATGTGCAGAAAAACACCCCCAAAGCATGATGCTACCACCCCCATGCTTCACAGTAGGGATGGTGTTCTTGGGATGGTACTCATCATTCTTCTTCCTCCAAACACGGTTAGTGGAATTATGACCAAAAAGTTCCACATGACTTTCTCCTATGACTCCTCTGGATCATCCAAATGGTCATTGGCAAACTTAAGACGGGCCTTGACATGTGCTGGTTTAAGCAGGGGAACCTTCCGTGCCATGCATGATTTCAAACCATGACGTCTTAGTGTATTACCAACAGTAACCTTGGAAACGGTGGTCCCAGCTCTTTTCAGGTCATTGACCAGCTCCTCCCGTGTAGTTCTGGGCTGATTTCTCACCTTTCTTAGGATCATTGAGACCCCACGAGGTGAGATCTTGCCTGGAGCCCCAGTCCGAGGCAGATTGACAGTCATGTTTAGCTTCTTCCATTTTCTAATGATTGCTCCAACAGTGGACCTTTTTTCACCAAGATGCTTGGCAATTTCCCTGTAGCCCTTTCCAGCCTTGTGGAGGTGTACAATTTTGTCTCTAGTGTCTTTGGACAGCTCTTTGGTCTTGGCCATGTTAGTAGTTGGATTCTTACTGATTGTATGGGGTGGACAGGTGTCTTTATGCAGCTAACGACCTCAAACAGGTACATCTAATTTAGGATAATAAATGGAGTGGAGGTGGACATTTTGAAGTCAGACTAACAGGTCTTTGAGGGTCAGAATTGTAGCTGATAGACAGGTGTTCAAATACTTATTTGCAGCTGTATCATACAAATAAATTGTTAAAAAATCATACATTGTGATTTCTGGATTTTTTTTTTTAGATTATGTCTCTCACAGTGGACATGCACCTACAATGACAATTTCAGACCCCTCCATGATTTCTAAGTGGGAGAACTTGCAAAATGGCAGGGTGTTCAAATACTTATTTTCCTCACTGGTTGTACTTTAAGTTAGAAGTGACAGACAGCTCATTCCCACTGTTGTTGTTTTTGTTTGCAGGCTTGTGTTGCAGACTCCAGCAGCTATCAGAGCCAACCTTATTAGCCGGAGCCTGTACGCAAAGTCAATGTCCAATCTTCACTCGCCTCCACAGTATGATTTAGAATGAGTGAGTGATTGAGCAATGCTTTGCTTCCCGCCATCATCCCAAACAAATGCACACACATGCACACACAAACACACACTCTGGATGATCACTTAACAGTTGCCATGACAACATTCAATACCCCTTCATTCCAAAACACATTGCAGACTTTCTTAAAATAATGTGTTGTCTTTTTTCACAGACTCCTCTCCAGACGACAACAGCCTTCAGAGCAAATCCTCGTACACTACAAGGTAAGACTGTAGAACTATAGGTACTGATTAATGAATTACCACAAGGGAAATAAACACTTAAGGTATTTTAGTAAGTAGCTTTTTCAATTAAGTTGCAGCCTAAACATTGGTTGGTGACCTAAGTGGAGGTCAGGTTAGTATCCATGAAGCCCTGTTACTGTTGTTCTGTAGGCTGAAGCGAGACATGGAGGATGGAGCCAACATAAATACAACAGACTCTTAGTAGGACAGTGAGAGTGAGGATACTGTTGGGTGTGCAAAGACAGATTAAGGCCATGTCAGCCTCTGCCCCAGCACCAGAACAGACAGCCAGCTCATGGATGTGACTTTTACAATGATACAAGCAAATTGTATATATGCGAGAAATGCGTATGCAGATAACTCATTACAACAACCTTCCCTTCTCCACTTCTCTCATTATGGCTTACCCTACAGGACACACACACACACACACACACAAACTGATATTTAAGCGGGAACATGTCCAAACATCTATAAAGATTTTGTTTTTGTTTTTGGAGGAAAATAAAAACAAAATGTCAAATTTGTTTAATGTGAAATTTTGTAAATGACATTGTGCAGTTGCATGAGTAAGTGGGCTGATGTGCCTGTAGTCACCCTCGTCTCTGTAGCCAAGGGCGATGAGCCATTTGTCGCTTGGATCTTATGTAACGCAAGGGGATGGGCTGTCAGTGGGAAGGAAATCAGCCATCATGTCATTGATTTCAAACGCTGACCATTGTGTTGTAACCATTATCAGTCTGTGACAAACAACCTTAGAGCAAGAGGAAAACACACTGACCTCATTAAGCATTTAAATATCCACAGATCACTTTATTTAGTATCAAGTAAGCACACAACATGTTTTTTTCAAAGGATGGAATCCAGTTTACAAAGAGTGTGCATTCATTTTAATCATACTGTGCATTTTTGGTTGAAGGATAACTAGGTGAAGTCATCGCTGTTCATTAGCAGCTGATATTGATGAGGTAGACAGTGACACACCCAATATGTACAGAGCTGGATGTTAACGGGATAACATGCCAGTTATTGGTCATGCCTGCTAAAAAGACCTAAGGTCAGGTAATTGAAAACAGAGATGTGCGAAGAACAACCTGCATGGGGCTGAGTACTGATACTAAGAAAAGAATCACTATAAATACACCACATACACAGTCAGTTACAGACTGAACGGGGGGGTTCAATAGAAAACTGCTTTTATCATTTTCTGTAAGGATTGCACATTTTGAACTTAATATGTATCTCTATTCCTTTTGATTAAATAAACCTGATTAAAAGCAGAACATTTGGGTTCATTAACTGGATATCCAAATAAGATAATATATCTGGAGGATAAACTGTATGTCACATTTGAAAAATAAATCAAATCAATTCTATTTAACAACACATACATTTCATAATATAAAAATAAACTTTATAAATGTAAACTCAGACTAAAGCGATAATAACCACATATCAGCAGCTTGGATTTACAGTTATATGGTATTATTATCTAATACTTGGCGCACTGTTGCTAAGTTACTTGGCATAATGACCATGAATGTCAATAACAGCTGAGGATGGTACATACAGAAACAAAATCATCATCAATTAAGTTTGTCTTTGTTTCATAATCCAACATATATGTTCACTCCCATGCAGAAGCTCTGTGTTGGAGAAACACAGGCCACTCTGCTGATCTTCACATCCAAAGCTGAGGTAATACTACGTTTGTAGCCACAACAACACAATTAATATGCATTACTGAGATAAGCGATTACAAGAGAGAGAGAAAACTACTTTACACTTACAATGACTGGAGACTGAGATCCAAGGAACAAAGATGCCCTTTACTCTAATGTAAAAAGTCAACATAACAGTCTATTAGTTTAGAGTTTAACAGTTAGCTGAAGCCTATTGAAGTAATCACAATCTCTAATGAGGAGGGCATCACACACCATGTTGAGTAAGGTGCACATGGACACCTTAACAGTCAAAGATCTCTGAGGAGACCTATCAGAGAGTATAACAGTTCTTGTCAATATCTATTGAATATCATTTTTAATTAATAGGTCAGACAACAAAGTCACACACTAAAGTAGGTGTAATGATGTTAAATATCAATAGAAAACACAGTAATGATTATGACTAAGGTGATAGGATTTTTTTCTGTAAAATCACATTGCTTTGTCCAAAAACCTTTAACATATTATGTAAAATATCACTGTGTTCCAGTTAGATAGAGAGCTGCCGTGCTGGCCACAGTAACCATCACAGTTTGAGTAGAGTGTGATGCCTAAATATAATATTTAGTATTGTACAACTGTGCAACTCTTTTAAGATACGTCACAAAGACCACTACCGTCATTGTTATTTATGTAGATACTGTATATCAAAGCCATTATATACAAAGAGAGTCAACAGTTATCCTGTTGCTTTTACTCAATGTGAGGCGATCAGATTACAGGTCCAGGCTTAGAAGAACCAAAGCAGGCTGGCTCAGATCCTCACGTCTGTACAGCAGCATTGTCTGGTAGCTAAACATCCTCAGTAAAGAAAATAAACTCTGCAATTGGTCGATCCAACAGTAAAGTGTACCCACACCACACATTCGCTATGCTATGTGACCTCACTCCCAGAGCAAATGTACAGCCACCAAAGCCACAATGCTGCAAGTTATGCAACCTTATTCCATGGCAACCATGTTGAGTGATTTGACAGCAACTGCTCAGCAACTCCCAGTCCCACTCAGTCGGCCTTGTCCTCCCCGTTCTCGGCCCAACCTCGGCTCATGGCTGCTACCACGATGCTGTACATGTTGAGCCAGGCTTGACGCAGCGGCGCCGTGTAGGCCTGGCCAAGACTACACTGCAGCATGTAGAGAAGGGACTCACCAACCATCTAAAAAGCACACACACACAAAACATGTTTTTTCACAGCTCATTCACTTGTGAAATTGCTTTTTGAGAATTGCGCTATGAACTGTTGATCCTACAGCAAATGACTGTGTGTTGACTCCCACTGCCTGATGCTTCCTCCCAAGGTTGAACAGAAAGTCCTCCAAGGTGTGAAGGTCATCCAGGTGGCTGACTGCTGCATCAATCACAAGCATCACCTGGGATCACGTGCACAGATACATGTAAATACACAGAGTGTTCACAACTGTGGACAAGTACAAACTGTATGCTCGTAGTGGTGATGGCAGTGAACGGAGCTCACCTTGGTGACATGTTCCAGGAACTCAGGGCTGGAGAGGCAGTCTTGTGAGGAGCCACAGTTTGTAGTGTAGTGGAAAAGAGTGAGGAGTGATGGGTCCAGCTCAAACAGCCTACCACAGACAAATACCACACTATTCTATAGGTGTATACACACAGCTTGGCTTGCCAAACATCCACACAGACACAAAATCAATCTATAAATAATACATCTACAAATCTTTCCTGCTAGTCTCTGATTTACAGGCAGCTGTCTCAAAGTAAATTCTGGATTATTGCAGTCTGTCGCCAAGCAACAAGTCAATCTTCCGGTCTCTGCATAGTGAAAGTGTTCAGCGAAGGATCTAGCTTGATTCTCTCTCTCTCTACACTGGTGTTACATATTCACAAATACATATTCCTTACACTATAGCAATTAAGTAACAACACAAAAAACAGCAGAATACTATAATTTTTGGTTAACGTGTCGATGAAAGGATAACTGCACAGAATACAATGTTTTCTTCTCTTACAAGTCACTTTACTGTCTAATTCCATTTGAATCATGCAGATTGTGTAAAATGTTACCTGGAAAACATGATGACACCATGAGGAACTTTGTTTTTGCCCAGGCTCTCCCAGCTGCCTCGTATCAGTTCCTTCTCTTTCCCTGACAGCTTCTCCATCCTTTCTCAGGCTGTAAACACGAGGCAAGTTTTTCTAGAGGGGAAACACACAACTCCTCTAAAGGACAAGAAGGCTCAGTTGAGCAAAGCCATTTAATTCAAATTAATCCACAGACGAAATGTCTGCCAACCCACCTGAAAAAACGAAGTGGAGCATCAAGTGAGTGTAACACAGCTCATTTGTCAGTAATGTTTCAGATATAAAGAGGGGGTATACAGTAGCAGGAGTTAAGATTCATAGGCGGAGATACACAAATATACTGTACCTTCTTGAGGTCAGTCTTCTCTCTGAACTTCTGCTGGTGCCGGGCTGAGGGGTCTGTCTGTGTGCATGAGTGTATGTGTGTTTGTGTGTGTGTGTGTGTGTGTGTGTGTGTGTGCAGGCAGTAGTCTTGCCTCACACTCTGGTGCACTGGCTCTCTCTTTCCCCAGCCCCACGGTTTAGTCAGCGAGACAAGTTCTGCCACGCTCTTATCTGTCACACTGGCTGCTATCTCTCTCCCCTTCCCGTTAGCCTCTTGATATGCTCTCTCTCCAGCACTGGGGATATTATTCATGCCACTGAAGAGGAAAAAGAGGGATCTCTCTCTTCTGCTCCAGAGAAGGCTGCAGCAAGCTACAGCTCCTCCTGCAGGTGGACCAAGGACTAAAACATACAGAGACTATACATGCACTGCACACAACTCTGCACGCCTAACATACACTGCACTGCAAAAAATACTTGGCCTTTGCACTATTACTTTAAAAACTCAAATAAACAAGAAATTAAGATGAAAATTAGAATAGGTGTAATTGCTGATGTTTTGAGGCAGATCAATGTAAAGGCTCAGTAAAAACAGGTTTGAATCAAAAAGCACAACCCCGAGACCAGGACGGTAACATGAAAAGTTCAAGTTTACTCCAGGTTGAAAGGCAAAAGTAAAAAAAAATAGAAAAATAAAAATAAAAAAAGACAGGCAGACAGGCAGACAGGCATGTGAGATGAGGCAAACTTATCCAACAGGGAATCAGGCTAGAAAGCAAGAGTCCAAAAGGCAGGCAGAGGGGTCATAAAAGTCAGACCGGTTGGACAAGGAAGCACAATAGATAATCTAGCGGGGAATGAATGGAAGTAGGCTGCTGTATAAGCTACTGGGCTGATGAGGAAGATGAAGCAGATGTGTATGTGGGCAGGAGAGCTCAGGTGATGGGGAATGGCGGGAACACAGGAGTTACTGCAGAGCAAGTGGGAGTGGCGGGATCTGTAATGTCAGCAGAGTATGTATATTGCAGGGGAGGGAAAGCAGACAAGGACAAATGTGAGGCGAGGAATTTGCTGGCATTGTGACAGTGAAGTCCATTTTAGGCCTATATCATCTATTCTAGAGTGTTTCTTTAGCTGCCTATATTTGCAACCTGTGGATTTACATTTTTATATTTTACAGTGGCTGGAATAATAAAAGACCTGAACGCACCACCTTGGTGAAATTATATTGTTCATCTGCTAAGTTGAACCACTCCTTAAACAGTGTGATAATAACATTCCTGCGACCAAGTGCTTTAACCTGTCATTAATCTAAATGAGATGTGTTTGTTGCTTCTCTCAGCTACCGTTTGTTTAAATAGATGTTGCAGGTGTCTCACTGGGATATTATCTAACAGGCTGGGAGATATTTCAGCGCTGCACCGCGGGAGTCAGAGGTCCAAAGCATTTTCCTGAGGGACTACAAGGCAGAGTGGGGAGGGATAAACTGTTTCCATGACAACCTGACAGCATGGAGCCCTTGAAGCTCAAGAAAGGGACTCTGTGATTATTCATCACATCTATAAGTACTATGTGCAACATTTTGGCTTTTCTACTTTTATATCTTTTTTTAATCATGCAACATTATTATTAATCATATGGTTATTTCAATACAGTCAAGGTGAATACTGTTAGTCACCTTTTTCTGCCATTCCCTGTAGAAATGCAGTCCAGCAGCACATAATTATATTGTAATTGTATGAAAAATATTGGACTCTTTCAAACTAAATTTCAAACTACACTAAGCATTAAATAGTGTAACCTTAAGATGAAATACCTTTTTAATGATGTCGTAATCTGAACTGACCCAGTGAGTGGCCTACAGAAAGTAACTATATGGTATATGGTCTTCAAGACCACTACACATTATGATTATATACATATTCAGACATTCCCATGTGGTCTGTTAGTGAAAAATGATTTCTAGAATTCCTGGCAGTCAGCTGTCTAAGCACAGGCTTACAGCGGAGGCCAGTGTACAAGCGTATTTGATGTGGGTCTATGGGCTTGGAGCAGACCACTGAACTGGTTCCTGTAAATGCAGTTGGACAGTGAGGGCTGTTTATTTAGGTGGCAGTGTGGCTGTAGAAATAACTGGGAACTTTAACCCAGCCATCTGAAAAAAAGGCCAATAGCAATTGCTTGGTGTCCTTACAGGACCTGTATGAATAAAGAAATATATGTTTATTCAGTTTTTTAACAAAACTTTTTTTTTAATACAACTAAAAGCAAAACAAAATTATATTTCTCACGTTATAATAATCTCACGGTATAATAATTGTTTTAATGGCTATTGGAAGATTCTTGATTTAGAGTGCAAATCACAAATTAATGTTACAGACACAGTGGTCTCAACTGGTGTCCTCATTTTGTTTTTGAACTGTCGATTCTGGTAACCAAGTGGCCATCATCCTCTAAATTACAGTGTTCATATTCCTTAGCAAAATTATTGTCATAAACCAAAAGTAGTTTTTTTTATTTTCATTTTTATTATTTGCTTGTCATGTAGACTGTATAGATATATCTTTAAAGCATATACTGTACAATATAACATATTTCCATGACTTATATACAAATACAGTTCTATAAACCTTCTCCCAGTTGTAATCCCTAACATTTGTGATTGTAAAGTCCAGATGTTTTGTCATTTCATAATTTGTAGTTTCACATCTTAAACTATCAAATGCTTGGTGCGGATAGTTAGCCATGACATGAATCATTTTTGAGGACAGTGTTGTTTTCTAGCGGAGAGGCCATAAAAAACTCTGCCGCCTGAACCTTTTTGATCATGGCATTTCTTCCTCTTTGGACTTCACGCTCTTCTCTTCCACATCTTCAATTTTCTCCCCGTCGTCTACATTTTCTTCCCTAAATCAGACATGTTGGGTTAGAAAATGACTATATTGTAATTACATCGAACTTTTACTTGGCTACAGTATTTGTCCCTCTTTACTAAAGACTGCAGGGCAAGCTCAGAAAATTATGTAATGTAATATGACCAAACCACATGAAGTCCTTGGCTCTCCAGCACCAGTGCTATTCACAGTAGTGGATGAACAAAACATAAAAGTTCTCACTCTGCATATATGCTGTGAATGTCGTTCTCACTGCTGTGGTTCTCGTCTGTATCCTCCTCGGATCTGGATGATGCTCCTTCAACTCCTTCTCCATTTTCTTCAACAAATAGCTCTTTCAGGCCAGCTTTCTTCAGCTTGTTCCTGTATGTCTGCTCGGCGTAAGACTTTGCATTTTTCTGTCAGTAAAATAAACTCAATGTTATGCTGGAGGGGGCACGTCATTTACAATGTGATGTCATCTTCTAAGCTTAATACGTATGTCACTCACCTGTTTCACCCGTTCGAACAAATAAGGGCGTTCGCTAACTCGTGCCTTCATGTACCGTAACTCCCTCATGTATTCTTTCATCCTTTGTTGGTCAGCTTCCCTTCATGTTAGAGAAGATTATAGTTTGAGCTACTGCGGCAGGCGTGTGTGGTTGTTGTGATGCGAGTTGCAAAAGTTACAATATTGGACAATGAACAGCCTCACTTGACCAGTACTCACCGATGGTGCTTTAATTTGTCATTACACACTTCTTCCAAGCTGCTGTGTGGGTCCAGCAACTTCGCATGGAGTGTGACTGTCTTCTTCATGGCCTGGGACCTCATTTGGTACTTCCTCAACCAGTCAACGCTCTCTTGATTCTTGCTATCCCTCATCTCCATTGACTTTCTGTGAAGGTACAAATATTCTACATGTCACAGGATTTAAATGTTTAGTGTATAGAAACTATAAAGAGGAAAAAAAATTCCTACTCATGCCAAAATAATCCAAGTTACCTGATGGCCATACAGCGCTTTCGTGCAGCATCTGTGATGTATGTCGGGAGTGTGTCTGCAGACAGTGATGTTAAGGCCCCAAGGGACTTGCTTCTGCTGAGATTACTTATTTGTGGTACCTGTAGATTAGGGGGAAATATATACAGTATGTATATATATATATATATATATATATATATATATATGCTCTAGTCCATGTATGTTTTGTTCCAGTAGCCCATTTCTCATCAGGTTGCCCTGGTTCCTAGCAATTTTGAAAGAGGAACTGGAAAAGATGTGGAAAGTAAGAGCAACAGTGGTGCCAGTGACCCCCAAACTGGGAGAGTGGCTCCAGCAGATTCCAGGTAAAACATCAGAGGTCTCTGTCCAGAAGAGTGCAGTCCTAGGATCAGCTAAGATACTGCGCAGAACCCTCAAACTCCCAGGCTTCTGGTAGAGGACCCGAGCTTGAGGATGACATAGGGGGATTTTTTTTTTTATATATATAGTTTAATCAGAGGAATGTGCCCAAAAATGTCTGACATGGTTCATAAAATAGATCTCTGGTGATTGTATAATTTTGGGCAAAGCCAGAAAATATATGAAAGAAAGACAGGAAGGAACTTTCACTGATCACAAGGTTCATTTTACCGCTTTGGATTAGTGTAAATTACTGTTATGCTTCTTTCTACTAGTACTCTGTAATGCCCTCCTGTGAATCATCCACCCAGACAAATTTCTATGAAAATATATAGGGATTGTCTTGTAAAATATGTATTTAATCCCATAAAAAAGCTGGAGAAATGGTACTTGAATTTAACTTGATAAATTATGTGGTGGAGAAAGTTTGAAATACAACTGTTGAAAGGAGGGAAATATTCCCTTTCTAAAGAGGGCCCACTGTACATATTTTACATAGCTTTACTGTTCCACAACTGAGGGGACTGGTCTGAACGGCCTCACAAAATATCACATAAGCCACACAAGAACTTAACCCATACAATAAATCTTTCACCATCAAACAAAATACTTCACAATATCCAGAATAGAAAGTCAAATGTGACCAGGTCAAAGTAATTTGTCACGTTATGAAATAAACACTTGAAGTGTTGAAGGACCACAGAAGTATTGTACAGTTGGCAAACACTGTAGGGTAAACATCTGTTGTTATTAGGCCAGTTATTCTACATCTGGTGCAATCATAGTGATATGGCCTTTTAAACGAGCAAGGATTTAGGCAATCAGCACTGTTCGTCATCTCTAAAACATTGAAGTCTTTAAGGAAGGCTAGTGGTTTCCTATCAGCCTTAAAAAAAGAGAAGAGTATCTTGACAAACTTGACAAAGTGGTGGGTGGATATGTCTCGAGCCATGCATCAAACAGAGTGTAAAACTAAAATGTGAAACCATCTGGGCAATAGAGACACTGGCTCTTCAAGACAGGCATTGTTCTTTACATTTTATTCATGTAATATTTTGGCAAATATTGGTAATTCATTCTTAGACCTTAGCCTACCATAGTTAGGCAGGTGATTAATGAAATGCATATAAACAAAATCAAAGGATACAATTTTAAAAAAACAGGAACTAAACCAAAAATGATATCATATTCTGAGAATTAACTAAAACCAAATTGCACTGAAATGAATAAATGGATAATAGCATTTAAAAAATATAAACAAACAGGCGTGTGGTAAAAAAAAAAGGATTTACCTGTGCGTTTTCAAAGCTCATCCTACTTGGCCTTGCAGGGAGAGCTGATGTCCTCAGATAGAAGGGCTGACATTTGATCACATCTTTACTCTGTGTTTTTCTAAAAGCCTCTGTCTGCAAAGCTTTGTGCAGCCTGCTGAAATCAGGGACATGCTGGATGATTTTTGGCTGGAAGCTAGGTTTCTCATACAGGAAGCCCAACCTTTCTTTCCTGGTGCGCTCGGCAGTGCGAAGTTTCGGGCTGACCGACACAGTAGGATTCTTGTCTGAGTATGAACTTGTCTGCAAAAGCTCCTGGTCTGCACAGAATTACAATAAGGTACAGTAAGGATGAAGTCATGTCACTGCATGAAGAGATTTAGACATACTGTTTACGTATGGCTATTTGTGATTTTGGTCACAAATAGCCAATTGTCTGGCCAGAGAGGGCCAATAATACTGGGAACCAGTGACCTTTAAACTGTTCTAAGATGACAGTTGAAAGTGACACATAACGTTATGTTACAAAGAATCTGTTCTCTCCATATTTTCACATCAATTACAACTATTATACCAAACACTAGCAAGCATCCTTCCATCAGAAATGGAAACCCACCTTTCAGCTCAGACGCTGGTGAGTCTTTTACCTCTTTGTGAGGAGGTTTCCTTACAGTAGCAGCCTTGTTTTTCTGATCATGTGAGACTTGGTTTAACATTGCTGTAAGCTTCTCCCTTTTCTCCTTTTCTCTCTCCTGGAAGCTGAAAGGTCTTTGAATAGAGAGCAAGAAGTCCCTCCTCTGCTCACAGCCTTGCTTTCTCTCCTTTTCTCTCAGCTCCATCATCTCCTGATAGATGGGCTGAATGACATGGCTGGGCACTGGGAGAGCGTGGAACTTCCTTTGACACTCAGCCTTGGCCTCCTCCTCTTTGCTCACCTCTGTTGTTTTAGATAAAGCTAACCGTTCACACTGTTGAGTCCTGGCAGGAGGCAGCGTGGAAGCCCTGACTGAACAATTCTTCCAGTTTGAAGTTACCATGGCTGGAGAAGATGACTTAGGCCTCTCTTTCTGTCTGAGATGGGGCAAAGTCTCTTTGTCTGAGGTGAGGGAAGATGTATGGGTGGATCTCCTCATCTCCATATGTCTGAAATAAACAGTAAAGATCTTTAAGAAAAAAAATTTATAATCATGACAAAACATAAAAGACATCTGATGAAACCTACATGGCCTGATGTTTCAGTTCATTTCTATCACTGGACTCTCTGTCTACATCCATTGACAGTAGAGAGTTCTGATGAATCCTCCTCTCAAGCTCCTCTTTTTGTCTCTTTTCTGTCTCCTGCAACTGCTGCCTGAGGTCCTGACTCAGGGCTTTCAGCTGCTGCTGAAGTATTAATTCTGATCTAAGTCCATCTTCCAGCAAGGTCTCTAGCTTCGGCATATTTCTCTGACCTATGACACAAACAAAAGCTGTGAAAGGTTATTTTATTCCTGTGAACAAAAAGATCTTCTGTTTTGGGTTAGTACTGAAATGACTAATCAATTCATCTATTTGTTTATCAATGGAAAGTTAATTCACAAAAAAAGTATTACTTCAGTGTATAATTCCAACACAATGTTGTACACAAAATAATGTGATCTTTGACAAAATAAGACACATTCCATGATCCCAATACTTTCAATGACCTTTTAAAACATAGGAATCATCAAAACACACACATCACAATGACAAAGACTTTACATAAACATTACTCACTAAGTTCACATTGTCCAATTATTTGATCTCTGTACATGTTCTTAAATAGAAAAGTTTAACAACATTTTAAATAGAGCAGAAACACAAAGACAGAAAATTAACAGAAAATTAACTGGAAACAATTTTCATAATTATTTGTTCATTTATGTCATTTTTTTATAAAGAAATGCTAACATTTCTCTAGTTCTTAAATTTAAATATATGTTGATGTATCAATTGTTGGTTGTTTCTTTTTGTAAATTGAATATATTTGGGTTTGGACCATTGGTAGAACAAATCATGCAGTTAAATATTTCACCATTGGCTCTGGGAAACAGTAATGGACATTTATCACTATTTGCTTTTTTGTATTTCTATTTTGTAGACAAACCATCAATTTAATTTTTTTTTCGAGAAAATAACAAGAAAATAGTGAATAAAATGAAATAACTTTTAGTTGCAGCTATAGTCTTAATTTTATATCATAAATAAGCATAGACTATATTATAACAGTCTATGTAAATAATTCAATGTCTGGGTTTCAGACTGGTATTTTGGACAGGACGAGTAATTTGAAGATACCCATTTAATGGGCATTTTTCACTACGAAATTACTATTTTCATAACATAAAAAATAATAATAATAATAATTATTATTATTTTTTATAGAAAATTGTCAGTTTTGTATTTAATGCTAGCTAGCCAGCTTGCTACACAGATCAAACCGTATCAAACTTGATAACAACTTCACGTCCAGTCTGTGTAAAGCGGTTACCATGGTAACCAGACCTCTGCGCCCTCAACATAACGCTGTAAAGATGGTTTATGGACATTTATATTTAGCTGTAGCTAAGCAAAACTATATACGTATTTATATTATACGTATATACAAACCTGCATTGTACTTTCTGCCACTTAAAAACACATAATAAAAAACGAAAGTAATAATGATCGTCGCCAACCTGGTAAAAGATGACTTTTAGGAAATGTTGACGTCGAATCGTCTTCCAAACTCGTAACGTTAACGTTAGCGTTATATCTCCGCTAACAAGATATACAGTACAGCTTATTCGGTAAGCAAATGAGGTCTGTTGTAGAAATAACTAAGCAAGTGCATTACAGATACACTCACTCCTCCGTTTTGGTAGCATTAGCACTGTTTGTGGACAGAAGCAGCAATGTTCAGCTGCGACAAACGTCTTCTGTGATTGGACACGAAACCCGGAAGTACTTCCTCTGGAGCGCTGGTGTACACAACCTAACTGTCTATGTACACAACATGGCTGGATTACAGAAGGGACACAGCTGTCGTAATTAGGACACATTCAAGGGTCTGTCTGTTTGTCAGAGTGTCATATGACAGCAGGGACACTTCAGAGGAGGACCGATTTTCCTGTTTCATGCGAGGCTTGTCCTATTTGAAGACAAAGTGAAGACAAAATCATGCACAAGCTCACAAGGGCAACGCTGGCCTTTAACGGACTTGGCCGGTTTTTAATTGCAGAAAAGCATCTATCTGCTATAAAAATCACTAGCCGAGGATTAGTGAGCGCAGAACATGGGCACGATTCTGGCAAGAATGAGGTTTATGATGTTATAATATCCGGGGGAGGAATGGTTGGTTCTGCAATGGCATGCTCCCTAGGTGAGTGACACTCTCACTAAGTTCCCACCTTTGACGTGTGAGTTCAGCTATTATTAACCAGTCAGATTTTAATTTAAAATAATAGTGTAATCAGGAGCTAAGACTTTCGATTAATACTTTAAAAGCTACTAAAATATGAACTCTAAGATGTTATGCAATGGGGGCGAACATAGTCATATGATACCAGTAATAAATAAGCACTTCACAATATTTTTATTTTTACTGTAGCAACATTGCTGAAACTCAATCCCATATGTGCTGCAATTTTATGCAATATTTACATTACTTTTATGATAGGTATGGATCCAAACTTGGAGGGTAAGAAGATTCTTTTGCTTGAAGCAGGCAACAAGAAAGTGATGGACAAGGTCCCAGAAAACTACAGCATCAGAGTCAGCTCTATCAGTCCAGGATCTGCCACCATCCTCAGTGGTACAGTATACACAACCTGACACACAATAACATCACTGTCAAATGGTTTATAACATTTTTGTTGTTGTGTTTATTGTACATTTAAAAGGGCAGTCACTATAGACAGAAATAATCAAAAAATATATAAATAAGTTATTTCTGTGGTGACTGCCTTTCTTTCTGTATGAAGCTTGTGCTGCTAGACTTATAAATGGCACCAATAAGGTAAGCAAAGGATCAGACACTGTCCAGTTACCTAGGCTAAGAAGGGATCACATCTGACCTTATTTGTCCCCTGGGTTATGGTAACTTTAGCCTGGCTTGATGGACTGGTCTGTGAAACATGTTCTGTGTACTGAATTTGCCATCTCAGGTCTAGAATCCATTAAAAATAGCTGAAGACCATCAGTCCAGACCTGTGCATTTTGTTATTTCAGCTTTCGGGCTACCTGAAATGTGCTGGCACATATAAACACTGTTTTTCACACGTACTTCTCAACAATGAACCATATGACAGTTTACAAAGACAAATACAGATTTATTTTCAAGTGTTCAGCATCTAATCAGAGACTTTGACACTGAAATGTCAATAGAGAATTTGATTGGAGTGCATTGATTTGTGTCCTGTGTCCTTTGGGGGTGGCAGTAACTCAGCCCGTAGGGAGTTGGGTTGGGAACCGGAGGTTTGCTGGTTCAAGTTCCCATACGGACCAAAGTAGAGGCACTGGCAGCCCACTCACTCTGACATCTCTCCATTTGTGCATGAATAAGTCCTGTGTGTAGTGATTACTCACAATATATATGTATAAGTTAAAATAAATGATTGCCTCCCACTGGCTCCCACACAAAAAGTAAAAGGCAAGTACTTGTCTCTTGCTTATGGCCTTCACAACATGTTCATACTTGACTGCATATCATTAACAGTAACTTTGCATGATGTTTTAAATTCTTATTCTATTGTTTTTTTAAGATAATTATATAAGATATAGCTTCTACCACTTTTAAGACGTTTTATTAAATTAATGGGCTTTAACTCATCCTCAGCTAAACAGATGAAAACATCCACATTACTAGATTAGCACCTGGTTGTGGGTCCCATTTCCTTATACACTGCACATTTTGTAAACATGTGCCCTTCCACTGAAATGTGTTCAAATCCACCCAATTCATGTTTTAACTTTGTATGGTTATATTTATTTGTAAAACATGGGCCTATATTGTTGCAAATAAAGGGACTTTACTCAAAATACTTAAAAAATAGCGGGCTGGGATTGCCTCCACACTCTCATAGACCGTTCGCCAATGTGTGAAACAACAATGCTTTTTTTAACGGCCACATGCACTAACATGTGTGCACAACCGGACTGGCTATTAAAAAAAAAAGAGCAGAGAAGCTCAGGTTACAACACACACAGAGGGAGTGTGAATTCATTCTCTGCTCATGACGCCATTACTTCACTACACCTTTACCTAGCAAATAGTTCATTGCTGCTATATTTCTGCTATGAATATCAATTACAGAACCGTTAAATCAGTATTGTAATTGTTTTTAAATGTTTTTTTGTGGACACACAGGTATTGGAGCATGGGAGCACATCACAAAGATGAGGTGCAAGCCCTATAAAAAGATGCAGGTATGTTGATCTTCAGCTCACTATGACATTAAGTCACTTTCTGTGCAACACAAGAATACAGCAACTGCCATTGTACTGCAATGTCCAAGGTTCATAAAACTTCAAAAAGAACTTCAAGATAGACAAAAGAGCCTACTGCAATATGGAGCATCTCTCCAAATCCTTCTGTACAGGCATACTGTATGTATTTCTAACATCCATCAATCATAGCACCATACAATTTGTGGAGAGAAAAATCTCTCAGTTTCTACTCAGTCATTTAGCTTAATGAACAAGCATCACAATACTGTATCATGCAATCATGTATATGGTATGTAATTGTTCACATAAAAATGTCTGGAAACGGGTTTCATGTAACATGCATTTTATTCATTCCTTTGTGAAATGTATGCCTTTTCAATAGCTTTGCAAGATTTGTGGCACAAGGAATGCTAAAGAACACAACGTATATTTAAAAAAAAAAAAAAAAAATCTCCTGGCATATTCAAAGTACTGGATGTCTCTTTGACCATGCATGTTTTATTTATTAAAGCCATGTTTTCTATAAAGAGTAAATCATTTTGACGTTTTCAAATTGGTACTCCCCACATCTTATAATTATGAAGATTCATGTGAACAACGGAAAGAAGATGAAAGATAAGGAGAGTGGTTGTTTGCTGCAGAGTGAACCCGCTTTACGGCTGTGGGTCCAGGCTCAGTCCCTCTTGTAAGATGTGGTCGGTGTGTACCAAACACCCGACCGCAGGGTTTCTCTTTGGGCCTAAGATGTCATCATGCAGTGCCTTACAGTGATTATGGTAGTGTACCTCTCCCATTATACCTTCACTCTGCTACCACTGTTTTGGCTTGTTTGCCTGTAGAATCTCAGTCATATCACCAATTGCACTGAAAAGTATGTACTGCAGGTCAGCTCTAAAAAACATTCTTTCCAAGCAGTTAAATGCTCTTCCACCTCAAATGTCCATTAACCATTGAGGGTTTAGATTTGAAACAGAAGGCAAACAGAGTGGTTGGCATCAAGGCGTCATTTTGCCCACATTATTTTCTAAAAAGTTGCAAGGAAGTGCATTGTTTAATATATAGTAACTGATTCTACCTTAGCACTGCATCTTTTCCCCCCGCATTAAACAAAACCAAAACAGTTTTTGGGTTGGTTTAGTAAATCTTTCTTCCCAACCACTTATCACAAGTTGCAAACCCACTGCCATTAGTGGTTTTCTGTAGGGTATATCCCCCTACTTTATGGCAAGTTGGAAAAAAGTAGTGCAGCAGCATATTACTGCAGAATGATGGGGTTTGTCACCATAGTTACAACCCAGGAGAGGATTAACCTTGTACAAACACTTTTCACCCCCGCATGTTTAACTCAAACAGTACTTTCAGGGTTGGAATTACAGTAACCTAAGACTATATCTCATTCTGTCGGTTTTGGTTGCGGATGAATGTTGACTCACTCTTTATGTTCGCAAACATGTCATTTGTTATTTGTGTTTTAAAGAGAATGTTTGTAAAAAAAAAAAAAAAAAAAAATCCACATCACAAATGTTGAGAGAGCTGCATTAAGCTGGCGACCAACCAGAGGGGTGTTGGTGACCTTCATTGCTCTGTGCTTGATGTATGTAGGCTGTGCCAACCTCCAACAGCAGTTAACAACTTTGATGTGTTTAGCTCTATGAAACAGCACTTCTCGGCCCAGCTATATATAGGGAGAGGGGATGCATTTAAAGATAGACTTGTAGACCGCAGGCATAATGAGTCTCTCATTTAGGTTTGGGATGCCTGCTCAGATGCCCTGATCACATTTGATAAGGAGAACCTGCAGGACGAGATGGCATACATCGTGGAGAATGACATCATTGTGGCTGCACTCACTAAACAGCTAGACTGTCTGTCCGGTAAGCACAGAATGTATGATAAAAACATGAAGCCCCACACAGTAAGCAGCAGTGCTCTGTAAGACCACTTGGTTCCTGTTCCATCTGCCTAATGGACGCCAAGGCTGGCAGCTCATGCCACCACATTTATTACATCCTGTCCCCAGATTTTGTTTATTTGTACTCTCTCCCCCAGTGACTGTTTTTAAAGACAGGTTAAACCCTTGGAGCCGCTTGTGTTTTTCCTGCAATTTCAATCAAATCCTCACATTTTGGGAACTGCAGGGCCCGGCACCCTCTGAGGACACGTGAAGTGGTCCAGTGACCTATTTAAAGCTGCCATGTGCTCCTAAGCTTTGCCACCTTTTAGGACACTAAAGCGCTGACAGTGCATAAGGCTGTATTGCCATTGACATTAGACCAACTTTTGTGAGGTACGCAAATAAAACTTAGCTCTGCTATGTGCTTGACAGTTAAAGTGGCATATTTATGAACAGTTTTCAACATTTTACACCAATCAAAGGACGTATGGTTGCAGCACGTGTTTGCCTCATGTGCCTCCCGTTTGTCAGCTTCACTCTCTCTCATTTTAGCTGTGGTGTTATGCTCAAGATGCAGTACATGAAAATTGTGCTCCGCACCAGCTGGTTTCAATGTAACCCTGCTCTCCAATCACTGGAAACCCATATTTGACATTCATGTTCAGGAAGCAGTAGCTGTTCTGTGGATGGGTCCCACTCCAAGTCGGCGTGAGCCAGCATAGCTCATGATCCTTTCATGTTTGGGATGTCCAGCTGCTGATATTTTAGGAAGAGGGGCCGTTTAATGTGCAGCATACATAAAGTCTGGTGTGGTGTTCTTGTAGATAAACACTTAGTTAGGACAAACTGTTGCAGCTAACATGTGCCAAGAAGGCAAACCAGTGGTGGTTTATATGGGGGTTTATAGATCTTCCACTGCTTTGGCTGCAGGGAAACCATTCTAAGCAGCAAAGCATTGATTTACTTTTAAGAATCATTGCTCTTTTTCTTTTCTGCTGCCTTTGTAGTCACCAGATTTATGTCCTGTTTATGTCTGTCAGATAGCGTGCAAGTGAAGTACAGGTCCAAGGTGGTGAAGTATGCGTGGCCCCTGCCCCACCACGTAGCAGACTCCATCCCATGGGTCAAGGTCACGTTGGCGAGCGGTGAGACTGTTCAGACGAAGCTGTTGGTCAGTTTGATTCTATAATCACAAACTGTAGGTATTCATCTGTTCTTGTCCTTTTTGTTTTTACCGTTTCCCTTTTGCTCATCTGTTTTTCAGATTGGTGCAGACGGACCGAACTCAATGGTAAGGCAGGAATTAGGGATACCCACAGTCAAGTGGAATTATGACCAATCTGCTGTGGTTGCTGTGCTGCACCTATCAGAGGTGAGTAACACATTCAACGCATGCTTCCCACATATTGTAATGAATAGAAATATACAATATATGTAGATTAACAATGTGGTATTTTTATTATGATAGTAATTTAAAATGTCACATCTGAGAACAATACACCCACCCAGAAGTACACTTTGTAATACCTTGTTTTAATGTGCAAGATATGTAATTCAAATGTATACCATTCAATGCATTGCCACAATACTTTAGTATAATATTTAATTTAATCTGATTTATGTGTTGGATAGCCCACAGAAAACAATGTCGCATGGCAAAGGTTCCTCCCAACAGGACCCATTGCAATGTTACCGGTAATATATCTGCATTGTTTACAGCAGTATTTTTTCCCGTATTCGTCTCATATGTATTTCATAACGTTTCAACAACCATGCTCTGTGCACTGCAGCTGTCGGACACAGAGAGCTCTCTGGTGTGGTCAACCAGCCATCGGCTGGCAGAGGAGCTGCTGGAGCTGGATGAGGAGAGTTTTGTCGATGCTATCAACTCTGCCTTTGTGAGTCTTGCTCTAACCATTAACCTGCTAGTGTTGCATTCATAGTCACACTTCTCATCTTTCAGGAAGATTTTGCAACATTTCTGTATTTGTTTGCAATGTGCTAAATGTGGCAGGGCTTCTCCATAGACTCACTAAGTGATGAACGGTTTTTCGTGACTCATACAAACAAAGTTGTCATTGTTTTGCCAAACTTTATACATAAGTAATATTTCACTAAGTAAATGATATCCAATCCATCCATTTCTTTAATGTTTGGAGAAACTCCTTTTTCCCAAGCTGGCTATTTTTACCGGGCCTGCTGATGGACGGGGTCACCACGGTTGAGTCACGTTTGGTTTCAGGCCTGGTTTGCTAATTAAACCTGTGGTCTCCCAGTGTCGACCATTACTGCATGTAATGTTTTTTAAACAGATCTAATTCAACTGCATAGCCTGGCCGGCATCATCTTTTAATTAGCCCAGCTCCCAAAGCCCTGCCAAACCAGTTAGTTAGGGAGGGGGAAAAAGAGCACTTTTGCTGGCCTGGAGTTCAGCTTTGCTCCTATGTCAGCTAATTTCTTTGTCCACTCAAAGGGATGATGTCTGTTTTCTCTCTCTTTTTGTGAATATGTCTCTGTCTTTTTGTCTGTCTGTGTGTGCCCTAAAAGTGGCGTAATGAGAACCAGTCAGAGCTGATTGAGACAGCTGGCTCTCTGTTCCGCGGCGCCCTGTCGGTCATCATGCCGTCTGCAGGTTCACCTCGGCAGCTTCCCCCAAGTGTGGCAGGGATCGGCCCAAAGACCAGAGTCATGTTTCCTCTGGGCATCGGTCATGCATCAGAGTACATCAGGCACCGCGTAGCTCTCATTGGGTAAGATAGTCCTAATGAAAGCAATGGCCTACACATTTTCATGGTTTGTAAGTCAAAATACCGATTGAAGAAGTCCTAAAAATCACCTTGTCAAACAGGCTTTTGAGCTCTTTGTTGTTGCCTCAACTAATGTTTTGCTTCATATGTAAAGGAAGAACAATTTGGTCTTGCACTGTGCATAAAAATACAGCAGCATGCTGTGAGTGGAATGTGTATAGACAAAGATGGATATGTTTGTCTTCGTAGGGATGCTGCCCATCGTGTCCATCCTCTGGCGGGTCAAGGAGCCAACCTGGGCTTTGGGGATGTGGCTTGCCTTACACAGCTCGTGAGCCAGGCAGCATTTGACGGGAAGGATTTGGGTTAGTGAGAACTCTAAACAGACACAAGCACTGCAACCATAGCACAGTGGTTTCCCCCTAAGCTCTTTTCCAGTGCCCCAGTACTCAAAGGCATTCTGTTGACCTGAATTATAAAAAGCATCAGCTTTTCCGGCAACATTTATTTCATGTTTTTTCTGTTCATTCTGCCAAGAACTACTGTATATGTAAGTTGCTTTCCCTATTAAAAAATGTAATCCTGTTATGAGAAGTTTTTTTTTTTTCCACTGTTAAATGTTCTGAAGTCAAAATAGCACCAGTGTATTGACTTAATGCTGAAAACATATGACAGATCTACACAAGCTTAAACTATAGACTAATTTCTTAACCCATAGTCCTTGTTTGTTTGTGCAGGAGCGATGCAGCACCTGTTACAATATGAAACTGAACGGCAGCGACACAATCTGCCCATGATGGCTGCCATCGACCTCATGAAACGTCTTTACTCCACTAACGCCGCTCCCGCTGTTCTCCTACGCACATTCGGTCTGCAGGCCACCAACATGCTCCCAGCACTAAAAGTAAGCTCCATCTCCTCTAGCCTCTACCTCCGAACATATCCTCCTGCATATCTCAGTGAACCTGGCCATTACTCAGATAACATCAACCACCTGTCAAACCTAAGCTCCACCTCCACCCTGACTCCACCCTTTCTGAATACACGGAGCTTTACTTAGTGGTGTCTATAATTTCCAGGGTTCTGAACCTACTACTATGCTAAGTTTAGCCCCAAATTTAGTGTTACCAAAAGTTTGTGGGTGGGGTGCAGGGCTGGCCCTTGGGCAGCGGACAGCGGTGTTGGCTTGTGTTTTCACACCCCTTTTATTACCGACCACTCATGTGAAATGGCTTTATTCCCTACTAAGTGATTCAGACCAACACAACTGTAACTGGTTGTAAAGCCAGTTCACTATGGAGGCACAAAGGTTAAACGTGACATTTTTTCCATATTAAATATTGTGAATTCACTGGTTTACAGGTCTTGTATAGAGGTCTGCAGTGCCACGCATTTGTAACAGGCTTTTAGTAACCACGATTCAAAGATTGCAAAGTTTCTGAGTTGATGTCTCTTTTGCCTTTGCAGGAGCAGATTGTGGCATTTGCAAGCAAGTGATGCATTCGTCATGCTAGGTTGTTGGTGGATCTTCAAAGACTGTAAGCTTTAAAAGGCTGTAAAAATTGTGAATGTAAAAAAATAATTATACATATAAAGATATATTTTACTCCTTTGTGATTTTTGTTCTTGTGTGTGCTTTGTTGCAAAACAAATCCACATAGAACACGACGTTGCAGGTGTCCCGAGCATATCGTAACAAATCAATGATATTCAAGAAGTACACTTCTCAGATGTGATATGAAGATATGTGAAGCGCTTCATTCTCAGATGGAGGGAACAGTATGCAGACTGTGTAGTCATAAATCCAATGTATGCACACTTTCAAAAAAAGCATTATAAGATCAATTCAAAGATGAAATTGATTTTTACATAGGAAACTAGGTACTAGAACATCCTGTAGAATTGTATTACAAGTAGTCTGTGGATATAAAAAAGTATGAATACACAAAGTAAATTTTCATGTTTTATTAAAACATACATGAGTAGTATACACTTATTTCACTGGATTTAGTAAAAACAGCAATTTACATATTGTCATTCATCAGGTTATTCATATTGATGAATATATAGGCATTTCTGAGCAGCTGCGCAGCATAAAGTTTTTGCAACGTAAAAGCAGTTTCCTGTCAAAATATGTCACTAATAAAAGTTTACATTATATATATATATATATATATATACAGCAGTAGTTATTTAAACTTGTTGAATACTGAAAAGACAGTAAAGGCATGTTTTAAAGAGCAGTTACACAGAAAGTTCAAGAGTTGATATTGGATGAGGATAATTAAAATACTCTACATTAGATAAAGTTATTTAAATGTGTACAGTTCACAAGAAAAATGAATTCAAAAACAGAATTCAATATTACCAATCTTTTTGAGCCACAGCAACAAATGAAGGAGTCAGGTTTCATAATATCTGTTTACATTTTTGCTGTATCTATAATGGCTTTAAATTACGTTGTTGGATTCTCTCACTTGATGAGAGGTCTTTCTATCTCTAGTCTAAAATAGAGTTCAGACCTAGGGCCCCTGCAATTTAGCCATGCTTGATAAGGTCTTTTCCATTTTAGACTAAACAAAAAATAATGTCTGGACTTTTAAACTACAAACATTAACCTCATACGTAACTGCTATACAACACATCCTGCAAGGGGCATCTCTTTCTCTCATCGTTCTCTTTGCCCACTTCATGGTGAATATGTACAACTCTTTAGTCATCATCAAAGCAACTGATCACATCTTAGCTACAATATCTGCAATTAAAGTGTTATGTGCAAAGTTGAAGAAAAAGAGCTATATGGTTGTCAACAGCTCTTTTTCCAGTGATGGCTAGGGGCAAATGAATTAGGGTTCTGTAAAAGTATTTACCGCTAGAATGAAAAGATTGATTTACAAGCAATTAAGACCATTATGGTTGCACTTCCAGCAACTACCGTAGTCTCTAAATATATTCCACTGTACTGTACAGTGCACACAGGTAACCACAGTACCACCAAATACCATAACTGGTTGTATTGCTTCTAAACTACCCTCTACACACAGGTAGGTGAGTAAGGCATTTCAGATCAGACACCCATAAGGAATCAAAAATGTAAACGTTTTACAAAAATAAAGTCAGCCCACAAGTTATGAGCTCAACGTACAGTAGAAATAGCTGGCCTTATAAAAATATAGTGATTTCTTTCTTTCAAAAGTTCTCGGAGTGTTTGCCGGGTGCTGAGGTTGAGGAAAAGAGCAACAGAGTGTAGTGGGTGAGGAAGCATGGTGGGACCAGGTGTGTCTGTGAGGGGACGGGCTGATCAAGGATGGACAGAGGATGGGAAGTCCCACAGTGACAGACTGTCCCTCTCAGTGCCGGCTGCAGTGACAGCGAGCTGTCCTTAGTGGATGTTGAGGTTTCTGAAGAAGTCAAAGGTTGCCCCCAGGGCCCAGCTTGTCTCCACATTGTTCACTTTCTTGGTTAGCTGTTAAACAGAGTGACAAATACAAATAACAAGGTTTAAGTCTTGTAAAATTGTGTTTGTGTGTGAATATGACGGTTTTGCCATTTAGCTTTTCATATATTGTATCTTTTTGACTCCCACTCACCACAGTAACCTGACCCTGATTTGCTTACCTGCAGCACAGTGCTGTCCTTGAAGCCAAAACCCTCCTTTAGCAGACAAGTGATATATGTCATATCCATGCAGAGGAAGGGGCTGATGGCACGGTACTTGGTCATTTTGTTGCACACTGTAAACACAAAAGCCACACGTTACAGACATTACATTAACACAAGTTTCACAGAACACTGACAAAAAAAGCATTTGACGGAGACACCTTTTTGCATCATATATATTGGAGTCACGTTCCATGTTTTAGCACCAACAAAAAAACATATTTTCTAACCCCTGTGCTACATGATTAAAAGATGACCTTTCTGTTTTGTTGAATAAACAGGGAGGTGCGAGGAGAACAGCTGAGGGTCAGCACAAGGCTCCAGGTGGGTGGCGGTGTTAAACAGCCTGGTACACAGTTTGTGTGTTTCAGTATGTGTCAGCCCCCAGGTGGTGTGTGGCTGTCAGGTGCCCTCCGGCCTGGGCCAGACAGACATCTTCAGCTCAGCTGCCAGCCCAGCCTGAGCCAGACTTGTGACAGTGTTCTCACAACACAAACAGCCTTACATAACACATCAACTCGTTCCTACTTGCTATAAATCTGGTTTTACATGGGCATTACAAGTGTCACACACTTGAGCTGATATGCGTGGTGTGTATCGGTTGAACATACTAAAACATTTTATAGTGATGTTAACATGTATTTACTCTAAAATAAACTACACTGGTCTTATAATCCATGTCCAAAACACATTTTAGCAAATAATCGGTTACATTTTACTGTTGTAATAAATTCTTTTTTGACAGGATAAGATGTGCCAACTTGGAGCAATTGTACCAAGTGTTTGGGCACAAACAAGTTTCAGTGCTTTTTCTGTTTAGACTGTGTTGCATGAAGTTTCAGTGGTTAGAGGACTGATATGTATAACTTGTAAGATTGTTGGTCTCATACACATTCATGTATGCAACCCTAGAGAAGTTAACATGTAACTCTTACCTTCCTTTGCTCTCTTCTTAAAATCCCTGACTTCAAGTGCACCACCTCGGCTGCCATCTGAGCAGGAAAAACAAACATGCAATTTGAATACCTATTTTGTGCAAAAGATGATAATCAGCATAAAAGATAATGGGACTGGAAGGTGACTCTTGGGTTTGTGCCCACTCACCAATGAGGCCGGACTCCACAGCTCTGTCAAAGTAGTAGGAGAAGGCGTAGAAGACACTGCTGCCCTTCACTTCATAAGGCTGGTTCACTACTCCTTTAATTACCTTCATAACCTCATAGTAGCACAGCTTATATCCTGCATAGCCTGAAGAGAGAGTAGTTTTGGCAAATAATTACTTAACTAATATTGAAAATGGTGGAGTAAACAATGAGGTAAAGGTGCTAGGAGGCAGCAATGGTTGGAATTCAATTGTCAGTTTGAGGTTAGAAGGGGTCGAAGCTGGGGGCTCACCAGATAATATGCAAGGGAAGCCCCAGAAGGACAAGTTTCACACAGCCCCATGGGTATGGTTGGATCAGTTGTGCCGGCAAAACCATGTGCTGACAAGAGCAGCAGTTAGTGCGGCACTGTTGGGCTGTCTATTTTTACCACATAATTGTGAGCGGTCCCGATCAAGCCGCTCGTTACACAAAGAAAATAACAACTCAGGGACAAGCCCAGCATCTTTTGGCTACTTGACTGTGGTATGGGAGTGACTGCCTTATTTGTGAAGTTAACTGACAGTTTTCATTTCATTTAAATACATGGTTGACTGCAGTATAATTGTTCAAGAGGGAAGACAGAGAAAGAGAGTATGACAAAACATGCGTTTGGCGCCAAGGTTACAGAATCTTCAGCGGATAAATGTTCTCATGAGAGACTGTATTGTACTGTACTCTATTGTGTTCCAGAGTTGAGAAAGGAATGCACGGATTGCTGCATCCAAGGCACTGGGAAGGCAATCAAAACCTCAGGGTGCTTTTATCTTACCGTCTGGAATTCCGCTAACTTTGTAGGTGGTTCCTCCAAAAGTCACATCTTCTCTGAACTTTTTCGGGAGGCAAGAACTAGTGAAGACTTTCCAATCTAGACCTGGGAAAACAAAAACAAAAAACAGATTGTCATGTTCCAGTGACTGCATTTATGAAAGAATGACACAGAGTGCAAATACTGTAGAAAGGTGATAAAAAGGTACTAGATACCCTACCATCAGCTCCTAGTGCTCCAAGAGTTGCCAGTCGAGCAGCGTACAGTCCATTTCCAAGGTAGCTATGTGACAGTGACATACAATTATGGTATGTTTTTAGATAGATACTGTATGTGTGTTTTCATTGGCTAAATGTAATTAATAAACAATAAAGCAATCTTTGTTTGTTATTTACCTATGTGTGTAGAGTTGATACGTATGGTCAAAGAGGTTGAAGTTAGCAATGTAACTGGGGGGAGCAGACTCAATCGTTCTCTGTTATAAACAACACATATTTAGTAGTGTATTCATGGTTAGACCTTTTTAAACATTTCTTTACCACAAAGACATATTTAATTTACCTTTGACCTGGGAAGGAATGTTATCTGTGTAGATCCTCCACCCAAATCCAGGATACCCACAGTCTTCTTTGTGTTGGAGTACAAGTGACCTATGGAAAAAATGCTCAAAGTTAAACAGGATAAGGTGCTATCCATCATCGGTGCAACAAACAGAGCATACTGTGTAATTGTGTGGCTTACCAGTTTCAGTTAGAATGTCTTTCTTTTAAAAACACTACTGTCAGAATGATACATGCTTATAGAGAATGCATTTCCCCACCAAGAGGACAAATACCTTTTTGATTTAAAGCTTAAGGTTGTTTAAAATAAATTTCATGGATCCATTGCTGTGTGAAAAACATGAGGAAATATTGCTTGTGTTTGCAACCAGTTTGAGGCTAGTGATTCAAGCTCATAACCTCAGACAGGAGACAAGAGTCTTTCCCTGACGGGCTTCTGTGTACACTGGAGCCTCAGATATGAGCCTCCTGACCACTAACACCACCATAGCAAAACACAAGCAATGTCTTACCTGTAAGGAAGTTCACTGTGACCCAGGCGAGGACTCCTAAAACAGCACATGGGTGAAAATGTCTGCATTAGTAAAAGCCTGAGAAGTGATTACAACTGACCTATGCTACGCTTTCACATTTTAATGTGTTCAAGCGCAAAGAATATACGTGGAATGGAAGATGTCTTTTAGTTCAGCTCTACTTCATTATGCTGATATTAAAGTAGCAGAGTTGGTGTAACTAACATGCAGGATTGCAGACCAGCCCAGGTAATTTCAATTGTCTCAGATGTTAAGTTATTGCACTCATAAAGTGAGGATAATGACTGGCACATATTGCATGATGAAACATAACATAGTGAGGGTGGCTTAATGAGCGATGTGGAGGATCACACTAAATTATTGGGCGTGGGGCAACAACTCACACTGGCTTATTTATTTGTCTTAGTGAGGTAGTAACAGACCTCTTGTAAAAAATATTATGAGAGCAGCATTGTTTGATGAATGAGGCAATTAAAGCACCTGGTCAAACAATATCTGTCAAAAATAAAACAAATAAAAATTGTGTGTTTTGTATACTCTATATAGTACAAATTGGTTACAGGGCATTGGAAGATAGCATACCTTCTTTTGCTCCATTCATGATTGAAACACTGTCGTTTGGCACAAAGAAAGGGGACTCATCAAATACCTCTCGCACCTGTGGAATAGATTTATCACCATTTCATTAAAATGATCTACTGGATACGTGTTCAAACAATACAACGATAATGTACTACTAAATATTCTGTTATTGTCAGGATATAGTCTATTCAGATTTTGGTGCTGTTTTAGAGTGACAGATAACTCAACCACAAGCATGGCTGGAACAGTAGCCTGGATTTAATACTTTAAATTACAAATATGGTTACTCCACACAACCCCGCAACAGCTGTTTTTTGCAACATGATAGCTAACAAATGGGCAGACTTGCTGCCTTTTTTTCAGTGACACTTGTTAGCACTTAGTGGTTTCTCATCTCGCTCCTTGGCGGGACGGGTGATGTTTGTGCCAAACTGAGGGCAGAGAGAAAAAACGTGCCTCACCTCCTTCAGAAGAGCGTTGGCCTTGTCTTCAGGCAGCAAACGAAGACCCGCTGTGGCCTTCAGGACCACCGGGGTCCTCTTCCAGTAGTCATTTGGCACTGTCTTCTTGGCAATCTTCAGCAACTGTCGGATGGTGTTGCCACCCTGAGAAAGAGATGGCAATCAGTTACGGGCATCATAATCATCAGAAGGAGCAAGCAGCAAAGAAATTACTTCAGTGGTCACAGTCTTGAAAAACATCATAAATCAAAGGTAGGTAGATACAGCAGACAGAAGTGGGCAGTAGTGACAGCATCAGCAGGAGGCATTTTTGTAATTACACAGTGTTTACATCACATGAACCCAACCCAAAGAAAATCCCAGTGGTTTGCAGACAGTAAACAACTCCCTAATACACCTACTAATTATTAATAATAAGTGATGGTGTAAACATGCATACATACCTCCTCTGGGTTGTCCTTATAAGCAGACAGTCCAGGCTTTACTGCATGGTAGATTTCATTGTCCAGAACTGGTAGCTCAACTAAAAAAATAAGTCAGTGTCAGTGAACACATCATAAACCAGTTTGCAGTTATATTTCTGGGGTAAAACAGAAACTCAAGTAAATGTGATTGCAGAGGTTTTTATTTACAACTCATGTTATTTAGGCTGTAGCACTTCATCTATATCTTGATTCCGTTTTACAGGTCTGCTTCCTACACAGAGTCAGACAGGCAAATTAAAAGCTACTTTTAGAAGCTGTAGGCTATTACCCATGCACTCTGCCAGTGCATGGTTGTCCTTACACCACACAGTGAATGACCTAACAGCAAGCAGATAGAGTGGGAGCCAGCAGCATGTGTAAAGACCTAAGGTTAAGAGCTAGAGAGAAAGAAAGTAGTGCACTTACCAGGGTCTTTCTGAATGAACTTATAGATGTGGATCCTGCTGCCTGTGCTCCCAGCGTCAAACATGATCCCGTAGAAAACCCGGCTCATGTTGACAGGGGAGGAGGCTTCAGGCACTGGCTGGTAAACCTCAGGTATGTGGTCAGGCTCAGGTGCAGGATGCACAACTTCGGGCACCGGGTGGAAAGCCTCTGGTATGGGGTGGATGACTTCCGGTGCCGGGTGGAACACCTCGGGGATCTCGGGGTAGATCGGCACGCCAGGCTGCGGGACTTCAGGCTCGGGGTTGGAGACCTCAGGGAGGAGGTTTTCTGCGTTGGCAGAGTGCTCCCGGTAGCGGTAGAAGTGGGGGACGTAGCGGTGGTGCCGGTAGTAAGTCGCCTCCGCTAAGAGGCTCCCAGCCAGAAGCCACACGGACAAAGTGAGGAGGAGGTTCGGCATGGACATTGTTTTCACTGCCGGGGAGTAGAGACAGGAGTAAAAAAGGAGAGCTGAGGTGAAGAAGCTTTGGTGGATGCTGGAGTCAAAGACTGGGCCCTGCAGAGAGAGAGAGAGCAGTGGAGATGGAGAGATGCAGAGTGGATGCGATGCACACTCAGGACTGTCCGGTCATCCGTTTACAGTATATAAAGACATACGGGCTTGGCATTGGGCCACACTGAGTGCAGCCATCCACCAATCCTGTGGCGGTCCATCCCAACTCCATCAGGAGCCCCCCCTCCTGTGAGTTGAGCTAGAGACCGACTACCTGCCTACCAACAGCATTTCCTTTTTTCTTTTTTGGGAGGATTATTTTTGGCTATGTTTTCCCCCTCCTCATCTTTACTGGAGGAAAGGAGAAAGGGATTTATAAATAAGTCAAAATGAATGGCTCACAATAAAAAAAAAGAAATGGACTCAAAATACTTTTTATGGGCGCATTTAAGACTTACATAGTAACTTGCCTCAGAAATTTCTTCATCTTGCAACTCTTTGGACATTCATTACTTCACAAGTGCTCAAATCTGGCTTCTGCCTAAATTAACAATGATGTAAGTTTCTGTTTGGTAGTTATAAAGGCACATCTGAAGAGAAATGAAGTACTGCAGTTTTAAAAGGTTGCTATTACAAGTTTCTAAATAATCTTTGCACTAATTTTTGGAATTAACCTAACTGGTAAGTTTTGTGGGGAAGACAATACATTAAACAAAGAAACTCCAACTCCTATTTCAGACTAAAAATGTGACTTTTATATATTGTAGGTCGAATGGATTCTGACTTTGTTTTATTAGGATTTACTACATCTACTAAATCATGTTCAGTCGCTGGAATGAATCATGCCTGTATTTAAATAAAATCCTCTCAACCTCGTCTTCATGATTCTACGATAATCACCACATTAAATCTGCTGCAGCCCTTTCAACAACCTTACAAAAATGCAAATGTGACCTGCACTCCAGCTGGCATAAAAGTTTAAAGAATGTTAGCAATCATCTCACTCCCACTCATCCTTGTGTTAACCACAGGCTTTCCAAGGGAAAAATATTTGGGCAGCAAGGCACGTTTCACGAGAGAATGCATAAAAAGCATGAGTGGTTGTTTCTCCACTTTAGGTGGGTGGGTTGGCACGGCATCATTACGCCATGCTGTAGTGTATCAGATATTGCTTTCTCATGTTATGTTCAGAGTTACCGGCTTTTTAGTGCAGGATGCAGAATCTCCAAGGATATCCCACAGCACTTAAGCATAGAGGCACAACAACTCAGAGACCTTACATGAACTGAGATTTGTACCGTGCTGTGATATTTTTCACCAACTTTGTATCAACAAAAATAGGACAGACATCTGAAACAGGAGACACTGTTAGTCTAATGCATCCCTGGGGAACTGACCATGCCCCAGCCCTGACCTAACATGTGTCTATACAAGAATGTTTCACTTCAGGCAGCAGGCGACCGAGCTGTCGGTAGCCTAGTCATGAGGGTAAGGGGAGGGCAGAAGTTCTGCAGTTGGGCACAAGAGAGTGCAGGAAAGTCCACGGAGAGGACAATGTGGGGAGGGCGGGGCTTGGCACCAGTGTTCACCCATCATGCCATTCCACTCCCAGTACACTCAACTGTGCAAAGCACTGTTCCAACATTGTAATTTGGACTAAAAATATTGGACTTTCTTTCCTCCCTCTTTTTTTCTAAATACTGTGGCTACTTTTTTCAATCCTGTGGCTCACCAGAATGGTCGTTCGCCCCTATCAAAGCATACATGTGCAAGACCTCTCACTGACATGTGCCCATAGATGTCTTGGTTTCATGTTAACAGTGTGATGTTGTGACTAATAAACCATGAGTATAAATATGTAAATAGTATAAAAATGTCCTATTAGAAATATTAACGAAGCCATGTTTTGCCTGGAGTGTTTTCATTTTTAAATCCTTGTTTCTTGCTGTTAGCAATCAGAAACATCTGGTGGTTAATGTAGCAATTAATTTGGACAGCTGCAATCCACCTCAGGCCATTTGGTGCATGAATCACAGCATATTTTAGTTTTAAACACACACCTACATTAAACAATACAATACTATTATAAAGTAATAGGAACTCCCCTTTGAGTAAAATGACATTTTACAACAGACATTTTAGAAATGTTGAATACTGAGTCTAGGAATAACCTACAATAAACTTGACAAATCTAAATGAAAATCTATATGTTGCCAAATCATGTTAGGCTGTCATCCAAATGTGCACTGCTACTGCTGTTGGTAAAGTGACCCTCTACAGCATGACACAGCACATTACAAACCATGTTTTAAAGGAGTTTTTGGTATTTTGTTTCAAGTTAACTGAAACCATAAAGCATGAGAAGAGACCCCAGCTTTGTAATCTACACTGTGCAATATGTCATTAATATGCTGCAATGTTACCCTCAGGAATGCCATGTTTGTGGGTGTCCTACCCCTAGAAGTCAATTGAAGAGACCCAAACCTTGTCATTACAATTCCAATGATAATGACAGCTTTGAAAAGCTCAGGGTTATTTCAGTTTTTCTCTCCTCACTGTCATAGTAATTACCTTTAAATTTAGTCTTCAAACTCTGTTGATGATGCCAGAGCAGCGAGTGACCCTATATGATTCAGTTTACAGTAGCTACACCCAACACTTTTGCAATATTTACTTTTTTGTTTGATGAATAATCACTGGGCACTCTCAGGGACCTGAACAAGATAATGGAGAGAATGTAGTGGTTTTGAGCTTTCATTATATGACCTGCGCTAACTTTACATTGTTTTTGTTGGAAGAGCTTCTTCGAACATGTAAGCCAACTGCATTTACGTTGATTTCAGTGGTTTTCCCATAACTCCAGAAAAAAAAAACTGTGGGGATGGCAGTGAGTTCTTTTCAGGACAACCTGGACAATACTGCTGACAGGAGCCAAATGTATTTCATGTCATTGTGTGGGTGGAGATCATGTGCAAACAGATCCTGTTTGATAGAGCCCAGGGTGAGAAGACTGTAATTACAAGAGAAGTTACCAAGAGTGTGTCAGTCCAGAGGCTGTTGAGCAGAACAGACATCTGTATCTTACAATCACCCACAGTGAATGAATCTGAGGTAATCAATTAGTCAACTGAAAGAAAACCAACCATCTTAATAATTGGTTATTTGTTAATGGGTGACAAAATGTTAAACATTTGCTAGTTCCATTTATCAAACTTAACTTAGGGATTTGCAGTTTTTCCATATCATAGTAATTGACAAAGAAATGTAATACCATTGGGTTTGGGACTCTTGGTTGGACACCTTGTCCTGGGTTGTGAGGATTATTTGACAACATTTTCTGATATTTTACAGACTATGCCATTTAAAAATCTGTATTAATGTATTATTGCTGGCGTATATAGTGCGATAAACTCATCTTATTGGGACACTGGGATATTATAGAGCCAACATTACTATAATTAGGGAACCTGCTTTTCTTAATAAAACAAGTCAAAACATCCGTGAAAAAGGCCTATTATAGAGAGTTTATTTTTATGTTAAACTTGCTTTGAAAAAGATCAAGTGTTATTCAATAACATTTTTGTGCATTGTGTTATTTTTTATGTGAAATGTTGTGTATTACAAACCTGAACATTGCTGTATTTTACATACGTGTATAACTCTCACTGAATAATCACTCAATGCCCAACTATACAAGTAAAGCAGTTATGTTGATACAAGACAATACACAGTATATACTTGCACTTACCAGGCGAAATCATTAGTAGGCCTATAGTATTTTTCAAGTCAGTTGAGTTTGTAGTTAAGATCTTAGTTATTTATGTCTTTATGTAGGCCTACCTCTTTGTATCTCCTTATTATTGTAAGATGCATCATACATGTGTCAGGGCTTTCTCACTTGGGATTATTGAAGTATTTATTCTATCTATCTATCTATCTATCTATCTATCTATCTATCTATCTATCTATCTATCTATCTATCTATCTATCTATCTATCTACCTATCATCTGAGGTCATGCTGATAGCAGCCTTTAATTACCATTACTAATTTAATCAAGTTAATGTGCATTTTCTGCCATCTTTGTCATAATGTGACTAAACACCAGAATTTACATACAGCAAACAAGCTTGAATAGAATGTGTGTATTATACAGTATGCCTAGGCCTGGACTATTTAGGTTACTAAAGGTAGGCAGAAACATCTGACCGTTCCCTCGGTTACAGCGTCTACATGGCAACAACACACAACACTAAACATTCACAGCGGGTTACACAGGAGCAGTTACTTGTTACCTATAGCCAAACTGTTCCTTTTGTTATTATTTATTATTCCTTTGTTATTTTCTGTAGTATTATATCTTGTAAAAGAAGTAGCGATGCCGAAGAAGAAATTCGCCAAAGTCAAAAGGGCGAAAGCCGGGTAAGTGCGTAGCCTAGTTATAACCTAGGTTACATTGTTTTTGTTGTTGTTGTTTTTACCGCATTTACATTCAAACGAAAACTAGAACTACCCTGTATTTCGTTACAGGAAAGGAAAGAAAGAAAGCAAGCAGGAGTCAAAAACAGACAAAGAGTCTGATATCGACAAAGCCAAGGCCAACGCTGCGCTTTGGGAGCTGAGGTTACAGGTCAACGACCAGTCGCTCGTGCAGTACCGCGAGGCTTGTCGCAAGTTGGCACGCGCAAACGAAGAGCTCACCAACCAACTGTACCGCGCGGAGAAGGACACAATCGATATAACTGTCTTTCTGAAGAGACAAGATGCAGCTAAAGATGAGAAGGTCGTTAAGAAACCTTAGTGTGTGTCGGTAATAGTTAGCTAGTAAATGAACGTGATATGAACGATTAACTCAGCTGTTGTTAACAAACTTATTTTAACAGATCAATATGCTGCAGAAAAAACTCAAAAGCCAAGAGGCAAGTGCACAGGAAGAGCACAACAAACTGGTGAGTTCATTTAAAAACAAATCTACAAGAAAATAAATACCAAAACATACTCAAGCTAGCTTGTGCATAGATCAGCCAACTTTTTACGCTACAGCATTTTGCTGTGATTTATGTGCGTAAAAAATGTGCTGCGCTGTGTCTTAACAGCTGTATTGTGTGTAATTATGTTGACATTTATTATTTAAGAAAACAACAACCCAACAAAGCGACCATAAAACAAAAAAAAAAAACATCACATTCCGAGTTACAATACTATTTTAATCTATGTCAGTGGCCACAGAAAAATTAAAAGTGCTTGCTTGGGAAAAGGCAGTACACTGCTGGTCTTGATGTGTTAACCATGCCTCACATGTCACAAAGATTCTTCTTACAAAATACCAGTTTAAATCGCCAAATATACACCAAAGGAACCTATTTTGACTCTCTTTATTCTCACTGACCTCTGCGGTTAGTAGTTAAGATCAAGCTATCAAACTGACATGACAGAATTCAAGTGACAATTCTAGACAAAAAGATACCTAAAAAACATTTGCTTCTTTTGCTATGCAGCTGTTTTCCATCTTCCAGCTCTTACTTCATGCTGGTAAAATGGAGTCCAATAAGGTTCCGAGGAGGAAAAAAGAGGCATGGTTCTGGACCAACTTGAAACATCCCTATTTTAGACATGCATGGAACTGTCATGTCCAGTTAGGGGAAAGAATACTGTCATGTGGTTGACTCTAAACATGTGACTGTCCACAGCCCTTTTCTCATTGTGAGGTGATAAAATGGTTCATCTTAAAAACTGACTTAGCTAATGGAAATTACTCCCTCTAAGGCACTCAGGAAGCATGAATGCCCTGGCCTTTGTCTAAGGAGAGACATGATAAAATGTTCTGAGCATTGACCAATTCAGTCAGTCAGCCAAATAATTATTCTGTAAAGACTTGTCCCACTGTATTTACTGCACATCATGAGGAAAAGACAGATGCATGCAACACAAATCACTTTGAACTCAAAAGTAGTGAATATTGTTTTGGGGGAAGTTGACTATTTGGTAGATAACAGTGAAAATTGCATATGATGCAAACCAACTTGCTTAAAGATTGGTGCATTGATGTAGATGAAGAGAATGCAGAGTTATGTGAAGAATAACGATTAGGCCTAAAGTTGTAATCAGATGGTTGATAACCTCTCATTTTGTCATCATGAACATGTTTGTGGGTGTGTGTTTTGCTTGTCTCTCATGACTTTGGTCATTTTGTCACATTTCTGCTCCAAATGGCTTTTCCACAGTAGCGTCTTGAGGTATTACGCCTGACTGGTCTGTGCTTAAGTTGGTTTGCAAAAGAGTATGGCCTGTGTGAACTTTGGTATGATCTTTTTCCTTAACCTAAACAAGTTGCATTTATGGGAATTTTGCAGAATCTGTACTATATAATCAGATTATCTGAGGAATTTTTTACACTTAAGGCATGCATTTAATATGTAGAATGTTTTTCATTGTGTGTATCTAACATGCTTGCTTTCAACAGGTTTATGATTACACAATTCAAATCAATGAGATGAAGGAACTGTTCAGAAAGAAGTCCAGTGACTTTAACATGATCCACGATGGGATGGAGAAAATTCAGCAGTTTGAGAAGAGTAAAGCCCAGATGGAGCAGGAGCTCAGTGATGTGAGGAAAATAAAACACAGTATAGTGTTTGTGTTTCCTATGAAGAGTCATTGTTCTTTTTGTCAGGCTGTTGAAGCCACCAATAACTATGACCTTTTTATTTTGTAGATTAGAGAAAAAATGGAAGTTGCTGACAAGGAGCACAGGGAAAACCTTAACAAAATGCAGTACAAATTCTTCAAAGAAAAGGTACGGTATATGGTCAAGTCAAATGATCCTACGATATATTAGCCAAACCGTTAGGTAGTTGTGGATACCTGGCTCGCTGTTCCTGGACAGACGAGGCAATATATTATCCCGGCTGAACCATTAAGTGAGTTTTACAAATGTCCCCGCAGGATCGCCTGGATAGGGAAGCTAAGCAAACGATAGCACTGGTGTTGGAGAGGGCCCACAATGAGGCCATTGTGTGAGTGTGTTTCCTCTCTTCCTTTCCAATCTAATTTTATATTTTTACTTTAAACTACACTTTGATGTCCTTAGAACGCAAAGAAAAAATAATTTACACACGCAAGTGTTTATGTATATAAATATATATAACTAGAACTAATGTTATTTTCTTGACCACACTGGTTGGTCATGTTCAGATAGTGTACATGACCGAAGCCAATGATCACATCTTCAGCCGCCCCAGGACCAAGAGGGTGTAATGCATTTGGGGAAGAACATAGTTTATTACTCTTGAGGCCATGAAGTATACATTTCTCCTCCACTATGTTTAGTTAGTTTGTACAGGTCATGAAACATCAACATTGATACTGGTGTGGTCCTGCCGGTTTGGCGTTGGTGTCAGTAATTGATTTAAGTACACTAAAGATTTCCTCTCTGCACACCGCCAGGTAGGGCGCAGAACAGCAGAGATCAAAGCGCAGCGCAAGTTAACATCATCAAGGGTGGCAAGGAAGCTATTTCCTGTTGCTAGGTAACGACATTCTGTTATCTCATTGGTTGCGCTTTTGAAAGGTCAGCAGCAAACTAGGTAAAAGTTGAAATAATTTGAACTTTGAGCACAGGGCAAAGCGGCAAATCTGAGCGGTGTGCGGCATGGGGCATGGGGTAGCGCAGCACATAGTCTCTCCTCACAGGAAATCAAAGGACTGGCCGGCGCAAAGCGGTTTTGCGCCCTGTCATGTGTAGGCGGCTTAAAAGACTGAGGGCAAAAATGTGTGATATGCTTTACATATCCCCCTGGTTCTGAAATAAAAGTTTAAATATCAGAACCCAATAGCCTTACGTTACCACCATGACTGATAAAGTCTCAAAATATTTCATAAAGCATTTATTTTTTAAACTAACACTCCATGCAGATTAAAATCATTCTAAAATCTTTTACAAATCATGGTTGGCATGAAATAAAGATTCATAGGGATGTGTTCATAATCAGAGACAAATTTGTCAGAGGCTTTTTTGTTTCTCCTGTAAACTATTTAGGCAGTTGGACGATGCCTCGCGCTCTGTGTTCAAGGAGAATGTTCGTCTCAATGAAGCGCTGAAATATCACATAAAGGAGACAGAGGATCTTCACATATTGACAAATTCAATGGTTAAGGAGAATGCCTCCCTGGAACTGGACAAGGTATGTTTGAGCCTTAGGACAGCAAACAGCAGTGTTACTATTAGGCAGCTTCAGTCCTTGGAGAGAGACCATTCATCTCCATAAAGTCATTTTCAATCATTTACCTCGCAGAATATATTTCAGGTGGTTTTTCCCTTGTGTTGTTTACTTGTGCTGACCCTGTGTATTTTGCTTGTGGTCCTACTCATACCCCTCCACCTCCTGAATACTATCCAGCCTCTCAGTGGTCAATGGTTGTGGTGAGTTTCCACTGGTGTATGGGTTCAAATTCAGTGGCTTCTTCTTTGCAAATAAATATTGGGCACGTTAATCATACCTGATGATGACAGTAAATGAAGGAAGTAAATCCACCATGTTGAAGCTTTGGCCACTCACTCAGCAGCACAGGCTAGCACACAGACCATTATCTGTTCTAGCTTTATATTGGCATGAAAATGAAAGAATTTTCCCAAAGTTAGCTCAGTGTCAAGGAGATCAGTGTCATTTTTTTTTACTACTTTGCTCATCTGTCTACTCACCCAGAACATGTTTGAGTTGATGGTAAAGAAAAACACAGCTCAGATGGAGGCCCAAAATAAGGAGCTATCTAAACTGAGGGCCAAGGTTGCTTCCCTGGAGGAGACCCTGGAGCGAAAAGCTGGGGAGGCTGAGAGAGAGGAGAAGAAAGAGAAAGAGAAGACCCTGGTCAGCATCCAGGCCAGCCAGGTAGAGTTGGAGAAGCTGCAGAAAGTGCTTTCTATGCGGGAGAGCGAATTGGGGCACATCAAGCGGCTAGCAAGCACCATTGTAGAGCAGCGCACAGAGCTGGAGCAGTTCTTCCACGAGGCACTGGCTCAGGTGAAGCAGGAGATCATGGCCAGCAGGTTGCAATACAAAAAGGAGGCACTACAGGCTTATCGCTGTAGGGTGAGAGAAGCCACAGCCGGAAGACTAAAGTTCCCACCCATCCGCACCTTCCATAAAGGCCCCCACAGTACCAACTCTGTCTATTCAGACATGGAGGCGGCTGCAAGGTGGTAGGTCCACTTCCTTTCATGTCCATTTACCTGTGAAAGTCTTTTTGATATTTTAAATACCTTGTGTTAATCAGTGCCAAGTCACCTGCAGCTCATTCAGTGGTCATCTAACTATAAAACTCTTCATAGTTCATCTTAATACAACATATACTGTACATAAATATGTACATCAACATTCATTTTAATTTCCTCCACCTGTTTTTAAGGACTCATCAACCAGACAGCAAAGTTGAAATCTCAGATCTCA
This sequence comes from Etheostoma perlongum, assembly GCA_026937815.1. Taxonomy (NCBI): domain Eukaryota; kingdom Metazoa; phylum Chordata; class Actinopteri; order Perciformes; family Percidae; genus Etheostoma; species Etheostoma perlongum. The sequence continues at coordinate 11,672,169 of CM049390.1, read as the reverse complement.
CTTGGGAGCAGAAGGAACAAGTGCTCAGGCTTCTCTTTGCTAAAATGAATAGACAAAGGGAAAGGTAATTAAACCTCCAAATAAGTGTATTATGTTTGTCTTAAAATACGTGCTTGTTTATGGCTCATAAACTTCACCCTAAATAATACTCTACAATCCACTTGTAATCCCCTGAAAATGGACTGAAACTTGTGGATCAATTGAAGAACAAAGTGCAGTGACACCAAGTACTAGGTCAGGCTGAACTTCTGGTGACTCCTCCCTCTTTTTAATGTTTTAAACAGCCATTTTCTCAGCAGAAGAGGATACCATAAAGCATCAGTTAGGCTTCAACCAATTTTCTTTTCCATCCAGCTGCTTAAAAAGAATGAGAGTCTGGGCACAATAGTAAAAATAGGCCCAGCCACAGAGTCGTGTGCTTGGAAACAAACATCTGGTCACGTCGATTTGCTTTCAGCCCATTGGCCCCTCTTCACATGCACTTGCAGTTTATTTTGTTCTTTGAACGCTTGTGGTTAGAGAGCAGCAGCTGGTAACATGATTTTGAGAATGGAGTGTGCAGGGGATCTGAATGTATGTGTATGCGGGCAAGAGGTGTATATTCATGTTAGCAGTGGTCTGGCACCTATACCAGCATAATAAAACTCACTAGTATCCACGTCTATGTGCATTGTGTTGACCCAGAATAACCCCCTCACCAAGACAGACTGCAGGCCTGTTTTAGCCATCAGTCTGCTAAAACATGGCGTTTCACTAAGGTTCTGCATTTAACCGCAGCTCTGCATTTTCCTGATAGGAAAGCCAGCCAACATATGGCTTTGTCTGCCTCCTCTGAGAAGAAGAGCCTTATTGACAGCGATGCTGCTGGGTAAGATACTAGAGGAATGTACGAGAATTCAAGTTCTACCTCATCCTTGCAATTATGAAGCCTGTGCAGATTTATTGATGCCACATTCCATGTTTAGCTGAAAAAGCATTGGCTGTGAGAACATGAGTGCCTATGTGTGATTTACATTTTAGCATTGCATAATGTTGACTGTCTTCCAGAATTAGAGAGGAGCTCTCCCCGGCGACCTTCATAACCCAGGCGCCTGAGCCTGTGTTACTTTTAAACCCAAACAGCCTGCCGGATATACACAACACCACATGACCTCTGTGTGGCTGGCACATTGCACATCACACTCTGGATTGTTTGCCTCTGCTTTGTACGTTCCCCACTGAGTGTCAATCATGTGTGTAGTAGAATGCCAGATGTTTGTTTGTTCTCCTTATAAATATCCTACCATGCATGTACAGTATATATGGCTTGAGAGTACTCAATCATATGTTCATAAGCTTGTTTGAATTCTGTCACAATCCATTTAAAAGGATCTGTTCCCTCAAAACAAAACAGTACTGATCTTAAAACAGGCACAAGATAATATACAAAATCTCTAAACAACCATTGGATCAGTGGAATACAATGTGGTGTCCATGACAACAAGTACAGAAGAGTTTCAATATACTGGTGTTGTATTTGAGGAAATGACATTGATGCAAAAATGTTGCCTCAGCTGTACAGATCTTTTGCATAGATAAAATCTTGGATGCAGTGGTTCCCATTAACAGTATCTATACATACACATCTAATATAAAGTCTTTAAAAGGAGATTATTATTTAGTGTCCTGTATGTGGTAGGGGTTTCTAGGTCTTCTGGCTTATCGGACTGAACAGCAGCACTTGGAGTATTTAGCGTCCCATGGTCGGCATGGTAACTGCAGGACTTTTCAAGGAAGCGTCTTCAGCTTTCCATTGTGAGGTTACTGTTTTGATCTGTGTGTAGAACTGAATGCCCTGTAGAGAAAAAATAAAATGTGTTTAAAAACTTAAGCTGCTTCATCTGTATTTCTTATACCTTTAACAATAGGATGCATTTGTTTATTCCATACTTGTTTTCCGTAGAAGTTTATGTCCCCTCGGAAGGATCCTCTTGATCCAGTAAAGGAGAACATAGGCAGTGGAACAGGAATGGGAACATTGACTCCAACCTGTAGAAAACAAGTATTTTCCCTTTCATTTCCATAAGTGTAAGCTTTGTACAATTCCCCATTATCCTAAATTGCTAGGATGAGGTAGATGCAGTTGATGAGAGATGTGGTATATCCATGCTGTTTAAAAAAGCAAGCTTACATGATCTCACTAAACAAAGCTAAACCTGCGGCTTATATTTGCAGTTTTGAAAGCACAACATGTTCTTATGAAAGGGAAAAAAAACTAAATTTGTTATGAAGGCAATATAGACATGGCATGGGTCAGAATGTTTGAAACAGTGGGAATAAGTTTGGACACAACTTTTGGCGAATGTGCAGAGAGGAAAAGAAGAAGAAAAAAGTAGATGTTTGTTGCATCGAGGTTTGGAGAGGAGAAGAGCACATGGCCTGCACAGCATTCCCCGACATGTGAACAGCAAACACAAGGCATAACTAAGGCTCCACAGGCAAACAAATAGGGTAAAAGCTGGCCATATTTACGCTAAAACATTGAACAGGACCCTAGGAATCCCTTTTAAAGTTTAATTATGTTCCTCATTGAAAACCACCTGGAAAAATGTTTCTATGTCCCCCTGTAATCTTTTAAAGGACACATATTTGCTGTAGCTATTTGTAGTCTTGACTGGTGGGAAGGGGGTTACCGAATGTGTGTATATCCGTTGTGTATATGGGTTAGGGGCAAACAAGGCTATACTTGTTTGGAAAATAAGTTTATTTTAACGTGTGTGAAGGTTTTCAAAACAGAAATGTGATGTGCTCCCTACTTGAGATGCTGTATAGACATGACAGAGGGATGTGAATGTCTCCTTTCTCCCAAAACAGAGGAACACATTTGGAGGCTGCAGCCACTCACCTGGCCCACATCCACCTCGTGAGTGTATTTGCGTGCAGTGGCGCCATTTGTTGTGAAGATAGCTGTACCGTTGCCATAGAGGTTCCTGTTGACCAAATTGATGGCATCATCCAGAGTGTCTGCCTCAAGAACAACCAACACAGGCCCGAAGATCTCTTCATTGTAGCACTTCATTTCAGGCTGGGCAAGCACAAAAGGGAACATTTTGACTGGCAGTTTAGTGTTAGAGTGTTTCTCATGTTGTCCTTGGTTCAAAAGTTTTCAAAGTTTTTTTAATAGTAGAAAAGATGGGATGTTGAAATAAGCAAATAATAAAATAAAAAAAAAAAACAGGACAAAAAGTTGGGAAAAGCAACAAAAACACTGAAAAAAGGTCTAAAAAAAACAGGAACAAAAAGCACCCAAAACATAAAAAAGAGTGACAAAACAATTGGAAAAAAGGCAACAAAACATCAGTTTGAAACATCAGTCGGCTAAAACCTTGAGTTATGGACAACAAACGTGTTTGTTTTCATGGTTGATAGGAATAGAACACAATGGTTATTGGTACTCAAATGAAAATACATACTATGTATACATAAAGACATTAAACCCCCTTACTGTGACATTGCTGATGATGGTGGGACCCACAAAGTTGCCTTTCTCGTAACCCTTGACCTTGACATTTCGGCCATCCAGGAGCACGGTAGCGCCCTCATCCACACCACTCTGGATCAGATTGCAGACTCTTTCCTTGGCCTGCGGAGAGATCAAAGGGCCCACATCTGCACCAGGCTGGTCTCCTAGCAGGGCCCCAAAAACAACCAGCTATAAGGTTACATACTTTGGCAGTCACATGATGTGAGAACATCATGATGAGTTGTGCGGGCACTGCCTTACATCTTTTTCCACAAACATACAAAAACCAGGACGAGGGGCACCCTGAGGCACTCCCTCAAAAATGGATACTTACGGTTTTCCTGTATTCTACAATAATAAGAGTCCATATCACTCTACACAGGGATAATCATTCCCTATTTTACTCCACATCAACTTCCTTTAACAGATTTGGTGCTCTGAACCGCTATTTAGGTCTAAGCCGCAGATTTGGCCACAAATTTGCAGCCGGGCTGACTCAACGAGCCCTCTCTTCCAGCTGACTCCAATGTGAAGTTAAAACAGGGCAAAAAGGCGAGAGGTGTGGTTAGGGCGGTGTGGGTGGCCACGGGATGACTAAACCAAAGGCCCTCGGGCGAATGGGCAAAGGAGAGACAGAGATGAAGGGGACGAGCTGACAAGGCGCAATACCTGCGTTGACGCGCAGAGCCTTGGAGCGCTCCACCAGCTCCGGCAGCCAGCTCCGTGCCTCGGCCACCAGGATGGCTGCGGACAGAGCCATGCAGCGCTGTCCTGCTGCCCCGAACGCTGCACCCACAAGCTGGTTCAGAGTGTTCTCCTTGTTGGCATCAGGCATCACCACACCATGGTTCTTGGCTCCCTATAGTACAAGAGAAGTGGTTAACCTTCTGCTGTCTGATCTCCATATTACAGCAGCTGGTTAGTCCCAAGTGAGAACATAAAATACAAAAACGGTGTACAAAAATGGTATACAACTTGCACATTTTATGTAGCATTTGTTCCACATTTTAGTCAATATAACAGAGGATTGATGGACACTAGCCTAAATAAATACAACATTTGTAATTGTGGCTCTTTAGCGGCAGTATCTATCTATATTATTGTAATTTATTTAATGCCTTTGATGTTTATGTTGCCAAACTTATGCTTTTTTTTTAATTCAGTGCTTGTGTTCAATGTGTTGTTTTTTTGTTTAGGACACTTGTAACTGTAATTATCATTATCTATATTATTCTTCACGTGAGATTCCTTCTATAAGCCCCAAGGGGTTTTCTTAATCTCACCAATCTTTATTTAATTTCCGTGTGTTACTGTTGTCTTGATTTTATTGTGTAAAATAAACAAATTCAAATATCTGTTTTGCAACTTCACTGATCTGCTGGCATTGACGAGGATCGAAAATACAGAAATCTGCTGGCCAATGCTGCCACCTTCTGGACATTTACACCTGTGTTAATACTCACCATGTTTGCCTGGACCCTCTTGCCATGTTTAGAGCCCCTCTCGTAAATGTACTCCCCAGCTTGATTTGAGCCAACAAAGCTGATTGCCTTGATAGCTGGATGGTCACAGATGAAATTCACAGCTGTTGCAGAAAGACAGTTTAAGAAACGGTATTATCTGAGATATATATATATTTTTTTTAAATGAATCACAGTATTTAATATCCACTGAGCTTTCAAATACTGTCTCAAATTATCTGCATTACAATGACAAAAGAAAATGAAACAATTGTTTTATAGATACTATCCCACGTACAACTGGTTTTCTAACTAATGTTTTAGACATACTAGAATATCTCATTAACTGTTTTAGCCTACTAAATAGCATGTTAGTATGGAATTTCAGACACAGCCTTAGTGAATTAGGTCATCTTTTGTATCTGCTGTGAATAATACAGTTTCATGATATATACTGTGTTATATATTGTATCTACACTACAAAAAAGGTTCAGACAAAAAAAAAAAAAAAAAAAAAACAGGTTTTGACAATGACTGGCTAAAGGTAACAGAGGCTGAGTCGTACCAGCGTGTTGGCCGTGGATGATGTTGAGCGTCCCGTCTGGCGCACCGGCATCCTGCAGCATCCTGGCTAGCAGCATTGCGCAGGCCGGCACCCGCTCTGAAGGCTTCAGGAGGTAGGTGTTGCCGCAAACCATGCCCATGGGGAACATCCACAAAGGGATCATGGCAGGGAAGTTGAAGGGTGCGATGCCGGCACACACCCCAATGGGCAGGCGGTATGTGTAGGTGTCCATGTCCTTGGTGATGGAGGGCAGGGTTTCACCGAGCATCAGAGAGGTGATGCTGCAGGCGTGCTCCACGACCTCTGCAAAGACACAGCAACACATGAAAAACTGTTTATGTCTGGTATATTTATAAATCAGACATTCTAGATTATATTTTTTTGGAAGTGATTGGGTACAGGCATGCTGTGTGTGTGAATGAGATCTGCTTTACTGAGACAGTTATTGACTGTGTTGACTTTGTGTGGAAGCTAAACCAATGTCTGCACAGTAAAATTTCTTCATATTCTCCAAAAAGAGAAAGCAATTAGGATTCTCCTCCAATGTAAAGGGGTGTACAGCCTCAAAAATAGTTTTATACTTTCCCAAAATATAATGGAAAGGTATAAAAGAACAGCAATAATTAGTGAGAATCATTTAAAGGGTTAATGAACAAAACCGCCCTTTGTTCTGGTTGAGTATAACTCATTAACTATTACCGCAACCACAAAATGAAAGCCTGCATAACATGCAAACGTTAACCCATTTGTTGCCCTTTGTAAAGTTGTGTGTGCGCATTTGTGTAAGTAAGATAAACTTACGCAACCCTCTGAACACATCCCCCTCTGCATCTGCAAGGGTCTTGCCCTGTTCCACTGTGATGGCCTTGGCAAGTTCTTTCTGAAACACAAGACGACCCACATGTCAGTCCTTTCCTTTAGATTTAATAGAATCTGAAGTTTTAGTATAAAAGATAAACAGCAGGCTCTGATCTGTTGCACCTTATACTTTCACAACCCTTTGACTTACAATGTTGTCCTTGATAAGCTGCTGATAGCGCAGAAAGACCTGCTGCCGAGTCAAGATGGAGGTCTTAGACCAGGAGTGAAAGGCTCTGGAGCAGGAGTCCACGGCAGCCAACATCTCCTCCTGGGTGGCTTTGGGTACACGGGCAATCACCTCGTTGGTAGCCTGTAGAGGAGGGAAAGAAGAATGAGTGAATTCATATTAATACTCTAAAGATTACTTAGTTTCAATCAGTAGAGGCCATTTGAGTTCATTAAACGTTAGGTAACAGGTAAATCCTATCAGATGTTTAACGGGTGATATGCATGATTTCATAAATCTGCAGGTCAGAGTTTAACAGATACAAATTACAGGATTTCCACATTTAATCCTTAAACATTTATGATTGTTAGGTTTTGACTTGTTATCCAAGTGTAGCTGAGGTTTAAGTAATATTTATTAGTGACAGTGTTATTTTATGTGTTTTCCACTGTAAAATTCAGATGTGTACATGTTTAGCAAAATATACTGTGTATGAATCTGCTCATATAGATAGTTAAGCCAAACACATTTCTACATTTGCTATTTTACTACAAGTTACTGTTGGTTGTTACAAGCACTGAAACCAGTTTGTATTAACAAGCACATATGCAGTTACCGTTATGTAACAGGTTGAACAAGCCATAGATTTGCTACTTTAAAACCTGTAAGCGCTACCAAACCAAAGCATCATAAAACCCCTCCAGCTACAGCAGGATAAACCTAACAACTACATATGTGGATGTTGCTAAGTAAAGTGCAGTTTCTCAATCCAGGCCAGATGAAATACTTACTGGATTGTGAATATCCAGCCATTCTGATGTTTTGGATTCAACAAACTTCCCATCAACGAACAGCTTGGTGGTGGGCTGTGAGGAGAGAGGTTACACAACATCTGCCTTTAGTCACGAGTTTAATTGTCCATGCATGACACTTGTTGTAAAGTGTAATGGCAGTCTGACAGTTAAGTGCACACTGTTCTAAACTCACCACTGAGGAAGAGTAGCACATGCGGCCAACTTTTAACGGGACCTGAGAAAGAAACACAGCAGAGTCTGAAATCAGCAAATGCTATAATTGTTATCTATCTATCCAAAAACAAAATTTGTAAGTGTAGTTTACCTAATTTGTAAAACATTAAATACACAAAACCAGTTGTTTCCAGTTGTAGCCTGGACACCTGCAAGATTAATGAGCGACTACAAAGTGTCATGAAAAGGCTTGAAGGGGACAAAGTCAAGCTGTCTGGAAGAATGAATGCAGTGGCAGTATAGCTGCAGTGTGACACACGTTTCCTTAGTGGTACAACAACAGCTGAAGTAGGCCACTTGATTCTAGTATAAATCAGCTCTTTTTTTTTGGGTGGGGGTTTAGGACTTTATTTTGATAGGACAGCTCAAGACATGAAAGGGGGGAGAGAGAGGGGAGAATGACATGCAGCAAAGGGCCGCAGGTTGGAGTTGAACCCACGGCCGCTGAGTCGAGGAGTAAACCACACGTGGGCGCTACCAAGTGAGCTACCCAGGAGCCCTGATGGTGCATTGTCAAAAAGCCGATAGTCACATATGAAATCCTGAAGTAGAAGAACGACGTTAAATTAATCCCATCTGTGAATATAAATCAAGTGTGTGAACAATCCAGATCTAAATCCTGCAGCACATGACACATTGCACTTTGTAAACAATGATCAGCTGCCAAACCGTCCTGCGTCATTTGCAACAGTGAAGAGTTTTAAAGCTGTAACAACATTTTTAAATCCTACCTTAGCCTTAAGCACACATCTTAATGCGGTTGTCGCCATTGTGGAAATGTTACTATGTACTTGATTTGCCCAGCTCAGCAGGTAGACAGTGGCCAGACGAAGACGGCATTCTGCTTTCTGCCTCACAGAGAAGTATTATCTGTGGGCGGGCTCTGAGGATGTATGAGGCTTGCTATTCGCTTCATGTTCGCACTCCCATGAACAATGCAGCCCGATTGGTAGACTTCGGGTGTAATATATCCATCTCTAGGCAATGTTTTAGATAATCCCGCTTTTGCCGTGGAACTCAAAGTCACTGAATAAAATACGTTACAAGCATGCACAGTTGGTTACAAGCGTAGACTGTGGCAAGCTACTAAGGAAAATATAATGTACTTGCGGGAATTTATGCAACCCCGAGCTGAACAGTGGGTGCGCACCATTAATACACCGGCGTACACCTGGCCAAAGCGGTGCGCCGATTAGGCTGAGTCTGAATACCATTAAATGCCTGATGAAAAAACGTCTTTGGTGAAAGCGGCGTGTCCCCGATTACCTCGACCACATGGGTGACACAACAATGCGATCTTAATTTGATGAATAAATTCGCTGAAGCTGTCCACATGTTGCCAGAGCAGCAAATGATTGTTGGTATCATTTTTTACTTCTGTGGCATCATTATCTCTTCACTTTATCATATCCATTTTGTTTAAGGTAACGCCCCCTCCCAATCCGCCGGCAAATGTTTTCCACTCCACGAGCCATAGACAGTTAAAGAGCTAACGAGCTAACGTTATGCTCCGCCCTAGCCGATCACCACAACTACTAGGCTCGTTCGAGATGAACTGCGCCTCGCCTGTAAAGTAGACGAGAGCAGGCGGCAGCAGCGGGGGCGGGGACAAAAAGCTGCGGTGAAGTCGGACACGTTTTCCGTCAGCCTTCAAAGCATGTAAAAGGAAGTTACAAACGTGTTTACATCCTGTTTGATCATCTGTAGGCTACCTGTAGTTTTCAAAAATGGTTGAGGAAATCGCATATGCGTTTTTGATGGCTGAGGAAATTCAGTATGAAGAGATGCCCATTCTTATCCACGAAGATCGACTTCAACAGAGAAGGTGATTTAACGCTAAACATTTCAAAGAATAGTGCACACGTGGCCACAGTTAATTTAACCTAACGTTAGTGGTTTAGTTTTTCTAATCGCACTCAGTAAAAGCACTTAACAGTTTTGATGATGCTCCTAAATGATCAAGTAAAATGCTTCCTTGGCAAATTAAAACATTAATAAAAACGAATGAATAATAGAGGAATATATTAGATATAGCATAATAATGTTTATTGTCACGCTGTTTAAGAGAGGGTTCAATAATTATTTCATACAAAGTTGTCAGCAACCATATTAATGAAATAACTGCTCCAGGAAGCACAATAAGTTTTTCTTTTTATAACTCTGTATAAAATCAGTTTCATTATTCTTCTCCTAGGTTGGTTCCGAAAATACCACATTTTGTTGAGCAAGTCGTACCTTTGTACAGTGTGACTGACTTTAAAAGTCATTTCAGACTGTCGAGAGGACAAGTAGAGGTAAGTAGAGGTAGAATATCTAAATCATTTTAGTACGCTATTCTCACTGACATTTGTAGCCTATACATTTGATCATTCATTCTTCTTTGCTATAGGATGTTATGAGGACGTTGGGACCCTTTTATACGAACAGACAGCATACCAAGTTGCCGGTTACCCACGCTGTTCTTGCCTGCCTGTGGACTCTAGCCAATCAAGAGTCGTATAGGGGTGTTGCAGACCGATTCAACATTTCAAAATCCACCATGTCCACCCATCTCCATCACTTCTGTTCCCTGGTCAACACACATCTGTCACATCACATTTCATGGCCCACAGGGGAAGCACTGAACACATCACAATTACATTTTCAAACAGCCGGCTTTCCAAATACAGTCTGTGCTCTTGATGGATGTCACATTCCCATCGTCAAACCATTTTGCAACAACCCCATAGCCTATTATAACAGGAAACAGTTTTACTCCATCATTGTCACCGGATTCTGTGACTCCGGCGCCGCTTTTGTCATGTCAATGTGGGTCACCCTGGAAGTTGGCATGACGCGAGAGCATTTCGATACACGGATGTAGCACGGCAACTGGAATTGAATCCTCAGGCTCTTGTACCAGAAGGAATGCACATCATTGCTGATTCAGCCTACCCTTTATCACGACATTTGATGAAGCCCTACAGGGATAATGGACACCTTACTGTGAGGCAAAGGCGCTTTAACTCAAAGCTCAATGCAGCCCGTGTGGCTATTGAGCATGCATTTGGCATCTTAAAGTCAAAGTTCAGGAGGCTGAAGTGTCTGCACATGAAAGAAGTGGCAAACATCAGTGCAGCAGTAACAACATGTTGCATTCTACACAACATTTGTTTGGAGTCTGGTGACCAGGTTAATGAAGATGAGCTGGGTCATCAACAGGACATTGAAGAGCCACACCCACCACAGCCCCACAACCATGATGCCTCTCATTACAGAGATATGATTTGTGCCCACCTTTAAGAATAAGATACTCTTTAGTTTGAAGTCATACCTTTTTTATATTTATGTTTGTGAGCTGGTGTGCAGTATGCCACAGGGTGATGTGAGGCACTTCAGGTCAAATGTAAAGTAGTAGAACAATATTGCAATATTTGAAAGGGCACTGAGGATTGAAGCAAATGTGTGTCATTAAACCCATCTAATGCTTAAATTTCGAGACGGTTAATTTACAGTTTTAATCCTAAGGTATTTTGATTTGAAGCGCCTCTACATCATCAAGACTTCTGCTGTGCCTCCGAGTGGCAGCTCATGGTAACTGGGTGGTAAGAACCCAGGCTAAATCAGCAGGGGATCGTGGGAGTATTTCACCACTGGGAATGTGAACCATTTACCACTGCTCACTTTATGGTGTTTCAGTTCCTTTATGTATTAAGACAGACACAGAATATCATTTAACATCTTTTATTTAGTGATTCTTTTAGCAACCCAATGATTTCATTTTGTTGCTTTCCAATTTCTTTTAGCTGGGTTAAGACCTACCCCATGCAAGTCACCATTTTTTTTTCATGCAACCTCCTCCTTTTTTCTTTTAGGCGTCTCCACCTAGATACTTCTGGCCTTACCAGCGACTCCAACGCAGCCGTCCTTCTCTCGGCATGGGACCGGTATGTATCATGAAATGATGTGCTCTTTTTATGTGTGGTACATTTAGTAGTGGGGATGGCAGTTGAGGGACCAGGCTGGGGATCTTCATTGTCGGACTGATGAATAACTTCTGAGGGAGTTTGGAGTGGTAATGGATTCTGACTGGGGAAGAGTGGTGTGGAAATAATGGTGCCTGGTGATGCACTCCCCACTCCGGAACCACCAAATATTTCATCCATTTGCTGCAAGAAAGGACAGAGTTAGTTAAAATCAAGACAGCCATAATCAGGAATTTTAACTTTCATTGCAGAATAAATAAATATTCAGTGTCCGAGTGTGCTGATGAAGCCCTATAGCCATGGGTGGAAAATACTGAGAAATTATGGAAGACTGATAACCTTTCAGAATATCCCTATAACATTTAAGATGTGCATACAGAGCAGGCACTTACCAGGTAATATTCCCAGCTGATTTTGCCCTCTCCTGTTGCTCGAGATCTGTCCTTAGCCCTTTTGTACGTTGTAAGCATGTTACCAAGTTTTTTTCTTATTTTATCCAGTGTGTAGGTGTATCCTCTGTCTGTGAATGAATGTTCCAGTTTTTTGTAAAAGGCAGTTTTGTTGTTGTTGTATATGTTGCTGTATTGTCTGGTCAGCTCCAGTAGCAGCAATGTTGTTCTGTGTGTGAATTCTGTAAAACATTGCAGTGTTGTTAAAAGCATTAACATTATATTCTAATCCTTAGATTACAAACAAATTCACTGTACCTGTCCGGGATTCTGGCTGTGAGGATGAAAATGGATGGAAGCTGCCTGACGAGAATGACTGCTGTGGTGGGTTGGTTTCAGGTGTAGGGCATGGTGTGACGGTTGCTGGCTGTGTATGGACTGGAGTGTGGGTGGTGGGAACTATAGGCTGGGGAGTAGGAGTAGATATAGGGCCCAGGGTGAATAGAGGTTTAGGAGTGGTGATGGTTGCTGGCTGTGTATGCACTGGAGTGTGGGTGGGGGGAACTATAGGCTGGGGAGTAGGAGTAGATATAGGGCCTTGGATGAAGGGAGGTTGGGTCACAACCCTTGCTATTTGTGGGTTTACTGCAGAGAAAGAGAGTCAGAACATTGAAAAGAATGGTCAACATGCATATTCCAATTCATGTTTGGCATAGTAAAAAAGAATGTACCTTGATTGGTTTCTGTAGCTCTAATCTGCTCCAGTATATCATTGGCATATCTGCTGTCTGAAACATTAAGATTAATTATTTCAATAATTGCCACCCACATGTATAAAGGTATTACAATAACTGACTTCTCCCTTTTTTTTGCTCACCAGTTGTCAGTCTTTGAGCAATTTCTCTGCTCACTCTTAGGATTACAGCTCCCTGGCTATCTCTCACGGTTACACATACTTTGTCGTCCATTGTTTGTGATCTAAACCAGGTTCTGTAAGTGCCTTTTAAACCTAGCTAATTGTCTGACAACTCCACACACATGCTCTATTGTGTATGTTATAATTGCCAACAGGTTGTGCCTATCTGAGTAGTAATTGCATAGTGTTGTATTGCACAACACTACTGTACTGATGATGTTGTTACTACAATTGTCAAATAAACAGATACATTTATTGAAACTGAACTTTGACTCTGTGTGAGTAATTTGTTTTTTTGAAGTTGTTATGTGATATGTAGACTCTAAATAATGGTTACACAAAGTTCACAGTATTAATGAAGTTAATACACACACAAGATGTGGTTTGTGTTTGTATGTTATTCTCACAAACCGAAACAGAAAAACAAACTTTGTATGAGTTAATTGATTATTCTGGTTAGTTTTAATGCCATCAAATGACTTTTTACAGTGGTCAAGAGAATCCGATATTTTAACCTTATAATTGACTGTGTGTGTGTGTGTGTGTGTGTGTGTGTGTGTGTGTGTGTGTGTGTGTGTGTGTGTGTGTGTGTGTGTGTGTGTGTGTGTGTGTGTGTGTGTATAAAAAAAAAAAAATATATATATATATATATATATATATGTACAGTATATATATATATGTACAGTATATATGTATATATATGTATATACATGTGTATATACTGTATATATGTGTATATGTGTATGTATATAAATATGTATGTATATATATGTGTGTGTGTGTGTTATTATGGCAATTTTATTTAGTTGTGTATGTGTGTATAAATATGTATATATATGTATATATATATATATATATATGTGTGTGTGTGTGTATGTGTTTTTCTGGCAATTGTATTTAGTTCCTTCTCATTTTTTCTGCATTGCTGCATTTTGTAATGGCTCATTATGATCAGTACTCAACCACATAACCTCTTAATGCACAACATGAGACTTATATCCTACAAAATAAAAATGTTTAATATATTACACAGAAAAAGAGTTTTTACAACGAGTGGTGTTTGTTGTCAAAACCCTAGTCAAATAAGAGCCAATCAGCTCTTTTGATTTAGTTTAGAGGCCGGCGTTTCCCAGCATGCTCTGGGTCCGCCTGGGTCCGCCTGGCTCTTGCAGTCGGTGAAAACCAACTGCGCCGCCTGGGTCTCAGAACTGCGGCCGCCTTGCTCTCGTGAGATTATCGTTGCCCACGTGTGCATGACGTCAGAGCAAGTCGGGATCAAGTCGGACACAAATCTAACCGGCATGCAACGGGCGCCGATCGCCGGTGATCGATTCTGCGCAGACCTGACTCATCTCGAACGAGCCTACTTTTCGGATTGTGCCCCGGCTGTATGAAAAGTAGCACACACACCTCCCAGTGACTCGGCTAGAACTCAGAAGAGCTAGCTAGTTTTATTCAGCCGTAAAGTGTGGTCTGATCTACTTCTAGCCGAACTTCGTCCACATTACTTTATATAATCAACGTAGACGACAGGCAGGAGGACATAGGACATAATCGACGTTTCTTTGAGCAAGCCGCACAACGTATCTTAAAAAATAAAAACCATAACATTATCACCAGCCACAATGCACCTGTCCTTATTTTGCCTCGCCAAGGTAATGTTACTGCAATAACATGTTTCCCTGTTTTGCTATGTATGCCCCATTCAGTCTATGATGTGCAAACCATACAAACCCTATGAAGGCCAGATGTTGCTTAGTCATGGACCAAAGAGTAGGTAGGAGGGTTTTTAGGAGCACATGCTATTGGCTGCCGGAGGAGGATGAGACTTATACTGTAGAAAACCCGTCTGTTGATTCAGTGTAGAGGAGTGAAACCTCGAGCCAAGATGGCAACTCAAACCAAGGTGCACCAGTAACTTAGACACAAGAAAAGTTATGTCGAGAAAATGTGATGTTTTCAAATGGACTTAACGTTTTATGTTTTGTTTTTCTATGTAACGTTAGCCAATTCTTCACGGATACTTCAGAAGTTCCTGCTCATGGAGGGTTCGCATTGGTAAGTCATGCCACAGCATTTGACTAACGTACTTAGCTTTTTATTAACGTTAAAGCAATTTATGTTAACAATTTGATAATTGACTTTTTGTGCATCAGCTTTTGCTCTCAAAGGTATTGAATATGACCAGGCTCCAGTAAATCTGATCAAAGATGGAGGTCAGCAGGTACAGTTTAGATTTACAGGATCTATGCAGATATGGAATACTGTAAATGATAATTAGCATGAGGCCGTCCATGTAAAACCTGTAGTCTCACACAAGTTCCCTCTGTGCTCAAGCTTACCGAACAGTACAAGGCATTAAACCCTATGCAACAAGTGCCTGCAGTTGAAATTGATGGCATCATCCTTTCTCAGTCAGTGAGTTCCCAAACTCTTTACCCATGTGATCCTATACATGACATTTTAGTTAACCAACGTGAATACTACTGAAAATGGTTTCTTGCCCACACAGCTGGCAGTGATCCAGTACATCGATGAGACCAGGCCAGGCCCTCGGCTTCTTCCAGCAGACCCCAAGAAACGTGCCCAGGTTCGGATGATAAGTGATGTCATAGCCTCTGGGATACAGCCTCTGCAGGTGAGAACAGCACAGTCCAATTGATTACAGGGTCCAACTAAAGCAGACAGTTCAAACAGACATTGGGTTGCAAATTCAAATGCAACATGATACAAATTTACAGTCACAACACGTTAACTTCACAATATTGATACCTGGATTTTTCAGAATCTATACGTGATTCAGAAAATAGGAGCAGAAAAGGTGCAATGGGCTCAGCATTTCATTGATCGTGGCTTTCAAGGTAGGTGGTCTTCTCAAATATACATCCAGTTTGCTTTTCTAAGACATCACTCAACTTCCTTTGCAATGTGATGTGCATCTCTCTCCTTCAGCTCTTGAGCCCATTCTGAAGCAAACAGCAGGGGAATATTGTGTAGGTGATGAGGTAAGATAAGATAGACTTTAGTTATCCCATTGGGAAATTACCTTGTTACAGCAGCTAAAAAACAAAACAAAAAAAACAATAAGAACAATGAAAGGTATTATAAGAAATACTAACAATAGTGATATGTACAATATTAAAACATAATATACAGTGAGGAAAATAAGTATTTGAACACCCTGCTATTTTGCAATTTAGATCATGGATCAAATCATGGAGGGGTCTGAAATTGTCATCGTAGGTGCATGTCCACTGTAAGAGAATCCAGAAATCACAATGTATGATTTAAAGATTTATTTGTATGATACAGCTGCAAATAAGTATTTGAACACCTGAGAAAATCAATGTTAATATTTGGTACAGTAGCCTTTGTTTGCAATTCCAGAGGTCAAACGTTTCCTGTAGTTTTTCACCAGGTTTGCACACACTGCAGAAGGGATTTTGGCCCACTCCTCTACACAGGTCTTCTCTAGATCAGTCAGGTTTCTGGGCTGTTGCTGAGAAACACGGAGTTTGAGCTCCCTCCAAAGATTCTCTATTGGGTTTAGGTCTGGAGACTGGCAAGGCCACGCCAGAACCTTGATATGCTTCTTCCTGAACCACTCCTTTGTTCTCCTGGCTGTGTGCTTCGGGTCATTGTCATGTTGGAAGACCCAGCCTTGACCCATCTTCAATGCTCTGAGGGAAGGAGGTTGTTCCCCAAAATCTCGCAATACATGGCCCCGGTCATCCTCTCCTTAATACAGTGCAGTCGCCCTGTCCCATGTGCAGAAAAACACCCCCAAAGCATGATGCTACCACCCCCATGCTTCAGAGTAGGGATGGTGTTCTTGGGATGGTACTCATCATTCTTCTTCCTCCAAACACGGTTAGTGGAATTATGGCCAAAAAGTTCTTTTTGGTCTCATGACCACATGACTTTCTTGACTCCTCTGGATCATCAAATGGTCATTGGCAAACTTAAGACAGGCCTTGACATGTGCTGGTTTCTTCCGTGCCCATGATTTCAAACCATGACATCTTAGTGTATTACCAACAGTAACCTTGGAAACGGTAGTCCGAGCTCTTTTCAGGTCACTGACAGGCTCCTCCGTGTAGTTCTGGGCTGATTTCTCACCTTTCTTAGGATCATTGAGACCCCCATCTTGCATGGAGCCCCAGGATTGACAGTCATCCAAATGATTGCTCAACAGTGGACCTTTTTCACCAAACTTGCTTGGCAATTTCCCAGGTAGCCCTTTCCAGCCTTGTGGATGTACACTTTTGTCTCTAGTGTCTTTGGACAGCTCTTTGGTCTTGGCCATGTTTGTAGTTGGATTCTTACTGATTGTATGGGGTGGACAGGTGTCTTTATGCAGCTAACGACCTCAAACGGGTGCATCTACTTTAGGATGATAAATGGAGTGGAGGTGGACATTTTGAAGGCAGACTAACAGGTCTTTGAGGGTCAGAATTGTAGCGGATAGACAGGTGTTCAAATACTTATTTGCAGCTGTATCATACAAATAGTTTAAAAAAAATCATACATTGTGATTTCAGGATTTTTTTTTTTAGATTATGTCTCTCACAGTGGACATGCACCTACGATGACAATTTCAGACCCCTCCATGATTTCTAAGTGGGAGAACTTGTAAAATAGCAGGGTGTGCAAATACTTTTTTCCTCACTGTATATACATTTGAGATGAGGCATGACTATCATATGCATAAAAACAGTGATATACAGCAGACTTCATGACTCATTGCTTACCTTTCAGATATCCATGGCAGACATATGTCTGGTCCCACAAGTCTACAATGCAGAGAGGTACGTAATCATTTCATAAAAACGGCAACATACAGTAAATGCCACATGAACACATTCACCCAAAGATCAACATGAATGTCATGGCATTCTGTAACTTATGGTTATAGCATGTATGTACAGGTCTATTTTGGGCCCAATGTCCCCCACCTTCTGCTTTCTTTGTTTGCATTCTAAATCGATTTGAGGACTTTAGTCTCACACTGCCAGACCTCACTCTTCAGATCTCTGAAGGATAAATCAAGACTAGACTTTCAAATTTGAGTTTTATCTTGCACGAGTAAAACAACTTTAGAACGTACACGTTCCACCAAAACAAGTTCTTTCCTGAGGCTATTTTGCAGAGGCACTGTTGCTCCGTCTGGCGCTTAGCGCCACACAAGACTATTGTGATTGGTTTAAAGAAATGCCAAGAAAACCAGACATTTCTCCTATCTCAGAATGTTATGTGGACTAGCAGACCTTCCTATGCAGAACTGTGGAGAGGTCTGGCAATGTTTTTTTTTTTTTAAACCCTTCTGGTTTACATGAAACCACATGAGCTACAACCAACCTGCTGAACTTTAAAACACCCTATACAGAGGAATGACCACTCTGTCTTTAATCTTTACAGGTTCAAAGTGGATGTCGGGCAGTATCCAACTATCAAAAGGTTAAATCAGACCTTACTTAAGATTGAAGCTTTCAAAGTGAGCAACCCATCTTGTCAGCCAGACACACCTGCTGATCTGTGTGCATAAAATAACCACTCAGCAGTTTTAGAGACAACCATGCAACTTTGAACATTGTTAAATAAAATGCTTTTAAAATAAATCATATTTAGTGTTGTTACTTTAAAGGACAGGAAAACTGAGTTTGAAATATTTATTGGCATTTTGACTTTATCCATTTTACCCAGTCCAGCACTTTACCCTTAAATACACACTGATATGTGGGGACAAGGTAGAGGACATGAAGTAATGTGTAAAACATGCATATTAGAGATTTGTTATGCATAGTGCAAAACCTGAGCTCACTTCTTGCCTGTGTGGAAGAAGTATAAATGGTTATTAAAAGACTTAAAAAGGAAGTAACAAAAACATCTAAGCTGCAGAATACATCATGCAAAGAGTAAATAACATGTAAGACAAACAACCAAAATAACGGTTACCGATACCCATACTTGGCAGATCACAGCATCCTCCACGTTTTAAAAATGATTAAAAATGTTTTTCTTGAGTGGATTTCTTCCCCATCACTTGTCACCAGGAATTGCCACAGTGCACTTCACTGTGTCGTTGTAGAATGTACCGGAGCTGTCTGATCCACCAAACACCAGCAATGTGCAGTGGACACTGACATTTGTACCCTGTTCATGCCTCTCTGCATCCATCAGGATGGAGGAGCTCAAGTTTATCATGCTGTGTCCTGCACGAGGCTTGGAGCAAAGCAGAGGAGACACCACTGAGCTCCACATGTTTGTGTCTGAGGAAAAAAAAGCAATGCAATTAATTTCGGACACATTCTAACAGGGTGACTCATAGTAAATTTGCATGCATGACTCCAACCTTAAACCATTATGTACTAAACCAGATAACACTGATATAGTCTTATTGCATTTACTATATGTGGCACAAATGATGAACTCACCAGTGTTGAAAATGTGTACATCCTGCAGGGCTCCAATTGCACTGCAACCTCCGCTGACTAAAACCCTGTTGTCTGAAACTGGTAGAGCTGCATGAAACCTGTCCATGGACAGGCAAGCACACAATTCGTGTGTACCATTGTTCTAAAGCCAGTGTTTACATAATATGACCACTTACTGTGATTTCATGATCTAACAAATATTTTTTTATATATATATATATATATATAAAAATAAATTTAATTTTGCCACTACAGGTGTTAAACCAAATTAAGTTCAAATACAGTTTTCTCTGTCAAAAGACCAAAAATATAAAAACCAGATGGCTACGTGACTCACGGTTTTTATTAGTTCTGTACTCACCCTCGAGGCAGTGGTGGCATGTTCCCACACTTCACAGCTGTGTACTCCATGAATCCTTCACTCGAAAATAAACAAATAGCCGTTTAAACGTGGACACAAAATTATTGCTTAATGCAGCCACCAAATCATCTTACCCAGATCTAGAACATGGACATCATTAAGGTAGGTAGCAGTCTGCCGTCCACCAAATATGATCAACTTCTGTGACAGCAGTGTGGCTGAGTGTCTGTTTGATACAAATATTAAGCATTGGTATCAATATTAAAAAAAAAAGGAAAATGTAACCCATATTTGTATGACTGAATTCACCTACAGACATTTTGAAAAGAAGACTGACCCAAATCGAGGAAGAGGTTTGTTCCCATCCACAATCGGCTGGTACCAGAGTTCAAACTCTGGGTTAAAGATGTACACAGCATTACTGCAGGATTTATCCACAGAAGAACGGCTTGGCTTTACTCCACCGAAGACAAAAAGCTCTTTCTTATAAAAAGGCTGAAGAATGATATGCCACATTTGGAACATCCCCTTTTGCCTAAAAAAAAAAAAAAAAGGGGGGGGGGGGCATTTCCTATAACTGTATTTGATAAACCGAAAACTACAACATGTTAGTAACTAGCAACAAACTCACGGTGACAAGCTTCCACTTCCAGGTCAGAGTGTCAAGGATGTACAGCTCGTTGTAGCGCTGACCCTCCCTCAGGCCACCATAAACATAGACAGACTTAGAGTCAGGGTCATAGGTCGCAGAGTGTCCTCGGGCACAGGATGGTACAGGTCCAGAGGAAGAGGAGTTCATGGGGAACCAGAAGTCATTGTCTGGAAAGAAGTCAAGAAGGAAACTTAATTTGGAAAAAGATATGTTGAGTTAGATTTTACGGCTTTCTATTTTGTCTTAATTCCCCCTTTGGTTGTAGTAAGCAATACATGACCACACAAGTAATTTAACAAACTCCTCTGACCCAACTCAAGCTTCCACAGCGAGTCCTTGCAGCATTTTTGATCGGTGGTCTCCCCTCCGATGAGGATGGCTGTGTCAAAGTCACTCAGACACATCGTATGGCTGCAGCGCTTTGATGGACACACTGAAACTAAATCACAGTCTCTGTCAAAACCCATTTTGTGCATTCAGAAGCCACCACAGTGGTAATATTTCTGACCTTCTCTGTTGTCAGTCTTTATCTGCACAGTCATTTCCTCTTTGCTGTTCATCCTGGACAGTCTCCTTTTCTTGGGGGATGAAGCCTGGTCTATGTCCTCTTCGAGACTGTCTGTGTCCTCAGAGCTCCATGTCAGGTGGCCTCTCTTACGAATAACTCTCCATCTAGGTGTCTTATCCTTTTAGTTGTATAGAGTATATCACAAGATAAGTCACTAACCTTACATGCAGACAATAATATATTCTTAAGCATGACTCTTACCGTAGGCCAAACCAGGGGTTTATCATTTCCCATAGTGGAATCAGTGGTGTCAGTTTTATTAACTTGAATATCAGCATAGCTGTCACCCAAGCGCGAGGAGTTGAGTGTTATCTGCAAGGCATGACAATAATGAAATGTGGCCACAAATACAGATAACTGCAAACAACTGTAACCCTATTCACCTCACCGTTTCATTTCCAGCGCTTTGGTGTAACGTGCAAGATAGATCAGTGGAATCATGCTGGTCTGGGAACAGTAACTTCCCTCGAACGACAGGAGTACTGCTGAAGACACTGGCTTTATCCTGTGGCTGGTCACAAGTCTTTGCATGAAACAAAACAGTGACAATATGATCCTAGAAGCCCATGGAGCATGGCTTCTATCCTGGAAAGTTTAACTATAACCAATATTGTTATCATTATCAGGTACATGACACAGCAGGTTTTGTGCAACATTAATTGGGGACAGATAATACAAACCCTCCTACCTCTCTACAGACTGTGAGCACAATCTTGCCATAAACTCCTCTCCTGCCTCTCTCTGCTGCCACTGTGACAATGTCAGTGCTCCAGTCACCCTCCCAGGTCAAGCACCTGATTGAGTTTAAAGTCGATTTTTTAATGGTACCAATTTAGACTTTTCTGTAAAAAAAAAAAAATAAAAAAAAAAAAAGCTAATGCTTTTATTCTCCACATACCTGGCTTGAGCTGACAGAGTCCCAATTTTCTGGGCCGGAACTTCTGCACTGACCAGAACATCTACCGAGATTGTTGTCTCGATGCATTTCCATTCTCCAAGACCAAAGATGACCAGGTGTTCGGGAAGAGGCAGTGGGATGTGGACTTGAAAGCAACTTCGGTTGGATTTTCTGGGGAGGATAGAACCGGACAACATTGAATAGTGTTAGTGTGAAAACATAATGTGTGCAGGTTCTCCAAATAAAAGGCCTACCTGATGAACTGGCGGGGAGCGTCACGCAGGGAACAAAGGACGTAAAAAGTCAGCCTCCCCATGTTGTTGCAGGTCGCCTGGTCAAGAAGTTTAGAGTACAAGCAGTAGCAGCTAGCAAAACTTTGGTGCACTGTGGACCTCCGGTAATCACTTCTGATTGGCTGATTCGAGCTCGAGGCCGAAAACGCACAGCTGAGACCGCAGCACAATTAATTTATTAATTAGACTCCCAGGAACCAACACACTCAGTTTAAACCAGTTTTTCCTTGTTGTTGATTTTTTACCTTTAATATATTTTGTCTGATTAATAGTTTGCGTAACCTACGTGGAATAACTGAAAGCGGTCAGTTTCCTTACCAGTAGATTTCTCTCAGCCTTTCATTTTTCTATGGAAAAAACATAGATCGCAGCTAGATTTGGAGAAAATTATGCTTGGCTGTATCAATGGTAATTTAGAGGCTGTGGTTAAGTTATTGTTTTATTAACTGATTGATAAAAAAAGAAAATAAAAAGATTTTTTTAAACTAATGATTGGCGATTGAAGAAACGGTTTAAAGGTCCAATTAATATATTTACTGTAATACATATTTTAATTATTTGACTATATTAATTATTTGTGTATACAATACTTTTTACTTGTATGATAATAACCTTTTACATGTTGTCAGGTTCAGGCCTTCAAAGTGATTCGGGAGGTATTGTATTATTTTTGCCTCCTTCTAGCCTGAAAATCCAGACCCAAATCCGAAATATTAACTCACTGAGCAAATTCAAATTGTGCTCTCGCGAGAACTCTGGATTTCCAGGTAATCCTCCCTCAGGTCCAGCACGTAAATCTGGTGGACAAGACATCACCATTATACAGTATAATGCAGGTCAAAACAACACCTCAAATGGCAGTTAAAAATATGTACATATATAAACAAATTAATAAAAACATGTACTAGATTTTGCTGCAGCACAGGTGTAGATCATATATTCATAACTGTATGGTAGCATTTAAATCTGCAAAACAAATAAATATTTATACATACATTTAATAAGTTACAGAATATCTCCTGTACACACCTTTTAAAATCATTATCAATGTCTAACTTAATGAATGTAGTACTTGGAGTTGTCATACTTGGGAGTGGCATCCTAAAAGAACAATGTAAGAATATGTTTATCCTTTACTGCTTTTTTAGAAACAAGTAAAACGGGAGGGACACTAGATGTATCTGGAGTCTGCCTGGCCTTTAGGGAGAGCTGAAAAAATAACCTGGTTTGATCAGCACCTGTGTAACAATTACATTAATCCCCTAATGCCCCAATTTAATGGAAACACAGGGGGCCAATCCTGAAGGGCTTTCTGATCCTGGATCAGCAATGCAACTGTTATGAAAGGATGGTATCTCAGGACAGATACATTTGGGGGACTACACACATTAGCTGCCTTAATGACATCTCTGTGTCATGTTGCAACATGTTTGATCGTCTCTACTAATCAGTGTATAGGCTTGATCCAATAAATGAATCACAAAGAAAACTAGACAATCTTTTCTTTAT
Organism: Etheostoma perlongum; assembly: GCA_026937815.1. Classification (NCBI taxonomy): domain Eukaryota; kingdom Metazoa; phylum Chordata; class Actinopteri; order Perciformes; family Percidae; genus Etheostoma; species Etheostoma perlongum. The sequence continues at coordinate 11,648,602 of CM049390.1, read as the reverse complement.
TGTGAAATATAAATTTCAGGAACATATGTCATGACTTACAGTAAAGGTACAGTACAGCAAACATGGGAAGCTTTAAACTGGTTGCTTTAAATTGTATTCGGCGTTAGCAGCCAAATCTGTGACATCTTTGGGAATATGCGCACAAGTGAGTGTGGTAGAAGAATTAATTTTAGAAACAGGATGGAGCAAAGCAACACAATCAAAGCCAAAGTATGGCCAGTGCGCCAGGGATATTCAAAAACAAACACATTAACCTTTACTTACATAGACCTGTGCACAAAATACATTTAGATGAAAAATTACAGCCACATCCTATATCCAAACAAGTAAATTAAGGGGGGGGGGGTCCAAGGCAAATGTAAATATTGAATCTATATTACGTAATAGGAGCTTTATGTGATAAGGGATGGTTTTTATTTGTGTCATAAAAGCACACTCTGGAAAACTGTTACCACTTGCTTCAGTACAGTACAGAATTTGGAATACATTTATTGTCCATTATCACGCAATTAAATTTAACATATGAAAAATAAGTTACGATACAAAGCAAAAGGACAAATACACGTAACAACAAAGCAACATAATTATAGAAGGTGTACTCGCGCGCATACACATACACACACACACACAACAAAAAAGAAACTATTTCTTTAGAGCACTGCTGATTAAGCACCTGGCCTGGTGAAATATATTCTGTGCAGGTGTTCCCTGATCACTGCTACCATTGAAATGTTGAAGACAATATATATATATTTTCGGACTGGCATGTGACCAAAAAGCACAGTACATACATGGGAACATGGCACATATGCAAGGCTTCTTCAGATAACTATCAGCAAGAAATTGGAGCAAATGTTGCATTTAAAACTATCTGATTGTAAATCCAACATGCAGCAAAACAAGCTGATTGAGACAAAAAATAGATATGCCTTTTATTTTTTACCTTTTATATTATAACCATTTTTTTCAAGTATAGAATCAAAAATAGTTTGTGGTCCTAATATCATAATAATATCATTCTGTAAATTAAACATTCATAAATTGGAATCTCAGGCACTGTAATAAACTCTGTAGTAAAGAGTTTTATTTCGCCAAAGTGAGTAGGAGTTATCAAACTTCAGGAGGTAAGTGCCTTCACCTGGAAAATCGTGGCTCCCCCCCTGGACGCATATGTGACTGTCCTGGCGGTACACGGGTACGATTTCAGCCAAGTTGGAGTTGGTTTGAGTTTTGGAGCCCTTCTCAACATCTCCATTACCGACGGGCCCTGCAACAGGAATCACATAAACCACAAAGTCAACACGCTGACTAGGATGCCGGCTGGAGGAAAACATGTGACAATGCAATTATGGTGTGCTTTGTACAGAATGACTGGATAAGTTTATGACATGCATAATTGAGACATTGAGTTAAAAATGTTTAAAGTGTGTGGATAAATTTAGGCCGCTTTACATTCAAATAGCAAATACCAACTGACCTTCCGGCTCCTCCTCCTCGTCTTCGTCATCACTTGACTCACTGATGTGCACAGTGATAGACCGGCTTGTGACAGGAGTCCAGTCAAAATATATGCCAAAGCCAATGTCATAACCGTCTGTAGCAAACTCCCAGCACACTTTTTTGGCCTCAGGGACAGTGGGCACGTGAACCGTCATGATGTCGCCTCGGTACACTGTCACAACGCTGTCGTCCTCTGTTCGAAGCTTTGCCTTCAGCTCCTTCAGTGCAGCAGATGTCCACGTTGCTGGGGGTTTCAGGGGTGGCATCTGGGCTGCCATCATGAGGAATAAATGGCAATGTGTTCACAAAGACCATAACACTGATCATTATTTATCTAGCTTAACTAAACCATATTAAATTGTATAATAATAATAAAAATAATATTAATTGTAGATTGTTTTTAGAGTTTGTATTACAATGTGAACAGCTTTATAAAAGATTTATGAAACCTCTGATTCCAAATCATAGATTAAACAAAGCAGCAGTAATGATGGCATACTCTGCAGGTCCTCACCTTTCATCTCAGTGGAGCGCTGACAGCTCCCAGCACTGTTGTTCTCCTCACCTCCTTCCCCCAGGGCCAGCTCTGCTGGGGCCTCTTCATTACCCTCAAAAAGCATACACATAAGACTGATATTATAGCAAAGATATTATATTGCAATTCCCTGATTATTGCAACTCATTGACAGCTCTTCCAGAATAGTTAAATATTAAATACCTCAGAATGTTGCCCTGAATTCTCCTGGATTTCCTCCATATCAGCTTTATTGGATTGGGTACAGCTCTGTGAAATGTCTGTATTCTGAAGCCTGAAGAGCAGATAGTATAGCAGCAGAAAAGACATGACAATATTCCAACAGTGAAGACATTAGGATGAAGTATAACTAGCAACACGTTTCCTTTCTGCAGCAACAGCCTACCTGTCCAGCGGTCTTTTGTCGCTCTGTTTGGATGTTATTCCGGGAAACGATGAGAAGGAGAGGGATGACAGCCGCGACTGGAGCTCTGATGTGGCTTCCAATCCCTCCATGGCTGTAAAAACAAGACAAACACCTCAGTCTGCGTGGCTGAAAAATATGAAACCCCGCCCCTTCCAACCACAGGGAGGGAGGGAGAGATGACAACATTGAAACTAGCCTCCTATTAATTAACGCAGGCTGAATAAACTAACTAAACAAACTACTGTTTGACATTAATGGACCATATTGACCACAGTACAAACTGACAAATTAATAGTTTAAACAATATAAGCGAAATGTGTTACGTAATGTATATGTGAGACTTCCCTACCGAACATTATATCTTCATAAACTGACACTAGCTGGGAGGCTAGCTGGGTTAGCTCACATTAGCTTACGTTACCTAGCAAGCGGAGAAAGTGCAGCCGAAGAAGCTGCAGACACACTGGGTACAAACCATGGTACAAACTTACTAACCTCGATGTAACGCTATGACAACTCGTACGATTTAAGTTTGGACAAACTCAGGCCACGGTGAAATTCGCCTCCATATGACTGCAATCATGTGACGAATCTCTGCTCTGCTGCTTGACAAAAAAAAACAATGTTTGACACTTCCGCGTTTCTCACGAGCGTTGACGAAAATCTGCGAATCTTAAGCATCGAGATCGTGTTCAAGAAGTTACCGAGTATTTCTGCTTGTTGTGCATTTTAAAATGTATTGTTTTTCACATGTATCATACATATACATGAAATACACAAATACTAAAAACAAAATATCTGCAAGTATCACACGACACACTGTTGAGGCCCTTTTATTGGAATGTATTGTATATATAAATTCAAAACAAAATGTGCAACATAAGAAACACAATTTACATATGTAGTGGACATCCTTAGATTATATACAGTTAAACTTCACATTAGAGAGTAACTGTCTAGTATTGCTGGTGTCTCTAGCAGTGATTTGTATGCCGCAGAGATGCACTGTTGCATAGATGTGTTGCTTGATAGAAAGCACAGCAGCGGTGTATCCTTAACTTGGGCATTAACGAGAGAAATCCAGGGGAAAGGTCTTTGTGGAGAAAAAAAAGAGATGAATCAGGACTAGTTTAACATGAATTAAATATCTATTCTCTGGCTATTGTGTTGCACTCACTCCTCTGAAAGAAGGGAAGATGCATATGATGCACTGATGAAACTTTGTGGGATTAATTCCACAGTGTGTGGCCATTTCTCTTTAAAGATGCTGTTGATAAGGGAGAGAGCATCACTGGATCCCAGACTGGTAGAGGTGCAGATATTTAGCAGGCTGTACAACACTGCACACACCCAGTTCAGACCCAGATAAATACCACCTAAATATGGGAATCACAAATCAGGTTAAACGGTTAAATTAAAAACTTAATTAACATAAATAATGTCAAATCATAGGTGAAGCCTCACAGCCCCAACTTCTAAATGCTGTCCCTTGCATCTTAAATAACATGACAGGTTCAAATGCAAGCTCTGAGAAAGAAGTTGAAGTCTGCAATAATGAAACTCGACATACTGCTCATTGTAAGAGGACACGATGCCTCTAGCAGCAAAGGATATGTCAAAGCCCTGGTCAGATGAGTGCAGGACAGCCATACATCTGCAGTGTCACAAGCAACAAAATCATACTGGGGTTTTAGAACAAAGTCGTGTCCAAGAAGTTGTGCCAATCTGAAATAAAAGATAAAAATTGAGGGATTCAGTGACTTAAAATTCAACAATGCTGTATGTGAATGAGTGGGGCAGTACCTGGTGACAGGCACACCAGAGGTGAAGCTGTACACAAGGCAGTGCCTTGGCAGGTGAGAGTGGAGATCAGCACAGACTTTGGGAAGGTGGGAGGGCAGACAGCAGAGGAATAGAATGTCTGCCCACTCTGCCAATCTGGGATTGTCAAAGAAACACTCAACTCCTGTCTGGGTGAATTCCACTGAAATATGGACAAGGCAAACACAAGGACAAGATCTCAAATATACAAGTGTGATTTTTCAGGATACAAGGAAGTAATGTCAAGGTGCAACTCAGATAATTCTAATTATACTTCATCATTAACTTATCAATATCAAAACTACTGATTACTAACAAAACAGAGTGTAAATTGTAATTTCCCCACTGGGGATCAATAAACAGTATCAATTATTATTACTACTCTGAGCATATTGTTTTAAGAACATGGCAAACAGTTATCTCTTGCATGCTCTGCTGCTCCTTTTTGTGACATTGCCGTACATCTAATAACACATGCCCTTTTCACTCGCAGAAGAGAAAGTATAATTTAGTTCCAATGTCATGTAACTTTGATTTGGACTTTTGACTGCTTTGGATAAGTGTCTTATTTTGTCAGTATACATGCAGATTCTGGTCTTCTACTGGAGATCTTAATGTGTGATGGTTTGATGCCAGATTTTTCAAGGAGGAAGAAGAGCAGCTGTTTCCCCATATGACCCATCCCGAGTATCCCAATGCAGAGGTCGCTATCTTCTCCTGATGCCAACGAGTCTCTGTTTGTGTGACTCTTGATGATACATCTGTAAATGTTAACGTGTATCAGAATGCGTCAGAATGACCGTAACATAAAACATGGTAAATGTTATTGTAAAGTGCTTTCTGGGTGTCATATGCAGTTTAAACCTAAAATAAACAAATAAATTACCTCAGTGAGTGCACCAGTTTACACAGGAAAGCTGCGTGCGCGCACCCGCAAAACGTCAGTCCAGTCGAGCGTGCACGAAGGTGAAGTAACTCTTTCTCATCTTCAGTCAGTCCCGTCTCAAACGAATAACTGCTCAAATCAGCAGATACGTCCGCCATCGTCTAAAAATTTCGACAGGGGTCAAATTAGCAGAAAGTGGATAATTTTCACAGCACAAATTTGCCTCGTTGTCCTGTTTCCATGGCAAAAAGGACAACTTCCGATTCAACGGCCTACATATTTCAAAATAAACTTCTTCGCGACAAACGATGCGAATCAAAATAAATATATATTTTCATCGAAACAATAACTGAAAAAGAAAATCAATCAATGGCAACAATTTATTCTTTTGTGCCAAAATCTCCCATATCATCTAGATCTAAGGCTGTGGGTGTAACTGTATAGAAATGCCTTAAGTCCATTACATTCAAATGTAAAACAAATCATACCAACCCAACCACACTCTACTATGACGTATTTAACCGTTTTTATTTCCCTTTCATGCTCTTTATACAAATTCAACTGTACACCTATGTACAAGAACTATTATCCTGTCCACATTATATAAACAAGAAATGGGCGAATCAAATGTCTGCAACACAGCATATCAAGCCAAATATCAATTGTCAAACATACACTTAAAAAAATCAATTGTGCAGGATAATAAGACTTTGCATCAAGTTTGTGTCAACTATTTGAACATGTGAGCGGTAGACCAACACAATAAAACATTTGAAACGTTTTTTAAATTTTAAAAGCAGCTTTTCAGAACAGCAGCTTTTGTGAAAATTACACAACATTGATCAGAGCTCAAAATAAAATTGTGAAACTAAACTTGGGTAATCTTCCCATTTGTCATTCATTTGAGCAGTCACTTAAAGTGCTGAGAACACAACTTTACACAGCTGTAGCACATTCAGTTTCTACACTTCTCAGTTCTTTTATATTTGCATGAAATGTTACACATTAGAAATATTTACAGTAAATAACAAAGCTCACTTACAGTACATTATTTAAATTAAGGGTCACTACACCTATAATATTAGTGTTGACACTAAGTAGAATAAGAATGCAACCACACACAACTTGTAAACAGAGCTGCTTGAGAATGAAGCAAATGCTGTGACTCATGAGACAACAGCCTATTTCTTCATTGTAATGATTTTATATTCATAATGCCGTTGTATATCTTACAACAGAAAATAATCCACATAAAGACAATATGTGGCTCACAAATTCAACACTCTTCACATATCCCTTTGATTAAACAAACAGTTAAACAATGCTGATAACCATAAAGGCACTGTGAGGGAACTGTAAGCTGACAAGCTAAATCACAGTAGCTCAAATTGCCAAAAGATGAACAGTATTTTATTTACACCAGGGCTGTATGTGCACATCTGAGATGTCCCTCAAGCTGTTGCTTGTGCAGTCATAGTTTCAGGTACCATATGGCAATAAGAATTACTCCTCGCCCTGCCTCCATTTCTGAGACTCCTCCTGGCGTGCATCAGGATGAATCTGATTCCTCATCCCACCCAAGACATTGGAGGTGGCTTCAGTGGCCATAATGAATGGCTTAACCACTGCTGGTGGCAGCTGGCGGAGAACTCCACCCACTGCCCCCGTCATCCCACGCTGCTCATGCTCCCGGGTGGCTGTGTCATAGATAGTCAGGGCTGTGTCTGTGATACCCTGTAGATGGAAACACCACAAAATCCTCATTTAAAAAAGGAGTTTCTTTCCATTGATGTCACTGAAGGGAAAATATTGGTCCTTTTAGCTTTAGGGTTGTTTACCTCTTTTACAACAGTATAGGCTTTGGCTACACCTTCTCTTAGGTCAACGGGCTGATGAGCCAGTCCGTAGTGGGAGAACCGTTTTATTCTCTTTGTGTCTCTCTCATCAGGCACTGGAGACACCATGTCATAGGCCGTCTCAGCTGCTGCCTAAAAATGACACACAACAATAGATTTATCTGATGCTTTAGGAAGGCATTAGTAGTAAATACAGACTTTGGTAGTAACAGTGGAAAGATGAGTTTACCTGGATGGTTCGCACCATCCTGTTGGTGAGCTCCAGAGCAGCCATAGCAGTAGAAGTTCCAAAGGAGGCAGTGCCACGCTGAAACCCACGGACTATACGACCGTCTTTCCTGTACTGCTCAATCGGGAGCCAGACCAAGTCCCTGAATCCCTGAACTGAGCAGAACATTCATCTTAAGAACAGGGAATACATTACCTGAAAGATACACCTGAATCAGAACGCTTACACAGTGTAAATAACTTCCACAACACTTTAAACATTAGCTTTGAAATAGCTTTGAAGACATTGATTAAACTTGGTTCTACACTTTTAGCAACATAAATATTGGGGGGTGGAGAGGGGGGCCCTTAAATTGGGAAACGAAGAGAAGAAATAATTGAAGAGAAAGAAAATGTATATGTCAGAGTTAAGCAGTAGATGCTCTAGCTCATTATATCACTTGTTTTAATTTGTGTTTTTATCATTTATGTTAACCATTAAAGCACATTTTGAACATTTACTCACCTAGTTGTACCAGAGAGTGAATAGGTCCCACACCACCCAGTAGTCCTGGTAGCTGGTTCTTCTTTATGTCATTTAGCCACTCATTTATTGCATATGAGAACAACTTATCCACACCTAACAATCTGGGAAAGATTATTTGTGCTCTTTATGCACTTTATAGAGATACATCATGCATTATGGTGTGCAAAAAAAATTGGCTTTATTACTTGATGAATCAAAGATATTAAATAATAAGTTACTGAGATAAACTTACCCTTGTCTATAACACAAGCGTCTCAGTTTCAGCTCTGAACAGTTAAGCTGTGTCAACCCGATAATGATCCCTGCAAATGTTCCCTGAAACAGAGCAGTCATAAATCATTCATAAAGCACAATTGAAATAATTTGGATACAATACATACATAGCCCTCCTAGACCATGTACCTGCTCCATTGCAACATGTTTCCCATGGTAATCCAGGCGAATGGGAACCTCAGAGGTAAATCGAAACTCCCTGTTAGGAAAAGAAAATGTTACCAAACACAAACAAGGAGTTATTATTTCTTCAAAGGGGTTTCGTTATTTAGTTATTTAACGCTGACCTAAAGAAAATCGGTTGGTCTGTGAAGGAAGGAGCAGAGGCTTCATTATCGTTCACTTCCTCCCTGCCAGATGTGGAGAAACCATTGTGGCTCAAACGTCTCTGAACAGGCACTGAGATGATTGGGGCCGGGTCCTGGCTGCTGCCAGCGTGCTTGGAGAAGCTGCAGGAGATCTCTGGGGCAGCCGCTTTTTTTGTGGAAACACATATAGCTGCAAAACAAAATATCATATTAGGAACCAGTATTTTGAAAGTGAGGGTTATGTTAAAAGATTAATGTGATTATATATTATATTGTGATTATGCAACAGTTATCAACAAAATAAAAGATATAATCAAACTTCACATTGTGGGATATTCACTCTCAAAACAAAAAAGCAACAGAGACTATTTCTAGTCCCTCTTGAGTCAGCCAGCCAACTTGAGCTAACATTAATGCTTTGTAGAGGTCCTATGAGTTTCCAAACTCAATAAGTGCCATACCTATTAACACAAAACTAGCTGAATCGTATTTGCTGAAACATGAACAGATTTAGCTACTAGGTCTGTGAACTTTTCATGTAGGCTATTTTTAACACGGTGTCATCGACTCACCCACAAAGCTGATGTGATCCACACATTTATAATAACTCAAGAGCACTGTAAAAATAGGACTCATTTAACCTGATAAATCACTTTATATAAATATGCTTTGAGAGCTTCTGCAAAAGCAGTGGTTATGATCAAGTTCTTATGTGTTCCAATGGGGTTCCTGATTTATTTTCATGAATAAAAATGTTTCTTAAGTTTCTGACTTAACTATTAGTTACAATGTTAAAAATACATTTAATTTGTAATGCACTTTATATTAAGTGCTACATGATAAAACAGGTAAGTGCTAAAATAAAAACACATGGAGAGCATGAAAATATGTTGTATAATTAATTTTACCTTCTTGAGCAGGCGGTGAAAAAAACTCAACTTCGGTAGCAAGACTGGTAAAGAAGTCCTTCAAGAAGAACAGTGCATCCTTAAAAAAAAAAAACAAGGCTGTCACTTAAATGTTACTGAGGGATGCTAATACACATCTTTGATGGAATCATCTGTATCAGAGGCTTTTACCTGATCAATATTGAGGCGAAGAGGCATCAGGGAAACACGCAAACAGCACTCCTGGGGAGCCTGGCCTGACTCAGGACACATGTGCAGTGCCTTAACTGTCAACTAAGACCACAAGCACACAAAACGTTACACAAGGCCAAGACTTGACTGGGTTAATGTGAGTGTGTTGCCTTCCTCACCATGTTAGAATGGGCTTTTCGGGGCATTTCCTTGCTAGAATACAAGTAGAGGAACTTGTTCATCTGTGAGGTAGCCAGTCTGTCTCGAATCTCCAAGTCCTGCACAACAAACACCTGCCGGGATACAGGCTGATCCGTCGCTGGCCCGGAAGCCACCTGGGCCTGTGGGTACACCTCATGCTGAAATCTCAACTAAGGAAAAGGCAAAGGAAAAGCTGTTAAATGTTGAAAAAATGACTAAAGGTATTTATGTGATCTGTATGACAGTAATAAACATTTATTCCAGATGAAGAAGAACCTTGCTAAGTTGTATCTCCATCAGAACGTCCGGGTTCCTTCCTCTTCCACCTCCTGCACGGCCTGAAGCCTTGGCTTGTCTGACTGGAGTTTGAGAGGGGGAGCTATGGGGCGTAGACCTGCAAGGCAGAGAAAAGCATAACAATTAAACAAGTGTGTTTTTGAGCACATTCAAAACAGCGTGTACACAGTTAATAGTAAATGGCTCACCCCCGGCTTCTAGCAGGAGAGGCTGTGAAAGCGGCACTCCCAAAGTCTTTCCCACCATAGAGGTGCCAAATGACGGAGATCTCCTTGATGAGGTAGCGCACCTCTGGGATGGGAAAGTTCATGGCACCACGGCTAGAATCATTCCCATATAGAGGCTGACTAAAGTAATCATCTCTGATTTCCACAGGATCTGAAGTAAGCTGCTTTACCACTGGCTCCTGATCAAGATCCTAAAACACATATCACTTACAGTGAGCCAACATAGGTTATCATTGTCTTTGTTACGTAGCCATAACTGTGTGAACGAGCATATCCTGACTCTGGAACCTGGTGTCTCTAGGATACAAAAGTCGTCCGTCTCTTGGGTCAGGTTAGGGACAGGAGTGATGAGAGGAGAGTGAAGCATGGGGTAGGTGGGGCTTGAATCTTGGTTAAAAGCCCCACTCTCATCGGGAACAAGAATAGGTCTGAGCGAGGCGGGTCATGATCTTGATCTTGTACCTCGTGTGCACCTATATAATGAGTGAAAAAAAGTGTAAAATCTAGTTAAGTTATCTCATTCATGGAGCTAAAACTGTAATTGTTACTGAACAAAGTCTTCACCATTCTGCTGCAGCCCTGGTGCATGCTGCCCATCAGTCTCCTCCATAGCTTCACTCATCAGATCCTGCAACATCTGCTGCTCAGTCTCAGCAAGCAATAGGGTCTGAGATGTGGGCCAGCCAGGAAACTCCGCCTGTCCAAAAATACACTCAAACTAAGCATGTATGACCAGCAGACTTTATAAACCTATTGTAGATATGTAACACTGGCTCTTGTTGGTGCCACTGCTGACCTTGGTTCTTTGTGTAGTGCTGCTGTGCTTTGCCTCTGGTTCTGCAGGGGGCAGTAAGTCTCCATAGCTGGCTACATACTGGATAAGGTTCATGAGGGCAGCACAGGAGTCTGAACACGTTCTGATGTGAATAACGTCACTGGAACAGCGCAGCTCAAATCTGGGCTCTGACTATCATCCAAGAGACAAATCAAAAACTGAAATTATTTTCGAGAGAAAATGTTTAAAAACATAAATGTCCTTTAGAGGCAGAAAACCCTTACCAACTTTCTATCCACTCCAGGTTTGACAGCTGTAATCCTCAGCTCCAGCGTTCCCATGTCTACCACTTGGACATAGTCTGTGACAAAAAACAAAAGCAAACATTGGTCAAAATATAATTTAACTTTTCAAGCAGTTTATTAAAAATCCTCAATGAAGTCAACTTACCTCGCGCTAGATTGACAGAGACGGCGTTACTCTTGTCTGAGAGGAACAGAGCCGCTTCGTCCAAAATGATCCTGTGCACAACATTTTATACTGAGCAAGAACAACTTTTTCTATAGCTCAATTGCAATGGCATCTCTCAATTTTGTATCAGCAAAACCAGTAGCCCATTACCTGAGTGTTGACGAAGAGAGGTCCAAAGAGACACTGCTGGAGATGCTGAAAGTCTCTACAACCAACAGTGATCTGAGTGGCAGGAAAAGGGGTCTGTCAAGTAAAAAAAAAAAATTATTAGAATATACACAGAGATGACAAATAACTCATTATTTTGTTGGATGTCTGAAGTCTATGTTACCTGTAGTCTAGAGAGCAGCTCCACAGGTGTAAATGAAGGGTTGTGACAGATGTAGGAGGGGCATAACCCAACACAGGCTCATCGGAAACATTCAGAAAGTCAACAATCTGTTGCACATAAATTGGCATAAGATTAAACATGTGATTTGTATGGTATTACATTTCCTCAAATGCTCTTTAGCTAATTTAGGAGAAGGCAAAATAATGAAAGAGGTTGTGTAAAAATTTGTAAAATAGTAGCTCCATATTGGACCTACCTGGTCATACCAGCCCAGGCCAGGTGGGACAACTCTGTGCTGGAGTGTAGCTCCTCTCACTCCAACAGCCACAAGAAATTCCTGGAAAAAAAGGCACACATCATCACCACATGAAGCAGAAAACAAAAAACTGTTAATTAAAAGACTAAAAAAGCTTCTACTACACAAAATTCTGTAATCTTTGCATTGTTTACTTGTGAAATATTGGGTAGTTTCACATTTGAAGGCCTCTAAAAACTATTCAAATGTAACGCACTAAAAATCAAGTGTGTGAGCAAGCACAGCTCAACAGACAAGAGAATCTATACCAAAATGTTTAAAAGCCATTCACTGTCAGTGATTTCTGTAATCCACCTTGACATTTCGTTCTGCATTCTGTGATGAGATTTTAACGGCAACAGACACCATGCTGCGGGCCTCCAGACCAATACCCTCCGAGGGTGTTGAGGATCTCTCAGGAGATGTCTCGGATTGGTAGATGGTTGGCTCTAACCAGTGGGGATGTGTCCTGCATGGCAACTTGACCTCTGAGATAGAGGTGCCTCCATCCACAAGTCCTGAGCAGATGAACAGAGTAAGACTTCAGTGAAGGAAACATAGGTACATGAATGACATAACAGCGATGTAGACACAGTATGGTTGAATACATACCATACATAATACATATTTTAAAGTCACATTATCACCAAATACCACATACACAGCATAAGAGTAACATTGTAGTTACTATGTGCAGTTTGTTTACCTTGATGATACATGCAAATATTACTGGTGTGGAAGCAGATGTAGTGTTGGTCTTTATAGCCTTCGTACTGCGTCACACTGAACAGCACAGCATTTTTCACCTCCAGCCAGAACTCGCCATGTTTGTTTTTCAGTACAGTTTTATCCTCCTTCTGGGAGAAAGATGGAAACTCAATCCCACTATCCATAAAACAGGATAATAGGAATGTCTGAATAAAATGTGCATGGATAGTTATAACAAAATGTTTACCTTAGCATTAGTTTGAAGAGCCACCAGACCATGATTGACACTGATGATGACAGAGAACAGGCTCTGAGAGGTCTTACTCTGGGCTCTGGGCTTTTTCTTTTTGCGAGACTTGAGGCCCAGGTTCGATACAGGAGAGTAATAGTGCATGGTTTCCTCCTCTGAGCCACTGGTATCCTCTGTAAGCACAACACAAAGCATGTTGATGAAGTGACAAGCTGCTGGTTGTTTAAACATGACATCACATTAGACATTTCTACTACAATTAAGAGTCTGACCAATGCAAAATCATGGGAAATGTTTTTGTTGTTGTCTCACCCTCGGGACCAGTAGACCGAAACTGGCTGAAGCTGTCCTTGGAGTAAGTGTTGATCAACTGACTGGCAACAGAGAGTCCAACTCCATATGGCATGCTTTCCACTGTCTCCACTGGAGATGGAGCAGTGGGCTCCCACAGCAGCAAGTCATTGTTTATCCTAAAATATTGAGAATATGCATTTTTGTATAGAATAGGTAGGGGTTAATTATCTTGTTTGGTATCTTATCACATCTTCTAATGGGTATGACCACAATTTTTATCACTTCATTTCGACAGTCCAATCAAACATTTTTTCTGGCAGTCAACAAGACCTGTTTGAAACATTCAAAAAAATTAACAGGTTGCTACAAAAACACATTTACACATGTGAAAAAGTTTCAGAAGTGAAATGCTTTATTATTATTGCTTATTGGCCTACTGTAAAACTTTAACAAACATTTCCTGCCATTTTGGATCACATAACAAATCTATTACCTGTTGTGTAGTTTTTCATAAAATGCCTTGTTGGGAAGTACTAATTGCACATTGTGGAAACACAACTCAAGGATGAAGCGGGAGTTGTTCATGGTTTTTTCCTGAAAATCTGTCATCTCAGCAGCATCACCAGGAATAATCATCTGGAGTTAAAATAAAAAGATTTTCAAAACATGTGCTCCACCACCACCTGCTCTGTCATGCAAAGCAGTGCTCATGTTGCTGTTTGCATAATTATACATCTCTCATACTGTGCATTATAATACATCAACCAGAGGATACCATCGCTCCTGAATGCAAATTTGCACAAAACCACCTGCTTTGGACCAATGCCATCAGAACTGCAATTCAAACATTTTCAAACCTTTTCCAAATATAAGATAATACGTATGCTGCAAGATTTTTTACAGTGTAACTGAGGTGTTTCCTAATATTAAGCATATCTCTGCATTGATAGCATGTGTTATAAATACGCATGGTCCAAATTGAGAACATGAGATGATGTTGTATAAAGTGAGCAGACTTACTGTACATAAATCAATCTGGTGGTATTCATACACTTAGATCATTTCTAAGACAATACATACTGCACTTTAAGACTACGAAACATAAAAATATATACACTAGTTGGCTGTGTATTTACATTTTTGAGAAATGTGGCCCTTTGCCCATGACCTACCTCTTCATTCTCATACATAACCCTTCGTGACGAAAAGGGTGATGGCTCTGGTTTCCCAAAGTCACACACATCCTTCAGTGAATGGGCAGCCCCTTCCTCCTCTTCCTCTTCAAGGGAATGGTCCTCAGCTCCTTCATCATCTTCAGCTGTCACCCGCTCAAGGATCGAGTGGACTGCAGTGGGGTTCATCTTCAGCACAACCCTGCTCCAAGAGTCAATATCACTGAGAAGTGGCCCAAAATGGACAGATTAGTTTGAGGTTGGTTGGATTAACTTACCTGGGCCAATCAAATTTTACACTTTCAGATGCTGTCATGTCTCCATCCATGGTGTGGGACACTCTGAGGAACCGGGCAGCTGGTTGATCTGGATCTTCCTGAAACTTCCCTGTGCAACAGAAAAAGCAGTTAGAGAGAAAAAACAATCTAGAATCTTAGATTTGTTTTCATCATTCGACAACATACCAATAAGCTCCCTGAAAGTGAGCTCCATCTTGGTTTGGTCAGGAGAACTGCCACCCATGAACTCTGTCTTCACTTCCAAGTCTTCCAGCTCCAGGTAGAGTACTTCCTTCTGCAGGGACTTCTTGAACCAAGGGCCCCTCTCCTGATCTGAGCGCAGGTCAGGGATGGGGAAGTGGACTGCAAGGCCCAGCAAAGGAGCATTGACAGTCAGCGATACGTGACAGTTAGTGGGAGTATGGCTGTCATCAAGGAAAACCTCTGCAAAGGCCTTATGCTGTGAAATGAGTTTAAAGAGACAAAGAGTTAGATAATATATATGTTGTAGAGCTGTGATTTACATGATCAGATGTGACAATACTTTTCTAGGCTACAATCATCCTACCGTTGCGACATATCATTATATTCATATTTCTAAATATTCAATTAGTAGTTCTTGGGACATCCTTACCAAGCTGACATGTTTATTATAGGATGTGTACATGTGGGAGGCCATCAACTCTGTGGTGGCCAGCTTCTGAGGTTGTAGCAATGAGTTAAGACGGTCTACAATGCTGATGTCCAGCTCAGAGTGCACGGGGCCCAGCTCCACCTGGATCTCAGCTTTTCTGGGAATGGTGCTAAGGCGAACCTGGCCGCCCTGCACAGAAAACCAAAGTGTTGACTAAAGTAGAAGCCTGACAATGCACAAATAATGTATTTCAGCGTTAGGTGTTAGTCCTGTAGTTTCATACTGAACTAATAAATGTTACCTGAGGGCCTCTGCGCTCAGCCTGTTTGTAAAGCAGGTGAAGGCAGGTGGTAAGCGACGCATCGGCACTGGCAGTAGTGTCAAATGTCAGGAGCTGAGGTAAGAAATACTGTTAAAGCCATGCCAGCTGCAACTTTCATCTTAAGTTTAACCAAGTTTAACTGAACAAAAGCACAGTGCAAAATGTGCTTAGCTCAGGCTTGAGACTCTAACCTCAGTGTACTGAATGTCTCTTTGGGAGCCACCAATGACAGCCTCAGAGGGGAACAGACACTCCAGAAACTCCATCTGGTTCAGGGAGACGTCAGTACTGTAAGTCCGCAGGCTGGATCCCTGACAGTGCTCATAGTTGATCTTCAGGCCCTGGCCCAAAAACCTACAAATATAACCCCAGATCAGACAGACACTTAAATGATAAGTCAAGTATTATCTTGCCACAAAAGGAATAAGTAAAAAATAAAAGTGCACCTGAGATGGTCATGGGGGCAAGCCTGGTTAAACACTGTCCGAGACTGAAGGAAAGCAGCTGGGGTGAGCTGGCCGGGGCCCAGCATGCTGAAGAAGTGTGCAGCCATGGGGCCAAGAGGACTGGGAGCGGCATGTGGTGGTGGCAGCGGGTCGATATGGAGGACTGAGACAGCCAGGCTACTCAATGTTAACTTTAACACCAGCTCTGGCCTTGACTCATCACCGTGGGTTTTGGATGGATGGGCTGAAATACAACAATGGCGGGTATACATACAGATGTTTAATTTTTACTGTGGTGAAATGATAACCATGTGTAACCATAGACTGTTAATATTAATGGACAGAGCATGTGTGACGTCTCCCATTTGTTTGTGGAGATCTGCTATGGGTCTTCGAGTTTGCCGAGTACGTTATGTTACAAACTTTCACTGGCAATTACATCAGAGCCACACCCTAAATAACCATGTGCTTTATCGCCGATTTTAACATCAACCAGACCATAATTCAAAAAGTGAACATCATTTTGTGTTGCAAAATACTTAAAACTAGCAATTGAGACCATAAACTCATTATTAAAATGTTTACTGAGGTAATAAATCAAGTGAAAAGTGGGTCACTTTCTCATAGACTTCTACAGAAACTGACCTCCTTTAGCAAGTTGTCCCCTGCTGGAATTCAGATAGAATGCAAGTTTAAGGCACTTGCGTATTTGCAGCACTTCACCGAACCGGATGCTTTGTCCATTAATATTAACAGTCTATGTGTGCAACACAGGGCTGAGTGTTGGTAGGTTTTCATATAGACAAGCACTTCACCAGCGGGTATATCAGCTTGACCCCCAAACCACATTTTTCACATGTATTTTTTTATAAATTGTATTTTATAATTAACAATAAAAAAATTAGTGATCTTGTGTTACAACTGTTGTCAATGCTGCACAACCAACTGCCCCTGTGGGTACAAATAAAGTTCTACTTGACATGTTGTTGACTACTCAGGAAAATATGCTTGGAAAACCCTGCACACTCATTTCCCTCTCTTAAGCACATGGCCACAGTTTAATGTGTATAAAGTATGACAAAATGTACAGATATTTTGTAATACTTACAAGTCTGTCTCAGTAATTTTTGAGGGAGTTGTGAATCCCGCGACTGGATGGGAGTTTCATTAGTCTGCTTCTCTCTTTGTCGTGGTACATCCATGTAGTCATCCCACAGAGCCTACAAACACAGATACAATGCCAGATAACGTAACAACAGCAGTTAATTTGGGAGAATCTTACAACACAAACCCAAAACACCCACAGGTCATTAATATACTTCCTAATTTTGTCAGTATAAAAATGAAATTACATTATGCATTGGCATGTCTAATAGAGTAAACAGACCCCTGAGACCTCTTATGCTAAACTACCTTACATTTCAATGTGTCTTTATGACTGCAGTCAAAGAGGTGAAGACTTACTGTTGCATTTCCAGAGGGAGATTCTCCTGGTGAGGCAGAGTAGTTACTATTGAGTGACAAATCCAAGTCAACGGTAGGTGGTTCACCCAGAGGAGGAAGGGATGACAAGCTGTGAGACATGTCCATGTCTGCCATGGAAAAGAACACATCATCTGCACCAACCACAGATGGGTTTAAAAAATAAAAGTAAAAGAAAAGGACAAAGAAAGAACACATTTCATTAGATAGATGTAACCATGACATCTGGTTTCTCTGAAAGTTCAGGGGTTCTGGGATGGTGTTTCAGTCCAACCTCGGCTAGACACAGTTCTGGTGGTCTGGCTCTCAAAGAGGTCGGGGTCTGTTCCTGGCACAGCGGTATCCTTTTTTAGACAGCGGTTCAGTTCCATATGGAGCCGATACTCATCCTCTTGCTGTATGGGTCGGCTCTTTCTATCCTTAGCCCATTCCTGTGCACCTTTACACAAAGAATAAGAAATACTCTATTCACTCTATTTCTAAGTAACTGATCTGGTGACATTATTTCCCTGTTTGATCTAAATATTCTTTTATCTATCAACAGATGGATGCTCACCTCCACCAGAGAAAGCTCCACACAAGTCCAGAAGAAGATGAACTTGCCGTGGGGACAACAGAATAATAAGTGTATCAATATGTCCAACAACATCCAGCTGAAAAGCAAAGCATGAAAAACAAGCTGGTTAATAGCAATTACCCCTAGTTTGTAATATTGATTAAATAATCAGGATTTTTTTTCTTAGAATATTTTGTATTTAAGACATCCTTAGTTCACCTTTGCTCCAGGCATAGCCAAGTTGTTTTTTAGAGTGAGGGACAACTCAATTTTACCACTGAGGCTCCCGACCTGCACAGGTTCAAAGGGTGTTGTAGAGGATACAGGCTCTGTAAACTGGGGATGAGGCTCACATATTATTTTGGGATTCCAGCTAGGGGAGAGCTTTGGTTCAGTTTCCTGCAAAATAAGAGTAATATCTTTTAAAAAGTGTGATACATATAACTCTTTTATGTCAAATTGTAAAGGTTTGCTACACCAACCGTTGAAGTGGATGAAGATTTACAACCAGCACGAGACACATCTGAGAACTCATCCCAAAATACAGTGATGCCTTCCATCTGCAAGTTTTTATGTGCAAATGTAGTTGGCTGATGCACATTCACACTTGAACTCTCCTCGTCTGTTTCATCACAGTAAACAATCCTGAAAGCAAAGACAGAACACAATTAGCTTGACAAGGACTGTGACAGTGAAAACTTATTTATTGCATGTACTATATATTTGGGACATTTTCTAAACATTTATTTTCACTATCCACAACTCAATTATTAAAAACATTCTACTCTATGTCTCTTCCTTTCTGACTTATTATAGATTTAGGAAAGAAAACTGATAATGAATGAAGACTTTTAACTAGATTCTGATGTTGAAAAATATTCAGAATATTTAGGAAATTGACTGTCCAAAACTTACTTTTTGATTCGAATCTCAAGGGCGATTCCTGTTTTTGAATTTTCTGGAATGTGTTCAACTCTGAGAACAGTATCCAAAAATGTCACTTTAACTCTTCTCAGAACTGCAACATAGGAAATTAAAAGATTACCTTACACAATACTAGACTTGTAAACCTCTTTAAATGTTGCCTAACAGTATAGACATAATGTACCTGTTTCTATCGTTTCTGCAAACTTCTCTAATCCTTCAAAAGGCTGGAAGCTCTCTCCCATATCGTCGGTGAGTTTCTGGCTGAGACATTCTTTGGCAAGCTGCATGCTGCTCGTCATAAAACTGGACCAGTACATTGGCTCTGTGACAGATGCTGAAGGAACAGCCAGTGGTGACTCAGTCATTGACGTTTTAGTAAAATCGGTTGTCAACTTTTTAATGTTACAAAAGTACAACACGTTTCCACCTATACAAAACCTTTTTCAAAAATGGTGTTGTAGTGGCACATGATGCAGCCTGTCCTTACCCACTCTTGGTCTTGGTCTGAGCACCATCTCCAAACCCTTGACCTCTAGGGCACAGTTTTCGTGAAGTAGGGCTGCCCACGGAACAGTTAGAGAAATTGTCTGGATGAACCCAGCGATAACCTCAACGGGGGCATCTGCCGTCTCTAGGAGTTCATTGAGAGACTGAAGAACAAGAAATAATGCTGAAGCCCTGTTCATACAGATTTTGTGCTAAAATCAAAATAAATGAATCAGCTGTATTTCCTGCCACAAAGGTAACACTACACATACCCATTTATCCAATGGTACTTGTGCAAGTGATCCAGTGCCTTGATATAGGTCTAAACTGAGCTGATCCAAGCTCAGCTTCTCCTGCAGAAAGTTGCCAAGGTACCGTTGTAGGAGGTATCTGCAGGCCCGTTTCTTGATGGACTCAGAAAATGGCCAAGGCATCTTAACTCAGTAGGTGAACAGTACACAGGTAACGAAAGGGATTTGAAGGCTCTCCAACCGGAATGCTATAGCTACTTAGACAGCTATGAATTAATCACTGGTGTTACAGTTGGGTCATCCTGTCGACTTAAATACATTGAGAAATCGTGAGCTTAAACACCATTCACATCGCAAGATGAGGGACACTATGGAGGATGTGTTGACATACAGGGTTATGTGCGGGAATTGGTCCGACTCCAGTTTGCTGCTCCTACAGAAACACACACATATGGTTCCCCCTTTGTAATTGGACACTCGACACAACATTAGACTTAACACACACAATGTTTACAACACAGGCGAAAACAACACGCTTAATTAATGCGTTGGTTTAAGACAGACACAGCTAACTTGGTCCTGAAGTAGCATTATAATATAGCGCAATATAAAATGTACAGACAACATTAGTGTTATCCTAAGCACACATTTACCACTATTCTAGAGCCAGTGTAAACAAGCCAAGCGCACTTGCGAAATAACTGTTAGCATTCCACAGACTTGCTAGTCAATAGCAACCCTTAGCTATGTTTACTTAAACAGAACTGTTATCGTAGTCAACAAACGGGAGTTGAGCTAGCTAGACAAAGGCATGTCATTTAGCTAACTAGCCGGCTAGCAAGGCTAGCGACGTTATGAACCACTCCTGTCTACAGAGTGAGGCAACATTAGCATAACCGGCTAGCTTCTGGCTAAAAGGCTGTTGCGATACATGATTGCTAGACTGCTAGCTAGCTAACCCTAAAATCCAACATTTCGCAAGTTATCTAGCTACCCTCACACGTGAGATGCACACTGCCAAAAACATTTCACATATCGACACTAGAGCAATATTACTACACGCATAGGTAAATGAACAGAGTCTAAGATATTAGTGCAGCTGTTAAGTTACCTTCTGTCTGAGTTGTTTACAAACACTTTCATGACTCCGCACAGCAGAGCCTACACACTCCGGGGGAGGGGGAGATTACACAATGACGTCATAACATGGCGGATCTGTGTAGACCGGGGCGCACTCATTGGGTCAATATTTCTTTTAGCTCGTTATTTAGACACTAAGCAGATAAACTAGAAATAGGACGTGCGTTCATGTGATTTCAGTCTCTGGTAATCCACAAATTTGAGGCTCAGCAGTTACCTATCTTACACTAGGCAACGCTCATTTGACTGAACCCTGTCCACCGGAGAGCTCCGAGTTGGCTGGAAGCTTCCACAAGCCGGAAGAGCACAACCAGCGAGGAGGTAAGAAAATGCACACAGTTTGGTTAGAAATTATTGTAGAGACATATTAATATTACACGTGTAATAACACTGTTATTAAATCATAGGTAAAATTCATACGTTTTGAAAAACGTGAATGGGCCACAGTGTGAGAGACCAGTGTTGTGACGAGATGGCATCAACCTCTCAGGGGCTGCAAGGAAATTCTGCTACTTCTGAGTCGATTATAAAAAAAATGACTCTAAACATTCAAAATGATAGACTTCATATTATGTAATGTCATTGATTAACCGGACAAAGAAGATCATATCGGTTTTAAACAGCGGTACACTTTGTCTTAAAAATAGTTTTTCCCTTGTGGATGCAATTCTCGGCAGGGATGCAAAAGTCGACAAAACACCGATATCAATATTTTTGCTACTGTTAGTGTATTAATTAATTTTCCCAGAGTTTACAACAAAATGTAGCAAACGTTAGCCATCTTTTAGCTGAATTATAACACGTGTATGAAACTCACACATTGAGTAAACCAGCTCTAGCCTCACACGAAGGCTACTCACTGTTGATCCGCAGACGTCGCTGTGATGTCGATGTTTTTAAATTGTATTAAACTAACCTAGTTGTATACAGTCTATGAAATTAATACGTTATTACATGGGTTGTGGACGGTAATATGTGTGTGTAGTACTGGCAGTGATGGAAAGCAACTGTGTGCATCTACTCAATTAATTACTGCATTTCAGTACAGAGTTTAAGTACTTTAGTATTTGTACACTACTACAATTTAGAGGGAATATTTTACTCCATTTATTTGACAGCTCTGTAATTATTTGTAACTTTACAAATTATTAATGTACTGTGTTTTACCTGCAAAATCCACATCAGATAGATGTCAATAAGGTGGAAAGGAGAGGTTAAGTAAAGATTGCAGCATGTTTCAAAATCAGTCAGGGTGGCATACCATGGCCGAGTCCTTACTGCAGCAGCCTAGGTTTGATTCCAGCCTGCAGTCCTTTGATGCACGTCATCCTCTGTTTCCCCTTTTCCTGTCAAGTATTTAGCTCTACTATCAAATCAAGGGAAGAAAAACCTCCCAAAACTGTTTAAAAAAAAGTTTCACAATAACTGGTTAGTAAGGACTCATTGCCCGTAAAGGCCAACCAAATGAATGATGATGCAGCCAGGTGCGAAGCAACAGGTTGTGGTAATAGTGGACGTGTAGAAATGGAACAGGTGTCACTTTGAGTTGTTCATTTTCTTGGACTACGTGGATTTTAGTTTATGCATTTAGCATCCTGTTATCTTTAATAAGGGGGGGGGCATTTGAATGACAGAGGTTACAACACCAAAACCTAGCAGGTGTAACAGGAACTGACCCACGCTGCTCAGCCATCAGCTCTTAATTGTTATGAGCTTTTGTAAGATTAAATATAAAAAACTGAACCAACTCAGAATTGGAGACATTAGTATTTGTCTCTGGGAACACATTGGACTTTTGGAGATTTGGTGCTCTGCTTGGCTACACCAAGTAGGGATAAACTAACCAATTTGAAAGAAGGAAGTGTCTCTGAAAGTTTTCACACACTGGTTTGGAAATACCCATGTATTTGTTTGACATTTGTATATATTTAGTTTGGGAAGTTAATGACTTCTTAAATTGGGTTCAACATGGCAGTTAAGTTACTAACATTATTTGCTTTGACTTTTCCTCAATTAACTACACATAAAGGTTGTCAAATATTGTAGCTGGCATGGCTGGCTACCACAAGGGTTAATGTCCGCTATGGCCACTTTTTTTTTTTAAAGGTTGTGAAATATTAAAAGTAGTCCATTTAAACACACCTAAAAAGGTCACAGAACAGTCACATGCATGTTTGTTGCAGGGTGTATGAAGTGCACACAGTGATTGTGGACATTGGGAACTATTTCTATCGTGCCAGTCAGCAAGCTCTAATAGCATACAGTAACATCCATAGTGTAAAAATATATATATTTTTAAGTACACTATGGTAACACCTGGGCTTCCACTGAGTCAGTCAATAACATTGTTCTGTTACAGGGGATGGAGATAGACTGCCAGCCCGAGGAATCCATCGTCTCTTCATTTGATGAGGACTGCGTTGTGCTTGGTGACGTCAAGGACATGATGTTGGAGGCAGAAGCAGTGGTCAATGACGTACTTTTTGCCGTTGCTGAAATGCATGTTTCCCAAAGTCTCAATAGCGTGTCCGATGTCGCCTACATAAACGTTGAAACAAGAGAGGGAAACCGGTATTGTCTGGAGCTCACAGAGGCAGGGCTAAGGGTAAGATGCATCAAAAGTGAGGCACAGTGATTACTTGTTTTATTTCTCATTGTATGCATGTTTTACATAAACCATTCTACCAAACAGGTGGTGGGCTATGCTTTCGATCAAGTGGACGAGGATTTGAACACCCAGTATCATGAGACTGTTTACTCGCTTCTGGACAAGCTAAGTCCAGGTTACAGAGAAGCCTTTGGGAATGCTTTGCTCCAACGTCTGGAGAGGCTGAAGCAAAACTGACAAGAGTGACCAAGATGCTGCATAAGTTGACAAGCGGAATAGAGGTTGATGATGTTGGTGTATTTGCCTATATGCCAATAAGAACCAAGTCTGGTCAAATATTATAGCCTCTTTTGGATGTCCACCTACCTAGCTACCACTGCAATAAGGAGTATCCTGCCCTATCAAATGCTTTATCACTGAATTACTTCATGTTAGTTACTTAACTTTAGTGACTGCTAGGGATTGGCTGGATGGGGGCTGTTGCAACATTGTGTCAACTTTATTGGGGAAAGATCTTCCAGCTTCCATGTGATACAAAAATTTGCAACTGCGTACATTGAAAATTCTGCACATTTTTGTACTCCTGAAATAATCTTAAAAAAGAGGCAAGTTATGGAGATCTTGATCAAATCCCCCACCCCCTCCCTGCTTGCACTACAGCTGATGACCAGTATCTGCTCAAATACACCCAACTAGTTTTTATTCAGCAAGTGTCTGAAAGAACCAAAGCTGTATTCTTTCAACTCATACTGCCTTAATGACTTGACTTTTGGTTAGAAAAGTACAAATAAACTCATTGACTCATTTTGCATTGATGTGAGAGAAGGTATTTTTTGTAACTTATTTGAAAAGTTTAACTAGCTAGCACTGTATACAAAACCAATTGTCAAGTTATTGTGTTTAGATATTACTTCTCCATACTGCATTGAAACTCGAGCTTGCATTTTAAACTTTTACGGTAGAGCTGCTTTAAAATCCTTGTTTAATTGTACATGTGACCTGGTTCCTATGTTTGTTATGAAATCTATTTTAAGAACTCTTTTGCAATCATACTGTAATTCCTTTTTGCTGGCCTTCGCTCAGACCAATAAATTCTCAGAATTAGGTTGTCTTTTTTACCTCATGAATAAACTACAAATGTCTTACAGCAGACACACCCAGGCTGAGAAGGAATAAGGAACTTACTTTAAAACAAGGAAAAGGTTGGTTCTCTCTCAACTATTAGGCTTTCAAGTGCAGATTATTAAGGACATTAAGGTTTGCCTATGATTCACACAGTGCAACAACAAGTGTGTGACAGGTATGTGTAAGATAAAAATTGTGATATGGTAATTTTTGCAGAAATTTTACAAAAAAGTCCATTGTCCATATCTGATTCACATAATGCAGCTTTGGTATGGATTATATTTATTAGAATGTATTTTCATTTTAAAATATCCAATTACATAGTCTAGTGGTACAAGGTCAGTAAGAAATGTTAGATGTTTCAGTAAATACAGTATGTACCTTTTCTGACTACACAGCAGCCAGTAAGACAAGAGAATTGCATTGTAGTGGAATGTGGTTCAGTGTCATATTCACACAAACATTAACTGCATTGTTTTACATCCGCATCTCGTTAGACTGACTGTTAGGTAGGTCCCAGCGAAAACAAGCCGTTTTTCACGATTAAAGATGTGCGAGTGTGGCAAAGTCTTGCAAACTAGTGAAAGACGCACCTTAAAAAACTGATGAATGAATAAAATTAGATCTTAACCTAGAGTCATTAACATTTAGGTTTTTACTCAAAGCTGAATCCCTTTTAAAAAAACAACAAAGGCTTGTCAGAGGTACTGTACTGTTGCTAGCTCAGCTCACAATTTGAACTGGAAATCTGATGCAGAACAGGTCTTGTTTGTTGTCGTCCTTTAGTTCCCACTCCACAACCAGCTTTATCTAGAAATGCAGAAGAAAGGTTACTAAGTTTAAATAATAAAAGTTTGAGGAAGTGAAACATGCAACAGGGAGACCAAAAAGACAGCTTTTTTTTTGTTTTGTTTTTTTAAACCAAACACCTCCAAATGTCCAGAGACAGTAATTCATGTATTGAGACAGAACATTTCAGGACACTTCATTATCAGTCCAACTGTCCAGATATGCATGTTGTTCATGCAGATGTAAATACAAGTAAAACAAGTCATGCCATTTGCCCAATTTCTGGGCTTACATTTTGACACACTGCTGATTACATATCACTAAAGATAAATGATCTGTAATCACCCCCTGCCCAATGTCCAGGGTTGGAATGCGACTAAGTACATTATTCAATTTTAAATTAAAGAAATATTCCAATTTGACTTCACTTCATTGATATGGTAGCTACTAGTTAATTTAAAAAAAATATATAAAAAATGTTATTCATGTTTAGACTAATATAAATATTTAAAATATAAAAATTATCATCATCATCATCATGAAAACAGCTTAATCAAGGAGTTGCCAATGTCACATCTAATACTTACTGGAGGATACTCCGTCTTCACAGGCAGAGCGGTCACATAGTGATACATCTGCTGCTTCTGGATGGGACACTGGATTCCACACTTGCAGGCATCGTCTACGGGAATGGGGAAAGGGATGGGGACTCCAGCAACAATACCGTGAACCACTGCTGTGCCCGTCTGGCTCTCCACAGCTACAACAGAAAACATGACAGTTGGGTCAAAGGTTTAAAATCATATGCATTTATGTTCTGACTGGTGAGAAGTATTTCTCAATGATCAAGCTTCCTTACCACTGTTGAATGTCACATTGACGCTGTAGGACTGTCCTTTGTGTAGCTGGCATGGCTGGCTAGCACAAGGGTTAATGTCCACTATGGACACTTTACCAGAAGAGGAGCCTGGAGAGAAACATGGGGAAATAAGTTACACTGCTGCCACCTCATAGTGTCAAAAGCCTAAATGCTTGTCCAGCAAGTATTTTAAAGTATTATGGTAGATAATTACATTTTCACATTCATAGAATAGATTTCCTCAATCATATTTTACTTTAAGTGATTTCAAAACCATTTGACTCAAATACACTTAAACCTTTTTATGGTTGCATGGTGTGGGTCATAGAAAAAGTAATGACGCCAAATTAAGGGACACTGCGCTGATGAGTCATACTCCGATTTAATCTCTTTGGCTCTGCAAGAAGCTTTCCAAAGTGTGGAAAAAAACAACAACCAGATGATGTCATCAGTAGGTGACTGTTGGGTTCAATTAGAGGGAAATGCAAACCATCCAGCAAGTTTTGGAACTTGACCCCATAATAAATCCTCAGGGAAATACTTTTAATTAAGTGTGATTAAGTCATCTCTTTCCACAAAACAAGATTGTTTATTTATATTGTTTAGGACGTGATGCCATCTGTGGATTATAAGTGGATCCAGGCATGAGTAGTGCTAAAAACAGTAAGTGAGTCAAAGTCTATTAACAGAACATTATAACCAATTTTGATGATCTATTAAACGTTTAGGTAACATGTCTAAATGTCACACACGCCCAAGAGTCAGGGTCTGACCAAGTTTCCTGAAAAGAGGAAGTTGTTACTCGCCACTGTCGCACCAAATGCGTGCTCTTGAGAATGTGGTAGACCTAGTAGATAACTCATGGGACACTAAATAAAACTGAATTGAATTTTATATTATTGTAGGTATAACATTTCTGGATTTAGGACCAACCTTACAGGATTACATTTAAAGTACTAAAAAGTCAACGATTGGCCGTTAAACAAATGGATGTAAATGTTCTCATTATGGTCGAGTGAAACTTACCGCAGTCCAGGAATTTCACTGGCTCCGCACAGGTGAAGCCCATTAGGCAGAACAAAACAATAAAACCAGTAGGGACATCCATGTTTCTTTCTTTTTGAGTGATCCTAAAACAAGTAGATATCCATTAGGCAACCGAAAAGTAAACTGTATCAGACTAGGGTGACTTACAGCAGTCAGCACAAAGTGATAAATCATATGACTTTTTGATTTGTGTAGCGTCAGCAATGAATAAACATTTTAAAACAACGAGGAAGAAACACTCAACGACAACCTGACACTATGTTCAACAACACTAACACAGTGAGTTTCTAATTAGTGTAGTACAAGAAAATATAACCAACTATAAATGAACAAACTAGCTATACCTTTGATACCCTTCCGTCAGTTTTCGAAGTGAGAACGACAGCCGCCTAGCTCCTTTTATTTCCCTGAATCACGCGCTCGAAGAAACGCCTACTTATCATGGTTATTATACGCCCGCATTTTAGCCTGTCAGGAAATCTCCCCGTGTGAGACCCGTGAGACCCCGTTTGCCTCCTGTGCTATCTTGACATATCTAAACTTCAAGCAGTGCAAGAACATCTGTCATCTGTAATATTAACCTCATTATAAATATTTTGTTGGTGGATCTTGTTGGTGGCGCGTTTATTTGGGACAACTGTGCCTGAAAAGCTAAACCAAGGTATGAAAACCTCGCGAATCGATTAGCAGGTAAACGGGCGAATCAAATGGCCGTATTTTACCACGCTGGGCGTATCTATATGACAGACAAACCATTTCAGCCAATAAAGCTGCGATCTTTCGCTTGTCGATGGCTGGGGGGCGGAACGGAACGGAAGTTACCAACGTTTGTTATGAAAAATGTCATTCTTGAGAAGAGCTATGATAACTGCGTCAAAGTCAAAAGTATTGAGCCTTTCAAGGTAACGTTAACGTGTCTCATGTATATCATTAGGGATCATAAACTGTTAACAATCTCTCTGGGGGGAGAAAAAAACATTGTTGAATGTTTGCCAGTTAGCATGCTAACGGTAGCTATCTAGGTAACTAGCTAACGTTAGCTAGCGCTTGGGCTCGTAACGTTACCTGTGTTCATCTGTTGTCATGCAAACTGGTCTTAACAAATGTTTTGCAGGGCATCTACTCTTCTGAACAACCTCTGTGTGAGCCAACAGTTACGTCGACTTCCCCCAAAAGCCCAGCCAGCCCTTTACACAGAGGGGCTTCAGCGCTTCAGCAGCACCTCAACCCAGGAGAAACCAACTGTGTCAGATCCAGCTGAAGATAAAGTGACTCTTACTGAGTCATGTGTAAAGGTCAGCAGATAAACATGATTAAGCATCACACTCTTTTCATGTCTGAAAATTCAATTTAAATGATGAGTTTTCAGTTTCGAAGTATGGAAAGCCAGGGAGGTTTTAAACTACACATTAGGCTGCTTGGGATATTTTGTGGATAGAGTTATACATACAGTATATGTGAATAAAACTTCAAACATTTAATTTCCCCCCCATCTGAGCCAGTATTGACACTGGAGCAGCTACATTTTTTCAATGCAACTCCATTATGTCAGATCAGAGTCCTTCTGTACAGGGAATGTTGGGCATGAACATACAGGTTCTTCTATATATTTGTGAAGACCAAAACCTCTTTAATTGGATTCTGACTCACTGAAGTGTAAATTGTTTGTCAAAATTGTTGATCTCTAACAGAACCATTTTATATTGTAACACATTGGCATGCAGCCAGTGTGCCAATTAATGTGTTGTTATTTTGTGCTTTATTAATCATGCTTTTAACCAGAGACTAGGAGAAATCATGATTAAGGGCGAGTATCTGAGAATACATGTGGAGGGAGGAGGCTGCTCTGGGTTCCAGTACAAGTTTTCTGTTGATGCTACCAGGAATGAAGATGACAGGTAAACTGCTACTTATGAAGCTTTCAAGTTATTGGCTTCATTGTTTCCTTATCATCTATTAATCCAATCAACTCTTGTGCGTCCAGGGTGTTTGAGCAGGGAGGAGTCGGCATCATTGTGGATCTGGACAGCCTGGAGTTTTTGAAAGGAGCCACTGTGGACTTCAGCCAGGAGCTGATCCGCGCCACCTTCCTCGTGCTCAAGAATCCTCAAGCCGACCATGGCTGCTCATGTGGCAGCTCCTTCTCTGTCAAACTATAACCCTACTTCCCTTTGTCAATGTTATTTAATACCCTGGTTTACCAGGGTATTAGGTACACACATACCAAATACAAGAAAATATTATAGGCACATCTCAACACAATGCATCCGAACCACTGGTTTTGTAGGTATGAAACTACTTGAATTGAATGAGAGAGGTAACTATTAATCATTGAGCTATTTTTCAGATAGTGACAGTCAATGGTCATTAACTGCTGAGTTCACAATAGTCAACTGTAATCCAACATGTTTTAAGCAAAACAAAGGCTCAGTTGAGGTGTTAGAAAATGCAGTGCTTAGATTTGCCTTTGTGTGTAAAATATGTAAATAGGCCAAATCTATGTTTGAAAAGAGCTAAGCTATACCACTTTTGTTTCATCTAAAATAAAACCGAGTGAATTTCAGATATTTATGTCAGTGTTTTATCTGCAAATTGATGTTATATAATCTATTGCACTTACATGATGCGCTTCCTCATTAAGTTAGAATGGTGGAAGGGCAGCCAGGAAATGTTTCTATATATTGATAAAATGGGTTGGTTTAATCACTGATTGTTTCATTACAAGCATTATTAATTTGTATAGATTCATGTTATCAAAGTTTAAGTTCATGGTTGCTATTTTATTAAAGTGGAATTTAAGAAACATCTCACAAAAAATATACAAAAAGAATATATACAAATGATATTTACACTGGTAGAATGTAAATCAAAATATGCAGCAACAGGTTTTTGTATAGTTAGTCTTAATACAAGGAGCAAAATGTTTTGCCCTTTTCATATTTTCTCTGGTAAAACATTCCATTTAAGCATTATATCTGATTACACAAAACATTAATTTACTGTTAAAAAAAGTCACACCATTCATATTCATGAAAATGCGACAATAATACATCATAGCAGCACACTGAAAAGTGAGAGAATTGCAACCGTGTTTGGAAACATCAATTTACAGCTTTTTTTTGTTTTTCTGAGGAATTTGGTTCAGACAGATCGTCTTCCAGTAAGCCATGCACACCCACTAACCACAAACAAATCTTCAAACAAGTACACACGTTTAACATGTCATGAGGGGAACACTGTCGAGGGAGGTTTGAGGTAACCCAGTCAATAACACAACCACATAAACAAACCATAAATGAACCATCAGGGTAACACAGTGACCAGGTCAGGTGTACAGTGCATAGTATGCTTTGGCATGCTGACATCCAGAACATAACAGTGGATGTTACATTCAGGAGGAAGGCCACAGGATTTGGAATCACCATTAAAAATAGAACAAACAAATGACATGATCCAAAAAGTAAAACCAACATAATACAAAAAGAATCCAAACCCTCATAAATTCATCACTCAGATTAAGGCTAATTCAGTTCGCTACATGTTTTAAAAAATGGCAATGTCAATAACACAATTTCATAGGCCTGCCAAGTGGCAAAACTGCCATTTAGGACATACAAGTATGCAAGTATACAAGTCATTCTTAAAAATAAAAAAAAACATCACTGAAATGATATGCACATACTGTATCAGAGAAATGTTTTTCTTTTTTCAAGGATAATGTGATGTTGTGAGAGCAGGGCTGTATGGCCTCTGCCTGTGTTCACAATCAGGACTATGATAAAAATGACCCTTTCACATATGCATGCACCTAGTTTTGAGGCAGTAAATCAGATCACCACACATTTACAAGCTGCCAGGTCTGTCCTCGTCATGTAAATGCATCTTTTAGCAGAATCTTTTCTCGGGAGAGCCACACTGGGGGACTTTCTGAGGCAGGAATGTCCAGGTGTGATCCTCAGTGAGGGGCATGGACACATCTCCACACAAAGAGGCTGGAAAGCAGACAGAGGAAAGGATGTATTGCTTAATATTTGATTTTCATTTTGTCAATTTGTAAACTATTTAGAGCCTCAGTCATACCTCCTGTCATCTCCACCGGCACTAATGACGAAGCGATCTCCATTTGTGAAGCGTACATTAGTCAAGTGAGCAGAATGGCCCAGAAAGCGTTTGTGTTTGGCCTGAAAACAAATTACATACACATGATGCAGGTGGCATTTTTCAAATTAAAGTCAGCAGATTTAACTATTAAGTGGCTTTGTTATTAGCTGCAGTTATGTAATGCCACAGACAGACTCATATTAAGAATGTATTACACACAGAGATTGCACAGAGATTGCACAGTGATATTGGGGCACTTCTTGTTAATACATGGTAAATAACATGAATTCCATCATTTAATCTAAATCACACAATTTAGGCAAAAACTACTTCCTCAGTAGATGAAAGAAGAATGATGAATAATGGTCACAGTTTGAAAGATGTGTAAAAACAACCATTAAAAAGCTAGTATGTCAAGACTATTAAGTGATTGTATAATCTTCCTAATTATTCTAATGGTATATGTTTGGGTTTGTAGAAAAACGAGACAATCCTGGTGAAAATTGGTGTTGTTTTGAGCCCATATCTGACAGTTCAGTCAGATATATTCCTTTTTTAATGCCACTACTGGGAGGCTCCAAAGTCAGGAATTGTCCATCTCTACACATTGTGGCTTTATGATTTCAGTGTTATTTCAGAAAAACTTTCATCATCAGGCAATTGCCATTGTGTTGATATCAATGTCAGAATAAATCACGGCTAACATAACTAACAGTAATAATATTAGTATGCAACCATACTTACAAACTTCTCTGGACATGGAAAGTCAAACAGCTTCACCATTCCGAAGTCATCGCCTGTGACGATGTTAAGGCCTGAATGGGACACACAGGCACAGGTGACGTCTGCTTTGTCAGTGTTGCGGGACCAGATACCTATGACCTCGTCCCCAAGGACACTGGACACAAAGAGAGAGAGAGCAATTCTATTTAAAAACCATTACCCTTCCTACATGCATGTGTTCGTCTCAACACCCTGACTCTCACCTTGTCCAGGTAGCCCAGGTAATCCTGTCGATATGGGACTGCTCTGTGACCTGCTTCCCAGACGGCACCTCGTACACAAGTCGTTTATAAGCACCTGTGGATATCTGTTTCAAGGCATTAGAGGTTACAGTTCTTACAGCCAGCCAGCTAGCATCTGAAACAAACATGCCCTCTCACAGCAAAGTTGATGAACCCTCTCACAGCCTATACCTGGATGTAAGCGCTGTCAGCAGAAAAGTCCATCTGCATCACAAAGCTGGGAATGTCTCTGCAGCAGTTGATGCGGTTCAGCTGCGGGCCGAGTGTCAGGTCGTAGAAGTCAACTGCACTTTCAGTAGAGCCTACGGCCAGGTAACAAGAATTTGGACTGAACCTGTAAGAAAGACAAACAGTGTTACAAAAGTCTGTTTTGTCAGATTTGCTTTGTAGTGTGTATAGGAGGTTTGACCCATTTCAGTCTTCAGTGACAAATGTTTATTTGGAATATCTTTCAATCTAAAAAGTTTAACATACAATTACACAAATTAAGGATAATGTATTAAAACTGATAGAAATTAGGCTGATTCACGGGCTCCAACATGCTTTGTTTTACAACTTCCCTAGAGGACCCAATTGGGTCTCAAATGGGGCCCAACTGAACAATCTGTACATGGTCAATATGATCCCCAAAATAATTCTGAGAATTTGTAGGGTAGAAATAATAACAAAACAGACTAAGAGGCGAATCAGCTGAGACTGTTTCCTAAATAGTTACAGAAAATCTTTCATAAGGCTGAGAAAAGACGTAGACATGTTAATCAAATATAAAAAAGGCAATATACCTCAATATACTCAATATCCCTACTTTTCATCAATGAACCCAAGTGTATGTTGTTTAAGTGCCATACTCTTCTATCATTACCTTATATCCTGGATAGGAGTCCGCCGGTCTCTTTTCTTTCCCCAGATTTTGAGGGAGGCAACCAGTAGAATGATGAACTCTCCATTCTTCATGCCGATGGCCACCATGTCTCCCTCAGGACTGTAACTGATGGTGCGCGCTGGGTGGCCCAAGTTCACCTTATTCAGCATCTTCTGTTTCCCCACAAGGCCATGCAAGATCAGCACGTACTTGTTATTAACATCATTTTGTGAATGAGGACAACCATCATAATCCCCTTGATAAAAGCAACATCTTGACAGGATGATAGAAGTACTAGGTAGAATTGACATGGTTCTGAGGGAATGGAGGCAACCTGGCTGACCTTCTCTGGGATGTCCCACAGACGAACAGTGCCATCTTCTGCCGCAGACAGGAATACGTCTCTGGAGGGATGGGTGCCCAAGCCCCAGATAGGTCCATCCATATGTCCGTTCACCAAAATGTTACACGCTGCATTCTTCTCTCCTACTTCAATGATCTCTGCATTCCTGGTCCCCACAAGGATTTTACCCTGACACAGAAATCAGCAAAAATATTATTATTTAAAAACACACATGATGAAGTTTGCAATTAGTTTGATTATTTTATTGAGGGCAATATTATCTGTAACCCACCTTTCCTCTGCATACAGAGCGAACGCAGTCTATAATCTGTCCAGTTTCTAATCGAAACGCACGGCAGCGTTTCAGCTCCTGGTCCCAGAGCTTCAGAGCACCTCCCTCCTTTGACCTGTGGAGGAAAACATATGTGGATTCCATCCCTTAGTTGATGAAAATCACAGCTTTAAGTAAGTAACATGTATTCATTTCTCATATTTATGTAGTCGTATTGGTATCACATTCATTTAGATGAGAACACTATTGCAAACATCAGTAAAATTAATACAAAACTAATCATGAAAGCAAAGGGATGTTTTCCATTATCTGGTATTAAGGCCATCCAGCCCTGCTAGTGTGAGCTCACTAATGTGTAGTATAGTGTATTAATGTAAGCAGCACTCACGGTCTTTCCTTGCCCCCGGTGACAATGAGGCCATCTCTCAGCGTGGTGTACATGGTGAAAACAGGGCCCGTATGAGCTTTGGCCACAATTCTTACTAGAATGTGTTCCTTCCACACACACACATCCCCACTTATGGTACCTGTAAATGTCAAGTTATTCTGAAAAGAAAACAAATCTGCACTAATCTAGTGGCCTAAGAGAGCAAAGCAATGCAAAAACAATTCACAGCACATTAAAGCAGACAGTTTGGGATCAGATGAGCTTTAAAGTCAAATTATGAGGTCAAATGTAAACATTTCACAAATATATTGGTTGGAAGTCACTTACAGCTCCAAATGCTACAGACAGCATGGTCTGCATCCGGGCATCCTCTATGGAGCTCAGCACACCTTTTTTGCTGAGCAATGCACGACCAGCTAACGTCCAGAAACGCACATGCTTGATCCCCACAGACACAAAGTGTGTGTCAGAGTCCGGACGAAATTCAGCCACAAAGATCCTCTGGGTGTGACCTATCCGGCTGGCCACTTTGGCACCTGAAAAAAGGAAGCAGAGCGCCGCGAAAGAATGATCTCTCAATTTTGGTGGGACGTTCTAATCCCAAGAATTAGGTCAAAGTGTACAGGAAGATTGTTTTACCTTCCTGCCACTTCCAGATGGTGACGGTGTGTTCGGGGTCCAGGCCCACAGACAGCAGGAGTTTTCCTGTGGCACTAAAGCTGATGGAGCAAACCCCACCGGAGTGGAAACAACGGAGCACCGATAGCGTCTGCTTCGTCATGGCGTCCCACACATGGATAGATGGAGACGTGGCTGATGGACAGAGGGCGAGAATGATTTTTCTAAATTTAACTAAATGCACTTCTTTCTTTCTTGCGTCCGACTCATGCGTAAACTCTCTCACTACTCAAAATATTGTTGGGTGGATGTTTATTAGGTGTCTTGAAAATCCATACTCAAATTTGACAAAACCATAATAGACTACAGTTCAGACAAATGCTTTTTATAGCTTTTTAAATAATACCTTATTTTAGACGTTTATGTGATGTTTTGTGAATCTACAACCAAAAAAAAGTGCTTCCAAACATGATTCATAGAAATACAAACCAAGTGACCACTAGATGGCAGTAACATGGTTAATATAATGAGTTGAAACCATAGCGACTTTCTTTCAATAGTTATTGAATTTTCATTAACATCACGTTTCCTGTTTTACACGAAAACTCATTTTGAAATGTCCTTACCTGACATGTCACCAGTATCACCTGAAAATAAAGACAAATCTAATTTATTGACAGATCCAATACATTATTTCATAATTCTTTAAGACTTTCTAAGCAGTAGTTGTTTTTGCATTCAACAAATGCTTCTACTTTCAAAATACTGAGGTGTGTATTATTATTATTATTATTATTATTATTATCATTATTTTGTGTGTGTCTCTCTGTGAGAAATGCAGCATGCGCAACAATCCCACAACTATTCATGTATGAAAAAAGTGGTAATTTTGCTCTATAATACAGAAAAGCTTGTAGGAGGGGATATCTGTCTGTCATGTACAATAATCCTGCTGCACAATTCACAACACAGGATACAAGGAAGACAAATGGTGGCTGGTGACACAGGAGGTCGACTTCTCACAAACATACCTACTTGGCCAGTTGCCACCACGTTGGGGAATTTGGGATGTTGATTTATTGTCAGGCACAGAATGTCGTCACTATGTTCTACATAGAAACTTTGGCAGGCTGTAAGAAAACACACACACACACACACACACACATACACAATGAAATACTTATGCTAGGTTTGCTTTACAGATAGTGAATAGTAACACTGCAGTGCGTCCTCTACTTACAGGTCGTCAAGTTAAGCACAATGCCAATTGAGGCAGTGTGGTAGATAATGTCTGCCCCCTCGTTCAGGTAGTGCACGTTATTGCGGCAGTCATTGCCACGGTAACCAAACACCAGCTCCAACACCAGGTCCTGTGGGGGAGTCAAAAAAAGACCAGGAGAAAGTCAAAAAGGTCAATACCATGACAACTAGGAAGTTCAGAGACAGCTGCAGGCTGAAGTAGTACGTCATTTTTGGATTACAGCATCATCAGAGTCCCCACAGAGGCTGTCTGAACAGAGCACATTGTTTCTTCAGATGGACTAATCACATTAGAAACCAGCATTTTGAATATTTTTCTAACTCCATCTCTTCACATAGTTCCCCATCTGTATACAGCAGATCTTTTAGTTTGCTGTGTTTTGGACGTAAGGTCCTTCTTACCTCAATGGGTCTCTTCTTTTTGCCAACATTGTTGGTCTGAAGCTTCTCCGGCTGTGGCAGTGCTCTGCTGACAGGAGGCCTAAAACAGACAACTGGGATAAGATGGCTGCTGCGGAGATGCTTGTCCTGCTGATGATAATGATAATGATGATGTCAATATTGATTACATTGTTGACTATTCTGACTTTTATATAGGGATCTTTTTTTTTTATTAAATGTCAAGTGCATAAAGAGTTTATATCAGCAAAGCAATAAAAGGATGATGTTTGAATAAGGTAACTGAGTGGGAACATTTCAATAGAGAGTGAAATGCTAAGAATCATCTGCTGTAAAAAACAAAAAAACTAAAAGTGATATACAGTATCACTGGAGCTGTGTCTGTTGTCCACACACCACCTTCAGGTAGTCAATTAATACAATGCCATTAAAGAGTGAAAACAAATAAAATATATGTCAGGATGTGTTGCTGGAAAATACAGTTTCACTCATCAAATCAGCAAAATAACTTTCTACAATTCCTTTGGAAGAAAATCTGTCTATAATTACAAATATTTTTAAAGTGCATAGTTAAAACACAATGGTACAAAAAAACGTTTGATAATGCAAAGACTGTTACATAAGGACAAACTGTTACCATAATCTTCTTTTACAGTCAATGCAAGGTGTAAGAAACACTATCAAGTGTCTAAAAGACAGGCCAAAACCGCAGTGTATTTTTTTGAGGCCTTAATTTTTGATAGGACAGCTTAGACATGGGGAGAAAGGGGGGGAACGACATGTAGCAAAGGGCCACAGGTCGGAACCACACCCGTGGCTGCTGTGTCGAGGACTCAGCAGCTGTACCTGGGCGCTCGCTCCACCAGGTTAGCTACCCCGGTGTGTATTTTTTAAAGTAATAAAATAAGCATAAAGTAAACAGCTTACCTTGACCCTCTTCATGGCAGCAATAATAATAATAATAATAATTAGAAAAAGGTTTCTCACAGCGTTTACTGCTGCCCAGCGGACACACACACAAAACACAACACCTCAGCCACTGAGGACATAAAACACAGGAGTCAGCACCATTGTGTAACCATGACAATTGAAGTCCTGACAACAGCTGGCCAGACGATGCTAGGTGGATGTTTGCATCATTGTCAAAATGACATACTTAAAGGTGGTTTATGGTGGTTTAATGATGGAAAAGTGTGATTATGCTTGTAAGGACCGTTTACTACCAGACATATTAACAATATTTCAGTAAAAATACTTTAAATGAGAACACCTTAAGATGTGTACAAATTTTAATATTCCTTCTTGTTTGATGTGTGAAGTTAATCCACTTTAAATATGCCACTTCCCTAGAGTCACTCACTATTAAAACCCATTCAGATATTGTTCTGCTGACTATAAAGATGGAAATTAAATTCAAGCTCTAATTTAACTGTTAGCCCAATTTGTCCTGCCCTTCAGAACAACAGCTCATTAGCAAGTGGATTACCACCAAAAGAATGTCAAAACACTGAAAAGTTAATTACTAAAGTTGCTGGATTTGTGCTGAGGAAACTTCACAGACATCAAGGCATTTTATATCAAACATTATATAGTCAAATAAAGTGTTTGTTCTCCATAATCATACATATTTCAACTATGCCAACTGCTTAATCTTTAGTCCAAAATAAACATACATGAACACAAGAGCTTACCTGACCACCCCTTGTCTTCAAGTAGAATGAAAGAACGAAGCAGGATTATGACAGATGGACAATCATTAAAGAAAAGAAGAAGAGCAGAAAAGGATAAGTTATTTCAAAAGGGCAGGGACAGTGCAGAAATTCCACGCAGGAAAAGAAAAGATATGTTAACTGAAGAAGGCAGATTTGACTTCATCTTGATGCAGAAGCCTTTTGTGTACAATGACGAGCAGGAATTCCTAAACGTTATAATCTGACCGAGCATGAGCGTCCTTCTGAGCTGCAAAGCTTCATTAAAGCTTCAATGATGGATACCTTTCATCCACAGAGGGCTCTTTCAACTGCAAGTGGGGTTTTACACCCGTCATGGGTCGCATGTTGGAGGATAAGGCCTTGATGGTGTAGTTGATCTCGTTCTCCCTTGTCACATCGCTGTCGTAACCTGGTGAAAGAATGGTACAGATCTTAGCAATAGAAACATTCAATGGATAAAAACCTCAAAGGAAGCTAATCTCTTACCTCCATCATCCTCACTTTCGATGTCTGACTCCTCACTGTCGCACTGTTTGAATTCCCGGTGGCCCTCGGGCTCATGGGCCCAAATCATGAGGCATGTGTCACCCCCACCGACCGTCACCAAGAGACTGTCGTCATGGGTCCATCGCACATTGGTAACATGTGTGCTGTGGGCCACATAGCGTTTGAACTTTGCATAATTCCCCTGGAGGAGAGGGAGAACATTTTATAACACTGACACACAGAAATTAACATTATATTTGCAAAAACTTTAAGTCACAAGGTGTTTAAACCAGATAATACAAATAATTATGCATTATGTCTTACCTTGACAGGGTATTTAAAGAGCTTGACATATCCCAAGTCATCTCCCGTTGCTAGCACCTTCCTGTCATTACTAAGGCAGGCAGCGGTTACCTCAGTGACCTCGTTGATCAAAGGCCAGATGCCCTCAACAGATGTTCCCAATACGCACGTCCATGTGCTCCAGTCGATCTTCTCCACCTGAGTCAAGTACGTAAAATTAATTTTATATAGCACTTTTTGAAAGTTACAAAGTACCACAATAAAAGTAATAACTATCAAACAAGCACAATAGTAACAAACACAAGAGCAACAGAATATAACTTAATTTATGGAGACCCTCTATAGGCAGCCAATATGTAGAGCCACAAATGTGTTCTCTTTATTAGAAATCATGCTGCAGCTTTTTGGAGCTACAGCAAAATGTTAAAAACTGGTTCTTTAAAAGTCCTAGAGATTGCTGTAGAGTCTTTTGATCACACTTAGGGCAATCATACGGAAGGAAGGAAGAGCCAAACTACTGTCTCTGCCTGTCAATATTGATCCTGTGATCAAGTGTACAGGAGAGGAGTGAAATGCATGGGAGGGAAAGAGGGAAAGTCGAAGACGAACAAGCAAAGGGATAGTAGGAGAGGACATCGCTCCAGCGGGACACACCCTAGCAGCATCTACCAACTTGTACCCTTTTTTCTCAATGCTTCCTCCCACTGTATACCTCGCCAGATGTCTTAGCGAGGTATACAGGTACAACATCCTGCTGTAGCAACCTAAAAACTATCCCACCTCAACTGAAAAAAGGTAGAATGATACTAGTTAAAAGTGGACCGTGCTAATGCTTCATTCCCCTCCTCGATCCTCCTCTGATCCTAAAGGGAAAATGTGGACCAATAGCATAACCCTAACCAGGGCTTCTCTCTGTGCCTTTTCTCCTTGCTTACCTCTGTAGCTGGGATGGTCTGCCTCTTGCCGCGAGGAGCCTCGAAAAAAAACTGCTCTTTAGCACCTGTGTTGACTTGGAGCAGTTTTCCTGGGAATAAAACAGCCCAATGGGCCATGATGTTTAACTATGTATTTGACAGAGACATTTTGAATCCACAGTTGGTTCTTTAGCAGTCGTTAGCAAGGATTTACTGAGACAATAGTATTTAAGGAAGCATGTTTACCTCTTTTGTCCCAATCCAGATGGGTAATGTAATTGAGGCATCCTTTGCACACCCCAACCCGTTTGCTGCTCATTACATTGTAAATATCCACAAAAGTGTCTCCTGATGCTACTGCAAGGTACTTCCCAGAACCTGAGCAAACAAACGAAAGAGGAGAGTCAGTTTTAGACAGTTGCCCCCCAAAAAGCTGAAATATCTCAACAGCCATTGGTTATATTGCCATAAAATTACATTCATGTCCACCTCAGGATCAATTGCAATAACTCTGGTAATACCTTAACTTTTCATCTGATGAAGGTTAATGTTAGTTCATGCAGGATTATCATTCCTATCAGACACACACCAATCACAGCCATTCTCACTTCAAGGCGGTCGTTTAAATGTGACTCCCTCCTCACTGGTCCCTGCTATGTTGACGCTGCTTCACTCACTGCTGCTGCTGCTGCTGTTGCTGCTGGCAACGCTTTGCCTTCAACTCCTCAGCCTCCACCTTTCTTGTTCAGCGTGACTCATGACTCAAATTTTAAAATGGTTGTCAATGTCTTTCTTTTGGCTCACTCTTTTATACCCAGGTGGGTTTCTGCATTGTGCTTGCGTTTCAGCTTAGCATGCTGCTCTGCTGATCCAGGGAGCATTCTCAAGAGCCGAGCCATCAGCGCCAAGAATAAAGAATCTGTTTATATAAGGGTGTTTATAGTCTAAATATGTTTGTATTATTACTATTAATATTATAACTAATTCTATTTTTTATTTCTTATGATAATTTCTTTCTCCTATTTAATGTGTATTTTTGTTATTCTGATGTGTGTAAATTTTTTCTTTGGAGCTGCTGTAGCACAGGAATTTCCCCAATGTGGGATTAAAAATAGTCTATTTTATGTTGTCTTATCTTATAATTCTATTTCCATTTGTTGCAATACTGTAAATGGTTAAATCTATGATGAGAGTGTTCCTGACTGAAATGTCTGTATGAGGTCAAATATTTCATTTGTCCAATATTTTGGTTAATACCTGCAAAACTAATGACATCACCATCATTCTCAGCGGCACTTTGTGTGCTAACTAGCAAATGTTAGCGATCCAACATTCTAAAATGATGAACATGGTAACATAAACACCTCCTACTAAACACCACAGCATTCAGCGTCAGCATAGCATCTATCTTAGTATAAATACTGTATAAATAATATGTATACAGGCAGTTATTGGTATAAAAGACATAGAAAAAGACTTGAACAGGCAGATACTTATATGTCTTTGCTGACCCACTTGGGAAGCCTTTACCATGGGTTTTTAACTACTTTAACCATACTGAAACCCATTTCCTGCTCAGCATTACACTGCTCTATACAGTGACCTATACTCTCAGATGTAGGCTCTCATGGGTGTTGGGTTGAGAAACAGGATCCCTTGCATTGTGGACTGAGGATAAGTCTCCAGGCAAAAGAGAGTTTAGTTTCTTGCTCTTACTTTGTCCGCCCCCACTGTTTCTCCTTTTGCTACCTCTCTGTCTGGCCTTATTACAGAAAGCCATTCATTTGGGTCAAGCCTGCAGCAATATCTGCCCCACTCACAGCAAGATGGAAATATGTGTACCTGCTGAACTTCTGCATCCTACATAGACTAAGATGCTTTGAAGGGCACACAGATTTTAGAGGTCAGTTTACTTCTCAGACAGAATATCAGGGTAGTTTAGTCAGGGTGAAGAATTGCGGAGGTGAGAGGCAGACCTGGAGAGAATCTGATATCGGAGATGATGTCCTTGCGGTGGTGGAAGGAGACCAGGTCCTCCAGGGTGTCTGCGTTCACAATGAGGAAGCTGCCGTCATTCAGGCCCACCGCCAAAGCTTTGCCATCAGGGGAGAAGCAGCAGCAACGGCCGCCTGTGGAGGACAATGTGTTTGTGAAAGACCTGGGGCCAGTACAATTCCTGTCAGAAAATACACTCATCTGTTAGTTTTTGAGCAGTGACTCACCTTTTCTGAGCTTGCGTACAGCCAGCATGCAGTGGCTGGGTGAGAGGTCCCATATGCGCAGGGTTTTGTCATCGCTGACAGTGGCACAGAGAGGGAGATGAGGATGAGTAGCCAGGCCCCACACTTCACCTTCCATGTGACCCTGCAGACACATACAACAGTGTAATAATTTCATTTGTTGATAGCTGACTCACTTTTAGGTAATAAAGGAAAAGGGAGCCTAGAAAGCCTAAAAATAAATAAACAAAAGTCTTATCCCTGTGTTACTCGATTTAGTTT
Organism: Etheostoma perlongum; assembly: GCA_026937815.1. Lineage (NCBI taxonomy): Eukaryota > Metazoa > Chordata > Actinopteri > Perciformes > Percidae > Etheostoma > Etheostoma perlongum. The sequence goes on along the minus strand of CM049390.1, from coordinate 11,606,009 downwards.
TCTTTTGTTTGTTTTTTAACGTGTAACTAAATGAGGGGTCATCATGGAATTAAGAAAAGTCTAAAAAAATCTGTTTTTGCAGCTGGACAGATTACAAAGTCAGAAAAATACTTTTAAGAATGTTTTGGTCATATATGAACAGCAACAACATTGGCCTAATCTCTATCTTTATCAGCAGTGTAATCAATTAGATTTACCACATGTATCCCATATTGTAATTCTCTTTGATGTTCCACAGGGTATTTACATAGCCTGATACCTATACAACAGCTGACTGAAGATAACCTTTGGTTCTCTCATCTACTGACTCCATCTATCTTGTATTTTAAAGCATTTGAAAAGGGCAATCAATAGCATTGGCTCTGTCTGCCTACAATCAGGGGAGCCTGGGAGATGCTGCAGGATGATTTATCTAAATTAACAATCTCCTATTAAACAGCAATAATTCATTGACGTTTATAGCCACCTCCTTGGTGATTCTGAGTTGTTGTGTGAAATAGACAGTAGTTGGCTAGTGTTAAAATCCCACTAAAGGGCAAAGCTGGTAGGTTTGTATGTTTTAGCCTTTTAACCAGAAAATGGATATACATCTGTTACTGGTGACCATTTCCAAGAGCACAACTTATTTCTTAAGTAAAAAAGTTTGCAGCCATAAAGCCACAAGAGCACCCTTGAACACACAACCAAGGCAAAAGTGTCACAATGCAATTCAAATTGCATCTTCAATATTTTAAATCTTTAATAACTTGGTAAAAGTCACCTTACAGCTGATCATACTGCAGAAAAACTCCAGGTAGCTTTCTCATGAATACCCTGTGTAGGATTGTAAAGTGTACTGTGGGTGGAATCTGATAAGAACCTTGTGGCAGGTTTTGGGGTTATTTTTATCAGTATCTTACCTGGACCAGCAGAGTGATGGGGCCACTTTTGTCCACCTCCAAGATTTCTCCATTCTTGGTCCCCACCAGGATGTGGCCATGGCCCAGAGATATGGCACGTATGGAGGGGTTGTCCTCCAGGAGCAGCCCTGTAGAGTCAATGATATATAGCGTGAGCAATCTTCATCTCAGCTACAAGCATTGAATGTATTAACTGAATTTGCATTGGATGGTTGTCTAACATCTTTGGAACTAAAAAGAATCCAAGAACAGTGAAAGATAACTGAGGACAGGATGACGTTTTTACCTTTAGAGCCTGGAGCTAGGACCGCTCGCTTGATAGCATAGGTCTTGAGGCATCTCTCAAAAGTGTCGTCCCACAGAGCAACTATACCATCCTTTCCTCCAGTCACAAATCCCTAAAGGGATGATAATGTATTGGCACATTTAAAGCGGCAAGGATATCCTGCTAGTTGAACATGTCACTGTCAGAATAAATTCAATGTTACATGCTACACACTATAACAAGAGATAGACAAAAGCTAGACAAAAAAGGAGACCGGCAAAAAAATATACTTCTAATCTAATGTTCATCATTGATTTTATTCTGAAAAACTAGTCAGTGAAAAAGCCCTTTTCCCTGTGGTACCTTTTCTAGAGCGTGCACACTGAAAACAGGGCCGTCATGTGCCTTGACAGTCTTCATCAGGAACATGTCCCTCCAGATGCAAATGTCCCCCGTGCATGTGCCTGAAAACACCATCTCCTCCGACCAGCCGTACACAGCACACATCATAGTCTCCGTCTTCCCCATGTTCCCCTTGCGCCCAATTAGACCCCCACCTTAATAAAAAACAGTCAACTCACAGTAAGATGTGTCACAGCTAAGCCGAAGTTCTGCTTGTTAAGAGTCACTGCTAGTCAATAAAAATAAAAAAACAGGGGTCTTACCAGCCTTATGCCAAAACTTCATATGTTTCACACCAGCTGTGATGAGCTTGTCAGGAAGGTAGGGATTTATTTTGACAACAAATATCTTGTCCTTGCTTCCCCTGAAAAACATAAAAAAATATGTATGGAAGAAAAACATTAAATTGTAAACAATAAAATTCAAGCATCCACACAATTAAGAAGTTTTTTATGTTGTATGTCTTCTAAAACCTTGGTCTCGAGAGAAACAACATTTCATTTCTTATAGTTGGAATGACAAAATTGAAATATAAAAACAACCATCCAAGGGCAGAGTGAACTGAGGATTCTTTAATTACGGCACAGAAATGCAGAAATATTCCTCACTCTCTGTTTGTGCGTTTTGAACCAAACTGAGTTGCATAGTTTGGAGTATCAAAATGTTTCAGAATAGACACAATAAATCCATCCCACAGATACAATGTGTTACATAGCGTGGGGACTGGATTAACATAAAAAAATAAATAATTGTCTCACTCTTAGAGAGCTGTGTTTTTGGTGTTGTACTGAAAAACACAAATAAATAATAACCTTTAAAAAATGAACTGAGAATTGCATGAGAGGGATTGTGGTACTAATACACATTCAGTGATGGCTCCCTAATAAGCATTACAAACAAACTGGAGAAATAAATACTTTAAGTTTGCTAATCATAGCCCTTTATGCTCCTCTACCTCTAACTCCCACTCCCCCTCTCCCAGTTGAAGACTAGACAGTGGCGGTGGACAAGCTAGGCTTTGTCAGGCCCCATTTCCCTCTGCCCGCCTCACTTCATTGCCCACCAGGGTCTACAAAGGAGATTAGTGCAGCTCCAAGCTGTCCCAGAGCTGCAGTGAGAACCTGGCACACAACACGCAGGAGAACAACCCGCAATGCACTGCTCCAAACTAGCCAGGGGGAATTCCAATGGAGTAGATGCTAAATGTGAACATCAAGTAGAACAAGTTACAAAGCAAAAGCAGAGATATTTTTGGACGCAGCTTTTTTCTAGTTAGATACTTCGGATTCCTGCTGGTTTCCAGGTTATATCTGGTACCTCATCTTTTTATTGTGCTATCTATTTATTCTGTATTATCATTCTGTGCAGCACTTTGGAAACCTTTGGTTTCGTGCTATATAAATAAAGTGGATTGGATTGGATATAATTTTACCTGACGTGAAATTGAAAATCGTATGTTCTGAACAAATGTACACCTCTCATGCTTTGCAGCAATTCATTATGCAGGTCTGGTAATCCATTGGATCAAATGCACAAGCCTGTTGTGTGTGCTCCATATCTGGTTGCATGTATAGTTTACATCCTATTTACACAGCAATCATTTTCATCATTTTCTCCAACGTGACAGGAGATCAATCGGTCACGCTTGAGCTCAGAATTGTGTCGCCTTGGACACTTGTAAAGTAGTAAACTAAGCCTCATCTTTGATGTACTTTTAAAGATGTGGAGTTTTATATTTAGTCCTTATGATCCAATTAGTTTCAGCCATCATGACAAAAACGATGCAAGTACTACTTTCCATTTATCCTTTTTACTACTTGATTATTTCTGCAACCCGTTTGTGTCGCTTTGTACCTTGAAAGCACACACACACACACACACACACACACACACACACATATGTACATATAGAACATACGATTTTATTTCCTTGTCGAAATAAAATCTAAAATACCATATAAAGTGCCTAAACTCGCCAGGATAAGCCCATGGAGATTAAAAGTATTTCTCTTTAATTAGTGATCTGCAAATGGGGCCCTGGGGCAAATTTCTACTATAACCATTCAGACTCTGTCAGGGTTAAGTGTTGCAGTAGAGACGCCTCCTATTATGAAAAGGAAATTCCCCTTCTTCCTCTCCTCCATCAATCACGCTGTCAGCTCTGCACAGCAAAGTGGCTTCCATTTAACTCTCATCAATAAATGTCCATATTTAAACGAAAAGCGCTCAAACACTCGAATTAATAGGAAGGTTTGTCAAAGCTTTTTGGTCATGGGGACAGCACATACTGCATGATGAAAGGCCTGAAGGCAGCCGTGTTAACACTGTACTAACCGCATGGCAGAGAGCTTCTCCCCCTTCCTCCAGTCCCACAGCACAATGGTGTGATTGTCGTCCAGGCCCACCGAGGCCAGTCGTTTTCCATCCACTGTGGAAAGAAAACCAAAACCATTCATTACAGCACAGACAGCACCAGCTCCTGCTTTGGTTTAGTGAAGTTTGGGCCTTGTTAGCAAGCAGCCCGGTGGGTTTGATCTACGTGATTAACTGACACTGACAAACAGATCAGCATGCTGCCTCTGTCTGGGGCCAATTAATAAGAAAAGGCTCTATCTTGATGCCGTCACACTTCTGAGACTAAAAGAAAGCCAAAATAGGTTTTTCGGTGTTGCTTGTAAAGTGGGTGTCTTGTAAATGTTAATGTATCTTTTATCTGGGACAACAAGTTTTTTGTTCCCCTGTGAAAGCAGGCTGTCTTGAAGAATTTGTGAAAATAAAAAGTATGTTATGTAAAATCTGTCTGGATAAAAGAACTTAAAAACAGTCTGAGAAAAAAAGCACTGAAATACCAGAAAAGTCCAGAGCGCACACTCCAAGCTGGTGGAAACCCCTCAACACAGACATGGGTTTTAACATTTCTGTGTCCCATATGTGGATGGAGGAATCTCTGCCGACCTGGTGGACAAGAACATCCAAAGTATGTACACAATCTACTTAGTTCAACCCATTCACACAAGCTAATTTTGAGTCTGATATGGCAAAGAATCTCCCTCAGCTCATCTCTGATGAGCAATGAAAATAAACTAAAAGAAACAATTAGTTGTAGTAGTATGTTACCTGGCCTGTTGCTACAAAGTCCTTCAGGGGGTGGATAGCTAGACAGAGGATGTCATCATCATGGCCCATGTAAAAACGTTGGGTATTCTGCTGTCTGTTGTACACAACCCCAATGGCAGCTACATGGTAAACTATCTCTCCGGTCTGGGTGTAGAACAGGTTGCTCCTGCAATCATAACCCCTGTAGCTGCAAACAACAAAAGAGGAAAAAGACTATGGTATATTATGGCTTAACTACAAAGTGAGATGTCTCCAATTTGTAAATGTTTATCTACTTGAAATCAATCAAACAATATCAGATTTTCTAGAGATTCTTTTTCATGATGCTACATAGTAAGCCTACCCATGAATGAAGTGCAGCTTCACCCCGCTCCCCGGTGCTCGCTCTCTTTTCTTCATGGCCGTTGCTCGATGCTTCTCTTTGCACTGCTCTTTGAGCTGAGGTAGATCTTCTTTATACACCTGGATACACATAGAAAAGTGTTTACCTTTTCTGTTGATCTGATTCTCAGAAAAAAAGGGAACATCTCAATATAATCACAAACCTGTCGTCGATATGTGAGCTGCGTCTCTTGCTCAATTTCTGAGTCCATCTCAGGTACATCTGACTGATCAGAGTCTGATTCTTCGCTGTTAGAGTCTGCCAAGGACTCTGCGGGCAGAAACAAGGTTGCATCACACCTCGGCAACAAAATCTTTCCATGCCTCTAAATCAGACAAATATTCCTCTGCACAAGCAGTGAAAAACACTGCATCCTGTTTCAGTGGAAGCGAGGGTCAAGCATGTCATCATTCTGTGACATCTCCTTTTTATCAAGCAGTCGTGCTTCCCAGTGACATCGCTTAAAACAAATGTTTGAAAAATGCTGATGCAGCACAGTGAAGCCGTGCCAAGACAAGGCAATAAGCAGAACTGGCAGCTAAGGGCGGCTACTCACAAGATCCATTAGGAAAATTAAAAAGAAAGGCAGTTAGTATGTGCTTTAATTTCAGAAAGCACAGCTGCGCTCTGTCTGTTTGGAAAAAATATGACTTGGGAATGACAATGCAATTATACTATCCAAGCTTCGTTCACTTTTATTGGATTTGTCTAAATTAATGTGATGGCTGTTCCTTTGCAAAGCTTTAAAGAAAAGGCAGTTCATGAGCCAAAAGTATGGAAAGGGAACAATATAGTATATTGCTCGCTGGTGGTTTAGCTAGCACAAGATGCTGGTGGGATAAAGGTGATGATAGTCAGATTTTGTTACTGTTGTCCAGGCAAGCTGTTTATTTCCCTTATTTTTCAGTCTTTGTGTTAAGCTAAGCCAACCGGCTGCTTGTGATAGCTTCTTATTTTACATACAGACACAAGAGTGGCAACAATATCCTCATCTATCTCTTGGCAAGAAACGACCGATCGTATTTTCCAATCTGTCAAACTATTTCTTTAAGGATGGAGCTCGATAGAGAGTTAATTAACTTAGCTATGCATAAGCAAGAGGAAACAGCTGACCTGGCTCTGTCCAAAGTAAAAAAAAACCTATATTTAAGCTTGCCTTAATGCTGACTTGTCTGTCATACTTCATGTCATTTTCATATTTCTTTTTGTGAATGTGTCAATAAGTAAGCTTTAGCATTAACAGGTATATTTCCCCAAAGAAATCTTCCTTTAAAGGAATTTTGCTGCACACTGCAGTATTTGAGTGGGAGATTGAGTAGACATCAAAATTTGCATCACGGTTCTCTACCTCAACCTAATCAGATAATGTCTTGTTGGCAGGAGCCACAGATTTTGTGAATAAGTAATATCTGTAATGTAAGTTACTGTTCTTCACACAAAGCTACATTAAAATGTTACACTGTAGATGATTGATTGTAGATCACTGATCAGATTGATCAGAAGATAAAATAAAACTCCTCTTTTTTGGGAAAATATATTTCCATATTACGGTTAAATAATGACTGGGCCAGGGTATTATCTTACCTTGTGCTGCTATATGTACAGCCTCTTTAGACTTTCTTTCAGGAACAAACTTCCACTGAAACACTGAGTGATCAGCACCACCAATAGTTATGACCCACTGGTAGTCATGTGACCATCTGGCGTTGGTTATGTGGGCTGAATGACCTAAATACTTTTTAAATTTTGCACCTAAAATCAAGAAGAAACATATCGGTAACACAGTAGATAACAATATCAGAACAGCTGTACTTAACTCTCCTTAAAAATTCAATAATTGGGTCTTATTCTTTTTTACCTTTTTTTACACATGGATATCGTAAAAGTTTGACTAATCCGTAGTCATCAGCTGTTACTAAGACTTGATTGTTAAAGTTGGCGTCCACAGAGTTAATGTCATTGATATCTGAGTACTTGGGCCATATTCCATTAACCTCAGGGCCCAACACACATGTCCATGAAGCCCACTGTACCAGCTTCAGCTCCTCCCTGTTGGTCACCTCCTTCCCACCTCAACAGAAGACAAAAAACATTTGATCTCACAAAGGGACTCAGGGACAGTATCATATTAAAGCAGCAACTCTTTTTGGTTTGTCCATTGTCAGTATTTTACAGAGAACAGGATTCAAATAGTTGTAACATGGGAACATGGACTATGTGACTTACTTGGCATTCTGTAGAAGAGTCTCCTGCCGCTGCCGTCATTGGTCTGCAGGTACTTGCTGTCCGTAGACCAATCCATGTGTGTGATGAAGCTTTTGGAGCCGATGCACTCGCCCACCTTCTTGTACCTCTGCACCACACCATATATATCCACTGAATTATCATTAGAACCAACAGCCAAGTGGGCCCCATCGGGGGAATACTTCAACTCATGGATGGCTTCCTTCCTGTCCTTGATGTGCACCACCTCTGTCATATCTCTGCAGGGAAGCAGAGAAAAGTAGTTTGAATAAGGAGCTACAATGGACACAAAATGATGAAGCTCTTCATCATAGTAGCCATTCACAGCATATCAAGATTTCTCATTAGGGTTTTAAAATTTGTACCCACCTCACTCTGAGAACGGTGAAGGAGCCATCTTTCATTCCTAGCGCAAGGTGGATGCCATCAGTGCTCACAGCTGCACAGCGGATAGGCTCCTCCATGTTACAGCGAGCTATCAGCGCATGATCTATAAGGCTCCATATCCTTTAAAAAAAATAGGACAGATAAAGAGTCAAAGCAGTGATGAGATTACATAGAGTCAAACAACCATAGCAATGATGTTTGTGGTGTCTGTTGTGTTATGTATTCGGTATTTTTTTTGCATACTGACATTTATAACTGCTTTATGATTGTAGATTTTAGTTAGATATTAAAAAATTAAACAAAATGAATTGGTTGATACTGAATTAAACAAAATCAGTTATTTGCACATCGTGGTAACATGACACCAGCCTCACCTGACTGAGCGATCATCACTTCCTGTCATGGCCAGAGGCTTGGTGGGGTGGACCGCTAGAGCCCACAGCTCACCCTCACAGTGACCCTGCATGATGAGGAAGGGCTTGGTGCGGTCGTGGACGACCACTTCGAAGATCTCACTGTCTTGCGTGCCCACCAGGATGTGATCTCCCCGCCAGCACACGCTGCGCACAGACAGGCCCTATCAATAGCACACACATGCACTTAAAAATCAGGAATAAATTGAAAAAGCATGCTAACATGAAGGCAGACAGAAATTTGCCAATGCTTATACAGTCATTATAAAAGACACAACAGGGATAATAAAGACAGGAGGTGCAAGTAGTTATCTGCAGACTACCCAGGATGGAAATTTTAACAAGAAAATACAATGACAGCACATGTTGTCAAGCCAATCTGCCAACTGACTCTGGGTAATACAGCCAGAAGAGGATGGAGGAAGCATGTGCTGTATACATATATGAAAATGATCTGTATACAGTGTGAAACTGCAACAGAACTTGGACTTACTAACAACAAGAGGAACAGCAGAACAATATGAAGACTGCTACAAACAGATGGTTATTTACTCCGTCTGCAATGACATTACCCACCTCGGCTATTTTCCCCTCTAGCTACTGTTAGGTCCAAGATTTTAAAAACAAGAGATGGAGAAAATAGAGAACAAGAAAGAAAATGTTAGATTAGTAAGGAGAACAGAAATGGCATAAAGTTTTTTTTTTTGGGGAGATTTACAAAATTCTTCCAGTTCCCCAGGACACCACAGATTGGCCTGCAACCTTTCTGTACTCAGTTTAAAGGAAAAAGGAGGCAGTTTGACATCACCTTTATATCCTTGGTCTGTTTCCCTGAGATCAATGACAGTAATTGGTTTGAAGTTGAGATCCCACAGCCGCACGCAGCCATCTCGGCCCCCGGTGGCAAAGCCTTCTTCACAGACATTCATGCTGAAAATCCCTGACTGGAGGAAATGACCGGCTGTCAGTGAGGATCTGCACAATAAATGAGCAATGACAGAACCAGACCCAGCTACAGACCACATAGTGCTGCTGCTCAGCCAGGCATTTGTTTAACATGGCTTTCACAATTACAAACCTGCTATTGTGGCCTTAAGATAACACAAAACACGGTTATGGGAGGTGTAATATTTATTTTTATTTTATTACTGGAAAGCTCGACTGATGACCTCCTTTGCAAAGAGTCTCTTTTTACACAGGGAGGCCCCATGTTAAACCCAAAAAAGACATTTGCTGGTACAAATAGCAGCATTAAACATGTACTGTAGTTATTATCCCCTCCCCCAACCGCCCATCCCCTCACCCAGCTGTTGATCCCATAGATATCATTTAATCCTGTGGAGCAAAAGGCTGATCCTTTTCTACTGAGTAGAATAAAACAAAGCTAGCGTGCATGGCTTCGACCCTGATTAAGTTTACTTTTATATATGTTGCAGCAGGGCCACAAAGCACAAAACATGCTGATCTTATAAACTCACCCCATGAGCTCCTTGCACAGTCCTCATCAAGTTGATCCCTTTCCACACGTAGATGTCGCCATTTAAGGCACCTGAATATGTGACCTCGTCCTTGGCGCAGGCAAGGCAGAGGATGGTTTGGAGATCCCCCGTTTTGCCAAAAACACCACGTTTGGGTGTGAGAGCATTACCGCATAAGCTCCAAAACTGCAAACAAACAGAAAGTGTAAAAGAGTATGGTGGCTAATAATCCCCCATGTAATCCTGTCCTGAAAGAGCCAAATGGTCAATTATGGAAAATTTGGATAGAAAAGATTTCCATTATGTCATTTATGGTTTTGTCAGCCACACACAGAGCAACTTCGTTAAAACACACGCACCTACGCATCCACGCACGCGGGCGCACACACGCGCACACACGCACACACACACACACACACACACGCACACATACACACACGCAAAGTCAAATTCAAATGCTTCCCCTCCTCTTCATGTGATACTGGGAATCCTTCCTGGGGGTCAGTGCTGTAACCACCTGATCAGCATGCAGCAGACACAGACACATGCAAGCACACACGCAGGCTCGTTATTTATGAACAAGGTCATTGGGATGCATGGGCACGGCCTCGTCTGAGGGTTAAATCCATCAAACAGAGGCGGAGAGAGTGAAAGAGAGACGCACTGTCTGCATGGAGATGAGATCACAGGGAGAAAGCTCGAGGAAGGCGTCTCGAAGGCTGACACACGGCCGTCAGCACATGAAACAGAGACACACTCATCGTCGGCAAACTGCAGGAAAATGACAGAACAACAGACATATTTTCTGTTCTTCCTAATGGGGAATTTTCTTGCACAATACCAGAAATCTGGTTCATTGCAAAAAAAATTTACCTGTATGATTTCACTCATAAAAGACAGAAAATGTAGGTGGTGTTTTTTTACAACAAGACCTGAGGCTTGATAGTGACAGGATGAACAAATGATCTCCTCGGCAGTGACAGCCTGTCACCTTCACTAACAACTATCCTCCTGACTGATAGGGCTCCTGTGTGCAAACAGGAGGGATCGATTATCAGAGACAGGCATCACAGACGCAGATGCAGCCCTGCAATCAAACATCTAAAGCTTGTACGCACCTCAACAGGGCAGATCTTCCCAAATCCTGAGCTCCTAACTGAGCTCTGAGGGAGTTTTTGCATATGCACGTTTACGTGAGGGGGTTGTGGCTAAAGGTTAAAGCAAGTAAAAATCATAGGTGTGTGAGTAATCTGGGAAGGTGTACATGTAGAATGAAGTGTGTCAAGTGCTGGTTATATGGTAAGAGTTGGGTGAGATGAAGGTTGGAAGGGGGGTTTTGTGGCCAAGCTTGTTGTGAAGGCAGTGGGGATGGATGCGGCGTGACTGCACAGCCCTCCCTGCCTGCAACTGATAAGGCAGCAAGACACGGGCGGCGGCTAATCCCTTCGTGCTGAATTACTAGGAGACGAGATGCTGTGGGGGTTTACGATGAGGCCAGGAGCAGGAGAGGACGGCACAGAGGGGGAGCAAAGTAGACAGATCGAAATGCCCTGGAAAATGAGACTGCTTTGTATTGAAACCTGGTTAACAGTGTTTCTTTCTCTGAAAATCACTTTTTATTTCTTAAATATCCTCCAGAGAACCCCCAGTATAGTAGAAGCTGCTCCTGGGATATCCCAGGATTAGTGGTATGTCTTTAGCTTAGTTACTTCCACCTTCACTCTGAAGAAAAACCTTTTAAATGCAATTAATGCAGAAAGGGTTGTAACTCATGAGCTACTGCATCCCATTCACCCCTGTCATCTTACTCATAATATTCCCCCTGTCAGACTACAGTGACCCTGAACGGTGACAGAATGCTAAATGCTACGCTAACAGAGGTCAAATCTTTGGCAGCTCACTGTAAGCAAAACTAGATGCAACGTCGAAGCTGATTTTCTTAAACCTTGATGTCATATTAAAGCTCACCTGTGTGTGTGTGTTTTTATATATATATATATATATATATATATATATATATATATATATATATGACACACACACACTTATGGCTACCATAATGGACCACACTTACATGTTAGTAAATTGTTGCTGTCCACTTTGAAAAGCATGCATATAGTTTAGATGTTTTAGATGAACCCATCGGTGTCATTTATTTCCGTGTGATATGAAAAAGATGTTGGCTATTGGTTGATTCTATCTATCACAGTGAATATCAAGCCCACATTATATTTATAGTGGCATGACCTCATAATGATAATATGACTTTGACAAAAATGTGTACAGGCTGTGCTTTTTCCAACATAATAAGAGCGCTTGGTTTTTTTAACCCCAAAATACAAGTATGAACATGTGAATTAACATTATATGTCTCCTTTAATTAAATTATTTCTAAAGGGACCATGCACAGTATTAAATAAATGGGGGGGGGGGTTGTGTGTGTCTGTGTGTGGGGGGCTGAAGAAGGCCATGCTAAGGTCTGAGTTGTCCTGAACTAATCAAAACATAGATGACTGTATAATTAGCAAGGAGGAGCTGAGTGAGTAGAGGGGCATCACCAGCAGCCTCACTCCTCATCACAAGAGGTTGTGTGTTTTCCTCAGCCTGCTAGTGAGTGGATTACTGGGACTAAATCTCCTGGATGCTCTGAGTGCTATAATCGCTGAACGAGCACAGCGCCAGGGAGCAGATGTCACATGGTCCAGAGGGTGAAGGCTGGGGAATTTGTGGGACAATTGCTGGATTGCCTTGGCATCAGGAACCCAGAAGGGAGGGAAAGAGGAGGAGGAAAAAGACTGGAGGATTCAGCATAGATTGGGGGAGTGTGGTGTGGCGGCCGGAGGGGGGTTTCTGTGCCACGGCACTGGGGGAAGAGTTCAGAGGGGAATTACTACGAGAGGAGGCAGGTCAATCTGGATTGAGATGAGGGCGTCATCGTTGACATGTTGCACCACTGGGAAATGCGCACAGTAGGCTAAACCTCCCAACTGCATCACGTTCTGCAATGTTAAACCTAGGTGGGCCAGTGGTCACATTTCCGATCCCAGCATCATGATTTACTCTCTTTCCAATTATTCAGAAATAAGCTTCGTCTGTGACTTTGGACTCCTTGTTATTTCCTAATGGCCATGCCACTCCTGGAACACTACTACATATCCCAAAGGGAAGGCTTTGGCAAGATACCCTGCATAAACTCATAAAAGATTTACCAACCCACTCATCTGTGAAAAAGTGTTAGATACTGATAGAGATAGGCCCGAGAAGGGAAGAAAGCACAGCTGCAGTTTGTACAGTAGAGTTTTTAAAAGCTAAATGAGAGCTGAGAAGGGAAGTTGAGTAGTGGAGTCATGGTTCTCCATGAAAAGAGAAAATTATTCCTTTCTGCAGTGCAGATTTGTTCAAATTTGAGAGAAGAGTCTGTGAGTCATTGCCTGTCCTACTTATGTTAAATACCTAATAACCATGGACTCTGAAATAAGGTGAATTTGCATACATCTATTTTAAGACTGTGATATGGTCATGGCGATAAAGCAGACGGGGCAGGGAAGGAGGGGGCACAAAGCCAACAAATTCTTCAGACTTCCTAAAAAGCATTATCTGTTTTTATATGTATATATACAATTATACAAATGAAGTACAAGATTGAGAGCCGGCTGCAATCTGCACGGTGTAAATGACCAGGAAGTGCTGTACCTTGATATGTTTGACTCCACAGCTAACAAGCTTGCTCGGCTGGTACAAATCCCATGATATGTCAAATATCTGTCGGGAGAAAACATACGACATCATATTATTATTATACAGCATACTGATCTTTCGTGTAACTCTTCAAATATAATGATAATAAATAATACATTCTTTATTATTTATAAATTTTTTATAGCGCTTTTCTAAACACTCAAAGACGCTTTACAGTTTACAAACAAACAAAAGGTACGTAGACATGACAGACAAAAAAGAAAAGTAAGGTGCATGGATAAGCACAGGTAAAGCAGGAGAGGTGGGCAAAGAAAAAGAGGGAAAAATATTATGTCCATTTAGTAAAATTCTGTTCAAATTTAATCAGATTCCTGGACTTCTAATATTCAGATTTCTTACGACAGATGGTCAACAATATAAAAACAACAGGGGAAATAAAAAGAAAGTGTGTGTGTATATGTGTGTGTGTCTGTCTGTTTTGCAAAGGCTGTGTTATAATGTGTGTGGGCTGAATTAGAAAACAACAGCTGCCTGTATTTCATCTTTTTAAAATTCCTTTTCATTAGCCCTGCACCCTCTCAGACGGGCTCTGGAAAGCTCACAATCAATCAGGCCTAACTTGTTTACTGTATGTCCCTTTTGGGCAGACGCTCCATCCTGCGTTTCTAACTAATTGAGGTGGTCAATACTGAGCTTGTGAAGGAGACAGGGGAGGAAGAAAGTGTTTACCCTGTCTGTATGACCGGGAGCAGCTGCCAAAACCTTCCCTCTCCTCCAGTCCCACACACAGATTGTGTTTTTAGAGTCCAAACCCACAGACACCAGACACTGCAAAGAGAGCAAAAACAAGACATATTAAACCGACTGCTCTGTTGCACTAATCACTGCAAAACAAACTTACCTCCACTGTAGCATGGCAGGGCACAATGAAAGGGCTAATAATGGCTATAGAGCAGAACAGAACAGTTGTCCAGCCTCTGGCACTTCCAGTGTGCACATTTGAGTGCTTTTGCTGGAGGAGCCTCCTATAGCTGACTGAGTGAGTAGGCAGTAGGGGCAGCAGCAGCAGTGAAGCAGAACAGAAGAGAGCAGCTCTTATGGAAATCCTTCTCCACTTTGCAGCTTGCTTTATATGATAGAAGATGTCCTCTTTGATCCACTGCTGAGACAGTGTTCAGCTATGGATAGAAGTCTTTGCTGAGGTATTTGCATGTGTATTCACATGTATTAAGAGAAGTCTGTATTTAATTATGAGCAAAGAGGCCATGCCTGACAAAACCCTGTAAAACCATGTGGATTAGGGGGTTGAAAAGTACAGCTACTAGCGGTGTGGCTCTACGGATGGTCCAGATTGAAATATTTCAACAACTTTTGAAGGGATTGCCTTGAAGTTTTGTCCAGACATTCATGGTCCCCAGGTGATAAATCCTTAGGACTTAGTGATATCCTGACCTTTTCTCTAGCACCACCATGAGGTTGACATTTTTGGTTTATAATAAATGTCTCAACAACTATTAGAAGTGAGTTATACTCTTTTGACCAGACAGCACAGATGAAGCTCATAATGAAATACCTAGAAGAGATGTCTTAAACATCAGTGTATATTTTGATATTGCTTTAATAGATGGATGAAGAAATGGCACAAGGCATTCCTCTGGATTGAGTTCAGCTCTGACTTCCTCTAATCCAGGAAGGGGAGAGAAGAAGAGTACATAGTGCCACTAAACTGAGAAGCGATGGAGCCTCCTCTGGCTTTAAACACTGTCACATTCCATCTAAATCCCCATCTTTCTACCCGAGCAGGAAAATGGCATGGGGTTATCTTCCTGTCTCTTTCTGCAAAATACAGGAGGTATAATTCTGAGAGCTCCTACGGGAGGAAAAGCGAGACGTGCAAAGATAAAAACCTAGAGATGCTTCTGCAGAGTATCGATTAATATAGTCCAAATCAACATTGGGTAGAGGCTGCAGCATGTAAATATGAACTATTGGCAAGATTGCAGGGAGCTGGTTTAAGAAATAACATGAAAACGTTCAATAGCAAGTTACAAATAATATATAGCATATATAGTCCCACTGTCCGGATGCCAGTTTATTTTTACAAGAGTAATTAAAGGCTTCCCATGAGCTGAAGCTTGTCTAACCTAAACACAGCCAGGTCCTATCAAACTCTGTTATGTACTGTAAGGTACCAAGCATTGCAGCTGACTGTTTTCCTGTAAAATCTACCAAGTAGAGCATGTCTCGGTGCAGTTGTCCAGCCAATACTGCTGTAGTATCCACAGATGTGTCATTTTAAACAGTCAACCCAGCGGGCGAGCTGCAAAAGCCAGTCTGGAGCTCTTGAGTGGAGTTTTGAATGCTGCTTCTGTGCCTCTCAAACTAAAACTTTTCTGTTGACACTTTCAGTTCTGTCTGTGCTCTTTTCTTCAAAGATACCAGAGCCTTATGAAAGAACTAAAAACAATTAAAAGACTGGTAGGGAACAGTCATTTTCCTGGTCACAACTGGGGCGCCTAACTCACCTGGTACAGCGTGCCTATATAAAGAGGCCCAGTGCTCGCCGCAACGGCAGCAGGTTCAATTCCGAGCTGCGACTCTTTGCTGCATGTCTCTCTCCCCTTTCATGTCTAACCTGTCTTATCCAATAATGGCCTTAAAATGCAATTAAAAT
Organism: Etheostoma perlongum; assembly: GCA_026937815.1. NCBI lineage: Eukaryota > Metazoa > Chordata > Actinopteri > Perciformes > Percidae > Etheostoma > Etheostoma perlongum. Next base: position 11,590,049 of record CM049390.1, on the reverse strand, counting down.
AATAATCGAATAGTGTCACAACTGTACCTGCCCCTCGAGGTCGAAGGCCAGGCAGGCAATGCCATGTGTGTGTACATCCTTGAGGATGGACACAGTCTGCAGGTTGTAGGAGTCCCATACACAGATATAAGGCTCCTTGCCCACCTGTCCTGTGGCCACCAACACACGCTCCGGATGCAGAGCTAAACTGTACAGAGAGAGAGACAAGGGAAAGAAAACATCTGGTTAGCATTGACATTTTGAATGCTTGCATGCATGCGTGTGTGTGTGTGTGTGTGTGTGTTGGGAGCAGACAATGGATTTACCCTAGCAGTGGAAACCCCTGGGATGAGATGAACACATTAAGTCTATGATGGGTCTGAATATGGAAGAAGAGGGGCAGCTTGACAAGGTGACATGGTCCATTTAACTAAGCCATGCTCAAATACACAGCCTGGCTTCATACATGCATGCAGGATGTTCATATAGTATAAAAAGTAGTATTGGTGAATCAGTGATTTTTTTGTCTCCATTTTTGTTTATTTTCTTAGTGTCCCTTCTCTGCCCATTTTACCTTTTATAATTCATCTGGGGTTTCTTGCATCACCAGGCATGTTTGTAACACTCTTACATAATCTCCCCCGTTCCCTCCACTCCACTCGTACCTCCCCCACCCATAAGCATTCCCACTCTACAGCTGAGCAACAGCCTGCTGTATGAAGCTGTCACTCCCTCCCATCCTTTCAGTGGCCGCCAGTCACGTTCCAGGCAGGCCTGAGTGATTCACTGGGCAATTCTTCCTCTTGCCTAGTCCTGGCCTATATATTTCATGCTGTGACGGAGCTCCCTCCATTATAATCAAGCTGCCTGTTTTGCTCTCCAGAATTTCTAACCCTGGCTTGTATTCAGACAGCAGGCTGGATGAGCCCTCGGAGGCCGGGCAGCCTCAACCTGCTGAGAACAAGCAGCTCAAGATAAATGAGGTCTTCTTCCACTTTCATTTTCTCACACTTTACAACTTACTCTTCCCTGTCTTTCTCTGTCCTCCAAAGTTCTCAAGCAGGAATCTTTCTGTCTGACTCGTGACACCTCATCTGCATTCTGTGTGCACAGCGTGACAAAGATTTGACTGTGTAATGTCTCTGAAAGCGAAGGTGGGTAAGATGTGACAGGTCTTTGTCCTCCCTCAACTCTCTCTCCTCGTCTTTTCTCATCACCTGCACTTTTCTTTGTTAAACTTCGCTCCAAAACCTGGCACAATTTTGCATCTTACTTTTATGAATTATATAATCAGAGCAAGGCAACTATAAATAGCATTCAGAGGAAGAGAAAAGAAATGATTGGAACACTTTGAGATGCAGACAGACACAGCTGAGAAAACTGCTCTGGCACAAGCATGTATTGTATAGCAAATCTGTTTGGTTTGACACTGGGACAACAAGTGTGAAGAATAAAATGTCCAACAGCTATGAATGAGGCCAAAAGAATTTGCAAGCAACATTGAAACTAAGGTGGACATCACTTCAGTCATGTCTCACATTCAACCACCTTTAATATGTATGCTATGTCCATGATACTGGTTGGAAAATTCAGTGTGGCCTGTGAGCCAGCTACAACAAGATCCCTGTTTCATTTACATTTCTGTCAGTTGAAGAGCTTTCTAAATGCCATCACTAATGACTTAGCCTGCAGTGCATCACCGTGGTTCTCCTGTTTGAAATAGGCTACGGCTGTTTGATGCGGCTGTCTTCCATCTGCCAAGTCCTGTAGTACAAACAAGCTAAATACTGCAGCAATTAAACAGCCTGGTTTCATGTTGATAAGAGTAAAAACAACTGCCGGAAGAGTTGATTTTCCATGGTGAAGACGCAAAAATGCAGCACAGGAAGAGACGAAGGTCAACTAAGCGACATTGAAGAGCACGAGAAATACCTTTATCCATTCCAGCTCAATGTTTTCCCTTCATCCACACAAGTAAAACAATCAATTTTTCTATTATATGGGCAGGAATTACAATAGACCCTCATGATAGGATGAGCAACTGAGACAACTTTGATTCACATTACCCACAGTAGTTTCCTTTGTCTGATTGTTTGTCTATACAGTGGATTAAAAAGAGCAGAGGATTATGATGTTTCTGAAGGTCTATACAGTACAGGATATTACCCAGGATTCCACAAAGTATTTTTAATCGAGCTGCACATCAAACTCCATCTGAAACTCTTACACCGCAAACTATAAATATAAAACCAGGTGTGAAAGTAAACAATCAATGACTATAGTGGTGCTCTGCTTTATGAGAAAGTCAAAGGGACAAAGAGGATTTAAAAGGGGGCGACATCAGGCTGAAGATGCCATCATGACACCCAAGAGGGTAGGTTTCATTTTTTTTAGTCCTCAAATAATTCAGAAAAACTAAATTAGTGAATCTCTTCACTGGATATGGTGTCTTATATTTGCACTGAAGCAATTGATCAGCTAATTGATTAGTAAATTGAAAGACATTTAATTTCTTAAATCTAATGGCAGTGGGAAATTGTAATAGGCGCTTTCCACTATTTTCTGACATTTTATGTGTAACAATTAATCAACCTCTTGTAAAAGAAGGCTAATTGACAGATTTATCGAAAATGAAAATTACAGCCCCAAAGAAATATAATGTTGTCCTGATACCAGACTAGATATCATTCAGGAATTTTTGATAAAATGCATTATTAATTGCTGAGCTGCAATGATGATTGATCAATCAACTAATCGATATATGGACACTAATCACTTCAGTTCTACTTAATTGTCCAGCTGACTGTTTCCGAGTAATGTTAAGATAAATAATTCATCATCATACCCACAAAATTAATCAATTACCATTTCCAAAATATATATAATATATTAATACTGAGGTATTTGGTCCAAAATATTGTGGTATTTTATTTTGTCCTCGTCCACTCATAAATAAACTATATTAATCTGAAGCTTGGCACCATTAACATCAATGCTGTTTCTAAGTGAGGGCATGTGTAGCCTCTTCCTCCTCATCTGTGTGAAATATTCATAACATCACCACTTAAACGAGACGTCTGTCCGAGTTCATATCTTTAATCCCAACAACAACAATGCTGAATCATGCCTTGTGCTAAGTTAACATACTGAACTCTGACTGATCCTAATTGGGGACGGCAGATCTGCTCCTTAGAGACCAGCCAGCTACTCACAGTGATGATGGGACCTACGACCTCAGCATCTCACTGACACTCTGTACATAGCACCTGGAAATACATGTAAAGGTAAGAAACAAAAGTCAGCAAAGGTTATTGGTATGATGTGCTTTTTTCCCTATCATCTTGTCACTAGATCTTCTTTTATTATACCTGTTTTCTACTTTCTTGTTTTCTACTTTCCTGTTTTCTACATTGTGGTTATGGTAAATTAAAATGTATGGGCATGTTTTGATTTGCAATTATAAATGATTAAATACAGAGGTATTCTGTTGAGACCAAAGTCAACAGAAAAAAACTATATTTTAGGAAATGTATAGCAAAAACCATTTTTGCAATAGTAATATTGTTAGAAACTCAAATATTGCACGTACAGTATATCAAACATACAATAATGACTTTACAGACTTGACTTTAGCTCTTACATTAATATGTAGAGTTAATTCACATTGGCTCATACAGTTCACAGAGTACAGGTGCAAGACGCTTCTCTGCAAACCTGACACATTTTATTGCATGCACCTTCCTGCAAATTCTAACAAGAAAAAAATAATTAATTAGGCAATGTTAATAGAAATGTATTCACTGCATCTCTTCAAGCTCACTAAAACAGGACCAGTCTGGGTCTGGCATCTATAATCCATAACACTGGCTGTGTTCCATCATAAAGTTAACAAGATATTGTAACATGAGACAGCCTTTTATTCCTGCGTCCATAACACTCTCTCATCAACTTTCACACTCTATCATAACATAGGACATAAATGAGCCAAGATTTTGAATAACAGCAGAAAAACAACTAAGTTTGGCTATCTTTTGACATTTTTAAATACTGATGCCAACGCACCAGGGTAACAAGGGTAAAAGGGGAACAGTCTTTTCTCCCTGTTGAGGTTGGGAAGAAGCTACCGGGAACACCAGGCCAGCACTGAGGGGCCAATAGGATCCAAAGTGAGGACACTGCTAAAGACTTACAAAAAGTGACATTCTTATTGATACAGATAAATGTATAATAGAAATAAATAAGGCTAATTCACCTCCACTCTTCCTACCTGGACTGGCTTGTGTGTGCTGTTTTGCAATGGTTATGGGAACACACACTCAAAGCATCTTTTAGTAATTCAGCTTATTTTTTAGTGTGCATGTGTGTTTTGAATGTACTTGTGTGCATTATTTAGGTCAGCATGCTTGCAAAAGGAGAGATTAATATTTTTGGTACTGACTCCTGCAGGTTATTAGCAGTAGCCGCAGGTTCTTTGAGTTTAAGACTGGAATAAATATCTGAACTGCAAAAGAGTGGAACAACTACAGAAAGATGTGAGGAAAGAATAGCAAATAACAGTTTTTAGCTACTCATTTTACGAACATGACTCAAGGGCAATTGGGTTTTAACTACAAACCATTACATTCTCAGTCTTTATGTTATTGCCCAATAACCTATGAATTTAATTTAAGAGCCAGACCTGCTAAAGAAGGCCAGACTATCTTGTATTCCTGTTTTGCTGGCATGAACAGCTGAGCCTTTCATTCATGTGAAAACCTGCCTATTAGCTCATCTACATCAGACTGGGATACCAGTTAAGAGACTGCGGGGCAAGATAAAACCAGGAGGGAGAAACAAGGCCAGTAATTAATTCATGAAGTAAAACACCAATTTATATGGAGCTCGCAAGCAAACAAAATTGACAGAGAAAACGGATGACAAGAGCAACAAAGAGGGATTTGAATCATAGTGCTATCTGAGGGGGCAGCATCTATTCCACATGAGCTAGTGCAACGTGAGAGCAGTCCAACAGTTATTCAGCAATGGATCTGCTGAGGATTGCTCCTGGTTGTGTCATAGTGTCTAAGTAAAAGGTTTATGAGAGCTTCACGAGCACTCCTCTGAGATCTGCATTTAGCTTGTACTGTAAATGTCTTTATAATGCTAAAACTTAAACTGGCTGCAGAAAAAGTAAGAAAAGACCAAATTACACCATAAGGAGCCTGGTCTGACATAATCCTGACAAATGTGCTTGCAATAGTAAAAACAGATGTAGGCCTTCAGATAGCCAATTAGAGGGTTAACCAATTCATTACTTTTGCATAGTCATTAGTCTTGCAAATGCAGTCGGTGACTTCTTCAGCTAAGCGTTTGAACTTCGGGACTTCACCCACAGGGCATCGGTGGGTTAGTATCTCTATTGTGCCATTAATAATGGAGCAGGAGTCCAGCTGACTACCAGTCATCTCCAGGCCAACCCACACACACATGTCAACACAAGCGCTGGAGCGTTGAACACAGGTCACTGTTGTGTGGCATGTTGAGAAAACAGTTGGAAAGGCAGGATAATTACATGTGTGATGTAACACTGGTTACTTTGCTGCATTACCAAAGAGAAGGTGATTCAAGGTTTGTTTGAGTTACCACAACCCATGGAAAGTATTCTAAGCCAAGGAGGATGCCTTCAAGGACAGCTGTTCAGGTGCATTTTTTTTAAATTGCACATTAATATGATTGCTCCTACATGTGTTTTTTTGCCAGCAATCTGAGAATTCCACCAAAGAAAAAGAATCGCTGATTAATTGTTTAGACAATCTACTGATCAACTTTTCTGATAATCAATTAATCAGTTGAGTCATTTATTAAGCAAAAATGGCAAATATTTTCTAATAACACATTCTTTAATGAGTGGATTTGCTTTTCTCAGTGTGATTTTTTTTAGTGTGTAAATAAGTAAGTTTAGACTTTTAGTTGGACAAAAAAAAAGAATCACCTTGAGCTAATTAAATTTAAGTGGCATTTCCCCTAAATTATTAATTTGTTTTTGATTGATTGACTCCAATGCAATATTCTAGCAGCCCTGCAACTACATGAGAGATAACAATGTAATCTCTAGTGGTGAGAAAGACCACCCTTAATCTGGAGGGTTGGTAAAAAAAAAAAAAAAAAAAGCATCTGTCCTGCTGGAGTAATACTGAAGCCCCTTACTAAATCCGGGATGCTGTTTTGTAGGTGTGTGCACCCTCGAGCTCCCTATGAAGCTGAAACTATATCATATTACATTGCACAAGCACCCACAATGACAACACTACAGTATCAATTCATGTCAATTCTGCTGTGGGTCAGATGCTGTCCGAGGTGCTGAAAACAAACTGTTGTGTGTATCAACACTACCTGATTATGTCATCGTTGTGGCCCAGGTAAAATTTCTGCTTATGCTCCCGGGTGTTGTACACAACTCCCACACCAGCGACAAAATAGACTATTTCCTTGGCGGCGGTGTAGTACAGGTTGTTGCGGCACTGATGTCCCCGGTATCCGTACACCCACTCCAGTCTCAGGTGGCAGTTGGGAGCAGTTCTGTCAGCCATGTCCGTACTTCCGTGTGTGTCTCTGTGTCGCTATTACGTAGGGTTTCTGATATAGTGTCATTCACCAATAAGGATTTATTTGAAGCCCGTGTGTCCCATTAGTTCCGTTCGATTTTTATCAATCCAGATAAAGCGTTGAAATTAGGCATGTTTGAGGGTCACGGGAATTTATAGTCTTGCAGTCCGATAAGATGAAAGCCCTCCGTCTCTATTAAAGAAACAGGTTTCTAGGCTGTTGTTTTCATTGTGAGAATCCACTTGGACTTCCTCAGCCCAAAGCTTGCGGTCCTCTTCGACACAGGTCAGAGCTCCTGTCAAATCCTACAAAGATGGAGCTGCACTGTTATTCCACAGGTACCGCCCACAAATATGACGGATCAGTTTGTCATCCAATCAGATTCTTTAACTCATCCTGGAGGAAAAAAGCTAGACAAGTTATGCTAGGCTCTAATTAGAACTGCATAACAGAATTTAAATTTAACATTCAGTCATTGTGTTTTTATGAAAATACCCTGCTCTGAATGTATTCTACACATGCACGCACGCACACACACACACACACAGACCAAAACATAATATAACATTACATTTAAAAAACTTTTATTTTAATCTACAGATGTCTCAAATAAATGTGAGTTTTGTAAGATGAAAAGAAACAACAAAACTTTTGCTTTATGATATTCCTAGATGAGTGATGTACAAGCTAAAAATTTTATTTTATATTAGGATAAAGTAATATAAAATAACATTCTAAGCTACTGATATAAGCATCAGAAAATACAACTAACTGTTTACTTACTAGTTTTATCAGGTCTATTTTATATCCATATTCAGTTCTAAGTTTTCAATACAGGCTATCTCCATTTTGAATTGTTCATTATTAAATATGGAAGTTATATTGAGTCTGTTAAGCTGTGCTCAATACAATTATGCATTTCATTAGTTATTTAGAGACGTCTGAGTAAGATAAACTATGCCTTTATTTTATTGGATTCATTTTCAATTATATTTTATCTTTATTGTATATCACTTTCATCTTATTTTCTTGTTTCTCCTCTATACAGGGCATTATTTATTTGATATGAAATACAGCAGTAACATGTGATAATCTAACTAGAACATGATTTATTAAGCACCTATATAAAAAAAACATTGCGTATTATCTTTATTTTATTTTATTTTTGATTTTATTAGAGGAAATTACGTCAGTAAAGCACCGCCCTTTTCCGTCGTTGCCGAGCGACAGAGAAAGCTTCGGTGTCGCCCATAGACAGTTAAAGAAGGTATCGCCATCATCCCAGCTTTGCTAAATAGTTTGGTAACCGATTTTTCCAACCATTTTTCCTCAAAAAAAGCAATGGAGGTGACGATGGACCCTTTGTTTTTGGCGTGGAGCTATTTCAGGAGGCGAAAACTCCAACAATGTTCCGATATTTGCTCAAAAATACTACAAGACAACCCGTACGACCAGGTAACGTTACTGTGGTAAAGTTAGCCTAGCGTGCTAGCGATTATCCATTAAGGAAAGCCTGCTTGTTTGCTAACGCAGGAAAGCGGTAGAACATGAGTATAAGCCTGATTAGTTGAGTCTTTGTAGAGTATCGTAATTTAATTTAGGTAACGCTGTGTTGACTGGCACGTCGTTGAATCAACATTTTCCTTAAATGTAGATAAAAAACGTTACACTGCATTTCATTTTTGTTTTTCCTTGCACCACATTTTCCATTCATTTTAAAATGTTCTCCATCCATTCACATCTGTCCTTAACTTTCTTCTTCACTCACTAACTCATTGCATGCTGTCTCAAGGACTCGTCGTTACCTATCTCAGAGGTAACCTTGTTCCTCTCTGTCTTCCTTTGCCATTATTTTTCTTGTGGATAGGTCAACATAGATCCTGATTGTAACATGTTAATTTTTACATCTGAAGCCATCATTATGATTGAATCATTGTGTGCTTTGTAGGCTGCATGGAGCTTGAAAACCCGTGCTCTTACAGAGATGGTATACATCGATGAAGTTGAGGTCGATCAGGAAGGGATTGCTGAGATGATGCTGGATGAGAGTTCTATTGCTCAAGTTGCCCGTATGTTTAGAATATTCACAGTGCCTAAGTTAAGAAACTAAATAATTCATACATTTACTTTTAATTTAACGTTTAATTTGTCAAATTAATAAGACTTGACTTTCTTTCAGGACCCGGAACATCACTGAGGCTTCCTGGAACAAGTCAGGGTGGAGGTGCCACACCTGCTGTCAGGTGCTGTCTGCCAGACAATGCTTGTGTTATTATTTGAAATTTTACCATTGACTTAATTTTCAACTACGTACAATTTAAATCTTCTTTTCTGAATTCAAGGCCTATGACGCAATCAGGGCGTCCTATCACAGGATTTGTGAGACCCAGCACACAGTCAGGGCGTCCTGGAACAATGGAACAGGCCATCAAGACCCCACGCACTGCAAGCACTGCCGTCCTGTCACTAGTGCTTCTGGCAGATTCATCCGTCTGGGAACAGTAAGGAAATATGTCTGAAATTGTGTCAGTCTGCAGGGCCTGAGAAGCTCTGTGTAAAACACAAATATATGTTTCCCACCAGAGCTCTTATATTTAAAACTCAGGATCGGCCCAGTCAATTTAAGCTAACATAACTGATTTTATCTTTCCCTGTAAAAAACGAATATTTGATTTTGTTTCATTCATCTTTGTTTATAGTATTTTATATACACTACCGGTCTAAAGTTTGGGGTCACTTATACATTTCCATACCACTCCATTATAGACAGAATACCTGCTAATTTGGGTGGGGGGGGGCTGATCTTTAATGCAATATCTACATTGCCCATTATCAGCAACCATTCATCCAATGTTCCAAAGGCACATTCTGTGTACTAATCTATCATTTAAAAATAAAAAACTAGAAGAACATTGGAGAACCATTTTACTATTATGTAAGCACATAATGTAATCTGAAAACGGCTGCCCTGGTTAAAAAAACAATGCAACTGATCTCAGCTGGCATTCTGTCTACAATGGAGTGCAATGGGAATTTCTATGTGACCCCAAACTTTTGACCGGTAGTGTACATTGGTCTAGATGACAATATACAGAAAAGTACACTACACATACAGAAGAAGGCACAGTGCACCTTTTCCACAATCCTTCCTTACGATTAAATGTTCCACACCAAAACAAAGAGAGGAAGCAGGGTGACACAACAAAAACACAACAGCAAGAACGATGTCTGCAGCTCTCAAACAAGACACACAGAAACAGACAAGCAAACAAGAGGCATTGACAGGGAATACACATTTCTTTATATTAATATTGTTAGACCGATAACGTTTAGTGCACCAGTTTATTTTTAATTGTGTTTTATTTTGCTATATCGACTGTAAAGATAGCCTGAAACATTTAGCTAGGGCTGGGTATCAATAAAAAAATTTCGATACCGGTACCAATACCGATACCTTTACTTCGATATCGGTTCCTGAACGATACCTTTTTCAATACCAGTTTTATAATATCTATTCTGAGAAAAAGAAAATTACACAACATAATAAAGTTCAAATCTTGAGTTTTATTTTTAGCTCAGATTTTTCCATTCAAAGTACTTCTCTCATATAAAAAAATATTTTTTGCCGTCCTCGGTACTCTTTGATGAGGCGGAGTCCGGTGGTGGATATTTTGAATCACTCGGAGTCGGCTCTGGTTCTGCATTGCCCACGGGCGGCTGAGAGGAGGAGGGCTGCGCAGGCTGCGGTCCGCTCTTCTTGCAGTCAAACACTGTGCAACTTTCCGCTCTTAAATTGATCCCGTGCACTATCAGGTGCTTCATCAAATTAGTCGTGTTAGCAACAATGTATTTTTTGCATATATTGCATTTCGCACTGTTGGCATCAATCTTAATAAAGTGAAGCCACACTTTTGATCTAGGTGGCATTTTTAAGCGGTACAACGATGCTCGCAACCAGTTCACAACAGATACACGTGAACCCCGTCTGTCGGCGTAACCACGTATGTATTTTTCCTGGGTGACGCAATCACGTTTAACGTTACAGCCAATCACCGAAACTTGGCACCGAAAGACGAGGCATAATTTGATACTGTGTAAAACCGAAACATTTCGGTCGGTACCATAAAAAAACCGAAGTTCGGTACCCAGCCCTACATTTAGCATGACTGATTTGTTTCACTGTTTTTCCAGGCTTCAATGTTAACCAATCCAGAAGGACCTTTTATAAACTTGTCGAGACTAAACCTGGCCAAGTATTCCCAAAAGCCTAATTTATCCAGGGTAAGACTGAGACTTGCAAAAATAAATCAAGATCATTGCTTTTTTCTCTTCACGACAAGTAACCATAATTTCCCTTCTCAGACACTGTTCGAGTACATCTTCCATCATGAAAATGATGTAAAAAATGTAAGTGTTCAATAAATCGATGTTATAAGGGAAATTCATATTACTTTTTAAGATTGTTGGCCATTATTAATGCAACACAACTTTTATATTTCTTGTCCAGGCTTTAGATTTGGCTGCTCAAGCTACGGAACATGCTCAATTCAAAGACTGGTGGTGGAAAGTTCAACTTGGAAAATGCTACTACAGGTAACTCACAGACATTCAAATTGTTGGAGCTCAACATTTCTAACATGAAATTGCATTTTTTTATAATCTACTGTATGTAATTATTAATGGACAGTATCTGACCTTTGCAGACTTGGTTTATATCGAGAAGCAGAAAAACAGTTTAGATCAGCTCTCAACCACCAAGAGGTGGTAGATACATATCTCTACCTTGCGAAGGTTGGGACACATTACCATTGTAACAATGAAAAATAATCTTTCCTTAACCCAAATGTTTGCCAATGAATGAAAAACCTTGTGTGGGTTTTCCCTTTAGGTATATCTCCGCCTGGATCAACCAATAACAGCGCTTAACCTTTTCAAGCAAGGCCTGGACCACTTTCCTGGTGAGGTTACTCTTCAAACAGGAATCGCTCGCATACATGAGGTAAAGTACAGTATGCCACCATGGTCCTTACTATAGAGTCCACTTAGTTCTTTTTCCAGATCAGCTGCCAAAATGAAATATGAAACCGTTTACACTGTTTATCTGTTTATACTGTGGTATTTTCATAGGAGATGAACAACATCTCATCAGCAACAGAGTATTACAAAGATGTCCTGAAGCAGGACAACACTCACGTGGAGGCTATTGCCTGTATAGGCAGCAATCACTTCTACACTGATCAGCCTGAGATCGCCCTGCGCTTCTACAGGTCAAATAAACATGCATGCTTACTTTTTATGTAATGTCTTGTTACAGTCAGGGCTTTAAATTAACTTTTTGGATCACCACCCAACAAGGCTAGAAGGTTTTAAAAGTTAACAGCCAATCAGATTTTCCACTAGCCACATGTTTTTTTTTTCTAACTAACTTTTATTTTTAGGTCCTCAGGTTTGCTTTGTGCCTTCTCCATTTCAGCGAGGCTCATAATCGATACCTCACACTGTAGACACGTAGCCACGATTGCATGACACATCACTACATAGTGGCCAATGGTAAATGTAGGATTAGTACTACAAACAGTGTTGCCAGATAAAGATTAAGTTTCAAGCAAAACATACACAAAACCACCCAAATTTCTTGTCCGAAAGGTATCATTTCTGCAGCCTGCCGATTCAACCCGATTAATTGCTTCTTCATCAATGGCCAAGTTGGCTAGGAACTTTACGGTGTTACTTGCCAAATTATTACCTGCATTTGACCGGTTGGCTGGTGTCAATTTAAAGCCCTGGTACAGTATATGCAATGAGAAAGGATATCCCATCTGTGATTCAATAAGTCTATCCCATTGCTAGACGGCTACTCCAGATGGGGGTGTATAACTGCCAGCTGTACAACAACCTGGGCTTGTGCTGCTTCTACGCCCAGCAGTACGACATGACTCTGTCCTCATTTGAGAGGGCTCTGGCCCTGGTGGCCAATGATGAAGAACAGGCTGATGTGTGGTACAACCTAGGACATGTGGCTGTGGTGAGTTAACAATCCCCGAACATATTCCAGAATGTCTGATGATTTAATATGTCACCCCCTCTTAATACTTTAAAGTTTTTTGCAGCTTAGATCAGATAGATACAAATAGAAGTTGGTACAAAGTGCATGTGTTCTATGTTTACAGGGCATAGGGGACTTGACACTGGCCCACCAGTGTTTTAAATTGGCTTTGGCTTTTAATAATGACCATGCTGAGTCCTACAACAACCTCGCTGTACTGGAGCTGCGCAAAGGTCGCATTGAACAGGTGAAGATATATCTTTAAGTCATGTAGCTTTTATTCCACTGTTCGTATATGATGTTGAGATCATATTGGTGTTCTTTTAGACTCCCTAATATTAATTAACACAGACCATTATTTAATTAGAATTACACTGTCACTTAGTTGTTAAACACAGATATTGCACACTATAAATCCAACAAGCTATACGCCACCAATTAGACCAGTCAGCTGGGCAATAAATCAATTTAGAATTAATATAATGATATGAGACAAGATAATGAGATATATTGCATAAGACTGTAGTTATCCCACAGCCGCACAGAGAGTGTGCTGCTGTTATGCTAACAGAAGCTAAAAAAAGGGCAGGAGTGACAAATAAGGTGTTTTTTAGGATAACGACTGAGTTGGAATGGGAGCTATGAGCAGAACTGATGTTGTGTAGAATACTGCATTAAACCATGAAGGCTGTTGATGTACATTTTCCAAAGAAATCCAGTTATGGTATTGAAGCTTAACTTAAACCACTAAAAATTGAGCTAACAAGATGGCAGAATTATATCTTTGCTATCTGATTTTGGAGATTCCTCTACCCGTTCCTCAGATGCAGCCCTACTATAAATGAAAAAAATGTCAAATGATATGAAATGTGTCATCTGGCATAGATGTGGTGGAGGCGAGCTCAGGCAGTGCAAACTTTTATTTCAGATTTCCATATCCTACTCAGATTATGATAACAACTCAAATATTATAATGTCAACAATATTAATGGTTGTCCTATCTTTGCGCTAGTCAAAAGCCTTCCTGCAGACTGCTGCATCACTGGCCCCCCACATGTATGAGCCACACTTCAATCTCTCCATTCTCTCTGAAAAGGTAATTTATTACTATTTAACCCATCTGAACATTACAAACAATGCAATAGTTAAAGAGACAAAGTATAATCTCCACATTACAGTCAGCCAGAGTGATGTTTTTGTCTACTTCCAGATTGGAGACCTTCAAAGCAGCTTTATTGCCGCCCAAAAGTCTGAGGACTCCTTTCCGGAGCATGTCGACACTCAACAGCTTCTTAAGCAACTTCGGCAGCACTTTGCAGTGCTGTGAGCGTCCAAGCAGCGTGCTTAGGAAGCAAGGTGTTGTTTAAATAATCTAGTGTTCAGAGACAAGAGATATTCCACTGTTGTGGTAGCTATCAGGCTTCAGAACAAAACGGTTATTAGCAGATTAGTCAGACATGGAAATCTACAAATGGACATTAGTTTTGGGTTTTGTTTATATATCAAATGGTCCGTATATACTATAGTGCCAGTGTATTAGGTACACCTAGAGTGTGTTCTTGTATCACTTTGGAAACATTCTGAACACCAGCATTGATTTGGATTTTACTGGCCTTGTTATGGCATATCGGTTCATTTGCACTTTTCTGGCCATTCTTCTTTGAGCCCTCTGATCCACAAGCTTTACGTTTTTTTAACACAATCTCTGGTCATCTCTGGGTTTTTTCACACAAAAAGGCCAACAAGACAGATATTTAATTATTAGTGTTTAGGTTAACACTTGGTTTTAACACACTGGTTCTGTAATAATAAATGTCTATGACATTTGCAAGCTTAACTTAACTCCATGCTAACTGACACACTTAATGCTGCTTTGGCACGCAACATAGGACTTGTCAGAATGTATAGTTTATGTGACTGTATGTTTTTTCTTGATAAATTGGTTACCAAGTGTACAGATCTATATAGTAGTAACTAATTTGTACATAGTAAAGCTAATATCAGTATTTATTACAGTAAAATGGTTAACTTATATTTAAAGTTCATTTCATAAATCAGATGTATTTTCATATTATGACCTTCTTTGCCATTGACAATATTGACATGACAATAAAATGATTCAGAAGATGTGTAAAAGTTTCCAAGGCGGAATTAATTTTTTGTTCAAACAATTACTTGAAAAATAAATCTGATTACAATTACATTTAGGTTTCAGAAGAAGACCTTGGTGCCATTTGGCAAATCCATTTCAGTTTATAATTGCATGGAGCATCATTCCAGGACATTAAAGGGTTGCTTCTGGGATATGCAGCTGCACAGTCCTCATTACCCGAGTCGTTGGGCTCTCCAATATTCCAGAACCTGAAACAGATGATTGGTTGTTTAGCCATAATAACTGCTCTGCCACTGTGTATCTAAACTAATTATTAATTACTCATTGATTTTGAAGAGATGTTGGACAAATGGAGGAGCCCCATAGCTAGTATGTGAATGTGCTATCACATCAATGCCTTAAATCACAATATGTGACTCCAACGAGTTATCAGTTTTTTTGTAGTATGTACTATACACATATGAAACTGTTACCCATCAGTCAGAGTTCTTCCATTCAGCCATTTCCAAATCCCTTCCTGCTCCACATCTGTCAGTCCAATCCAGAAGCCACTGATGCTTATTTCTCTTGCATGGTCTTGATAGGTATTTATCAATTTACTTATTGCCAGCTGCCAACATCGGAAATGTACACACACACAAACACACGAAAACACACACAGACACACACACACACACGTGAAAGTGCTCATATTATGTTAATTTTCAGGTTCATAATTGTATTTAAAGGGTTATATCAGAATAGGTTTACCGGGTTTCATTTTCAAAAAATACTATTTTTGTTGTACTGCACATTGCTGCAGCTCCTCTTTTCACCCTGTGTTGAGCTCTGTTTTAGCTACAGAGTGAGTTATCTTTTCCATTCTATCTTTGTTGGGAGTTGCACATGCACAGTAGCTAGATAAGGACTACTACCCAGTCAGAAGCACAGTATGAGTGCGTGCCATGCTAGCAGCTAAGCGAGCATTATAACGTGTTACAAAGTGACGCACGTTTGTCACGGAAGTAAAGGCTGGACTACAATAGAGCTGTTTGGAGCAGTTTGTGAACAGTGTTTTCTGTTGGAGAAAACACTAGTGCCTTTGGGTTTCACTTTGTAAACCTATAACGTGCACATAAAAGATATATTACACAACAAAGGAAAGCCAAAAAGCATAATATGAACACAGTAAAGTAAAAAAAAAGTACATTAATTTGTCTTGTTTGGTTTCATGTACCACCAAGCTCTTTTACGGCTCGGCAACTAAATGTAAAGTGTTATAAAAAGGGATTACAAAAATGGAATGTGTTGACTAAACGTTCAGTCTTACGTGTGTCTTTCTGTTGTCTATCACTGCCAAGTCACCTCCTCGATTTGTGCAGAACTGTCTGGCTTCCTGCCATGATCTACGTGACAACGTGTCAAGGAAAGCAATGTAGTAACACAAGGAGTTTATGAAAGTCCATCCTGGTAGACAGCGTCTGCAGCCCTCCTCTGTTGCAGAAGAAAATGGAAACATGATGTGTTGTTGGTTGGGGTGGTTTTGTCACAATAAATATGTTATATAATATTATATTATACTTTGATAACAAAAACAAAAAAAAAGCTCTCACGAATCATTAGGATGTGGGACTTCAGCGCTGCAACTTCCAGTTGAATTTCGTCACTCTGCTTTTCAAAGGATTTGCTTCTTTTATTCTCGTGTTCAATCTCCCACTTGGTAAATTCCTGCTGACTGATTTCACTTGCCAACTGTTTCTTGGCTTCATCCCTGCTTCGGATTGCATCGCTGTAAGCAGCCTGCAGTTTGACCACCTCATTGCTGATGTCCATTATGTGCTGCACATCAGTAAGTTTGCTATCTGTCAGAGGTCAAAAATAGTGTTACTCAATTCTTTTATTTTTACACTTTTTACAGTACATGTACAATTACCTACAGTGTAAATGAACAAGTTAAACATGAGCACAGGAGTAACATACAGTATATTATCAGGCATTTTTAACATTTTCATAAATACATTTCAGAGTTACTAATTTGTCACTTCATTCTTACTCTCTCACTCTTGCTGTTATATAAAGAGCTGACGGTGGATGCCCTTGTTAATGACAGTACTGACAGCAAACTTGATATTGATTTTTTAAGGTCAACCTTTTTTGTGATGACTAAAATATGTTTTTGCTGCTGCCAATGTCCTGAGCAGTACATTGCTTAGCTTTCATGCTAGGAATCCTGTCTGCTTCTCCAAACTGAGGGAGTACCATCTATTGTACATAATACACAGACTATTTCATTTCATTTATTTTTTTATCTCGAACAATCAAACAGTGTTGCAAGACAAAACAAAAAATTAATCCACTAAATAAAACACAAACATCATAATTTAACAACAAAATAAAACAGAAAAAAAGAAATATATATATATATATATATATATATATATATATATATATATATATATATATATTTCCGTCTTTTGACTAGAGACATCAATGTCATCACAATCTTTGTTATATTCTTACTTTTATTTACAATCTCTATAATGTCCTTGTTTTCTACAGTTCCCAGAAACAATGAGTATGGGTTATTTTCCACATGGTCCATCACAGAGTATTTCATCCCTGTGTACTTTATATCTTTGGCCAGTGTAGGGCCCACATTAACAAAGAAATTGTTGAATCTGTCAACT
Organism: Etheostoma perlongum; assembly: GCA_026937815.1. Classification (NCBI taxonomy): domain Eukaryota; kingdom Metazoa; phylum Chordata; class Actinopteri; order Perciformes; family Percidae; genus Etheostoma; species Etheostoma perlongum. The sequence continues at coordinate 11,572,660 of CM049390.1, read as the reverse complement.
ATTTCCTTCATATTTGGCCACATTTTGTAATTATCCTTGAAATTTACCAGATAATTCATTTATTAAGTCCTTTTGTAATAATAGTGTTAATTGTATTCCATGTTTCTTTCATATTATCTTTGTTATTTTGTAGTAATTTATTAATATAATCCTTACCCTCATTATGTTAGATAATTTGTTTTTATATTCCTTATACTTTAACTCAGATTTTTTTGTTCTATAGCTTATAAAATTCCTAAATTTAAATAAAGTGTATTCTTTGGATACCATACTATACTATGGACCCCACTTCAAATAATCTAAACTCCCATTTTAATGCATCATGCCACTTGGCAAAATATGTATTTTTACTTTTGTTACTTATATTGTGATGTTAATACTGTTATACTTTAACTATTAACAAAATTTTAAATGCAGGACCTTTAATTGTATTTAGAATTGGAATCACCTTTATTATTATTATTAGCAAGTAGCCTTTGTGTACACTGACTCTGTATTTTTTGTTTTTGTTGCATTGCTCTCATCTATATACATAACAGCTAGGAACAAGGATATTAAAGCAGGACAAATAAAGGTAAGAAGTGTTTTTACACTGTATTTTTACTTAAGTAAAGTATCCAAATACTTCTTTCACCATCACAAGTGAAGTTTGAATGAGATGTCACCACATGACTACCTAATACTTCAATATCTTCACAATATATTGTAAATCTAAGAAGGGTGAATAGTGACTTACAATAGACTCCCAGGCCAATGTCAACTGCTAGTAACATGGCCGCAAGCACTGCCAGGCTTACTGTAAGCACTTTGTAATGATTCCAAATGGATTCCGGTCTTACCATGGACATGGACACTACACAGAGAAGAAGTGGATCAATATCCGAGGAATGATTTGTGGTACGTTATGAGTTCAATATTATCAAAATAATGTGCAGACAGCTGACAAAAAGTAAAGGAAAAACCTCAATACTTGAGACACTTTTCTTTTGATTTGTCATGCATCTGTACAATCTAAAGATGGTATTGATAATAATCAGTGGTTGAGCTATACAGTGATTTAACATTATGCACTTTTAGCATCTGTCTTTTGATTTGTCATGCATCTGTACAATCTAAAGATGGTATTGATAATAATCAGTGGTTGAGCTATACAGTGATTTAACATTATGCACTTTTAGCAAAACATGTTGTTAAAAATTAGCATAGAAATACAATGTCTCCAGTCCTATTTTAGAATCTGGTACCAGTATCAAAAACAGATTAACAGATTCTTGTTGATGTGCACATTCATTTATTCGCTTCTTATTTACTATACCTTGCTTCTCTTGATTTGAGTAGAGAGTGTGCTCATCGTCCTCTTGATAAATCCGTTCGTTACATGAACCATCATAAATGCCAACTGAAGTTTCTCCGTCCTCCATTTTGACTGTTGAAATGAGAGTACCTGATTTTCTGGGTGAGATTATTTGTTAGGACATTGCCCTGTGTGTGTGTGTGTGTGGGGGGGGCATTAGGGTGCTGGTAAATTGAAGAGGATAGTCATTTTATTTTATTTTACTTACATGGCAGGCTTTTTCTTTCATATACGACTTGACATATGGTGCTATATCAGATTGTTTTTTACGTTATTGTAAGAGCCAGGTATAGTTCTATTAATTTGAAAGGACATTTTTTGGTAATCAAGGCACCTGGGGGCGGAGGAAGCAAAGTATTATTATCTGTTCACCTATTTTGGTTTTGTGACTAAGAGACGGGTGAAAGGGGAAAGTCTAATTTTTTGCTGACCGCTGTTTTAACGCTTGTTTTACGCTTTTCTATGCTGTTTGTGACCTTTGGACACAACTTTGTATGCCAGTAACACAATTGTGGGATGTATTGAAAGCAGAACCTTGTTTGTGTTAGTGCAAAATAAATCTGTGAACATGAAGCGCATCTGGCAAGTCATTCCCCAAGTCAGCCTCTCTGCGGCCAAACATTTAGTTTTAGATTGCTGACTACAGTTAAGACTACAATTGACAAGGGAATCAAAAAATTATGAGTGGATGTACAGAGTAACTAGTGTTGTAGAGATTTTGGCAACTACTCTCTACTAGCACTGCACACAGACATCTGTAGTAGTGTAAACCCTAAAAATGATCACATACGACATGAATACTAATGCATGGAGCTGCAGTTTGCTTATTTGAAAACTTTTGCATTGACAAAAATGATTTGTCCTGGTATTGTGATTTCCACTTGAGAGGTTTCATGCTTAGCTTGGATCCATCTCACATATCCAGTTCAGTAGAAGGGTAAGGCAGTTTCCATTATACCATGTCCTCTCACTTGCAAAGTAAATAAAAGCAGCACAGTTTCCACTCAGAAGTCCATCAGTGGCAGGCTGTCCAGGTCTCCAGTACCTTCAAGACATCAAAATCATTCAGAGAAGAATTAACTTCCACTGTATTTGTTAGTCGTGATTATATTGTCACAAAACTATAGAAATCAATAGTACAGTAAGCGCTAACAGTATGTGAGATGCTTACATTGTTTCAACCTCAGTCACATTGTTAACCCAGACCCATGTTCCTGCTGTCACTACGTTAGTGAGGCCGATCCAATATCCATTCTGCCACCACAAACTGCTTCTCACCTTTGGAAAGTTGTCACTTATGAGTTGCTGAAAGAAAGCAGACACAGGAGTTGACATTGCACATGTCCCCCCATTTAGCTTCTTACGCTGAGCAATGGGGTGGACATGAACCCAACATTTTCTCCCATACACTATACTAAACAGAGCCATGAAAAATTAACTTTTTGGGACTGTAAAACATCAAATGAAAGTACACAGAACCTTAAATTCCAATTTAACTTTTATTTTAGAGATGGAAACCCACCCAATGGAAGGTCGCCTCCTTGACTAATACAGTTTGCTCTGCTATCCAGCCAATTTTTTTTGGAGTTGGACACATGGTGAGAAAAGTAATAGTAGGATGATTTAAGAAGACTCCAACCTTTTAGGCATCTACCACATGATTCCTCTGTTGCAACAGGAGATTGGAAAAAAACACATTTCTTTTGTAAACCCTGTACAATTTATGTGCATAACTTGCACAGGTTTACATCCTGTATTCTATTTGGGGGGAGGTTAGTATGGACTGTTAGTCTCCAAAGACAGGTTGAAAGTCTGTCTTACCTATGATAGTTTTATTATACTGCAGATTTGTCCTCTCTGTTTGTAGGGTCTCAATCTGTCTCTGAAGGTGGTCGGTGAGGGTCTTAGTGTGCATCACTTGCAGCTTTAGCTGCAGATGGCTGGCACGCACTTTCACTAATTGTGCCTGGGCGTTCAATTTAGCTCTGATGATGATATCACTGTGATTGTGGAGATAGTCCATCTCAAAGATGACGGGTGTAGCATCTGAATGAGGAACCTGAAGGTAATCACCTTTGGAACCTGAGGCATAACAACTTGTTGTGATAAAGTGAAAGAGGAACTGTGGCAAAATTGGTGTGTGAAGTCAAGAATGTTTTTTTTTGCCGTGCTAGCAACACTATGAGGTAATGTCTGTCAGTTGGTCCACCACTGTGATTCTGACAGCTTTGTTACTTTGGCCTCACTAATCATGGTCATTTTTTCTCTATTTTGTGACTGAGTCCAATCACATGAATCTATTAGATGCAATAAATCATTCATTGCACATCAGGACACACATCAAATATGTTATTATTATTATTATTATTATTATAAATTATGATACCTGTACAGCATTTTAATCAACAAGGTGTTCCTACTTATAATTGATACTGTTTATTCATCCCCAGTGGGGAAATTACAATTTACACTCTGTTTTGTTAGAAATCACTACACACAAGCACACACACACACACACAAACACACACACACACACACACACACACACACACACACACACACAGTGCCCAGGAGGTTAAATGGCATTACTTCAACTACCAATCCACATCCGATTGTGAATACAAAAAAAGGACAGAAAATCAACTGTTTTCTGTGAACTCTCTTACTTATTCTCACTTATTATTTTTTTATTTATTCATCATTCTCATTTCCTATTTCAAAACTGTTCATACTGTTCATATTGTAATATAATAACATAATAGTATTTATCCCAGTATCCTTTGCACTATGCTCCACATTTAAATAATTTTTATTGAACTCTTCATTGCACTCATGCCTCTATATTGTTTCTGTTTAGAGTATGTATATATTGTATATATATTAGTGTGTATATTTTGTTTTGGTTGTTTTTGTATGTGTAAGCACAATGTGAGCAATGATGCTCCAAAGAAATAAAGCTGATTCTGATTCTTACAGTAAATCCCAATGACAACAGCAGCTATCAGCAGAACTGCATTCAGCAGGCCCAGAGTAACCAGTCGGTGGAGTGGAAATGCAGATCCACCTCTCTCTGTAATGATATGATATGATATACACCTTGATGAAGTTCCTCTGACTTAATTCAATTTTAAGTGAGACACTCCTAATACAATTAAGAGGATTGCCATGGACTAGCTTAACTTTTGATGGGTTACAAAGAATTTGATGAATATGATTATAGAGTTAAAATCATTAGAATATATCATTAATTATATTTAACAGTGTTTTACATACATTTCAACGTCACTGAATGAACTAAAGCAAAGAAGTAGGACATTGGTTAGAAACAGCAGACTATTTGATTTTAAAGTTGTACCTTGTCCAAATGTTTGATGGTGAAAGCCTGAATGCCCATTCGTGTTGAAATCTTGAGAAATATTTTGTTCAAATGACACATCCTCCCTTTGTTCTGACTGTGCGTTCGCCATTATACTGGTGCAAGTAATGCATATTGACCTGTTTGTCTTCTGCTTGTACCAGTGATAAGGCGCATGTGAGTTTATGTTTGGACCCTGGTCCGGATGCTAATTCCTTGTATGTGAGGATTAAAGTTGGTAAAATATTAGTCATAAGGAAGCTTGTGTATCTTAACCCTTGATTTAAAAATGTGTTTTTAAATCAAAGGTTTTACTGCGTTACTGTTAACCAAAGTGAACTAAGACTATCAATACACTTTTATTAAGTCCCATATTGATATTAAATCTAGCTTCACTTCTTCCGTTTGTATCCTTCACAATAAAAGCCCAACTGAAATTCACTTTGCATTTCACTAAGCGCAAACTTAAAGTCCATGTTGCAAGTTTAATTTTGCAACGAATTTGTGCAATTTGCTTGTTCGGCAGTAGAGTTTCACACACACACTTTATTATTATTATTATTATTATTATTATTATTATTATTATTATTATTATTATAATTATTATTGTTATTTCTATACTGTTTTCTTTCTCACTATACTGTATTTTGCTGAAAACTGCTGCTGGAAATTTCAATTTACTTGCGGGAGTCATCCCAAAAAGATTAATAAAGAGAAGTATGGTGGTGGTGTATCTCCAGGTGGGTTTTGGTAGGCTTGTTTTGTTTTCACTGTTTTCTAATAAATACTTTTTCATAACCAAGCTTTCATTTTCAGGGTCCTTAATTGTTTCATCAGCGGGTGCCATGCTTACAATAGACTTTTTTTTTTATTACAGTCTGCCCTGTTGGCTGGCCAGTTCTCTTAAGGGATTGGATCTTGATTTAACATGGTAGTAGCATGATGTGTTTAATAAAAAACATTCAGATAGCCATCATCCACACTGTTAACACAAGAAAATAAGTTAAAGTCACAACAATATTGACAGGTTTGATGGCTCCTGAGCTCTTTCTCTAATGCCTCTTCTAAAGCTTAATTGGCTTCACTTCTAATTACCTTAAGTTGCTTCACCTTTATGATAAGCGTTTATGCTGTTTTTTGCTGTAGAGCTAATTCCTCAGTAGCTTTTCCACCTGTGATTAGCAGAAATAAGGAGGTCACTATTTGTCTAATAAGGGTATATTCATAAAATGTAAACGAGTGTAGAATGGATAAATATAGTTAATTATCTTAGCTTGGTTCTCCTCTCTCTTATGTGAAATTGTCTTCTGAAAGTCTTTAAAGTTTTAGGTACTGTAGTTACCTGCTATTAGCTAAAGCCACTAGGCAACTTCTTTAAAACCAGTATGTTCAGATTGGAAAACCCATTAAAAGATTTAATGACAAGGTAACTTAATGAACTTTACACTTAAGGCAAATGGAACAATAAACAGATTCACAAAGTTTGCTTGTTTGTTGGGAATATATTTGAGAATACATTAATTTTCTTTCCTGCAGAGAGTTAGATGAGTCAATCGAAACCACTCCCATATCTGTTAAATTTGAAGATACAACCAGAAGATGATTAGCAACTTAAGCACAACTGCATTTAAGTACCACTATATTCCATGTATTTATTCAAGACCAAACAAACTTGCATACAATATATCTGGATACGGAAAATAACTGGGTTTTCTCTTCTCATATGATGGCAGCTTGTTCGGCAATATGGAGTCGACTTCTTTGAGGAGCCTAAAGCTCAGCCTTGATATGGACCACCATGCTCTCCACAGCTAGTTGGGTTCCATTTTGCATAACCATTCTCTGTTTACCTGGCAGTTATCATCAAACCATGTTGCCCTAGGGTTAATGTTCTTAAGTGCTGCACAGTCCTCACCCAAAGGCCCCCAGTTGTTGGGCTCCCCTTGTATCCAGTACCTTAAGCAAAACCAAGTAATATTTAATAATAATCATAACAATAATCTTTAAATCTTTATTTATATATTCTCTTTGTTTGCATAAACTGTTGATAATTATCAGATGAAAGGATTTGAATCAGTCAACATTGATGCTGCAGGCAATAATATGTCACCAATTTAGAATTAGATTTGTCCACTTTTAATTAAGTGAATTTAATCACGTACATTTGAAAATCTCTTTCAAATATTATTATTATATGTACAGGAAGTAGTTGTTTAATGGATACCTTATTGTGCATTACTATTCAAAGAATTATTTACAAATTCTGTGATTATTCTTGGTTATGAAGTTATTATTACAATAACCCGATAGTAACGGAATAGTTAATAGTTAATTAAGCAAATAAGCTTTTTTGCTGAGAGTTAATAAGACAACCAATACCACAACATTTCAAATTATTCATTTAACAGAGCAACAATTGCAAAGTGTCTCAAAACTCTTACCCTCCATCCTGCTGAGTCACATTATTTACCCACACCCATTTGCCCTCTGTTTGAATATCCGTAAGGCCAATCCAAATGCCCTCTGGCTTGCTCCTCCGTGGTCCAATGCTTGGATTCTGTTTAGGTAGGTACTCAAAAAGATTTACCTAGATTAACAGAGTTACAATTTGTCATTTAAATGTACATTACATTGACCATATTTATTAGCAGTGCAGACCTATAGTAACTGATGAGATGTTAAGGGGAACACGTCTATAAACAACATTGGCTTTTACATAACAACTTAACATCTACAGGTTACGCCTTTTAATAGCAGATTATTTCACATGTCAGGAAGAGCACAGATATACTGTAGATTCAACAGGAAAAGAGCCAGTTCCAGACTTCTGCTAGTGTGCATGCTGGCTCACTGGTACTTTGTTATATGGAGCACAGCCACTATCTTAGATTTTGTTAATAGTCTTTCTCTTCTGATAGCAAGGCCATATCAAATCTGCTTAGACTGTGTGTTTGAAAGCTCTGCACCTTGACTAAATTTGTATAGAAAAAATGTAAATTCTTGTTAAAAAAAACTGCGACACTGTCAGCCTCAACCCAGCTGGAGGAACTGTTGATCTTATTTCCAACATTTTGGTTTAGCTTCTATTGTTTAAGACTGTGATGCTCAGAAATTGCTTCTTTATAGTACTTAAATTACGTTAATTGCTTCCATGGTTCCACAATAACTGCAACAATGACTGTGTTTGGTAAGCAGGACAAATGGGTCAAACTACAATAAATTGTCTTCTAAACTGCCATGAGGCGCATCTCAGTTTGAAAACTTCTGCACTACAATATCTATTGTGAAATAGGCCTTTTGTGTACATTAAAACAGCAAGAGTAACTTTACCCACTATTTGGTCTCTTGTTTTCCACCTACATGATACTGGACTTACCTGCTCCTCCAGGTTATCAATCACAGCCAGATCGGCCCCACGCCTGATACAATCTGCCCTGCTGTCTTGCCAGTTCTTCAAGGGATCATGTGCTGATGCAGAATGGAAGTAGCATGATGTGTTTAATAACACCCATCCGGACTGGCATTGTCCACAATTTTGCACTGTTAAAGAAAAAAAGCAGTTAAAGTCACAAATAGAAGAAAAGGTTTGATTCCAAAATGCAAAAAAAATGCATGTAAAAGCCTCTCACGGATATCCAATGCATCGGACTGCAGCATTGCTCTCTCAAATTGTAGTGCTTCAAACTGGCTCTCAATGGCGTCGTTGAGGGTCTTGTTCTGCTCTAACTGCAGTTTAAGTTGCTGATGTCTCCTGAGCTCTTTCTCTAATGCTTGTTGGACCTCTTCTTGAGCTTTAATTGCTTCAGTCTGTATTATGTGAAGTTGCTTCACCTCTATGATGAGCGATTCTGCTGTTATTTGGTGTGAAGTGTATTCCTTACTGATCTTGCCATCTGTGATTAGCAGAGATAGGGGGATACCCTTTTTATTCATCTGTTACAATTTCATATGTATTAACCTATTCATAGCATTAGGTATAGAAATGGGTAAATATTGTTAATTATCTAAGCTTGGAAAATGGGTGCGTAGTTTAATTAATTAATTGTTAAGTACAGTGTACTCCAAACTGAGAACAAGTGAAGTATAGAGTTTTATCACCTTCCTTGGATCAGTTGTACTCACAGTTAATCCCAATAACAACAGCGGTTAACATCAGAATAGTGTTTAGCAGTCCTAAACCCACGATAACCAATGGATACAGTGGAAGACTTCTGGACCCAACTTTGACTGTGCATATAGAGCCTGAACAAACAAACACTTTGATGTTAGGTTGAAGTGAAGAACAGATAATAATGCAGTAGGTTTTCTAAAATAATTTAATAGTTCAAAGATTACCTTTGCTTCCTATGTTATGTTGCAAGGATTTTCCATCTTTGCTGTTGTCTCTATTTAAAATCATGTCTGGATATCCGTCTGGTCTTCAGGTTTTTACTCAAAAATCCCTTAGCATGTCACTTTTGTCTGTATGAGGTGGCTGCTCTGTCAATATTACAAAACTGTGCATGTGTGTGTGTGTGTGTGTGTGTGTGTGTGTGTGTGTGTAAAGGTCCATCTGTCAAAAAAAACCTTGTTAATAAAAACAGTACACTCAATCAGGGCACAGACAAAGACAACTCAGTGACAAAGACAGGTACTGCAGTTCCAGCTGAGTGGGCTGTAACGTGTGGAAATGAGTTTGCAGTATTTAGTGTAATTTCCGTTTGGTCAAAACAGGAAATTGTTCTTGTGTGTGCGTTTGTGTGTGTGTGTGTGTATGTATGTGTGTGTGTGTGTGTGGGTGTGTGTAAACTGTCATAATGTATTGCCTAATGTGATATAATTTGTCTTGACAGAAGTGGTAAGTATTTAAAGTAAATGCAATATAATTAATATTTATGTTTAAGCTGCCTTTCACTAACTGCCTTTTGGTTAAATCCCCTTAACCCTCAATATCATTTTTTTTGTTTCTGTTATTTAATATTCTTAAGGAAGTCCCATAGATGCAAATAATGAGGCATAATAATAGAGGCAAATATCGAATCATGGGTGTTATGTGATGTACTCTTACATTTAGAAATCTGGGTTGTAGGAGACATAAAAATGGTTTATATGTAATCTCTCCTGTTGCATACAAATATGCAATGTGTGTGTAAAATAAGTGACCTTCCCCGAGCTTTTTCACAGTTCCCAACTTTATGGTAAGTTAATGCTGACATTATTTAGAAAGCATTAAATATTTTAGATGTATATTTATTCAGGTTTTAAAGTTACAGTTCACAGTTACCCTTTATATTACAGTAACTATCCTTTTAATACATCCGGGAGAAGACCATTGCAGGCACTTTTTTAAATCAATGACAAGGACAGCTTTATAATATCGTATTTTGATATGATTTCTGTATCAAATAATTTGGTGGATCAGCCAAAAACAGACATTTATGTCTGACTATCTTGTCCTTTAAACGTTTTACAATTTATTATCCATAAAATGTACTATACAATATTAATATCTAAATGAAAGATTATTTGTGACTGGAGCTAGGCTACCTATACCACCCTATACCCCTGCGGTAAAAGAAGTTTCAAGGGTCTGATGATCTGTAAAATTAGTCACACTGCACAACAGCAGTCCTGATCATTTGGTATCAAAAATGTGATGGACAGCTTGATGTATGATTGTTAAGTTTTTTCAAAACTAACATCGGGTTCAATCGGATCTCAATCGGAACAATGATGTAGCTTGACTTTGATGTATGAAACGTCAATTGCATATCTGCTACTTGTGTAACATCTCTTATTTTAATTTATAGTCGCTAAACTCTAGCAAGGAGAAAAAAAGATTGCTACAAGAGTTTAAAAACTCCAAGGAAACCGTTTAAGTCGATAGTTTCCGGGTTTAAGGGCAAGGCAAGGAGTTTTCGGTTGGTTGTCGCGTGTTAGACGACACCAGTCGGTTTTGAACATTCCCAACCCGTGTGTTTGTTATACAGACTTACTGAAAGTTTTAACAATTCTGGATTATATTGCAGTGTTGTACTTTCTTCTTTCTAACCGGGTGTTAGCCTGCTACGCTAATTTTACTATATGAGCTAAACTGACTAGTGCCTTTACCGGAAATGCGTTCGGTTGGCTTTCATCGTAAAATACATGACAACACGCTCGAAGATGCGCATTTTATTCTGAAACTCCATTAAGTTTGGTTGAACGACCTCATATTTGTTGTGTCATGCTTGACGCTGGTACAACAACTTGTACGTATTTTGCTGCGTTGTATTTTCGTACATTGTGTGTGTTGAGTGGCTTTGAGGAATCAGGTAACTTAATACGAATACTTTGACAGGCTTCGTTGTTAGCCGATACGGGTAACATGTTAGACGTATGCACGGTTATATCCAAGTCTTTCGGAAAGAGTTCTCTTAAGGCCTGTTCGGGTTATTTCCATCAGTAACGTTACCACTGGCTAACACGACTTTGAACAGAAATGTCACTGGGGGGACTATGAAAGACATTTCGATTCGCTAAATTCAGATTTGTGCGACGGGTCTGTGGTCAGTGAGCGATCAGCGTCGAGCACATATAATGGCGAAGAGGAGAAGTTGCATTACATTCCTATCCGGATCCTCGGGAGGGGGGCGTTTGGTGAAGCAACTCTGTACAGAAGAACAGAGGTAAGTCATATTTCCCAGTTTTTAAAAGGCATGGATAACACATTATGCCATGCAACAATCACTTTCCTTCATGATGAACAGTTTGTTGTTGAAAGTGTTTCTTAAATGTACATCATTTATTATCACTTCCACAACAACAAGGCAAGGAAAACACGTCGTAAGCAAGTTTGCAAGGTGCCCAAAACTTTTCCTTGGACAGCCATGGGGGTTTGCAGTCAGAAATGAACCACTGCTTACCGTGAAAACATACTAATTACACATTACGTGTACACTACAACGTTTATAGTGCTACATCTTGTTGTGCAGACCCTCTTTTAAGAAAATATTCTGAACCAGTTCTATTTCATAAAAGGTTTTTGTTCTAAAACAGAGAAGATTTTCCTTTGTCTGTCTACTTTGTAAACTGGTAATGAGGAGTGTAGAGAACCCTAAAACTATGCATTCTGTCATCTGGAGGGACACATCTGGCTGATTATTTAAGACTCTCATTAGTATCATTAGATGACTCTTCTGGCTTCCCTAGGACAACTCTTTGGTGGTATGGAAGGAGGTGGAGCTGAACTCGCTCTCTGAAAAGGAGCGCAGAGATGTCATGAACGAAATAAGCATCCTCTCCATCCTGGAGCACAACAACATCATAGCCTACTTCAATCACTTCATGGATAAAAACACCTTGCTCATTGAGTTGGAGTATTGTAATGGTATGTATATATTGTGTCCCCTCTGAAGATTTGATTGAGATTAGTTTGATTGCTGTTTATCTGTGACAGAATGCTAAATGGCCGTCTAATCACAGGAGGAAATCTGTATGATAAAATCAACCACCAAAACGGGAAACTTTTCAGTGAAGAGGTATGAGTTCAACATTGCAGGGAATTTATTTTATACAAAGAGGCTATTTTCTATGATATCTTTACCTTTAACATATTTCTTTAGGTGGTCATATGGTACCTGTACCAAATTGCCTCAGCAGTTGCCCACATTCACAAAGCTGGGGTCTTACACAGGTAACCTGATTTTCATTATCTGGCATCTGCAGGACTTTTTATTTTTGTTTTGAACAATGATTTTTTTTGTTCTTCTTGCAGAGATATTAAAACTCTGAACATTTTCCTGACTAAGACTGATCTCATTAAGCTGGGCGACTATGGCCTTGCAAAGAAGCTAGACTCTGAGTTTTCAATGGCAGAGACTGTAAGTTGTGATTTTGTTTTTTCTTTAATCAGACTGCTATGATTTAGTAAATATTACTTGATTTGTTCACTTTCACTTTTTTCCTTCTGTGTAAATCCAGTGTGTGGGAACTCCATATTACATGTCACCTGAATTGTGCCAGGGATCGAAGTACAACTTCAAATCAGACATCTGGGCTCTGGGTTGTGTAATTTTTGAAGTCTTAGCTCTAACAAGAACATTTGATGCAACGGTAAGTTTGTTAACCTGCTCAAAATAGTTTTATTACTTTGCATTAGTCAGAAAATGTAGTTTTATTTCCAGCAGAATAAACTGCTGCTTGTGTCCATCAGAACCCTCTGAACCTCTGTGTGAAAATAGTCCAGGGCAACTGGACTATGGAAGTGAACTCTGATGTTTATTCACCTGCATTGATCAAACTGGTGTACGAGTGCCTCGATCAAGTGAGTGAGGGTAATAATCTGAGAAGAGTGTTGTGCAGTGATTGGCATGAAACAAATGGTTTGATGCCAGAGATAATACTGTGTGCTAAGCAACTGTATCACTGTAAAGTTGTTGTGATCTTTTGTGTCGCAGGATCCCGAAAAGAGGCCTACATCTGAGCAGATTCTGGACCAGCCATTCATCTCCTGCTGCAGACAGTAAGTTGGTTGGAAGGGAAAAGATCGTTTTGGTTATTTCTTTTTAATAAAATATTTTTAGATTCTGTTGGATGTCAAAAACATCCATGCCAACCCACTGACAAACTCATTCTCTCGTAGGGAGCTTGAAGAGCGAGTTGCCCTGCTGAATTCAGCAATGAAAAAACCAAAGTAAGCTGTTATTTAATTTTCTGCATTGTAAAAGCCTGTCTGTGGTCCTTTTTATGTAAGATTTTGTGTGGTATAACGGATTTGTTGTCCTGCCTGCACCATAGGCTGAGTACAGTGACTGACAGCTCTGTTGCTGTGGTGACCACACGCTCAAGGGATGTGTACTCCTGGGGCGGAGGGAAGTTCACCCCCCAGAAAATGGACATGTTTAAAGGAGGCAGCAGTGCCCAACATGTGTGTGCAGGGGAAAGTCACTTTGCAGTAGTGACAGTGGAAAAGGAGCTGTATACCTGGGCTGTGAGTGTTAATCCATAGATGAGATTTACTGGATCAAGTTGTGTGCTTCACTACAAGAAGCTTTCTTAAACTTCTCCTCAGAATGTCCAAGGTGGAGCCAAGATGGTGGGCCAGCTGGGACAGGGAGACCAGGCCTCGTACCGACAGCCAAAGAGGGTGGAGAAGTTACAGGGAACGACCATCCGGCAGGTGGCATGTGGGGCTGACTTCACTGCCTGTGTCACCGGTGAGCGAGGAAATCTTCCCGCGAAAACAGGAATTTGAGAAAAACCTTTTTGTATAATAACACACTTTTTTGAACCATCTGCTGCTGCTGCTGCTGCTGCTTTTGCAGATGAGGACCAGATGTACATGTTTGGGTCAGACTATTACGGCTGCATTGGAGTGGAGGGTAGCCTCGGCATGGAGATTTTGGAGCCAGTGCTTTTGGAGTTTTTCGAGGATCGGCCTGTCCGTCAGGTTTCGTGTGGAGACAACCATGTGGTGGTCCTGACCCGGGGTGGGGACATCTACTCCTGGGGCTGTGGAGAGTATGGTACACAGAGTTGCTGTATTTACTGTTCTGAGCTGATCAAGGTTGTTTTTGCTGTTATAACTGTAGACAGCAGGGGGAGATGGTGGCCTTTTTGAAAATAGAGTCAAACTAAGTGTTCTCAGTCAAAATTGCACTATTTTCCTCCTGCAGGTCGTCTTGGCCTGGAATGCGAGGATGACTTCTCTTCTCCGATGCAAGTAAGATTTTGTTTTGTGTTCTGGCATATTCTTCGGTGTCTTTTAGGAGGCTAAATCATTGCAGGGGCAAGTAAGATGCAACATGTTTTAAAATAGAATAGTATTTTTAGCTATTTATTTAGAAAATACTGTCTGTTTTCTGGTTTTCCCAGGTGGAGATCCCTAAAGGCGCTAGCATCTCCTCGGTGTCATGTGGCAGCGATGGAACTTTCTTTTTAACAGAAACTGGCAAAGTCCTAGCATGTGGAAACAATGAATTCAACAAGCTTGGTCTGAACCAGGGATTCTCTGGTCTCAAAAATCACCCTGGAGAGGTACTGGGTTAAACTTAAAGGACTGTATTAATAGACACTTTAGGGGATGCAGCTATATTTATGTGTGTTTTTTTTCTGTACGCCACACCAGAGTTACCAGGGGATCCCATACATCACCACATTGACCTTGGTAAAGCAGCTGTCACGGTTCAAGATTCAGACCATAGCTCCAGGGAAGACCCACACAGCTGCCATTGATGGTACCATAAAAAGGCTGATATTTCTTTTTTAATCTAACCTTTTTACCATTTCAAAGAAACATAACATATGTTTTCTGGGTTTGCAGTACGTGGTCGCCTGATCACCTTTGGTTGCAACAAGTACGGACAGCTGGGTGTGAAGGATTTTAAAAAACATCATGGTGTCCAACTCCTTCTCGGACCCTTTGGAGGAAAGATAGTGACCAAAGTGTCTTGTGGAGACGGCTTCACCATTACAGCCACTGAAGGTAAAACGTGAACCGCCCTGTTGTGTATCTATGGCAATAATATGTATATTTTTCTGATTTCATGTCAAGGTTTGTAGTACTTTTTTTTTCTTTTCAGATGCCCAGCATCTTGGTCTCAGGGATATAGCTTTTATCACCTGTTTTTGTTTCTTGCAGACAATCAGATCTTTGCATGGGGAAACGCAGGAAATGGGCGACTTGGTATGCCAGCTGATAAGGGATTTGGTTCAGAGGTATGCCCTGCCATGCCAAGGCCTATCTTTGGTTCCCTCCACCATGTACCGGACCTCTCTTGCCGTGGTTGGCACACCATTATAATAATGGGTTAGTAATCACAACCAGACACTTTCCCAGTTTACTGGTACATACAGCCAGCTGTCTAATATATTTTCTCTTTTGCAGAGAAAGTGCTCAACTCCAAGACTATTCGCTCTAACAGCAGTGGACTATCATCTTGTTGTGGTAAATACCTTTCTTTATTTACCAATTTGTGTATTGATTCATTTTCTTTGCTTGAAGAATAAGTCTACATTTACTGTGTGTGTGTGTGTGTGTGTGTGTGTGTGTGTGTGTGTGTGTGTGTGTGTGTGTGTGTGTGTGTGTGTGTGTGTGTCTGTGTGTGTGTCTGTGTGTGTGTCTGTGTGTGTGTCTGTGTCTGTGCATGTTTGTATACACAGGACTTGGCCAGGAGGCATCTACATCCACACTGGATATGGACATAGAACCTGGTTCAGAGACAGAGTGTCGTGACAGGGGTCTTGGGGGTACACTGGAGGATAATACAGAGGAGTGCCTCATGGAGACCCCGATGATGTCACTGGCAAGTCAGACTGGGGACAGCTCCTGCCCTCTCTGGCTTAGAAAGGTGTGTTATCATGAAAGCACCAAGGAATAAGGAAATCTTAGTTTAAACCATAAAACAGAAACCTGTAAATGGAGACTCAGTGTTCTAATTCAGGGAGGTTCTCATCCAACAGGAGCTTGAGAACGCAGAGTTCATCCCGTTGCCAGAAGGCTCTGAGGCATCCACTCCTGACCATCTCTCTTCTATCTCTGAAAGTGTCACTCTACCTTATGAGGAGCTGAAAGAGCTAAAGGCTGCGGCAGCAGCAGTCAGCACTAAGAAAGGCCTATCGGTAATGGCAACATAACTGTCCTTTGCACAAGACATGAATTATGTACTTCAAATAAACACTAGAATTTCACAATACCGCTGTTTATATTGTGTAAAACTGCATTTTGCATTTTTAAAACTGCATTACTATTTTCCAGACTAAACGAATGAGCTGTGGTAAAGTCAATGGACTGGAGGAGGCTGACGTCTGCAAAAAAGGAGAATGCTGCAAAGCAAGTAGTGAAGTCACACAGGTATCAAATCTGCTCACTGCAAATCATGATCTTATCAGTCCATCACATTGCCACAGTATTTGACAAAGGAACTTATTTTGCAGCTGCGAGAGACAGTCTCAAGTCAAGAGATGAGGATCCAGATCCTCGAGAAGCAGGTGAGACATTTTTCCCAAAAGCAACCAGATATTCTGATTTTGACCCTTTTGCATGTTTAACAGCATACATTTCTGCCTCTAGGTCAAGGAGCAGCAAAAGGAGAATGAAAGGCTCTGGGCAGCGATTAATCGTTCAACGCTACGTCAAGCAGAATGTGACAATAATGGAAACCACCAGTCAGATGCCCGTATGCCTGGGGACGGAGGAGAAAGAGGAGGTGGATTCACAAACCATGGGGGTCGATCTGCAGGGGCCAGTGTGTGAGGCGTAATCTGCAGATGTCCTGATTATGGGAGAAGTGTCAAAGCTCTTAGCACATATTCAATTAAACAAGCTTGTTAAATGGGGAGTGGAGGCTCAGTACAGGGGAGGGTGCAGCCTCATGCCCATTCGCAGTGGTTACATACTGTATACATATTTGACAGAGAGCTAAGTTGCATGATTACATTGTTTCATATGTAAGACTGTATAAAATATTGCACACTCTCATATGCACACTTGTGTTTACATGGGTGCAGTAATCTAGCACAGACTGAAATGTTGGCTGGATTCAACATAAAGCATCGGACCTTGACATCTGTGAGAGACAATCATCATAGTGTTACTCTGCAATGTGAATGTTAAGTCCATGTTTTGGTGGTATTGTTGAGTTTAAGTGATGTCAGGATTGAGGCTTCAGTCCTCAGTGCTTCATATATTAGTATTTATCAAATAACATGTAAGACCATCTTGCGCAAATAGGAAACAATTTGGGTTTCGTCTTGTCAATTGTTGAGAAATGGGCTGCCAGGATGTTTGTCCAGATGGATCATGAGTCATGACTCACATTGGCCCCATCTTCAAATGTGAAAACATATGTATCACTTTTATTTTCAATTATTTTAAATGCATTTGATATTCTTAAAATACCTAAATAGCCAACACAATAGTTGGCTATTTTTTATAACAGCCTCCTAAAACGTTATTACATATTTATCAGAAATGTTAGCTATTACAAACATATTCAAATTGTCTCATGCAAATATATACTTTTTTGTAAATTTGCATGTTTTAATGTCTTAAAGTATTTGTGTGAAAGATGAAACTACTGATTAATTTTTTAGCAACTACTTTTAGTTACTTTTTCTTATTGCCTTCTTCGACTCTTGTAGGGGCAGCACATGTAGGTCTATCTTCTTTGTGACATGTATTAACACTTGAACTGTTTTATTTGAATATGGAAGCATTTATGATATAGCTGACCTTGGAAATTTGTTATTGTGATCTTATTTTATTTTCTAACCGTTTTATTTGTCTTAGAAATGTTGCTGTGCTTGATTTTGCATTACATTAAGACATTTTTGCGAGCCTGCGTGTGTGTGTGTGTCCCAGTGCCAGCTTACAAGCTGTTCTCTGGATGTCAGATGTGTGCATTATAACACTGCAATGTTTTCGTGCAGTAAAATGCAACATTAAATACGATCAAAGTGCCTTAGCAAGCTACTGAAACCAAAATGAGTGCAAATATGACAATGCTGTGCCAAAGATTGTTTGTTTATACCGCGTGTTGACAGCATTTAAAGATGATGATGATGATGGGTTAGCTGACAGCTGAGGAGTTCTGGTTCCAATGGTCCAGGGACAACGTGTCTGGTTTGGTCTGGGCGGCTCACTTGGACCGTTTATGTTGTGAGGTTCCAGCTGGGAGTCGACCCTCGTGCAGATTCCTTGTGTTTGCCATGTGGTTCGGGCTTGGGTTCTTTAAAACATGAATAAAAAGACATCAAATACATCTCAAATATTTAATACTAACATAATTAACTACTTAATTCCAATAGAGTTGGGAACTGAAAAAGTTTGGTGGAAGGAATAAAAAGCAGAGGAAATGATCTTTGACCTTTAGTCCATAGTAGGGGTGGGCAAAAAATTGATTCACATTCGTATCGCAATTCAAGCTCTCCAGATTTAAAATTGAATCATAAAATCCCAGATATCAATTCATATTTTTTGTTTTGTATTGGTGTGTATACTATCACATGGGAAAAGTAACCACATTTACATACTGTGATTGTTTTTTAAATTGAGATGTTTTTTTAATCAAAAATCGATTTTGAATCGAATCTTAAGTCTACAAATTGAATTGAATTGTGACATTTTCTGAATCGTGCACCCCTAGTCCTTAGTATGGATAAAAAAATCCTACATTTCCCATAATGCAACTAATAGTAGCTTCTCATTAGACTCTCCCTTGCTAGTACATGCTTTATGACCCTACACCCCTACTTTGTAATGCAGGCTCTGTTATTTGTAGTCTACCCTGTGGAGTTTTCTTTTGTTGAACAAAGGCATGTGGAACCATCTCCTAAAAACAATTCCCCATATTGGTACTCCACAGGTCATACCAATAACATAAATATTTTTGTGTAAAATTGGTATGGTGGTCCTTCAAAAGAGGTCAACATGTTACGGGCCTACCTCTGGGCTCTTGCTGTGGGTTTTCCAGAACTGCTCTACGGCGGATCCCTTGGTCCTCATAGCGTAGGAGTTGAAGACTTGACGCTGTGATTGTTTCACTTTTTTTACAGATTTGCATATGCTTTTGTAATCTTTCACTTTTAAACTTTCTGTTGCAGATTCTGCAAGGAAGGAGCTGGAGGCCAGTTCCTGTGCTAACTTCCTGTCTGAGTTCCTCTTGCTCCGGTCTGCTGGAATGAGAAGGATGAGAAACTGGTGGAAGCAGTCGTCCCACAGACAGTTTAAGTCCTGCACCTTTGTGGTTTTCTGTTGCAACTTTATAAGATGTTTTCTGTTGATTAATCTGAGGCATGTCTTGTTCATCGTCTAAACCGTGCACCTCCTTACGTGTCCTTTCCCTGTATTTGCTTTCTCTTGTCAAACCTTTATCGGCCATGGAGGTTGTATTTTGTTCTCTTTCTTTTGCTCTCTGTGTTCCATCCTGTGACTTTACACCTGTCTCTCCCCAAACGCCATTATCTTTTCCCTCCCCTCCTTTTCTTCTTCTGGTATGCTCGTTCACATTTTCCCACCTACAAATATTAAGCTCTCCGCTCACTTTTTGCACATGAGCTGTGATCTGATGAGTAGCTTTATGGCCTGTTCTATGCCCCTGGGAACTCTGTGCGTCTTCTTTGTCTCTTATTCTCCACCTGGACCTTTCTTCTTCATGTGTATTCCTTCTTCTGTCCTCGTTCCTCTGATCTTGCCTGTTCATAAGTAGTTTGACATCCTCCTGTCTTCTTTCTTGTATCGTCATTTCACTTTTTCTTTCTGGTTCTATCTTCTTCTGCTCAGCCAGCCTGGTTAATGTCTGAGTGTTTCCCCTCTCTGCTTGTCCCCTGTTGTGCCTCTGCTCCTCCCTACTTTGGTACTCTCTTGCAGCAGCATCTCTCTGGATTTTTTGTCTTATTTTTTCCTCAACACTCCACAGCTTATCCTGTAGTATGAGCTGTTTTGCATGAATTGCTCTGGCCATCTGCAGTTCTCCGCTGGGCGGTGGGTGCAAGTCTTTTCTTGATTGTTGGGATCCCGTGGTCTTTCTGGTGCCATTTGAATGGTACTCTTGGGTCGACAAAAGGCCTCTTGGTTGTTTTGTAATAGTGATTTTCTCAAAATCATACAGATCAAGTGATTCTTGTTTCCGGGGGTTCTGAGGTCTTCTGTGGCTAACAGGCTTGTTTGGAAATGGCTGGTCTACTCCGTCTGCTCTCCTACCAGGTACAACACCATGTTGTGCTTGAGTAAAGACAATGTCTTGCCTTTTTCCTGCAATAATGGGCTGCCCTTGAGGACTATGTCTTCTTTGTGGGTACATGCTCATTACTTCATCTGTTGTCTTTTAAGGTTTTATTGTTGTTAGATCTTTGCCAAAAACACCTTAGCCCTCCACGCCAACCACTAAGAAGAAGTAAAAACAAGCAGAAAAAGAAAGTAAGGTAAAAGGTTGGTGGATGAGAGCTGGTATCTGCAGTGTGTAACTACAGTGAGGAAAATAAGTATTTGAACACTCTGCTATTTTGCAAGTTCTCCCACTTAGAAATCATGGAGGGGTCTGAAATTGTCATCGTAGGTGCATGTCCACTGTGAGAGACATAATCTAAAAAAAGAAAATCCAGAAATCACAATATATGATTTTTTAACTATTTATTTTTATGATACAGCTGCAAATAAGTATTTGAACACCTGAGAAAATCAATGTTAAGATTTGGTACAGTTGCACAGATCTTCTCTAGATCAGTCAGGTTTCTGGGCTGTTGCTGAGAAACACGGAGTTTGAGCTCCCTCCAAAGATTCTCTATTGGGTTTAGGTCTGGAGACTGGCTAGGCCACGCCAGAACCTTGATATGCTTCTTCCAGAGCCACTCCTTGGTTATCCTGGCTGTGTGCTTCGGGTCATTGTCATGTTGGAAGACCCAGCCTCGACCCATCTTCAATGCTCTAACTGAGGGAAGGAGGTTGTTCCCCAAAATCTCGCAATATGGCCCCAGTCATCCTCTCCTTAATACAGTGCAGTCGCCCTGTCCCATGTGCAGAAAAACACCCCCAAAGCATGATGCTACCCCCCCCCATGCTTCACAGTAGGGATGGTGTTCTTGGGATGGTACTCATCATTCTTCTTCCTCCAAACACGGTTAGTGGAATTATGACCAAAAAGTTCTATTTTGGTCTCATCTGACCACATGACTTTCTCCCATGACTCCTCTGGATCATCCAAATGGTCATTGGCAAACTTAAGACGGGCCTTGACATGTGCTGGTTTAAGCAGGGGAACCTTCTGTGCCATGCATGATTTCAAACCATGACATCTTAGTGTATTACCAACAGTAACCTTGGAAACGGTGGTCCCAGCTTTTTTCAGGTCATTGACCAGCTCCTCACGTGTAGTTCTGGGCTGATATGTATGGGGTGGACAGATGTCTTTATGCAGCTAACGACCTCAAACAGATGCATCTAATTTAGGATAATAAATGGAGTGGAGGTGGACATTTTGAAGGCAGACTAACAGGTCTTTGAGGGTCAGAATTGTAGCTGATAGACAGGTGTTCAAATACTTATTTGCAGCTGTATCATACAAATAAATAGTTAAAAAATCATACATTGTGATTTCTGGATTTTTATTTTTATTTTTTTAGATTATGTCTGTCACAGTGGACATGCACCTACGATGACAATTTCAGACCCCTCCATGATTTCTAAGTGGGAGAACTTGCAAAATAGCAGGGTGTTCAAATACTTATTTTCCTTGCTGTATTTGTATGAAATAAGAGCACAGGTGTGACCAAATCAACTTGGCTTAAGTTACATATTAGTATCTGATACCCAAGAAACTTCATCTAGTCGCTAGTCTAAATGTAGAAAATCAAGTTAGCACATCTGTTAAGATTAAAACAATAAAGTCATCAATCCATCATCCCTCCATCCATGCATCCATCAATCCACCAATCAATAAATCAATCAGTCATCAATTAATCAATCAATTAGTAACACTATAACACTGTCTTTAGCAGATGGCATTTGCTTAGTTGTCATGCAACTGTTAACGTTTGCACCATTCTGACCAGGTTTGGGACTTCTTGTCCATTTCGCCTTAAGAGTAATCAGCAGATTAAGTTTGAGTATATCTTAAGTAGAGTTTCTTTGACAAGTAGCCTAGGTATTTCACTCCAATAAAATACCAAAGATAAAAATGGGCAAAAATTAAGAAACATATATAATACTTTAACAAAACATTGCTGACATGGCAGATTTCTTTGATAATATTTGCTAGCCAAATGATAGAGGTCAATGTCAGATCACCGCAGTCTGCCAGCCCCTACTTCAAAGATGTCAGATAAAATGTAGCAACGTGGTGTGTGTGTATATATATATATATATATAGACTTATTGGTGGCTGACACATTTCTCCCAAAAACGGTCTAGAATTAGAACAGTTACTGACCTTTTAAATGTCGTCTGAATTGAAATTAAAGTTGAGTTTAGCTAAAAATTAAGCCACTCGGCGACAGCTATGATAACTGTTTTGACTTATTTTCCCAACGTTTATATTTGTTGCTTAGAAACCAAACATCTTGGGTGTTCTCTGATTGGTCCACTGAACATCACTTCCTGAAGCAGTGCCCCGTATGTTTCAAAATCGAGGTTCTTGGGAGCTGCTGGATAGCATTATACATCCATGCTGGACAGTCGTCCCACAGCTTCCTAACAATATTCAGGTGAATTATATGACAGACAGCGAACTTTCATGTATCCATACACCATTTATAAACAGCTAAATTAATTATCCAGGTTGCAAGCTACATATATTAACGCTACATACTTTACATGTTAGCATAGCAGATAGCTAGAACATAACATTATAGTCCTTGCGATGTAGATATGTCCCTGGCATACACAACTCAGCACGCAATTACTTTCTGTTTTATTTCTCGGTTTCTAGGTCCACTATGGCCAACGAAGATCTAATTTCAGTGGATTATGAAATTTTTGGGAAGAGTGCAAGGTGTATTTTTTCGAAAATACACTCAAGTGAGTTTGACAGTGATATAAAATGAACATACACATTAACAGTACGTATGCTATTTTCGTAGTTTTAATTTGACAAAAAAAACTCAAGGTTAATTCTCTACCTTTTTCTGGAGCTTTCAACTGGATCTCACGATCTTGCGGATGGAGTTATCAGTTCATTATCGTGGGTGCTATCCAGAAGCTACTAAATGGACCTTGAGTTTTCGTGCATCAAGTGTTATTTTAAAACTAAAAATAACATGAACATGACAAGCAGTCTTTGTCCTATAAACAGTGCTTAAAGATCAAGACAGTTCCATCCTGTACAATTTATCTAACCAATATTCCCCTTCCCAGTATCCCATCACAGCCACATTCTCCATCAGTATCCGGCCTCTGCCATCTTCTAATGTGTTTCATTTTCCAGGCAGAAGGGAAGAAGCTTGGTCTGGTGGGATGGGTCCAAAACACAGGCGCAGGAACTGTTCAGGGGCAGCTACAAGGCCCACGCTGCAAGGTGAAAGAAATGCAAGTATGGCTGAAATCCACCGGGAGCCCCAAATCAAACATAACCAAGGCAGAGTTCAAGAATGAGAAAACCGTCAATAGCCTAGAATACTCAACTTTTAACATAGTAAAATGAAATAACTCATAGATTGTGCCTGTAATGTTAACTTTGAAGCAGATATTTATTTATTTAGTATTTTCTTATTGGTTGGATTACATTCAAGTAATGGAATAAAAAGATGTGTTAAGGTTATGTCTCATTAACATCTACAATATGGAATAACATTCAATAAATGGAAAATTCCTTTCAGCCTATTTCACATTGTATGCATTATATTGTAGGAACAGCAATAAGCAAGTATTTGATGAGGTGAACCCATTATGTAACAGACTGTTAACATACTGTAAATCTGTTTGAAGGGGGTATTTGCAAACAAATAAGAATCCAGCAGACATGCTTCTGAGCAAACAGGCAATGGTATCCGTCACAGCTGTCTTCATCGGCCTGCCCAAAGACGTGACTGAAGGAGTCTGAGGGGAGCCTGATGAATGACTAAATACTTATCAGAATGCTGATGCCCTCCTTTGTGAACTCTGCAGGTGACCGTGCAGAAACACTGACAAAAAAAGCCAAAGATGTAGAATAAATGTGTCCTCAATTTGTGGGTAAATATTCATGAAGAATGTCACGGTCAGACCTAACAAGACTTGCCAAGAGGTATAGAGAAAGGAGACATATATATATATATATATATATATATATATATATATATAGATATAGATATAGATATAGATTTAATATATGTAGGAAAGAAAGAGCTGTACATAAAAACAAAATATAACAAGCTATAAATGGAATCAATTAATAAGAATAAATGATTAAGTTGAGTAGCTGTCTGTTGTTAAATGTGTGGCTTCTTGACATCTCCTGGCTGACACTTTATATTTTTCCATTATCTGGACTTATGCAGTGTATGTGTGTGCAAATAAATGAAGATATTTTTTTTCTAGGCTAAATGAATAAGCGTCAGGCGACAATTTGCATGTATTTGTTTCAACTTCAACTTGAAAATACAAGGACAACACAATGACAGTTAATGCAATAAAAAGTCTTTTCCTGAGTCAATAGAAACATTAGATAGCACACTTGGTACAGCAGGTGGCCTTATGCAGAATACAAGCTGATTGCGAATTGCCAACGACCAATAGAAAAAGACGACGGCAAGTCCTTCACACCAGAAGATGGCACTGTTAGCTTCGGCTGTTAACGTTAGTTGCTACGGTCACCTCTTGTTAGACGTTGACTGTAAACAGCTACTTAAGATTGACTTTTTAGCATGGACTTCCGATAGTTTATTTTAGTGTAACCTTTTATATACAGTATATGAGTGTAACCCGACTTTTAAAAAAGAGTCAAAAAATCAAAATGCGACTGTTAATACAGTCTATGGTTGGAACCCATGGAGTTAACATAGCTAGCGTTAGTGTTAACTGCTAAGCTAATGTTAGCAACGGCTAATTTTAAGCGAATCGACTAATTTATTACTGTGTAGTCGGTCGGAACAGGTAAGAGACCGAATAAACCAGATAGATAACAGAATTTAACAATGATTAAGTGCTTGACTAAAGAGGTTCAGGGGAAACTTCGCTCCGGTGTCGCCATCCCCTCGCTTCAGCAGTGTTTAGAGGAGCTTATCCTAAACAGCATCGATGCACAGGCGACCTGTGTGGGAGTCAGGATGGACATGGAGGCCTACAAAGTTCAGGTAATCGACAACGGTGCCGGGATTAACGCTGAGGATATGGTGTTAGTGGGAAACCGATACCACACAAGCAAATGCAGCTCTGTTGAAGACCTGGACAACCTCAGGTGGTATGGTTTCAGAGGAGAAGCCCTGGCGAGCTTAGTTTCTCTCGCCACATTAGTTGAAATCTCATCCCGGACCAGATCGTCAGTGAAAACTCACGTCAAAATCTTCAAGGATGGCAAGGGCATGGATGTGTTTGAAGCAGATACTGCTCGACCTTCTGCGGGGACAACTGTTGTTATTTGTAACTTCCTCCACAACATGCCAGTCCGGAGGAAGAGGATGGATGCTGTCCTGGAGGGCGAGAGGATCAGACACAGAGTGGAGGCTATATCTCTGATGCATCCCTCTGTGTCTTTCACCCTGAAGAATGACTGCACAGGAGCCATGTTGGTGCAGCTTCCTAAAGCTAGAAACACCTACTATAGGTTTATTCAGATGCACAGTCTTGGACGAGCACAGAAACTTGGAGAAATCAGCTACACACACGGACAGTTTGAAGTGACCGGTTACATTGGTAAAGAAGGCCACTACAACAATAGTTTACAGTTCCTGTATGTAAATGACAGACTGCTGCTGAAAACACGGATGCACAAGCTCCTGAACTTTCTCCTACGCAGACTGAGCAGTTCAAATCAGAAAAATGGCAGTCCAGATGGGCAGTCTACAATCAGGAGTCCAAAGCACAAACGAAGCCAAGAGCTGCATGGAGTATACATCATCAACATCAAATGTTCTTACTCAGAGTATGACATATGTCTTGAGCCTGCCAAAACTCTAATAGAGTTCAAAGATTGGGACCGCATTTTGCTCTGTATCGAAGAGGCAGTAAAAGCGTTCATGAGCAGAGAGAATTTGGTGGCGGAGCTTTCTCAGGAAGACTTGGATTACTTACCTCCAGAACTGTTTAGCACACACAATACAGATAGTGGCAATGGTGCTTCCACACTAGATTGCAGTATTGGAATGAAACTAGCATCTGATCCTGTTCATCGAAAGCGCAAAGATGACGGTGTATGTGAGGACAGTGTTAGCCGGGAGTCTGGTCAGATGGAATGCAAAGACGAGACTGAACAACAGGGAAAGAAAAAGATAACTGCAAATGAGTTTTTAAAGATAAGAAGTGAAGGAAGCATAAACAAAGAATATAGATATGAGTCACAGTGTGATCTTGCTAGACTTGAACCTACATCTGATAATCACATTACTGAAGAAGTGGAGCCAACATTCAGTGAAGCAGAGGAAGGCTCTCCAATGTTATGTATGTCAAGTTCAGTCAGACAACTAGAAAGTAAAAAAATGGAACTCTCAAAAGAAAAAGTTATACTTTTAAATAATGCTACCTCAACCAGCAGCGTGACTTCACTAGACAGCATCACTCAACAAATTCAGTCTGATTTAAACAGTATTGAGCAACGGTTACCTGACTGCCAGAGTGCAGGAGGACATGAACATACTTTAGTAAGTAACAGAAAGATCAGTCTGTCTGATCCATACATTCACAAAAAGCTGCAGACTCAGGACCTATTCCAAATCAACAAGACAGTATTTCAGCAGCAAATCTTAATGCAGAAATGTGAAGAGACATCCTTTGCATCAAAACACAAAATCTCACTGCATGCAGGCAATGACAGAATTTGTCAGAAACCATGCAAAGACTTCACTCCTATCATTCCCCCAAAATTTCCCAGACTTGCAACTTGTCAAAAGTTGGCCTTATGCAAGGAGTCTGGATCCCTTGAGAAGTTTAGAAGAGTATATGGAAAATCTGAACTAAAATTATCCTCTCAAGAGACTCAGAATAACACTAGACTTCCTCGTACAGACAGTTTTGTTTTGAATTCCCAGAAGTTGTTGGTTTGCCAGAAAGATCAGCAAAATGGTGGAGTTATAGAAACAGAAGAGACGCAGAGCATCCTTCGAGGCCCACCAACCCTCTCAGCATTCACCGGGTTAAAACCAGTCCCAAGGCAGAATGGAGGCAAAACATCTTTAGCAGCTAAACTCAACCATTTGAAACATCACAGAACAGACAATTCAAAAGTATTAGCACACCTGTCCAGGACTGCTTTGCAGGACAATACCTGTCACAGTGGTAATGATGGTAGCCAAGACAGCAATAACAACGACAATGACTGTGGTTTGAATCCTGAGCCAGTCCCAGGTTGCAGGACAAATCCTCTGCTGGCTGAGAGGGAAGTGGTTACGATATCGGGGGACTGGCTTCATCACTACGATACATCAGTGGGAAAGACAGTCTATGTCAACAAAGTGACTGGACTTAGCCGATATGAAGACCCACCTACTGAAGAAACACAAGTGCGCTGTACATCTGATGTTTCCAATATGGCTGTTAGTGTCATCTCTGAAACGGGTGAGTTTGTATTTTTTTGTGCTTTTCAGCAGGTTATGTTGACATCATAGTAACTGGAAGTAGCACTCAACATTAACCAAGAATACCTGTCACCGTTGTTCCTGTTTTTTAAAACTGTAGGGATGGAACCCAGATGCTACCCATTTCAGATTGATCTAGTGTTGCCCTTCCTACCAAAATCCAGGACAGATAGAGTGATTAGTTCAGGGCTTGATGACAGAGGTACCCCACAGACGGATCTGACTGCAAACTGTAGGGTGCCTTGCGCACATACAATATACAAAATGTAAAATTGTCTTGTTTGTGTTCACGTATAGTCTTGTCTGTCTTAACAGATGCCAATGGTGAGAGCTCCAACTCACTTGCGTTGTTGTACTCAAAATGGAATAATCCCGTATTTGTTCGACCTCCTACGGTAAACAAAACTTGTGTTTACTTTGTAAAGACTTTGCAAGGATTAAAAAGGTCTACTTGATTTATCGGATCTAAAGTTTAGTGTCTCAATACACTTTCCACATTAAATTGTAATGCTGTTTCAATGATACATTTTGAACTCTACTGTGCCAACAGGTTGGTGTGGACATATCGAGTGTGCAAGCTGACGGACTGGCTGTCAAGATCCACAACATCCTGTTTCCATACCGTTTTTCTAAGGCCATGATTTGCTCAATGAAGGCAAATTTCTCTTTTGGTTTTCTTTTAAATGTTTGACAAAATTTTCATTAAAATGCCTTTAGCCATTTTACCGTTATTGATGTTATGAAGTAAAAGCTATTTAATTACCTTATAGGTTATTCATCAAGTGGATAAGAAGTTCCTCGCATGTCTTATCAATACAAGAGAGGGAGAGCCTGCAGCACTCAATGAAACTGAAGGTATAGGCAGGCACTTCACTTCATTTAGTCATTTGTTGTTTTATCAGCATCTCATTCATTTGATATTGACACCCCAGGAAACCTTCTGGTGTTGGTGGATCAACACGCTGCACATGAGAGAGTTCGACTTGAACATCTAGTTGCAGGTAAAAACAAACACACGATGGACAGTATTAATGTAAAGAATGAAATGTTAAATTAATAATGGTGTTGCTGGGACCCTGATGTGATACCACAGTCATAATTGTATGTTCATAGATTCCTATGAGGATGACCCAGATGCACCAGGGCAGAGACGTCTGTGTTCATCCACCATTTTTCCACCTCTCGAGATCAGTGTAACAGAAGAAGAGCTTAGGCTGCTTAGGTGTGTTTTTACTACAGTATATGTACAGTACCTCAAGCTAGTAGGAATACCTGAACAAAACAGTACACTTGGTGGAAAGGCAGATACTACTGAGTTTGATAATATAAATATGCTTAGTAAGTATGGCAAAAGAAACTTGATCCAATAGTCGTTAATTTTCAAAAATTATTGGCCGAGCCTAGCATATCTCATGTGAAGATATGCTGTATTTATAAGTCAGTGTTCATTTTTTTAAATATATGACAACGCTACCAATTTTTGGATAAAATGTATTTTTTGGAATGCTTGATGACTAATTAGTCTACTAATGCTGATGCAGGACTTTGAGCTTCTGTATTCAGTAACCACAGCCTGTAGGCTTTTGTGAAGGCGTTTAGGATACACAGGGTTTTATTATTTTTTTTTATTTTTTTTACTTTGGTCTGATTGTCATTGCTTGATGGATTACCTTACCCTGCAGTTGGCCTTTAACTGGTTGAGCTTTAAGAGCTTGCTGGCTGTTCTGTACTACTACGGAGATACCCAGCAGCAGATATTGGCAATGAGTTGAAGGATGGTAGCAATAAAGATGACAGAAAGGGCAGGTGCAGTGATGCAGCCTCATTTCACCCCCTTTTTAGCTGTTACGTAGCACTTTGGCTCCCATGCCATCATTCAGTAGCATCAGCACTCTATTGCTGTGGCAGCATGTATTAATAGTTGAGTGTACACTGTCAAATGCTTCCCAAAGTGAAATCCAAAGTTTTGTTGCATTTTCCTGTAAATGGAGCACTGTCAAAAAATCATGTCAGTTTTTTCAGACAGTGGAAGGAGTCACTACCTTATTTGGACACAGAGGTAATGGCTCTATAACGGCATCAATCTGCCTTATTTCCATCTTGATTATGGTTACATAAGAGGAGCTCTGATCTTTTTTGTTGTTCAGATGTTCTAATCTACTTTCCTTGATGACACAAGGCTTCACTGATACTGACACACACAATCACACACCTCAGAAGCTTATTGTCATCCCTCAAATGACATCTTCTTAACCAGAAACAAACTATACTCCTGCCTGTGGCTCATCTCTAAATGTTTAAACCAACCTTTCACCATTGCTGTGTGCCTCCTATTTTATTTTTTGTCAAACGCCCCTACACAGCTTGTTTTTAACTTTTAAAGCGTTTTTGATAATTGCTCGACTATACTAAATTCTGATGTCTACTGACTTCAACTGACAAACTTGAGTTTTTTTTTTTTATTTACTTTTTTCATACTATGGACATTATTACATTATCATTATTGTTGAGCAGTGTTTTCTGTATTGTGGACAGGTCTTGTCAGGCACATTTGCAGTGTTTGGGCCTGGAAGTGAAGTTCTCACCGGCAGCAGATCCACACATTTTTGTAAGGAAGGTACCACTGTGCTTCATGGAAAAGGAGAGTAATGAGATCAGGCGGGGGAGACCATCTGTTATCAAGCCTATTGTTGAGGTAAGACTTTCATATTAAGACCATCTATTGTATCGCTCATTTAGCATAAGACATCACTTTATGTTTACCATTCTGCTTCCCCCCCAAATAATCACACATCAGGAGTATCTTCAAGAGCAGATTGAGGTAAATATGTTTTTGAGGCCCTAAACCATTTTGTGGGGAGAAAGTATCTTATTCAATAAAGGGTAACATGTATTGTTTCTTATTCTTTGTCTCAGTTACTCCGCTCAACTGGTCGAATGAGAGGAACCCTTCCTCTCACTGTGCTGAAGGTGCTAGCCTCCCTAGCATGCCATGGTAAGGTTACATTTCTTCTCTCCATCCTTCAGTTTACTTTTTGTTCATTGATGTGAAAAATAAATTATTCTTTGAGTTTTATCAATGATCATTTTACATTTCCTATATACTCTGTGTCTTTGTGTTGCTGCATACTGTAATCTCATTATTTAGTGTTTCCTGTGACAGGACACCACATTCCACCAGAGCACACGTGACACCATATAGTCTACATACATATGGGAGGAAGAAACTGTTTTGTCATAGGATAAAATGGATGTTGTTTGAAGTCTGTTGTCCAATGATAATAGACTGTTGTAAATAATCATTTTAATAGGAAGGGAAGAGATTTGTTTTTTGGCTGTATTCCAGTCAAAAAGAAGTCCTTTGTCTCTAAAACAGTTTAAAATCAATATGCACAAACTTTTCTTTGGGAGCTGTGTTGGAAAACTGAACTGATGAGACTTTTCTTCTGTAACTTTTCTTCTGTAGCTTCCCTGTAATTAATTACATTGCAATTTTCACCTTTTACCATCTCTGTGTTCTCTGTGCTTTTGTGTTTGATATTTGAGTATCTATGGGAGCTAAGAAAATATCCATAACAGATAATTCAACATATTTCAGTTACATTGAAATCTTCATATGAATATACATGTATGCATTTAACAGGTGCCATCAAATTCAATGACAGCCTGAGTAAAGATGAATGCTACAGCTTGGTGGCGTCCTTGTCCTCCTGCCAGCTGCCCTTCCAGTGTGCCCATGGCCGTCCCTCCATTGCTCCCTTAGTAGACACCCTCCATTTGGACAAAGATGAAAAGGTACCAGAATGGAAAAGCACATCCGAACTTTGTACCAAATGTACTATTCAAGGCATTTTACAGCACAGCAATCTGGTGGTGACTAAGCATTTTTGTTCCCAGCAGGAATTACAGAAACCCAACCTCCAAAAGCTAAGAAGAATGTATAAGGCGTGGGAACGTTATGGAGATAGATAAGTGGGTGTGTATTTTATTTTGAATGTGTAGTTTACTGTCAACTAATGAAATTGTAACTCATAACTCTTTGATGAAATGGTTCAAATAGTCAAATTCCTTCCCAAAGCCCTGTAGCAGAAACATTTCTTTTTATTTTAACGCAACTGTAAATTCATTGGAAGATTTTGCTATTTATATAAACAATTTTGTCAGAAATTGTTGTTAACATTTAGGTTGGTAATTACACAAAAAGAGGAAATATTGAAATAAAAGGAAGCAAAAACACTGTTCTTAAAATAAATAAAGATATTTCCTGGTGAGCACAACTGATTTAGGAAAAAAACATCAGTTTTTTCAAATAAAACAATGTCTTCATTAAAGTCTCACGCTTTTTCAATCTGACAAAGCGGTTGCAAGAGTAATAGTTATCAAACATGTTTAGATGCTGGTTTCTCTCTGCATCATCTTTCTTGCTGCTGTCACAAAGTTCATCATGCATTGAATTATCAGCAGTAGTTTGGATTAATACTTGTGATATTGGAACAGTTTAAAGTTTTGATTACAGTATTAACATTTTAATTAATTTCAATTAATTGAACCAGTAGGTCTGGGACCCACCCACTGCCTAATGACATATTATGTTATTTGAGAGAAAATAGTTAGGATTTTGCCTCACTTGGATCAACCCAATCATCGCCTGAGACCGGCAAATTTTTTGTAGATGTTATCTTGTAGACATTTTCTAGAGTTGGCCGGCAGGTAGGATGTAATAGCAAACATCGGGTCCAAAAGGACAGCGATCAGCAGGAAAACGCAGAGTCGAGACCTGCTGCTAGAGTGAAAGATGATGCTGCTCCTCTCAAACGTAGCCGCCGCCCCCCTCGTCCTCCCTCCTCTAGTTCCGGGTCATTTCACGTGACCTCTCCGCCTCCACATAGGCTACCTCGCCTCATCGCCACCCCCTCTTCACCTCATCCTCCCCAAGTAAACAATCCCTCATCGTTTCATTATGTCTGCTAGCTGCCCTCGATTCTTCTCTTACAAAAAGTGAGTTTACCCACAGCTCTGTCAGAAATTAAAAATATATGTGCATATATGAAATAGGAAGAGGATTATGCAAACTCAGAAAATATGTAAACTACACTCGACATACTATATTTTTGAAATCGTGCAAAATGCGTCGCGTCGACCTTGCAATTAAATTAGCTTTTACATTAATAAACAAAATGTTAAGTGTCTCTTACTTTTGAATAAATAAATGCACCAGGAAATGGCTACATTATGTGTATTTATAAATATGCTCACGTTTCTCACCCCACATTGCATTAATATGAAGCCGATATATTTGTGAGTGAAAATCGTGGCTTTGGTGCGGGGACGACGTTATTGCCAGTTCAAAGAAATGATTTAACATACTATTCAGGGAGGAAATATAGAAGAGCGAAAGAGAGAGAAAAAATGAAAAGCTTTTTTTTTTTTTTACCCCGACATGTAGGGCTGTGGGGCTGTCAGTCTGACCACCCTCCACCTCCGCGGATGGTACAGTCTTGGTTCATTCATAAAATTCTAGCCGAGCATAAAAGGAGGGGCTTGCATTCAAGTCGTCCAGTTACCAGGTATATACCTGGAGGAAAAAACCGAGCCGGAAGGCCAGAGTCATATTTGTCATTGATCAGGACTTGTTTATTCCCCTCGTGATTTATCATCATAACCTGACGGCCTGACATGGATTCAGTTTCCCCCACCTGCCGGACAGAGTCTCCTGTCGGGACACTCTTCCAGAAGACGCCAGAAGAAGCGAGCTCTCCAGCTTCCTCCTTAGAGAGCAATGCAAAGGTATGAATGGCTTTGTTGATCATACATTCAACACGCAGTCTATGAGGCGCTCCGTTTACAAGCATGTTAAACAATCCCATTTTCATGGGTTCACGGACTAGATGCTTTTTTTAATCTTCGTGGTGGGGGGAGGGGAGGTGGAATTGATTGATAGGACTTTAATTAACTGGATGCGCTTAATTTAAAAAAATATATTTTTTATCAAGTGATGTATAATGGGACCGGGAATAAATAAAGGTGGAAACATGACAAATGAGCACCGTTGTTCGGGTTGTTATGATCCCGACGTCCTGGGTCCAGATGTGAGCGTGTCGATGCAGCGGTTCATTGAGAAAAATAAATCCATCCAGGAGACTCCACAGCATCTCTGCGTCAGTGTTGACGTCAGAAACAATGATAAAGTCAAATATTGATCTGGAGAAGGCTATTTCTGGTTGGGTATATTTCAAGATAATATAACACATCCAGGCTACACTCTGGTTTATACTCTAAACATGATTTGTAAGTTTTATTGATGATTGTCATCACAATAAGATCCACTTGAAACCAGCATGGGAATAGATTATTTAAAAAAAAAAAAAAAAATCTATATTATAATCCTCATTGTCGATTCCCCCCCCCCCCTTTTCCCCCCCAGGAGCTCTGCCGAGACATGAGCGTTGAAGATACTCCATTTGTTCCAACAGTCACTGCAATTTCTTCTACCCCAGATTTCCAGTGGATGGTCCAGCCTACGATTATTACATCTGTCTCCCCGTCTCTGGGTAGCAAGCAAGCCAATGAACCACAAAGCTCTCACCAGGCAACACCCAAAGTGGGCGGGAACAAGGGCAAAAATGCTGTCAGAAAGGGGAAAACAGAGCAGGTAGGTTAGCTCGGATGAAGTCTAACTGCCATTGGACAGAATAGTCAATAGTGTAAATTTACATTTAACAATCTGAATTCCTTGTGTGCAACAGTGCTATTATGCATGCTCCTCTGGTGCCGTATGCTGGCTGTGTGCCTTCCTTACAGTCAATTTATATTCAGGTCACAGCAAGTCTGCAACAATGGTCTATTTTTAGACGCATTGCAGCGAAACATGGTTTTGCCATTCTTCAGAGGGGTGAATTGGCAATGGATGTAGCGGATTAGAGGATGAAATGGCTGGATTCTTCAAGGTATTAACTGAATTATTCCTTTCACATCCTAGCTGTCTCCAGAGGAGGAAGAGAAAAAGAGGATAAGGAGGGAGAGGAATAAAATGGCTGCAGCAAAGTGTCGCAACAGACGGCGGGAACTCACTGATACACTGCAAACTGTAAGTAAACAGTGACGCATGTACTCAGCTGTCATTAGCACACACTGTTTGTTTGTGTTTTCCAGTGTGGATGATTTTGGTTGTCAATCTATCTGAAGGAGACCGATAAACTGGAGGAGGAAAAAGCAGCCCTGGAGACGGAAATAGCCAATCTTCTCAAAGAGAAAGAGCGACTTGAATTTATCCTCGCCACACATAAACCAGGGTGCCAAATGTCAGACGAGTTGGAGTCTATTTTCCAGGAGCCCACGGGGTCCCCAGGGCTACCGCCCAGCCCAGACGAGGACCGACTTCCAGAGGATGGAACACAGGAAGCTCCTTCGCTCCAGGACATGGACATCCCCAGTGATCCGTCAACAGCCATCTCTGGGAACTCCAATATCTTGCTGTGTGCCAGTGCTGAAATCAACATCTGCGATCTTGAGTCCTCTCTGGACATTAAAGAGGATCAGCTGGAAAATATGTTGCCCAGTTTGGAAGAGAAAACCCCCATGGAGACAGCTCGATCCGTGCCTGACATAGATCTGAGCAGTTCTCTTGGGGTCTCGGACTGGGAGACCCTGTACAAGTCTGTTTCCAGCGACCTGGAGCCTCTCAGCACTCCTGTGGTGACCTCCACCCCCACCTGTAGCAGTTACCTGTCTGTGTTCACATTTGCGTGTCCCGAGCTAGACTCTCTCACAGAGGGACTAGACAGTCATAAAGGTGGAGGGAGCATAACAGAATCTGTTGATCTCCTCAACTCTCCAACTCTCCTAGCCTTATAATGTACAGACGGAAGTGATCTGTGTGATCTCTCTGGTTTTTCTGTTTGCAGGTTCCTGACTTTGGAATGACATGAACAACATATGCTTGTAACACTTAAAGGATTACCTTCATGAATTGTCTTATGTGTGTGACTAAGCAAACATATTAACTTTCTCCAGATACATAGCCAACAGAGTGATGTAGCGAAAAGCATGGCTTTTACAGGAGGGACTGAAGTAAGTTTTGATTTTTAATACGCATGCTGAGAAATTCCAAATAATTTTCAGAGCTTCTATATATCTGATCTGTTACTAGATCTAAGATGTAATGTGGAATTTAATGTATCAGTATGGTTTTGTGTTTTGGTGTCAATAGTGTATTGATTGATGTAAATGTTGTATTTACATATTCATCCACGTTAAGTACCTACATACCTCAATGTCATCAACTGTGGTTTGACCTCATTGAAAGTTTTCCATGAAAACATCCAGTGCTATATACTATATATCTTATCAAGATGTACCTTATGATTTATTTTTTTACCTTTCAGATTTTGATTTATTTGTAAAATTAAAAAGTCAAAATGAGCATTGATTGCTTATCTATGCTGCTAAATAACAATAAATCTACATTCAAAGTGGTGTTTGCAATCTGTCTCTAAGAAATCTATTTCTATATCAAGGTCAAAATATTTAAATTATCAGCATGCGTGTTACATTTACATTTTATTCTATTAAATTATAAGGTAATATTCATACAGAGGACCATATAATGTGCAAGGCAGAGTTAAGGTAAAAAATGTGTCTTAAAAATGGAATCACTGTGACCTCAGTATATCATAAATCCTAGTAAAAAAAAAAAAGATGAAGCATTCATTTTTTCATATTGTCTCTTGGCATGTGTATTGGGCTGACTAGATGAGTGATTCTAGTGCAGGCCTCCATCTGAGCCATATGCTGTCGTTGCCATATGCAGCCTCAGTGTTTCTTTATGGGAGGAGCGGTGCGACTTCCCCACTTTTGCCCCCACTATGTACTTTTTTACATCCCTGCTTACGTTTGGCTGGCATAGCCTAATTTCCGCATTCCCAAATCCTCCCAGATTGGGATCACGTTTTAAATCGGTCTGATGCAACGATTTCCACTTTTTAAAATCTACTCTCGACCCTCGGCTGACCAGAAGAAAGGACATTTGTTGCACCTGGGATCAAAGTCAGGTCGGTAAACAAAACTTCATAAGTCGAGAGTACGTTTTACATACTAAACATCTTATTGGCGCGCCACGCATAGGTCCTAACGAGCATAGTTTGTGAAGCAGGCGGCGACAGTCTGTGATGGTTGGGTTATACGGTGCTTTTCAATGCAGTCTCTGAGTTTTACGTGGGGTTTTGTTTGGTGTTCAAAGTAGACCTGACAACTTATTTAGCACGCTACACAAAGATCGTTTTCTTTTGTTTGCATGCACCTCTTACATGGAACCACGGCGTGCACAATTCAGAACAAAATGTTCTCAGTTAGAGCTGTTTATCCTTTACAGTGATGTTGTGCATTGATTCCTAAAATGTGGTTATCTAAAGCGAAATCTGCTGGAAAGGAAAAGCTGTAACGTTTTATCACTGCAGCTCTCAGATGGGAAGACTAGGTTACGTAAGATAAATGCCGCACTGAAGAAAAACTTCCGCTTTCAAGTTGACCAATGGCTTCTGTGTGCACTCGCTGCAACACTATGCAGGCGACTTAAGATGACTACACATATTCCTTAACTAGTGATAATAATTAACCAGAAGCTTCTCATGTAAAGGTTCAACACAAATAACTACAATACAGTCTAATTGACTTCATGGACCTTTAGGGGTATAATTAAAATTACAATTATTAGAGGATGTTAAATAGCTGTTTTAATCATTCACTAGGTCAAATGGTCTTTGATCCATATTTTAGCCTATGGTTTTTATGAAAAGTTTCAGAACTATGTTGTTAAGGTGGCTTTGTCTTTTGCTTTTTCTAGTGTTTTTGAGCATTTCAAACCAAATGTCTAATGCATGTTATATTACTTCAACTATTACTATTACTTTAACATATTACTTCAATTTGACTTTTTTTTAAGACAAATATGCCTAACGTGCCATAAGCATGGCCTGCAGAGTTCCACTTTGACTTGTAGTTTGGGGATGTATGAAAACTGAAAGTAATTTCCCAAGTGCAAATCTCATGTTCTATCTAGTTAGTAGATGCATATTTATTGGCATACATACACTTCTTACTTAAAATTCCCATACATTTGTCTTCACAGATAATAACAGCCTGCTTTCTGTAGGGGTATTTATATCAGATATTGCCTGTTTATTCCTGTTGTGTGGGCTACATGTCTCTGAGTAATTGACCTTAGATAGTAGTTTTTGGCTGCATCATGTGGCTTGGAAATCCGCTGAGTTGTTTTAGTAATTTCCTGTGTATTTGGCTGGTTTGCTCTCACACACCTCTCTCATTGTCTTTGGATATTTTTAAATGTTCACCTTCAGCATTTTCAAATCGGAGATTTTGCCAGTGTACAAAACATAGTGAAAAACGGTTCTGCCCAAAATATGAGTAAACTGTTTCAGCTTAAATTTTTCATGTGGCTTAACCAAACCAAACAAGTTACATTTGGGTTCATAGTTTACAACATTATGCTTAATTTTAGCAGCCACGTGTTACTCCCCTGACATTGTCTCCATAAGGAGGAAACCACGGTTAACAGATATTTCTAGGGAATGGCTCCTTGAAATAAAAGCCCACGTTAAATTCTTCTTCAATATTCATTCCAGAAAATAAGTTAATAAGAGCAGCCTCAGCATACGGCTCATATAACAGACCAAACATGTATCACAGTAAGGCCAGTCTGACTGCTAGAAAGGAGCAGTGCACCTCAGGCAAATGCTTTCTTGAAGCTCTGTAACAGACGGTGGGTCAAATAAAGCACTTACATGTGTATTTGCTGTTAATTTGTTATTGAGAAAGGGTTTTTTTCTAACCTCATACCATAAAGTATGTACTATAATAAGCAGAGCAGACAGAGTTTTATGTGTTTTTCATTGATCTTGTTTGTTGCCGTCTAAGTATGTCTTCCTTTTCTCCTCTTTTCTTCTCCTCTTTAGCTGTGGTCACGGCCGAGTCTGACGCGATGCCAGGACAAATCCCAGATCCCTCTGTGACAGCAGGCTCCCTGCCCAGCCTGGGCCCACTGGCTGGGATCTCAGCCACCACACTGACTGACAAGCTCAAATTTGGGGACTTCCGGGAGTTTGGTACAATGTTGTCACCTCTGCACTTCCTGGACAGTCTGGGGAAGAGGCCCTTAGTGATCAAAGCAGAGGTATAGGAAACATCGAGAAGCTGAGAATTAGATCACGAACATCATAAACCGTACATTTTGGAGTTTTTACTCTTTGCATGCTTGTTTCTAATCTGACGTTTGGACATTAATAGGATTTAGCCACAGCTATAAAGAGATGCAACAAACCAAATACAGTATTTCAAATGTATCATACAGATTCTAGTTTAACTATGTGTAAAATGTGCCTTATATATCATAAACAGGTTTGCATGAAGTGAAAGCACCATGGCACTTACAGTGTTGTGTCATATCTTAATCAACAGGTCCACCTAGTGGACATAGTTGGACACGATACTTTGTATCACTTCAAGAATAAAAATTCTCTCATACCAAGAGTCTACTTTATTAAACGTGCATGCTGTGACTGAGACAGATCAACAGGCATGCAAAGTAAGTAGAACATAAAAAAACATTGTTAGTTCTTTATTTATCATTTCTTTGGTTATTGATAATGGTATTAAAGAAGGCATGGTCAAAGCATACTTCTATTATAGTCAAATGAAGATGTAATATAAAGAATGCAAGATAATATTCTTTTACTCATTTCATCATCATTTTGTACTAAAACATGAAGAGTCTCCCAATGTGCAGCAGGTCCATCACAACTTAGCCTCAAACCTTTTTACCTGCACTGCTGTTTAGAGAGATGAAGAGGACGACAGGAGGAAACGAAGGCGAGAGAAAAACAAAGTGGCTGCAGCTCGATGTCGAAACAAAAAGAAAGAGAGAACAGATTATCTACAAAAGGTGAGACACACCGACTCAATCACTTTGCTTTATTTTCAAACGCTCACATATTTATCTTATTGCCAAAACAACATTGTATCTGTCTTTGCCTCCTTTTCTCTCCACCGTCTGACAGGAATCAGATAGACTAGAGATGTTAAACTCTGACCTTAAAGCCCAGATTGAAGAGCTGAAGCTGGAACGACAGCAACTGATCCTCATGCTTAACCGACACCGCCCCACCTGTATTGTCAGGACGGACAGCATCAAAACCCCGGAGAGCGAGGCCAACCCCTTGCTGCAGCAACTGGAGGCCAAGTGAAGGTGTGACCACTTTCTACAGTTTACAGTTGAGAAGAAACAGCCAACTAGCAGCACTTAGCATTGGGCCTCAGCCACAGATGAGATCCAGCCGAGTCCTCCCACCTTATCTCACAGACGCCATAAACTGTGGATGTGATTACATCGGACACTGTTTTGGCGGTTAAATCAAACTTCTTCTTGTTTGTCTTTCTTTCCCATTTATTTGTAGTTGTGGTCATCAGACTCCAGCCACTATCAGTATGAAGTTAAACAAAAAACACAACCCATCTATTGACACATTACTTTACATAAAGTTTGTTGTTTTATATTGGACTTGTACTATATTCCTCCTTAGCTTTAGCCATCGCTTCATTTCCAGCAGCTAAAATTGGATTTTTCCACTATCAAAAACATCAGTTTAATAATGTTTAACAGTCATTATTTTGGTGATTTACAAGTGAACTTTTGCTGATTACTTCTGATCTTATTAGACACATTTAGTTGGATTTGCTTACGCAATAAAAAAAGTCAATTCTTTATTTTTCTTAAGCAAGTACATGTCACTTGCAGACAGTCAGAAGCCTTTTTACTATAATAACCTTCATGAGTCATGATAATTTTAGTTTTTCATACATTTGGTGGCAGAGCGGTTGGTCTTCTTTCTTATTCCTATGTTTTGGCGCAGGCGTCATGTATGCACATGCATATACATTGTACTTTATTTTCTGTTACCATATTGTTACTACCAATGTTTTTTTTGTACTTTTGAATATTATGTTATATAAGAATATAAGCTATCACAAAATTTAATTTGTATTTCCTTAAGAAATAAATGTTTAGTTTGTTTTCTTACTGGAATTTTGTATCATATTCGTATTATATTTTGGGTCAAATTTTGAGGACCAAACCTTCTGGTAAATGGTGCCATCTGGTGGCCAGTAGCAGTACATCCTGATCAACCCTGTATATCTTGTATTGGTTTCCACACGTGTTATAGTTTTATGCAGGAAATTCAAAACTATTTAAACTTGATTTACTATTCAAACCTATTGTACCTCTCCAGCATCCCTCTGGCTAATTGTTATGTGTGATGTTTCAGGGATCCTGAGCTATCCTGCAGAGGGACAGCTTTGTTTTAGCTGTGGGTAATTTCACACATATTATAACAGTGGAAAAGATGAAGTAAAATAATATATTTCATGATTAAACTTATTCCCTTCACTTCAAGTGTAATTCAGCATTAAGACATCAAACTACTCATGCCTTTCCTTCTGTATTTAAAACAAAAAATGAAATGGGGATCAATAGTGTAATATAATCACATGAGTTTAGATTTAACATTTAATCCACATTTCATCTATTGTGAAAAGTATGTAAGATCAGCATGTACTAATTTACAGCAAACACAGGTAGTAACAAGGCACTTATTGTTCTTACACGGTGGGATTTAACTTTTAACAAGGCAGATTAACAAAGTAATGACTGAGGCAAGAGCACCAAACTCCTGCTAGAGAAATAATAGCAACCTTATAATATATTATTATTGAATAAAATATTGTTAATGTGGCACACTGATAATCTGCAATGTTGCATTGGGAGATTAAGTTGAAAAATAAGGACAAGCTAAGACACCAGTGTATATATTCTCTGTGTTGTTAACTGTCTGGTAGGTGTGTCTCATTACAGTCACTGTCACGTCTTATCTCAGCAGCTGGGTGGAGTAAAAGTCGGGTCAGATCATACTAGTGTGTGTGATTAATAGGATTTCTCAGACAGCTCAAGTTTTGAATGAACTTGTGGAGAGCAGGCCAGTCCGTTGGAATGAATGTCTGAAGTCGTCTCAGTTCTTCTGGTCCTACAACTGAAAGGTATTAGTAGTGTGGACTGCCACATGGACTAATTATTGAATCTTTTTTTATTGTTACTTCTATAATTTCATTTTTAATTCACATTTTAAGTCCGTTACTGCGCTGGGGGAATACGTTTTTATTGAAGCAGAAGATGGGAGAAGATACTCGGGCATCGCAGGACAGAAACGCGCAGAGTTCATTGGACAACGGGCCACATTTGGGAGCTGGGGGTCCAGATGCCGCGGCGCAAATTGAATGCTGCAGCATCCCAAACGGTGACAGCGGCTCTGCCGCCAATACGCGTTTGTACAAGAAGCGCTGGATGATCGTGTTCCTGTTCAGCGCATATTCCCTGAGCAACGCGTACCAATGGATTCAGTACGGGATCATAAACAATGTAATGATGAAATTCTACAACGTGGAAGCCTTCTCTATAGACTGGCTGTCCATGATCTTCATGCTCACCTACATCCCATTCATCTTCCCGGTCACCTGGCTCCTGGATAAGAAAGGGCTGCGGGTCACAGCGCTGCTGGCCAACGCGCTCAACTGCGCCGGGACATGGATCAAGGTGGCCAGTGCCAATCCCAACTTGTTCGGGGTGACCATGCTCGGACAGCTCGCAAGTTCCCTTGCCCAGGTGTTCATCCTCGGGATGCCCTCCCGCCTGGCGTCGGTCTGGTTCGGCGCGGATGAGGTTTCCACCGCCTGCTCCATCGGAGTTTTTGGGAATCAGGCAAGTTGATCTCTTAGACACAATGGTCACTGTGATAGACCTCTATATTATGTTTGATTTGATTTTGTCCCGAACTCCCCCTGAAAAATGTTTGAATTGTATGAGTAGTCTGAATCATATCGTGTGTGTACGTGCGTGCTTGCGCTCTGACATGTGACAGCTTATCGACCTTGAAAAAGCTTATCCGGGTTCCTTGTTTCTAGTTTGTTGGACCATATCGATGATTGAAGCATTGTATGTATTCATGTTCAACTCCAATCAAATACTTAATCAGAGGGGCAGATGAATCATGGGGTACAATAGAAGAAAAACTAAGTTCGGCTACACATATTTTTACTAAATCCCCCCCCAATTTCTTCTGTTATTTGTGAAATACTTTCTTCTCTTTGGGGCTGAAAACTTTATTTTATATGAAATATCTGAGAAATTTAGATGGAAAATCTGTCTTTAGTGGAACTGCACAGTTTTACCTGTAAAGACATATGCAATAGGTAAAGCTCAATTAAAAAAAACAACAACAACAACCATACACTTCCAAAACAGAAACACTTAGAATGATCAAATTCATTATAAAATGAATGAGGAACACTATAGTAAGCCAGTATCTACAATTTTTTACATCATTAATCCATTCATTATTTGGTCTATTGAATGTCAGCAAATAAAAAAGTCTGTTTTTGAAATTACTTTTGGCTCATTGATTATAAAAATAGTGGTGGATGAATGATCTGTCAATTAAATAATCAATGAATCAACTAATTGTTGCAACTCTATTTCTCATGAAAACATTGTCACACTCAGTTGTGGCATGATTGAATCCTTTTCTGGAAAAAGTTAAAGAACATTGAATAATCCAAAGTACTCCTCTGGAAAACGATTGATCATGACTAATTGTGTATGTCCCACAGTAATAATCTTACATTTAATATTCTAAAGAGTCTTAAATGAATTATTTCTAGTTTTGTGTGTGACTTTATTTGTGACTTGGATGTTTACATGGGTAAACACTGGAAGAAAATAATGATTTTTATCATTTGTTCTTTGTTCTCTCTGTGGACATTTGAATCACATTTACATAAGTTTGTAAGAGTAAAAACAGTGACAACAAGCTCTAGTTTCCACTATGGTTGATTACTATAAACTCACATTTTAGCATCCTATAGCATCAAACTTGTCAGTACCTCATCATGGCAGAGCATTCATAATCCAATGTTTTTGAGTACAGAAGCACTCTGCATTGATTACAAAGTCAACATAACAAAATGTGTTAGTGCTAAATGATTACGTTTGAAATAATCAGAGTTCAGATCTGCAATTGTGATGCAATAAAAAGTGATTGGGCTTTAGTAAATCCAATTTATGAACCAATGAAAAATAAAATTTCATGTGACTAAAGTGAGGTGTTAAAGACGGGAATCAGTCAGGTATGTAACAGTTGGCTGGGATCAGCTGCTCATTATATTTCAACTGCTTCACATATCCAACTCTGCTAAATCAGAAGGACTAATAAGCAGTAATCGCCACTTTAGGCACATCTGGTGAGGTTTTTATGATCATGTGGGAAAAACCTGCTGGGTGGTAGAGACGAGTCAGGTAAACTGCCATGGTTTAGAGAGAGTGGACACTGAAGGAGAAATGTTTTCTCTTCCCTCCAGTTGTTAAGGGCTACAGAAGCCTGGATGAAAGGGGTTTCAGTAAGAGCAACATGAGTTCTCAGGATGAATTCCCTCATGAGTGGATGCATGGCCTTGGAGAGGCCAGAGCCAATAGTTGGTCTCCAACAAGAAAAAAAAGACAACCAGTTTGGGAGAATACAGCCAGCTGCAACTGGGAGACAGCAGTGACATCTTGGAGTCTTCAGCCCTGGATGCTGCGCAGCTCTTCCCACTGATGGAGACCAAGTTGTACAAGCGGCGATGGGTCATGCTGTTCACCTTTACTGCTTGAGCAACATCTTCATGTGGCTGCAGTATGGCATCAGCAGCAACATCTTCATGCGCTTTTACAACATTGACAACCTCCTCATTGACTGACTTTCCATGATCTACATCCTCACCTACATCACCCTCATTCTGCCTTTAACGTGGCTGCTCGACAACGGGGGCCTTAGGCACGTTGTAGTGGTGGGGCGCTTTTAACTGCATTGGGACCTGGATAAAGATGAGCACTGCC
Source organism: Etheostoma perlongum (assembly GCA_026937815.1). Taxonomy (NCBI): domain Eukaryota; kingdom Metazoa; phylum Chordata; class Actinopteri; order Perciformes; family Percidae; genus Etheostoma; species Etheostoma perlongum. The sequence goes on along the minus strand of CM049390.1, from coordinate 11,527,795 downwards.
AACCCCGACACATTTTCAATGACGTTCTTTGGCCAGTTTGTGTGTTTGGTGGCCACTGTTTATATCCTTGGCATCCCTTCCAGACTCACGTCCCTGTGGTTTGGGCAGCAGGATGTCTCCACTGCCTGTTCCATTGGCGTTCTGGGAAGGTGTGTCTTTGTTTGCCTTTCGGCTTAAAATGTCTTTTGGTGTGCTATCTTCTCATATTGGTGTAGATAGAGTATGAGTGTTAGTTGCCAAGAAAGAAAGGGGTGAGGGGGGGATGGAGATCTATCATCTTTAGCAATCTGAACGGCCATGTATCAGAACACAGGCCGGTTATGTTATGCTATGTCAGCATCTTTGTCTGTGATCACTCTCTGGTGGCTGCTTCAGCTTCTGTGGGATCTGAGAGAAGCGATGCATGTTAACTTGCAGAAACAAGCACTTAATATGTTGACAATGTAAGCTTTAGTATGCTTAAAATTACCTCAGGATTTTTTGACAGCCGACGGCATGGCATGTGGTATATGAGGAATAGTTGAGGAATAAATAAGCAATAATCCATGACAGGCCGTGGTTTACAGGGATTTTAGAACAGCTAAGGGGCATCTTTAGATACAACGCAGATGTGGTCACAGTTGTGTGTTTTATAGTATTTTACAACGACTTAGATAGCGTCTCGGCAATCATAATCAAAGACTGTAACTCTCTGTTTTATAAAGTGGATTTTATTATGTCAGCTGAGAAAGTATTAGCTCACAGTTTACTTTTAGGTTAGAGAGCCTAGTATTACCATTTTGTGAAATATGTATTCTTAGATTTTGTGTTCAGAAGACTGTAAATTGTATGCAAACAAGTTGATTTTGAACAGAAAATTGCTGGAAAAATGTGGTGGCAGTTAGCAAATTTGACATGTTAGCAAATCAAATTCATATAAGAAGTCTGTACACACTGTAAGCAGCAATGCACTAATGCAACAGGGGAGGTATGTGGTAAAGACTTGCCCCTAACTGAGAGGAAGCAGAAATGCCAGAATGTAGCTCCACATGTGTGTGCACGTCTTTTGTTCTTTCTAGGCAGGGGAAATTGCGGGGATGGCAGTCGACTTTTACCTCCTGCTTCTGAACAAGTTCCCAGGCATGGTGTAACTAACTGTATAATGAGATTACACTGAGAATGCTGTGTCCATGGCAATAATGAGGGTTGCTGGGGAGGGTGTGTGTGGTCGTTTATCCTATCCTCTCACACTAAAAATACCAGAAAATGTATTAAACTTGTTACGTCGTCTGAAGCTTGAAGTAAAGGAAAACCTAAACATGTCATGGTTGATGTCTCTCTCACCTTAAAAGACCAAAACAATATTAAGAGAGATGATACAAGTATAATGAAATTTTGATGCATTTTTGAGTCATTTCTCACTAGTCATTTAAACTATTCTTTCTGTACACACCAATACAAACAGTGAATGGAAACTGCACAGACATCTTAAGTATTGGGCTATATGTGGATGCCTTGTGATCGCACCACAATTTTTAACCCAATACCTAAACATAGATCATCAAAAGACGTCTGACCCCTCTGTGTTCTCTCTCACTTGCATTAACAAACACTGCATACCGGCGATTGTCACACATGTTCTTGTTTTTTGCTTAAGTTCCACTCTCTGCAACTGAAGATAAAAGAACACATTGTGGTTGATGTTTACTTGCTCACCAGGAGTTTATTCCTTTAGATCCGGTCCCTAAACTTGATACTTCCAAGTTTTCCAGCTGAAGTAGTTCATATATCCCCTTGGACCTTCAGAAATAGTTCACATTAAGAAAAAGTAGGTAGGATTTCCATAAAGGCCTTTGAAGAACAAACAGATTAACAGTTTGTGTGCCAAAAGTAACTTCATAAGTGATCATTAATTTGCACCAATTGAGAATAAGCTTGGTTTGCTTTTTTGTTATCAAGTTATCAAGACTTGCTCTACTTCTCCAAAATGCACAAAAATGAGAGATACAATGTTTTTTTTTGTTTAGATATGTGACAGCGATTAAACATAGATGACTCTCCAGTTACTGTATTGTAGGGGTCTCTAGCTAAATTACCTGAAATTAAATTAATGATCAATATGGGTTCCCTGATAGCTTAGCTGGTAGAGCGTGTGCCCATATATAGAGGTTTACTCCTTGACGCGGCGGGCCCGAGTTTGACTCCGACCTGCAGCTCTTTGCTCCATGTCATTCCCCCCTCTATCCCCTTTCACTTCTTCAGCTGTCCTGTCATTAAAGGCCTAAAATGCCCCACAAAATAATCTTAAAAAATAATGATTAATATGATGTACTGTAGAGGGTAACAGGTGCTATCCATAGCTTAAATAATGGTGGCTATAACATTCTCAGAGGACTAAAGGAGCGGATGTATTTCTGTGCTTGCATGCTTCAAACACTGTTCACAGGTTTCTTCCCCGAGAACATGGCTTATCCCTTTTTGCACATTTCCATCTCTCGCCTAGAGTGGAGGGACTTTGGCTGGTGTTCCCTCTGGAATGTTCTTGAGGCTGTAGGAAGATGAGGAAGTGGGCAATATTCATGTGGTATTCAGATTTGGAAAGTTTCGAACCCCCCCCAACTGTCCCAGATCCACTAGAACTTTGGCTGAGCCTGAGGGTGGGTTGGGAGGAGGAGCGTTAGGATATAAAAAGTCAAACAGACATTGTATCTTTATGTCATGTACATGTCCCCTAAAATATGATCCCTTGCATTACCTGTACTTCTTAAAGCAATAGTTTTACATTTTGGGAAATTTGTTTATTTGCTTTCTGGCAGAAAGTTAGATGAGATGATCAATACCACTCCCTAAAATGTAAAACTAGTGCTTTAAAACCACCCACCGTTAACATATTTTGAATTGAATTTTGCAATCACTACATATGAAATAATTAATGATGTGTACTACTAACTATAGCTGTGTGTGTAGCTGTCAGCTAGAGTTATTTTTTTAATTTTGTGCCTCTTACCTACAGATGGGTATCGCCATTGGGTTCCTGCTCCCACCCATCCTTGTGCCTAATGTGGATGATATCAATGAGCTGGCAAGCTACATCAGAATCATGTTCTACATCAGCGCAGGAGTTGCCACCCTCATCTTTATCCTTGTGGTCATTGGTAAGATGACTATTCACATCCGCAGGCTCAAAGAGCTGTCAGGGCTTCTTGCCCACTCATGCAAGTCCCTTTCAAGTTCATATAACTCCCACAGTTATGTTGTGAAAAATACATAATGCAAAGTAATCTTGACAGTTTATGCTTTAGGGACTGTGACAAAGTCTTACCTCACCTCCTTTGTCCCACAGTAATGCCAATGACATTTTTTAGTTGGCAGTGTAATGGTATTTTTAGACGAGAACACAGGTGATTCTCTAGTAGGGTTTTGCAACTCTAGGGTTTATTGTTTACACACAATTTTTTATGGTATAACTTACTTGTTTGTTGGGCTCCTAAGGCAGCACTGCTGGACTGCTGAGTCTTCCTGAGATGTGCTTTCTACCAAGAAACAGCATCGTGGTCCACTGAATGAGCAGCAGCAGTAATTGCTGTAATTGTTCACCTTTTGATGAGATGTGTTCAGACACGATGGGAAATACAAGCAGAACTCAGAATGTTGTGACAGTGTTTTATAAAATGATCTTCCTCGTTAGCTCTGTTAGTTCCTCCTTTCACGTCCTCAAAGGACTAAAACTCATTGACAGTCAAAGAAACATAGTAAAGCTTCACCATGGGTTGCACTTCTTTCTTTGGATATCACCAAACTGGTATGATAACTTGCAGCGCCCAAACAAGTGAACAAACCAAAAGGGTGAGGGAAATGTTAATACTATTTTTTCAGGCTTTTGCTTGGCCAACATCTTTAGATTATTCTCTGCGTAATTGGCCAACATGGCTTTAGGGTTAGAGTTATGTCGCCTTAATTTTGTGTTTTACCATTTCCATTTGAACTGTTTTTTTTAAACAGTGCTTCTGTGGAAGGGATATTTTTTTCTGAACAGAATAATTCAAAAATACCTGTGTGCATGTGGAGTAGGCCTAAGGCAACAAAAATAAAAAAACATGTTTGGAAGGACTATGGGTATACATTTAAGTTTTATTTTGTAGCCTACATTATTATTACTTTATTAGCTGCAAGTTTCTGTGTGGCCACTCTAATGTGATGCTGAGCTTATGTATCAAGGGTGTGGTAATAACATTGATTATATCAGATCAGATATAAAAGCCAATGCAGGGACAGGCATTACAAATTAGTATGTAATATGTGATATGCTATTCTGTGTATCTGTTCCTGCTAAAATAACAAAAGGTATGGTGATAATGATGAATGTTTGTTCATGTTATTTTGCTTCCACTGTCATTCCTCCGCCTGTCAGTATCTCCTCCAGCGTCACACTGGGCTTTTACCCCCATCAGTGTCTGTACTGGCCGATAAGAGAACAGACAATGCATTAGCACAACAACCTTAATGAAAGAACACAGAAGTATCCTCACGAAATATTATGTTTGTCTAACAGTGTTTCAGGAGAGACCCGAGATCCCTCCCACCCAGGCCCAGGCTCATGCCAGGAACATCCCCCCCGGCGAGTACTCGTACACAGCTTCTGTCTTGAGGCTGCTGCGCAACAAGCCCTTTATGCTCCTGGTGGTCACCTACGGTAGGTACCCCTCCTATTTATTCAGTTTATTAAACAATAATAATGTCAATTGCAAAAAATGGCAAAAACAATGCCCATAACAAATTCTGAAAGTCCAAGATTACATCTTTAGGTTGTTTTTTTTTTGTCTGACCAACAATCCAAAACCCAGAGACATTTAAGTCACACAGAAAAAAACAGGAAAACCTCACATGTGATTTTATTGATTATAATTAGTGATTAACCAAATATCAGAATTTTTGTAAGCTGTTTAACTTACATAATACTGTAGGTTCATTGGAAGGTTCCATAAAATGATATCATAAAGATAGCAGAAGGAAAAAGTCCAGATCTGTGTCTTCATATGTTTGTCTATCATGATGATTACATAACTGCGACATGCAGGTCATGCCACACTCCAACATTATTACTTTTATCACATATCCAGGGAAAGATGTTGTTGCAATATTGAGGGGAAAGGTAACAAAGATTCGAAAGCCCCAAAATAGACATCTGCAGTTGATTCACATTCTTCAATCAGCTAGTGTGGAGATATGAAGATGTGTCATCATAACACATGGACTTCCAGTGCAAAGTTTAGTATTGATTTAAAGGTCTTTTGATGTCACTTTTTTGCTCAAAGGTCACTATTTAATGAAGACAACGTCAATGATTAACAGTGTGAAGCATATTGAAATGTATTACTCTGTAAATGTGTACCCTTTACATGCCCAGACAATGGGATTTTAAGGTCATTTTGTGTCTTTGTGCTCCAGTATAAATAAACTTAAATGCTATTAGCCAAGTAGTGAAAGAGTCTGAAGGCTATAATGTGCGTGATGTGTGAAGTTGTCAGCAGCGTTTTTAGGGGGCAGCATTAGGTCACATCTGCACCGTCTGCTTTTCCCTACAGGTCTTCTCAAAATAGACAGACACTGATTTCTGTTTGTTGTCTGCAGGGCTGAACGTCGGCTGCTTCTATGCTATTTCCACACTGTTGAATCAGATGATCATCGAGCAATATCCTGTAAGTCTCAGTGTGTCTGCTCTAAAATATGCTTCTGCCTTGTATACTTTATTTCAAACCAGATTAGCTTTTATTTTGCTCTTTGCTTTCTGTCTCTTCCTTCCTAACCTCCTCAGCCATTCGTTCCTGCCATATACTCAGTGTCAATAGGCCCAGCATGTATTTGTGTGTGTGTTTTTTTTCTGACACCGATAACTAAAAAGCTGCCAAGGAGATGACCCTGACACAGATAACTGGGGTCTGGGAGTCTGATTGTTATGGTTCAGAGCTTCCAGGACAATATAACTACAGAGTGCACAAGGTCACAGATGCCTTACTTGGTCTGTAAAACCAGAAATGTCAATGTTTTACTCTCAGGGTGAAGAAGTGAATGCTGGGAGAATTGGTCTGACTATTGTTGTTGCTGGCATGGCGGGGTCCATCATATGTGGCATTTGGCTGGACAAGACCAAAACATACAAGTAAGATATTTCTACAAAACACAGTTTTACTATTGATACTTTGAAAGGCAAACATTAAAAAAAAACATACTTTGACCTTTTGATCTTGTGGGGAACATTGATACTTTTCATGACAATCCATCCAATAGCTGAAAATCACAAATATAGCTATAGAAAAAAGTCAGGGGATCATCAAAGCAGTTAGGATTCATACTCTGATGGCTTATGAAAGTCTGTACATAATTTCATGGCAATCCATCCGATGGTTGTTGAAATTGATATTTCAGTCTAGAACAAAGAACAAAGACCGTCAGACCGACAGAGCCTGTAGCGTGTCAACAAATGTCATGTTGTAGCTTCATGTTTCAAGTGAAAACTCACCGTCACCTCTGAAAGGAACAACAGTCAGTCTCTGCTTTAAAACATGGGCTCCTTGCATGGATGTCTATTAAGGTATCCATTCACGGGGAGACATCCAAGTGCATTCATGAATGACAATCCACTGGACTGAGTTTTATATCTGATGTCCCTCTCTGCTTATCTGAACTGACAGGCTATACTTAGTTGCTCCTCCCATGTCACATCTCAAGCCACCGCTTTAAACATGTGGGAAATATTAATAATTAAATCTTAAAAGTGAAGATTTCCAATTGGTATCTGATTTTTTTAAGGTATCTGATTCATTTTTGTCTTGATCAAGAATATCAGTACTATTGTTTCATAAAGTAACCACTTATTTCCAGTAGTTTTCCGAGTGTTAGATGTTTGGCACACTGCCTTTAGCGATCTGGCATGCAAACTATTATGATTCAGCCCTCAGATTCCTTACATGCCATAAGGATGGTTAGCTGTCAAAGCCGTCAGATTCGGATTTACGTTGTTGACCCTCTCACGCCTATTGTCCCATGTGGGACAGAGTCAAAGGACTATGTTGTATTAACAAAAAATGTTTTTCAGCAATAATTTACGCGTGGTTGTACGAGAGACAGCTTCACCAGAGAAAGCCTGTTTGTGCAGATGGCCTGGGTTGTGACGAGGGGTATTCAGTGACTAAGCAATATTGTTTATGCTTGCTTATTTTGCTATTGTTCATTTTCAAGTGAGGAAATTGAGTAAGACATTCTTCTAGAAAAAGATGCCTGCTCTGACACAAACTATACATTACTTTTTAATATAGGCCTAACAGAGAACATTTTTGATAGTTCTTATCTCTTGTAGTGGTAGAAACTAAAGAGGTTTTAGACATACAGTAAGTCCTAGTTATAGGTGTATGCATTATACACTTTTAATGCATGCAACAATGATGCATGTTTAAAGTGGAGGAGAAGAGCTACTGGCTTATTAGATGATCCCATTGCTCCCAGATTAACCCTGATGGCTGTATTGATGAGTTTTGTTTCTTGTAATTAATTTCTTAAAGACTAAATTAAAAAAAGTATAAACAACAAGTGTTTTTTTAAATGAAACATTGGCTCTACATTAAATAACGGCAGGTGTTGACAAATCTATGGAAACAGACATTTCTCTGACATTTACACAACAAAACCAAAACTAAAGTTGGGTGTTGCCTTTGTTTTTTTGTTAAATGGTCCCATGGGAAAAATTTCTGCCTTCATGTCAGATTTTTTTTAAACATTAACCTTCCCTTTCTTTTGCCCTTGACATTTGACATTTACACAACAAAACCAAAACTAAAGTTGGGTGTTGCCTTTGCTTGTTAATGGTCCCATGGCATGAAAATTTCTCTTCATGAGTTTTTTTTTTAAACATTAATATGCGTTCCCCCAGCCTGCCTATGTTCCCCCAGTGGCTAGAAATGGTGATAGATGTAAACCGAGCCCTGGGAATCCTGTTCTGCCTTTGAGAAAATGAAAGCTCAGATGGGCCGATCTGGAATCTTGCCCCTTATGAGGTCATAAGGGACAAGGTCACCTTCCCTTTCTTTGCTTGGCCCACCCATGAGAGAGAGACATCATGGCTTTCAAACGAGTAAAGTGCAGTTGGCCAAGGCCACACCCCCAGCCTCCACCTTGCCCCCCCTCCCCCCCTGCTCCTCATTGTGGGACTGGCTCTAGTTGCTGTAATTCTGCACCAAGGCTGCATTTTGGGAAAGAGACTTCAGATATGGTATTGTGGTATTAAGGTCTATATAAAAGCATTCAAAGAGCACCATGTCATGGGACCTTTAAGCTTTTTTAAGTATAGAATTGTTGTAGCAAACAGGAGCCTTGTCACAAGATTCATTAATGTAAAAGTCAAATCAGATTACAGGATTTTCCTCAAATGGAGGGTTCTGTATGTGAATGTACAGTATTTGCTAGTTTATTGTATCGCCATCGCACATTTTTTAAACTGTATGATTAATATTCCTCTCCTGTTTCCTCAGACAAACCACCTTGGCCGTATATCTCCTCTCTCTGATTGGGATGCTGGTTTACACCTTCACCCTCAACCTGGGTCACCTGTGGGTGGTGTTTGTCACAGCTGGAGTTTTAGGGTAGGTAACCATTACAGAGTAAAGGCTGCAGAGGTCATAAACATCACAGCCAAGGTTTGAAATTAAATGAGTAAAAATTAACTATGGTCAGGTATTTATCTACGAGGAATACTAAACAGGGTTCCTGCAGTTGTTACAGCAGCACAAAGAAAGCAAGAGTGCAGATATATAGATAAATAAATAACAAGAGGTATATTAATTAAAACAAATTAAATAAGAATGAAATAATGTTTTTTTTTAAATGAACAAGAACATGTGAAGACAACAACTGCAAGGCAAAGTGACAGTGGTATGATTAAAGTGACAGTAGTAGGAGTCATCTGAGATTTGTTATGCCAACTCATCGTATACAACATCTCTCTGAACTCTTTATGTTATCTTCAAGACTTAGGATCCTGATAAAAAAGCTACAATATAATTACTTAGAAATTTACAAAGATGATCACAGGTAAAATGTTTCAATTTGAACAATGCCTCATTGCAAAACATGCCAATTTTATATCAAGAAGTCATTCATTTTGACAAAGATTTAAGTCTTAAGAAATGGTGGCTAAGAGAAGGTTTACTGTCATGATGACACAGTCTTTAGACTAATTTTAAGCCCCAGGTTATTGTGAACCTTGTCTGTCACATTTGATGTCCACAGGTCTTAACAGCTCTTACAGTTTTGCTAATAATGCGTTAAAACATTTTCTTTGGTATTTTTTACATTGCTGGCACGAGAGCTGCTTTGTCAAAGCAATATTTATGCACCTCTGATCCTCCAGTCCACGAGCTTTGTCCTGACAATTATTACTATTTAGAGTAAGCTGATTACAGTTTTTTTCCAACTGCTACACACAAAATCTTTTCATGTCACACGATTTTTGAAACCTCTCACTCCAAATTCATGAGGTATTTCTCAGTTTTCATTTGCATAAAACATTTTATTTTAAAACACTACACACAATTTTCTACCTACTGTAAGACACAAAAATCTACCAGGAAGTAACTTGCTTTCCTTTTTAAAAAACACAAATCAAAAAGCTACACTTATTTACCAGGGGAACACACACTTCTCACACTTCTCAACATATTACGCTTAACTGAACACTAACCAATCACTGCTTTAGTATAGGCCTATACAGGTAGGTCAAAGGTCAGATTACCTGATTTGAACTATGGATGCCAACAATAGGCAGAGAGCAAGGGTAGGAAGAGGAGGGAAGAAGAGAAGATAGATAGATTTACTGAAATCCTGGTGTTGCAGCAGCAAAATAGACACACAGCACACAGAATATACATGAAATAACAGGATACAATATAAGAACAAATATACATATATACAATATACAAGTTGGAGATATAAATAAATAAATAAAAATAAATAAATAAAAATAGAAGAAAAAAGAAAGAAAGAAGGAGAGCCATCCCTGATGAGATCAGGGCCCCCCTTATTCATCATGTGATCAACCATGGATTAACCATGAGAAAAGCCCATCTTGAGTAGACTTACAATGGTGTCCATACTTCAAACAGGTATGCAACTATCTAACGACAATTTCAGCATTATAAATCAATCAGACTTTGTTTTGCATACAATCCCCCAACACACACACACACACACACACACACACACACATTCTGAAATGTAAAAATGATAGCTTTGGTTTACATATCTTTGTAGTTTTGTTTTCTTGTTTCATGCTACTGTATACAACACTGTGCCACTCTTACAAACGTGTTTTGCCAAATAATTATTTTCTGTTTTACTGTAACATTACATTGTTGTTTAAAGTGCACTTTTCAACCACTCAGCAGATTACTTTCACACTAGAACAATGTAAATGTAGATAAAAGTCTATGAAAGACAAAAGAGCTTTACATTTAGAACAACATTGTGTACATGGTATACAGTATCTAAAAATGTACTATTATAAACTTTTTTTTGCAATTTGATGCAAATGCTTCATTTTTGAGATGTGTTTACTGCATTTGAATGCAGTGTTTCATTTTGAAGGAGATGTGAGGCATTTTGTATTTTGTGTGTGTAGTTTTGGGAATTATGTGTAGAGTTTTGCAAAAAGGAGACATAGTTTTGAAAACATGTGTAAGCAGCTGGAAAAAACTGTAAGCCCATAACTGGTTTCCATAGTGATTCCTTTGTTGGCTTTCATTACTGAAACCCAGACATGATGTATTGTACACCCATATACACTTGCCCTACTTTTACATTTTCGGTTGGGATGAAAACTACTGCAGATCACACACTTTTCTTTAAGCCTTTATTTGACCGTGCGTGTGTGTGTGTGTGTGTGTGTGTGTGTGTGTGTCTCTCTGTCTGCCTGCAGCTTCTTCATGACAGGATATCTACCTCTGGGCTTTGAGTTTGCAGTAGAGCTTACCTATCCAGAATCAGAGGGAACCTCATCTGGACTGCTTAACTGTTCAGCTCAGGTCAGTAATGTTAGCATGAGCAACATCAAAAAACAGAATACAAAAGTTGTTGATTTGGGGATGTACAATTTTTTAAATCTCCTTTCAGATCTTTGGAATCATTTTCACCATCTCCCAAGGGAAGATTATTGATAGATGGGGCACTTTAGCAGGAAACATCTTCCTGAGTAGCTTCCTGCTAATAGGAACAGTACTGACAGGTAAAATATTAATATCTCTGTTTCCTCAACATACACACCTCTCCTGTCACAGTGCTGACAACTTCAAAAACAGTGAACATTGAACTCCTGTCAGTAATTGTGGATGCACATGGAATTTTAACGCAGAAGTGAAGCACTATTTAAACCAGGCCCTTATGTGTATTAATTTACACGCAGCACATTGGTATCTTTCATAGGATAAGGTTGCCCTCTAGTGGCTGAATTAAAAATGTATTAAAGGCACAGTTAAATGAAAATTACAGAATTTGATTCGTTAATGCTTTGGATCAAACAAATATATAATAATAATAATAATATGCTCTTTTAAAATTGCTTAACTTTTAAAGCATTTTACTGGCTACCTAATGTCACGTATTATGTTAACAGTGGTATGATTAAAGTGACAGTAGTAGGAGTCATCTGAGATTTGTTATGCCAACTCATCGTATACAACATCTCTCTGAACTCTTTATGTTATCTTCAAGACTTAGGATCCTGATAAAAAAGCTACAATATAATTACTTAGAAATTTACAAAGATGATCACAGGTAAACATGTTTCAATTTGAACAATGCCTCATTGCAAAACATGCCAATTTTATATCAAGAAGTCATTCATTTTGACAAAGATTTAAGTCTTAAGAAATGGTGGCTAAGAGAAGGTTTACTGTCATGATGACACAGTCTTTAGACTAATTTTAAGCCCCAGGTTATTGTGAACCTTGTCTGTCACATTTGATGTCCACAGGTCTTAACAGCTCTTACAGTTTTGCTAATAATGCGTTAAAACATTTCCTTTGGCATTTTTTGCATTGCTGGCATAAGAGCTGCTTTGTCAAAGCAATATTTATGCACCTCTGATCCTCCAGTCCACGAGCTTTGTCCTGACAATTATTACTATTTAGAGTAATCTGAAAGATTAAAAAAAGAATATGCTCTTCTAAAGGTCCTTAACTTTTAAAGCATTTTACTGGTTGTGTGTGTGTGTGTGTGTCCTGAAAGAGCGGAAGTTTTAAGGAAGATAGACTGTCACAGATACCGTGTACAGATTAAAACAGAAATAATGACATTGTCAAAGACACCATTGTTCCTTGGTTTAAAATGTTTGTTTGCCGAGAACTAGATAAATAAACCTCACAAAATGCCATCTCTGCCTGGACAATGAGCATTTTTATCTTTGCGTTAGATTCACTACTTTGGTGCCTCAGTGGCTGTTTGACTTTGAGTACTGAGTTCAGATTGTTTTGTTTAATCTGAGGAAAAATTTCCACTACAAATTCTATCAAGTATTAGTGTTTAATGCAGACTAAGCCCTGTGCTGTGTTTTCCTGTCATGGCAGTTAGATCAACAAGGCTCATTTTTAACACATAACAACTAATTTATCTGATACAGTAGTCTCCGGCATAAAACATGCAAATCATCCCTTTAAAAATTACATAAGATACATAGGATTGTGGAACAAAACCCCTGTTACCATTTTGTATGGAATGTGTTACCTCATTTTAAAGATCCTGAAACTGACAGGTACTGTATGTGGAAGTAACACTAAGATATAGTATGATTATTGTTGTCTAGGCACCTGCTTTGACTTACCTTCTGCATTCTCCCTGTTTTTCTATTTCAACCTAAAACACATTGAATTACAGAAGTGAGTCATCACTGATATACCATTTTCTATTTCTGATTTTAAACCAAAAGTCCCCTGAGGCCACAACTAAAAAAGCTAAGCTTTTCCCTCTCCTTTATCGCAGGATTCATCAAGTCCAATCTCCGACGCCAGAAGGCCAATCTACAACAGTCTGAGGTGCAGGCAGTGAGTGTAAATACATCTGTGTACACTACATAATGTCTGAGGTGGGATTTTCACATCCCTTTGGAGAAGGAATGTGTTAGATGTTTCTGGGCACTGCTGCAGGTACACACGAGCAAAGCAGGGGTTGCACTTCTACAACATTCTCTATTCTCAAATACAGCACAATTCTGCTTTGTCTGACAGCTGTCCAACTTGCTCTAACAGTATGTTTACCATCTGTTGCTATAAAAACCTAATTTTGTTTTCACTTCTGCAAAGATGTACACTTGACAGCTGTCACACAGATCAGTAATCTGTACTAATCTGTTCATGAAACACTGTAATGATGTGATAATACCACACCGATAGCCACTGTTAATAAATAAAAAACAGGTTTAATTTATTAAGTTAAACTGAAACAAAAACATCTATTTGGTCAATAGTTCACATGTATCACATGTTTAAATGTAGTGAACAAAAAATAAAACCCAGTGGCCTCCAGCTGCTCAGAATCACCTCTAAATTATTAACAATGAATGTCATTTTAAACAAACATCATAACAATCCAATTCTAACAACATGCACTAAGTGAAAAGCTTCAGTAATCCTGCACACTAGTATATCTTAAATAAGATACATTAAATTGACCACCACTAGTTTCCTTCTTTTATTAATAATCCAGTTCTGTTAAATTTGTTAGAAATAAGACCAGCAGCCGTGAGATAGATAACAAAACAGTTGAAATAAGTAATAGGTGAATAAATGTAAAATATTTCTAAATAAATAATGCCAAACAAATACTGTTACATCTTAGCATGCTTTGCTGCTAGATGACTTTGAACTAAATACTGTATTCTCCTCACTAAAGGCAGTGAAAGTGGAGCTGCTGGGCTAGTGTGCACGTAGCAGACAGTTGGGGGTGCAGGGTTTGGTGGGGGTGGGGTAAGATGGTGGAGGATGAGGTGGCCCCTCAGAGGTGTGACACCCAAGCTATCGTTCTAGCCTACAGGCTTTGTGTCATCGATGCAGGACTATGGGGCCACAACGTGCAGTGGCCACTGGCAACGGCAGTCTTCACATAAAACCACAACCTCACTAAAATCCAAACACACACCTGCCATGGTAGGGACTCACCGTCTTTACACCAAGTAAACACAAGTACCACACAAACACACGCAGGCAGGCAGGAAGGCAGGCAGGCTTATTACTACTGAACTGCAGTACATTCGACTCCACTTCACAATCAAAATAAACAGGTTCACCTTCTGTTATTTTGGAATAAAACTGTTTATCCCAGGATTTCAGCGTCCTATAAAAGTCACTATAATTTCCAGCAGTTGTTTTGTTTGTTGTCACTGTGCATCAACTTTGTTTTGCTCTATTCAAATCAACTTTCAAAGTGAGCATTTGACATTTGTGATTAACTGACAGTACTAACCGATTTGAGGATGGTTTTGATGAGTAAATAACAATTTTTGAATTATAGATTTGAAGGTTCTCTAAGTGATGTTGGGTGACGTTACTTCTTGTTGACGTTAGAAAGTATTTTAAACAGAACGAGACTAGCTTGCCCATCCCTTTACCTCATCCCAAACGCCCCCAGGCCCCACCCCCAAATCCTTGTCGGTTATTGGCAGGAACGCTGTTTGTGTCTGCTTCGTGGTGCTGGTGGAGCACAGTTTGTTTTTGTTGCTGTTTGTAGACCCTGGACTGTCTACAGAGACCGTGTTTTTTTACAGTGTGTTCAGGGGACAGACAGCTCGCGGATAGTGAGCAGATGTTTGCTGTATGTGACAACAAATGTCCTAGCCTAAAACACATGTGACATCGTTTAGGGCACCTTTAATGAAAAAGGTTAATGTTTTAAGGTGTTTATTTAATACCCTAATGTACAAAATAATTTTGGTCTATGTTAACATTGTTGTCTTTCTGAAGGCTGTGATGAGTTGAGAATTTGTCTTAAAAACTACACTTTTGCTCATTTGTTGGACGATACAATTTTAATTGTTTTCTGTTGTCTTGCTTTACAGAAAGCGAAAGCTGATCTAGAAGGAGCCGTCTCTCACCCTGAAGTCCTGAAAGAGAGGAGGTTCTAAGGAGGATAGACTGTCAAAGATACCGTGTACAGATTAAAACAGAAATACTGACACTGTCAAACATAAACATGCAAAGATGGCCACATAGTAGAAGAAAAAGCTGCTGTGAAGAGTGAGCACATGGAGAGTGAACATACTGAGCAGCCTCTTGTGGGGTCTAAAAAACCTGCAGACCTGAACACCACACTCTGGCCTGAACACTAGAGAGTCACACTAATATCACAACTGCAACTTAGTTCATCCCAAACAAAGCACAAGTCAGTTCAATGGTTTTTACACCCCTGCACAAAATCATCTTTGTAAATATTACTGTATCTAATGTAGGCATTTTATATGTCCTTTCAGTGCAATGCAACAGCAACTTCAGTGACTCCAACGTTACTACACTCTTTCACTTAACTTTCATAAGCTTTTACAGTCCCCCTCTGATTAGTGTTAATGTAATATCCCGTGCATCTAATGGGCAATATTTAAACTGTGGTTCCTCATATTGGACCAATATTGTGTGTAAGTGAACTGAGTCTTTACATTGCTGAAGCATTCTATTGAGTGTTAGTGTTTAATGCAAACTAAACACTGTGCTGTGTTTTCCTGTCATGGCAGTCAGATCAACAAGGCTCATAGATGAGCCTGCCATTCAGGATCACATGGAAGAATTACTTCTGATTATAAATATGATTGATGCTGTGCATCAGTTTTGTCCTTGTTTTACTGTAAGTGATCTCTACAAGATACTTGGTGATACATAAACTGGATGAACATGTGAGAGCCACTAGAACATGAATGAAAGCACAGCACAAAACATGATGGAAGGCAAGTCGATCTACTGCAGTTGTCATTATGCACAAGAAAATGTTTTTTTTGTGTAATACTACTTAGCTTGTAAAATTGTTACTGAGAAATTAAGTTCATGCTATGTAATCAGCATTTGTAGTTTATTTAACATGTTTTACTTGATATGTTGTGGCAAGATGTCTCATGAGTTTATGGTTTTTATAATTAATGTTATGAGTTATTCTTTCAGTGGTATTTTAGTACATTTTACAGTGCAGCACAAATATTAAATGTCTGTCAAAAAACACAATTACACCCTTGGAAACAAAATGTCTCACAACTTATTTTTCACATATAGTTTATAAATATATATCATCCCAAATCTAATCATTTCATTATCTAAAAGTTTTATATGACAATAATTAGGTGTAGAAACATTACATAAGACAGAACAAACATCAAAATAATTGATGATATTTGTGTTTATGAGACTTAGCAATGAGGAGCATAGCATAGAGTCAGATGATATAGAGTCCTTTGGGAGATCATCACGTCAAACCATTTTTGATTGCACTGTGAACTGTTAATTTAAAAAACATTAAATACAGCCCACATAGAGCTATATATATAGTCTATAGACAGTGTTACAGTAAAAAAGTAATGTACAACCAGAAGCAGCACACTAGGACCAGTCCACTAGTGTCTGGTTGTCATTGTGGATGTGGGAGGAAAATCAAACAGCGAGGATTCAGTTACGCTTCTTCTGTCGTGCTGCAACTTCCTCTTGTGGCTCTGGGATGCACTGGAATCCAATCAGCATTCCTATGATGGAGAAAGCTAGAAAGACATGTCAAAATGTAATCAAATAAAGGATAATGTAAAATAAGATATTTCCCATCACTCCTCAGCCCAGCCCATACTCACTTGCCACAATGAGAGGTGCCATGACACCGATAGTCAGAGGAGCAGTTTTGTAGATGAAGGCTTCAGACAAAAAGTGACCCAACGCCAGCACAAATGTCCATAGGGTGATGTGATACAGCCTGCAGGAGTCGGTATGATACACAGTAAGAACATACAGTATGAAGACTGCCAACAGAAACAAGGTGCAGGAAGTGAGAAGCTGTCTTACGTTCTGTTCTGGATATCAATGGCACAGGAACAGCGAATGATAGACGACAGCAGCGTCCAAATGCCAAATGTTCGAGCTTGGAGACCATTCACTAAGGAAATGAGAAGTAGAAAATCAGGAATGTAAGAGTTTAAAAAAAAAGGAGAAAAAATATATATATCACGATATTGTCATGTGTATAAGTCTGCCTAAACTTATTTTATTTATACATTTTTGATTCAAGCCAGATCGATAAATCGGCTGGGCCAATATTAGCTTAATACAAATAGCCTACTATATTGCTATCAGTATATGTAGCATATATATGTCGGCTGATAATAAGAAATTGCAGAACTAGCATGCCAAAGATGTTATGTTTGGGGTCATTTAGAAACTGTCACCTTTACATTGTCCACCTGAGAGCACTGCTTTTTTACTGTTAAAAAAAATGGTATTGGTCTCTTGAATCCAGTAGCTGTGATTCTAAAATTGAATACTGTTATTCATTGTTTACATGAATGAGTCATATACAAATGTTGTCTAAGCAGCTGATACAAATTTCAGATACATTTTTTTCTATTCAATGCTATTTTATAAACGTATATATTTTCTAAGGAATCATATCACCAAACCCTGAACCTGACAACCCCAAAATCATGCTCAGTTGAGTGTAAATTATGATTATGTGACATTTAGGTCCATTAGGTTTTGTCAATCAAACCTAGTTTGCTCACCAAACTCTGGTGTGCCTGTGTAGAGCTTCTCTGACAAAAAACTGTGGTCTTTGAAACTCTGCACGGTGTTTCCAATCGCAATGACGGACACCATCACCAACCAGCTGCGCAGGACGTTCAGAAAGCGACTCATGTCTTGTGTCTGTGAGACGCACCTGTCCGAAAGATATGTTAGTGTTGTTTATCTGTGCAGGATAAACAGCTTCAAACTAAAGGCTAATGAAAGTGCAGCTGGTTGGTCATATTACAATCAGAATAACAGATGTCTGCTCCATGTTAACCGACACAACACAGGAAGACCACATATCAGCTAGCAAGAGATATTCAGCAATAACAAACGTGACATAGCAGGCTGACTGTACCGGGTTAAAACATGTATGAATTGTGCGTATATTTACCTGGCGGCCTCTATAAAACTACCATGTGAACACGTTCCTGAGTGGGACGAAACAAGACAGAACTGGATAGAAAACAATTTGGTGTAGTCAAGCCAACCGACTTTCAATCTTGGACTGTGAGGTTGACCAATAACAGATTTTAAGAAATGGCTCCATCCAATCGTACCATTCAACTGATTGGCCCATACGAGCATTTAGGTTCCGCCTACCTTCTCTGCCAACCAATAGAAACCAAGAACCCGGTCACCCGTAGACTATTAGGCTAGGCTGCACTCAAACAAAGAGCAGATATAGAACAGGAGGATGCTCTGTGGGGACTTGCGTCTTCGTTAAATCTGTACAAGTACAGGAAGTACAATGTATTTTTTTTATTCAGAATACAGATATACAAACAAACAAGGCATTGTTACAAAGTCACTTCAAAAATAGAGCTTTTGCCTCGGGTTGAACATATAAACAAAACCTAGGAGCTTATGTAACAAATCAACATAAAGAAGAAAATAAAATGAGAGAAAATAAATAAAATTCCAAGTTCCATCCTGAACGACGTTAATTAACGAAGTTATAACAATGGTTTAAATATTTAATTTTATATTGATATACTTTATAATATACCTGCTAATAATTTGTGTATTACAAACATTTCTTTTTTGTGCATGTTCTTGTTCAATGGAACTATGAAGGTAAATATGGTGCAAGGTGAGAGCTTTGTTCTGCAAGTTCTCACATTACATCGTATTCTACAAGCTCTCACTTTGTGAACCATATTTACCTTCATAAAAAACAATGTGCGCTCTTTTCGTTTGACAGCATGCCGCACGTCCCGCGCATAGACATTAGAGTCCCCCCAAATCTCTTAATACATCCATGCTGTAAATTAATCTTTTTATAAGGTCACAGTCTAGTTCCACCCATATATATAGAACATTTTAGTTGTAGAATATAGATATAGATAAAGATAAGACATAGAATACGGTATGTTATATACCTCGGTCCCACCACTGGATGGATGCAGTGCAAAGTTTGGTCTGGTGGACAAAAAAAAATTGTCGCGACTGCGCATGCTCCTTGCTCTGTTGCTACTCAGTCGGTTGTTGTAGTTACCAGGAACATTAACCGCTAAGATCAACTGGCCCTGTCTATGGCGAGACAGCTAGCTAGCAGTTAGCACGCTCTCAGAGATAAAGGCAAGTTTACGTTGATGTGTACTTGTATGGCATAGCATCTACCTACCTTATCTAACGTTACCTGGTTAGCTAGCTAGCTTCCCACACCTAAAGTAACATTACGTCTTATTTAACGTTACCTATCTCTTGTATGACTGTCTGTCTGGGTTTCGTGTTAACGTAACGTTAACGTTATTCTTTTAACAGTAACGTTAATAGAAAGATAATTTCACCACC
This sequence comes from Etheostoma perlongum, assembly GCA_026937815.1. Classification (NCBI taxonomy): domain Eukaryota; kingdom Metazoa; phylum Chordata; class Actinopteri; order Perciformes; family Percidae; genus Etheostoma; species Etheostoma perlongum. The sequence continues at coordinate 11,508,236 of CM049390.1, read as the reverse complement.
ACTGACGTGTGCTAAGTTGTTTTTGGAAAGCTTTAGTCTTTGTTAGCGAGTCTTTGTAACATGGTTATTAATATATCATTTGGCATGAATGAACCGACGTTGAGCTTTTCAATGGCTGATGTGTTTTGCAGTTGGAGGTGGTAGCGTTTTAGGTGCCATGGTAAAACCTAGACACTTGATCCCAGGAAGATTTCACCGGGCAGCTCGTCCCCTTATACTGTGAAGATGCCTGCTGTGATCCGTGATAGCAAGGAGGACTCCGAGTCCTCTTCAGAAGACGAGCAAGAGTAAGTGTTAGACTGTGTGTGACTTGACCACAGGCAAAATAAACGTGACAACAGAAAAAGAAAATTAGCTCAGAAATGGGTCCTTATTTGTAAGTAGAGGATGAGGCTTTTGATTCCTTTTTTAAACGGATACATCTTTTCTTATGCTGACTGCTGTACACCACAGGCACTAACTGTTATATGATTCTACAGTAGACAGAGTATTATTAGATATTACTTTTAAATGAGATTTGGAAAAACTCCCCCAAAAACCTTTTAATGGGGTGTTGTCGTATCCAGCCACCTTGGTTTTGATCAGGTCTGTGCAAACTTCTCTATTAGAACACACCTGATGACATACTAAACCAGAATGTTCATTCTTGTGTTACATTATACCTACCTATGCTGTTTCATTTCTTATCACATACACTTTTGTAGGAGTCATTTCTCTTTGAAAACAGACTTATCCATTGATATGCTTGCCTTGCTTTTATAGCAGTCAGTGTGATTTTGTTCACTGCAGCTTGTGGACATGGCTGTCTAAATTACACAGGTCGCCTTCAGTGTCAGTTAGGTTCTTAGCCTACTGATCCTCCTGTAATACCTCACTTGAAAATTCCTCTTTAAATATAGTATTAATGTGACACTGTATTCACTTTTTTACTGGCTGTTCCAAAGTCTTTGTCTTTGTGACTTGCCATAGTATATTGATTGTGTAATGTAATGTATGCAGAATGACAGAAGGAGCCCTGTTTAATCATTTATGCCAAGATACATTTAGACAAAATAAAGCCTTCAGGAAGCTTTCATTTTGCATAATTGATGAATATGTAACTGAATGAGAGAGAAGAGTAACTGTAGATTTTTAGCTATAACAGTTGGTCTATATGTTATCTTGTCTCAGGCAACTAATTCCCTCTTAAGCTATACTTAGTCATAGCATACCAAGAGCCTCTGTGTCTGCTTTTAGGCTAATTTCTATCTCCTCCTGGTTTGGATTGCTTAGTATTATCCTCCTGGTGACCAGTGCTCCTTTTACTGATGGGGCTGCATTTTTACTCACACACTACTATAGTAAAACCCTTTGATTTTATGTTACAGAAAATTAGTATCTGCAGTACACCCTGTCTAATTTCACTGTACCAAACAAGAATCGGCTGCACATTTGATTTCAACCTGTTCTCCTCAACCCTTACATGGATATGATCACTTTATTTATTAGTTGACTTTAACGTGATGTAAAAGTTTATGACGGCATGCAAAGGACAACAAATTATAGCATTACAGACCTACACAGGAGGCATACACATGTAAGTGCTTGCATATTTGCATATTTAATCCAATATTTGCAACCTAAATGGTCATACTTTACTGAAATATTACTGAGACTGCTACAATATGGCTTTCTGTCTTGGACCTTCACATCTTGTGTGGTATCTCAATAGTCTCGATGGTGGTTCATGTATAAAATAAACGACAGGCTTAAATATGATCAAAATACCTTGTTTATGCGCGTGCAACAAATACACCACAGTGTAAAAGATATCTACTACATTGTTTGACATGCCTAGATACTTAAGCTCAGGGCAGCAATTGTTTACATGCCTCTCTTCCTTATCAAGACCGGCCATGCCTGATTGAGTTGTACTCCATCATCATGCTACCTTATCTTATTTTTAGCCCCTGATAAGCGGGCTGTGTCTGGCACTATCAGATAATCTGCAGTTTTACAAGGGTGTTTGTTAGTACAGTACATGGGTTTGTTATTGCCCAGCACCTCCTGAAAATGTGTGTGGTTCTGTTTCTGTCTGCCATGTCGGGAAACATTCCCTCAGCATTAAGTAAACTACCCATATAGGTTAGTTCACATTATCCGGGAATGAACGCCACAGTGCATCTGTATAGTATTGTTAGCGGGAAGTCAAATATTTATTTCTTCAGATTATTAGATTTTCTGTGGGTCCCAGACTGTTAAAAATATGCCTTTCACTGTGAGTGTGTATCATCTAATTGTTTGTCCACTAGAGACAATCCCTGCATTGCCTGGAGTGGCCTCAGCAAGTCCATCCCAGTTCTCTTGTTTTTCCCTGAAGCTGCAGTTTCAAAAGATGGGAATATCTGCTCTACTGGAGGTACACCACATTTGTTGAAGCTACAAAATGACTCGGAGAAAAAAAGAGTGACAATATGCTTAAAATGTGGAGCCCTTAGTAAGTTGCATACTAACACTATTTTGGTGTCCATAGAGCAATATAATATGGCCTTCAAGATTGTGCGCACTGAGAGCCGCGGTACGGGGAATACTGACCAATCATGGATTCCATGAGGTAATTTTCTCCACTAAATCATGCACATTTGAAAAGATTAGTCTAAATCTTGCAAAACAGCATTGTTTTTCAGCTGCATACATTATGTACATTTCTAATGTGTAAGATAAGGGATAGTAGGGCTGTTTTTATCTCATTTGACTAATAGTGCCGATGTCAAAGCCCTGGGAATGCACCAAAGGAAAAAAACAACAAATTGACCTCAAGAGCATTAATCCTGTTTCACAAGAGCACACAATCTCTATAAGGGTTTTTTGCTAGAGGTTACAATTAATTCCCTTTTTATTTCATTTCAATGCTTCTTGACTCCCGCTAACCCATCATCAAAGGCAGACGAGTGTCTACCACAGCCATAATAGAGCCAAACTTTAATAAGCCTTTATTGCAAACATCTGTCTCCCCCTAGACACCGAACGGCCATGTGAATTCTGCCTCCTAACAAATTGTTGGAATAAAATAAAACTAAACAGATAAAATAACATCAGGGTGATGAAAATCTGTGAGTTCTTATGTGATCATTTCTTTAGAGTTGGCTATATTTCTGATGTGTCTGATGTGTCAATTCCACTGAGCTGTCATATGTGATGGACATCAGAATATAATACTGCTGTCGGTGACTGGGAACTCTACAGAGCATATGAACAGCAATGACTTTGTTTTATGCTTTTTTATTGATCCCTTTGCAAACGTCATTTGCTCTGGGTGTACTGAATCTAAATGTTTTGATCCATCTTGTCAAGTGAAGTCAATCATTTTGTCTGTTTTTTAGGTTCACCCAAACAGCAATGACTTCAACCTCATGTGGACAGGATCTCACCTCAAGCCTTATATACTACGCAGCCTTCAAGACTTCCAGAAGGTCAACCACTTTCCCAGGTATGACAAACTGTTGAAATGTATGAGTGTGTTGCCACTGTTTTCTAAGTTATAAATATCACCACTAAGCCATTCTAAGCCCGTCAGTTCCAGTGATGTGTTTGTTGGCTTCAACTGCAAAGCATTTAGTTTGGACCCATGCCACTCTGAAACATGAAATGAATCATACTGTCAGGCAGAGGGCGATCTATTGCTGTTATGTATGTGTATATTTTTGTTCTGTCAGTTTTGGAACTGTGGACTGGAGTGCTGGAGCATTTTAAACTGGAGGCTCTGCTCAATTTCAGGTCATATGAATTGACACGCAAAGACCGTCTGTATAAAAACATCCAGCGAATGCAGCAGACTCATGGCTTCAAAAACTTCCATATTGTTCCTCAGACCTTTGTGCTTCCCTCTGAGTACCAGGAGTTCTGCAGTAAGACACCACTCACCTGATCCCGACCTGTCTTTATTATATGTTTACAAGCATTGCCCATTTTAAACATATACAGTACATTATACATCTTCTTCTCGTCTCTCCTGCTTCAATCTCAGATTGTTTTGCCAAGGACAAGGGCCCCTGGATTATTAAACCAGTAGCATCTTCCAGAGGTAGAGGCATCTACTTGGTCAGCAATGTGAGTGATATTACCCACAGGAGTTATTATTCTCTAATACAGCCTTCAACAATCTACAATCTTTTTGGCTTGTGACTCCGTAAAAAGAGTATTTTTCTTCTTCTTCTTCTCAAATTGTTTGATTTTTAGACCTTTAGAGACCGCAAGAGGTAAAAGTAGGACTGCAACAAGTTATACAGATAATCTGCCCCTTATTTTCTCAAGTAATTGATTTGTTGTTTGTTCTATAAACATCATAAAATAGTAAAAAATAAAAATGTTCTCATCATCATGTTCAAGAGTCGTGCAACCAACAGTTTAAAAACTCCAAGATATTCAGTTTATGTAAAACAATCAGAGATTTTACTATTAATGATAAACTATAAGTGAATAAAGTGTTTCCGGAGCGGAAAGCCCTGCAAAAAAACAACAAACAAGTAAGTGGACCTTGTGATATTCTAGTCAGAATAAATGTTGTTTATTTTATTCCTCATTATTTTGTCAAATTGTTGACTTTTTTCTTGTGAAATGTTTCCATATTCAGTGACAAGAATCAACCTTCAAGGTCGTACTTTTTTTCTTTTCTTTCTTATCCCTTAAATCTTGCGGTCAGGTTGGGAACCACTGCTCTATAACCCCTCTCAGACTAATGCAATGACCCAAAATAAACCTGTGTTTGAGGTTGGAGTTAATTGGCCGACATGTGTCGTTTGGATAGGGAATAAGGACATCACATAAAAAATGTGTTTTTTTTTCTATGCTTTTTGTTTAAAACAGTGTGTAAAATAGCACTTGAATGTGGGGGACTGGAACAACACATTCTCTTACATGCACATGGGACAGAAATTGAAAACAAACTTAGACGTCAATGGTGCATTAGCAGAGGTTTATGTTCTACCACTTGTTTGCATGTGAGATCTGTATGAGAAAAGCAGTGTGTTAAAGGAATAGTTTGACATCTTGGGAAGTGCACTTATTTGCTTTCCTACTGAGAGTAAGGTGGATAGATTGATACCACTCACATGTCTGTAGGATAACTTTGAAGCTACAGCCAGCAGGTAGTTGGCTTAGGTTAGCATACACTGGAAACAGAGGGAATCAACTAATCTTTAAGCTAAGCTAACCAAATATTGTGTGTGAAAATTTGACATTAATGACAAACTCAGTGGGAGTTAAGTATAAGCATAGTGACTTAAACAATACTGTGTGTGAACTGCGTTCATTGGCCAGATGTTTTTTTTGTGTGAGGAGGGATGTGCAGATACAGCTTTCTTTGAAATAAGTATTAACCAGTGTTTCAGACATTAATAAGCTTTGTGGAGTAAATCAAACTCTTCCAAGGCCCCGGCTTTTGGAGAAGCTCAACAAGGTTCTCATTCTTGGAAAACATATGCACAATCCTTCTTCTTCTCAGGCATTTTTATGAAACAGTGGAAAGAATGTCAGAGCGATATTTGGAGAGAAGAAAGAAATACGTTCATTTTTTTGGTTCAGGTTTCCTCTGAACTGTAGCCAGCACTGAGGTTACCCTGCCTTCCCCCTCCATCCCATCTCTTCTCAACTTCGCCACCTGCAACACATTTCAACCTCATAAATGACCCATCTCCCACCACCAGATTGTGTTTTTATAGGCTGTTATTGAATGCTGACCCGCTATGGCCAGTGACATTGCAATCTCCAACTTTTCTTGACGATTCTTTGATGTTAATGGTTAACAGCAGTGTCACATCATCTATTTGGAATTTAGTGTTCAATGCTGTTGTATGTGAATGAATATACAGTATGGAGCACTGTGAAACATAAAAACCTTACATGGAAATGCTATTCATACTTTGCTATTGAGAGATGTTGATTGAGTTTGTTAGACGAGGTTGCACTTCAGTTAAAAAAAGCCATCTAACTGAATATTCTACAATATAAGTTGCTGTGTTACCTGCTCAAATGACACTTATTGACATGTTAAGGTGATGATTTACTGCCTTCATCTTCGTCATTGTGTTAATTAAATTGTCTTTATGTGTTTTTGTGTGTGTCATCTACAGCCAAATCAGATTTCAATGGATGAGAACATCTTGGTGTCTCGCTATATTAATAACCCACTACTGATAGATGGTAGGTTCTTCACCATTTAATTTCTACAGACACATCTTAATTTGTAAGGATTGTTTTGGCATTCTGATTAATCCGTGTGACTGACTCTAGTTTTTGTTTTGTTGACAGAGTTCAAGTTTGACGTGCGGTTGTACGTGTTGGTAACATCATACGACCCAGTCCTCATCTATGTGTATGAGGAGGGCCTGGCTAGGTGAGCTATCTGTGGGTTTTTGTTGTTGTTTGTTTGTGACATTATTGGGAAAATGAATACCTGACACAACAGTGATTGCTGAGCTTTGTGGGGGAAAACAAAAATACTACAGCACAATTGACATTTAAAAACAAATACATTACAAACTAGCACTCAATAGATCATGCACTTTTGCTTTTACAGCTATTGCCTCCATAACGGTTTATGTTTGTTTCTTGGTTTGACAAAATAAGATATACTTAAAAGCCCTGAATGTGAAGAGTTTTAATACAGTCAATTCGGTATTGAGAAAGTCATTCAACCGTTTGAATAGTAAATGGCAGTATAGACACTGCCTGGTTCATGCACTTTAGTCTCATTGGTACTCAGTCAGTGCCCAGAAGAGGGCAGCCTTAACTTTGGTTATGGTGTGGTGATTCCGAAACAAAGCGCTCCATTGTTCCAGTTGTAGGATGTGCTCATCAAATGTTGCTGATTGTGTCACTGTTCGAAGATCATATCTTGTGATGTCTTTGTATTATTGCGCTATATTTATTGGATGTTTGTTGTTTCGAAAAACAATAACTTATGACCTAAGAAGAGGCCATTGTCAGGCACAGGTAGGTTAGCAGAGGGTAGATGATTTATAGAACGTCTGGCTCTTTGCTTCAGTCTGATAGAGGTACGTGCTGAATACAAGTGCCACAGTTGATTATCAACTGTGGGCAATAAATCATGGCCAAATTCTGAATCCCACTTTTATCTCTTGACATTCCTACAGAGTTGTGTTGGTATTCAGGTACACGGTGCATGCCAGGAATTCTCATTATTGCACACATGTGGCATCCACTCCTCTCAAACACTGCCAGGAGCTAATCTCTCTCCAAAGTGCCCTCCATCATTCAGTCTAGTGTCAGCCTTATGAATGTGGTTGTTATGGCAAATATAGATACTGTATGTAGTGAAATTGTTTTTTTGTGTTCGCAGATTTGCCACAGTCAAGTATGACCGGACTTCAAAGAGCATTAAGAACACGTTCATGCATCTCACTAACTACAGCGTGAACAAAAAGAGCAGCGATTATGTCAGGTAACTTTCATCAATGAATGTGGCGCTGTTATTGGAAGCTTGATTGACTCATCCATTTATTAGAACACAAGCAAATTTTTTCCTTTTCAGTTGCGATGACCCTGAAGTTGAGGATTATGGGAACAAATGGAGTATGAGTGCAGTGTTGAGGTATTTAAAGCAGGAGGGGAAAGACACCACATGTGAGTCAAATCTTAATTTTTTTTACCCAGTGTACAGTTGCATTTCTGAACCCCTGCTCAATTGTTTGCAACAAAAAGTGTAAATCAATTAACCAAAACAAAAGACTTCTTGAGAGTAACAGAAAATCATCTCTTAATTTTGTATATTCCAGTGCTGATGAGACAGGTGGAGGACCTCATCATCAAAGCTGTACTGAGTGCTGAACCTCAGATAGGCACCGCCTGCAAAATGTTTGTTCCCCACAAGACAAACTGCTTTGGTAATTATTTTATATTCTTCTTAAGATGTTTTTGACCATACAGTAAGTAAAGCAATCCAGTCCACCAAAGTTTAACACGATTGCACCTGCACTGATGCAGCTTCAGAAGAATATCCTTTTAGATAAAATTCCCTTTATTGACTTAGTCATGCACACTACCCCACCCCTCACATTTCCTATCAGTTTCATATTCATTGTCCAGCAGTTCCTCTATGCTCTTTCTCCACTGAGCCGAGCTGAAGTAGACAATCATAGACAGTCATTCTTCAGTGTGGAGCCTTCCTGCCCGTTGCTGCAGGGTTGCGGAGGGACTGAAGCAGGAATTTGCTTCCTTCTCACTGTTGCCATTCAGGTCTGCCTGATTTAGGCTGACTGTTTTCTTGGCTACTCCTGTCTAGAAGCAGGCTCGTGTGAACCCTATTTTGGAACCATTACCCATGTTAGTGTTGGCACTAATTGTCTGCGCTCGCTCTCTCTGTCTGGCAGTCTCTCTGAGATTTGAGGGTTTAAAAGCGAGCACATTGGCCAAGCCTCCCTCAGCACCACTGTCTCTTTTTCCTCTTCTCTTGGTGTTTCTGTTTGTTTATGATTCTCCCTCCCCTGCTCACACTCCTTCACCTTTCAGATGTTAGACAAATAAAGGGCTTTGCAGTTGTGACAGGCTTCTGTAGACATAATAGCCCCCCCTGATTGGTGGTTGTTTGGGCTGTATGGCGCGAGCAGCATGGACTCACACCAATTGCCTGCATAAAGATGCTATCTGCACCCTGAGCACAACTGCTAGGTTAAAAACCCACATTAGCCCAGGGTGTTGACCATGCAGGTATTTACATTGAAATGTGGCTTAGTGAGCCTCAACCTGGCTCTCATACACATGTGATAGACATGAATAAACAACCAGATGACACATATCTTTGCAGTGATGGAAAAACAAGTTTCATTTATTGTCATTCATTCACTTATTGAGGTAAGCCTGGAATATTTCTCTATGCACATCTACATGTTCCATTTGCAAAAATGCTTCATGGAATGTTCAGTGATAACATGTAAATGTTACCTACTGCATTGCACCATACTTGCATATACATTCCTTGGCAGCTCTGCTTCAGCATAAACAAAAGCATCTGATATTTATTCTGCATAGGATTGTAAATATACTGTATAAAGAGGGAAAGTAGTACCATCTTTGTGTCGTACATTGTGCTGCTCTGTAGGCAACAGAGAATACTTCTTAATTCATATTTACTGTTTTATTTAAAATTAAACAATGCAATAATGAATGAAACTATGTCCAACTATATTGAAATCTTATACCAAAGCTTATAGAGACCGGTATTGACACAGATACTACAGCAGTGTCATTGCGTGGCACAAAAGCAATTAGGTTCTACACCTTTTCCTAAGATACATAATATGTTGTGGTCTGCTTTGAACATGCACATTACCCTACTTCAGACCTATCAGTTTACTATTGAATTTAGTGTAATTGTGTTGTCTTCATAATGGCCCCAAGCAAGTCAATTACAGCATTCATAGTCTGTCTAAAGGATTAAGTTTCCAAAGACAGACACGGACGGTTCCAAGAGGACCACCCTCGTCCTCTCTCTGTTGATCTGTTTCTCTCAGTGTGGTCATGTTGCGTGTGTGAGTATGTAAGGAGAATATGAATACAGAGACATGCAGGAACCAGTGTAAAGCATTAGTTTTACAAACACGTAGGTCTGTCTAAGCTTCAGGGAGTCCAGTCAAGAACTTTTGGGCTTTTGTTTGTCTCTTAAATAAAACCCACCCAAACCACCAAGGAATCATGATCAGTCAGCTGTTGTCATTAACTCCCCTTTCGCCTTCTCTTGCACTGATTCTTGTACTTCCCTTTTCCTCCTGCAACAATACATTACGCCCAGCATTCAAACCTGGGCCTTGGCAGCTGTCTGTAATTGTAAACAGGTAAATCATCAGAATGCAGGGCAGCAAATACATGCATGTTTAGGCAGTTAATGTGCCGATAAAAGCAGCCATTGTTCAGAGTTTTTATACAGCCTCTGGCTTGTCTGGACAGGAGCCATGCAAGATCATTAAAACCCATTATAATTTTAATTTACTGCAAATTGTTCCCTGCCATTTTAATGTCTATTAATGGCTTTAATACTATGTTTATTGTTTTCAAATAGGATTTTTTCCCTTTCCTCAAATTACACATCCGTATCTAAATGTGCACACTGTAAAAAACTGTGTTATGTGGGAAGAAATAAAAACAACCAATTTTTTGTTTTACATTGGTAAGTGTGTGTGTGTGTGTGTGTGTGTGTCTGTGGGGAGAAAATGCCACCCATGCAGCTCCTCACCGCTGCTGTGTGATTAATGGACAGGCTTTTTGCTGAGGGATGCTGATTACGAGATGTTTTGACTAAGATCTGATTAGCCAAACCAAAGGCCTATTTTATTACACACAAAACATTCCACTTACTGGTCCTGTGTTCCACTGAACGTCCCTCATTAAGTGCTGAGTGTGGTTGGAACCCCTGTCTGTGAACAACTCTCCCTGTTTTACATTTGTCAGATGCTCCCACATTTCACTACAGCACATTGTTGGTATGCCTGTGATGACAGTGTGGCTGCTGTATAATTCAAAATCTTTTAAGGAATGATTAAAGGAATGAGTCCTGCTATCATAATAGGGCTATAGAGTGTCAACTGTTACTTTAATTTGTTGTCATCAAAGTGTTTTCATGATTGTGGCTCTGCTGTGCTCCCTGCAACAGCAGTAAAAGCACTTTAGGGGCAACAATTTATGTCAGAATGATGCAAAAGTAATCCAATTGTTCTTGCCTATGAAGAAAACATACATGAAGCAAATACTTTATTCTGCTGTTGTTGTTGTGGGCCAACCGACTGCAATGCCAGGGTGGGGAGATTATTGTTTTTGGGCGTTTGTTTCTTGTGGTGAAGTTTCCAGCAGCGCCCATCCAATAATAAAAAATCATCCCTTTACTCTGTCACATTTTTTTCTCTCCCTGCCTCTTTAATGGGTGTGATGTGGATGTTCGCTGCCTCTCCTCTCCTTGTCTGTGATGCTTGTTGTGGCCTCTCTGCGGTCGCATTTAACAGCACTCCCCCGGCAGCGGTCGAGCCATAGAACAAACGTGTCTAGCAGTGAGAAAGCTCTTGGGGCAGGAGCGGCGTCTGCTCCTAATTGGGGGAAAATGAGCGGCACATGGAGCCTGCTTGTCGGGGGCTGGTGAGGTGGTGTAACACCTCCCCATTTTCCCCTGTTGTTGTGGTGGTGCCACTGGTGAGGCACTGCAACCCATTTATTCCAGTACTCTGTTCCCCAAGACTAATGCATAATGTTTTATGTGTGCATTTTTATACAGAAGACGCTAAAATGGGATAAGCTGGCAAGTGGAAAATAAAATCTCAGTGCTCTGTTTAAGCGAGTACTGTTTAGTGGTGGGGGTCCCATCCATCCTCAGAAGTTAAAACAAGTTAAAGATGGCAGTGGCAGCTTCTGTTGCTGCTCTTGGCTCAGGATTATATGTCAAATTTTGTCATGAAAATACAGTTTTTGCAGTCACACCAATTTGGACCTCATGACACTACCATATTTTCATCTCCTGGCTCATGTAATATATCCTAGTGAACAAAATCCAATGTGCACTTTCTCCAACTTGTCCTAATGCAGATGATGAAAACATGAGTAGAGAAAAAAAATGTTTTCAGGAAATGTTACAATCTTAAAAGAGAACTCTTTTAGAGACTTCCATTAAGTTGGGGGACTCACAAGAGACAGATTAAAAAGAACGATCAAAATGGAAGCAGTCTGGAAAAACCCTGGATCTTAAATTTCCTATAATGCAATTCCATAGCATCTTTCGTTAGAGCCTCACTGTCTGGTAAATTCCCGTGTCTTTTAAACTCCATGCCCCCATTTTAGTACTCCTCATAATGAGCAAATGTATCCTGTTGTGTAAAACCAGTGCTCCTTTGGTAAAACAGCAAATATATACATATGGCCAGGGTGGAGATGACTACAATAAGTAATGTAAAGACAAATACCTTTAATTCATCTTGTTGAACTAGAATTCCCCAGCCTGACATTATTTAACCAAGTGCAATATAAAGCCATTGCATGCTGTCACACTGTCTTTTGTATGCTTAACACTGGCACTGATCTGAGATGCTAAAATAAACAGTGCTGGTTATGGCAGCTTTGAAACCTCCAACCCCCCTGGCCTATTCTCAAAACAGTCTATTCTTTTGAAGTACCATTAGAAGGATTTTTCTTCTGGCGCTATGGCTGGGTTTTGCGCTATCCCTGTAAAATACTGTGGTTTCCCTGCACGCTGCTGCTGGGGCCGACGGGTCGTTGGCTTACAGGGTGAAACTCCCCAGAGCAGTGTGAGGGCTTTCGTAGGTTACATAGGCCAACTCTGTCGCAGTGAGCCATATGTCAGTCACTGAAACAAGAGGGAAAATTGGGATAGAATGGATGAATTTTTACATAGGGAACTATCTGACCACTTTGTAAAAAGCGTTTATATGTCACTCAGTGCTAAGCTATTACTGGAGTAGACTATATACAATATATAGCCTGAAGGCCATTTTATGGTTGTGCGTAGAATCAACGGTTTACTCTCGCAGACACCTCTGCGTCTACGCTGGACCCTATGCCTATTTTCCACCTTGGTCAGAAAACACAGTGGACACACTTTGTTTCTTTCACTATGACTCTAGAGTCAGTACTCACTCCAAAGCTAATTGCAGTCACTCAATTGCAGTGTGTTGCACACACACACACACACACACACAAATGCCGGCTCGATGCACACACCAGCGCACAAGTATAAACATCAGGCCACTTACATAGGCTACGGCGAAAGCTCTGCACGGAGCCTCCGCACAACCATAAAACGGCCTTTAAGGCTTTCTAATCCACCAGGTTTCTGCCACTTGGGACACACTGTCACATTTCCAGCTTTGTACTTCTGGAGTTCACATTTTAATGCCCCAGTTAGGCAAGATACTAACTTTATGATGCTTACTAGAGCACCATCCTTCTTGTTAATATGTAGTGACAATATGTGGATTGTTTAATCTTCCCATGAGAAAATTGACTATGTATAAAAATATTCACAGCCACAGTGTGTTTTTGATCTACTGTCTTACGTAAGCAACTCCATGACAGATTAAATGTGTATGTGCTTAGTTAACGTAATTGAGCCAATCCCTCAGTAGCAGGCTTTGGTGAATGTTTCTCTCTTGAGTGATTGGGGATATAACATGCGTGCAATCGGTAGCAGAAAGACGTAGGCCATGTTGCCAAATGCCACATAATGGAACTAAGATGAAACTCTTGTGACTTTGATGGCCTTCATCTTTTATTTTCAGTGAGCAGATCTCAGTGATTAATTCTGCCTCCCTGTCTGTAATGAAAACGCTCTGATTCATTTTGTGTTTCCCTCTGTAGAACTGTATGGGTTTGACGTGCTTATTGACTCCAACCTCAAACCCTGGTTGTTAGAGGTGAACCTTTCTCCCTCTCTAGCCTGGTGAGTGACTGTCTTAATCATTTAATTCTTAATTTTGTTTTTTCAGGAGAGTTTCTTACTGAAGATGTTTCTTGTATCCTACCAACTTAAACAAAGGTTTTTTCTTAGAATATGCAACCAAAAATAAAGCATACCCTCATCTCCCACCAAAGTGTCAGTTTGGCAGTTTAGTTTTACGCTCACACAACAAATCTGTATCTTCTTATGACAGTTGATCATTTTTGACTCAAGCTGACTAAAAGTTTGTTTCTTTGTAAAAAAAAACAAATCTTCCTATTTACAGTGATGCCCCCTTGGATCTGAAGGTAAAGGCCAGCATGATTGCAGACATGTTTTCGCTTGTGGGTGAGTACATGCTGAAACAATGACTAAATACAACTTCCATTTGATTCCAAAGTTTTGCACAAATGATGGCACTTCATACACACTGAGTTCATGTCAATTCAATGTTTGAACCTAGATTTTTATATCTATTATCAACATAAAAAGTAGAAACCTTAAATATCCAACAAGAACACATACACACAGTTTAAGTTATATTAGTAACCACCACATAATTAAGAGAGGATGAATAATCTTGGTTTAATTCAAAACATTATAATATTAGGGTTACAGATTTCTATTACTAAGAATGCACACAGTACATTTGAAAGAATCCATCATCAATGCAGAATCAAGATCTGGCCTTTAACAGGAGTTGTTGTATGTAGTTGTAGTAGCATAGGGTTAGTCATCTTCAGAGCTTAAAAACAAATTACACTGACTATTAAGATGTTCTTAGATACTTAAAGTTCATATTTTAGCTTTAAAGGTCCCATGGCATGAACATTAAACTTTATGAGGTTATTTAACATTAATATGCGTTCCCCCAATGGAGATAGGTGTAAACCGAGCCCTGGGTATCCTGCTTTGTCTTTGAGAAAATTAAAGCTCAGATGGGCCAATCTGGAATCTTCCTCCTCATGAGGTCATAAGGGACAAGGTTACCTCCCCTTTCCCTGCTTTACCCGTCCAGAGAATTTGGCCCACCCATGAGAGAGAGACATTGTGGCTTTCAAACAAGTAAAGTGGCAGTTGGTCAAGTGCACACCCCTTACCTCCACCTTGCCCACCCTGCTCCTCCTCAAAAGCTACAGACTCAGAAATGGCACATCCTAAGGAAAGCTCATTGTGGGACCGACTCTAGCTGCTGTAATTCTGCATTAAGGCAGAATTTTGGGAAAGAGAATTCAGATATTGTATTAGGGGACCAATAAGGTCTGTATAAAAGCATCCAAAGAGCACCATGTCATGGGACTTTTAAGTAAGAACATTACTCACGCTTCAGATTAGAATATGGAACAACTCCATAAATAATAGGTAAAATATAGAATATTTATTATGATTTTGGAGGCTAATATAAAATGAAAAGTGCTCTAATTATGCTGTATTTATTTCAATAACCTCACTCCAGAAGCATAGATGCTAGTTGGCCTTACTTGTAACCAGCATGTTTTAAGCAGGTGGAGACAGTCATCTATTAATGTTTTGCTTAATTTCACACCGACATAGCTGTATGGCTTTATTATTTAAGTAGCTCCTATGTTAGACAATAAACTACAGACTTCATTAACAAAATTGACAAAATTGTCAACAGAGGCCTTACCTGTTTTGTAGTCTTTAAGCTCTTTTGAGAAACTAGATGGGGCATGTCAGTCTTTTGCATGAGGACACACAAAATGCCTGGCCCAGCACGGAATAAGATCTCTATTATGTCTCCTAGCCTCTTAATTATTGAATTTTCATGCAGAATATGAGAGTTTATTTGATCTTATGTATCCTTTATTCAGCCTGGAATGTCCCACTGAGATACAAGATCTCATCTTCCAGTGATTCCTGGACGCTTATAATATTTTGTAATGCGTAAGTTTAAACCAAGAAGAATCTCATACATTTGCCACATACAGAGCTCTGTGAGCTTGCTTATATCCTTGTAAATGACAGTCAAAAGTACACATGTAGCAAAAAAGAGACAAATAATTACCAAACTTTCACATCTCTTGATTATTTAACTTAGCACTTAATCCTCTAATTTATCCTTACCATTCACAGGATACATGGACCCCACTGATTAACAGGCGTCAATCTAAACTGGCACTGAACCATTAAGTCTGTCTGTGGTCTCAGCCTAATGATATTAAAGGAAAAGCTATTGTGTGTGTGTGTGTGTGTGTGTGTGTGTGTGTGTGTGTGTGCACATATGCACACGTGTCTTAGCCTAGGCCATGCTGCGGCTTGAAACCCTCCCCTCTGGCTCATTATATGAAAGAGTGGAATCATAAATTGCCAGTTATCTTTGGACTGAGAAGTTACTGTGGGTCTGGGGAAAATGAGCAGTGGCATGTAAAACATAGCACATCTATTTTGTACCAAACAAGCTAAGTCGCTGTTGGCTGATAACACTTGGGCTGCATCCCAGACCTGTAAATAATGACAGCATTCCATTAGCATTCATTTTCCGCCTGTGCGAAGCTGTCAGCTCTGTGTCGCTTATGTTTGTAATAATTGCGGTGTTTAGGCAAGAGCATGACAGGGGCCTGATTCTTACCTGATGGCTTGAAAAACGCAGTACAAATAGCCTCGAGCTCCAAGCTGTCAATAGAATGAATTCACTTCAGTGTGACTGCAACATAAACATATTTCATTAGTATTTCACTTTTACCACTGGTTAGCTTTGAGGGAGTGTGGGAATTAATCAACAGAAGCTCATAGATTGATTCTTATCGACTGGGTGGGAACATCTTAGTGGGGAATGTGAATTACAAACATTTCCCCCCCACCCTTATCAACTACCACTAGAATGTAAATGTGTGGATCTGTTTAAATCTGATGTAGAGTGTCACAATAAGAAAACATTTTTTTTTCTCTCTGACATAAAAGCTTAAGGGATAGTGCGACATTTTGGGAAATATATGTATTTGCTTTCTGGCATAGAGTTAGATGGCAAGATCGATACCGCTCTCATGTCTGTCCATTATGAGGCTACAGCCAGCAGCTGGTTATCTTAGCTTAGCATAAAGGCGGGTAACAAGGGGAAATGGCTAGCTTTAACTTTTTTGTACAAAAATCAAAGTTCACATTTAATGAGGGATACAAGCTGCAACTTCCTATAGTTGCTGCTTGCCTGGCAACTGCTCAGAGACAAGAAATAGTCCAACACATAACCTCCCAAAAACATTTTGTTTGAATTGTTGTTTTTTCACACGCAGTGATTCTAAGGGCCAAGTAAACAAGACACTATGTGTTAATTAGTGCACTTTAGATTTTGTTACCTTTGGACAGAGCCAGCTGTTTCTTCCTGTTTCCAGTTTTATGCTAAGCTAACCAGCTGCTGGCTGAAGCTTTATATTTAATGGACAGATATGAGGTCATGTCTGTCTGAAAGCTCCTAAACGTATTTCCCGAAATCTCTAACTAGTCCTTTAAGCAAGGTCAGTGGTTCACATAATGGGGCAGTGGTGTGTCACTATATGAAAACATGTCTTGACTTTTTCTAACAGCAAATATAATGTCCTTACATTAGAACAATATTTCAATATATTGTTGATTTACATGTAATTTATTGCCTCAATGTCCCTGGCGCTACTTTGGTTTTCTTACACTAACATTGAAGATCTGATGCAATAAATAAAGTTAATCAGAATGAGTAACATATTTAAGACCTGATATAATTGAAATTATAGGATGATATACCCTTTTATGGCTGTGTTTCCTCGTAGGCTTCGTGTGTCACGACCCCCTTTCGAGACAACCACGTACTGACCGAGACACCCTGGACTCCAGCCTCAAGCACCCAGCACCCCAAAAAACACAGGTACTGGATGCCAGCCCCCCCCCCACACACACACACACGCATACACACAGAAACACACACATACACACACAGCAGAGCCAAGTATTGCACTCATTCACCCTTCCTTGTGAAACATTCCCATTCTCTTGTCTTCATCTCTCTGTTACTTACAGTACATTACTGCCACTGCCATTGAGCTCTTCTTCTACCCTCATGGAAAATTCACTGAAATGCAAAACAACTGCTAATGTAATTACATTGTTTGAGTGACATTAGTTTGTAAGTGCTACACTCTGTGGCTTATTGTTTTATCATTTCTAATCAAGTGACTAATGCTCTCTGTAGGCCTTGTTGCCTAATGATGCCACAACAGCTAATGCATTTGGCTCCTTCCACTCGGCGACTGCACCCAGATTTGGCATAGGATCTGCTGGAGAGAGATTACTAAATCAGACAGATTTCTGCTCCACCTTATATTGTGTAAATGGCCTGTTTAGATATACAGTAACAATGTTTCATTGTTGCATGTCGATGGAGCATGCACGCTGTCTGCATGGAGCTTCATCAAGGTTAAGCAGCAATGCTGATTTCACCCACCACTCACTGTCTTCACTCATTGCCTCTTAGAAACCTCTTTCTGCACTGACAGCCACTGCACACAGCAGAATGGTGAGTTTTCTTCTGACTCAGACATATTAATCTTCTTTTGCCTTGTTCCTTTGCAATTCCCTGATGCTTGTTACATTACCGGTAAGAAATTGCTTACTGCTTTTTACTTATTTGATTATGCTGCTTTGCTATTTATCATAGTGACAGATGGCTTGAATCGATTCCTAATGCTATATTTAATAGAATTCTCATTGCATTAGCAAAGTGGCCTTAGTAAGTAATTACTTGAAATGCTGCAATGCACCACTTGACCCAAAACTCAGAGACTTTGTTGCACAGTTACTCAAACATCTAAAACAAGCCTGACATTAAACCACAGAGGCTGTTGTAGAACTCCAGATGACTTCAGAGAACCCTTTACTCTGATTAGGGGCAACAGATGAGTCTTTTTAATGAAGGATTAGGCCTTGTCATTTTTTGGCTGCCTTTGTATCCCCCCAGTCACGTCAGACAAATTACATGTAAACCCTGTGCTATTTAGATGACAAATTCTGTATGTGATTCTGTGGGGTTGTGCCCCTCTGTCTGGCCCAAGTTCCAACCTGCATGCCAAAGTTGTCAATCACAGCCTGGTAGTGCATGCAGCGTGGAGGCAGCCAGGAATGCCAATGCATGACAAAAATGCTTCATTTATGTGACAGGGAGAAATGAAGAGAGGGTATTTTTTGTTACACAAGCTGTAAGGGAGAATTGTGTTTCAGATTAGTAGGTTGTTTGTCAGTAACAGATGACATCTTTACCAAAATGTAAAAATTGCAATTATTTTTACAACCTTTAAGCATACGTAAATTCATAACAAATTACATAACTCAATTAGTTTTAACATTGTAAAGTATTTATGTTTTAAAGAGGAATAACTCTACATTTCTCCCCTGTAGCGGCAGAGGCCCACATCCGCCGGTAACTCCGAAACAGAGGGGAACGACAAGCTAGGACCTAAACAAGGCCGTGGAGACAGCACTCTGACTTTGACTGCTGAGGAGGTAAGGCCTTTACAATGCTACTGACTGACACAATACGTGTTATCTTGTTGAATTGAGACATAATGGGAACCTGAAAGTATAGTAACTATTTAAAACTGTCAAATGTAGTACACTTCTTTTGTTTTCTTTCACAAGATCAAAGTGCTAAGGAGGATAAAGGAAGAGTACGAGAGACGTGGAGGCTTCATTAGGATCTTCCCCACTGCAGAAACATGGGACCTCTATGGGTAAGCTGAGCTAAGATAGAACAGACAGACACTTGTAATCCTAAAGGGGTGTTTGTCTGTAATGTTACTCATTATTAATACTGTCTTCAAATAAGTGAGGTACTTAGGCTAAATTAATGCAACCAGTGCCTAAAGCTAGACCATACAACTCCTCTTGACTGTCACTAATTGAACTACCAGACTAAGGTGTAGCTACAGAGTTGGTATTTGTTAAACTTTGTGTATTATGTTCTATTATGCATTAAATGGCATTTAATCCCTTATTAGAGATATGTTTTTGTGCTTACAATTTATATTCCTATATGATGATTTGTTGCTTGATTAGCTCCATGTCCCTCTTAGCTGCAGGGATTTTGTGGCATTTTTGAAAGCATATTATTGAGCGGTCTGGGGAATTATTGGTGCGTTTAACAGGGCTGCTTCCAGAGTAGCTATATCACTGAAGCCTTGTTTTTAACATATTTGCCGCAAATAAGGAGGCCGAGGCTCATTAGGGCTTCTGCCTTATGATTATTGAAATTTCCTTATAATCTTCTTCTCTTAGTGGTTATCTGGAGTCCAAGACATCAATGAACTACATGTTGGCAAACAGACTTTTCCATGGCAGGTAAGCATTTCCATTGTGGATCGGAAAATAAATCTCTCCATCAGTTAGGGGAAAGGGTTGGATTCTAACGTGGCGTTGGTTTGGTCTTTTGATTGGATAGGTAAGAGGAACAGCTGAAAAGACGTTGCACAATCAACTTTTCCAGCGTGCGCCCAGTGTGACATGTGACATTGCGGCATTATTATTAAACCACTTTTTATATATTGTAATGCAGCATGCATTTATGTTATTTGAATCACTATGGGCTTTCAAGTTTTAACCACAGCTTTGTCTATTGAACAATATTATCTGGAGATTTGGCCCCCAATTAAGCCCATCTATGATTTTTCCATATTCGTTATGTAGCCAGATCAGGGAGATGTTTATTGCTGCAAGACTTCAGTTGCTATTATTTTTCGCCATTTATCCTTTCTCGTTTGGACCATCACGTCAACTTCTGGACAAGCAACTCAACCACACTAATCTTTCTTAGAACTGGCTTCAGTTAAAGTTACGATTTATAACTGTTGCTCTGCTTTGTGATCGTTGATGATACACATAAATCATTATGGTTGTTGTTATTACAGTTGTGTGTTAACATGTCTTGTTCTGTCTCTCAGGAACGTGCAGCTGCAGGTGGACGCCGTTCACAGCTGTCACGTTGTCCAGTATGAGAGGAAGCTGCTGTCTCTGGAGGCGTGTAAGAGGAGACAGCGCCACCTGACTCATCGCTCTGCTGGAAGAAGGAAGAAGAAATTGGGTAGGTCTGATGTGTTCTGCCTCAATTCAGGAAAGTGTAGCTAAGTGGGGACAACATCCCATGCTAATGCACTTTAGTTTCCAATAAATAACTCCCCTGTGTCACAGTAAGGTTGGCCAAATATGACTGTAAACAAGTTCATTTCATTGCAGCAACCTCAGAAACCCTACTTTGAGTGGATGTGTGTGTTAAACCCAAAATGCAAGTGATGCAACTACCATTTGATTTTCTTTGCAATGCTGCATACCTTAGGGAAGGAGTCCAAGGTCTCCCTGCCTGAAATCAGCAGTCAGGAGGGAGAGGACTGCGCTCATGAAGAAAGAGAGGAGGTGAAACAAGCTCTTGAGCCAGTCTCACACAAGACTTTGGTAGCAGAGCAAAGAAAAC
Source organism: Etheostoma perlongum (assembly GCA_026937815.1). Lineage (NCBI taxonomy): Eukaryota > Metazoa > Chordata > Actinopteri > Perciformes > Percidae > Etheostoma > Etheostoma perlongum. The sequence goes on along the minus strand of CM049390.1, from coordinate 11,487,360 downwards.
AAGTGGCCCCACCACTGGAGCGCTGCCACAGCAAGGCTTTGTCCAGCTCAGAGGCAGCCATGCACGATGCCAGGCCCAGAGTCAACCTGCTCAACATCCTTCAGCAGGGGTGGGACCTCAGGTCAGTCTGGATTCTGGGCTGCTTCTTAGGTTGGCTGCTGCTCTCCTTTCCTTTCTCTCTATTAAATAAGGAGGAATATAAACTGCACATACCAAAGAAGATGAGAAGAAATTAAGGCCTTCTTTACACAAGTTATGTTTTAAACAGTTTGTTTGAGCATTACTCTTGTGTACCGTATGTCTTTAGTCAGTGTGAGGAGTTAAGGGAGTTGTGGTAAGATGACATCAACATACATAATACTTTACAATTTTTATATATTCTTTATATTAAAATACAGATACCACATATTCTAAATATGTCAAACACATAAGACACACTGTACATACTATTATACCTAAGTGTAACAAAGACTGCGGTCTGATGTTGATTTTAAAAGAGTGCCTGAAATTATAATTTGAGGAGGAATTACAATAACAAGTCTGTGTTTGTAGAAATTCCTCAGTGCTTGTCAGGACTGTGCATGAACCAGGGAAATTATAGTACAGCATATCATTGTTTGAGTTTGGCATCATCTTTTTTTTCCAGGTTCACCCAGGTCACAAACATAATAATAATAATAATAATAATAATAATGTATAAATATAATAAACTAAATAAATATAATAATAATGTAAATAATATATACTTTATTAATCCCGCAAGGGGAAATTACAATTTACACTCTGTATTATTACACATAGGCCTGAATTACATACACATGCTCAGTACCTATACTACATGCACTAAATGGAGAGATGTCAGAGTGAGGGGGCTGCCCATGGAAAGGTGCCCCGAGCAGTTGGTGCCTTGCTCAAGAGCATATTGGCAGTGCCCAGGAGTTGAACTGGCACCTCTCCAGCTACCAGTCCACCACCATACTTTGGTCCGTATGGGGACTTGAAACTTCAACAACTTTTGTCTGAAAGTGATACATAGCTGTCTTTGGTTTCTCTCTCTTCTGGATGATATATAGCTAATGAGTATATGATTGACTATAACTGCTTGTTCTTTCTGTTGTAGCAACAGATTCCAATTCAACATACAGAGGACCTGGTGGATAATGTTTATTATCAACTGTTGTTATGTCTTTTCTTTTCTTTTTTAACCTATGCAGCTTTTGATGATTTTCCTCTCTCTCCTCTCCAGTAAAGTGCAGGCCCGGATGGCCTTTTCCTCATACCTGCAGCGAGTCCAGCAAAGACTGCTGGCAGAAAGCAGAGCCAACACCATCCCAGCTTGGCCTGACAAGGACAACGACCAAATGGTATTATGATAACCATTTTTTAATCTCCTTTTCCTAATAAATTGACATCAGTGGAATACCCTGGGGCATTCTTTTCCTTGTATATACATTCCAGATTTTCCCTTATTATTATCCTGTTACTCATATGTACCCTGGCTGTAGCTGAAGTGTGTACGAGACATTTGTAGCCACATTGTAGGAAAACGTGGTCCCTGTAAAAGTTAGTCTGATTGGAAAGTCTGCATTGTTATAGCGTACATCATCATCAGTGACCTCAAACCTTTGGGGAAAATGTGAATTCAACTCGATCTTTAGACCTTTAAATTCAAAAGGTTCAATGTTTTGAATGAACCTGAAAGGTGAACACAAATGGGACATGAATAAGTGCAGCAGGACGAATCAGTGATTGAGGAAAGTTATAATCAAATATTTCCCGTGAATGTTGTTTTGTCTGCACAGGAGCTTGTGATTCGATTCCTGAGAAGAGCAGCCAGTAACCTTCAACAAGACATAAAGGTGGTCTTGCCCAGTCGCCAGCTTCCACTCCAAGACCGCAGACGCATCCTGTCCAACCAGCTAGGAGAGTTTATCCACTGTTACAACAAGGTGCCAGTTTCCAGACTCCGGCTTTACCACAGAGTCACAAATCTAAGAGATGATGCAAACATAGTAAAGATTAGGCTGTCTTATTCTTTCCTATCTTCTCAGGAAACTGATCATATGGAGAAAAAACAGGAGAGCAGCAAAGAGGAGCATTGTGTTAACCCCAGTGTGTTTCAGGAGTACATCGCTGAAGCAAGGTTAGCAAATTGGCAAGCCCACTGACCATTGTTCAGTCCTTGGCTCTTTACTTTTCCAGTTATATATGCTACTGACTAATAAGTGATCTGAATCTGCTATACACATTTATCGTCTCTCTTATTTTCTCTCAACAGTGAAAATGATCTGGAGGAAGTACTGACATTCTACACACAGAAAAATAAATCAGCCACCATCTTCCTAGGAACAAAAATCCGGAGGGTTAAGAAAGACGTTCATGAAGTAAATGCCTCAGGAGATTCAGGCAACTGTGAGAATTCCAAAAGTGAGTTCCTCCCGTGTATTTTTCTTCTCATATTTTTGTAGCTGAAGGTCTGGTTTATGTTTAATATTTTATCATTCAAGCACAGTAAACCGTAATTGTTTAGATTTGTAAAACCAAAAAAAAGTAAAGGGAAAAAGATTAAGTCATCCAGGGTAAAGGAAAGGTCAGCTCCAAACGATTAGCAGTCATTCGGGGAAAACAAATGTGTGTCAGAGCCAAGGAATGGCTAACTGATGATAAAGGAGCTCTGGCTTCTTTCCTCCTTTGAACAGCTCTGCCTGTGGCCAAAGAAGATTCCAGTGCTTCAGAGTCCTCGCTCTCCATGGGGAAACTCAGTAGTGACACAGACATCAACGCCACTGAGAGTCATCCCTTTGTCCCTACTGAAGATCGACAGGCAGCAGTTAGAATTGCTAAAATCCAGCCAGAGGTCCAGGCTTCCCAGCACCACTCCAGCTTTCCTATGACTTTAGACAGCACACATAGTCACCTGCAGCACTGCTGCCCTGTCCCAACATCCCTGCCTCTCCATTGCCCACCGCCGCCGCCGCCACCTCTTCAGCCACCGTCCTATGCACAGTCCTTGGCTAAGTCTCAGTTCTGCCATTCTGGGACTTTTTCTGACCCTCCTGCATACACCCCTGCCCTTGTGGTCACACAGCCACCGAGAGCAATGTGGACAGCTGTTTCCACCGGCTCTAACACAGTCTGTAGTGGGCAACCAACCCAGGTGCTTAAGAGGATTCAGTCCTATACCTCATCAACGTCCAGCTCTGGAGCAGCTTCTTCTATCCTAAGTGCCACGCACATCTATAGCCAGAAGCTCTTGAGACCCACCTCTGCAGGCCAAGGTAAACTCAGTATTCTACATGCTGTTGTTTATCAAATTCAGAACAATGTTCTCACATTTGTCTTTTGTTATTCTGTTTGTCAGTTATCCGGAAGAGCAGTTCCAGTAAGCTGAAGTCAAACTCCGCAGGAACATTAAAGGAGTTAAGCTCCCTGTCTGCCCAAGCCCAGTCTAACCAGCAGGCCTTCATCTCAGCCCTGCAAAAGCTGGCTGACAAGCAGGTAGCTCGCCACTATGCCAGCTCCAGTCACATCAACCTGCTGACCCAACATGTGAGTTTATTAGTTTTTTACCTCTATGGTTCACTGAGCCAACAGCTACTCCCACCTGGAGCTGGATGTTTCATTGTTTTTAAGCAATTGTAAACTGATCTGTGTAATGTTTCATGTAAGGAAGAAGAATCTGGGCCCGCTGCAGTAGTCTCTCACTGTGAGGTCTCTGAAATATCTCTTTGTTGATGCGTAAACCTGGCTCTGACCCCATGCTGATTGGCAGCATCTAGCTACTTATTCATTTTGCAGACCTGTTGGAGCCGGAGGGTCTGCTGTCTCGTACCGTGCACCTTTCTCTTTTAGTCCTCGGCTCGCCTGCAGTCTGTGGGCTGGGGTTGGTGCGGGGGTGGGTCTGAAACTGGGGTTTAAAGCTGGCTGACCTAAACAGTGGTGAGCCGCATCAAGCCTCAGCTCTGTGTGAGGTCTCATTATCAGATACACCATGGGGGAGTGATTTCTGTTGATACTTAACAAGCAGCCACTTTTTTGTGGTAATTGATGCTTATAAATAGAGGAATGTAGCAAATTGGCACTGAGCAGGGGAGCAGCAGCTCCATTGGCTCCATCACCACCTTCAACTATATTCCCCAAAGATTTTTTATTCGGCGTGGGGAGCCCATCAACCTTTCCTCCCTCCTCCTCTTCCTCCTCCCCCTTTGCCTCACTGGATTTTGTCTCTCAATTTTTTTTGTGATGGCATCAGACCACACAGACTGCAGATTTTATGGCTTCCTTTCAACAGTACATCATTCTGTCTATCTTAAAGGTGTTTGCTGTATTTCTTATGAATAGTTAATCCTGGGCATGGCAGCTGTTTATTTTCCAGTAAAAATAGTGTGTTAAAACAGTGTTTTGCACTTAAAGGTTTAGAGTGCATTTTGTGTTTTTTAGTGCTCAGATTTGAAGTCATTAAATCACTTGCTGCACTAAATGGAGAACGTTGTAAACACGAACAACACCCTGTTGGACTAGTTGACCTCTAAGGTTTAAGTGATTACTCTCTCATGCTAGACCACATGTAAACAAAACTGAAACGGAAATTGAGTAAAGCCTGGCACATTAATAGAATATACTCCTGTGCTTGATGCGTGGATATTAATCCTTCCAGCATACATATGTGCGTATCTTTATGTACAAAACATCATTATAAGACATCCTTGTTACACTGTGAAGCTGGTGAACACAACCTTAAAAGATGGGGTACGATGGTAACTGTGCCTTATGTGGTAAAGAACAATTTTTTATGATGGATATATTTATACACATTTTTTATCTCTTGTCATGATATATGCCAATTTGTTCAAAAGCTCAGCAAAAATGGTACCCACATGTGTGTTTTCATTTCCTTAGTTTAAATCAGACAGTTTGTAAGAAGACGCCCAGTCTACCTTAATAAGTAACTTACAGGAGACCTGAGGCTGTGTTACATTTTTCACGTTGTACAAGGCTTGGCAGCATTACAATTTTCCCATTGGACTATTTAGTCCACAGGAGGAAATAAAGTAAATTAAACGCCACAGCAGTATAATTTATTCTCCTATTAGCACTGAAAATAATTCCCAGGGTAGTACAGAGCAGTACAGAGGTGCAGTTGCTACAGTAGTCGTAAACAGATTTTGGCTGGCGAGTCATGATAGCTGATTCTGTCAGAGATGCAGAAGGTGGGAGGGACCACCTGGATTTAGTGCTGAGTGGAGACTAGCTCTGCCATATGCTGTGTGTACATTTCACATTGCCCCCAGAGACAAGAGAATGAAGTGGTCAATGTAGGGAGGAACACAATATGAGTGCTTATTTATCAAGCATTACCATTGCTTTAGACATTGGGACTAGAAGTGGGATGCTCGGTTGAAGTAATTTGACTTAACATTGATGTTGTTAGTAAGTACCTACATCTACAGTACTGCTCCCTTGAGGGATGGGTTAAATGCAGAGAAGGAATTTTGCTACATGTATGTGTATGTGACAATAAAGTACCTTTACCTTTATCTTCTTGAAGGTGCCCTGCCACACAAAACCATTTTTACTTGCATTTTTTAAAATATGTTAGGTCCACATGTGTTTGTGTCATGTTGTGAAAAATCAGGCCAATTACAAAAACTGGTCAGTCTGACGTCATGTTGCCTAAGCTCATCACTATTCATGAGCTCGCCCAGTTGTTCTGGGTAAAGGATGCTGATAGCCAGGCTCTCATTGGCTAGCTGTTAGCCAATCAGAGTCAAACATCTTACTCATTGAACATTAATGAGAACTGGCACAAATCAAGCTAAGTCTTCCTGCAGGCTTTCTATACCACACTAGAATGGCTTGAAACAAAGTAACCAAGAGATTTGTTTCCACAAAAAATGTTACAGAGTCCTTGGTAGAACTTCAGACATTACCACAGGGCACCTTTAATGCAGTAACTGTAAATAAAATGACTTTAAATTGGTTTGAGTGGAATCATCTGTTCTCCTCTGCCCACAGTTAGCCAACCTGAACCTGGCAAACAGGATGCTGGGCACAGAGAGTGTCACACCGAACCCAAAAGTGTGGCACACTGCTTCTACAACCCAAGGGCCAGTAAAAGCTGTTCATTCTGGAACAGATCTATGTAGCAGCACTAGGTGAGTCCACAGACATGTAGCATTAGCAGGGTTTAATAAACAAGGCTATATATATAATATATGTGTTTGTGTGTATGTGTGTGTGTGTGTGTGTATCTATGTATTTATACATTCAAAGCATAAAAATATATACATTAAAGGCATAATCATCGTATCGGACATGATGTCACTGATCCTCGTTAGGTAAAGTGTTTCAGTGTTTCCACAATCAGTTATATTCATTCAATAACAGTGGGCTGCTCACTCAGTCTTTCTTCTTTAGTCTTTGCATACTCATGTGAAGTAAACAGCATCTTTCACAGGATACACAGCAACTTTTAAGAGCACACGTAATTCATCTGAAAATAAGTTGTAAATATTCTGCTCTTTGAATAATAGTCGGGGGAATTTTTTCATATAAGAAAGAGAAAGGTTTAATTTCTTATGCATCTTTAAGTCCATCTGAAATTATTATTTTTCTGCTTTTCCTTTGTTCTCCTTTGAATAAAAACAGAAACCAAAGTTGAAATGTATATTTTACTTCAATAATAGTTTTACATGAATTTGTTAGAATACATTTAAACTATCTGTGATTTCAGTGGGACTTTATTTTTGTTTTGTGTTACAGTTCCTTCTCTATTACTCCACTTTTGCATTTAGCACTCACCACACCTCTGCTCTCTTATAAGTGCTTCAGAGGAGACCTTATGGTCAAATTTCACCATTGTGCTCAAATGCGCTATTTATTCGCCCTCCCCTGAGGCGGTAGAGAAGGAATAGTGGGTTACAGTCTCAATGGGGTTCACTGCCAAGGAAAACAGCATATTTTTCCTCTGAGAGCTTTGAGTATGAGATGCTGTTCTGATGTACACCAACACATTGTAGTTGGCATTAACAACCATTCTTGTTTTTCAGAATACGTCATGAGGCCTAAAGAGTTCAAATACTATAGTTGAGTTGCTTTTTTCATTCTTGGAAGGGTTTGAAAGAAAGAAAAGTTGTTCACCTATCAAGTATTATTCACTTCGATCAAATTAATGTCCTGAGGACTTTCTCTGTAATCATCTTTACACAAGTCTTTACTGTAGACACTTAGATTGTGGTAGCCTATTTGGTCACACTCAATAGAATCTAAATGCTTTTTTAATGGTCTCCGGCGAATTTTTAGATTGAAGATTGTTAGTCTTTGGAAAAGGATTGTGGACTGGGCAAGCTAGTTCAACATGTGCCTGGAAATGCACATTTTATTCTCATTTTAATAGTACTTTGTGGAGCTGAGTAACACTAGATTTGGCCGCGTAGTGTCAGGAGTGTGTGAAGCATGCTGGCAGCTTAAAACATTGCATTGGTGGGTTGGAGGTAGTGCTAAGGGGGTTATGTCAACACCCACATAGTCTGCTCCAGGCTCTGGAACCATCGACATCTCCCCTGCTCCCCTTCCTCAACCCATATCTTAATTCTCTCGAATTGCTCCAAGGAGAGAAGAAAGGAAACAGAAGGACAGAATATGATCACATGGTCATGCTCTATGGTACCTGGCCAGGATACTAAACCGGCTATTTAAAGGTGTAATTCATTGAGAGGTAAGCATGTATGGTCACTCCGCTTTTATTTTTGTCTTGATATGTGAGTAACAATATCTCAGACAGCTTGGCCTTGGTCTTGGTCTCTGTTTTTCCAGTCCTGCCCTTTCTTATGTATCAGGCTGTCATGGAATTCCAGAAATGTCTGGCCTTTTCTCTTTTTAAATTTTTTTTATTCCACAAAGCAAGAAGAGACATTTAATAGAATTTATAATTTTATGAATAGCCTCATGCAGGTTTTACATATGATACTCAGGAAACAGAAGTCACCTTTTGATCTCCCATTTAACTTTAGAACTCTAGCGCTTTGATTGGCTCATACATTTCTTCTCTCAATTTAGTCATTCCCCCTTTATATTTGGGTATTTCCTATATTGTTTTGACACCTCGTTCATCACAAAATACATTTTAGTACAGCTTTACATTTCAGCTTTTCACATTTCAGCTTAATAATTCATAGAAAGAGGAATATACAGTTGCTTTTGTGAAAGCTTATTTTACATCTCTCTAGAAAATACACAGCTCCCTTTATCTTCCCATTTGTCACTGGCTTGCAATACATAAAGCTCTCTTATACCCCAGTACTCCCAGCCCTTGGTTTGGCATTCACCTTTTATTGCAGTGAAATGCCTTTAATAAGATATTAGGATAAATTGCCTTGATTTCACCTCGGTGCTGTTTTTTATAACACAGAATTTCCTGTGCCCCCCTTACATTTGGGCCAATGGTTTTGTGCCAAACATACTGAAACTGTTAAGCACACTGACTCTTTAAGCAACCACAGGGGTGAAGTATGATGGGTTTCAAAGAGTAGCACGGCTCTTTGAAGTAGCGCTGCCAGGATCTACCAGGTATGCTTCATCAGCACTCTGAGAGCCACTGTCTGCCTCCAGTATGCTGACAACCAGAGGGCTTTGAACCATAATGCACGTCTTCATACATCCATGGTGAGCTGGGGAATCGTTTCCGGTGTTGGACCTCCTGAAACCTTTATGATGATTTCCATTCAACATACTTCTGAAATGAATGTGAAATGAGACTGAAAAGTTATCGAAATAATTTGGTAAATTTTCAATGTAGAATCTTATTTAGGGCTTATTCATTCTTAGTTTTGAGTGATTTGGTTTGCTTTTACAGTTGCGGTTTGAGTTTGTGATAAAGTTTGTCTCGTATTAAGTCAGAAGCAGGTCATGGTTGGTCTTCTCCACATGTATTAGTCATGCGAACACTTATTAATGTATCTTGAGCTGCGTTAGCACCCTGGCCACAAAAATTGCCTCCCCATTTTCTTCTCGCTGCACGTACAAATGACCGCAAACCTATTACCTCTGCAGTGTTGCGTTCACTCCAGCACAGCTAGAACTGAGAAATACCACAACCCTGCTTATGCAGGGTATTTTTAGTTCTGTTCAATACTCTGTTAGATTGATGTTTGACTTGGTCGAATTTCTGAAGGGCATACCATTCCAAAGGATTTTATGACAACCCATTGGCTGAACCAACAACCCAACTAATCAGAAAAGCTCTGGTGAGAATGTAAAACTTCTTTGATGGAGGACAAAGTCCACCCAAAATTGATTTGATGTCTCTCTTTCTTTGAATTTAAAAGAAGAGAAGTTTTTATTCACATTGATTGGAGCCAGATGTGGTAATAGGAGGGAGAACCTAAGCTAACCTAACCTACTGAAATTCCAGTGAATGGATTGATGTTATTCAGCAGATGCAAACACCTTACACAACAGTACATGTCCCACAGCGTGCAGTATTAGTAAGAATATGTTACAGATTTTGCGGTGTTGTCAAATGTTAAACAGATCACGACAAAAGGATATGTTTTTGTATAAAGTCATTCCTCAGTAATGTTTTAGTAACTACTCAATAGTTTTAATCTAGTGATTTACGAAATCCTGCTCACCATTAAACTTAATACATGTCTTAACTAGTAAAGACTTGAGTAATGTGTAATTTGGTTGTGAAGATACATCTGCAGTTCCTCCCAGTCAAAAGCAATCAACTATGTAAACAACAGGAAGTTGCTGCAGCATCACCGGCTGTAAGATCACTTCCAAATACAACAGTTTTGCAGGGCCATGTGATATGTTAAATGTTAAACCTGTAAATCGTTTTTTTTAGAACAGACCTCTGGTAGTCTCAGGATTCCACTCTACTTACTAAAGTATCAGTATCCTTAAGGACAGTTCTATTGAGTGTCGGGTTGATGCAATAGAACAAGATAAACAAACAACTGAGTAATGGCTGGAAATACCCTCACACTCTTGAGGCGATTGATGTTTACACTGAGCAGGCAGGGCTTTGAGATACTGTGCCATGATGTCATCTCAGGCCGTCTATTTTCCCACATTCACGCTGAGTTTGATTGATGCCACACATGTGCTCAACTGGCACTGCTGTGTTGTTGTACAGCAAGTCATAGCAGTATATTATAGGATGGCGAGCACAGCGGGGAGACAACAGTGAGCAGTAGTCCAGCAGGGAGGGAGGTCCCTGGTTGTTGAAGCTTCACATATGTGCTGTGCTAGTGATGAGAAACTCAGATGTAAAACTGTTCTTCTCACCTTCATTTTTTTCCCCCTATTTCATTGGTCACTTTGTTGGAAATTCTTGGTGATCTGTAGTGTTTTTTGCGTGGGGTTTGCGTTGACAAGCCCTGTCTGAAAAGACTTCTCCTTGGGGCCCTACTGCAACATTGTACTTGTGGAAAGCACATGCTCGTGACCGGAGCAATAGTTCGTTTTAGACCTTATGCTAATAAAATGGTAGCACTGAAGGTCCCTGTGGTCCGGTGTGCAGACTGCAGCCAAGCTAAAGGAAATGACTGCTGTAAACAAAGAACGAGTTCTTGTTTTGTCTCCTGGCGTTGTAGAATCTCTGGCCTTGCGAGGTTCACAGACTAGCCTTTGTTTCCAGAAGCTAAAAAAAATTGAATTGGCCCATGGTCACACCAGTTGTTTTTGCAATATATGTGCCATTACGTGAACTGAGAAATGCATGGGCGGATATAATGTTCACATGAGTTTAAGATCCCTTGTGTGTTTGTTTGGCCACACAGGGCAGGAATATGTTTTCACTTGAGCCACACAAGATTATTATCCCACAGTGTGTATTGTTGTCCAAGATTAATTGAATTCTAATTTTAGAGCTTATCGTAGTTTGGCTCTAAAAATATAGCAGCTATTGTGATTTTAAGTCTACAGTGTTTCCTCTTACTAGACTAGACTAATGGACAAATGTTATTGCATGTAATGAGAGGAATTTCCAAGAATTTCTTTTGTGATTATGACCCCCAGAATTCCAATTTCTTTAACTGTACTTGTAGCTCTTTCTTTTTTTCTCTTTCATATTTTTCATCACAGCTCCAAATTGTGCTCTTTATGGCATTATTTTTGGCTAAGTAGATACATATACAGCAGTACACCAGACTCAATGTAGACTTAATTTAAGCGTGTCTGAAGGGGAGGCTCACCTCATTGCTTTAACAGGGGCCAAAAAGGAGGAAAAAAGGCTGAAACAGGCTTAGTTCTAATGACAGATAATCCAGTTACAAACTCGTGGAGCTCGTCAAAAGGTTTGCTTTCCAGGTTGTGGCTTTGTGATGTGAATGGAACGTGAAGCTCGGGGAGCACTGAGGCAAAGAGTAAAGGTTTTTAGTTCAGCCTGTGTTTTCTACGGGCTTGCCCTCTACTTTGACTCTGATTTGCACACTCTGACTTGAGGCTTCTGTGGGCCCAGCATCCACCAACTGGGATGCTGTCTTGTCTTTTTTACTTTTTGTCAGGGGTGTCGCAACTCAACATGTGGAGGGAAAGGGGAGAGTTAATAAGCTACTGCCACATCTCTGCTGTATTTTTATAGTGAAATAACTGACAAGAAAAGATGGTAGCAAATATGGCTCACTATTGAGCTACTGAAGCTTGTACCTTCTTGCAATTTTGCAGGCAATTAATAGCTATTAGGACGGGTCGGTAATCTGTCAGTATTAGCTTCATTTGAGACTTTTGTATGTAATTATTTTAAAATTATGCTAGCACTTCTACCTCTCAATATATGCTAGAATGCTATTTTGTCAAACCTCTTCCTCCATTGTCTCCTCTCTCTGTTTTCTACACTCTATGTCTAAAATAAGAGTAACCCTCACTATAATGTATTTAACTACCAGTTTAATAACAAAGAATATTTTGGGCTATAGTAGAATTGTCACATCTCAGCTTCACTCAACTACACAGGAGTGGCTGTGGCTCAGAGGTAGAGTGGGTAAACCACAAGATTGGTGGTTTGATGCCAGGCTCCGGCCACTTGTCAGTGTAGTGTAGTGTCCAGTGTAGTGTAGTGTCCTAGAGCAAGACACTGAACCCCAAGTTGCTCCCCGGACACTGTGTGGCTGTCCACTGCTCCTGATAGGATGGGTTAAATGCAGAGATTACATTTTACTTCATTGTACTGTTTCAATATACTGTATATGAGGAATAATAAAGTTTCTTCTATTGACATTTTGCGAAATACGTTTATTTGCTTTCTTGCCAAGAGTTAAATGAAAAGATCTCAAAATGAAGCTGTAGCCATCTGCCGGTTATCTTAGCTTAGCGTAGATAGTGGAAACAGGGAAACAGCTAGCCCGGCTCTGTCCAAAGACAACTAAAAATCTGCCTAACAGTGTTTATGCTCAGCTAAGTTAACCAGCAGCTGGCCTCTCTTCTGACTCGCCTCAAGAAAGCAAATGAGCTTGGAGAATGGTAAGTTTTCCAACATGAGGTGAAACCTTCATAGATGTGCCATTTCTATTAGAGTGCAATTAAGTCGGAAGTGAAAAACAGTGTGTGTGTTTCTTGTTGTTGATTTTGATTCTCTCAATTTTGGCTGACCTCTTCATTTCTACTCTCCAAGCCCCAGGCCACTGAAGGATGAGGAGGGTCTTTGGGATGGGCAGATGCAGAATGACTATAGCTTGGGGACAAGGGTGAACCACCAGCAGCGCTACCAGCCCACCCAAGGAAGCTACCAGCTCCAGTTTGCTATCCAGAAACTGCAACAGCAAAGACTTCAGTCTCGCCAATTTCTGGACCAGAGCCATTGCAGACGCCAGGTATATAAGAGATTGTTTGTTCCCCCCAGTATATTTTATGATAAATATGATACTTTATTGACTACACTGATTAATGTTAAAAGTGTCTTGTTTACAGATCACAGTGAGCTGCCAACCTGGCCAACTTCCATCACGATAGCTGGGTAGTTACTTTTAGACACACAGGCTTAATTCTTGGTCCTTTGGTAGATGAATGATTTCCCTGTTTACTACTGCCCGGGTGTTTAGAAGCTGTGAATCCCAACGGCATCATGTTACTGGAATCTGTTGTTGATTATATTTGTTCTCTTGAAAAAGTTCAGGCCTTTTTGTTTTGTTCAATTAAGGTTTAGTTAAAGAGTTAAGAGAATTGTGTTTTTCAGTTCCTTTTGTTGCCTTACATTAATATATACACCACATGGATGAAACCTGGACTTGTATGAGAGCTATTGAGCTATAACTCAGGAACAAATTTCATATTTGTGTCTGTACCTTCTCTTAGCACTGTGCTGTCCAAAATAGTGTATTAAACCCACATCAAAAGGAAAAGCTTTCATGTTAGCATTTACAAAGCTATTCTGAGAATCTCTTTTCAAACCACTCACAAAATGGTGTTTGGTGGGAATATCCTCCTCAACAGGAGCTCATTCCTGGAGAGCCGAACATGACTCCTCACCCCAAGATTACATTGTTTGACTAAGTGTCTCTGCTAGGTTTATATTGGAAGGTGAGGAATCAAGGAATGCTGCCCATGAGGGCACTAGAGAGGCCCCAGTACAGAGTCCATTATGAGTTTGAAGTCTTCACAGTCCATATCAGATTTGAGCTCCATTTGTGATCCCATTACAACACAAATAACATTTTAGGATATGATTTTTTCTGCAGTAGTAATGTAGCGACAAAAAACCTTTTAGTCATGCCTGGCTAGCTGTGACAGATGTGATTTGGATGTTTATAGAGGGAGATTAGAGACAGTATAGAGGTCTTTGCGCAACATAATTTGAATGTTTAGAGAAAAAGGAAAGGCCCCTCTTTTTCTGTACAGTTGCTTTGAAAGAGGATCTTAACAGGAAGAGCATATTCATTTTCCAGAGGATTTTGTGGAGTCCGTTTATGGATGGAGAGAAATTGAGACAGGAGAGTGCCATAGGACAGCTTACAGGGTGGAATGATTGGATGCACCCACTTTTTTCCAATTTGTCCTCTCACGTCATTGTTTTTTCATCATCTTGGTTAAGTCTTAATTAATGCTTTTGAGGTGATATTTCTCTTGGCTAGGTCTGGCAGCTTTATGCAAGAACCTTTATGAAAGTGATCCCATGCTTTCCCTTTTCCATTCCCCTTTTCATTCATCTTATAGACTGAACACAGTTGACCAGGTTTCTCTTATTGCTGACATCCATCAAACTCCTGCATGTGTTCTTTACGACAGAGCCATCCTGTTCAACCCTCACACACTGAGGTCATAGGAAGGCTGACTCTGAGTATGGTTGTCTCACCATTTAATCAGATATCCCTCCCTAAAATCCTTGTCATCCCTACCCATTCATTCCACCCACATGGTTCTCTCTGCCAGTCCAACCTAGCAATGTGTATTGGTCCAGGAATTAGTCAATGACTTGACAACTCCGTAGGGGCTTTGGTCTTTTTGATACTAATGCACTTTATATTGCTGAACTCACCTTAATGGCTTTTCTGAATTGATCCTTTTGGATCAACTGAAGACACAAAAGGAAGTGCTTCATCTACTGCTAGTGCTCATGTACATGTATGTGTATGAGTGTGTACTTCTGTGAGAAGAGAAAGAGACAGGGGGCTGTTCCGGGCTCAAGAGTCCACGTTCCAGTTACTGGGTGCAGACTATGCGGCTCCTCCACAGGCTTGGCTCTGTGCCACCTGGCAGCCAAAGAAAGGTGGCCTTACTGGTCCCGCTCAAACTGAATTGCGGCCATAGGCCTTGCAACCTGGAAACTTAGCTTCTCATTTATCAACACACAAATTACATCAGATATTCCCTGTCACACTGCCGGCCCTTTGAGCGGCAGCACTGTGAAACTGGAAAACCATTAGCTTTTTAGATAAAGAGAAAATAGCATAGACATGAGATGTGGAAGGAATGTATGCAAAGCATTCCCCAGCAAGGACAGAGTGAAATGTGGCTGTAAAATTTTATTTTAGAAAGAAAACAGTATTTCCCCCCTTCCCAAGCCTTTGAAGAGATCTTGTACAAACAAATTCATAATGTGAAGAATTTGCTTTTCAGTGCTGCCAACTGCAAAAATAAGGTTCTTGTTTTGATACTGGATGGCATTTCATTAATATCTGCACTAATTCATATCAAGCACTTTGATATTTCACATAAATGATCAGAAACTTTTATTCCCATGACTTACCCATTCCAAATGTGATTGCACTTTCTTTTTCCTCTTTTGGAATTAAGTTTGATTTTTTTTTTTTTAGTACATACAGTACATACTGTAACATCTTTTCAAAAATATGGATAATACAGGGACAATGACACATAAATGTATATACATAAGGAAAATATTGGCACTACATTGAGAAAATTCTGATTAAAATCAACCATATAGGAATTTTGACTTAATTCTGAATACCTATGCCATTCTCAAAAGCCAATAAAATATTCAGTTTTTATTTTAAACCCATACTATGCATTTGTTCATGCATACTAATACTTGGTAAGAGTATAGTAAATTAAACTTTTTTGTTAAAAATGAAACCTATTTTTTCCAATGTTTACATTACCTTAAAATGCTTTGGGAGATCATAGTAATTCAAAATAATTTTTTTATTACATCATGGCTGTGCATTACCTTTTCTTACAGCTGACACCTTACTAGTATTTAAGACTCTGTTACAGGGGATTTTAAATTTTTTATGAGCATGTTTAATATCTGAGGCAGATAAAGCCCTGTAGATTCAGTCTTACATAGGGTTTAATGAAAGTCAGCCTGTAATGTTTTAAATTTTAACATTTCTTGACGTCGTAGATTTCAAAATATCTAACCCATCATCATTACAATCAACCACAGATATATGGCATTTATTCAGTTATTTCTCTATATTAATATATTGGTCCTAGGATTGAACACCTAAGAATCTTTATTATCTTACCTTTAATGTCAACATATTGAAAAGATATCTATATATAGTACAGTAGAAGTGCTGGTAACAGGCTTACTGGCACAATCGTTTAGGGACTCAGCTCTAAAGGTGCTGAAATTGATATTTTAAACATTTCTCTGTAATGGATGCATCTCTATTGTTGTAAAAAGAAAAGAAAAAAAGTTGTATTTTAAAACTTCTGCAGGGGTCCAAGAAATGCTGGCATGTATTTTTGGAATCACTTCAGTAATCCCTCTGGCTCCACCAACTTTGGTCAAAGTTATTTTCTGGCCTGCAACTTATCCTTATCCTTTGTTGAGTTAACATGACTTAAAGTAATGTAAACTGGTCAGTTGCAGACACTTCATTTGAATTCAAGTTGGAGTGTTGTCAAAAACAGAACAGTTTGACGTAGTTGCAAGTAAACCATACCCTAGGGCTGGCCAATATATTGATATTATATCAATATCATGATATGAGAATAGATATCGGCTTCGATTTTGGATAATGTCATATCGTAATATGACATAAGTGTTGTCTTTTCCTGGTTTTAAAGGCTGGATTACAGTAAAGTGATGTCATTTTCTGGACTTACCAGACTGTTCTAGCTGTTGTATTATTTTCCTTTTCCCCACTTAGTCATTATGTTCACATTACTGATGATTATTTATCTTAAATCTAAGTGTGAAGATATTTTGTCAAAGCATCAGTTGTCAACACTACAATATCTATATCGAGGTATTTGGTCAAGAATATCATATCTGATTTTCTCCATATCACCCAGCCCTATACCCAACCATTATCAAATATGTTTATCACATATGTTTATGTCTTTATCTTTGTTTAACATGTAATGTCTGTAGTTTGCCATTAATATATTGTTATTAATTTTTATCCAACAGATATCCGATACCTCAAACTGTTTGTCAATTGTGAATGAAGCTGACAGCAAATATGCATACGGTGGAAATTAGCTGATATATGCAATGCTTTGTCCCATTGTGATTGATAATGGTTGATCAGTGAGTAGTCATTGTTCTTAGCTGCTCTTACGGTCCTTTTTCTTTACCGTCTCAATGACACTTACCTTAAATAACAGTTGTCTTCTCTTGTTTTTTTAGGCTCAATTTCCAGACCAGACAAGTACTCCACACATCCATGCTCCCACAAACTCATCCAGCTGCCTTCTCTCCAGCTTTCGTGTTTGCCCCAATCACAGCCACAGCCACATCCAAACCTGTGTTAGTCCTGTTCTCGCCCCAAAGCCACCAAGCAGTGGCAGAGAGGGACAGATCCGGAAAACAGCAACAAAGCGCCTCATAAAGTAAGATCAGCCTTTCAACTGAATGCATTTACTTCTGATTTACTTTTTTCTGACTCCTGACGCCAGTTAAATCTATCAAAGCTGAGAATTTAACAAAGTCACAATGCAATTTATAGCACATCAGGTGATTACAGTAGGGATGGCATTGATTGGCCGCTGCTTGTGGATTGAGACAAAGTTCATGGAATCGGTGAGTTCAAGAGGACATGGCTAATGCTAATGAGAGTTACAATATGGGTGTAGTGGAGTGCACACAATCTTTTAGCCGTAGGGTGTATCTGCCTGTTCAGTAAACAACCTCATCACAGGCCTGATTTCTGCTTGAACCGTAAACAGAACGTGGTTCAGTGGAAGGGCCCCGGGCTCCGAGCGCCGTTTAATTCCTGTTTGGTTTGGAGATAAGCTGAAGAGCACAGGAGGAAAAATAAAAGGAAAGGAGTGAAACAGGGCTGAACTGCCAGCTAGTTCCCTCACATACTTTATGACTTTATTACTGCAACATCTGGCCAAATTACACAACAACAGCAAACCTTTGGGATCAGGACTAATTGTTTAAAGCACACTGTTGTAGTGGTGAAAGGCTCCTCACACTCTTATGCATAAGAGAGAAGGTTTCTATTGTATATGAGTGAAGCCTACTGAGTTGTACAATCTAACTGTCCATTATGTGAGACTTAATTCATTTATTGCTGACACTCTAAGCAGTAGCGTTTGAGAGTAGCAGGAAACGCTGAGCGAAGCCCTCGCTCTGCTGACGTGTTACATTCATACAGTCATCTTTCTTGACTGGACAAACTACATGGCAAGGGAAGAGTTAAGAGGGCAGGGGTGCAGCGCAGGGGTTGTAGAATAGGTTAGGGCAGCCGGGTAGGTGCTGTGTTTGCTCCTGTGTCTATGTGTGTGTGTGTGTGTGTCGTCCTGGCAGTTGCTGTGTTTACCCTCTGCATGTGGAATTCCAGAGCCCTCTCACACTCTCCTCTGTCCTGCATTTTTGTGGTCGACCAGTGTGACAGGGGAGAGTGTGGGAAAAACGGAAGCTTCGGTACCAAAAATGCACCGATGGAAACAATGAAAAGAAAGAATAAAGAGGGGGGAAAAGAAAGAATGACAGAGGAAAGTCAGCTCTGTCCAGAAGAAAGTAGATGATTGTTTGCAGAAAATGGGGGGATAATAAGTTGCTTCCTTTCATTTCCAGTGCTCATTTTTAGGGGCAACTCAATACCTCTGTTATTGAGGCACATCTGAAATGCATCCCAGTGTAGGCCCAAGCTCCTCCAACCTATAATGGAATCACTGTGCTGGGTGTATTCAGACAGTTCAAGGTTATCCAGCCCTTCAAACACCTTCCTCTAGCCAGCTGTTGTAAAACTGTAAAACTGTTGCTTGATACAAATTTACCAGCCCTGGCCTCGCCTGGTTTTCCCATGAGTAATACACCACTGATAATCACTGACAGTTGTGAGCTGAATCTATTTATCAGAATCATATTTGGTTTTTGGTCTTGTTTAGAAAAGGAAGTGGAGTGAAGATTTCTGACTATGCAGCCAAATTATTTCCACTGTTTGGAGACAAAATCCTCAATCAACTTTGTCTGAATCTGCTGACTTAGACTGAGAGACAAGTCAGCATTCAGTTTTAATTGAAGTTTAAAATAAGCTAGATAGACCTTGCCAAAAGTGGCAGGGCCTTTAATTTCTGAGCTCAGCAAACATGCAGTACGCTTGCTTAGAGCAAATGTGCTTCATGTTGGTATCTACTCAGCAGGGCAGGGCTCTCTGGTCTATCAACATACCACAGCTGCCAACTCGAGGGGCTGCAAGGACTCAAAGTGGTAAGACTTCAGTGAAGGCTTTGAAAGGAGCAATTTGTAAGACAAATAAATGAGCCTGTTTGGTATTTTGTTTGCAAGGTTTGGCCAGACGCAGCTAAAACTACGGAAACCCAGGCTGTCGTGTGGCATTACTAATAGGGTGACAATTACAGCAGCACCATTAATGTCAGCCTTGCTGCTGCTTTCACTCCCTATTAATCAGCCACAACAGTAGTTATTTTCACAGGATACTGTATACACACAGAAGCTGCCAAAAGTGTGTTTATGGTTAAACTTTATCCCCTTTGGTCAACTGGCATTACATCAAGACATGCTAGCTACCTGAATGCAAAAAGAAGTGCACATCAAAACTGCACATCAGCTATATTTACACAATGACTTCAGCTCTCTGTGAGTAGTATAAAATAATCAACTTTAGGCTTATATTTCATCTGTGCATATTGCAAGTTCACATTTTGTTCTTACCTACAGTGTTTGGCACTGCCTGACTCTTGTGACAGATTGAGAGACTGTTGACAAAGAAAGTGATGTGGAGAACCCAGAGGTCAAGTTTTTCCCCCTTTCAATACGAAGGGGTTGCTTCCTGTCGACGTATGCCACGCTTAAAGTTGGCCAGTTGTATTTGTGGTTGTGTAATGGTATGAAAGAACAACTGTGCAGTCCCTTACAAGGAGGCAGTGTGCTCCCTCATTACCTTGTTAATGCTCCTTTGGCAAGCTGCTGTTATGGGGTGAGAGGTTAATGCCAGCTAAGCTTTATTTATTGTTCCCCCTAAAAAATGCTTAACTGATTTAATGTATAAGGTTACAGACGGGTCTGCTCCTGATCGACGCTTCGCCAGTTCTTATAATGGTTTATTCTTTGAAAACACTGTATTTGCTGTCTGATTATATGAAAAGGGCTATGTAATTCCCTGTCTGTGATGTCCAGACTCCTGTATAAAGCCCTGGGAGATAAGTTCTCACAACTGTACTGACCATTTGCCCCATAAGAAAGACTATGTATACGCCTTCTGTGTCTGTAGCTGTTGCCTGCAGGTCCACATATTCAGCAATCACCACAATATTCTTGTGAAAATCACATCACCCAGGACAAGGAGCAGGAATTTGCCCCCTTCTTGTCACAATAGCTCATGAGAGACACTCAGCAAGCACTTAACCACCACCCACTGACACACACACACACACACACACACACACACACACACAGTTTTCAGTTTTTTATTTATTTATTTTCAAAAACAATTTTGTTGGGCATTTTTAGGCCTTTATTGACAGGACAGCTGAAGAAATGAAAGGGGATAAAAATAAGGAATAACATGCAGCAAAGGGCCGCAGGTTGAAGTCGAACCCGGGCCCGCTACATCGAGGAGTAAACATCTATATATGGGTGCTCGCTCTACCAACTGAGCCATCCAGGCGCCCATAAATCCATAGCTTTGACCCAGCTTGTGGAGATAAGCATTGCTTTTCAGATACAGTTCTATAACCCCTTGAATGATTTTTTTCACTGACACTTAGCATCTCTTGATTAACAGGCAGACGTCCGCAGAGAGTTCAGCCAGTGGAAGTGTGTCCAGCGGTCAGCATGTGGTCTACAAAGCTATCTGTGGTAAAACAGGTGGGTCTGATGCTGCAGTTATACACACACTTAGTACCGTGCTGTAACTTGGCCTGTTGGTGCTGACGTCCTTGGGCAGGGGGGAAGTTATGCCCTCTCTATGCCAGTGTCCGTGATTACAGCCAAGAATAGTGGACATTCCCCATGGAGAACTGATAAACACCCCTGGATATTTTTAGCCAGCTCCTACTCACATAGTGGTGTGCAGGATGTGTAAATGCATTTTGCACACTATAGAGCATAACTATATTGCCATAATGATAACTAGTATACAAACTTGAATTACAACCTTGTTATAAATTACAAGTGAGGTTTTATTGTATTATATTATATATTACAATGACTCTCTTTAGAGTTTATGGCAAGTAGAGTTGAAGCAGCCAGATCTGAATAGGTATAAACAAACTCTCTGTAATTTGCTATTTGATCATATTGTCTGTATGTGTCCAGGACTAGAAGTCAGATTACTTCTGAAGGATAAAGAGGCATTACAGTGATGACATCTTTCTTTTGTTATGAGATCCAGTGATGGGAAGAGTTTGGGCATTCCCATCTGTTGGTCATTCCTATGCAGTCTGTCCGCCAAAAAGGCCGTCCAGTTGTACCGACAAAATTACACCAAGAAAATGAAAAATGTCTTTGTAAGTCTTTGCTAAGTTTATTATGAGTAATGCTCTCACGTGTGCCCCTGTCATCCTGCCCTATTTCCACAACTCTTTCCATCCTGAGCAAAGTGTTGAGCTTATTGCAGTAACAGTGATATTAAGCGCTGATGCACACATCTGTTTGCCTGATCAAGAGCTTTTTCCATAGACCAACTATACATTAGCATTAGCAAATCATACCATTCATCACATCATGTGAGTGGCACAGTCAAGCCGACCCAGAAATCAGCTTGTCGGAAAAACACAGTAGCTGTGCACTACGTAGTCTCTCTCCCCCCCCCCCAAAAAAAGAATGAGTCTGTGTGTCTTTGACCAGAACATTTCTTTATATTCTCCCTCTTCCCCCCAAAACTATGAAGGCTGGCTTAAGTGAACAAACATCTTATAAACTCATCAATTACTGTAACTGGATCCATTGGGAGAAGCTTCTGAATTTCATGAATGCATTTTTTCCGTCGTTCAGGGCGCAAAGGGTGGGGGGAATGCCTCATTCTTGACTTCAAAAAAAAAGTCTCCAAGTACCAATACCAGTTAGCAAGGCAGGTTAAACCATGCATTTAGAATGGGACTGGGAGTTGAATAGAGACTCAGTGTAGTGTTGTGGAGGGAGGAGGGTGTTATTAGAGCCTTTGTGGAGCTTAGGAGTGCGTCAGGTCTCTCTGCCTTCCCAGTGTACCTTTGTAGCAAGATGACTGAGCTTCCCTGATTGACTCTGACAGGGAGTTAGAGTGAGTCCAAATGGAGAGCATTCTCTATGATCAGCTGTCAACCATCATTAATCACACTCTCCCTTTATCTCTCTCTTGTGCGCTCTCTTAATCTCTTCCTCTCTTTGCTCATACTCAACTCTCCCTTTATCCTCTGAAAGGTTTTCCTGCTCACCCAACCTTATTCCCCTTTTTCCTTCCCCACTTGTTCTCTGGTAATTTTTGACATGAGATAAAGGGAGGGTTTTGACAAAGATCTACCATAGCTTACAAACCTAGATTATATCAACCACATGTGTTTACAATGCTTCCCTTGACCCTATCTTAAAGTACTCAGGACTCCACAGCTGGTGACTGGCGAGATGGATGGCTTCAGTTTGAGAAGAAAATGAATGTTGCACTTGTGCAATTTTAACGGGAGTCTGATCATGTCAGGGCGGATCACTTAGGCCTTTCTCTCTCTTTTATAATAAGACTGTGTGGTGCCCTGTTGGGAAATGAACATGGTCATTGGCTGTCAACCCCTTTTCATAGATATTATGGAAGGTATTGGATGTTTGATTCGAGGCAATCACTAATGCACCTTTTTGATTATTACAAAAAAATCCAAACTGTTGAATAATTATGGTAGATAACTGATAATACTGTTATTCTGTTCCAACTTCCAGACCTTTTTCTTTCCAACATTTCCAAGTGTCACTTGGAGTGGAACATGTTTGAGACACTATTGTCGCTTTCTCTTGATTTTGCTGAGACGGCGGAAGCTTCTTCCAGCATTCATGTCATTGGATTGGAAGTTGGGGAGATGTTTTCATTTTCCAGCTCAGCCAGGCCCCATGGTGTAAAAGAGCACCAACATAAACAGAGTGTGCAGAGAGGGAATGAAAGGGAATACTGTTTGGGAGCACAAACACGGCAGCACTAACTGTACTTGCAATGCCTTTTCTACAAGACACTTGGCCGTGAGCCAGCCGATAGGATGAGGAGTGAGGGGGCTGAGAGGGCTAAGCACTGAGATGGCCGAGCAGATCCGCTGTTGTGCTTGGCTTGACCAAGCAAAATTCAAAATATCAACAAAACATTGAGCGGGAGGGTTTTAGTGTACTCCTTTAAAGTAAAACTCTTTATAATTTGACCTCAACATTTTTGTTTGTGCATATGGTGTGGGTGCTGTTGGGAAACCTTGTGCTGCCCTTCTTCCTCTTTTTAATAATTTGACTTTCATCTGTTGCTTCCCAGGTCTTTCTGTTCACCCCAAGCTGTTCCAGGGCCAGGAGCCCTCTCACAGATGACATGAAAGCGACCAGAGGCACGCCCTACCCCTCTGCTTGCCTGACAGGTGTCTCTGCATGTAACTACATCCTCATAGAGGTGTATTCTGGGAAAGTACAACAGCAGCAGATGAAAGCATGCCAGACATCGAACAGGCTCCTATTAATTTCTCTGTGATAGAGCCACAGACATGTAAGAGGATAGTCTTCTAGGACAGGAATGCCCAGCTTTGACGCAGGTTGGGATTTTGTTTGCTCAGCTCAACATCAGTTGGTCTTTTCAGCTCCTTGCCCCCCCCCCCCATCACACCCTCTTGGATACAGAGTCTATAGCCCAACAGTTGTCCGCCCTCATTCTCTCCATGCTACTGATGCCACAGAAAGATTTCACTGACAGATAGCCTTCAGCAGATGGTTCTTTAATGCCCCAGTGGCATTTTAACTGCAAGATTCAACCTTTTATTTTTTTGCTCATGCAGTATCATGTGTACCACTAGACATTTATGTAGAATTTATCTTACTAAGAAGTTATACAGACAGACAAGCATGCAGAGAAGTTTCTTTCATGAGTGGCTTCTTGCATTATACACCAAACCAAGTTGTTGCCAAATGGTGCTCTATGGTCTTTGCCTAAGGATGTGTTAAAGTATAGCATCCTTTGCTTGTAGTCTTAAAAAGGAGCTTAAATACGATTGGTTCATGCCTTGTTCCCTGTTTACACGGATGATGTAATACTGTTGCCGGGATGTTTAGGTTTTATATCAAGAATAGAGTGGGCTTGTGATTATTCTTGTAAACTGTTGAGATGTTGATGTTGTTTTCCTTGGATGGACCAAATTTAATATTTTTGGTTTAATAAGTAAATTATTGCATCAGTATTTATTTAATGGACATTGTCCACCAAAAGGCCTTTTTGGCCATTTCTGTAGCTCAAAGCATAACATAAATAAAAAATGCGGCTATGCACAGCCTTGCCTACAACGAAGGTTAATGCTGCACTAGCAGACCAATATCCTTGTAGATATTGCTCGGGACCATTTAGACAGTTAACTCAGGGTGTGTTAATAGAATCCAACATCTCTGTTATATATCAATAGATTCAGCATATGTTTAACATGACTTTGTCAGAAATACTTAAATGTCATGCATGTTTTTTGTCATATCAACTGATAATTATCATCAGAGTGGTTTTGCACAGATTGTAGTTTTCAATGCAGTACAACAGAACTGGTTTTAATACACTTGATGGCATTGGATTTTTTTGTAGTGATTGATATTAAACTTAATGTTGTGGATTTCTTTTACTACAGTACACCAGTGCATGCTGTATTACTAAAATCCAACAGTAGAATCTGAAATCAATATGCATATTCTCCTGTGGTGATACAAAGTTGTTTACAGTCTGATCATTTAATCTGTTTAGTCGCTGATTGTTTACAACACACATGGTGGAAATGTAATATTTTTTCAGTCTGTATCGAACGGCATTGAAAAACATTAAAACATGCTGATCATGTCAGTAAGATTTGTTCACCACACATGCACACTGGAAGTTGTCTCTCACTGGACTTTGATTTCGTCACTTTGGTCGAATTTACCCTATTTCCCTTTAAAATAAAGTGCTCTAAAAAACTTTATGCACACAACAGAACAACTCCAACAATAATGGAATTAGAACAATTCTATCCAACTGTCCATTTTTAATTAAAAAAAAAAGTGTTTCCAAGAGTAATAAGAAAAACATTTACAGTTAGTGATCTAGTTAAGTGTTCACTTAGTGACATACGTCGTCTCATACAACAGAAAGACTTCACTTCAAAACAAAACGATCCCTGGAAATCACCATCCTGTTGTATTACAGAGGTAAACGTAACCATGGAAATACTACTTTAAAATAAAGGTTGGTTTCCAGCATGTTTTCTTTTTGTCCTAAGGTTCAACAGCATTTTAATCCTAAACAAACAGTGTATTGAGCTGTGTAGGGAGCTGTGGCGGGCACAGCGTCGGTTTCCAGCTCAGACATTTGAAGGTGTCCTGTGCGTCAGAGCTGAGGGATGTGTTTGCTCTCAACAAGCGATCATTTTTTTGTTTCACCCTCTTTGACATATTCCTATTATGCTGAGTTTAGTCTGCATTCTCAGTTGTTTTCTCTTTTTGACTGCAATTATTTTATGTCCGTAAGAATGCAGTGGTCATTGAAAGGCAATTATTGTTCTGTTCCTCTTGTTATCTAACAGGGAGGTACAGGCTGTTCAAAATGCTGGAATATGAAGAAAAAAAAACATGAGAAATACCGAAGTCAGAAAGTTGGTTGCTGAGGACGTCTGTTGGGTTCAGAGTGCCGTTAGTGAAGTGGTGTTTGACAAGTCTTCCTGGTAAATGCTGCCGATGATTGGGTGGGGAATGCATTTTAGTTTTTTTTGTGAAAGAGAGCGCTCGGGCAAGGCTGAAGCTGGGGTTGTAGGTACTCGTGGAGGGCAAAGTGTACCGCGCCCCCTTTAACCCCTCATATCCGCTCCTGAGTAGTGCTGGGAGCCATCACATCCCACGTCTCTAGCCGGGCCCCGTAGCCCTGAAGTTTAGCTGCACTTGCAGGACTTGACAACCATGTTGGAGAGCTGCTCGACTTTGGGGGAGCGACCCACGTAGTAGAGGATGGTGAGGGGCTCTAAGTCCTGAGGAACGCAGCAGGGTGAGGCAGATGCTTCGGGGTTCAAGGTGTTGTACAGGCTCAGCAGCTGTGGAAGAAAGAGCGGAAGGAGATAGGGATTAGCAATCATGTTTCCCCAAACAGATTCAACACTTTGGTGGTGTGGCACTTTGTCTTACCGAGCTGTGAGTGGTGTCTGCGCTGCGTAGGTAAGGACAGGGACCAGAGCAGAAGTTGGCATAGTACCCTTCAGGCTGATGAATCCACCTCCAGCCCAAATCCTGCCGGAAATTAATATATAGTGGTCGCACACAGCAGTTCTCCTCATAATTGCTGCAGACATGAGAGGACAGAGAGGATTACACTCACTTCATTTCACAGACGACACACAATTTTAAGAGTTGTATACATTTTCCTCCCCACGGGCACTCAGCCAGAGATGAGATTGAAGTTCAGGAATTCCACTCTAAGGTGTGCCCTTATTTTCCTTCTTGGAGTCAGCCCAGGTGTCTCTGGTGCTGCCTGTCAGCCTGACAGAGGAAACCCAAAGCTGAGCAGACAGCGTGTAAGAGGAGGCGGTGTTTGCTAGTACTGGGACAGATCCCGACTTGTATTAGCTAATACCTCTGTCATGCTTGTCTAGGTGATTAACAAGCTTATTCCGTGCCCATGTACTCTTCTTCCCTGCCATCTTTTTGAGACGTGACAGCTGAAATATTTCCATTTCATGTTGCCTTGGCTGGTGTACTACTCGACAACCCTCTGTCAGTAAGAAGTAGCAGCAAGTCTTCATTTGCAATATTTTACCTAGCCCAGTATTCAAATCTCAAAAACTGACAGTGCAGGTGCAATAGACCTGCACAATTCTGGTAAAAATATGAATCACGATTTATTAGCTTAGAATTGATATCACGATTTTCAGCCACAATTTTTTTTTCTCACAAAGAGTAGGCCTAATGTTTGTTTAAAAAAAAAACAAAGTCATTTAAAAATTAAATTGTGAAAATGGGCAATTGAGATCGCGATTTTATAATTTTTTTGTAATTAATCGTGCAGGCTTAAGGTGCAGCCAGAGAAATTATTCAACAAAGTTGAAGACTATAGTCCAAGCAGTGCATTACATTTTCCAGGGCCTTACTTGAAGCAGTAATTGGTGTCAAGTGCCCGCTTACGCCTTCGGGAGGAGGATTGGGCATCCAGCCTGTGGGGAGGGAGCATCATGAGGATAAGGTGGGGGTAGAGCTGCTCCTTTGTTTTTTTCACACGGCTCAGATCGTCATAGTCCGCTTCCATACCTGAAGGAGACAGTCAGTCAGTCTAGAGCATACCAAGGAAAATGGCACTAAAATAAAGCAGATTTATTGTGAATTGTAAAAATCTCTTTTAGAGCTGACTTCAGTGGAACCACAGCTTAACTCTAATCAGTGTAGTCAACTGTAACTTTTACAGAAAGTAATCCAAAAAGGGCTTCACAAATTTTTTTGGCTCACTGTTTTCACCCTTCTCCTTATTTAACACTGGTCCCTAACTTCCTCCTTTTCTCCATTCTCCCCCCCCTGGGCCTGTGTCTGCTCATCCAATCTACCCTTGATAGCTAAAGCAGTTGATATCTCAGGAGAGATGCTGCTGTTGGATATGTACGCCCCTCTTTAATTCGGGGCCAAGCGTCTAAGCGCTGTGGCAGCACATTCCTTGTGGCCAAGCCAGTCGAGAGTGTTCCCAGGGCCAAGGGCCCGGGGGCCCCAGTGCTAAGTAAGATACCAGATCAATTGTATTCCCATGCTCTGTGTCTCTCTCTTCATCTTAGAAAGGAAACGCATTATCCTACCAAAAAGAGCTCAAAAGGTATTGCTGCTGGAGAAACATGTTAATGACTAAAAAGGAACCTTTTTTAGACCAGTATTATAATAAGGAGAGACTTGTGAGTGTGATTGTATTATAACCAGATTCTCATTCATCCTAGGAAACGCTGCACTAGAACATACCTACACATTAAGAGACAAAATAAAGACCTCAGGTCTCAAGTTTCAAGAGTTTCATTTTACATATTTATATATTAAAAATGATTATTTATTTATTTTCATTGAATAAACCTGTACTATTTGTGGAATTGAAGTATAGAGTCCATTCTGCCAACATGCAAACACCAGATGGGGCATCCTATAGCGGCCCTGTATAAAGGGTTTTGTAGGATCCTATTTTACATTTACAGAACACCAACCAATGCATGCCATTTTCCAATTGTAGGATGATTACATCATAACTGATAATTCAAATATAAGTATGACATTTTGGAAACATCTGAAACGGTTATTATAAACCAAACCTGGAGCCCCACACAAACTCTTACAATAAACTGGTCTTAAGACCCACTAATGCAAATCATCCTAAAACCAGCACTGCCTCAAAAGCGCTATAGTAATCACAATGAAACATTTTTTTCAACAAACATGAGATGCCTATCTGGAACATTAGAGAAATCAAACAGACATTAATGTTATCTGCTCTTGATCATAAATACAAACTGGCAAAAACATATTTTCACTGTGAGAGATGACAAGCAAAGAGAAATCCAGACCAAATACAGACTTAGCGACCACAGTCTGACCATAGGAAACAGAAAAATGCTGGAAACTTGCACAACAGGTAAGATTGAGAATAAGATTTGCTCTTAAAATGGGACATTTTGGAAATATGTTTATTTACTTTCTTACTGCCAGTTAGGTGAAAAGAGGTTTCTCATGTCTGTTTAACCCCAAGAAAACAATTGTGTATTTTTCAAAATGTACTTTTCTTTCAACTTCACATTATGTCTTTGCATGCCTCATGCTGAGGAACAAACAGTAACAACATCCCACTAAATCTTGACTCACCTATCACTATCTATATATTCTATTCTATTCTATTCTATTCTATTCTATTAGCGTAACCATTACTACTGTTGATTTCTTTCAAACATATTTCTTATTTAAATCCCAACCTTGCTTTAGAGATCTATCTTTATTTCCCCCAAATATAATATTCCTCACATACATTTATAGAAATGTCTATATCAAACCATAGCAATATCGTTTTCATCACCTTCATGATGCCTTGTTAACTTGCAATTTTCACGCTTTAGGAAAAACAACAAAGCTTGCCATTGCAAATCCAAACCATCTGAATTTCCGTAACATCACTGAGATATTAAATGCAGTCTCACCTTTGAACTTGACCTCTAGCACCTCGTTGGCATTGTCAATGATGTCACCATTAGGCCTGAAAGTGTGGCATGGACAATGCACGCTGATCTCCAGGCCAAGATTTGTCTCTGAGGGGGAAACAAGAGCAGAGGGATCTAAGGAGCTGTAATTTTCCTCTGACATTTTGAATGAACCAGTACTATTTGGCAGGGTATGTAATAAGGTGCGATGCAAGAAAAATTGGAGGTGTCCCACATACGTCGGTACATTAGCCACTCTCTCACTGTCTCTGTAACATCAAAGGAGACCCACTCGGGCGTTCCCTTGGTCAGGACGTTCTTGCCCCCAATGTAGCGCTGTTTGGCTTTGGGGTCATCTTTCTGGAGGATCTAAGAGGAAAGAAAAAAATGTGACCCAGCTACATAAACTTTCTTTCTTTCACACACGCACACACACACACACACACACACACACACACACACACACAGAACCAGAGCTGTCTGTCTGAGCCAGACTCTCCAGAATGCCTTGGGCCAAATGTCTACTCTTCATGGAAAAAGTGACTCCCTGTGTTGATATCCCCATTTTGCAAGTTAATGCCTGCGTGTTACCCTCCTGCCATTGAGAACCTGGCTGTCCTTCCCGTCAGCAGTTTAAATTTTGACTTTAGCTGGGCTCCCAGATGCAGTTCATGAAAAACAAAGCAGGGTTGCAGGTATCTCTTCGGGCATTCATGTCCTAACTGTTGTATCATGTCGAGGCCCCACATTTACAAAACTGACGATGGAGTAAAATGCAACAGTGTTCAGACATTCCTAGCTCCATCAGCACTTCTCTGAACAAAGGTGTTTATCTGTAGTGAGAAATGTGTGTGTATAACCACTGAGCCCCACAGCAGTGCTATGGATAACCAGGTTCCTGAACATTGTCAGCATCTAATCTGTCTTCCTGTGGGAACAAGGGGCCAGCGTCAGCCCTCTGCCAATCAACTCCAGTCTGAAAGTGAGCGAGTGAGCAGCTCCATTTACTCCCCCCGGTGGGTGACCCTGCCTCTATCTCCTCCTAGGCTCCTGGAAACAATCTGAGGGCCTGACAGTCTGTATTCAGCACTGGCCAGAGCCTTGCCTCAGAGGTGGTATGCAGTCCGGAGACGCTTGTCTCCCTGGCAGGAAATGTTGGAACCTGATCATTACTTCTAGTCTCTCACGGGAGATTAATGAGGAAACAGGAAAAAGAAAAATCCATCCTTGCCACCCCACTCGCACAGACATCTAACAGATTCATGCTTTAACATAAAAAAATGTGCATAACAAATGCAGGTGCAGATCTATAAACCCCCTGTTGAAAGCATAACACTGTACTTGTTCTAACAAGGATGGACAACTGCTCTGAGATTGACAGCTAAGAATAAAGAAACTGCTGAATGGTAATCTAGGGTTTCTTATAGATGGCTGTGCAAGCTCTTAAATTTGTCCTTACGCAGAATCCATTTGACTGTAAGCACATGGAATAATGATCAGTGCATGAAAAGAGAGGGAGAGGGAGTTGGACACCCTAATATAAATGTTTTCATCTTTCTCGCTGACCTACACAGCCCTTCTGAGAGAAATACAGCACATTACCCTGCGCTCTGCTAACAGTGGAAATGAAAGGTCAGTTCACACACCTGGTAGAGCTCAATCCTCTGCTCGTTTCTCTTGGCGCCAGGGTTGGCGATCCGCAGGGCTCGAAACTCGGCCCGGAACAAGTTGGTGGAGTTCTTCTCCATGGTGGAGACGTTAAAGCGGAACACCTTGGAGGTGGTACCCTTAGGGCAGAAGGGGAGGTCATCTGCAGGTAAAGTGGAAATAAGATGATGTTATTTAATATTATACTATTAAATATCTCCTTAAAAAAAGATCAGACTGGAACACTCATTGTTACTTTTGTCATAATTCCTTTAGGCTCTTATCCATCTGTTACCTAATTGTGTACATGTTACAAAAGCCTGTTTCCCACTGACATCCTTCTAGGGGTGGACATGTTTACCTTCTGATAATTGATTTGTTTTTTTTTTGCAGAGGATTCCCCTCTAAGAGTTTAGATAGTCAGATAAAAACAACAACTTTTATTCTATTAACTATTTCTACTCTATTTCAAAGAGACGTGGGCCATTACTGCAAACCATCTGCTTATACTTTGTGCAGTCCGAGTTAGCAAAAAGTTGAAGTCATGAAATTAAATGAAAACCAAATGTCCAATGTAGTAGTGGAGCAGGCTGCAGTGGGACGGCAGCATGCCCCTCCTCCTTCCACCAGCTCTTGAGCCCAACAGGTGCTCCGAGGGCTCGGCCAGAAGCCAAGTATTCCCTTGGAACTAGAAAGTTTAGCTGGGAACATGTGGGCTCACGTGCTGGAGCAGAACAATACCTGAGAAACCATTGAGGAGGGCGACTCCATCATGATAGTAATAGCTTGCTGTATACATGGTGTGGGTATGTGACTGTACAAATGACCTTTTGCAGAACTTAGCTAAATAAATGGCTACATTGTGATTATATGTAAAAAGCTTCCTGTTGCACTGAAATCTTTGCCTTTTTTATACCTTAATGCCATTGAACAGTTTATTATTTTAACAGGCCAAGCACATGCAGTGTTGAGCAAAACAAGCACATAGCAAACTTTTTATGGGCCAAATGGAAACATTTATTTACAGCCAAGCCATGGCTAATTTATTACTCCAAGCTTAAACTTTATTACCAAGCCTCAGAATTGCTGGTGGTTGAAAGGGGGCATTGCACCTTTAGCTGATTTGCACTTTGAGCTGTTTCGGGACAAATAGAAACTCAGAAGTTCAGTTGTTTCTGTCATGCAAAAGGAACTTGCACAAATCCAAGTATCTGTACTTCATTTGACCCATAATCCTATTTCAGTGTCCTCCCAGTCATTATCCGATATTTCCACAAAGATTTTTTTTTCAACTTTCCCTATTTATAGGTGACCTTTTAGCATTCATCCCCAGCCAGATATCTGTCCAGTGTTTCCACACAATCTATAAGGAGGAAACCTCACTGCACCCCCCCACCTCCCCCCCCCCACCACACACACACACACACACACACTCACTGCTCTGTCTCCCCCCACTCCCCCCGTCCCTCTTCCCCACAGAAGGTGGAAAGCCCCACTTCGACAAGAGATTTGAAATTCTAATCAAGTCTTTGGTTTCCTTTTGGATGACCTCATTTTTCCCATTGCAATGGTTTTAGGTGGATTTTACATTATGGCTTATTTTTGCCAAGGGTCTGAAAGGTAATTTGTTCCATGTTGGTAAGTGGAGGGGATTGCTTGCATAATTAAAATGAAATATATTCTGACCCCCAAATGATGTCTCTTAAGACTGTCAGGATGCTGACATAAGTTTGACCTGTACTATTTCAAGCAACACATCAAATTAGATTTATTGTTATAACTTCTGATTTATTTAGAGTACACACTGTTCTTAGTTCATGTTCTAATTAGATAATTTAGTTTAACTGCAAAACATTATCATTAACACGCGCGTAGTCCTATATAAAAGCCCTTATAATAAATTATTATCCATATAATGTTATGTCCGGTTGATCTCATTTTCATATTATCACTCAATGAATTTAAACACAGACAAGCTTTAAATGTAGGATTTAGGGGTAAAGTTGTTCAGAAAAGCTTAAACATACGTTTAAACAAAGCCCTCGCCCAGACACTGTCCACCACACCCCGCACCTTGACACACTCTCATCCTCCAGTTTCTAGGATCCTCTTCTCTCATGACACTTGGTGATTTTTTCCTGAGGAAAAAAACTCTCAGGAATCACCCCTTTTTTCCCTTTTGCCCAGGGGATTGTTCGTGATGTCAGTCTCTCTGGAGCTTTGTAGAGGTAAACTAAGGAAATAGGAAGCATAAGGCAGCAGGTGCTAGCCAGCTGCTAAGATGTCTAGGTCTTATAGAGGACAACAGATTCTTTTATGGAAATGTAGTAGTTTGGGTGTTTTATTATCTAGTCAAATGGCAGTATCTGAAATTATAATTTGTTTGCATAATGCTACCATGGTTTATTTTTACTTACCCATGACACAGAAAGTAGATATTTAGTTTTAATAATACATATTTCAAATCCTACTTTTGTAATAGAGAAGAAATTTCTCTACTTCACTACAGCAGATGAGATAATGTGATGCAGCTCTGTTCTGAAGTTGAAAAACAACTTTTTTTCCACTTGATTAAGGATGAGGAAGCAAAAATGGTCAAGGCGTGGGAGTTGGGTGGTGGGGGTGGTAGATGCTGTTTCTTTGGGCCAAAGACCTCTGTCTCTGTTTGTTCAGATGACATCATCATTCTACTATCCCTTATATCAGATACCCTGCTGTCCTCAGCGTTAGTGCTCATATTTTACTGACCCAACACTGAGTCAGTGATTGGCTTGAAATTTCACTGCATGCTTCAGTGTGCAATACTTTCTAATTCAGGAGTTGATTCTGAATGTTATCGTGCCAAAGGTCATCATTTGGTTCAGTTATGTCTTTATCTAATTTCTTCTACAGTATTTGGTTTATGATGATTCAATGAGCCACAATGGCCTTCTGGTGCACCACAAAAAGGAAGATCTAGTGCTGCCCAGTCTCAGTTATGATTCCTCTAGTCATAAATGACATGTGCCTTGATTTGCATTAGTAGTAGTGGCTAAGAAAAGTAGTCTGAAGCAAGTGGCACATTAAAATATAACAGAAAGGTTTCTGTTTTTTTAACTGAGCATGAAAAAAGCAAAAATGGACTATATATTCCCAAACACTGCCACCTTCCCAAAATGGTGAATGTAAAACTCATTATATTCAGAAGGAATGAAAATGAACCTCACTGCAAAATGATCAAGGTGACGGACGTTATGTTCCTATATACTGCAACGTGCCCTGCTCTCTTTAAAATTACTGAATGGAAAGGAAGAGAAAAGTGCTAATTAGTCTGTGTTGGCACGTTGTGTTCATTTCCTAATAACTTTTCTTGGATAAGCTGTTTATTGCAGAAAGCGTTGCCAGTTGTAAGTCGAGTTCACATCTTGTACTATCACCTACAGTATGGCCTACAGTATGAGATGCGTAATGTGTCCTGGGCACCTGGCCATCACTGATCCCACTCCTTAGACCTCTGTTTGTTTTGGGAGCTCTGGCTACCTTTGACCAATGGATAAACCCTGAGCTGTGTATTTTGAGTGTCAAAAGCACTTTATGGGACCTGTGAAATGGATTTGATTAGGACTTATGTTGGAACCGGCTCTGCTCTGCTTAGTATCAAAGCACAGCATAAACACCTGTTGATTTTGAAATGGTAACACCATGCATTAACTGGCCTCTGACCATGAAAAGGCACACATCCAACTCTTCCACTTAAAATACTGACTTTCTCTGCTTCTCAGTGAGCTTCTGTTTCTGGTTTCTGGAACAATCAATGGACCATAGTTTATACAGGAAATACCAATATGGATGAACAAGGGAATTAGATCATAACACTGAGCTACCCGGCTCTTTGCTACTAGAAAGAAATAATGGGGAAATGGAAGTGAAAAAGTCGTAACACTGGATGAAAAATATTGGGAAGCTCACGGCCAGAAAATGGAAATGAGGTATTGGAGTTGGCAATAAAAACTAGACTTAACTGCCTGAGAATTTTCCCCGCTTAGGAATGTGTCAGATTTAGGCTGGAGTTCCCATGGCTTTGGTGTGAGGTATGTATGAGGAATGGTGCTCATTCCAATTAGACTGTTTACTTTGCCCTCTCCTTTGCGCGCCGCTCCACTTCTCATAGGCGCGTAGGTGCGTAAAGGCTGCGCAGACACGAGTGGACTTAAGGCAAACTGGAAAAACGAACTCCCTGCTTTTGATCCTGTTACCTCCCCTATATTAATTTGATATAGAGGCCAGATAAATAAATGTAGACAGATTTGCAAAAGTGAGTTTACAAAGGCATTTGAATCAAGTTTGGGTACCATACGTACATAGGTTGGCTGCATGGCGCACTGACAAAAACAAAATATCATGCAAATCACAAATAATTTCTCTAACCTATGTTTTAATCACACACATGTAGAAAATAAAAGATTTGAAGTTTAATAGATGAGTATGATAAGTTGCAAAAACAATAAACTTACTGTTTTCTGGCGGACCATTGATCATGTTGAACTTGTAAATCTCTTTGGCATAGTACTCAGTCTCCGTGTTATCCTGTCCACAACTCTGATGCCTGTCTCTTCCCAGCTCCTCAATGAGCTCCTTGGTGCTGTTATAAAGGGCAAGGACCTGAAACGGTACTTGACTTGGACCTGTTGTTTGAGGCGGACTGGTCAGACGGAGTTTACTGAGAATCTGTCCCCGGACCGCCTCTACTCTCTTTTTCTTTATGTGGTCGATGTCCACAGTGGTGCAAGTGGATAGCGAGAAAGTCATTGTCACACAGTTTGAGAGGAGAAAAAACAAAATAGCTTTTCCCAGATTCATATTTACTCTGCGTTCACTCACAACCGAGGCTTGTCAAGTAAAAGAAGAAAAAAACTAATTAAAGTCCGATTTGAATAGAATCCCGTTTCTCTTTTCATTCAGGTCGCAAATGAGTTCTGTTCCTGTTGGAATCCCATTTTCTCAAGTGCTATGTCATCTTTGCAAAATACGCATCTGCATGGGAGAAAATCCGTGCAACTTTGTAAAATAATCTCAACTCTTCATTAAAACTCTTGATTCTACTCTTCATTCCCCCTTATCTCATGCAAGCATCTCTTCTTTTCTTCCTGAGTTTACTGGGCTCCGATCTCAGCACCGCGGTTCAGTTTCTCCATTGCATTGGGCTCTTGCCAGCCACTTGTGCTTATGGAGTTAGTGCGCCACTTTGCTCTCTCGCTGCAGTCCGGCCTCAAACACACTCAAACGCTCCCCACTCTCACTCATACTTTATAGTCACAAGTGACGTTTTCGAGGGAGGGGCAGCAAGTTCTGCCTCTGTTCGGATAATGAGATCGGTCCTATTCTGAAATGCATTTAATAAGACAAATTGTAGCCTTGGCCTATGTGGTCAGACTCTAGAAAACGCATTATATTCTATTATATGTGTGATTTCGCAAAAAAGGCTCTCGAGTAAAGAAGGAAACTAATTGGTTGTACTGATTTGTGGAATAGTTTTCTGGATGAAGAGGACAAATAGCCTACCATTTTTATTTTAATTAACACTGAAGTTTATCAATCAATTAATCATCAATCAGACTTTATTTACATAGCACCTTTTTACACACACACCCACACACGCACACGCACACGCACACGCACACGCACACGCACACACACACACACACACACACACACACACACACAGATATAGGCTACATATATAACACATTTGTCCCAGCCCCCGGCCTCATTCACCCACCTACTACCCCCACATTGACAGAAATGTTGTCATTCAAAACAGGAACAAGCTGAACCACGTTAATCCCATCAATTAGCTTAAAGACCTCTGAGCCTGGCTGGGGCGGTCATCGAGTGGACTTTTATAAGTCTTTGACAATATCAACCACATCCAAAATAAAGTTTTGTAGGAAAATCAAATGCAGATCGAGAGCCAAAGTTATAAGACATCTAGGTGCACGGGGAGCCCAGCCAGCTGCTGTGATCCGATGGATGCTGCTACCGTTCAGCTTCTCCCCAGGAACATAAAGTATGCATAGCAGCGACATCTAGCGGACGCCAGGGGAAACGTCAGGTCCCTCTTCCTACTTTCTCACTTTCTCAGACTAGGCTGTAGGCCTGTGTGGATATTGACGTGACAGACCCATTCTCGACAGACCACTGCAGTAGACGATAATGTGACAGAAGAAAATGTCAAAGGCGTGGGAGTTGTGGGAAATATGCTGTTTGCTTGGTAAAAGGCGAACTCAGACTCTGATTGTTTAGATGACATAATGATTATAATATCCCTGTCCCTTATTTTTACTGACCCAACAACATTGACTCAATATTTGGTCCGACCTTTCACTGGAACTGAATGATTCAGTGTACATGGCATACGCTTTTTAATTTTTGGAAATTTGTCACTTGATCAGACTATTCTTAAAAGGTATCATGCTGTAGGTCTTCAGTTCAAATATTACCTTATTTCTTCAAAATGGGTTCGGTTTATGGTGACACTATGCCTTGCGTTCACCAGAAACACATCTAAATGCTGTCCTATCGCAGGAGAAACCCCTTACGGGCTTTTTACCCTGCAGCAAAAAAAAAGGAAACAAATATAAACATAACGAGCTCCTGGCTGTTATCATGATACTCAGCAACAGCAGCAGCATTATAGTAAATTTGTCATAGCTAAATTCTTCCAGTGTATCGTAGCTATTTGTTTGTTTGTTTATTTACCTACTTACTGACGCGACGTATACCGAGACGCGAACTTTCCTCATGGCGTTACCATGGAGAGCGTGACGCTTGTTGATAACCAGGAAGACGCTGCCCTGGTGGGGTAGCAAGGAGGAAAGAAATGGACGATAACTTTCAGCTTAGAGATGTTGGGGCGATAAAAAATGTGAGTAACTCGTTTGAATAGCAGAGAACGCAGTAAAGGGAATATGGGCAGAGGTAATGTTAAGTTTGTATGCTGTAAATGGAGTTGAGAGCACAGTGTTACTGTGCAGTGTGGCTACTGCTAGCTGCTTAGCTTTGCTTTAGCTAATGTAAACGTCAGTATTAGCCAGTCAGTAAATTAGCTAGATAGCTGGCTTTTTAACCTGTCTGTTACCCATTTTCTTATACCGCATGTGAACAACGGCAGCAGAAAAGGGTTGTCTGTGAGAATACAACGTTAGGTAGCTAAACTAACAAGTAGCCCTGCTACCCGACATTTCCCAACATGCACTGCATGCCTCAATGTTTTACAGTTAGGTCGAATGGGTTTGGCTTGGTTGGTCTGTAACCTTTACTCCATCGAAAAACTTACACAAAACGTCCATATTGGGGTGTACGTATACTTAATTTAATTGCTAGCACACTTTCTCCATAAAAAGCTATTATCTTTGAATTGTAACTTTATACTGTAGGTTGCTTGGGGTACATCCACCTTCGTGTTTGTTGGTGTTAGGGGTGTTAATTGTTTAATGTTAATTCTTATCGTGGTAAAATATTTGCGATGAAAACAAAACCGTTAATTAGAGTTTACAGCACTTGAGAAACCTGTTTTTAATTAATTTTGTTTGTTTAGAATGGATTTCTGCGTAATATTATGCCATCAACGTTTGAAAAAGCTTGTTTGGTAATATAATGGTAAATAATGCACCCTACTTCGAAAGTGTACTATGAGTGAAAGTGTGTAATGATGGGCCTTCAGTAGAGTTGTTGCAACATTCTTCAAGGAATATCATACAAATGATGTTCACATGTTGAATAGTGCTCCTATCCTGTGCAAAAAGGAAAATGTCATTGCCACATCTGCACAGTGTGACTTCAGATATTTGGAAGTTGTACAAAATTATGAAGAAAAAGCATATTATGCACCAAACCTGGTTGGTTTATGAAAATGCAATAACCTGATCTACAGTATTTTGAAGTCCATCCAGACATTTGGTTGGCTCATTAGATGGCACAGTTTAAGCAAAGCAAAACCACAACACCTTTGGGAGCCATTGGAAGTGCCAGCTTCTGGCTTTATGATATTAAAATCTATTTTCCATTTAAAAATTATGCACATTTCCCAGGTTGCAAAGACTGGACGAAGAGCTCGCCTTGCAGCAGACCAATCATCGTTTGAAGATTCTCGTTACATAAGGAAGTCCTCCACATCTGCTTCAATTGGAGAAGTATGTGAACATGGCGTATACATAAATAGTTGCTTGTTATAATTTCACCTCACAACATTAATCTTCATCATTTTGGTTTTGTCTCATACATGAATCACAGGA
Source organism: Etheostoma perlongum (assembly GCA_026937815.1). Classification (NCBI taxonomy): domain Eukaryota; kingdom Metazoa; phylum Chordata; class Actinopteri; order Perciformes; family Percidae; genus Etheostoma; species Etheostoma perlongum. Next base: position 11,448,247 of record CM049390.1, on the reverse strand, counting down.
GGATGATGAGGTAGGAAGCATGAAAAAAGCGGTGAATTTGCATGGTTTCTGCTGCTAATGCTCCAGACATCAACTTTATACTATTTACAGTAGTACTAACACCAGTGTGACACACACATTGAGTTTGATTAGAGGACTAATTTATGCAGAGCCATTTTGAGTTGCCATGTTCCTACTTCAGCAGGTTTTTAAAACAGACACTGTTCCAAAATGGTAGCTTTTAATTTATTATTCTGTGTGTATTGGATCTGATGTGCTTGAATCAAATGTTTTGAAGTGTTACTTCATACAAGCTCTAAACCCTTTTAAAACTTTTGAATTTCAAAGCTTTGTAATGGATCTCTCATAAATTGTCTAATTGAAATACAAGCAGATTACATCACTAAAGTCCCCATGAAAAATAAATCCTCTCCTTATACTGCCTAATGGGACATGACTCACATTAACTCTTAGCAGTAATGTTGTTTTCTCTGTGATGTCTGCCTCTTAAAACATGTTGGAGTTAATGTTGTTACATTTGGACTAAATATAGGGCAAAAATATATGAGAGAAGTCAAATCAGAGTTGACATATAACAAATAATTTCACTGGCATTTATGGAATCAGTCACGTCTCCTAGATTGGCAAAATGTAAACCAGCCAACATTCCCAAAGCAAAACAATTCCAGAAATGCTTTTGCTTTAGGCTAATGTTCCCAAATTAGGGCAACTTCCCTAATGTATGAACCAGTATTCTCGCGCCCTCTCTGACCTGCTGTGCACATGCAATACATTTTTCCAGTGTGTCGTGTGACTGGGTGCGTTTATTTGCAGTCTTCGTTTATCAACCCTGACCTCTTCTGCCTAAAATACCCAACTGATTGGTCACATTCCTGACATCCTTTTAAACAAAGACTCATTTGCTTTTATGGGCTCATAGAGTTTGGCCACCACAAATCCCTTGACCTAGAGACCATCAGAGAATCCTAAATTAGAAACTACAAGAGCTAAGTTAATTGCCTTAACAGCCATAACTATTTTACTACAACTGTGAAGTTCTTATTTGGTCATGAAAAATATGAGTCACAGATTTGTTTTGTTTCTCAGGACACTTATGGTCCTCTCCATTTTTGTAGAGTGAAATAACTGTCACAGGATACATGTATTCCACTCAAAGACACTTGACCTTACTATCTTGTCTCTACCAAACATCAGAGGGATTTCACATTACTTGGAAGAAATATTTTAATGTTGCTTAAATGACTCAATTGTCATTATTGTAATTCCTGTTGTTCCTAATAAAGAGACAGTTACTAATAACACAAAGTTGAGGGAGCTGTTTCAGCCTCAGCTCTCTCGATTAATGGTGATATACAGCAGAGCAGAGTGGCTCCCCCTCCCTCTGCCCTGCTTAATGGTGACATTCAGATTTATAAATGGCTTTGGTGAAGGAACCAGCCATGAAAGATTATTTCCTCTTTCATCATAAACGAAAGAAATTCTTCACGAGCACTTTGTCCTCTGCAGACCCAATTTAGTAATGAGAAATGTTGTGCCTTTTTTCCCTAATTCATTTGTCTAGTGCCCACCTTCGTGTGCTCTGAGGAATTCATTCATTCAAGTGCTGGTCTCTGGGTCCCGGTCTCAGGATTGAGATGCATACTCAGTTTACTATTTTCAGAATCAAAGAATGAGAGAGAAAGGGTCTTTTTATTTATTTTTAATTTTTTTTACTATCAATCTATTTTAGGGTCAGACTTACAGGCCCTGTTAGTTCCCACACTCTGCTTCACATGTTCTGGTGCTGAAAATGGACTGTACTGAACATTATAATAATAAAGCGTATACTTTTAGATGATCCTACTGCACGTATCGGTTATCACATCATGTTGTTTACTGTACAGGAGGTTTTGTTAGCTTATTGGAGTATATGATTAGAGGTGAACTTTTGTTTAAATGGTCCCCACACCTTTAGCAGGACAAATAAACATTTTACATTTATGCAAATTTATGGTGCCCCCCCTCTCCATTGTTATGGACAAGAGGGCCACCTACCGGCACATTTTCACTTTTAAAACAGATTTTGTACTTAACCTTTATAGCCTATTCACCACTTTGTCAAATAGGTATTGATGTAACACATAAGCCCTATAATTATAAGCCCCTATAATTATGACAAAACATAAAGCTATATCATATAAAAACAACCATGATGTTTTTGTGCTTCATTTTTCAAGATTAAAGCAGAATAGCAGTTAGAATGCTAACAAATGTGATTTGTTTGTCCTCTTTGTGAGTGAGTAAACATTCAATAAAGCTTTTTGCTAATATATTTCACTCTTCTTCCAGGGCCCTCCTCCTAAACCGGCCCGGCGGCAGGGTGGCTGGGCAGAAGAAAGCTCTGGGTCTGGTTCTGCCAAGTACGTATCTTAGTGGAGACTGCGAGCTGTGGTCTTGGGTTATGTGTTATTAATGAACTCTCATGCTGTTGAATGAGCTTATTTATCAGTGCATATTTGGCACTCAGGCTGTGAATCAACAAGGTTAGAGGGAGCCTGTCTGAGCAGGCAACTCTCCATTCGTCTTCATCTGTGAGCAAGGCAGTAATTGACATGGTTAATGCATCAGCCACAGGAGGGCACTGTTAGTCAGCTAGCCACTTTATCACCGGGGTTGAAGCCACTTAATCACCCCTTACCACTGCAGTCTGCTCTTTACATAGGGAGCACAATATGGAGAATCCATGAAATATTTGGAACAGATGGACGGTGTTTGGTCTTTCAACTACAAGTAACTCTGAATACTGTACAAGACTAAATCAACATGAGAACATTTTTATTTTTTTGTGTGCAACTACCTCTCTTGTTTGTGTCTGTCTTCCACTTGCCACTGTGTTTAGAGGTGGAGGAGAGAGAATGGGAGATGCATCAAAGTGAACGGCCTGAGTCAATTGTGTTTATTTGCGTAGTTTACTGCACCGTTAGTGCAAGCAAGGAAAACAGTAAACTCAATAGATCTATCCTTTCTCACAGAAGGTCAGTGTGTCGCTTCTCTGCTTTTGCGTATCCTAGCTTGATTCCTAGTCACAAAGCGATTGAAACACAGGAGGTGTAAAAGGGGTTTGCGTGCGCATTGATCCCCTGTGAAACAATGTAAGTAATGGTCCCCCCTGGAACCGGCAAGGACTTTCCCTTCAATGTCACCCCTCATGCTCAATCACCGCCGCCCTCCTCCCACTAATCCCAGCGCAGAAATCCCGGGATTTGTCGATCTATCACTTCTAATTGACACTAAATGATCTGTCAGTTTATTGATGAACCTTTGAAACCAGGTTGTCACAATATATTTTATCCCTAACAACTTTTTCCAGACAGTTTTACCATGTCTATCGCTTTGCCTTACATGAGTCTTAATCAAGGGGCCTGTAATGTGTCTTAAGTGTCGCCACCCCCGCCCCCCAGACAGGACACAGTCCAAGGGCAGGCAGGTAGGCTCCCTTAGCTCCTCTCTGCCCTGCCTGGTTGGACTCCAGTATCCAGTATGGATAAGACTGACAAAACAGGAGTCAACATTTTCAGCTGAGAATTGCTTAGCTAGATGTGTTTTATGTCACTCTTTCCATTTATTTTGGGACTCCCCTTTTTCCAATACACATAAAAAATACATTATAACTTAAATGTATATATTCAGATTAATTACAGTTGATATATGACGTAAAATTGTATTCAGATTTCACTGTGGGACACTACTACAAGGTGCGATATCTGGATTTTTGTGCAGGCTTCATTTATTTGAGTTGAGTTTGTTTGTCTGAATTGAAATGTCTGCTCTGCCTGTCAAGTCAATTTTATTGATATAACCCAAAGTCACAAATCAAATTAGCCTTAAAGTCTTTACAGTCTGTACAGCAAACTGTTCCGCAAACACCCCGCAGGAAAACCCTTTAATAGAAAAAAGTAAGTAACCTCTGGAAAAATGAGGGATCTCTCTAATGGTGAACTGAAAGTAGGGATTGGCATTTTTGTGCAGGTGCTACTTTTGACATAGAAGCTTTAATTTATTTCCCATGCTTGTTCACAGCAGGTTTGCCTTTCTGGTGATGTCCGGAGATGAACACTGACATTAGTGTGCAGGGATTTTAATCCCAAAATTGGGATTTATGTATTATGATATGCAGCTCTTATATTATTACTGTTTGTTTAGAAATGTATATTTATGTTTTTTTTTAAAGTATGATTTTTTTTAAATATAAATCATTACTGCACGCCTTGATTAGTGACATAATGAAAGGATGAAAATGACAGCATGTAAAAGACTGTTGCTGTACTGGATGTATTACTTTTAAAACCAGTAGGGGGCACTACTCAACCAGGAGTACGAGCAAAAGCATTTTGCATCATGAGAAAAGATTAAAACCTCTTATACAAATTTTAGGCGAGTTAGAACACACAAGCACTCACTCTGCTTTGATTCCTTTCTTATGTTATAGGATTGATATGGGGAAATACTTCTTAGGTAATAATAAGGTTTTTGTTTTGGTTTGATTTCTACCTTTCTAAAAACAGATAGCGAATGCTAAAAATGCTGTGTTGAGAGAACAGACGTGTCAAAGCACAGTATTTTGGTAGCTGCCATGCTCTCTTCAAGCTGAGCTGTGTAAATGAAGAGAATTCTGAAAATCATCCAGCAAGAGACGAGGTTGAGAAAACCGAGTGGAGAAGACAACTATTGTAGACCCCACTGTGTCTGATATAGCAAAATTACTATCATTAGATACAGATGGAGAGGATGTATTCCTCAAAAATACCTCTAAGGACTGTGCCGGAAATAAGAATAAATATATAAAATTATTCCTTGTGCTTATCATTATTTTGAAGGCAGGAAAAAATATAATCTAACAAGTGTGTTATTTAATTTGTCAACACTTGTTTTTTTTCTGCTGCTATACAGATCTTCAAGAAGGCCTGCTGCTGAAGACCTGGAAGAGTAAGTTCACTCAGCCACCAAATCAATGCCAGTTACATGTTTGTGTGTATGCATAAAATAGGTCAGTTTAAATGTTGGTTTCCTTTGCAGTAAAGTGGACATAGTGCTGTCCTTTTAGATTGTCCTTGGTTTCAACTAATCCTTGCCTTCCAAGAACAATCACTTAACATGATTAAAAAATAGCGTGACTGAGTTGTCATCACTTTTATTGCTGTTAGGAGCCAAGTTTTTTTCTGTTATTCTAGTTTTTCCCCATCACCCTCCCCCACATAATTCTGTGACTAGAATAGACATCATGAGGAGAGGCAGGTAGAGGACGAAGTTGTCTATGTTTTACTCATCCCCGCAGTTGAAGCCCAATGCCTCAGTGCCTGAATGGCTTTGTGTGTAAAGTTGTCACCCTGTAAAAAAAATATCACTTATGTTGTACTTCTGTCACAACTGTCTTGTCTCAGTAATACTTATTCAGACTGCTGCTCCAGCTGTTTTTTTGTTGTTATTTTTTTTAATCCTAGAGGTGATCTTATCTAAGCTTTTAGGCTGGTCACCCAGACAGCACAGCAGCATCTCATAGTATCATCGGTGTCTTTTGGCAAAGACTACTGTAAGAGAAAGACATGACAAAACACAGGCCTATCATCAAAGCAAAGTAACCCAGGAGCTAATTCACTCCCTCCCTGGGATGACCTCACCGTTGGACTCCATTTTGAAAGCATTAAATAATTCATACTATCACACTTCCTGTTTCTACAGCCGCCGCCTGCGACCACAAACTCCCCAGGGATCAGATGATGAAGGAGGTAAGAGCACCCTCACTATGCCCCACTCTGTCTCTCCTCATGGGCAAAGAGGAGCCCTCCAGTGCCTCCCCGGCACATTCATCCTCTGGAAGTGGAACAGATAAGCAGGTAGTCAGCTTTCGCTTTTCACTGATGCTCACATCATATTTCTCCTTGAATCCAGCATGAATTCATGTGTTAGATTTCTGCTTCTGTGTTCCTCATTTTGACCAGTATGTGAGACCTTATAAGCAGGGCCCTTTTTAAGAATTTTACAAATGAATATGCTCAGTAAATAAGGTTAGATCTGTAGGTGATGGAATTTAAGTGTTTCCCTCTCCACCTAGAGCTGCTCAGTTAGTCACACACACACACACACACACACACACACAGAGTGTCAGGCAGGTGCTGTTGAATACAGATCTCGCAGTAACTGAGTCACCTGAGGGCCCAACTCTGTGCACCACAAACAATGTCAAAACTGAGTGGGAAAATTTCAGCTGAACCCTGTCTAGAATAATTGTTCTATTTTGTGGCGCAAGGCAGTTGGGGAAATAGGGGCAAAATTGCCTTAGTAAAGACAGGTTAGCAGCATGAAATGCTCAGTTGACCACACTGAAGGACTTACAACACATCCATATCTCAGGTAGTAGTGAGTAATGGTATTTATGAACAAATAAATACCATATTATCCGCAGTCAACTACAGATGTAACTCAAAACAAAGCTGCAATTATGTGAAGAATTACTAACATTAAGGAAACAATTGTGTCAAATGTCTTTGTTGTTTTTTATAAAAATAGGTTACTTTTATCATTCATTTTCTCATGAGAACTGTGAACTATGATAAAACGGTATTACAAATTATTATAATGTGGAGATATAGTAAACAATAGTATTTAATTATCACTCATCCTATTATATCATATCATATTTTACCGAACTTATTTTTAAATGTATTGATATAATTACATTTGCGCACATGAAATGCAGGGTACTTTAAACATTTTATAATACTGTATATCTCAGTTCCATTTCATGCACACATACACATATTGTCTGTCACTATCTAGTTTGCAATGGCTAAAACGGCCAGTTGAATGAAGAGTCCAGAGGTTTGGTTCTCTTGCAGTTAATGCCGCCGGAAAGATTATTACTCTGTGGAGGGAGACCTCTTAATACAGAGCCGGAGGCAGGGGCATTGGAAATTACAGTGCTGATGGTTAGTGAGATAGCCCCTGCGATCTTGATTATGTCCCCCACCCTTATCCCTTATGTCCACTGGCTACAAGCACAGAGAGAGAGCGAGAGAAGGCTAGCCCAGTCCCCTGCTCCCATCTTCCCATCAGCTGGCCCCACAGCCTCCTGTTAGTCACTTAAAATAGCACCAGTATCACAAAAACACTAATTTTTTTCATGTCTTACTGTCTTACTCATAGCCGTTGATGTGTTGAATATTGTCCCATAAGCCTTTCAAATGGATTCTGTGCCTAAGTAATCATTTGACTGGACCCCTGCGTAGATTATAGGAGCCTGAGACGTCCTGTTCTCCAAAGTCGCTGACTGGCGTGTGCCTGCCGGGAGCATGTCTACATTCACAGCAAATTATCCCCTTTTGATATTTACATGCTTCAGTGAGGAAGCTGGACGCGACCATGTAATAAGGATATGCGTGTCCTGCTCACTGCCAGACAAAAGCCACCTTGATACATGTCCTGCCGAGGGAAGGAAGTGAGTGTATGTGGCGTGCTAAGGAATGACAGCTCCTACTGATGGAGCTGCCCTTTGCGTCAGATGAAAACACTGGCTTGTTTGCAGCTGCTTTTATGCCCTGCTTGACCTCCAGTAATGGGTTGAATTTGAACTCATTCAAAAATGTTGTTCCCTTTTCACTTAATAGTAGTCTTTGCATATAGACAACATATGACTCTGCCTTACAATGAATTCTCATGGAGTGTGATAATAGTGTATTAATGGCTGAAATGAAAAAGTGTGTTGCGTGCGTGTGTGTGTGTGGACAGATAGACAACCCAGGAAGCTGTTTGCAAAGAGCTGGAGAGCAAGGCTTTTTGATGTCATTGCACTAAGACCATTAAATTTGATTGGGGGTCCAGAGGGGACAGATTCTGCTGAACGCTGTGCTTTGTAAATGAGAGGACAAAGTGTCACCGGGGCCTCATGAATATGAAATACCCGCGCCTGCATTTATTTGGATATCAGAAACACAGATGAATCTTGTCAGCGGCTAAACGAGCGTGGCATTTTTAATTTGGTTTAATTAAAAAAAGAGAAAGAAATAAGTTATCAACAGAGGGTGAGCTTTTTATCTTCTGAGAGTTGTTAGGTTAGGTTTTGACCAAGTTTTCTTTTTTTAGGAACTATGTTCAAAATCAAAATTATTTCTAACAGTCACTAGAACAGTCACTAACTTTTATGGAGAACTACAATTTTGTGTTGCATCACAGATCGATGTTTCTTCAACTCTTCAGTTTATTTTCAGGAGTTATTTTGAAGGAATGGTGACACAGATGCCGAGATATTTCCTCACATCAGATGCACACTTCCATCTCCTCACCTCTATTTAGCTCCTCTATTGACTTTCCCCTCAGGGTGCAGTACTGTGGTTAGAGATTACTGACAACCCTCTTCATGCAGTCCAGCTCTCTCTTTTTCTCTCCATGTCTGTTCCTCTCTCTCTCTCTCTCTCTCTCTCTCTCTTTTTCTTTTGCTTCCACTCTTTCTCTCTCTCTGTCTCTCTCACTGTCAACACAGCTGTGGAGCTATTAAGGATGTGCAGTCAAGAATCCACATCACATCCAAAGTTAACACAGTTTTTTATAAGGGCAGATGGAAATCCAGTGAAGTTTTACTTTTAGGTAACTGTCTGTACTACACAACAATGTATACTGTTTTATACAAACATGATAAAAACACTTTTTTTTTGCAAACAATGCTTCCTCATTGACTATTGTGTACATTCTTTTTATTGTGTATATATATTATAGCTATATTGTAACCTTTAGTTGATAAATGTCATCAAACAATAAGGGACTATTTCAATCAGTATCTTTATTTATTATTAACTATACAACTTATTTCATCCAATCTTTTTTTTTTTATGCCTCTTTTATTTCCCTGCTCCAACAAACGTCCATCCGAAAAATGCTGTGAAAGTTTGCCCTGTCCTTCTTGGGAGTGGAGCCATCCTCTGTCCTGTTGCGTTTTGCCAATTAAAGTGGGTTCCCACTGTTTGAGCAGCGGGTTGGCGGCTCCTGGCACTGCAGCCCCTGCCAGGCCGCACTGTGACTTCCGACCCCACACAGATGGGCCCGCAAGCAAATACTCTTGCACATGGCTGGATGCCGCCCCAGTCGGAGTGGCAGAGCGGACATGGAGGTCGGCCTACCGGCCACTGCGGGTCCTGAGGGTGGGCGGCACTGACAGGGCCCAAATGCTAAGGTAGCAGGGGGTGCTTTCTGGGGAGCCCCTGGCCAGCGCCCCTCTCACAGCAGGAAGAGCTGACGCCTTGCCTCCTGAATATTCATGTCCGCATGGCTGTTGTGACAGGGCAGCTCTTATGAGGATGTAACGAGAGAGAGGGAGTGGAGGAAGTGCTACAGAGACGTGGTCACACATACACATATTCTCACAAAAATTTGCACTTTTAGCAGCCATACACAGGGGATTTACTGATATTTTCATAAATGATAGTGTTATTTGGCTGCTAATCCGATTTTCTCACATTTTGAGACTTTTTAGAATGTTATCAGAACCTCTGTAAAATGTTGTGATCTCCATATTTCCTTTGGTTTTCAGATATTCCAGTGATTCCAGACCTCGAAGAAGTACAGGAAGAAGATCTCACCATGCAAATTGCAGCTCCACCAAGGTACGGTAGTGACTACTTAAACACACACACACACACACACACACACACACACAGCGTCCCCAGACCTATGTATGACAGTTAACCTCTGTCTGTGCACAGGACACTAGATCAGTAGTCTGCTCTGGTGACTTTGATGGTTACCTGTCCTCCACTCATGCCATTGCAGAGTGTCTTGCTTTATCGGCTGAAATGGAGAAATAACAGTTGGGTGTGATTTATGCAACTCTGTTACCAGGGTCTCTACTAACCGGGCCCTTTGATTTACAGGGCAGTGAGAGACACGCCGACATGTGTCGAATATGTAGCAAGGCTATGACAGTGGTGGAGGTTATTAGGCTGGGGCTTGCTCTCTGTGCGAGATAATATCCACATTGAACTCATTGCGGGGGCAATGTAGCGTGTAATGTGCAGTAAGTAGGACTGGCATGCACTGCTAGGCCCCGGCCACTTTGAGAGCCCCCCCCACTTAATTCCAACCCACAGATAAGCAGCTGGGTTTCAATTTGAAGCGTTTACCACTTGGCAACCATCTCTTGCTCTCTGTGGTCTTTGCTTAAAGTCTTGGAACTTCATTGTGCACAAACTTCTTCTTTTGCACGTAGTGTGAAAGCACTGCAGTCAGGATGACTACTACTTTTCTGTGTGTGTTGTCTTGATTGAAATAAATACGGTTATTCTATTAGATGCCTCTTCTGACTTTTTGTCTCCCTGTTAGCATCCAGGTAAACCGGGTAATGACCTACAGAGATCTGGACAATGATCTGAAGCATTATTCTGCATTCCAGACTTTGGTATGTCAAGAACATACTTTTATTTTTATATCTCTTTCATATTCCTACTTCTCTTCTCGGCAAGTTGGTCCATTTAATTTTGCAACCGACATTACCTTTGTTTGTGCAAGCTAAGTGAATTTTACTGCGATCTTTCTTCAGGATGGAGAGATTGACTTGAAGCTCCTCACCAAGGTTTTAGCGCCAGAGCAGGAGGTGAAAGAGGTGAGTGAGTTTTTAGTAAATATAGCTTGTGAGCTTCCAGCAATGCCTGTCCAGCTGTTTCTAGAGCACCAGGGGAGGTTGCCAGTCTGTCTCCCAGGTAATCAAGATTTATGATGTGTACATTAACACCCTCTGCTCTCCTTCCCCCATTCTCCTCTCTTTGCTCCCTCTGTTCCCCTTGCTCTCTTTCTTGGTATGTCTCCCTCTGATTCTTAATTTCTCCCCCCTCTTCTGCTCTTCAGGATGATGTGAGCTGGGACTGGGATCATCTGTTTACAGAGGTGTCCTCAGAGCTGCTGATGGAATGGGATCAAGGAGAGAGTGAGGAGAAGGCTGTGCTGCCTGTAACATGAGGAGGAGGTTTGGACTGGGACTTTAAATGGCTCCAGTGGTAACTGGGTGAATGGACTTTACACAGAAGGGCCAGTGACTGGTTATAGTAACTTTAATTACTGTTTGTTATCCAGAATATATATTTTGTAAAGTGTATAGAGTGTTTCTTCAATTTTCTAAATAAAGTTCACTGTGCAGTGAACAGTGCTGTGTTGTCTTTGTTTAGGCTTTTGGAATTTCACTCTTATTTTTTGGTTAGTTTCTAACTTAAACAGCCAAAAGGCAAACTGATTTAGTAGAAAAACGCTCCTCTGAAGAAGAAAAAAAAAAAGCTGTCAGATTTTAAAACTAAACAAATGTCTTCCGTGTACCGCCAACATTATCAACACCCTCATAGAAGTCCAAGGTTGATAATCAGCTAAGCTGAAATCCAGTTGATTGTGTTCAAATTAACATTCCTCATTAAAGCCTACAACCTTATTGTTATTGACTGTGCCATTGACTTTATCTTCCAGGTCTTCGATAGGAGCAACCCCTTCTTCACTACTATCTCAAATGCATTGAACAGAGTTCCTATTGACACCTGGGGGATTAGCATACATTATACCTTTTACTGGATAAAGAGAATTGGATGTAAGTCGGGAACAAGACAGCAGCCTTGTCAGGTGTGTGCTCTTTAAGTAAAAGAACACAAATCTTGCACAAAAATGTGATAACACTGAATAAAGCTCCCACAAAGCAGCCCACAGGACAGTATATGGACATTTTCAGCTGTGAATTTCAATCGACATTGGTTCTGACAGATTTTCACAGAATTTGATATGATTTACGAAATGTGTTGTATACCGGGCATTCAGCATGTGCTGGTCGCATGTATCAGCATTCAGTTTTGTCTTTGGGTCATGTGTGTGAATATAAATGCAGGCCTCCAAAGTCAGGCCAAGTATATTATAGAAACAGCAGTAACATTTACAGATTGTGATTAGGTTTATTTCTGAGGTAGAGAGCAGTCTCATGACATTTGGAGATGCAAGCAAAGAAAAAGGACACATAATTTATGCATCTAACAGCTCAATCACTGCCCATCACACATAGATCCGGATTTTTCATTTGGTGGACCTTGGGTCAACTCCTAAGTGTAACACCTCAGGACAAAGCTATCACATGGGATATTTGTGCTCAGAATGTTTGTGTGTGGCAGAATATTTGAGCCCAGTGCTCAAACGCAGTGAGTGATCTCTGTTTCTCTATCAGATGTATAAATGCTTTTTTTTCCTTTTTTTTTACCACCTCCACAATTGGCTTATTTAGCCAGACTTAATGAATTCTGCCCATATGCCCTGAGCAGCTGCTATGTTGCCCCTTCCTCTTGCCCCCGCCGAGCTGCGAAGTGCCCATCCATGTAGAGACAACCTCTAGCTGTCTCGCTGGAGAAGGCTAAGCCTGCCACTCCTCTGCTGGCAGCCGGCCGGTGCTGTCTGAGGTGGACTGCGGACGGACCGAGGACTCAGATTAGGGCCCAGTGATCACGGGTTGTGGCTGGCCTCAAATGATTGGCCCGCAGATTGGTGGATCAGAGAGGGGATTAGAGAAAGAGAGAGAGAGATCCAGAGATGCTGTTTGGCATATGTTTGCATCCAGCTTCTCAAAGTGACCTCTCCACTCCCTCATCCTGCCGCTCTCTTCTTCTTCATTCTCTCCGTGTCTCTCAGTGCATACAGTATATCCTGATGCTGCAGCGAGGCTCAGAATGACCTCTCACTATCTGGGTGCAGTGAATTCAATCACGTTAAAACAGCTACAATATGTACATTATTTCTAGTGAAGAAGACAGTTGTGTTCTTATAGAGCTTTTTGGTTATGGCTTAGCTTTCAGGTGAACATGGTGTCACTGGAAGGTGAGCTGAGTCGAGGCCACGCTGATGCTGTGTATATCAGATTGGGCGATACAGGCCTCTCATGGGTTTAGGGTGTAATTTGTTTTTCCTTGACATTTTTCTATTAAAATAATGGAGCCATTACTGCTGTAAAAATCCATGTTGCCCCAGTGCTGATGCTTCTGTAATCCGATATTTCATTCAAAATGTTCTGGTAATGACACAATGTTTAAAATCCTTTGATATGATGGGACACATGCAACACCATGGCACACCAAATATCAGAGTTGTATGTAGGAAAAGAAGTTTTCTCATGTGAATCTACACTGTTTATTTTTAAAGCAGCAGTTTTTTACTGAAGATCCCCCTGTAAAACATTTAGGTCGGCATAGACCAGCTGAGCACAGGGAGTTCTCAGGCCATTGGGGGTAAATGGGTAATTTATCTGTGTTTTTATTGGGTCCCTTGGTAGAAATTACTTTTCATTTCGTGGCAAAGAAAACAAACGCAAGGAAGTTATACAATTTTAATAAAAAATGGAGGAAAGCCGCATTAATGTAATGTTTTTTCCTGCTCCATGTCGACAGGCTTGTGTTAATGTATTTTGATTTTGGGCGCTAATTGGAAGGATAGAATAGAGATAATATGCTTCCAGCTCTACCTAATATGCTGTGGTGTTGACAGAAGTTTATACATCTTATCTGGTCTCAATATCTGCCTTCCATATGGCCCAAAAGCAATATGCTGAGGTGTAATTAAAGAAAATGGGGAGATGTGGAGATAGCTGGGGCCCGATGCCGGGGCCCTGCCGACACAGAGTGAGGGGTGAGGACAGACACGCTAAAGCTCAAGGAATATTAAGACCAGTTCATTCCACCAGGGGCCGCGTGCCTGTCACAGGTTCCCTGTCACTGACCTGGCCAGCACTGCATCAGTCAGGTGCCATGAACCGGTCATGAAAGGATTAATATTGGTTTAAAAAGGCCAGAAAATGAAGACACCCCCTTTTAAAGCCAGGACTAGATCATGTTTTACACAATAATTTGTAACATAACTAGCTAAACTGTATCAACCATATTCAAATAGATCTTGCACTCTTTGAAACAAGCCTCAAAAAGCAGCCCCAGTATTGATTTACCACAAAGACTTCATGATATTTCAAGTTTAAAAGAGAAATCCTTGCCACACAACTAAGCCAGTCAGATCAATTTCATTTTTTGATCAAAAGGGGATTTGCTTTTGAAATAGCTAGATTAAACAGATGTTTTATTTTTCATTAGATATACTGCACCTTTAAAAACCCACAGGGGGTTGTGGGAGAGGAGGGGAAATTGCTCCACAAAAGAGAATGAAAGTGGTATTTTTAAAGATTGAAAGTTTGATGGGTTGAAAAGTATTTTCAGTTTTGTCAGTGCTATTTTTTTCCCTCTCTTCTTTAGTTAATATTCTACCGCTCCATCGCTTTTTTGTTTACCCCAGGTGGGCTTGGACATGAAATGGCTGGGATGGTGGCAGCTTTGAATGCCCCTGGGCATCTCACTGCCGTCATGTTGTCAAAGGACCCAGGAGGGGGAATGAGAGGGAGTTTTTTTTCAAGTGTAAACCATCAGATGGGAAAAAAAGCTTCTGTTCTTTTGTATCAGTGAGATTGGCTAAATTCATTATTATTATTATTATTATTATTATTATTTCCCCTCATATGTTTTTAGTGCAGCTGAGGGCTGGAAGGTGAGACAGGGATTTGAACATGAAATACAGTTGAGCTCCACATTTGTCATGTATTTTATTATTTCCCTTCCTCACCTCTCAGTCCTGTACGCAAGGTCCTTCATTTTTCACATGACTGCTTTTCTTATCATTGTGGGCCCTCTCCGCTGGCCTATGAGTGACTTAAAGGCAATAAAACACAAAACATTCTGTAAAACACGGATGCCTCTCTGATCGCGGAGGCCCTGCAACGCCTCTCTGGGAAATTATGATTATAACTCAGTGGCGGTTGGAGTGGCCAGGTCGCTTGTGGGGGGCTGGGGCAATAGGACGGGGTTCACCAAGGTCCTCTGAGCAGGGACAGGTCAAGGTGGCCTGTTGGGCCTTGCCATACACCCCCCTCTGTCATAAACTCTTTCCATCATGCAGGATGCCGTCCGCAGCCAGGTATACAGCAGAACCTCTTTGTCTTGTAGCCACTGGCGATAAAGAAAGGGCTGATGGGAGAGTGGCTGTGTTGGCCCCATGGCAGTGGCGAGGTCAGCCGAGGAGCTTATCATAGCCCGCAGAGGAAAATGCCTGAGTCAACAAACTCCACTGTTTGCCCTCGGAGGGTCACAAACCCACTTCTAGTAATTTACTTTGAACTTGGCACTTTTGTATGTGTTCCTTTTGAGAGGAAGGCAGCAAGAGCACTGGGTCTGGTCGTGATTTTTTGTGTCTGGATTGTTGCTGGATGGAGGGAGGGGCTGGATGTAGCCCCACAACACCTCTCAAGTGTGTGAATGAGAAGGAGCGAGGACAGGAAGAGAGTGCGGTCTCCACCACTGAGGTGCTGACAGAGGGGATCGAGGGGCTGAGATTGCACCTGTTCCGGCCCAGCACCCTCCCAGCAGGGCCTCGCCAGAGTCTCAGCCTTCTCTTGGCATCTGTGATGGGGGCCAGGGCCAGTCCCACCTCCAGCGCTCGCTCCACCTCTTCTTTGCTTGTAGAAGAGAGACGAGAAACGCTGGAGGCTCCATCTGCCGAGGGCTCGCCGCGGTCTCTGCAGCCCGCCTGGGGAAGGAGGTTGCTGGGCCTCCGCGAATCTGCCACAGGGGTCTCACAGTGGTAGACCACAGCGCAGCACATCACACGTCACATGCCAGCTGGCCAGGCTCCCTCCACTGTAAACAGAGACTAATGACCACTCAACACACACACAAACACACACACACACACCAAACACATAGACCTTGGTAGAGTGGAGGAAGGGAGATAGTAGGGGAAAGGGCTTGGTTTGGATGGATAAAGGAAAGCAACATCCTAAGGTTACTTCACAGGTTTTGCTGCTGTAGGAGAAGCTGTTTGAGCCTGGAGAGGGAGCTCACCGTCACCGTCACAGTGGGACGTTGCTAAAGCTACTCTTTGGCTCTGACTCTGAGTCCACTACATCACAGTCCACTGGTTTCCTGCATGCGTGCAAAATCACAGGCCTCCCAGTGCTCCACAAGCCCCCAGGCTCAAGCTGGTCCACCTGCTGAGTCTGCAAACCTCTTATGTTGGATCTCAGTCCTGAGGAACGGTATGTACCTATGAACTCTGGGAAAATATAGTGCATAAGGCACTGCTGACATATAGTCCTAATGGATATTTGATGACCCTTTCAACTTGTAGGCCCCTATAATTGTAAGGACATTGTCAATGGATAATATGTAATGTGCAATTTTTTCCTTAAAGAATTCAAAAAGAAATGTGATCATAAACATTACTTAGTGGGCTGTACTTTGACTAAACCTATACCATATAATACATAAACTCTGTTGAGTTTTCTGTCTCCTGATTGAAGGACATTTGTGTCTACTGTGTCTACTTATTCAGGATCCCCTTGTCCGTGTCTCCAAATCTCAGTTTTCTCAAGAATTCCCCTCCTTCAATCAAATTACAATTATTTTTAGCATCCCCCAACCAGATAATTTCATATACTACGCCCTGCTATTTTGGCATTTTACCCTTAATGTTCCCAACACATGCAATTATAGAGATAAATATATATAGGGATATAAATAAATACATCAAATGCAGGAGAGGAGTAATGTGACATTGAGTGTTATTCCCCAGTTAGGCAGGGAGAGGTATGGAGGTCACTCGGCTACACTGAGCCACTGGCAGCCCATGGGCCCGCTGGTCCACTGGAGTGACTTGGCTTCATCTACAAACTTGCAATAAATATCTGGCCATCATTTATTTTAATTCACTCCTTTCTTGCTCAGATGGAATGGATTCTTAACCTTGTAGGACAAGGACACCCACATGCTGCCTGCCTTGCCTTAGCTGCTAAATTATTCTTCATTCTTCAGGGAGAATATATATTTTAAAAAAGGAGTCCGGCGTTGCTCAAACTGTCAGCTCCAATGAAAAACACGCCTGAAAACGTTGTCACTGAACCCCTGGACAAGGGAAAGACGGGGAGTGGGCAGTGAAAGAAAGGGTGAAAGAAGTGGGGGAGAGAGAAAGGGGGAAGGTGGGGGAGTCAGCAGCCTCCAGAGTGATTTATTTGCCAAATCAGGACACAATGAGTCGATTATGAGTCCTCTAATAAGAGAGAGTGTTTGGGGACCCACTAATTGGGCATGATTGAGTTGCAGTCTGGGAGCCGGGCGAAAAGGGAACCTGGTTCGGCGGCTGTCATGCAATCATCAGCTAATCAGAGCTTTGAAATTAAAACTGCGTGTTTAGGGTAGAGGACGGGATAATGGCAGGGACCTGTCTGAGCTCTGAGGTTGCCTGAGGAGGCTTTCACCGTGTCCCTGTGTTTGTCTGTGTATTTGTGTATGTTTGTGTGCGTTTATAAGTACAGTATGTATGTGTGCCGTGGATAGAAAACAATAAGAGTATTGTATGTGCCATGTGTCTGTGTCTGTGCATGTGTGTTTGGGGCCTCTTATCTCTGACTGTGGTCCTGACTGGTCTTGATGAGGACAGTGAACGAGCTGTAATCAGCCCAGACCTTGCACTAATACATGGATGGTGTGTGTGTGTGTGTGTGTGTGTTTGTGTGTGTGTGTGTATTTATGTGTAGTGTGTGTGGTATGTCTGTGTCCAGCTTTGTATTTTGAGGTTTGTTACAAAGCCATATGTGTTTATTTTACATGAAGGCAATAGAAAATGAACAATATAATCTAATCCAATATTGTGTAGTAATTTGTGCATAGATTTTAAATGTTTATATATATTGCTGCAGCAAATACTTGGAATATTTTATACATAAACATCTATTTATAGTATATAAACTAAATAACGATATATTGGTCTTTTAAACATGATAGAAAAAAAATTACAAATCATCTATTTAATAAAAATAGATGATTTAAAGAGTTCAAAAATCTCAAAGAACGAAAAGATTACATTGTACAAAACAATGTAGAGGTTAGATTTCAATTGAACAGTTGTGTTCCCGTGTCGTCACTAGGGGGCAGTGTTTATCTTTAATGCATCGCGAGAGCAAACAGACGGGGCTAATTGATGTAAGGTGCTTTCTCTTGCAGTATGGTTAAACCAGAGTTGCAAAGCAGAGTATTACAAGAAGAAGACAGTTCGGCATCTGTTTTACAGGTAAGATGGAAACAACACTTTAAAGACAATAAGTCTTTTTTTGTTGCAATTTTATTGTAGGTATCTTGACATGGTGACACGGGTTGTTCGGACACATACAGTTTAAGGCCACTTTGATGCACTAGCATAAAGGCAGTTTTATATGCTATCTGCTACAAAAAATATAGTTTTTAAAGTTGGGATACATTTTTTGAAAGGATAAATAGCACCGACCTGTCACACTGGAGCATCAACGTCCCCAGAGGAAGTAAATGTCTAGTCATGTAGAACAAAACAAAAACAAATTAATTTATGTTCGACCCCTAAACGTTTACATAAAGGCTACGTTTCTAAATGTGGTTTCTCTATAAACAATCACCATATGAATCTACATACATTTCTAAATACATTTCTATAATACCACCTCGCATAGCCTTCTCAATGGTAAGTGTATATAATTTAGGTTAGCGTTGGTTTGCAGCATGGTACAATGAATACAAAGTAACGTTGGCAAATAGGAATATCTGTACAATACCATTCCAAAACTTTATAGTAGAAATTTAAACGACTATGGATATTTTATAATTTTACGTTTTATAATGTATAACAAACTGTTGGACAATATGTGCAGGACTGCTTGAGTCAATGTTGTATGGAATTTGACTGCAGTGACCACAGTAAGTGTCTGTAATATGTTATAACTGGGAATATTTTCATAACCAATCAAATACATTTTGGCTGTGTTAGATTCATGTATTGAGATGAAATTATTATTTCTATTCTCGGTAGCAGTATTTGGATGTATAACATTTTTTATTTATCTCATAATTAATACATTTGAATTCTGTTTGTTATTGACCATGCTGTAACATTAAAATGAAGGGATCAGTCAGGAGTCATGTGACACCGGTGACATGTGTTTCAATGACAACCGATTTTTTAAAGAATAACTTTCAATATTAAATTTTTTCTCTGAGCTTTCCTATTTCTTGTCTGTGTCTAAAGATGACCCCACAAACAAACCAACACACAGTCTTTCTTTCAATCCTTCTAAGGCCTTGTCTAATTGTAAATGCACTCTACATCTAAAGAGGGCTTCACTATAAAAATCTGAAGTGGGTTTAGGCATAAATGGGATTAATTCCCAAAGAATGTCCTTTGCTCTTCCTCCCATAATTTCATTTGCAGGGTCCACAGGATGAATAGCCAAGCAGGTAGTGATGTGGAACTGGAGGACAGGCCTTGCGGGGCCTGTGCTGCTACACCGCAGCCTTCAGGTTATGTTACCTTGATAATGTCACAGCTGCAGGAACCACACTGCCCACCATACAGGACACAGGAAATCCAATTATCTGCCTTCTAATGTGTGGGAATTTTACGCTGTCATTTCTTAGACTTTGGCTCCAGCCCTGCCCGAGGGCAAACCTACCTGAGAAAGATACCTGGGATTGCCATTTATTTATTTACCAGGAATTATATCCACTGGCTTTTTGAATGAAATCAATATTATAAGAAAGTTAGAATGTAGTGGAACCTAAAACAAAATAGTTTGTCTCGATAAAACCATTTGATTAAGATTTAAAAATCAGTTTCTTTAACTCATTTGACGTCTTTTTTTGTGCTTGTAATTCAAGTCTAATATCAATTCCATGCATACAATAACTTGGCCGCACAAACAACACACAGTCACACACAGGAAGATGAACAGGAGCAACCCTGATTCATCCTGGAGTCAGCCAGGTCTTTGTGATGGCTGTATATGGGAGCAAGTCTCCCACCTGCCTGGACCCCGACTGTTTTTTGATTTAATTAAAAGGAAGAGGGTGCATCAATTTCACGCGTGTAGCGGGGAGATGACAGTACACAAATTGAAAGTAAGCATCTCAGTGGAGCAGGGAGGGGGCCAGCCCATCATTAACATAGACAATTCTGTGTGCAATGTAACAAGATTGGAAACATTATTATCATTCCACCGCAAGACATAAAGAAAAAAAAACAATCTCAAGAAGGCTCTTTACTCAGGACAGAGCGAGACAGGCATAGACAAGTGTTTTTTATGCTGTCTGTGAAAATATGTAGCTCATTCCTGCGGGAGGTTTTATATTTTCTGATACTTTACCCCACACAGCAGTGATTATGTATCTCAGAAGTGATTATACCCCCCCCCACCTGCTGAATCTCCAGCACAGATCCAGTGTTTCAGTGATAGGTTTCGTCTTCGGTCCGATCCGAAGGAATGTGAATGGGCTCCCTGCTCAAGGAGGAGCCCTATTAATGAACGGTAAAGACAGATGAGTCTCTCTCATGCCAAGCAGGTTGCCTCAATTGGATTAGTGAGGCTGAGATTGGGATAGATAGCTGTCTATGTGCCAAGTGGCCATTAGCCTGGCCAATATGCCAATATAACTGTACACAAAAACAGGCTCAGGATTCCCCTCAGTGATCTCAACACTCAGACTAGAGTCAGCAGCTGAGAATTTCTAAAGCATTAAGACTGTACGGATATGCTAATGACCAATAAACATTTATCAACTGTGATAATATACAGGTTAAATAGTTGGTTCAACAGCTGCCATTTTTAATTTCAAGTAGCACCTGAGCCAGTTTCCCATGTTTTTTTTTTCTTCAGGAAATACAAATATCAAAATCAAGTACGAGTGATCTGTCACTGGCTCTCACACTGTACTTTATGAATGGAAAGCTGCCCATTCCTGGCATGTAGTATCAGAGCGGGATGATGGGCACTGTAGATGTCAGTGGACACCAGGGGCCGTTCTCCAACCAACTATACAAATGGGCATGAGTGTGAAGAGCTGGGGAAATGTTATCAATCACCCCGCGTCCCAGTGGAGGAGCTGCTGGCGTTTGTGTAGAGAGTCCCACTCATACTGATCCATATAAAAGGCTGTGTGAAGTATTAGAGCAGATGAGCAGGGGCTGGCTCTGACACATGACTGACAGCTCATTTGACAGCCCCAGGAAAGTGTGCAGGGAAGTTTCAATCTGATCTAATGCTGCTGAAGGAATGAAATTGTGGTGTTAGATTATGTTTTCATGTTATATCCCCTCTAGGACGGAACAGGCTGAATGGGATGAATATGATGTGGACGAGCCCCCTGATCAAGAAGGTACAAGTACCTATGGAACCAGACGCCGTAGTCGACTCTCAGTTGATAACTCTTGACCCCCTCAATCCACTTCAGTCCACTGAATCAGGTTTCTGAAGAAAAAACAAGAAACTGAAACCCGGCTCAGCCATATCTGTGGGTAAACAAAAACATTTTTGTGTCATGCATTATCAATCAGCTGTCTCGTGAGGCTTTCCAAACAGGTAATCTCTGTCATTCAATCGCTCCACCGCAGGACCTGGGTACTACTCCTACTGAAACAAGAGAGCCACAAAACAGACATTAATATTAAGTACAAGAGAGATCAGCTTCTCTTTGGCCGGCTCTGCCTTCTCCTTTTTTCATAAGTGCAGAATATGTGGGTAGGCCACCTACATCCTGAAATCAATATCACTTATTCTGCACTAGTATAGGCTTACACTCGTATGTTTAATGCTAAGATGCATTTTTTTATATTTATTGCCACAACATTAAATGAGCCCCGTGTAAAAACATTTCCACATACCACATTTGAAGGTTACAGGGGTTGCAGAACATTTATTTAGTACACCAGTTTTTACCAGAAAACTATTAAAGCCCAGGAGACTCAAACCTCATAATGCATGCTCCCACAATGAGCAGTCATAAGGGCTAATTAGCCATTTTACAGCTATAAAAAAATAAAACTCCACCCAGCCCTTTTCATTATGCCCCATCTATTTTCCCACCATTATTGTCTTTTCTCTTTCTCCCCCCTCCCCCAACTTTTAAAAGTTATTAGGAATTTCTGCTGCACTGAGGAATACAGCATTGACTTTCCATATTGGACATGCCAGGCTTTCTTCCCCTCCGTCCAGTGCCTTTAATTTGTAGAATGAGGTCAGCAGTTGGCCCGCGAGCATTGAGTGTCAGCTGCTGTTTTTCCATTGAAACAGACTATACTCGGGTGTTTAGCCCTCTGACAGCTTGACGTTGGCCTCTTAGCAGCCCGGTTACCACACAACCTGATCCCACTCAGGCAAGCGGCTGTGTCCGCCTAAACTCTAAACTCACCTTCCTCAAACATCACACAAATATCTCGTCCCTCTGCTTCCAGTAGCATGCCTTTCTTCTTCTTTACCTCTCTGTTCTCCATCAGTTTCCACACTTCAGCTTTTCTGGTGTTGGCGTCCCTATTTCCCCTAACCCTGCGAATGTTCATATTGTCTAAGTGATCATTAAAATTTATGGCAAGCTGACTTCATCCGGCTTGCTAGGCCACGCTGGCATAAGTCATAATTATGTGATGACACTGTAAGAAGCAATATCCACGCTGGCCCCTACTTCCAGGCAAGTTAAATGATATAATTAGCCGAGTAAGAGGTTAGCGCTCCAGATAGGGTAAGTTATTAAATGTTTGGATGAACCTGAGCTCCATTTCCCTAACTATCGCCATTTTCCTCTCCTGCTCCCTCCCTCCCTCCCTCCTTCCATTAGCCCATTAGCAGTTATGTGATACTATATGCTGATGGCGCAGTGGACAGAGAAAGTGGGTAAATTAAGCCTGACCACTGGTTGTGTTATAGACTGCTCTAATAAGGTGCCACTGAAGGACACTGCAAGACTCACAAGAACAGCACATCACTGAGGGATGTGCGACTACCACAGACCTGATGGTACAGTAATGTGAGCTGAGCTGAGTTTGTAAAATGTCACTCTGACCTTTGTTATGATCTTAGAGTGAACATTATGTTGATTGTTCATTAAGAACTCATCTATGTCCTGTAACTCACTGTTTTCACCCCATGGAACTATTGAAAGTGGTTGCACTGTACAACAAACACCCGTCAGTTGGGCAAACATGTCTAACATGTCAAATTTAACCAATCAGATTGCTCAATTTGTCCCCAGTTAAGCTGTAATGGAAGGCAGTGCTCTGAGGTTGACAGCGTGCCTACTGCTGGGCACGCGTGCGTGTTTGTGTGTGTGTGTTGTGTGTGTGTGTGTGTGTGTGTGTGTGTGTATGTGTGTGCGTGCGTGTCGCTCCACCAGAGGGTCTCACCAAGCATGATGCATGTTATTCACACTGGCGGGTTCCACTGCTCACTGTCACCTCTCATTGTGAGGGGAAATAAGCCTGTGGAGAGAGCTGTAGCCAGGGGAGGGTGGAGGACAGAGGAGCCCCCTCCCCTTCCAACCACATCCCAAGGAGTTTCTCTTCCAAGGAGAGCCCAGCTTAATATTCCTAAATATTAGTCCACATCCGAACAAAACACTTGACCGACAGAAGCAGTTAGTCAGATGCAGAATGCTCAACAGTCTGGTTATTTTTGCTAACACATTCTTTCAGGCAGTTGCGGAGGCCTAGCTGTGTGTGTGTGGCCGTGTTCGGGGAGGGGTAGGTGTTATTGTGTTTGATTTGTTGTGAAGACTCGAGCAGCAGGACTCAGCAGAGTCCAGGTTGGCGCAGCAGGCCCGCCGAGAGTGACACTTCCTCTCTCTGTCTCATCCTGCGGAGAGCCCTGACAGCAGGGACCTGGTGCTGAGCTGCGTCCCTGTTCATCATCACCAGAACCAACCACCCACAGCGAGCAGGGGGAGGTGGGGGGGAAGGGAAGGGGGGGGATTCGGTTATGTGTCACCTCGCTGTCCCCCCTCCTCTTCCTCCTGCTCTGTCTCTGGCCCTTCTCCAGAGAGACCAAAAAGCCGGTCTCTTTCGGCTCCCTGATTGTTTTTGTTCCTGTGAGCAGACAAATAGAGTTTGGCCTCTTACAAAAGAAAATGCCGGAGCTCATCTGATCTTACTGCCCTAAGGAGTGGCCTGGCCTGAAGGGCTAGTGATTGGAAAATTACAGTGCTGCTTCGGCCATATTGTCAGGGAGTCTCGGCCAGACTCTTTTCTCTTGTGTGAAAGGCCATCAGCTGAATGGCCAATTGTGTACTTTTAACGCATCCATCAATACTGTGGAGTGATTGGCTGTCGATGGCGCTAATTTAGATCTGAATCATTTGTGATGATAATCCTAATTTGGTTAATTTTGATTCCAATATTTGTGATTACAGAGATAATGATGCTGGTAGGTGGCATCTATGCAGGGCGGATAAACCTAATTAAACTGATATGAATGAATGAACTAATAAAATTGATCTAATGCTAGTTTCTACTCGAGAAAAATCTGTAAGAAAAATCTAAACATAAATTAATTAAATACACACTCACTAAACTGGTCAGCAAAATTCGGTGTGAGACAGACAGTCAGAGGTTTGGTCTTTGGGTGAAAATACCTGTTGCGGCTCCAGAGTGATGTTCAAGCCGCCCGTTCCTACCACACGTGGCTCTCTGAGAAGTGATTACAAGTGGTGGGGAAAGGAGGAGTAAAACAAGGGTCTTGTCAGAACAGACCCTCCAGTTTTGAGGTCAATTTCGCCTCCTGATTGCACGTATTTCTGTGTGTGTTTGTGGGAGAGGGAGAGACAAAGTAAGAGTTTACTGTTGCCTCATCAAAGCCATTCATCATCACCTGATGAGCAAAGGCTGAAGCCATCCTCATGTTTTTGTTTTTTTTCTCCACCTCCCTTTCTTTTATTCTTCCATGCTTCCCCATTTCCCTCTTGTCTTTCCCTCATCCCTGTCTCTGCCCCTCTTCCACCACTTGCCCCTGGCCCTCTGCCTGCTCTTTCGCTCACCCCCCATGTTCGCAAATCACTTCTTCCCGTGTCAGCAGGTAAATTGTTTTGTCCTCCCATTCCCTGCTTTCATTACCTTGTGTAAATTAAGCGATATGTCGTCCACCGGTGCGCGCCAGAGCACTCACTGCGGCAACGCCAAAATCATGAGATTTGGCATAATAAATGAAGACAAACTGGCAGTAGCAGTGCTCCTCTCCATGCAGGCTCGCCTTCATTATTCGCTTAACTTGCCGGAGAAAATGACTTAACCCTGACCTGTGTATTTCGCCCCATATTCACTCCAGATAAAAGCCTTTTTACAGCGCACAACAATTTATATTCCAGCAAAGAGGCTGCTTTTCTCTGTCAGTTTTCCAATCTCAGCTCCTGAACACACGTCATTAAACTTGTCTTGCCTTCCTGTATTTGTCCATCAGTCCTTCTTTTTACATAAAATCTGGCAGCATTATTCTGGGATTTGATGGCACCCACTCATTTTTTCCCCTTGGAATGTTTGATTGGAAGAAATATAGCCGAGCTGGGGCTATCTCCTCTCTTCTGTGGAATCATGCACTTGATGAAATAGTGTTCCCCCCAGCAAGAATAATAAAAACAGACTTGTGCATTACAGGGGGCTCTCAATCTGCCAGCTGGGCTGGGCTGGGCTGGGCTGAGCTGAGCAAAAAAACACACCCTGCTCCTGACAGATTTTTATAGTTATTCCAGCAGATAAATGAAAACGGGCGACCAGGCCGGGGGGAGGCCACTCTGGAGTCGAGCGTTGGCTGCAGGGCTGGACAATAGCATGAGGTGTAGTGTAAACATTAAAGGGTTGACCACGGAGACGAGGACGCTGGTACCACTAGAGATGTCCTTTCCTATTGGGCACTCAATGTAGTTTAGTTTATGTTACTAAACCGTTGCTTCTGTCACCCTAGTGACTAGCACCTTAGCTAGTTGGTAGTGTAGTGTAGAGGCAAAGTCCCGTGTACACAATGAAAAGGGTGATTGCATCTGTCCTCAGGGCGATAGGTGTTCACTTTCCAGTTTGGAAGTGTCAGCATTACTATAATATCAAGCTCACTTTAATGTAAAAGGTCACTGATACTTTGCATAAAGTCTTTATTTCACTGTTACTGGAGCAGGGTCTTTGTTAGTTAGTTAGTTAGTTAGGTAGTTAGGATTCCCCAGTAAAGCATGAGATGGAGGCTGCTCTTGATTGCCTTAGAGTTACACAAAGCATTAATAGGACTAGGGCTGCTGCAACTTATAATTATTTTCATTGTCAATTAATCTGTTGATTATTTATTGATATAATGGATCTTTTTCTTCAAATGTCAACCAACAGTCCGAAACTTAAAAAAAGTTAAAAAGTTAATCAGTGTACAATTATATAAAACAGAAAAAAAGTAGCAAATCAGCTCACACTTGAGAAGCTAGAACCTTCTTTACACCACAGGACATTGCATTATAACATTTGTTTTATACTTGAGAATGTCATTTCACCTGAAAACTGACAATTATAAAAAAGAAAAGAAAATTTGAAATGTCATGTTCACAAGTAATCTATTTTTGGAAGGCTTAGAGGTTACACTTATCTGTTCAATTTTCTAAAAAAAAATTCAAATTAAAAAATTTGATCTTTAAACTCTTTTTCCAATTCTGTTGTATTCAGAGGATCATACATTTAGAAAATTACAAAATTGAGTCTGTGTTCCAGACCCCCCCCCCACACACACACACACACTTGAGCACAGCAACCAGACAGCCAGTTGATGATGTGTCCCTTCCCTTCCTGGTCTTGCATAACAAAGCTTGTCACCATGTGAAGCAGAAACGCTTAATGTCAGATAACGTCCATAATAATAGGACTTTGTGTTAGATTTTTTTGACAGTTTTCAGTGGTTATAAAGAGCGATATGAGAAAGAAAGTTGGGAATCAGTGATCATTGTTTAGGCAGCCTATACATTAGGTTAAACCACATTAAGCTTTTTCACGTTTGAGTTTTAGAATGCCTGTCTAATGCGTATGGCTTTCTTCATAAAACGTGTCGGACATCATCACATTTTTGTATACATTTTTGTTCATTTACATCAGTAAGCTACAAGCCAGAATCAAAACATGAGCTGCTCGAAAGAGGAAAAAAAATGAATGCATCATTGTACCCAGCACTTCTGGAAATGACACCCATTTGCCTGTTTATGTTGCGCTCTGTGCAAAACTTATATAATGACGAGATGCTTGCCCCCCTGCTCAGTCCAAAGTTCGTCTGTAAGAAGTTTTGCACTTGCCCACAAGTATAACCTAAATTATCAACAAGATTTAAAATTATATTCTCGTAATTATCCAGCATCAACATGACAGCCCCGAGTTGTCTTGAATGCCCGCCTAAACACATCGACACAACCACGATGATAGCCAACCAATCGTTAATAAGTAGGTGGAACGAGGGAAAGAATATCATTGCAGTATTGAATAATCAGAGCCCAGACGCAATTTTTTAATTTTTCTAAATCCTCTGAATAAAAACAGAAAATTGGTAAAACAGGTTAAAGATCCAATTTTTTTTTAATTTGTCAAGGCGGAAAAAAATGTAATTGGATATTTGAACCCATTTTTCTGTTTTTCCAAATGTCCGTTTTTACTTAGACAGTTGAAATCATAAGCCCTACGCGGACCCTTAGAATTACTTTAATGTAAGTACTATAATACTAAAGCAGTTAAACACCCATTTCTACATTAGAATTAAGTCCAAGCTCATTTCTACATCAGGATTAAGTCCAAGCTTCTTAATGTTTAGCATTTTAAAAAAATCTGTTAAAAAAAAGACAGGAATAATCAGTTAAATGAGTAAAACTCAATTACACTAGCACCTGTCTTTCTAATTGATTTTAGCCACTCAAGCAGGATTTTTTCTCGTCTTCATGACGTGTCCTTTTTAGCCAACATCTTTTCCTGGCTATAGCCTAAAGCCATAAGTAATTAGCTATGAGCCATGAAATTAGAAAGTATGCTTTGTCTGGTAAAATGTAAATTTTTGTTTAATTTAATACATGCGTTGATAGAAGGATTTCTTTTTTTACTTGTCTTGTTGGCTATTTGTTTTGGCAAATTCAAGTGAACAATTCTAATACCTACAGCAGTCAGATGAAACTTAAGCAACATTTTCATTAAAGGAGTTGAAAATTGCTTGGTTTAAATGGAGATTGAAAAGTTTCAGTGTGGATTGTACCTTAGAATTAGCCTTCTGGGAAGATAATCAGCCATAAATGGTCCTCGATTCTACCTAACAGGCTCTGATTAACCAGCCAAACTGAGCAGACTAATCAATGTACCTCTAGTGCTTTCCTCACCAGGCCTGGAGAGCTTTGTGTAGCCTGCATCCTCCTCCTCCTCCTCCTCCTCCTCCTCCTCCTCCTCCTCCTCCTCCTCCTCAGTTCAGCAGTAGGAGAGCAACACTTTTTCTTGGTTGTGTGTCTTGGTTAAATTAGTGCTTTTGCATTTGATTGATGTTGCTTATGTTTTACCATTCTGTAGCATTGACAGACCTCCAAAAACATAACAAAAAATATAGTAGACAGAAATTATACAAGAACGCTTAGTTTCAATGAACCAAAAGAAAAAAATATTAGTTAGTTTTTTGATAAAATAAAATGTTGCTTTTGTTTTTGTAGTTCGGCAGTAGAATAAGACGGGAAACGTGAGGAGAGAACAAGAGAGGTGGCATGTAACAAAGGTCTCCAGCTGGACTCCAACCAGGGACACTGTGATAACGTGCCGTACACCACTAAGCAGAAATGCCCATAAGATGGCTTTTAATTAAATATTGTTAAAATGTTGATGGTTCGTATGGAAAGACAAAATGTGGACTGGAGATCCGATGCAGTGCTTGTCTTGTCATTAGGGATTTGTATTTCTGGATTGTTGTCGTATGTGCAGCCTTTAGTTTAGTAATAGGGTTGTGTTTCAAGTCATGAAACACAAGTCATGTTTCACACTATTAAGCAGTAAAGATCATTATATAAAGTAGTGCTGTCAGTTAAACGCGTTAACGGCAAACCCATTTTAACGGTGTCAGTTTTTTTATCGCAAGATTAACGTTTTTGGCCTAGCAAACTTAGTATTTTTTTTAATATGGTGTTTCAACAACTTGCAACGTTAGAAAAACTACAACACCACACCGGATTTAGGCACGCGCGCACACTTGTTTGGGCTTGTGAGCCGGCCAAAGAGTAGTAGCATTATGTTTTGAGTGGATGGCGAGCGCGAGACGCCAAAATGGATGACAACAAGATTCTGGATGGAAAGTTTACTTTTTAAAAAGCTGCCAAATGGTTTCACTGACAAGACCAAAGTGATCCGTGTGTTTTGTCATTGTGAACTGAGCTATCATCACAGCACGTCCAGTCTGAAATACCACTTGATGGCCAAGCCCACAGCTGATGTGAATTCTCTCCCCCCCTTCGTCAAAGTATTTTTTTATTCACCCTTTTATTGATGTTTATTGATGGACAGTGTTATATTGTGTGAGAGATTATCTGATCCAACTGAGAATGTTACTTGTGAAATTGAACACTACAGTAAGCTATATGCCAATGTTGTTTTCAATAAAAAAGATTTGCACAAAGCAAGCCGATCCACTTTTCCATGTTGATAAGAGCATTAAAATGAGAAAAAATAATGGCACAAAAAGAAATCAAGGGACATTTAGAATAGATAAAAATGTGCGATTAATTGTGAGTTAACTATGACATTAATGCGATATTTTAATCGTTTGACAGCACTAACATAAATGTTTCATATACACCAGTTAATAATAATTCAATCAGGAGAGACATGTTTGCAGATATGCAAATGAGGTTTATTGTACAGCTCAATAAAATGTACAAAGTCTTTGGCGATAAGAGTCCATCGCTATACAAATATTTAGTCTATTTAGTTTAGTTTATCTATTTAGGGGTAGAGAACCATCAGACCAGACCAGACCAGATGGAATCTAGACACCGGTGGTAGTGATGAAGGAGCCCGAAGACCAGACCGAAGGAGGCTGCAGACTGGTCAGCTGGAGTAGATGACTGGAGGTGGAAGGGGAGGTGGGAGGGGGAGTTGCACTCTTTGCCTGCAACGACAGCTGAATAGCACAGGGAGAAACAGATTTTTAAAAGCAGGGTTGTGACTCTGTGATTGGCCCTTGCAATTTGTGTATGATTCTGATTAATTAAGCAGGAAGGTGAACGCCTCCACCAGCTGATTCCATTTAGGAAGAGAGGATTGATTAAATTAGGTCTTTCTGAAAGAATTTACACTTGGCTATATTTATATCAGGAGAGACTAGTTGCATATATGCGACAGTTAAACACCGCAAAAAAGTCCATTTATTAGGATAACAGCTGAATTGATTTAGGAGTGCACTGATTAAAAGTTAGGTCTTCTTGAAAGAATTTACACTGAGCTACATTTCCATAAATTACACTGCACAAGTTAGTTTTCTGTTTCACTTTTATCATCAGGCAGCAATTGCTCGTCCTGTTAATTTAACATGAAAATGAGCACTAACATTTCATACAGACGTCAGCGCAGCCCCACACTGACACTGAACTTGTTCTAATTTGTTGGCAGGTGAGTGTCGTGCCCTCATTGCTCTCATCAATCAGGAGCAGTCTGCCATCAGCCATCTCTTCTTCCACTCTTTTATTTGTATCGTACAGACTGCTCATCAGAATGTATATTTATAATCGTAGACTAGCACTGATGATACTTTTTTGCAAATGATTTTCTCCTGCCCTCAATGAACAAAAACCTGGTATTGTGCATGCTGGCTCACTGTTGGCTTACTGGGACACTTTTAGCGCGAAGCCATCGTTAGGGTTATAAATAATACCTGTGCTGCTCCTACTATGACAAGTCAACATGTCTGCTGCGAGAGATTCCTACTGATTAGCAGGAAAACCACAGGTGTAAGTTATAACGTTATTAAGCTGGTTCGAGATGAGGCCTGCGCAGAATCGATTACCACCCAAAGTATGACGGTTAGATTTGTGTCCGACTTGATCCCAACTTGCTCTGTCATGCACACATGGGCAACGATAACCTCACAAGGTCAGCTTTTAGAGCCAGCCGGCGCAGTTGCTTTCCACCCCAGGGCATGAAGGGAAAACGCCTGGCTCTCAGCTGATCTAACAGCTGATTGGCTGACATTTTATATAAACTTTTTTTTTGTTTTTGAATTGGAGGGATTTTAATTGCTATGCGTCTGATCTAAAGGTTTTTCTAACAGAATACATGTGTCTGATGGTGAGGTTTAGAAGTCAGAGACTAAATCCATTCAGATTACATCAGCAACATATCAGCGGGCATTTTAACAGCTACTCTGTCATAATAAAACAACTGGAGACTGTCTACAAGCTCATGTATGGGTCTGATAACATTTTGTTAAATCGGAATCTGAACATCCTCAACACTCACACAGGATGTGAGTGTTTCTGTGACTTCCTGTTCAGACTGAAGGCTGCTGGAAACGGCTGGAAACCTTTTGTTAGCGGCTTTTTCATCGCCCTCTGCTGCCAGCGCCCGCTCTCGTCCGCATTACAGGCGAGGCTCAGTTCATCTTGAACGAGCCTAATGATTGCCCCAGTCCTTTTACACCTGCTACTGGGCAGGGTGGCTCACTGGTATGGCTTACTGAAGCACTCAAAGAGAAAATAGCATTAATTGCATATGCTTTTAGTATATGTTTCTTCTAATACTTCAGTACTTTTACTCAACTTTCTTGCACTTGAGTATATTATAAGTTGTGGTATTGCTACTTTTCCTTAAGTAACCAATGTACTTCTTCCACCAATGCCAGTATTATTTAAAACATATTGAACTACCTGTTATAAACTTCTCTGTACCAGATTAAAATCAATAAAACCTCTGACAAAGATCTCTTAAAATGCAAAGAGCTCCAGTAGTTTGAGATGGGAAACTTTGCTCAGTACAGGAACTCCTCCACTCTAAACAAAGAAAAAAAACCTTGGGCATTTTACTCATTTTTTACTGTATGAAAGTTTCACAAGGTCGTTTGGAGAGTCATGTTAACACAATACCTGAATACAGATTTGTTTCCTTGTTCTACAAGTCACGGCGCCTAGAGTCTTTAAGCGATCATTATTACCATACAAATAGACAGATCTATTTAACAACCCCCTTTTTATCGCATAACACTTATTCTTTAGTGTTGCTCACTGAAAGGCACTGAAATGCGTTTCCCCCTCCTTTCTTTTTGCAGGGAAATCGTCTCTGGGTTGATAAAGGCTCAGAGCAATAGAAGAAGCAAGGCTGACATCTTCTTAAGAGATGATAGGAGAGCCAAATCAAATAGAATGGAGCAGTCACTCTTTTCACAGATAGGTAGCTCATTTCTGGTGGCTGAGAGTTTGCATCCCTAGTGGCGCTCTGCCTGGGAAAGATAGCTCACTCGGACTCCATTCATTATTTGAGTCCCAGCCTCCTCTTTTCACGTCTTAGCAACCCCCCCACCCCCCCCCCTCGCTTTAATGAGTTGCCTATTTTTCTCAAGTGTTGATGGGAATCTTGGAATTTGGATTTGCAGACAAAATGTTTAATCACAAGCGTTTTTCATTTGTGGAGAAGAGGCAAAAATCAATTATTTCTATTAGACAATGCTGATTGGAAATGAATGGAAGTGGTAGCATTTTGAAACAAAGGCTCCATGGTGGCAAAGATAAGTGTCAGTCTTGCGGCCCTGAGGTACCACATGTGGTTTGGCTTAATAAGCAGTTTGCAAACATTTGCCATTAAATCCATACAAATGGTTTACCATGCCAATACCAACACAGCAAAATAATTAATGATGACAGTACTCATAAGTCTGTAATTGTGGAATAGAAGTAAATAATGTAAAATCATTGCAAAGAGCCAATGACGAGCTACAACTTTTGCAAACTAAAGATATTTTTTAATTGGTGCTAGTACATATGGATGTCCTTTTATCAAATATCATTTGAATTTGAATATCCTTTGATCCATGTCATCAGTTGTCATCAGAGGTTTTTTTCAGCAAAACAACTCCCTGGGTAAGTTGCAGGAACTTTTCCCGTAAACTATTTACAGCCAGACTTAATCAATCAAGCACAAGCTCCAAATGATATTCAGCCTGGCACTTCCTGAAGAGCACTTTGCTATCATATCCCTCACATTCTTTGCAAATCCCTTTGAAAATTATTTATAAAAAAGTAACTTCTCTTGCAGAGGGCTCATTGAAAGGAAGAATTACACGAAAGATAAAACACTTTATCGCCAGTGAAAGACTAGACAATGTAAGTCGAGAAATTGAGAAGATGGCAGAAACAATGAATATTAAGTGCCTAAGAATCTAAAGCTGCTGACTAAATTGAAACTGTATATCCTGAGGGGGCAAGGTTTCCAAATTGCTAATTACTGCCTCTGAAAGGGGACTGTTTCTGATATGTTTGCTTGTGAAAGGCTGCTGCTTAATGAAGCAGTGGCTCAAGTTTTTTTTATTTTAATATTCCCAGTCTCCAGCTTTTAGGGTTCTCTCTGGACTTTCCTTCCAGGCCAGAACAATGGCGGGCCCAGGAGCCCAGCTTCCCCACAGGCCCCAGCGAGAGAAGGCCGGGGGCTGGGTACTGAGGGAGCCGCTCAGCATGCTGAAATATGGAGGCGACAGATAAGGTGGCAGCAGCACAGAGAGGCCTTCTCCCATGAGCCCAAGGGGAAATTTGCAGTTATTAAGAGGAAGATGAGAGAGATTAAATGGCTTTTGTACTCATTTTCACAGACTTTTATTTTTTTTATTATTTGGGCTGCCTTCAGCTGAGAGATGAAAGAAGTGGTAAATGACTTTTTGTGTGCTTCATTCAGCAACACACTGGCTTTGAGAGACAATTCTTCATTACTGAGAGTTGTCACGCATCATGAAACACTTATTAATACACTATTGTTTTAAAAAGTGCAAAAGTAATAGAATTACTGTGATCTATAACTAATGACAAATGTAACATGGTTTGGGATTTTGTTTGAAGAAATTAACAAAATGTTACATGTAGATTTAACAAGATGATGTAAATCTTTGATTCCCATTAAAAGTCTTTCATAGAAGATTTGACTCAACTATATGACAATTTCTGAGGTGAATGGTTAATGCATGTTATCTAAGTAGTTTTACAATGTACCTCTCATTCACACACACTTGCTCACACATAGATGGCAGCGGAGGTACCGTGCCAGGCTAGGGCCCAATCTTAAAGGAGTAATGGTACAGTGACTTGCTCAAGAACACTTCAACATGTCAACAGGGGGATCGAACCGCCAACCGACCCGCTCTCCCTCCTTTTGAGGTTTGTTTGTGTGGGATTTATGTGTTGCACTGCATTATATTATGAGAAGGCTATTGTTCACCTGGCAATATCCAACCATAAGAATCAACTCCATAAACTCCATAATCTCAGAGTAAAGTTTAATTGATTCCTCAATGACAGTTACAACAAAAACTGGACATGATCATTTTTATACTGTACGATTGTATTTAGTAAAAACAATGTGAATTGGCTTTGAAACACATTTACATCATGCTGGGGAGTGGTACTGTTATTTTACAGGTCCGTCATTTTCTTACAATTTGCATCAAGGTTTCCTGGAAAGACACTTAAATGAAAACAGATACAAAAACAAAGGGATTTTAATCATTTTAGCCAGACTAAAGGCTAGTTGTATTGAGTTTGATAGATTTCTTTTTTTTTTTTTTGGGGGGGGGTCTTTTTCATTTGATGCCATACTTACAGAAAAATAGGATCAACATTATTTTTCAGTTTGTTGTAGGAGTGTTAAGGTGATCGGTGGTATAGTAAAACGGATTATTTGAAGCAGCAGGCTTACTTTTTACGCCATATCTGCATCAACACTGTGGCGGTGTGGCGGGCTGTTGGCGAGGCGGAGACACCTGATTGGCTGGGCAGCAGGGCGGAAGTGCGTCAACCGTCCCAGCTGAGCTGAAAACAAAACAAGACAAGCTGCGACTGGTGAGTGTTCAAACACTGCGGCCTCGCTGCCTTTATATAACATCATCATGATACGCTTACTATATTAAACGGCGTGTTTTCGCTGATTGTTAACAGAAGGGAGCTGTATGCTGTTCAGATGTCCTTGTGCTGAGCTCTCTAGTATGTTGTTATGTAACAGTCTAGCATGCAAACAGCCCAGCCTACCTCTGCAATTGTTTTGCTGCACTGATGTACAGCTTCCCAGTCGCTTTCTTACCTAGTTATGAAGACGCCACGAGTGTTTTTATAGCTGATGATGATGTGAAGACGCTCAAGGAATCCACAATAGTATTCTGCCAAAAAATGAGCCTTTATTTATTTATTTTTATTTTATTACATGAAAAACGCCATTGCAGATCTACCTTGGCAATTCTAGGTCCATTCTTAGCAGAGTGATTACAACCACAGCTGGAGATGATAGCAGGAAATCTGTCAACTGCAACGGTCAGAATAGATTCCTCTCTATGTTATATCCGTGCTCAGCCATAAATGAAGAGAAAACTACTTTGGAAAAGCAGAGATAACACCATTCACAACAACCACAGTTACGCACAGCTTTGAATAATAGGTAGAAGTGGGCATACCCACTTCGATACCAGTTTTCTGGTAATCCAATAAATAAATTCATAAATATATGGAATAATTAACCACTTGGCAACACCTACTTTTGTATAAAATGTCTGTGTGATATAAATACTTGACGAATTAAAAGTAGCTTACTGATCTATTATCATTGTATTAGGAACAGATTTAGTGCAAAATTAAAATAACGTGCAAAGATCACAACAAAAAGTGTTGTTCATATGACGTAGGCCTACATTTTGTCATAACACAGTTCGACCGCTAGTTTTTTGACATTGCGATGGTTATAACCATTTCTATCGCAATTCCTGAATTCTATCGTATATATATTGAAACTATATATATATATATATATATATATATATATATATATATATATATATAGTTTCAATATAAAATAATAAATGTCTATCGTGTATATATATATATATATATATATATATATATATATATATATATATATATATATATACGATAGACATTTATACATTATTTTGACAATAGGCTATATATCATCATATTGCCCAGCCCTATATAAGGCTATATAATAATGGGATATTCACTTGTTATTTTTTCTTTCGGTATATGATACAAATAACCAGACAGGAATGTGAGTTGTTGGCTAAACCTGCATATCAAATGCCTGGCAAATCAATATACTGTATTTCATGAAATTGGTCACATTGGCCTGATACACCCGGGCTAAATATTAAAGTGACACAACACAGAACAATTCCGATTTTTTCTTATATATTTTCATTTCACCATATAACGCATAAACTTCAGATTCTACTATCACTATTGTCCACCTACACAACCATTACTAAATAAGATTGAGAGTCTGTGATATCACTTCTATGTTTCGAAATTAATTTTCTGGGCTTAGATTTTTACTACTTGCCCATCTTGGAGATAGAATCCCAAATTGGCTCTTAGAGCCAGAAGATACAGTGCCCTGGGAAAGTATTCGGCCCCCTTGAAGTTTTC
This sequence comes from Etheostoma perlongum, assembly GCA_026937815.1. NCBI lineage: Eukaryota > Metazoa > Chordata > Actinopteri > Perciformes > Percidae > Etheostoma > Etheostoma perlongum. The sequence goes on along the minus strand of CM049390.1, from coordinate 11,411,741 downwards.
AACCTTTTGACACATTTCAGGCTTCAAACATAAAGATATAAAATTTTTATTTTTTGTGAAGAATCACCAACAAGTGGGACACAATTGTGAAGTGGAACGAAATCTATTGGATATTTTTAACTTTTTTAGCAAATAAAAAACTGAAAAGTGGTGCGTGCAAAATGATTGGGGCCCCCTTGCGTTAATACTTTGTAGAGCCACCTTTTGCTGCAATTACAGCTGCAAGTCGCTTGGGGTATGTCTCTATCAGTTTTGCACATCGAGAGACTGACATTCTTGCCCATTCTTCCTTGCAAAACAGCTCAAGCTCAGTGAGGTTGGATGGAGAGTGTTTGTGAACAGCAGTTTTCAGCTCTTTCCACAGATTCTCGATTGGATTCAGGTCTGGACTTTGACTTGGCCATTCTAACACCTGGATACGTTTATTTGTGAACCATTCCTTTGTAGATTTTGCTGTATGTTTGGGATCATTGTCTTGTTGGAAGATAAATCTCCGTCCCAGTTTCAGGTCTTTTGCAGACTCCAACAGGTTTTCATCCAGAATGGTCCTGCATTTGGCTGCATCCATCTTCCCCTCAATTTTAACCATCTTCCCTGTCCCTGCTGAAGAAAAGCAGGCCCAAACCATGATGCTGCCACCACCATGTTTGACAGTGGGGATGGTGTGTTGAGGGTGATGAGCTGTGTTGCTTTTACGCCAAACATATTGTTTTGCATTGTGGCCAAAAAGTTTGATTTTGGTTTCATCTGACCAGAGCACCTTCTTCCACATGTTTGGTGTGTCTCCCACGTGGCTTGTGGCAAACTTTAGACAAGACTTTTTATGGATATCTTTGAGAAATGGCTTTCTTCTTGCCACTCTTCCATAAAGGCCAGATTTGTGCAGTGTACGACTGATTGTTGTCCTATGGACAGACTCTCCCACCTCAGCTGTAGTTCTCTGCAGTTCATCCAGAGTGATCATGGGCCTCTTGGCTGCATCTCTGATCAGTCTTCTCCTTGTCTGAGCTGAAAGTTTAGAGGGACGGCCAGGTCTTGGTAGATTTGCAGTGGTCTCATACTCCTTCCATTTCAAAATGATTGCTTGCACAGTGCTCCTTGGGATGTTTAAAGCTTGGGAAATTTTTTTGTATCCAAATCCGGCTTTAAACTTCTCCACAACAGTATTACGGACCTGCCTGGTGTGTTCCTTGGTCTTCATGATGCTCTCTGCGCTTTCAACAGAACCCTGAGACTATCACAGAGCAGGTGCATTTATACAGAGACTTGATCACACACAGGTGGATTCTATTTATCACCAGCAGTCATTTAGGACAACATTGGATCAATCAGAGATCCTCGCTGAACTTCTGGAGTGAGTTTGATGCACTGAAAGTAAAGGGGCCGAATAATTTAGCACGCACCACTTTTCAGTTTTTTATTTGCTAAAAAAGTTTAAAATATCCAATAGATTTCGTTCCACTTCACAATTGTGTCCCACTTGCTGGTGATTCTTCACAAAAAATAAAAATTTTATATCTTTATGTTTGAAGCCCGAAATGTGTCAAAAGGTTGAAAAGTTCAAGGGGGCCGGATACTTTCGCAAGGCACTGTACAGGAGGAGCATCGTAGGAGCTGCAACATAAAGCACTTCAGCATTGGCTTTCACATTCAGCTTTTGTTTATTTTTGTTGTTATATGTCAGACTGATCTATTTATTTTGATGTAGCATTATCCTTAGTGTTTGTCTTTAACCTGTGTCTTGTTTCTTTGGGTTCCAGCACCATGATGGATGAGCTGGTACAAGACCTGGTGTCTGCTCTGGAGCAGACCTCAGAACAAAGCAAGCTGGGGGAGCTGTGGGAGGAAATGGTCCTCAGTCCCCTGCACCAGCGCCGGCAGATCCGCCGTCGGAGAGGCCGCAGCAAGCGCTATCGTGAATCTTCTCTCTATCCGCTGCAGCACAGACGGTGTTGGATTGAGGCCTCGGAGTCCAGCTTGGACGAGACTATGCGATACAGAGAGAACTCTTCCTCAAACATTACTGCCTCTGTGGCCAGCTGCAGTGACTCTGATGACAAGACTTCAACCAACCGATGGCGCTCCATCACAACTAGGCAGTCCTCCTGGCCAGAGTCCGACTCCTTCACTGAGAATAATCCAGGACGGCATCTCAGGAAGCGGAGGAAGGTCAAACGTATGACCACAGACGTCACAGTTAGGTTGCAGCAGAAGTTAAAGGTTTCTGGTATAGATGGGAAACAGAGACACAGGCCATCGAAGATGCAGCATCTGTCAGGATCGAAGAAAAGGTCGAGCGCTTGGGTTGGAGCAGGGCGACAGACCGAAGGAGCCAGGCTGATGGGAAAGAAGTGCTGGAAGAGAAAGGTGTCCAAGGAACACAGAGATGTTGCAGATGAGAACATGTCTGAAGGGTAATGTTAGATTCAAGGAAAGATTTTTGTTTTTATGATAGAGTCAAACCGAAACCTTTATTATTTCAATGTTGTTACTCAGTTTGGCCTTATAGGAAAATATCAAGTTCACATTTAGGATTATATAAAAGAGGGTTAGGGCTTTTAGGTTCATTATCTGTGAAAAATAAGAAATTCCAGTTTTTAAAATCTTACATTTAATTTATAGCATTGCAACAAGCCAAATGTTAACCATGTCATTGTTTAAAAAGTAAGGATTAAAACCATACTGAAAAAGGAGCTCAAAACTCTAAAAGCCCTTTTTACCCTTTAAATGGAAAGTTACCAAGGCAGTTAAACCCATAACATAAAAGTCATGGGCATAACTACTATCAGACAGGAGCAATTAAACAAGGCGACATTTAAGATGATCTATATTGCCTGTCTTTGTCGAGCCACTTGTCAATATTCAGCGTGTCCTCAACTAAACCAAAAAAAGTATCACAATCATACCGCTCTACTTTAAAGTATCGAGTAGACATTAAAAATGAATGATCGAGTCTCTTCATTCTCATCTCCTATTGCTGAAATGATCACCAGGGAGGGATCGTTGATAGTTATGCCCTTTGGCATCTGCCAGCTCATTATTTCCTTTTGAGAAATATTGTTACAAATAAATAAGTGACTTGGTGTGGTATTGATTTGTTTTGAAATGAATTCCTTTCTTGGACTGGGTAATTAAACCTCAGCCTGTCCCAGTGTCCCAGCGTGCACCCTCTTGTGTGCATTTCATTTAGCAAAACTACATGTGGCTGTAACTGGCAGCAAAGATGGGCATAATATTATTACAGTGAAGCAATGATTACAATATACCGTGGAATCATAAAGGCTAAATGTGACAGGTTTTGTTCCAAAATGACTGACGATTATATTAAACGTCACTCTGTCCTAGTTTTTTTCTCGTATAAGGAGCTGCAACCAACAATTATTTTGCGTGTTGATTAAACTGATGAATACTTTTTTTGAATCAATCATTTGGTCCTTTGAACATCAGGTAATCGTAATTTATTTAAGCTTAAATTAATGTCTTAAAATATCTTATTTTGTCAAAGCAGCAGTCCAAAACCTAAATATATTAAATTTATATTTATTAATTTGTGTAGCAACCTACAATAGGGAACTTCTATTCTATGGCACTTTAAGTCATAAAAAGGCTGCAATGATATTCATAATGGTGTGCTAATCCATCCTGCAGATGCTAAGATATTTCACTGTAAAAGTGGAAAAATTGACCTATTAGTGGCGCTAGAGGAAAAGTCAATTGATCATTAAATGTATTAGGATTCATCCGCTGGGGACAATGAATGTGCGTACAAAATGTCATGGTAATCCATTTAATAGTTATATTTCAGTCCGGCTCAAAGTTGTCCTGCATTGCCATACCTGTCCTTAAAGCGTTGTGTTAGCGCTGCAGTATTGTCTTGCTACACCACTTCTCTCTATTCTGGGAAATGGAGAAAAAATTGCTCTGGTTTGTTTGTATTTCTTTAAACCAATCACAACCGTCCTGAGCGGCGCTAAGCCTCAATAGCAGAGGGATGCACCGGATGTCAGGCTTTATCCCAGCAATGTACATCCGTTGAGCCAGACTAGGCTCAAAGTGGAGGACCCCAGAGCCATGCTGATAGTGTGGCTGAAAACAACAACATATTTGAGAAGCTGAAATCAGCAAATGTTTTGCATGAAAAAATGACATTAACTATTAATCAGTTGTCAAAATTCTTGCAGATTAATTTTCTATCAATGGGTTTATTGTTTTATTGACTAATTCTTTCAGTTCGTCATCATAGAATAACAAGAGTTTTGCATTGCAAAAGGGTAATCCTACTCAAAAAATAATTATACATATAATTATACATACAGTATATATATTTTTTTATTTGTATCGATTTATTTTCTAATTTAATACCTCACATTGTCTACATGAATAATCTAAGGAAAAATATTTGAAGCCGTTCAGCTGTGAGTCATTATTACATTCAACAACAGTTGTTTAAGCCTGGGAGATCCACATTCTCAACGTCTTCTTCTCATGCATCTGCATAATGTATTTCATTTGCTGATTTCATTATCTGTTGATCATATAAAACATATGAGAAGAAGATATTTGAGGTAACCGGTAATGGGACAGACAGAAGGCTTTACATTTTCTGGTTTAATTTGTGCTGACCTCCCTAGCCCTGAAACTGCATTGTTTTCTTACTTTATGGAAAAATCAATAGCCGTTCTGACAGAAAACAGCTCCGGAAAAGAAATAAATGGGAACACCATGGCACGCTGTCAATCATTTCTCACTTACACAATGGCAACGCTCTTGATTGCTGCTCAGTGGACTGCCACACTGTACTGAGGGCTGAACAATCTAATGGTTAAGCTGTGGCGGAGGCAAAGGATACAAACAAATGGCAGTAGCAGCGATGAGGGGTGGGCAGTGGTACAACAGCAATATTCATACTCAGAGACTGTACGGTCCATTTAATGTCAGACACAGATTCCATTGTTGAAATGTCTTTTCAGGCACTCTGATTTCTTTGGTCTCCATTCATTCTATTAACCTTTTTCATATGGAGTGTCTGGTCTCTTAAAATGTGTCTCACCACAAGGTCACTTCAGCCACCCAAGTTCAATTGGAGCAGATGTTGGCAGCTCCAGTTGGGCTCCACATCCTTGATTAGACCTGGCCCAGCCTGCTGGCAGTGAGGCCACCTGGCACTCAGGCTGGCCCAGCAAGCAGGCCTCACCTGTGGGTAGACGCCGTCCCGGGCTCAGCCTCCGTCTCCAGCTGTGAGCTGCTTCTGTGTATATTGACTTCAACCCTGCAAACAAAGCCATTGTGCAGGCTTTTCTCACACTCTGCTTTATCATGCTGTAATTTATATTTTGAAAACTCTATGAGGAGTTTTCGGAAAAGCAGTGCTGCATTTGCCGAAGTTAATTTTCATAAATCTCTGAGACTAATCCAATTACTGCAGCTCAGGGATGGCGGGATAACCTTATAATCAGACACCCATGGAAGAGGGCATGGATTTGGGTTGGTGCGGCTTGTTTGAAGAGCCCACAGATCCATTGTTATCAACGCTTTGCCCCCCTCCGTCTCTGCCTCTTCTTTATTCCTCTGGCAGAATGAGCCTGGGCTCAATAAATGGCAGCTAGCCTGTAATCTCTGTGCAAACTGGTCTGCCTCTCCCAGGAGCTGAGGATTATATCCTAATGATTAGTGCTCATCTGGATACTGTGTTTTGCTTCACCTCTTTGGCTTGTATAGAGACAATGGGGCCATGTGGTGACTTAAGTTCTCTCTAAAACACTGGAGTGCAGTTTTTGCCCTTGCCTTTGTTTCACCATGGGCATATGGTATTTAATGTAATTAAGACGTATTTGTTTGTACAGCACCTAATCCACATTAGAATATTTTATGACACCAAGTTTGCCCAAAATGTTTGTCAACTTTACTTGACAAAGGTCACTGCTGAAGCAAGAAGAGGTTTTTCTTCTGGTCCCAAGAGAAAAATGGGGGTCTCAATTATTTACGACATTAATTAAGCAGCACTTAATGGAAATGGTCTCACATCAGTCCAGTGATGCTTCAAGTGCCATCACATTACACTTTTTAATTAATTTCTAAGAAAGGTGTTTGAATCAAATGAAACATCAAATCCAAAATGGTTGTCTTTGTAGAACTTCATGGCTGTGTCCTCTACTGATGTCGGAGTGTTGTGTGCTCCAGATGCCAGCCAATGTGTCCAGAGGTGGGGTACAGCTGAGCAGAGGCCTGGGGAATCAGTCTGGAGAAAGGGCTAAAGGGGTCGGATGGGGGGTGGAGTGGAGGTCCAGGACTGGTTGGCTAGGCCAGACATCCTCCAGATTCCCCGGAGAGGCCTGCTCCCTCTCACATCTGCTTCTTGTGGATGTGAGGGGAGATGATGCAGGACCATCTGGCCAGGAAGATGTGCAGGCTGGATGGACGTTTCTCTGATGCTGTCGTCAGGCTTCTGCAATATGGCGTAGCACGGTATCAGCGCATATCTGACCCTCCAGCTTTCTCCTAAAAGCAAGGTCAGCGATGAAAAACAGGAAGCAAAAATGCAAGGCAATCAAGAGCATTAGCCCCCACCCCACCCCACCCTCTATCATAAAGTAGTCTGAATGGAGATTAGCTTTATTTAAAAGGATATAGGTGGCATAATTGTATATCGCCATGTCACGAAAAAAAAAATTGTTTTTAAAAAAAGACACAAATCTTAAAAAAAATGTTTGTCAATTTTCGTCACTATGTGTCGATATCTAAATGTATATGTAAATATAAGGACTATAGTTGAACAGCAACACTGACATTTAAAGAAATGTAGTTTTTATCAAATGTTACTAATTTCTTAGGAACTACTTTCACCTGTGGATTAATACACGTGGGACATACACATGAGAATGTATGGCAGCAGTACAGCAGACTTTATACTTTATGAGAATAAATGTGCTTGTTACAAGCAGTGACACCATTGTGACAGTTTGGTTTACTTTTAGAGAGAGGAAATCAGAGAAAGCCAGGGTTTTCTGGGGTAGCAGAGGGGGCAAACAGAAGGTGTGGAGGCAATGTAACAGGGGTTGCCCTGGGGGTGTGGAGAGGAGCAGCGATGGAGTAAGTAGTGGCAGCCCACACAGCCGATGTTGGCCAGTTGTTGTGTGGAAGCAGCACGTCTGTGGGTCGCTCTGTGTGTGGGGCACACCCAGAGGGAGGGACGGCCAGGGGAATGTGTTTCGCTCTCCTGTCATTCTCCACAACGCAGGCCAGATTAGATTGGAGCTGACAGCGGAGGATATTCAATTAGATTGTGCATGTCACTCAGTGGCTTCGATCAGAGCCTCTCCTCATGCCTTTGTGTTTGCTATCGCAACAAGGGAGAACATGGCATGCTCTGTCTTTTTGTGTCATTTCCATTTATGTCAACCTCTACCACTTCCCTATTATTTTTATTATTGAATGTTACATGTTAAATATTGAAATTACAGGGGCATTTAAATTTTTGATTTACATTGTTTACTTTTCAGATGCTATACCATTGTCTGACCAATCAGGTTAGAGATGATAAATCAAAACAGAGTTTTTCATCCTCAATGTCATTGATATTAAAGAAACAGGGCCGTGGCAATCATTCAGATGTGATGTTTTTCTTCTTTTCATTGCAGGGAAACCAGCAGTACATGCAGCAGTGACCCTGGCCTGTTCACCAATGATGAGGGAAGACAAGGTATTAAAAAGATCATAATTTTAACATACAGTGGGAACTATTAAACAGCTTCATCCCTTAAATGTGTCTCGAACTGGTAAGTAAACACTTAATTCTGTGTGTTGTGAGCGTTCTTGATCATAGAAAGAAAGACGGAGAGTTGTCAGATTTGGACGATACCCTGCTCTGAGGGAATGCTGGGGCAAGAGAGAGAGGTTTTGATACAATGGGCTAGTTGCTGGGCACCCAGGCGACTCTAATAAGACGTTGTCATGTCGTGTTAATGAGCGCTGATGCCTTTGCTAATCTCATTAGCCGTGGTGGGGCCAGGCAGCCTCTGATTTAACAGTTGTCACTACACCTTGACTGTGAGAGGCATGGTTCCTGCATGTTTGCTGACTGACAGGTCTAAGGAGAGCTTGCCATCTGGGGACAAGTACTGGTGGTGTCTGGATTCTGGAGGAGTTTACCTTAAAAAGAAATTTCATTATGGATGCACCCCCGGGTCAGTTACAGCTCTACTGGAGATTGTAGACCACCAAACATTCAGCAATTTAGCTTATCCAAAATATATGACTCAGAAAATCTATATCTCTCTTTCTCTATCTATATATATAAATAAATTATTTTGTGTGTTGTAACTACTCAATCACATTGTGATTTTGAAGTTACAATATTTATCTCCAACATTATCATCAAACAGTACTCTTGTTAAAAGTGCATATCCAACAACTCTACCTGATTTTTGGACAACGCAGTTCTGCAGCTTTTGACTTTAGCATTTTAATGAAGACTGCTACGGGACTACCTTTGTAGAAATATGAAGCCGGCTGCAGCAGTGACATGCTAACCAATGCAACATTTTCTATGTCCCTGTGTGCAGGCGATGACGAGCAGAGTGACTGGTTTTTCGAGGGGGACTGTGGAGTCGGGACAGGTGTGGCCGGCCTGCTGCCCAGCTGGGACTCAGATAACCAGCTTTCTCTCAAAGATAACCGCCCCCCGTCCACATTCCTGCAACTTGCACGGCCCTCTCAGAGAGGTGCTTAAGACACATAATTTCTTAACATTGAATGATCTTTTAAGACCATTTTGAAACACAGGAAGATAATTGCTTCATGCTGTTGCAGGGTATCGGTATCATTCACGTCTGAAGCGAGTGCCCGGCTATGCTGCATGCTGCATCAAGAAGGACAGGAGGCAGCTTCCCAGCAAGGTTAGAGCAAACTTGCTCTTCATTAGGAAACAGTTATATGGTTTTATGGTCTTTGTTTCTTACTGTGTTACTTTGATTTGTGTTTTACAGGGCAACAGCATGCCAGTGTTTGTAGAGAGACTGGGACAGTTCTCCCAGAGCTCAATATATTGATGAGACAAGTCTTTGACTATGGTCATCTGATTTAAATTAATCAGCTTACGGAGCATAGGTCGCTGTTGACTCGAGTATTCTTTAAGATGATGCCTCAAAGACTCTGTGACTTTACAAGAGTTAATTATTAGCTAGCGGTTTTGCTCTATAAATAAGTGAATTCAAGGCATTTTTCATGTTGCAAATACACTATTGGAGGATTTAGTCTTACATTTATAAATTATGCTTATTCTTTACAGTGGTATATAATACACACATATGCACATATAGTTCAACATGTGTCCACATCCATCGTAACCCATTTCGTTGTTAACCCTTCTCTTTGGCACAATCTGAGCATGCACATTCAAAAAGTATTGTCATTACACCAAATAAGGTAATACAGTATATCATGTTTTACATGTGCTATGCATGAACAAATATATTCCCTTTTTTCCATAAAGTCATTCACAGACAAGGAAATCTGCAGTATGCTCTTCTACACAGTGACGTTACTGTATGTGTGGGGTCAGGGAAACCCCAGAGACGTGTAACTCCCTGTTTGAAGAATCTTATAAAACACCATAGAGAAATTTAAACAGCCGAAGACCCAAAGCAGAAGTATGTGTTGTTTCTGTACATTACTATCATGCTTTGCGCATGTTTATAGCATTTCTCATATAATTAGTTAAGTAATGAAGTACAGTATGATTAAAAACAAATATGTTAAGTGTATTTTTTGAGCTTTAAAGAGGGCCAGGGGTCTTCAGAGCCCCATTATTAGTGTTGATGTCAATCCTGGCCTGAAGTCTGAGTTGAGCTGACATTAGATACTACAGTTGAATGCAGCAATACTTCAAGTCAATAGTTTTCAAGGTCAATGTTCCCATATAGAGAAGTACTATGTGTTGACATAGTTCTGATACAGATTCAAATACCTGCATTTCTGGGACTGCACAAAACAAAAAAGACGTCTCCAAAAGATGTTTGTCAAAGCATCACTTTGCTCCCAGTCATCCCTGGAACTGCTGGATCTGCATGGGGGACTATTGAGAAGCCGCTTTGCCCCCCTGGCCTCGAGACTGTGGGACTCCTCATTGTATTGTTTCCACTTTGCCTATTTATGGTGCATTCTTAATTTTGTTTCACACACACTCTTTTTCCTCCCTCTCTCTTGGGTTATTTCACAGAGCGCTCCAGTACTCCTTGATGAGGGGCAAAAACACGACTGCTATGAAAAGCCCCCGACTTCTTAGGGCTTTCTTTTCTAAACTGGCCCTTTCTTCTCCACCTGAAAGGTTCCTTCAGATTCCAGTTTGAGGCATTGTGAATACTAATTTCTCTCTATTAAAACAGCCTCATATCCCTGCCATGCTCTCATTTGAATGGCGGACTCAGGGGAGACCTCTTAATTCCTTTATAGTTGGATTCAAGACCCTTCACTTCAAAAAGTATAAATCATACTCCCAAATGAATGAGGGAGAGAGGGGGGATTGACGAGAGGGGCTTCTGATGTGTCCCGTTGGACGGCACAAGCTGAATCTATCTCCCCAAGCTGCTCAAATCCACTCTCCAGTGAGATGGCTGGTCTGTCCTTACGACCCAACTCTGCACACATGGCACCCATTTACTTCCTTTAACTTACTCCAAAACACACATTCATATGCAAACACAACACTAGTTACAGTTATTGTTTTGCATGACAATGAGGAATGCTATAATTACTTATGCCTGTTCTTAACAAACTTTAAAATGTCCACCCCAGATTTCAATTTCAATTTTTTACGAGCATCTTACACGCATGATCGATTTCTGGCGCAGAGCTCCCATACATCTGACTTTTCTTTTGTTTCCAAACACCCTTGAGAGAAAAGTGTTTTCTCTGTGGGCAGAGTGTAGGCATTAATCTTGTACTGCGGCCAGGTTGAAATGATACTGTATTAATAAAAGCTGTCATCTCCTGTTTGCTGCGAGTTGACAGCGACAATCAGAGATTTGATGTTAAGTGATAAAGGCTGTATGAGGTTGCATGCTGTTTATCCTTGTATCGGCGCATGAATAGGTGCACTGCTTTGTGGGATTTGGCTGTAATGCTTGAGGCCAGTGGCCACGTTAAAATGCATAACTGCCTCCCACCTGAGCCAGGCAGCAGCAGCTTTTATCTATTGACTTATTTATTTCTAAATGGCACTTGCGCTGTGAGATAAATCATAGTCTTACGCCACTCCCTTCCCAGTTTTCATTTTAATTGTGAGATCTCGGTGTCAGCAGTTAGTATATTGGTGTGAGTGGCCTATTGATTATTGATTTGGAGCTATTGATTATGTTCCCTGGAGACCCTAATCCTTTCTGATTCATTTGAATACCTCTATTAATCTTGAGATCCTGCTCACACCTGAAGCACCGTGTACCCTAATGAAAATAGATGGCCATTTTGTAACTGCAGCTCACTCCTCTTTTGATTTATTCTTTTTAATTGATATATTTGCTTTTGGATGTGGCCGCCAAAATTACAATTGACCCTGTGTCAGTGCTGTTTTACTCCGTACCCTAAGGGACTGTGCTGCATTGAAGTGTCTCATATGACCTGAAAAATCCATCTTGGAGACTTTTCCCTTTGTGTCCTTGTGTCTTTGATAGAACTGAGTTGTTGTTGGCCGTCTTCATTACATATTACTTGTTTTTTCATTGCTCACTGCCTCTAAGTCAATCTTTGTTTTCTCATTACAGGTTCTGTATATTTAGGGACAAAACAACTGGCCAACATCTGCCATGCTGTTAAAACTGATGAAGTAACAGATGTTAAATAATAAAAGCTGTGTTTTTTACCACTTCTCTCGGTTTTACACGGAGCCATGTAACATGCTTATAAAAAGCCTTTGGGTTCTGCTCTAAGATGAATGGTGGTGTTTTGTCTGGGTTAATGAGCCAGCTGATGGTATTCTCATGTTTGATTAGCATTGTGCCGAGTGTCTCAGTGGGCGCTTGGCGGCCCCAGAGCGGCACTACCTCTCGGCTCTCAGCAGCAGGGGAGGGCCCACGCCTCCCTCTAGGCTGCAGGGCCTCGGAGAGCCTCGGCCTCCATGTAATGAGGGAAGAGGTGGAGGGATGGACCTCCGCACATTAAGATCAAATGCATCAGGGTATTACTTTTAATACCGCAGGCGTGCCTCGTGAAATAATGCGACGTTTAAACGGGGATCGATTTTGGAATTAAAAAGTTAGTTTGCAAAGATTTACTGTGGGGAGTTCAATGCCTGAGCTCTTTATCAGGGGCGCAAATGGCTGGTTATGTGCTGTCCGACAGAGGTACGATTGGGGGATCGATAGGCGCGTGATTTACTAACTGGAGTACAGGTAATCAATAAGTATAAAAGTAAATGAAATATGCATTACTGGGATTTTATTAGAGAGGGGTAGCAGGGAGAGAATAACGGTCAGGCCATTTATTTTTATATCTATTGATTATACAACATAGAGACTTCACTCAAAGCATGCCTCGCACAGCTCTCGACACCCCGTGCCTGCACACCCGTCATGTGATTTATGGGTGTTGAGGTCATGGAACACACTGCCGGTTAAAAGGCTGCCCTGACGGGGCCGTATTGTAGCATGTGCCTGTAAGGGTTGTGAGCTTTATGTAGCCTGCCGTCCAAAATGAGCCATGCTTGTTAACAAAAATTATTTTCTGCATGAACCTCTGTTGTTTTGCAATCTGTCGTGAATTCATTTTTACAAGTTACAACATTGCTCTTTAAATCCCCTCTGAGATGCAGTCTAGTTGTGTATAATAAGCAAAATGTGCACGATTTGAACTAAAATCTTTTTTTTTGGCCATATCTTACTGAAGCTATCTGTCCCCCTCCTCCCATGCACAAACATACACACATACATCAGCTGCTCCCCCCCAGTGATGGAACGGACCTTGACCTTAACTTTACATCTCTGAAGTCAGGGCTATTAAGTTGGTGGGGGGCTTTTCCTATTTCAGAGCTCCTGACATATGGCACAGGAGGCATAGAGCAGGTGTAATTTGTTTATGTGAACTCTGCAATGACTCAGCCACATGCACCCGCGCACCTCTCCTCATTGAATATTCTCTCTGGTGAAAATATGTATTGATGAAGAAAAATTAAGATGTTGCAAAGTATGCACCGTACCAAGGCTGAATGTGAGCTGCTGTGTTTGCAAATGCGCCTTGCCTGCGTTTATCGACTTTTGTGAAATTATTCAATTTCTACATGTGTGTGTGTGTGTGTGTGTATTGTGGGTGGGAGCTGCATCATCATATTGTAACGTGTGTTCTCGTTCTCTCCACAACCCCCCCACCCCTCAGGCAGACTAATGTCTCCTGTGCATACCAGTCCCAGAGTGACATCAGGAGGAAGAGGGAAATAGAAGCTGTGTCTGTCACAACAACATCAGGTATCACCCTCCACACATACTAATGAAGTGTGGCCTCACCACTTACCTACTTTATTATTGAATGTGTTATGCTGTTACATACAAGGCTATAACTGCAGATTAAGGTATTCTACATATAACAGATAAAGAGCTCAAGTATTTTTGTCATTTTGCTGTAGCTTTGTGTTTTAGCCTTATTAGCAGCATGGCTCTATGTCAGTGCTGGTCTGTTGGTACTCTACTTTGGTCCAGACTGAAATATCTTAAAGGTCCCATGGCATGAAAATTTCACTTTATGATTTTTTTTTTTGAACATTAATATGAGTTCCCCAGTCTGCCTATGGTCCCCCAGTGGCTAGAAATGGTGATAAGTGTAAAACAAGCCCTAGGTATCATGCTCTGCCTTTGAGAAAATTAAAGCTCAGGTGGGCCAATCTGGAATCTTTCCCTTATGACATCATAACTGGAACGGTTACCTCCCCTTTGCCAACACATGCCAACCATGAGGTTGACAGTAGTTAGCAGAGCTAGCATGGCTGTAGATACGTAGTCGTGTCAATACATTTCTGTAATTCCACCACAATTACACAATGTAAAATATTTGGTGAGTTAACGGCAAAGGTAAGTGTACAGTTGCAGACTTAATAGTTGTGTAGGTTTGGAGCTTCCTGTTTAAAACAAAAAGAAGGAAGGAATGAAGGTGTTATGTGGAGTTCGTCCTGCTGAAGGTGGCACTGAGCAGCTGCTGTTATGTCTGTTTGGACCAGTGGAGCTGCCTTTTTTCATTAGGGGCATGGCTCAGGGCCTGTGTTTTTGCTGGATTGAAATCTGAATTGGTTTGTCTACCTTTTCTTCTGCGTTCCTTCTCCGTGCTCCTCTCCCGCAGCTGCCGTTTGTCATTTAAATAACAAATGCTGGTTGTTCCCTGATTTAGTGAAGGGTGCAGGCCTCTGATGTATATTAATATTGTCGCACAGTGCACTGTACCAGGGTCCATCATTCATTTGGATAAAAGAGGTGGAATTTAAAAACAGCCAATGCTTTACTTGGATACAGATTGCATCCATTTATTGCACTGAGTGATGGAACGGTCGGCAACTTTGTCCTTCACCTCCCCAGCGCAGAAACACTTCCCATAAAAGTAAAAAAGGATTCACCCCTGGCCCTTACGGACCCCTCATATTCAACATGCAGAACTAGGGGCATCCCTCAGTTTCTCGACAGTTAAGGCCCACAGTCTGTAATTGGTGCAAGATAAAAAAGGTTTGTTGAAATCACAAACAAAAATTTAGATTTTTTGCCCACAAATGAAATAAATTATTTGGGTTATCTGTGCAAAACATGCAAATCACAAATAGGGCAGTAAATAAATACTGTTTCTAATGTTTTTTTTTTCCAATGATACTGTAATTTACTCTAAGATATTCTATTATGTGTGTTCCGGATTAAGAGACTAAAAGATGATCTGTTTCTTAAAGGTGCAATATGTAATACTGACAGCTAGTGTTTAAAATAGTTACTGCAGTACAAATTCAAAATACTGGAGAGAGTCGTCTCTCCCTCCCCTTCCTCCCCAGACTCGAAGTTCACGATGGTTGCCAGGCTGAGACCGCAGCAATAGCAACAATTTTGCTAGACGCTTGTCTCACATATATTACTTTACTGCACAGTGGAGTAGCTAACGTTAGATGTTGGCTATATTGACATATATATTGGCTTACGCGGAGCTACAGTATGTTCCCAACTAACAGACACACTTCCTCGGCTTAGAATTACAGTAGGAGCCGCTAGAAATTCCACAACCTCGCCGTCCTTTCCACCCGAAATACACACTTTATTGGCTTAGAATTACAGCAACAATTGCTAATCCCACTGCTAACTGACGGTCCTCTCTTCCCAATTTACAGCCCCCCCTTGGCTTAAAACGACTAACCGTTGTCTGCTACGGACCGCTGTGGGTTATGGGCCGCTGAACACGCTGCACATTGTAAACAGCCGTGGACCGCTTGCCTGGTCCTCCAGTAACATTAGCAGTTAGCAGGGTTAGCATGGCGGCGTTAGCCAGGACCAGTCGGATCACTTTACTGGCTGTGTCTCAGTTATTTTTGCGAGTATGTAAACAACTCAGGTACTATATAGCTAAATACTGTAATTCAGTGTGAGTACACAAATGTGTCCCTAGTAGCCGTGATGAATTAACCTGAAGCTAATGCTTACCTGTTCTGGAGGAAATTAGTCAACTCAGCGTCTTTTTGAGCTCTAAACTGTCTCAATCTTTCAAATACATCTCCAATATTTTGGTTTTGTTACGTCTCTGGTCACGCAACTGTTTGAAACATGCCGTTTTCTTTAGGTCGGGTAGAATCTATCTCCTTGATCCCTTTTGTTTGTTTGCTGCTTTCATGGCTGTACTAACGTTACAGCTGTAGCGCGCTGGCTTTATGTTTTTACAGGTATATAGATAACAACACACAGGCCAAAACACAAACAGAAATTCCCGTCACGGAACGGAAATTAGAAAAGGAGAAAAAACTGGCATTAGCATTGTTGTCTGAAAATGTAGTAGTTTCCTTAATATCTGATGATGCATTGGGGTAATTTTTGGATTTATTACAGTAAATATAATACATAATGGACCTTTAAATTGCATACAATAAGAGTCACTGATTGGCACATCCCCCCTCAGCCCCGTTCAGAGTGTTTTCCTGCTTCTTGAGTCTAGTGCCCCCTGTCCACCATGATTTATCATGCATTCCATGTCGCCCAATGTCAGTTTCTGCAGCTGCAACTGCTCTGTATAAATCTTTGCTTTGGCAGCCTGTTGCACCATGTCTCTCCACAGTAATCTCACCAACACCAGGAGATGCACATTCACTCTGACAAGCTTTCACACTCTGTGTACAAATTTTGGTTTGTTGCCGTTCTGACATAAAGGGTTTCAGAGACAAGGATCAGATTCAGGGATTTGTTGAGTGGAGTTGTTTTCCGGTAAACATCTTGTTTGAATGTAAAGCTTGTTGTACCACATTTAGTAAAAAGAACAGAGTGTTGCTCATAGTGAACACGACAGCCAAGTCTTTGTTTGAGTTGGCCAGAGGAAGTGGATTGTTGTATGTGTTAGTGGTTGTTTGAAACTCTGTAATCAGGAGTGAAAATGGTCTGCGGCTGGAGGTGTCTTCTAGGTCTCCATGGGGAATTACTGAGGCGGTACCCAGCTGTTGCTTTGTCTTCTTTCTTTACCCTTTTAGCACTGCCGTGGAAGTGCTAAAGCTGGTTGTGAAAAAGAAAAACCCACAACAACTTATCAAGCCAGGTATCTGTTTGGATTAGATGACCACTCCATTTCTTAGCCTTAAATTGGCCATTTTCTACTTTTCTCTTCACTGTCAATCCAACAATCCAACTCAATCCAACTCAATCCAACAAGTCCTTACTAGATATAAAACAAAGCATTCCAGTTTTTGGTTTTGTATTATTGGTTATTATTTAAATACAGATTGAAATTGTCACGTAAAGTGGATTTATTTGGGCTTTGTCCATAACTTTCTGTCAAATATTGGTATTTGATTGAAAATTTGTGTTCTGCAATGAGTGAATTATAGAAAATCACCATGTTGCCCAATGATTGAGAATGGAAATGAATAAATTCTACACACTCTAAAGTTTTGGCAGAATTATTCTTAAGGCAAAGATTAATCAGTATGTTTAAAGATCCTGATGGATTTTAATAGCCTTGGCTGGTCTCACACACAGACTAATTCATTATTGCAATTTTACTCCTCCCCTGCTGTCTCCTACTGTATAATGCTCTTCATCTTTATCTCTATAAAAAGGATGATAGCAATAAAACCAAAGTTGAACTTCTCTGTGTACTACATTTCAGGAAGAGTAAGAGTTTGGAGTAAATAGGCAGGATGTAAATTTAGTTTGTTAGACTGTCGTGCGTTATCTCTATACGTTGGAAAGTGCCACATGTGGGTGCCCCATGTGAAGGCCAGCCCCTCGGTCAGCCCTGCCGCCTCTCCTCTCCCCTCTGTCTTCATGTGTCTCCTTACCCGAGCAAGACGGCTGCATGACAGATCACCTGCGTCTGAGGCCCGTCGTGTTCCTGCCCGGCGGTCCGGCCCCCTCTCATTAATGCCCAGGCTGGTGCGAGGGCCGTATGGCAGCACAAGACAAATAACGCTACCACTCAGCCATCACTTCTGCTGACAGAAATGCAGCCCACCGCACTATTTCGCCCTCTTCTGCTCCACTCCGCACCCTGCTTGCGTCCTTCAAACCCCCCATCTTCTCCGTCTTAACCTGCACCTGCCTGCACTGCTCCACCAAACTTTTATGATGTTTTTTGCTGTTGCTGGAGGCTGAGCTTAACACTAAAACTCACAAGTTGACATAGTGCACCATGAACCTGCTGCCTTTGTTGCCCCTCTAATTGTTTTCTGTTTGTGGAGAAAGATTCGTTTTTATCAGCTTAGTCTTTCAGGGGCTTCTTGACTTGCTTGTGTGCAAACCTTCTCAGCGGGAGGTCTGATTTAAACGTCCTGTTTTTTCAATTGTAAAAAGAATGGTGCGTATGTGTGTGTGAGCATGCATGCGTGCGCTGCGCGCATGAAAGAGAGAAGGAGCGTGAGCAGGAGAGAGAAACACAAAGGCTAATCATTAAAGAGCTATTCAGGCCCTGTTCATTTAAGTGTGGGAATCAGCAGGCCCATTACTGTCAATGTGTAATTAGCTGATTAATAAACACGGGGAAGGGGAGTGCTCCAGGAAGGCCTGTAATGATTGTTTTTAGTGAGCATCACATGAGAGCTTATTAAGATGGTAAGATGGTTCCATTCAAACTCCCATTATCACCCACAATAAATGCATGTATTGTAATTCTCCCATTGACATAAAACCTTTGCGTTGTAATGGCTTTATCGACCTTGATGTAAAACCAGTTGAGTGTAAGTGAAGCTGTTTTGGCCAAATGAAAGTATCTTTTATTCAAGCTGTTAATTATTCACATTAATCATTTCAAATGATCTTGTATTGTATACATTAATGTACAAAGATACTGTAATATTTAATGAGTTGTTGTATGGGAATACTTTATGTTATTATGGTGGGAAGTAACTAATTACATTGACGCAAGTACTGTGCTTAAGTACAACTTTAAGGACCTTGTACATTACTTGAGTATTTCCATTTTCTGCTGGTCTACTTTTATTACATTCCACAAATGTTAATCCTATTAAATGCAATGTATTGTTTAATATTAAGCAAGTCTTTCCAGACGTGTTGGCTTGTGACTTCTTATATAAAACGTGTTTTTGGGGAACTTTCATTAGTGTCAGATCAGATGCTAATGAAAGTTCCCCAAAAACACGTTTCCCCTCTAAACTTCTCTAATGCTTTTATTTAAATAACTCTGAGGTCCTAAAATTATCCAATATCCAATACAGTATCCTGTATTGATACATCAGTATTAACAATCTAATAACAGAATTTATACTAAATATATCAGCCACAGGGGCCATCTTGCTGCGGAAGTACATTTGGTTGAAACTGCTTCTATACTTTTACCAAAATGAAATTGTTCTATTGATACTTTAACATAAGTAAAGGATTTGAGTACTTATTCCACCATACTATGAACTTAACATGAGAAACTTATATACTGGTACAACAAATAGCGGGGAATAATGTCACCTCCCTTAAATTAGTAGAGCCTCGATGAGTGTAAATATCTGCTCTCTTGATGACAATGTAAAGGTGTGTATAAACAGATTTATCGTGACCTTGACCTAGAATAAAGGCTAGTATCTGGTATGCCCTGTGCATGTTAACACACTCATAAACTAAATGTTCCCAGCCAATTCTGTGTATCTGTCAAATATGAAAACCAATGAATTTTGATCCAAGCCTTTGACTATGTTTAACCTGAGTGTTTGGGTTGAAACTCCGCAACGGTTAGTCATCATTCCCTCAAGAAATATTAATCAATTATCTTGCCCGCCGGATCAGTTTGGGGAAGAAGTCATCTGGAAAGAGGCACAAGCAGATATAATGGGAAGGAGCAAAAGCACATGCCAGTGAATGCTGTAATGCCTAATCCTTTGAGACAGCCCAGAGCCACAATGTCACTTCTAGTTCCCTTGTCCTCTGCTCTGGGACTGCCTCACAAATGTCTTGTGTGACCGCCGCTAACTTTTTTGGGGAGAGATCAGGAAAGATTTATTTATTAAGCATGTTAGGGAGTGCAATTGTTTTAGAGTTGCTCTGTCTTTTGCAAAAATTGGCCCCTTTTCTCTTTCAGATATTTCCCTTCACTCCCAGAGACAAAAAGCTTTAAAGGTGAGCGAAATCAAGAGAAAGAGGATCTTTAAAAAGGAAGGTAGTCAGTGAGATGTGAACGTGCAATGAATGTAGTTAAAAACATACAGCTTCTTACACCGCATAACCGGAGGGGGAGAAGTTAAGCCATAGGAGCAGCACAGATTGGCCTTTTAATAACCATGTCCACAAGTCATATGGGGCCAAATTGGATTTGGCTCACTTGACCAAAACCTCATTAATATTTAACCTATTAGAAGAGGATTGCTTCAAAGTTTTATTTCAATATACCTAAAACAGCAAGCGATCCTTGAGTCGTGGACTAAATTTAATTTTTATTTGAGAGGCTGTCCATTGAAGCAGTCAACGAAAATGTGATTTATTTGAGTATCTTTTACTGTTTGTTCTCAGCATTGTGTTACATGTCCAGAATATGATTTGTGCTTTCTTTTCTTTCTCTCTGCAGCAAGCAACCCATTTCATAAGGATCACCAGTAATTTCTCAACCCTAGAGACTGTGGGACTAAGTACACCAGGTTTACAGAGTTCATCTTTTCTTCAGGGGGACCATGAGGAACCTGAACGGGGCTGGACAAGCACACCTAAATGACAAAGGAAAAGCCACGGTGCCAGAAAATGAAAAGGCCAAAACATCTCTTTTTGCACAAACTTTATGACAAAGAAAAAATACAAAGCACATCATTACTCCTCAAATCAGCATGCTACTGCTAGATCCAGTCTTTCCAGGTAGTATATTAAGCTTGACAAATGTTAATGCAATCAAGCCTTGTTAAGCCCTCTGCCTTCTCCTCAAAGCAGCTTCAAGAGGCTCCTCGTTTGACTTAAGGCTGGAAGGCTCCTCTGGTTTCCACACACAGTCTCCGGGCCACCTGCTACCACACAATCCAACAATTATGTCCACTTTAGTAGCACAGCATTTGCCAGCCGGAACACTGGGAGGATGGTGAGGCAGCTTTGTGGCCGGGTGGAGGGGGTGGGGGGTCTGCTTTACTTTACCGCAGACAACAATGGCCAGGCAGGCAGCACGTACTGTGGCCACCTCCGAGACAGAAGAGCATCAGAATGTTTAGCTACCACATGCTACAGGGTTCAGAGAGGCGACCACCGGTAGAGAGCCACACAAAGTACAGGCCTCCTATTAGCATGGATTTGAAAAGCTACAGTTTGTACAAAGGTGCTCATTAGCACAACACAGAGGGAGTGTAGTCACCGTCCTCGGAGGGCAGCCTCTGTTCTCTTCAGCTTACCTTCCATATTCAAATGTTCCCAAAAGTATTTGAGTTCAAGGCCAGCTGCAAATCTGTTTGAACAGGCTGTTTTTCAGCAGTCAGATTAGTTGCTGTGCAGAGAGCCAGCAGAAAGGAGTTGAAGGAGCTGTTGGAGACAGGAGAGGAGAGTCGTACACTGTATTTTCACCTACCCTTGGGGTATACATTTCCCCGGCTCCCTTGGCATCAAATGCATTAAAAGATCAATGGCAGCATACAGCAAGATCAAACAAAACACTTCTCGCCAAGCTGGTAAACGAGCAGTATTTTCGGAAGATTGCATTTTTATATAGGAGTTAAGTGAAGTACAATCTACTTGACCTTAACCACATAGGTGTTAATGGTCTTTAAAAAAACAAACACATACACCATTACATAATCTTTGCTAGAGAGTGTCTTGAAAAGGTATTTTAAAGTGAAATGCTGATGTGAAGAGGAAACAGTGAATTTGGTTGCGTGCAAAAGTTTGATGTTTTTAAAAAGATTATCTGAGCAAAAGGAACATGCATGCACTTTCTATAATTATTACAAGATACCTTTTTAGTGAAACGAACTGTATTGTCACCAGCTACATTCTGCATTTTTTTTCAGACACGTTAAAACCTTATTTAAGACAAGAATCGCATTTAGTAGAATGAGATTTGCCAATTAACATGAGTTATACGTTTGCAATAATCCTTCTGAGAAGGCTTTATGTGATCATGTTGGCCAGGGATGACATTTATAAATGCTGTGTGTGCACACTCGTCTAAATGGATACCTCACACAAGACATCCTGCCACAGGAATCAAAGTCTCCCCCCTCCCCTTAGCTGCAGGGTCTGACCAGGGAGTCCAGCAGCAGGGTTGGCTCTCACTCAAGGAATACATGGTCCAGACTGAATACATTCATAATTACAAAAAAGAAGCTTTTGATAAATACATTGGTGTCTTCTTCAAGACATATGCCCCTGAACATGTTGACAAATATTGACTGTGTAGTGTTTTAAGGAGAGCTTTGTGCCATTGCCCTATCCGTCAGTCTGTGTTTTGGTGCCAAGGCATTGACAGGGAAGGAAGACGCATCAGTTCAGATACAGTTTCATTAGTAGCAGGAGGGGAACCACCTCTCCTGCCTCTCTGGTAATTAGTTAGTCACCATAATGACATCTCAGCCAGAGTGTATGCCTCCAAAATGTATTTCCAATGGCCAGGAAGTGGGGGAATGGCTTCCGTGCAGCCAGTCAATTGCCCTGTTACAGTTAAGGAATCCAGCAGGCTGGTACCACTCATATTTCATCCCAGGTAAAGATTACCTGTCAGGCCCATGGGAGATGTATTGATCTGTTTTCCTTTTTCCGCCAGCATTACCTGACAAAGGCACCTAGGAGGCGAGTGAATGAGTGATGCCTGGTCTGTCTGCTCCAGCGTAGTGGCTTCTAGTGTCCACTGATGGGTGGAGAGGTGATGAGGAAGCGGAGAGATAATGCAGTCATAAACTCTGTTTGAACCTCTTCTGTATGCATGCAGGGAAGCCCCTTGCTCTTTGGTCACAGGTCAGTGGGGAATTTGCTTCTTTTTTTAGCTCCTTGTCAGTGGCGTTAGTTCTCGCTGTGTAGTGGGGATAGAAACACATGCAAAAGAGGCTCTCTGGTTCCTGCTGACAAATGCACGTTGCGAGTCACCGTAGTTCAACTCACTTTGGGTTTCAAAAATGATCCGGTTTGATCGGGGCACCCTTCTCACAATGAAATCCAACCTTGTGTGGTCAGGGTTTCCTGTGATTGTCAGCGTGGCGATGCTGCACTAGCAGTGATCAATATATTTTACATTATCTTGTGTGTTTTTGGCAGCTAAATGTATTTATATATTTGCCTTGTTCAGTAGAATGTCAGAGTTGATATTATCCATGTAGCCATGCATTTAAAGTGATCGCACTGTATAAAATGTGTAGTATTTATGATGTGATCCATAAACATAGGTCCATAAATTGAAGATTTAGGTCTAAGGACATTCAATTCATGAATTCAATTTCATGATACTGTAGATAGTAGAGTAGATATGTTTTTTTTTCACGGTTGTCTTTTTTTAATTAAATGTACAAGGATTTAAGGGTTCTTAGGCAGCTATCCACATTTGATACATAGTACAAATAGCATCTTATCTCATAGGCTGTTATCTTTATATTTAATAGTAGTGGAGGCATGTCTAATTGCTTTGCAAATGATCTAAAGAGGATTACTCCTCCCTTAGAAAGCCTGCTTGGTGTCACTACATGTTAGAGAGACATTACAATGGTAACATTCAATCAAACCTGCAGTGCAGCGTTTATGCAGTAGCTCTGTTTTCTATGTGTTATGTCAAAATAAATGTCAGTATAAGGTGGATACTCTGCTTTTGATAAACTCCATATGAACACAATTATGGACTATTATAGATAAACTGTTTTAAGTAGTTGTACTTCTATTTATGTCATTTGTGTATCTTCAAAATTATTTAAATGGAATTTTTGTTAAGATCATGACATGCCATGACTTCATGTCATGAGTATTCATAGAAAAAAAACTGCAAATCTGTTCATTTCAAATATGGAAATTTGTGTGCAATAAATAATTGAGTGAAATCTGTATGTGAAGATGAGATTAAGGTTATACAGTGTACACAATTACTGACGCATATTTGTCTTATTTGGTAGTATTAGTAGTACTACTAGAGAGACAAGAAACACTGGGAGAGACAGCAAATGTCGTAGATCCAGTACATGGTATGCATTGTAACTACTCAACCATCAGATCGACTTGAAGCCAGATTTTTTAGACCTACTTTTCCCCTAACGTCGATATTAAATAATAAATTATTAGTAAAATACAAGGTTATTAATCAATTAGTTAATTAACTAACGGAATCATTAGATAAAGTGATAATTCATTAATCAATTGTTTAAGGAACAAGACTTCCAGGTCCAGTGTGTAACATTTTTAGTTGTTCATTATCAAAATCGGTGTTGCCCGTTCATAAACTTGTCCTTTTTTCATGAATATTTACACCACCATCAATTCCAAGTATTCCTATTGGCTTGACATGTTACACATTACTATTTGCATGAATTGGGGTAGATGCTCCATATTCATGTGCCATCTTGAAATATGTTAGCCAACACACAGGATTTTGCTGTCACAAGATAAACTCACAAGTGCTGCTAATCTGCTAATGGGTATCGTCGCTTCCCGGCAAGATTGAAGAAGGAAACATGGAGGACCACACGTATTCAAAATCCAAATTTCAGGAACACGCATTTTGAACTGTGTGGCGCGAGAGAGTTGATTGCGATATTTGATCACAACGCTAGATGGGAGAAATTGCTATTTCTTTTTATTAATTATTATTCATTTTTCTTTTTCTTATTTTTTTTTAAATTTTCATATCTGACATTTAAGTCTAGCTATGCTGTGCTTTGAGCTAAATGCAAACATCAGCATGCTAACATACTCACAATGACAATGCTACCATGCTATTTGTAAGCTGGTATATTGTTTACCATGTTCACCATCTTAGCGTGTTGGCATGCTAAAATTTGCTAATTAGCACCAAAAAAAAGTACATCTGAGGCTGATGGGAATGTCATTAGTGTGGAGCTAGATTAAAGGCTAGTGTGGTAAACATTTAAAGGTGGCATAGGGGCACAAAAATCTTTTGGATTTATCTTCTGGGGACCATGAATGTTTGTACAAAATTTCATAGCCATCCATCCAGTTGTTATTGCACTAATGTAGCTCAGTGTAAATTCTTTCAGGAAGACCTAACTTTTAATCAGTGCACTCCTGAATCAATTCAGCTGTTATCCTAATAAATAGACTTTTTTGACTTGTATAATTGTTGCATATATGCAAGTAGTCTCTCCTAAATTAAATATAGCTCAGCGTAAAATTCTTTCAGGAAGACCTAATTTAATCAATCCTCTCTTCCTAAATGGAATCTCAGCTGTCGTTGCAGACAAAGAGTGCAACTCTCCACCTCTCCTTACACCTCCAGTCAACTACTCCAGCTGACCGGTCTGGGGCCTCCTTCGGTCTGGTCTTCGGGCTCCTTCGTCACCACCACTGGTGTCTAGATTCCATCTGGGGGTCTGATGGTTCTCTACCCCTAAATAGATATACGAAATATTTGTATAGCGATGGAGTCTAATCACCAAAGACTTTGTAAATTTTATTGAACTGTACAATAAACCTAATTTGCATTTTTGCAAACATATCTCTCCTAATTATTATTTATAAGATATAGAATATATTTTAGTCTGCAAAGAAGTGGGCAGACTAACCGACCAACCAACCGATATACAGACCAACATTGCTATCCAAAGTGGGCCAAACCATCTCTACCTTCTGAAAGCTTCTAATGTGAATGTCCTTGTTTTATATCATTTTAAATTGAGTATCTTTGGGTTCTGGTAGGACAAAACAAACAATTTGAAGACATCACCTTGGGCTCTGGGAATCTGTGGCAATTAATAGATAATGAATATGAAAAAGGTGTTTTTTTCTGCTCAAGAATACATTTCATATTGGAGTCTATGAAGCCTCACAAGACTAACTGTTGAGTACAAATGTTAGCGTGGCTGACATTAAATACTCTATCAGCCAATGGAGATCATCAGTAGGTCGGCCATTGTTAATCTTGTGGCTGAATGCTGAGGACGGTGGTAGTCACTTGGCCATGTGTTGTCGGAGCAATTCTCTCCACTCACCGGTGGCCCACGGTTTCAAATCACATCATCAGCTGTCTGGGCACCCACAGCCACCTCTTCCCCACCAGATTGATGGTGAAATGGAGGAAAAATCAATGGTTTCCTCTTGTCAGAAAGAGCCAGCTCTGTCATGTTTGGGAGTTTGATGTTAGCCTCTCTTACTCTCTTTTCACGATGGGAAATTGAAAACCAAGTTTGAACAAATTGACAGACGTGAATAGACTGGAGTGTCTCAAGACGATATAATGACCGATTACAATCTGCTGGAGAAGATCACAGTGATCAGGTTGAGTTTCTAGTAAATGATAGTTAGTCTTCAAACTGACTTGTAAGCTCCTGTTTAGCTGACCCTGTGAGTAACAGCAGTTAGTTTTCTTACTAGTCACCCGCTCAGGAGTCCCCTTCCATCACTTCATCCTTATCCTCACCATGACACACTCTAACTGTGAAGCAATGGTTCCATTCACTGCCTGCTCTGAAATGAGCAAGCATCACTGAGCTTTTTCACTCCAACACACATCTCCCCCCCTAATGGGAAATTCAAATATCACATATCAGCTGAATGCAATATTCACTTAGCAAGAGATAACACTCTGCTTGATGTGTCTCATGTATCCGGTTTAGAATAGGCACGGCTCAGTCTCTGACACCAGATCTGACTGTGAAACTTGGTGTATAAATTCTGTCTGAAGCTTGTGTGCAGTCTGTTCATTCACTCTGTAGGCTTTATTGGTGTGCATGCATTGGTATTTGAGGGCGAGCAGATTCCAGGGCATCTGTGCTTGTCCTACTGCCTCTCCTGTGTCTTTGCACCAGCACCATCCCTTTTCATTTCTGCTGGCATTCTAATCAGAGCGTTACGAGCTTCAGCGGGTGAAGTACGCAGAAAGTTGTGTATCCTGACAGCCAATAAAAACTGTATAATCTCCCTGATTCAAGTGGCCCATTTAAAAAAAAATACTAACTAGTGCTATCACTCAGACCACCCCTTCCTTTTTTCTTTAATGCCTTTTTTTATTTAATATATAGCCCATGAAAAATGAGAGACTCCCGCTTCGCCGTGTAGATATTTTGTTGCTGATGATGCGAGACGAATTTCCATCACAGCTTTGTTTCCAGCGGGTGAGCGGATAATCTTTTACAGCGCAGGGAGGGAGGGCACCACTCCCATCAATCTCCAGGGCTTATAACCGCCGCATGGTTGCCATACCTGACCAGAACGCCTGCACAGAATGCCGTCGGCCCACTCAGGGTCAGGAGCCACCAGGGGATAGGGGCCACACTGGAAGCTCACTTATGGAAGCACCCACCTCCCAGACCTTTCTTAACCTGCAGAACAGTGCTTCACTTCTGTTCCATTATTCCTGTCATTGTTATTATGTCATTTTTCTAACAAGACGGTCACGTCTGAGAGAGCAGCATTGCTTTTCCGCTAACAGCCCTGTGAAACTATGTTTGCAGCGGGGGCCTCAGCTGCTCTTTTTGTCAATACAAAGCTGCTCCAGAGGTTTCACTCCTCTGTGCTTCTCAGCCATGTGCATTATGTGTCGTAACGCAAAAGGTTTCAGTTTTAGTTGTGGCATCCTTCCCAGGCAGTCTCTTGAGAGGGGCCCCTGGTGGCCCCGTGCTGTTGGAGTGGCTGGCAGGCGTGCAGCATGCTGCTCTCCGAACCCTGCTGCCCTGGCAATCGCCTGCTGCACAGCTCCTCCCATGGAGACTATGCCGCTCTGATTGACAATAATGGAAAGTGGCAGAATCGATGGGAGACAAGAGAGGGGTGCACGTGGAATTCTCCTGGAGCTTCCAGTCACAGACCAGGGGCTTTGGCACCACTCACATGTCATCCCCGCAGCACCAGGATTAGGGCCTGTGACAGCAGGAGCAGCCTGAAGAGAAAGATGTTGTGCTCGTCATCGCCACTGACAGCCTGGAAATGGTGCATCTCCTGCACACTTAGACTACATATATTAAGGCTGCATCCGGACACCACACTGCCCCCATGCCATTTCTATCTGAGCAAGTGACTTTTATCTACAGATGCGAAAAATCATACCTCCAACTGAGACAACACAAGAACATGAGATATAGAATAACCTGAAGTGGATGGCCCAGCCTCTAATGAGCCATTTAAGTAATTGCTTTCTAAAGGAAAAGATCAAAATAGCAGTTCACCTTGTGCTTGTGTGTGTGTGTGTGTGTGTGTGTGTGTGTGTGTGTTGTGTGTGTGCGTGTGCGCGTGCGTGCCTGCATGCATGCGTGGTGCGATGATGAAGGGCAAGCGTCGTGACAGAAGGGGCATTCCATTCGCTAATTGATCCGCAAAAGATGCACATTAAGACGTTAAAGCAAAATGAAGTCATAACAGTGGATTGAGACATTTATTAAGTCAGACGAAAGGCCCTCAGAAACGTTGAGATTGTTTATTGATTTTTGTGTTTTGGCTGGCTGCGCAGGAGTAATCACTCGTGCTGCTGCCGGCTACAGGGCTCGAGTGCAGTCACATGTTCAGGCGGAGACGCTGACTTCCTCCTAGGAGGAAGGTAACCAGAACACAGAGCCCTCATTATGAGTCCAGATGTGTCATACTTACTTAATAAGTTATCAGTTAGTTAGAATTCCAACCACTGTCACGTGAAATCATTTGTGATGTGTATCGCTGATATAACAGATGCCAAAAGTAGCATGTTAATTCATTTATCATTTAAGAAAAATGACAAACCTTCCATTCCAGATTTTCAAGCCTGTTTTACTATATTATGTTTTATAATATTAACCTGTTACAAAAAATGAACAATAAGATTTCACCTATTTTAGACTGAACAGTCGTCAAATAATTGACACATTAATTCATAATGACAAAAAATGTTAGTACAGTTAGGCCTGTATTATATATGCAATTAACTGTAAACCACAGTTCCTATGATTCTTTCCCTTCCAGAAAAAAATATTCACTGCTTCACGACTGTCCCACTGTACACGTGTGTGTGTGTGTGTGTGTGTGTGTGTGTGTGTGTCTGTGTCTGTCTGTGTGTGTGTCTGTGTGTGTGTGTCTGTGTGTGCATGTGCTGAGTGAGTTAGGTAGAGTTCAACCATACTGGTGACATCAATCTGCCTGCTCTTTATTAGACGGAGCAGTGAGGTGTAACTGACTGCATTGTCCACAGATGGACTGGGGCCCATAGCACACGGGACCCTGGTCAGCCACCCTGACAATACAATCAATAACCACACACTCATTATGGGAGCCCTGCCTGCCTTCTCCTGCCTTCCTGCCCCGTGGAGCCTCAATCCATGCTTCACCCTAACTCTGTCCTCCGTTTTCACTCTCTATTTCAATCTTCCTATGTTTTCAGTTGTGTCTTCCTCTTTTTCTTACATGTATCACTTTTGAGTTTGCACGCCATTTTGTTTATCTCTCAAATTATATCAAATGCCGAAACCGGAACACTAAACGCTGAAACAGGGACACTTAGACGTCCCCGCTCTAGCTACTTAGGCTGCTGCGGTATTCAGTAGTCAGGCTGGACAGTAGCGGATGACAGTGATCCAGCATGGAGCCTGAGGCCTATAAATGGTAATGCCCTCCACTTGCCTTCCTCATAAAGCATAATAAAAGGAGGTTATAAATCCTACCAATTAGCTGCGTCCATCAGTCGACTTAATTGGAGTGTCGTGACTGGCTAGGGGATGACCTTGTGTGCCAGGGAGCCAAGACAGACGAGGGGGCTAGGGGGAAGATCTATGTGGAGGACTTGGGCTCCTTTAAATCAACTGTATCTAACAGGCCATACTGTAGTTAAGGGTCAAGCCATAAGGCGGTAAAACGTTTATGCTGACTTGTCGTGTTGATGTCGTCAATGTAAATGTGTAGGGTTTATAATGCATATGAATATGCTTCAGGCTAAACGTTGGTCATATTTAGAACTTAACGATGGAGATGGAAATTATGATTCATGCTAAGAAAATGTTAATTGAAACATACTGATGTTTGTGTTTGAGTGACACTTTACCTCAGTTGCCATTTTTTACCCACTAGTGTCAGTTAGCAAGCACATTGTTGGAGATAGGAGACTTGGTTAGAAAAAAGGTGTCACTTCTCCCCTTAATACATTAATTCTTTTTGTGCACATACTGTAGCTATGGAGTTCTATGCCATTGTTTGTGGACTGGATACACTAAAAAAAGAGAAAATGTGTTAGTGGATCTCTAACTTAAGTGGAGACACAACAAAGCACGAGGGTGAAAACAATTTCCTGTAAACTATTTACTTAATTGAGCATAGAGTGTCGTAACTGTGATTATGGAAACAATACGGCTGATATAGCACTGTACCCCCAGACACACAGACATGGCCTTTGATCAGTAACGACAGGTGTTCTGGGTTCAATAGGCTCTACTCATCCTGTAGTGCAGCGCTTGTTCTTTCTTCCCCTTCACGCAGCAGTTAAATCTACCCTCCGTCCTTCTGTGGGCTTGGCCACCACACCTTTCCTCTCAACACCTCAGTCAAGCACTCTCTGTGGCCACTCAAACCTGAGACCTAAGCTTCCGCTCTCTACGAACATCTACTATCTCATGACACTGCTCTCTCCGAGAGGAAACACAGACCCCGTTTGTCTGTGGAGAGCTCTGTGTGCAGACGCTGATGTGTCCTTACACTGCTCTTTCTCTCTCCGCTCCCATCCCTCCACCCTGGGATTAGGCAGTAACGACCAGTTAACCAAGCAGCTGTCTCTCCGGCTGACTGAGGGCTGCCGACAGTTGTTTCCTTTCTCTCTTACCGTCCAAAGATAATTCAGTCAACGGGCTTTGAACTGCAGATAAGAGAGGAAGAGGATGATCTCGGGGATGGGCTTGCTCCATACGGGGCAGAGGTAAAGGAGCAGAAGGGAAGTGCAGGCAGAGGGAAGCAGGGGCAGGTGTATGGGAACTGCAGAGGACCAAGTAAGATAAGACACGAGACAGATGCAACTGTCCAATTCAGAGTACATTCTTAGTTTTACGTTGTTTGAAACAAATGTAGATTTTTTTGCTCTCACATGATAACCTCTTAAATTCAATGCTAATGCTTTCCTTTTCATTTGGCATTTCATTATTACACTATCATCCCTCCTGTGCTGAAAACATATCACATGGCACACAGCCTTTTCAACCTTATGAAACACAATTTTTCAATATCTGAAAAATCATCAGAACCTAAATTGGGTCAGATTTTAATCTAAAATTCACTTCATCATAAGACCAGTGAGTCTTGTGATTTTCTAAATGACCTATTGCCCGTATGCTTTTGTATCTCCTGTGACTGCACATGTTTTAGTGCTACCTCACATCATCCCGTTCTTTTCCGTCCGGTGTTTTATGAATGCAAAAAGATTGGGGAGAGGAAAT
Organism: Etheostoma perlongum; assembly: GCA_026937815.1. Taxonomy (NCBI): domain Eukaryota; kingdom Metazoa; phylum Chordata; class Actinopteri; order Perciformes; family Percidae; genus Etheostoma; species Etheostoma perlongum. The sequence continues at coordinate 11,380,594 of CM049390.1, read as the reverse complement.
TAATTTCCAATAAATGTTTGACAGAGTGGCTTTTGTTTTGTCTTGGGCACGTGGTTTTGCATACCTGCCAGGTGTTGTGCGACGCAAACCCCCCCGGGCCCCATGCTCCGTGGCAAGGTGCACAATGAAAGGCCTCGGGTGGCCCATCAAAGGGCCCATTGAGATCGAGCCACAAGCAGGACAGAGGGCCACAGTGTGGGCCGTGGATATTTGACACCCTCTGACAGAAGCTCCATACAGCCCACTCAGGGCCACGCTGACAGCATTGCTCGCAGGAGATCAGGCACTCTCTCGTTCACTTCTACTGACTCACTACCTGCTGACTCCGGGCAGAGAGACAGTAAGAGAGACAGAGAAAGAGGTGTTTACAGTCAGAGAGAGATTGAGCTGACTGAAACACTGTGCCCTAGATTATCTTAAGTTTGAAAATGCTATATTGAGTTAAGCAAATGATGATCCTTTAGAAAGATATGTGCAGCAGAAGTGCCATTTTTGAGAAATACGATCAAAGTATTTTATGAAAGCACAATTAAGACAAACATATTTTGTGGTGTACTGACCTTGACATGTCACTATGTTTATGTTCGGATTTATGAATGATATGTGAGTTGTAGGTATGTGTGTAGGGCAAACAAAGTTAATCTTGGTGTCACTCACTAAATCTAAATCTTTCAAAGTGGCCTCCCATTCTTTTCCTTCCAAGAATGTTAGGACTGTGGTAGTTATGGTTAAAGGAGCAAGCTGTGACTACATGGTTGCCAATCTGAATCAGAGGGACAGTGTACTATTTCATACTACATACTAAGTGTATACAGTCTGTATTATATAATAATCTCCGTACTGTTTTTGTAGATTATAAAAAAGATGTTAACATACTTTACAATTTTATACTGACAGCATTAACATGCACTCCCGGACCTCAATCACACTGAATATTAGTGTCAGAAGAAGAAAACCATGCTAGCAGCTCTGTACAAAGGCATAGTGACAATGCTAACATGCTGATGTTTATAAGGTAATTCTTACCAGCTTCACCATCTTAGTTTAGCTCGTTAGAACGCTAACATTTGCAAAGTAGTTATAGGTTATTGAGAGACAAAGTGGCTGACAACCCACCAGTCATCCCCAGAGCCTCTAGCATGGCTAAAAAGCAACTGATTGGTTCTGTTCTAAAATATGTCCAGTGAAATGGGAGAACAAACCAATGAGAAAATTACTTAAAGCCTTCCTGATGTCTTCAACTCAGGTTTGCTCAACTGAGGTTTGCCACTAATGCACTACGCAGTCTACATCAAAGTTGAGGATCTTTCAACAGAATGATCGTATTAACCAAGCACCTCCTGAATGCCATTCCTAGAGATAGAAAATAGAAGTGTGTTTAAATGAAGTGTAATATAATTTTAACTGGGAGTTTTTCGAATTAGCAGTGGCTGGGTCACGACTGGGCTGCTGCTCTCATCAATGCCCTCAAATAAGCCTCACCTGTCGCACAGTAAAAGAGGAAGCAGGGCCTTCAATCACCAGCAAGTGAGCAGTGGACAGGTCCCTGTCCCCCGGCCTACAACTACAGGTATTAATAGACACCGGCAGAGGCATGACATACTGTACAGAGACATACTACTACTACAGAAACATAACACTACATTTCACCTACTGAGGGAGCCTGTGTTTATTCATTTCTTTTTTATCAGCTTTAAAAACAATGGGAATTTGGTTTTTACAGTATATCTATTGATAAAACGTAACATGTCAGAATGTATCAGTTGTTTTCTTTCTAGTTAATCTTGATCAATATTAGGTGAGTAAAACAAATGAATTACAATTATCATCCCCTCAGTTCACATAAATAACAACATTCAAACCCCCAACTTGATTGCACCATCCTGGCCATTCAAGCTCATCACCTTTAAAAGAAACAGCCTTAAATAATAAGAGTTGTTCGGGTTGACACCCTGGCTGATGTTTGTTCCTCTGTAATATATTGCATCGGCAGAGCAGAGCAGTTGTCTGTGCTCTGCACCTGCACCAGCCATTCAGCCTGAAGTCTATAAATCCTGCGAGGAATCACAGAGCTGAAATGTTCCTCAGCCTGCTCACCGGCCCCTGGGTTTGCCTCTTCTGTTACCTTACACCATGTGAAACCTCAGATATGTGTTTTTGTACATATAGGTTTGTCTGTGTAGTGTGCAATGGAACCTTTACATGTGGTAGTGCTTTGATTAGCTATCATCGCCACACGAGTGGATCCGCCCCCCCTTCTACTACGTTGCCCCAACCCCCAACACCACGTGCCACCAGGCTGTGCATATACAAATCACTACGGCCTTGTTAGCATAGTTTAGTGAAGATGTCAGCTTTACGAGGGCCAGGATGCTTGCTATGCGTGTCAGGGACAGCAGGGGAGGGGCTGACCCACAGGGGGAGTACAGCGGGGCACACAAGCCCTGTAAATTTAGGTCTGAGGTACGGGAGCTGTGAAATGACAAGACCGGACCTCTGTGGAGCAGTGTGAACCCACAGCGCACTGTGTGATTTAACAGGGACACAGCAGAGCAGGCAGAATTGAAACAGAGAATGGGATCCTCATCAAATAAAAGAGCTTCCTGTTTTCTGATGTATCATAAATTAAATGTGATCATACATCACTGAAGATGTCTTTTCCTGTGCTCATAATCAAAACTATGATAAGTGAACATTTGGTCATGAGTATTGTTTTGTGTGTGCATGTGTGTGTGTGTGTGTGGGGGGGGGGGCTGTTGGCATCATTAGAGTGTTAATCTCATTTCCTTTCTGATGATTGAAAATGGAGAGAGGCTCTGAGTTTATCAGGCAGATAAATGGACGGCCCATCCTCTGAGAAGATCTAATCTGTCATGCGTCAAGGCTAGGGTTCACCTGCCGCCGGATAATAACCATGTCGAAGGGCATAGATGATTTAGAAGAGCCTGGCTTTTTGTTTGCCTTTGCAAACACCTGATGGTTTCATTGATTAACTGTCCCCAATTAGCGGCTCACATCACGCCAGGTAGAGTCCTTCAAGAGAAATATGAGATATTAAAAAGCAGGGAGGAACTCCATTAGAGCTGACCTTTCCTGTGAAATTACTGATATTTGAAATTTAATTCAGAATTCAATGAAAACTTCATTTTTATTCTTATGGCTCAGGCCCTTTCTGTCTCTAGTCTGAAATGGGGTCTCCCGCAGCATGCAGGTCGTTAATTATGATCTTTATAAATTAAATTAAGAAGATGTCACTGCTTGATTCTTTTTTATCTTCCTGTCCTACAGGTTAAAGAGTAGATAAGATATTTATCACCTCTTGACTGATCTCCTACATATTAATTATAAAATGTAGCAAATCCCCAATTGGCTTTCTGTTACAGTCTGCTTTCAGTTATCAAGTAAACACTTATTACATATTACCAGAATACATTGTGAGTATCCTTGTGAGTTTTTTTTGTTTTTTTTTAACAAATGGCCTTTTCTTCCTCTGAGGCTAAAAACAATCAGCTATTCACCTGATAGTTGGGTAAAATATTCAGCGACTGCAGGTGCCTTTGACATATGACAGATATGGACCCTGGGAAAAGACAATGTAATTCTGAGGGTATCCATCCTGATAAAAATGCCTTTGGCAAGATTAAGTGTATTGTTACACAGTAACATTTTAAGATGTGTAATGCTCCAGATGATTTTATACTTGCTGAAGGGGAGGTAGAACTGAGAGTACTGTCCTTCCTCTGTTCTCTGTTGATACATATATCACATTTCTGTTTTACTCTTTTTTTTCTCTCTCTTTCTGTCTCTCACTTACTTTTAAACAAACTAAAGTGCAACACTTATCTCTGTAGGTCTTCCATTGCATCACTTATTTTAACTCAGGGGCACTGCAACTGCCTACCATCATCTCATCTTATCTCTTGTCTCTCTCTTTCTTTTTCTCTCTTTCTCTCACACACACATACACAAAAACACACTCAGCCACTGCCACCCGCATGCATTTATTTATTCGTTATATTTCCTAATTCAGTTTGACGAATGAGTGACAGCTTGACACTTCATTCGGCAAGATTAATAGAACGACACAATATTTACGTGGCAGAGACAGCCAATTATCCCACCATCTATCATCCAGATTATCTTTCTGATTGAAAACTACTCGTCCATGTAATCGGAATTATTTGGAATTAGAAGGAAATTTATGGCTTCTTGTGTCACTTTTCCTGGACGGTGGTAAATTAGAAATATTAGATACATAAAGAGAGTATAGGAGTGGGATAAATAGAGGCCCAGGAATTAATGTCACACATTTCTATTTGATTTTTTGCCAGTGTTTGGGTGCCCCTAAATGAACTCCATTTCTGCCTCAATATTTTATTGGTTATCACAAATTATTGACACACACTGTAGGTTATATTATTCTGTTCATAATACTAATACTTGATGCAGATATGTTTGATTTAGCAATAAGTTGTTTTAATCAGAAAGCAGAATTAAATGTATTGAACTTTGAAGACAGTAATGGATAGATCTTATCAACAGAGATAGCCTTGTGTGTATTGATCTCTGGCTATGTTTTTAAATGTCCATCTCACTCAAGGCAGAACCGACATTAGTTTACTCCTTCAACCTCTGTCCTTCAGCCTCTGTTGATTAATTTGGCCGACACTTTCCATCTCACCCTTACAATACTTTGTATTCTGTATCACTTTTCTGTACCATTTTCTTATCAAACTTTTATCACTTGATTAATTTACCTAATCTCTTAGCTCTGCTTAATGTCTTTGAGTAGCTATGGTTCATAGCCAAAACCATATTTCCATTATGACATAGCGGATGGACAGGGCCTACAGTAAACGTTCCAGCATGTCTGCACCCCACTGCAGGAATCAATATTCTTCATTTTTGCACAATTTGTAACTTGTTTTTAAACAGCTATAGTATATCATAAATTAAAATAGATGTATAACAGCATCTGTTGCCAAAGTGGCCAATAGCTGAACCAAAAATAAATGTACCTAAAATCTGTTATGGTACATGAATTGACTGAGCATTTTTCACTGTAGGTCTTTAGTAATGAAATTTGGAAAGTGACATTTCATCCATTTAGTAAATCCTGGCAGTCTAAAAGCCTTGCACTCAGTCATTTCTTCTTTTAGAAATGGTGAAAATTGCTACATATAACTATGTTGCTGGGGTTTGATTTTATTGGCCAGAGTGCGTTTAGACTTTTAAATAGGATTATGCTATCCCAATATAGTGCTTCAACAACTAGCTTGTTTATTTTTATCCTCTTATTTAGGGAGTTGAATCCTTAAAGGGTGCCAAAATTATCCTGCAAATTGCTGACAGGGAAAAATGAAAGGTCTCTAACGGTTATTATAAGCAATCTGTCTGCATTGAAGCACAATGTGACTGCTGCGCTTGCGATACCAACGAGGTGACCTCAGTGAGATGGGGAGGAGAGACATGTTGAAAGTCAGACACACCGTCTGGATGGGACCACCAAGACTATACCACATACCTCACACGCCCCGTTCCCACTACATCCCGCAAAAGAACACAGCATTGACTGTAGAAGTCTTCATTAGACTGTTTCACACAATATGTCCTTTAAAGGTTTGGATTGTGCATTGTCTGAATATTTTACATGTGTATTTAACAGTATGTGGGACATCAAAACACTTATAATTGTAGTACATTTTGTAGACAAGCTATGCCATAAATATACTGTATATCAATCCTTACCTTTTTACTGATTTGTTGGTACTGAAATCTAAATGTATGAAACAGGAATTGACTGGCATGTCCTGGCAGCTTGTAAAATCTTTGGGGAGCAATAGCCTTCTCTGCCCGACATTTACAGCAGACAGATAAATTCATCATATGAAATCTAACTCCACTCCTTTGACATCCCTCCACTCAGGTCAAAGGTACAGGTTTCCAACAATTTGGGGCAACAGGTTTTGCCCATGTGCAATAAGTGCTCTTAATTCTGATACATTATAAACCAGCCTCTTGGTTCCCCGCTCGGCTTAGCATTTTATTTTTCGTATCTTTATTCTTTGTCTTCAGCATCATGATGCTTTGTGGTTCAGCATCACCCACCCTTTATATACTGATTTGGTTTTCCTAGTTTAAGTTTGGCTTGCTGCACAAAGAATTCCCTCTTGTGGGACAATAAAGATCTGAACTGAACTTAACTAAACAAAAACAAAGATAGTCATGCCACTAAAACCTTATCAAGATTCAGTTTGGCAAGATTAACTTGGATAGCAAAACCTGTACACGGCCATATCTACGACTCAAGTATCCAGTAAGCATGTCAGTTATAATCAACCTATGGCTAATCATATTTCGCTATCGGCCTGTCAGTAGACAAGTAGAGCTATGTGTTTTGTGTCCACAAAGTCTAAGTAATTCCTGTAACAGCCAAACAAATGGTCTTCATAATGGTCTTTCAATAAAACATTTAACTTTAGCCTGTTTTTTCACAGTACTGTTAATGGATAATTAAATTCAATAGGTTTATTAGGGAGTGTGGGGAAGAGTACCTTTCTTTCACTAAGGGACCATGACAGGAAAAGTTTGGATACTTAAATATTTTTTATATTGAACCAGACACAGGGATTTGTTGAGTAATCACAAAGGAAAAAGCTGTCGGTAATTCACCTTCCACAGTCTGACTATCCATGTCATGGAGAGATGCTCCTTGTCAAATTTCTTTATCATAGATGGCTGCAGGCTGCCGGAGGAGTTGGTATTTTGGATATATCTCATGAGCTAACAGAGTCAGATCACTCTGCTGGTTACTCCTTGTACCCCTGGGGAACAAATTAACAGTATTGAGCTCTTGACTTCCCTGTAACCTTTCCCCATCCTGACTGACATTTGTATTTTTCTTTGCCTTGGGCCTGGGCGTATGGCGGCCTGTGAGAGGATGCATGGAGATGCTGCTTATGTTAAACAACTGCATACATGTGTTGCTGTAGGGTTATGTCTGTGTGCAATGTTGTGTGTGTGTGTGTGTGTGTGTGTGCGATATGTGTGTGGTTGTGTGTGTGTGTGTGTGTGTGTGTAAGCCAGTCCAGCTGTTGTGGAACTGAGACTCTGTGCAGGAGGCAGTTACATTGAAGGGGTTGCGACCTCAGAACATTGCACAGATTCACAACTCTGGCTGTGATGTTTCCAGAGACACACATGAAAACAATAGCCTCTGAAGAGAGTTGGTATGTTGTTCTCGAGTTGCAAAATCTTGTCATGGTCTTGTCACATTATCAATACACTTACAGTTAATACTGTGTATCAGGGCTGTATGTTAGGGCATCACTCGTTCACTTCTACTGCTGACAGAGAGGTAGTTAGAGAGACAGAGAAAGAGATGTTTACAGAGATTATGCTGACTCAAACAACATGGTGACATGATTATTTTAAGTTTCAAAATGTTGTTTACATTGTGTAAAACAACTGATGATCCTTTAGATAGATATGTGTACCAAAGGGTTCTGGGCATTTTTGAGAAATAATAACACAACAATATAAAACATGATAGTAATATACCTAACAGGGGCCATTCTGCTACAGTATAAATACTTTTATTTTGGTACTTTCAGTACATTTTGCTGATTTATATTTTGAATGCAGGACTTTTACTTGTTGTGTATTTTGACATGGCTATTTTTACTTAAGTAAAGGAACTGAATACTTAAGTAGTACCTAATACTACCAGCACCACTGGATGCACTTTTTGACATTTTTGAAGCTCTTGATCCTCTGGAGGTTGAATGTACTTAGTGTAAAAAATCTGCCAAATATATGTAATTAAAAAAGGCAATGGTTATGTTTAGTATAGCATGGTTTATATATATATATATATATATATATATATATATATATATATATATATATGTTAGTTAAATACACAGTGGCAAAAGTAAAATAAAGTAAGTCTGATTTGTTTGCTTCTTTTTCCATAATCTGTATTTCAATTTCTTGTATTTACATTGTTGTTAAACTATAAAAACAATGGTTGAGAACAAAAAAAAAAGTTTTTAAATCTGAATCTCTCTCAAGACTGTGATAAAGCTGCACTGAAACAAGTGTAATTGAACTTCTGAGGAGTGATGGGGACCCATTTAGTTCCCAGTTGAAGTGGTGTGGGGAGAAGAGGGATGGAAATACAGTTGGGTATATGAACCTTACAGTGGAGCTGTCATGGTGCTAATAGAGCAAGTGGAGCAGAGGGTCAGGAGTCTTCAGCACCTGTGTGGAAGATTTATGACCACAGAGCCACGGGAGGGAAAGACAGACAGAAAAAGAGAGAAACTGTAAAACAGGCATCGGCCTATCTGACTAACTCAAAGGACAGACCTAGCTGACCTTTGCTAGGGAGCCACGATATGAACTATGTCTGTGCACTACTGTCACTAGTGTTAAACAAGTATATAGATTTAATTCACTTCAACAGAAATGAAAACTAGCCTAAGAACATGCTACAACATCACCTGGGATCATCATGCTGAATGATGTAAAGTGTATGATAGAGTTGTTAGATTCATATTCAGCACAAGCTGTTGTCCCTTTAGACCATAAAAGGTGCTCTCAGGCAGCGATGACAGTAGAGACCTTTAGGATTACCTCAGTAGCATGTAGCGCCACAGAAAAGAGATATCATCATTATCTCGACACAAAGGCGGCCCTCACATTGTTAAAACAATTTGCTCCTTGCTAATGTAGGCTGTCAGAGCTGCACACAGGTCTAGTTCCAAGAGTTAAGTTGTAGGGCTTTTCTTTTTTTCTTCCCATCCCCGTCTGCCCGCCTGGGGAATCACGGCGGGGACGAGGCTCATTTCCTCATCAAACACAAGACGAGTGATTTGGAATATTTATGAGGCTCCCAATTTAAGTTAAACATTTAACAAAAAAGCATCCGATTAAAGTGAGACAGCAGAAAGGGTTAAAGTCCCTGTGGGCAGCCAAGGCTAAAAATTAAACATGGAATGCTGGAGATGAATTAAAGTAGCAGGTCTAAGACAGATTTCAGCTCAGTGGCATTACTGTATAGAAGCAGGGTGATATGGTATATGTTGAAACAAGCTTTTCATTTACTGTGACTTGAATTCTAATTAGATATGAAGAGATAATGCTTTAATAAAGTGACTGTGAGATCAGTTTTGAATATTTTGCATTCTAATGTGACAATTTCATATAAATGAGACATCACAGAAACGAAACAAAAGTACCAGAAAACAAAAATCTATATGGATTTATATATTTTGCAATTTATAAATCCCTCTGTATGGAGATAAAAATATAGATTACACCATGTGGTGAATGTCCGATGATCATTATGTGATATGGTTTAGTGGTAAGCTATTTAATAATTCTCAATCACTCTAATTAGAATATTATTGAATGGAAAATAAAAGTATACATCTAATTGTCGAATACAGATAAATTATGATTATTATCTTCTCAAATAGTTCCGTCACAATAAATATAATAGAGCCATAGTAACCCTGCTTAGGTCAGAGGGCATGTGTAACACAATGCCGCATTGACTTTATTGATAATCTATGGCTCCCTTGCACTATTTCCCTCCTCTGCTCTAGTTTTTGTAGAAGCAGATCAGTGAGCGGCCCAAGAAAGAGGGGTCAGCCAGCTTCCGATCTGCTCAGTGACTCTCACGTCTTCCTGTTTAATCACTGGTCCCTGGGGGATATTCTGCTATCCATCTATCACACCAAGGAAAAGTGCAGGTGCTCTATATTTCTGAGAGATGAAGGAGCTGGGTCAGGTGTGTATCTACATTTTGTGTCCGTACACTGGTTTCTCTGAGATGCATATGAGAGCGTGAAAAAGCATTCTTATGTGTTACAGCTAGCCTGGCTATGTCAAAAGGTAAATAATCTGGCTATCAACAACTCCAAAGCTCCCTAAATAACACTGTATATCTCGTTAGTTCAATCCATACAAAACCAATAGTGTAAAAACAAGCTGCAGTTTTGTGTCAGACCATTTCTTGGCTAGGCACAGTGAGTTTCTGGGGTCTACGCTGATTGTCATACAACCTGATGATGTGTACATGACTCCTGGTTAAACTGAGTGGCTCTAGCTTCATATTTACTTTATCTGTATATCATATGTTTATTATCACTTTTTTAAGACACAGAGCACGCAAGACTTGAATTTACAGTGAACCCGATAAACTAGATAAGCTTCATTTATTTTGTTCTTGGTGTTTGCATGGTGACGTCACCTGTTTTTTAATTTATTTTTCCTATATTAGTTGCATCTATTTAACTTTACTTCAAATTGTATGTACTCATAACCCCCTGCAATTCTTCAACATCCACCCGACAGTTTGATAACAACTGTATTACTGTGAACAATACAAACATTAATACCTGTTGTATTATTGTGAACATTTTATCTTGAATGCTTTCCTGGAGCGGAGGAATGCTATCTGTTTATGTTTTCACTGGCAGCCCTGAGGGAAGTGACTCATGGCTCGACCACTGAGACACGCCTCAGGCCATCATACCTTGCCCTCAATGGTTCCACGATGCAATGTGTGTGTGTTTGTGTGTGTATGTGTGTGTGGTATATATCTATCTATACAGATGCCATTTTTTAAGAGAAAACTTGCAAAGGTACATGGAGCCTGCGTATTGCTGCATTAATTAACCATAGCACTCACACAAAAAAGTGAGCATTTAATTTGGTATTTACCGCAGGCCTTCTGTATTTTATTGTAAAGTGATTATATTTTAAGTTTCTGTTTTTAATTTAGTATTTGGAAAAAGTGCCTGCATTCAAAGATGGTGTGTCTTTGGAGAGAATCTGAGAGTGTTCACTAATTTAGATTTTCATAACAAAACAAAAGGCCTTTTTAGCTCTGTATAATTTAGAGTCAGTTAACACCTGTTAGTGCCAAACATTAAGAGAATTTATCACGATGTTTGATTTATTATAATGTCCCCTTGGTTGATGCAAATGGTTTTCCGCTATTATCTTGGAGCCTGGAATGAAGGTCTTCCAAAGGCAGCCCCCCTATTGTGGCGGTGTGATCTCATTTTCTCAGCGGTGAAGCAAACTGCTAGCCTCCCTATGATCCACCTGGCAGGAGGGTAGTTTGGACTGAGACAAGCTGGCCAGCCCACTGACCTCTGGCTAAAATCTCTGGCTGCGTTGGGCAGTCAGCCGGTGTGGTCCAACAATGGAGCATGAATGACTGAAGCAATAGGGCTGTGATTAGCTGACACGGCGGCTAGGTTTTGCAAGCTGTCCTATTCTTGGGCATAGCTGGGCAAAGGGGCAGAGCAGCTATAATGGGAATGAATGTATTGATCCTGCTGCCGTTATGAGAATGACACGCACAAGCTATTTTTACATGATGGGGAACACATTGCTGGCGAAGGCAATCTGTCGGTGACGTAGGTAACCTCCTGAAAGAAAGATGGACCCAAGAAAGATGCAGGCTTGACTTAACGGACTAGTTTGCCATTTGGGGGAAATACACCTATTTGTTTTCTTGTTAAAAGTTAAAGGGACAAAGATCAATACTACTCTCATGTCTGCACAGTCAACATGTAGCGAGAGCCAGATGCTGTTTAGCTTAGCGGAACATAAAGACTGAAAACAGCAAACCTGCTGTTTACAAAGCTACCAAAATCCATAACAGCACTTCTAAAGCTCATCACTTATCACATTACATCTATTTGTTGTTTCCGTTAAAAACGTGTAAAAAATAAAAAATAGTGATTGTGTGGTGGTTATGTGCTGTACTATTTCTTGGCCGGCGCAGTAATATCCTCTAGTCTTCGTTAGTTATCTGGCAACCTCAGCTTTTACATCCAAGAAATAGTCTGACAGATAAACTTGTTGGTTGCTAGATTTGTTATCTTTGGATACTGCTAGGTTAGCTGTTTCCCAAAGTCTTTGTGCTAAGCTAAGCTAGCCAACTGCTAGCTTTATATTTACAGTACAGACATGAGACTGGTGGTATCTTCTCATGTAATTTACAGCAAGAAAGCAAATACCCAAAAGTTTCCAAAATGTGCTCACACTGCTAAAAAATGCAAATTGTTCTTTGGGAGATCACCATTCAGTATGACCACATAACGATGAATCAATGTAATTATTTAATAATTGTACAGCAGCAGTATATGAATGATGCTAGATGGGCGATGTCACCCTGTCAGTGTGCAACAAAGCTGTCCTCTGCCATCTCCCCCTCTCTCCTCGCTGCCCTTTAGTGCCCATGGGAAGTGAGCTGGTCCTATTGAAATGCTGCAGCCTGCAAACAGCAAGAGTTCAGAGCAGGCTTATTCCCACTCACGCCACTCACTGAACTCCTCCACTCTTTTTGCATAAAGTAATTGCTGTCAGGGAGTGTGCACTGCAGAGAGTTGCTTGGGCTCCACAAGCACAGAGGGTGAGATTAGGGAATAAAAGAGCTAAGTCAGTGCTACTTAGGCACTCCTAGATCCTACGTCTGTCATTGTGCTGCTATGGATGAGGGCTGACAGTGATGAATATTGGCCAAAAGTTGGTATTCCACATGATGATTTTCCCTAATGAGAATTGATGAATGCGGAAAAGAGGTACTCGGGATTGTGTGATGTGAGGAGGGGCCACTCATTAAAAGCCAGTCATGCTAAGTTGAGCCGCTTTAAGGTGGGCAGGACTGCTGGGCTGAGCTATGCCACTCCAGCAGTTCTTCAAAAAACGTCAGCTGATATCATTGATCAATACTGCATCACACAGAAGAGTCAAATGAGATATATTCAAAGGAGGAACAAAGAGTAAACTCCTCCCTGTGCACAAATAATACTGTCCACATAGCAGAGCATTTATTAGTTGTGTGTCAGCTTCCACATATCTTATCAGAGATCTATACCAATCTCTAAAATCCATATGTGTCACATTGTTGTAAACACCTGGGTGTGGGACAGTCACAGGCCTCTGCTGTCCCAGCTGCAGCCACATCAGCCTGGAAAGCCTGGAAAGGGGAGCAGGGCCGCTGGTCTAGCAGATGGCGGTGTGGGCTTTGAAAAGCCATGGCCCTGAACGAGCCTCAGGCAGCCCCAGAGGCCAGCACTCAGCCAAAGCGCCACATGTGGCAAGCTAGGAAGGACATTAGGTGGATAATAGTTAATAGTGAACCAGGTCATTTACTATCATGTGCGTACTTTATGGAGCACAACCCTTCTGCATACACTAGTGTGTGCAGAAGGGGCCGGGGGCTAAGAGGTGTAACTTTTTTAGATAAAAGATAAATGATCATGCAGGGCCATTTGCATGCCGTCACATTCTTGGATAAACATTGTGCAATAACTTCAGGTAATTTAATAGCTTGTTGTTGGGTTAATGAGAAAGCATATTAGTGGACATGGTCTTTCAGTCATATGACTGACCACAGAATATGGCCTTACTCATTTCAACATTTTCCACCCTAGATGTTATTGCACCTCTCCTTTACCTCAGGGCCCAGGGCCATGTGATGTGTCACTCCACTATGGTTAAGTACAGATGAAGAGATAGCCTCTTTAATATCCAGGAGCTCATTTCACAGTAGCTGGCAGGTCACAGCATGATGACAGCTAAACTAGCCAGTCTACAGGATGGAATATTAGCCTCACAGAGCATGTGGTCTGCACTCTCCTGCTTGTACAGAGGATACCAAACACTCAAGATGGATTGTTTTTACATACAGTTAGTGGTGAAGGCATACATGCATTTGTAAACATGTCTAAAGGAAGATGCATCCAATTGCTAAAAATGCGGTTTTTGAAGTGCCACTGGCCTCCACCAGCCAGAACATTTAGAGTTTCTCTGTGTATAACTTCACTGTTAAAGAGAGTCTTAATGTTTCTCCTCCTTAGCCCCAGTGACAGACTTTGTCATTGGCAGATGCAAAGCAGTATGATAGGACACATAATAGGATTGCCTTGTCTTTGTTGTATTTGCTCTCAAAAGTGAATTAGGATATCTCTTTTTGTCACAAAGTGAAATAATGTATCCAATATGTGCATTTGAAAACATTTAACCACTTTGTGCTGTATTTATAATTGGATTTTAACTGCAGGTTCCTTCAAACATTTAGCCGTCACCATCTCCAATATTGGATTTTTCAAATACTTCTATTCATGAAGCCCTCTCTCTTTATTCCCTTCCTGTTGAAATGACATGATTTTTAATCAGTCAGTGCACAAATGTCTGACTGCACTGGAGTCATCAAACCTGCCTCTACACAGAGACATGCACACATCCCACAGACTGCATTGCCTATTAGAGAGATGGAAGATTATGGCCTAAATGAAGCCATTAGTTACGCAAACCTAATGATCATCTTATTTGTATGTATAAATCTGATCCATTTCCCTTGCCTAAGTCAAATATTGCTTCTCTCAAATGATTTGGGAGGAATTGAATAAAAACAACAGCTGTGTCAACAACAAAAACAACATCAGGAGCCATAATGAAAGGAGTGGAGGCAAAGGCGCCCAGGCAATTGCATCCATTACCCCTCTCCTCTATATGTACCCCTTCGTAGGGATTACCCCTGGTTCCAGAGAGGTTGATTATTAGACGTTCGCAAAGGTTTTGTTTGAATCGCCCCAGTTAAACGAGAAATTGCTGGCTGAGGAGAGAGGCTAATAACAGTTATTAACCCCGTGCGGGCGGCAGTGTAAAAGAGCGCCACAATAACGAGGTGCACCACCAAGGTTTGAGGCGCAGCGCAGCTAGCACACCCCCGAGGAGAAGCTAACTTATTAAAATAATGAATTAGCCGACCAGATTACTGCAGCCTGCGGCAAAGGCAATTATCCCCCTCCAAATCCCTGGACAGGGCTCCCTAGCGCCACCATAAAACAAGTGCTCAGAAAGCAGGAGCCCTCCGCTCCACACAAATGAAATGGCTGTTAATTAGGATCTCTCCCGCTGCGGGAAGCCTTCCCACTGCCATAACATAAACCACTTCTCCACGACAGAGAGAGGAGGGAAAGAAATAATGGGATGATACTGAATGAGTGTGATTACAAAAAGATAGTGAAACATGTAAAGAGTGAGTAAAGAGTTTCAATAGCATGAAAAAAATGCATGGAATGACAACACAAGAGCTATTTTGACTGATAGACAGCAAGAGTCGGTGGCCCGAACTGAAAGCGGTGTGTGAGGCCTCTTTGAAAACAGCATTTAATCCCAGTGCTGCGTTCTCTGCTAAACATTTGATAGTTTTATTGTACAAGGTCAGGTCCAGTGAGCCAGTTTAGCCTAAGAATCAGTGCCTTCCTTCGGTAACTAAATCTCTACATTAGACAACAGTAATTATCTGACCAAATCTGTGCACTGAAATCCCAAACATTTTCAAAACTTATGAAAATCACCTACAACAGCTAGGATTCCCTTAAAGTAAGAGTTATAGTGTTCCTCCTGACGTAGGGGTTATTGGTCCTATCGGTCGGACAAGGATAGAAGTGAAGTAGGCCAATGGCCACCCTGAGAAAGAGCCTGCTGCACTCCGTGACATATATACAGCCCCTAATGGTTATAAATACTAAAGTATCACATGGTTGACATCATGAACCAAATCTGGCCACCTTCTGCTATCACCTTCCACTTGCACATCAGTAGAAATCACAAAGTTTTGAAGGCTGGACTCACCTTGTCCTGCATAGCAATACTTACTCTAACCAGAACTGGGAGATACAGTCCTGTCAAAGTGGAAACTATGCCAAAGGGATAACTGCTACACACGTTGTAGTCCAGCTACACATTTAGATGTTCTATTTTGCATTACAGTTACAAAACCTATGAGAAAGAGCCATGCATATACTTGATCTGAAGTCTCTTTTTTCACTATGGGTAAGGATTAACTAGTTACATCTGGTCTACATTGGAATGCTTCAACCAACTTGGGAAGTTTACTTCCAAGCAGCTTTATGCAGTGAGATTACTATTGATTCCCTATGGATTTTTACGTTGTTTTTTTTAGGATTATTACAACCTGTTTTGCAAAAAAAATAAAATTGCTTTGTTATGTAAATGTATTTATGGGTAATCTGGAGAAATGGCTAATTTTAATTAGAAAGGACTGCTATAATTACATTACAGTGAACTGAATTTCACATCATACAGTGCTGTATTTACTGTATATAGTCATTTAAAAAAGAAACATTAGTAGTAATAGTTTCTAAAGCATACTCTTTATGGTGTGATTTGCTCCCAAGAGGACGATTATATGGTCACACAGATATGCAGGGCACGAAACAAGACATTATGCCAGTGTACTGTATGAATATGCCTACAAGGCTTGACATGAATGCAATTTCATGTAATTTGAATGCCTTTCATGAGGCAAGGACTCTTTTGAACTGTCTTAAAAAGCTCATCCACCATGGTAGCTGCCAGTGGCCCTGGGTACAGAGGAGTCATGTCGACAGGCCCAATTAATGATGGGGCGTCTGAGAGGGAATGAATGAGGAGCTTTGAGAGGATTCCTCCACCTTAAATCCCCCTGTGCTGCTGCTCCCAGACTGCCTGTGAAGAACAATCAAACGGCAGCAACCCCCTCCTATTTATCACTTTAAGACATTAGCCAGACATGGGCCTGAATATTAACCAGCTTTTCCAGGAGAGTTCCACACCAAAGACTGCGTGTGGCAACATACATTTTTAATCACAGGGGAAAACGAGGCCTCTCAATCGCTCTCATCCATTACTGTGTGCTTAACTCTCCGCATTTTTTCTCCGGAGCTCTCAAAACAGGAAACAAGCTGTCATTGTTGTTGCTCTTTCCTTGCGGTTGTTGTTTTTTTTTTAATTTTGTTTAACATTTTATCAAAACTGCAACAATCATGATTTTTTACTCTAATCTATTCCCGCGGTTTCTCAATAGGTCCCAGTTAGTCCTTATCTAGTGTAAATTGTTTGTAAAGCAGAATCAAACTCTCTCAGTGACTATCTTGACTATGCTGACAGAGTTCATTTCCCTGGGTTTACTGTGTGTCTTCCTGCGCAGGACAACTGGGCTGAGGCAATGGAGCGTGAGCCAGGCTTCCATAGCTTAATTGGAGTCATGTTCTCCAGAGCCTGGAGCTGCTCCTCTTCCTGCACGGGCCTCTCTGGTGCTGGGCCTGTGGTGGGAGCAGGAAGGGTAGGGCACAAGTACCAGGCATGCAGGGAGATGATCTGTTCACCCCGCCGTCTCCCTCTGGGTCCCTCCACTGTGACACATGGCACCCTGGTGACAAGGTCACTCCACTGTTGTGGCACCACAGGGGGGATCTGGCCTTATTATCAGGAGAGAAGACATCTTTAAGAAGAATCTAAAGGAAAATCTGATCTCCAATCACATTTATTCCTGCAAGACAAGGTTTTTTATATCCAAGAGCTTTCTTTCTAAGTTTGTCAAGGGTAAAAATACTTTAAATTATTATTATTATTACTATTATTTTTAAATGTTCTGTATACTTTATTAGAGATAGTATAATGGGGAGACCCATAAGATACATTACACTAACCGTTCAGTTAATACAACTAATATAGTATCCCATCACATATGGTATGGATTAAACGTTATGGTAATTTAAAAATGCAAGCTAGTGCAACAAGATAATAATGTTGTTGTGTTGGCTTGCATTTAAGTTGTCTACTACCTATACAAAAGGTGATTTTTTCAATGAAACACAAAAGACACTTTTTTACTTTTCACTGACACTTTTAACAAAACTAAACAATTTTAAGCTTCAATAAAATAAAATTCATTGCAGGGCTCCTGTGCTTTTTGCATTTTATTGTACAAGTGTTGCTGTTATTGCTCACTCGCTGTATTATTATAATTTATAACTTGGATGGAAAGGGAATTGTGGGCGCTAATGTGACAAAGGTCAAGACCTGAACAAGTAATCATACAAGCTCTCTATAAGCACTACAGCTCAGTGTGTCTAGTACGCCCAAAAATAGAATTTTATTTCGAAATGATTTAGTGTTTTCTCTTCATTGTGTTAGAAGGACTAAAGTAAAAAAATATATATTAGGAGTTTGAAAAACAGAAATAAATTGAAATGTTAAACAAATCAGAAATCCAACCTGCGGTGAAATGACTAACACAGTCAAGGCTTGGTCATTATTCTAAAAAATAAGATGTTTATAAGACAAGGAATGCACCAGATTTTTTGGTTAAGAAGTTAAAAAGCTTTCTTAGCAATATTTATTTATTATTTCAGCTTATGAGCCATTTGTTAAGGTAACTATTTATTAATCACTGTTTAGTGAGGAAATAAAAGAAATCGGTTAAATGAGGTAGACCATGCATGGGTTGGCACTGCACTGCCTGCATTTATCAATCTTAATCCCTCTCACAGTGCAAGAAAGTCCACACTAAGGAAAGTCATTTAGTGCCCAATGAAAGTTTTCCTTTAGAAATTTTGTCTTCCATTAAGAATCAAATTAAGCATCTGGATCAGTGCTTTTTTTTTTTTAAAGTCCACCCCCTCAAAATACACACACTTCTAATCTGTTCTTGTCAAGTGAGAGGTGGTTTATCCACTCAACAGTATACTGTATGTGATGTGATGTGATGTGATGTGGTGTGTGTGTGTGTGTGTGTGTGTATTTGCCAGTGCATATGTGTAACAGAGGGAGGTGAAGCAGAGTATGCAGCCATCTCTCACTGCTGTGGGTCAACCCTCACATGTGACAGCAGGTGACCAGTGTCAGACAGGAAAGGTCACAGGCCTGCAGTCTGCACTCTCTCCCAGTTTACACAAAAAAAAAAAAAAATAGATCCTGCAAACAACCAGGCAAAATCGGACGCTATAAAACAGATAATCTGCCTCTCACGCTGTCATGGTACTGTTCTGAGGTTTGGATCATGGTTAAATATTCACTTAGCTGTTTGCCTCTTTGCCTGATGCATTTTCTCCGTCCCGCTCTCCTCTCCCACTATTTCACTTTTTTTACTGTGCTTTTTTTCTCCAGGATTTAGACAGCACGTAGCCTTTCTTCTTGGCTCGTCTGTCTGCATGGACCCTGATGACAGTGAAGTCTGGAGGCAGTGTTTTTGAACATCTTTCAGCCTGGATACTCTCTGTGGAAGTCCTCTGACATGAAGGTACCTTATTTGTCTAATGTGTGATGCACATTTGACATTCACCTGTGTGTGTGTGTGTGTGTGTGTTTGTCTGTGTGTGTGTTCGTGCGTGTGGATGTGCTTGTGTGCGTGTGCGTATGACTGGACCTTATTGTTGTGTTCACAGGCCCATTGTTTAATAGATAAAATACATTCCCTTTTCATCTCTGTATTGCCTAAGGGGTGTTTTTCCTTGAATGCAGTAAGCTTTCCCTCATTAGTGGTAAGCATGTTTTAATTTCTTATCATAGACAATCAAATACATGCAAATGTTTTTATTGTTTTTTTTTGTCATAGCTACATAGCCAAATTTGTGTTTTTCTGTTTAAATTGTTTGCTGTTTTGATTTTTGATTTTTCAGGAAGAATAAAATATGCCAGAGGAAGATTAGCAATGAAGTTTTATGTATCGGAAACCTTTGTACTAGCCCCTCCATTGTGGGAAAAGGGCATTGATAGGAAGGCAGATATAGCTGATCAATAAGTAGTGCAGTTTTCTCCCCAGGCCTTCTTTCATATCTCTCCCTTGTTTGTGTTTTGAAAGGGTCGGGGGTAGAGTCTGGTAAAGTGGTGGCGTGGGCGGGATTGTGCCCCTTTATCAATCAGGATTTTAATTACACACGTCTAGGGCGACAGCTAGATTAGAAACCAATCGACGCTATCGGCCACAAAATCTAATTACTGTTTATTGACAGATAAGGGCAGGCCCCCTTCACTTTTCCAAATAAGATAAACCTCCCCCCTCGTACACAATGAAGAGCAGCTCATACTGTCCATGAAAGACTCTATGATAAGTAAACCCCACCAGAGAATTCCTCTATGCTTATGGAGGGACGTTACTTCTATGGACTTCTCTGTTATAGATGACACAGGATCAGTGTAAGGGAGCCAAATTACACCTCTCCTTTAAACTGCATCAGCTTTGTAATAGTAGAATCCTTTTGCTAATACATGTGTGCTGAGGATTTTTTTTATACTCTCAGTGAAGCTCAACTCGGTAACCTTTAACCTCATGTATAATAAACTCTCCCTTAATAAATACTTCCTTTTTTCACTCAAAAATCAATGGGTCTTAATGAAGAGTAATGAGTGACCCTTAACCCACAGGTGAACCATCCCATCTCCTGTAGACACACTTCTCACCTGAGGACAGTCCATCCTCGCTCTCCTCGATGTTCTCCTCTCTCTAGAAACTGCCCCCAAAACCCCCCGCATTACCCTCACCCATATCAGCCGTTTCATAGCCTCCGTCACCCTGCAATGCACTTTGCCTTTAAAGCCGAGAATCTGCCTCAGGTAAATATGGAGTAAATGATTGGATTATTGTTCTTTCATTTGGCTATGTAGTAATGGCTGGATTATAAACATTGCAGAGTATAGATTTCCTGTCAGATTCTATGAATCAGACATCCTTATCTCATTTCCAGACTACCGCTCTACCCAGCGCTGCCATCTTCCAGCCAGGGAGTCTGGGAGAGCATGGGGGAAGCCATAGACAAGGGTGCACACACACAGACATATGCAGACATAAACATAAACAGACAGACAACCAGACACAGTCACACACACATATGGGTTAGAAGGAGGGAGGGAGAGAGAGAGAGCAAGAGGGAGAGAGAGAGAAAGAGAGAGAGAGAGAGACTGTTGTCACCCAGCACAGAACAGGCACTCCAAAGTCCATTCGAAGATTTCAAAAACCACTTAGGGCCCCTGTCCATATTTGTTAAGCAAGTAAATCTAAGGGCTACGGCGCACTGAATTCAAAGAGAGAGTAGAGACAGCAATGTAGAGAGCATGAGAGAGAGGGGGAAAGGGAGAAAGATGTCTCCTAAATGAAATTTAGGCAAGGTTGGGATGGAGGGTGGCTGACAGCAGGTGGAGGGAGAGAGGCTTTGGACCCTCTGATTTGGTTTGAATTGCACAAAGAATAATGTTTGGGGTTGAATTATGCAGCATTTTTGACCAGGGCTAGAGATTGATGCCTGATTCATTTGATGTTTGGACATCATATCAGTAGTTGGGTCTGATATGTTTCATGTTTTTCTTTCTCTGCCTGCCTCTCTGCCTCTGCCTCTTCACTAAATTTCTTTTCACTGGATTACCAACACTGTAATTGGGTTAGGGAGCTGTGTGGACCAGTAACCGCCGCAAAAACATGCTTTTTGTTGGAATTCATCAAAACTCACCGCAGAAATAGAAAGTCAACAAAACAACTAACATGCAAAACTAGTATTACAAAAATGTAGGGTACACGTATACCCCCATTTAAGCGTGACATTAATTCTAGAGCTAAAAGCAACAAACAAAAATGTGAATCTGTCTGAGCTTTCATTCTTTTTAATTTAAAAATGCCACAGTGCATTACAGTTTAGCAATCAAAGTACAATAGCAGGCAGGAGAGATGTGGTCTTATAGGCCACACTGATGTTGGCCATTATCATCATTTTTTTGGTGGTATCCTTCAAAAAAACATAAGAAAGTCAGATGAAATTATATTTGATGGGGATAATCATGGTTTACTCAATACTCAAGTATATGAATATGTTTTTGTGGACAATATTGCATTGGCAGAGACTAGTAACCAGTGCAACTCTTCTGCACGTCTTGATTCAGATTAGTTAGAAGTAGGAGTAGAACTAACAATGACTGTTATTTGATTCATCTGCCACTTCCTGGTTAATCAACACATTTTTTAATCTGTAAAATCTTAGAAAATAGTTAGAAATGTCATTCACAATTTCCTGAAATCCAAAGAGATGTTTTTAAAAGTGCTTTTTTTGCCCGACCAGCAGAACTAAACCACAATATATCATGTTTAGAAGGACATAAAGTAAATAAAGGCAGCAAATCTTTTCATTTGGGAGGCTGGACCTAGGTTTTGTTTAAATGTTTTAATAATGATGAATCAGTTTTTAAAGAGCTGCCAATTCATTTTCTCCTGCTCAAGTAATCGATTGATCGACTAATCGTTTAAGCGCTACTTTGAACTACTTTAAGCAAAAACCTTAACTGTAGAAACTGAAATAAATATTTTACAACTCCATAAAATTCTTCAATATCTCAATGACTTTACATATTACCGCCATCCTCATGGCTCCTATTTCTAAGAGAGGATTGTTTATGTTAGCCAATAATAAAAAAAAAGTCACGTGTAAATTCATAAATTTAACAATATTCTCTTTCACAGTCTGGATAATCTTTCTATGGGTTGTTGAGAGACGCTCACTGGTAGTTAATACACCTAACAGAGGGAACTGAACAGGACCACTGTTGTCATTCCTTAGTGCTGAAGCGCTGTGCCATTACATTTATGGATTTTCTCTTTAATGGGATAATTTGGTCTTTATATCTCTCACAAATGAAGTGATCCTCAGTGCTCCTTGCGCAGCTCAATGTGCAGGTCCCGTTTTCAAATACAGTTAATTGCATTCGAAAAGAATCAATGATACTTTCATGGTGACAATATCATTCTTTTAATGTCACTTAATTTCCTTAGTGAAATGATTACATCAATAGCCTGGAACCCATTTCTATCTTGCAGCATGAATTAATCTATTAAGGACAATAATTACACGTTTGCAATGGATAGGATTTTGTGCTCAGGAGTAAATGCAGTCAAGTCTCCATTGTGCGCCTGGTAGTTGGCACTGTCCTGACTGTCATTCATTCAGTATATGAATTACACTATCACCCTGTGAAAATAAATAAAGGTACTTCTGATGCAGCTCCACGGTGGCCCTGTTGTGAGATAGCCCTCCCTCTAGTGGAGATGATAGAGTTGGTTACTGCTGTCAGCTGGCTTCATGCTCCGGTCCACAGCTGAGGCAGGCAGTCAATGATGGAGAATGTAAAATGTGTGGAGTAAAACCATTCACGAGACAGGATATAACAGAAATTATTTGGCAATTAAAAATAAAACAATTATATTTCTTAATTTAAAACGCTCCAGAAGTTGTAGGGTTAGGTGTACTGCTGAGAATATGTATTTTTAAATTGTTTTTACATGTTGATGCTTCTGATATGGCATATGTGGTGTTTTGCCACAGAACTCATAAGATCCCAAAATAGGGCCCCAGGACCACCAGGTGTCATGCAGAGGGGTACTGGGGACTAGTAGTAGTAGTAGTAGTAGTATGTTTAATTTCAATATAATGTACAACTCCTGCATGCATTGTTAGCTGGGTGCACAGTTTTCTTACTGGTTGGTGTGCCTATAGAAATTCTCGAAGCAGTGGAATATAATAATAACGATCAAATAATAAATATGATCCATTCATATTTTTTCACATAGGCCTACGTCATTAAACACAAACTCGAAGTTGAAGTCACGAGACAAACAGGCGGAACAGTTATTGCACAGTTCCTTGAATCACATTTGACCCCGCTCACCCGAATCCTGCTGCCGATGGAGGTGTTTGGTTTAGTCACAGGGCGCGTGCCGGAGGAGGAGTTGATAACGTGGCTGCAGTGTGACAGTTAAACGGCGCGCTCAGACCCACAGAGCCACACTAGCGCTACTACTACAACAACAACCTGGAGACACCACTACTACTGTCCGCTGTGCTCAGCCGGGGATGGGACATGACTTGTCCGAGCAAGGTACACTATACATTCATCAACCTAAGTTTATCTTCCTGTTACACATTCGAGGCACATTTTTTTGTTGTTGTTTCTCTCAGTTTTTTGTAGTTTTTTCTTTATTTAAACATTGTTATGCTATTTTCAATTTAGCTTCGACGCACCTGTAGCTACTGTAAGTTACATCAGTGAGCACGCGGTTTAGCTAATTGAGACATGTCGAGTGCGCGCAGACCTGCACGCTACCTTTTCCTCTGGGAATGGTGACTGAATTACGTTATCGATTTGACCATTACTGTATGCATGAAAAGGTTAAATATGGCGAATTTACAAGGCCTAGCTTTCTGTTTCTCTGCAGGGAAACGGACGAAAAATTGTTAAATGCAAAACACTAACAAATCATATTTATTTGCTAGTGTTTGACAAAAGTGTAGTTTTAAGGATGCTGCTGCAGGTTGTTAAAGGTTGTCTCCCAGGCCAAACTTGTTTACATCACCAGACTTTCATGACATTTTATATAAAAACTGGAAAACATTAGTTGGTGTTATAACACCATTAGTTGGTGTTATAACACCAAGTTTTCCAGTTTTTAAGTTCTGCTGTGTATAAAAAAAATAACCTCAAAATTAAAGCAGTATAATTTTATGACACTTATCAACCAGACCAGACGGCTTAAAGTTACTTAAGTTTGCTAATGTGACCTTCTGTAAAGTAACTTGTCTTCTTTGACAAGTTAATTTACTGTTTTCTTATTGCACCATCCATACATAAATGTAAACAAACATACACCATAAAAAAATATCATTCAATCATTAAAACAAAATCATTAACATGTGAGATCAGATAATCAACTGAGTCCTGCTCCTGGTTGTCATACTCCACTAACTTTGTCACACCACGTGTGATTGAGTGTTTGCCTAGTGCAGCTCTATTCTTTATTTGTATCAGATCCCTTCCTGTCAAACTGTCTTATGCTGTGATTTTTTTCATAACAGCTGATAAGAAGCAAGATAGCAGCAGCAGCCGCAGCAGCAGCAGGGCTTTCATAGCTCACACTGCGTGACAAAAGTGTGTGTGGTGTCAGTCGAAAGCCTTGGGAGGCCAAGGGAAAATATGCAGAAATGTGATTTATCAAGTGAAGGCGTTTATCAATTTGAAAGACAGTACACAGCCGAGATAACAGGATAATATTGCAGTCTGTCATGAGAAAGGACCACCTCTTGTGATTCTCTGTTGAGTAGTAACTAAGTCTCTTGACTTAAATCATGCTGGTGCTACTAGATTTATGTTGTGATTTGTGCAGTGATTCGACTCAAAATGAAGGATGTTTAGTCAGTTGTGGTTTCTTCAACTAAGCTATTGTTGCTGAAATGTTTTAAAATATTTACATCCCAAGTGAGAGATTGGAGAGCAACCTCATGATTATATTGCTGATTAGAACGCATATGTACAAGGAAGTAAAACATACAGTATACTTTGTGTCTTGTTTGTGCCTTGTGAGATTTTTTTTGCTTTGTCCTGTATTTTGTGCAGAGCATTTTTTTTTATCTTATTGAGGTATAAGAGCTCTGTTTGATAGTGATTTTATTCCTCTTTAAGGAATTAAACTGACAGGTGTGCGATTTGGCATCAATCTTAATTGGATTTTCATTTATTAAGTCATTTGTTTTTGTCACAAAAAGAGAGCAGATGCTGTGTGATCTGTGCCACTGTGGAGGCACTCATGCTGCACATCAATAGGCCTGTGATGATCAATAGGGATTGCGTGATGTTTTTTGCATTGATTATAGAAACGTGAGCCGATGAATGGAACTGGATTCCTCTCCAAGGGTTACACTGTTCCTGTTCAGCAGAGAAAACCAGAGAGCAGCTGAGCAACCTAACACACCTTAGATTGGTAGATCTCGACTCCTCCTCAATCACTCTTATTTTTACTGAAGTAACTGAAGACTGTTGTCAGCCACCTTGTGAGTTTTTGAGAAGTGGGCAAGCTGCTGTTTCTTTCTGCTTGACTCAACCAAGTGTCGGACTGCTCATTTCTCCAATAAGATGCCGTGGTAAGCTCAGTTCTTATAATGTGGGGATACAGTAACATGGAGACCCTCACTGGCTGTGAAATGGTATCTGCATTCTCGGCATTCTTACTGAGCTTGATCAACAGTGAAACACAGGCGGTTCTAAAGCTGGGGTTAGAGAAGACAGGGCTGGATTTTCCGCTGCTTTAGAAGCTGATGGGCTTCCAGAATATGAGTTATGGCTTGAGATCATCTCTTACGGGCGGCAAAAGGTTCACAATGGTACCTCACATGTAACACCGGCAAATGGAGCTAGCGACAGCTCAATAAATACATTTACTGTCCTTAGTGGTTTGAAAGGTATTGCTTTTTGAAAGTGAAGTGTTGCAAATGCACTTGCTTGCTGTAGCTTCTATAGTCAGGCTTAGGCTGGTGTCATATTTGACTTTATTACGTGTTATTTAACAGCATGCTACATTTATATATCTTGCACAGAGCAAATTACACTAAGTTTTTATATTGTCATAGTCAGTTCTGAGATGTCAGTTACTTGGTAACAATAAACATTATCAGTATATTAATGTAAGCATACAGTACAAACAAAACTGAGACAAAATTCTTTTATTTGCAAAGTCATCAAATACAAATTCCAAAAGGTTAATCAAATGTAAAGATACTTTACTATTAAATACAATAAATGTTAAAAATGAATAAATCAAGCTTTTTTATATATATATACACAGTATAATCCACAAATTCTATAGTAGGCGCATGCCCTGATACAATCTCCTACTTCTGTTTATTATCTCCATTTATGTTTCAATGGGAGTTTTGAGCAGCCAGAATTTCACAATACTTTTTTAATTGAGACGGAAACTTTGCTTGTTGACTGTTCTCCGAGTTGCGTTTCTGTTGTTCATGTGATAGGTTGTTTTGTCTGTGTGTGTGTGTGTGTGTGTGTGTGTGTGTGTCTGTGCATAGCGGAGTGTGCGAGTGAGCGTTTGGATCCCTCCTCCCTGGTGCTCCGCCGGCCCCTCTGTCGCTTTAAGTCCTGCCCCTCGGAGCCAGCCAACAGCAGCTGTTCCATATTCATCAAGCCCTTGAGTCTTAAAGAGCCCTATCCCGACCATGGAAAGAGTCATTCTGCTCGCTCGCGCTCTCATGCTCTCTCCATCTTAACGCTCATCCCGCTGCTGCCTGCGCTTCTCTCTGTCTCACCCCCCTTTACCTTTCTGTCTATCTGTCCCTCCCCCCTTCACTCTCTCCTCTCTCTCTCTCTCTGACATACACACACTTTCACTTACATACACTCAGACACACTTTCTCTCCCATACATCTATACATAAACACGCACATACACAACACACATGCTCACGCACACACGCAAGTCTAACATACCTGTGCAGGCTGGGGGGAGCGGTGCTGGAGGGGGCTTTCAACAGCGCTGTATCTCTGAGGGTGCTGTGCCATCATTTGGGGAAGAAGCGGGTCTCAATTGTTTTCTCTTTCCTCTTCCTCTCATTCCTGGAATGCTAAAACTGGACTGATGGACATTTCAGAACTTTGTCTTCCAGACCCTCTCAGCTATCATAACCAGTAGGTGCACCTTGTTTCTTTCTTTAATTTTTTCACTTTACCTTTTAACCCCTCTGTTGTGATACAGTTTCATTTCTTCAGTTTTTTCCTCTCTTTCTTTTTATCCTCATCCACCCTTTAAACAGTGCCTGCTCTAGTTTAGTTTCCTGAACCCTGCTAGGCACTGAACTTTTTTCTTGTTTTTACCTGTGATGTACTTTTCCTGGCTTTTCTCTTCATGTACCCTCTCACACCTACTCACACTCTTAAACGTGCACGTGAATCTCTTGTTCATTGTTTTAAGGGCTCTTAAATCATGTAGGGCTTGACAGTTTAGAGCAACAGGGCAGGTGCAACTGCAAATGTGTGTGCATGAGTGTCTAGATTTATTTTGCAAGAACATCATGTATGCAAGTCTTTTTATGAATACCATTCAGAGCATGTCTGATTGATTTAGCTTGCCCCTCTCCAAAGTGTGTATTTTTTTCCAAGGAATTCGGGGTATCTGTCCAGTTGGGTTAGGAGATCGTATGCTGATGGCTTTGTTCCTAGATCGGGCCGCCCAGGGAGAATATTATTTTAAAGAGATGTGATTAATGTGAATCCGTGGAATTGGAAAGGATAAATTACACAGTGTAATATTTGTAGCCAGAGAAAGACAAATGAAAAGCCCCTTTACCCTCAGTGAGCTGGCAGGACTGTCCCATTCAGCGGCATACGAGGCAGGCTGCTGGGACAGTCTAAGCTTCCTGCACTTACCACACTTTAACTTTGTATATCTGTCAAGAGCTTAGATTTCATTCAAAATAAATCTTAAGTTGGGGGAAAATAATCTTTTTTATTTTGTATTTATTTTCTTTAACATATCCGTGTTAATGTTTGGAAAATACAATCTCATACACTGGCTTCATGTAAAGATTTGTTTCCATATATAGATACTTTAATCAATCTTAATATATATTGTTAAAGTAGTATATGTGAAAAAGTTGTGATTTGTGAAAGACCAAATATATGTTTAAAGACATTTCTATTAAATTTGCCTGATACTTGAATTGAATTAAATTGAATTTAGACCATTTCAATTTTATTCTGTTTCTTGTAAAATTAACAGAACATTCTAGTTAAAATTGTGCATTCTTATCATCTGATTTCATGTACTGAACATGTTTTATTGATACCATAATTAGGGAGCTTTTATGCATTAGATCTTAGAGCAGTTTATGCAATGAAAATACTCAACAGATGTTGTGAGTTTATATTGCTTTACTTGACCCATTCGTTCACAGATATTATTTACTGTGGGCTTTGATCACTGCAAAATAAAAATAAATCATTCTAGAAAACATAATATCTTCTTAGATATATATATATATATATAACCTTTGTTTTCCCTCTAAAATGGATTATAAAAGTTCACTTCTCTCACTGATACACCTTAATACAAAATAACTCAAACAGCAGTAACAGAATGGGTATTTCTGTAACGTAAGGTATTAATATTATATGTATGTTTATAATATTAATATATAACTATTCTAAACTTTGACATTGCTATTTTTTATTTTCAAATGATTTTCCCAACAAATGCACTTTCCAACACATTTTGAATAATTTTCATTGCAGTGAGGAGAAACATTATTAAACATGAAAACATTTTTCATTATGTTGGAAATTTTTTTTTTATTATTATTTTGGGTTCCAGATTACTTTATTTGACTTTGTCTTCTTTCAGGCAATCTGATAAAATTCACAAGTGTATTTTTGATTGCTTTTACTCTCAAATGTTACACTATAGTCATTCATCAAATATAAAATAGGTTCCTAAATTTGTACACACAAAAAATTGTTTAAGTAATGCATTGCAATTGCTTATTTTTGTTAATTAGTTTTTTTCCCCCAAACATTACAGTTACATATTGACATATTATTAGATATTTAGGGATGGTGTGCACTGACTTGGAATGTTTAAATACTAAAAGAAAAACTGATTCATATTTAATATCATTCCACACAAGAACATTCCAGCAGTTGAATTTCTGTGTCCCATGTTGATAATATTGATTAATATGGATACATCTAGCATTTAAAATAATGGTGAAAGGAGCTTTTGCTCTTTCAAAGCTTAGTTGTGAACAGGTGTTTGATGTATAAATTTGGAGACTTAATGTAGATGTGTTTAGAAATAGTTTGTGGTCATATCTGGAGGTAATAATATATTTTCTTTTATAACAACTAAGCTAAAAAATTTGTCACAATACCATGATTATAAATGCTGATAGTAAATGATCTCTTCCTGATTACATGTCTACCTACCAGCAGTTAGATATGTGTGGGATCTCTTTAGCATTTGTCTGAGTGTGCTGTTAATTTAGCTTCAGCAGTGGCTCTCCTCTGCTAATTGTACAGCGGCATTTGTAGCCCCTCACTGTGGGCTGGATGTGGCCGTGATGCTTGGCTGAGAGGATTAGTGAGACATATGTGCTCCATGTAATTAGCACAGCACTGTTGTGGAATCACTGTGGTATACTCTCTATAGATTGACCTGAGGGCATCACCACTGCCTGGAAATTAGATGGAAACAGAGTTTTGCCTTCAGAATAGAAAGACACACTCCTCTTGTCTCTTTGCACACTGGCAATGTTTAGAAATCTGAGCGTATGCCAGTTTTCACCAAGTATTCTGACAACACAGGTTTTTATTGAAAGTTTAATTTCTATTATATGTATTTTTTTCTAAATTAGATTCTTACATTGTCACCGGTTTGTAGCCTGTCACACTCCACCTGTTAGTTACTTTTGCTTGACTTGTTAGAGTCTAAATGTGTCTTGGCTCATACAGTGAGACGCGCCATTTACTGTATGAGTCTGACAGGCTTATTGTTGATCTTGTATTATAGTGGCAGTTTGCGCCACTCAGAAGTCAGCCAATGCTGAGGATTGTCAGTTTGAGTTCCTATGTGCTCGCTAGAAAACACACACGGTCTGAGCGGCAGGGAATTGAGATGTGACTTCTTTCTGCATCTAAATGTTCCATCAACACCCTTGCTTTCCTTAAGCCCTGGCAGAGCCACTGCTTTAAACTAACTAGGCTTTCCAATTTCCCTTCATGAAATAAGTGCTTTTTAATGTATTTTTTAGAGAAGCAGGAAGAAGTTAGCACACAATGATGAATTAGACTTCAATGTATTTGACTTCATTCCCAGCTTGCTGCATTAGAGCCTGCAAACACCCATCTCTAGCAGTCCGTCTGCTTGATTCTTATTAGGTTTCAGAAAACAAGGCGAGGGAATTGCATTAGTGTATCTTAAGTTAAAAGCTCTTTGCTCTTTGACCAAGTGTTTCATTGTTATTGGGTTAATCAGATTTTTGCTGTCTTCATGGAGATGCTATCGCAGGCTAGAGGCAGTAGTGGGTAACCAAAGCACTCGTGCACAGACACTATCCAGATGGGATCAGCTTACGGTAATTTGGTTTCAGAATACATTACCAGAAGAGGCTCCTGGCCGAGAATGGCCATCCCGCTATGAGCCAGGAGCTGGTGGCCTCTGTAGCTGCAGCGCCCAGCCCCGCTGACCAGCCAACCCACCTGTCCCACTCCCACCCTCCTCATCTCCCAGAGCTTTTAGGGGGTGTCGGGATATGTGCCTTTTTAAAGAAAACCTAATGTTTTAAAATTCAGTTTGTCACCCAATTCTAAATACTTCTTCCTTGTACCAACAGGGCTTTGTTGTCCAATTCATTAGAGAGATTCCTGAGTCCACTGGCCACGCTGGAGCCCTCTCATTTCTGGTATCTAGTATCATTACTTTCACTGTAAATATGTCACTCAGCTGAGCAAGGGGGAGGGTGGAGCATGTTGTCCCTCTCCAGGCCAAATGGGAATGCAGAGTATATTGACACTCTTTGGATGTTCACTGTTCTGTAGCTTTAGATGTGTTTGGGTTCATAGGAACTGACTTTTAAGGAGCTGCTACATCAATGCACCTATTTTTTCGAGTCCACCTTGAGTGCTCTATTTCTTAGGTAAATAATTAGGAAAATAAGAGGAAGAAAAGTATGCAATATCCAGACTTCTTCAGTTATGAAATATGACAGCTTCTATTTAATATTGTGCATAATGATCTGTGTAAAATGGTCATATTGTAAGTGAACTTTTTTCTTTTTAAACCAACAAACCAACCAACATTGCACCTAACAGAAAGTTTGCAGAAAGTATAAAATTGTATTATCGATATAATTGGTACATTTTGGAAATTTTTGTTGTAAGATGCTGTCTTTTGAGGCGCCATCAGATGTTCGACCTTTACACCTCTCAGTGATTAGCTACCATACCTCTTTGCTTATTTCACAACATCCACCCGTACAGAAACCACCCACCATCACCGCACGCATCCCTCCTGATTTCTCATCCATGGTAACCTTGGACACCTCCACCGCAGTGTGAGAATCTGTTTAAAAATAACTAGGTCCATTAGTCTAGAAGGATAATGCTAGCCTACGTGGGCTCTCATGCCCTTGTGGCAGCAGAGTGCTATCACTGACACAGTGCGTCAGCACTTCTTCCTGTTGCTCCAACATTGAAGGGCTCCTCTTCATTTACACACATACACACCATCTAGAGCACAGAAGTTTAGAAAAATAACCGAGTCAAGAAAAGTCTTAAAGTAACACACTTGAAGAAAAAACTGAAAACAGTAGAGTCGTATTCTACAAGAAAGCATGTAACTGAAAGCACTTAAGTCAAGTTTTCTGTGTTTGCTAAGTTTCTTATGGTTCTCACCATTAGAAGTGTGATAGATATTTAAATTCCCTCTGTACTAAAGGGAGTGGAGGGAAAATTCAAAGTCCACTATTTCACTCTTGGTAAGGAACTGTGATGTAAGGTTGGTAACTATATGGGTGTTTATCAGTGAAGGCTATTGGTATTGAATGGCCAGTTGTTTGAAGGTTATGTTTCAGAGCAGTAATTGAAATGCAAAATAACATTAGGATCGATGGTTAGCTTTGTTTATTTATGAAATCAATATGAAACCGTCCGTCACAGTAGCAGCTCTGATTCCCACTGACAGCTTCACCAAGTCTCGTCTCCAGCCTTGCACCCATTACAGCTTTTAAACCAAGCACATTTTTTTTTCTCATCACTCTTTGGTAAACTGTGAATAAATGTTTCAGGCTCATGTTAAAACATACAGTTTGCAGTTTGAAGGAAAACTGTATAGCATGGCATCATCACATCATCAACTGTTGAAAAACGGGTGTGTCAGAGAGAGAGAGAGAGAGAGAGAGAGAGAGAGAGAGAGAGAGAGAGAGAGACTCTATCACTCATCCCTGATATGCCCAAGGGAAGTAGATGTGACCAATAACCAACCATTAACATGGCAGTGTGCAAAAAGCCAGCCACTATAGGGCCTAGGTTCTCTGTGCTGAACAGGAATTTCTATTGATGTATTTGATTCTCTTGATCCATGTCAACAAAACCCCTTTTCGTTTGAAAGTTACTCAAACATTAAATTATGTTAGAAAACACTGCTGTTAAATCCTGTTTCTAGAAATCAGAACTAGATGGTCTTCAAACCAAACATAATTGATACATATTTGATATAACACCAACACACATGTATTCTTCTTTTAGTTGATGTTGTTTACATCTCAGTTCAAAACAGATTATCAGACTACAGTAGATTAAAACAATATTTACTACAGGTTAACGTTGTTTGTGTCATGTCTCATAAAACCTCTTGTTTACAACTTCACTCCTGTAATAGAATCATTTCAAATGATACCTGACAGATTTGTTAGTTTAAAAGAGTGTGTTTGTGGGCGTTCCTGCTTGCTAGCCTGCCAAGCTGGCGTACAACAAGCGTGTGCTTATGTGTGTATTTTCCCGTTGGTCACAAAACACGTTCACATTTAAATGCCTCCTTATGAGTGCAATCGAATGGTTACACTGAGTGGCTGGTTGTTGAACCTGCCACTTGGAGAGTCCCTCCCTCCCAGTACATCCAAACGTGGTGAACGCTAAAATGTATGTTTAGATTGCCCCCTGAAGGAGACACATTAATTCAGGAAATATCCCCAAAGTTTAATTATTCCTGAATGGTGTGGTGGTGGACACTACCGTATAAATCAGTTAGTCCCACCCGTCTTTTTATTACCAGCACTATTTATGGGGAATGTGTGGCAGCTGGTAGAGATGAGCCTCTTAAAAGCTAAAGGCTATTGCTATGACTTTGTCTGCTGCTGTGGCGGACAGTCACAGCAATAGTGTTTTGAACAACAAAAATTCATTTTGGAACTGTTTGAATTGTGTGCTACAAACAACAATTTAAATGTTA
Source organism: Etheostoma perlongum (assembly GCA_026937815.1). Classification (NCBI taxonomy): domain Eukaryota; kingdom Metazoa; phylum Chordata; class Actinopteri; order Perciformes; family Percidae; genus Etheostoma; species Etheostoma perlongum. Next base: position 11,346,955 of record CM049390.1, on the reverse strand, counting down.
GTTGTATTATGCATGTTATTTAATCTTACCTAGATGCCATGATTACACACTGTTAACCAAAATATAAATCTGATTGCATTTAAATTACCCTGTAAACCTGATGAACCTGATGATTTTTGCCTGTTCATTTGGCCTTGTATATTTGTATGAATGTGTGCATGTATGTTTATCTGATTGTATTTGTTCTTTCCTATTATGAAGAGGACAATTTATGATGGAGGCAGGATGGGCTCTTTGTTTAAAGCAGGTAGAGTTCCCCCCTAAACAAGAGCGGCCTATCAGAAGAAGATTAATGAAGTAATTTCATGCATGGCTCTATGTCTCCGTCCTCCTGTACGCACAGTCACTGTGTCTAAGCCTGTGATTTACACTGGACTGTGTTAAATAGCCTTAACCCTTTATAATAATATTTCTTTCTGTTTGTGATACACACACACACACACACACACACACACACACACAAACACAAACTGCAAAACACATGCAACACAATCAAGAATATCCTTCACCACTCTGTTAAAATTAACCAGTCTCTTAGATTAGGTCTTTGGCTCAAGTTTCCATCATTCATATTTTATAATCCCCTCTCTTTATTTTACATAAGGAACCCTACTGAGAGTACGTGAGAGGTGTGCTGTGGTTGCTATCTGCTGGCTTTCCACATAATTTATGGCAGTTAAACAAAACCTAGACTTAAAAGGCTTTTTGTAACTGAATTTTATGACTTATTTCTACAGAATTAGTCTGGACAGGCCAGTTATTTGGGAGCATATTACCAAATTTAAAAGACATTTTAGTTGTATTGAATCTTTTAATCTCTTCCTCTGACTAGATTCATTATTATACACAGAAATTCAAGGAAAATCCCACTAGTTATGACTGGCTGAGGTAATTCATGATATACTGTCATGGAATGTTGACATGTTGATGATGCAGGAGATTATGTGATAAAACAATATCTTGCAAACATTAATTTATGATACATCACAGCCTCTTACTAAAGAGGAAAGCCCACTATTCGACTAAAATGTCAAGACCATTTTTCAAAATGCAGAGATCTTACATATTGTGTATTTATTTGGATTTTTTTTATTGGTTTTATAGTCAAAATAAGAGAAAAGAGTGTTCCATTGTTAAGGTGTTAAACAGTCATAAAGGGACAAAGAGCCAGAAAGACAATAGTTTTGAGGATCCAACTATGTCTCAGTATTGCAAGAGAGTGTATGGTGATATTTTTGTCAGTGTATCAATAATGTATCACACAACACCAGGTCATGTGATGTCGTTACCCACACCAGCTGCGGATGAGTCTTTTAATATAAAAACCTTGATAATTAGAAACTGTTTTTAAGGATGATTTTTGCCAGTAGTGGACTATAATTACTTTTTCTAGTTATCAAGAGCCATTGTAAATGTATGTTGTTAAATTATACCATGGCCATGGCACATAATGGATGTAATGGAAACTAATCTTTCCTAATGAAAAGGCTGAATTAGAAATTTGATCCCGTATGCACTGCGCAGCAGACTAGACTTATCACTGAACTTCTTTTTACATACATACAGTATGATGAGCTGTCCAATTCTGCAGGGAGCTTCCCCACTGGGTCTACATAGAAGACTGTTAACTCTTTGCTCTCCACAGTGAAAGTTTAGACACCCGTCAACTCTCTCACATCCCCCACTGACAGTAGCTCTGTCATTAGCCATTTGCTTCCCTCAACATCCTGAACTCAGCCCCTTATAAGAACTAGATCTGCCCAGTGCGGCCCAGACAGTTTACGTCAGACAAACAGCAGCGCCTGTATCACAAGAGGCCCTCTCTTTCCTGCCAGCAGCATCTCTAGAACAGGAAGGAGCAAGACGGGGGATCAATAGATGTGATCTGCTTCTTGGCCTGCGCTATCTTGTGGTGCCGCTGGAGCATGGGGCTCATGTTGTCGTAGTGGAGTGAGCTCATAGCTTTATAAAGACTACAGTGACATCGCTGTGGAGCAGCTAAATATAATCCTCTGCTGGAGACTGAAAAACTTAATTGCCCAGGCCACAGAGCAGCATGGTCCCCCCAGTGGTAACCCTGCACGAGCCCCCAGCCTACGGACTATTGATCCGGGGCTCGCTCTCCTTTGGTACCATAAACACCGCTCTCTCTATCTCTTCTCTCTCCTCCCCTCATGTATCACTTACTTTCTCTTTCCCTCTTTTCCTGTTTTTCTGTCTCCTCGACTTCCCTTTTGTTTGCCTCCATAGATCTGCACATCGTAAATCTCTGTCAGCTTCTCCTGAGTGTCAGGCATATCCGTTAATAAAGAGGCCCCTCCCCTCACTTCAGGTCCACCCCCTCCCCTCCGCTTCCTCCTCTCTGCCAGAGCAGGACTAATGAATGAGAAACTCCAAAATTAGGGGCCTCTCCCTCATAGATTAGAATGGGTCCCTATAGAGTGCCCGGCTTGCCTCCAACCAAACCACAGCCGTCAACCCCGTCTCCTCACCCCCCTCCCTGCCATATTTCCATCTTTCATATTCTGTCTAAAACACAAACACACACTTAGACCTATGAACCCATACGTAATGGTACAGACACACATTGCCCCAAGAGTCTTTTTTTGCCCCTTATTCCCCTGATGGCCATTAACCTGGAACCAGTTAGACAGAGAGGAATACTCCATATACATAAGTGTTTTTTGGAATCTACATTCCTTTCCTTTCTCCCAAGAGCCACCCCATGCGCTCCGTGAGCCACAGTCCTTTTTCCATTTTCGAGAACACGCACCGAGCACCCTTGGTGGCATACACACTACTGCATGTATTTCTGTTGGGTTGTGTAGACATTTCAGTGCGGTGTCCGCTCTCCCAAACATGAATTCCTGGTTGTGTGTTGGAGCGGTAAAAGGTGGCAGTGGCCCTGGAGGAAAGGTCAGCGTGGCAGCTGCCAGTGGGTTCTTGCTGTGGCGGGAAGGCTGAGTTGGGCTGAGAGGAGGTCTGTCAAGAGCTAATTGAGTTCGTCCTACCAGCGCTGACTCTGGGGCCAGTGGCTTATCAAGCCATATCGCCTGGGGCCCTCCAGACAGATCTGCCCCTAACAGGGCATCTGATATCACCATCACCCTGCCTGCAGATGTCAACCCCCACCTCCACCACCCACCCCTTCCCCCTCCACTTACCCAGTTTGATCAGGTAGCAAGGATGTGACACTCTGGGATGAGGTTAGAAATTTTATAAAATGGTGTTTTTGGTATCTGGTGGCCTTGAGAGTAAAAAAGGACATCAGGAATATACTAAAGGTTTTTTCTGTGTGCTTGTGATTTACACATGAAACCGGGAGAGAGCTGTAGTCACCAGGAGAGAGCTGTAGTTACCGGGAGAACAGTGGAGGATGTCGGTATCCTCCTGAAGTGAGCAGAAAGCTCTCAGCAGGAATACTTACAAATTGGCTCAATTAGATCCTGAATGTTCTGCGTTCTTACGACAGTGTCATCAAACGTTCAGAGTTTCGCTTGCAGGCAAGGGAAGTGTTGAGACGTGAGAGAATGAGTGCTCCTTGGTTCTTCTCTGGGAAGTCGAGGAACAGAGAATGTGAGATGAGCTGCCAGATCATTAAGCCAGCTAATCCTGGTCACAGCAGCACCAGTGGAATGATATTAGGGATCTGAAATGCTGTTAGGAGGGCCAGGTGGAATCAGATTAAAACCAAACTGCGCAGTATGCGTTTGCAGGCCCATAACCCACTACTCAGCATGAATTTTGATCAGTACAAAGGGAACAAAAGGAGGAGGAACAGAGAGAGAAAAAGAGAGAGGGAGCGACACTGTATCTTAGACGAGCACTGCTCCTTTGGCCAGCCAGGCAGCAGAATTTGAAATGCTCTTACCTTGAGGAAGGAAGGAAGACAGAACTATAGATTTTACAGCATCAAGTCTCAGTTAGTTCAGCAGACCCTTTCCTGTCTGCTCTGTCTGTGTAGCACACAATCTAATTAGCACCTGCCCCACATATTGAATTATTTATTACAACTATTGCTGCTGTCAAACTATTTAATGCTCATAATTCATTTTCCCACACAATGGTATTTATAGATTTAAATTGGACCTGTCCCATTAGAGATTACGAATATTTATAGAAATATTTTAGACTATTTGATTAATACGGCAGGTTCAATTGGTTAGTATTCCCTCAGTACCATTAATCAATATATGCTGGCTTGTTAAAAACATAAGCATAGCAGTGGAATAATGTGTCATAGCAGAATGAGTTAAGGTGATTCTAGCCAGCGCATTTATTATAAATGACCACATTGAGCTGGAGGGGAAACAGTTAAGACACTTATGCAATTATGCTAAGTGTCACCCTGAAGATGGCCTTTGAACCGGGGTTAAGCTTACGCTGAATTTGTGAAATAAAAGCCAAATGGAGCCATCTTGTGCTCATGTGTTTTAATATATAGCCTTTAATAAGCCAAGTGCAGGTGCCCTATCGCACAGGTGCACATATCCATCTGAAACAGAGAACATAAAGCAGATGAACACAGAGCCGTGCATTAATTTACGGGAATGCAATCTGCATTCATTATCACAGCGGCAAGTTCTATTTTAGAAAGGCATGAAATGGATTCACATTTTCAATTTCTGTGTGCAAGGACATTTAAGAGTACAAGTGGGTAATTTTTAAAACTGCAAATATGACGAACCTCCCCCAATGCCATACTTAGTATTAAATGTATTTTTTGCATTGTTTAATGTAAGAGTAGCTTGAAGAACTTTACTTTGGACAGCTTGTTATGTAGCATGATGGTAGATGTGTATCAGTTTTATGTAGTGAGGGCTTTATATTGCAAGAAGAATTCCAGGAGTGTTCAGGCAAAGGGGTTATTCCGCAAGGTCAACGGTTTTAACATGGGGCATTTTTTATTATTTATTTTAGCAGTTAACCTTTTTGTGAATTTCCAGAAGTGGTAGGCACCTGGAGCACTGATGAATATACATGACAGCAGGGAGGGAAACCTGGGAATGAGATTTAATTTGACACGCTGACCCCCATCTCCAAGGGCCCAGAAAGCCAGGGTGAGAAAATAAGGTTGACCCACTGACCCCCGGGCCTGAACCCCTCCGTCACCCACCCTCACAATTAAATCAGCCTCAGAGAGCAAGAGGCAGTCCGGCCGACCGATAGGGGACATAGTGGAGGCCTCTCGTTTCCTGTTGCTCTGAAGCACTCTGAGACACACCGCTATTGTCCAATCAGGCAGATAGAGCCAAGTAGAAAACATCCTCCTCTCAGGGTGCTTATGGTAAACTGACATGTCAAATATGTAAACATTACCATTAGTTTGCAATATGCTAATGGAACTAATGTGCTAAGGCACAACTTCAGGCTGTCTAGCTGCCATTCACTAGGGGACCCTGTGTCTGAATTTGCATAAGCCATGCAAGGCTCAATTTTGTTAATGCAGGCAAGTGCAAATGACCCTTCACCCCATCCGTGGCACCTAATGCAAAGGGGTGTGTATGTATGTAAGTGTGTGACCTCGCCTTGACCCTAAGGGTCACTATGTCTACACAGCATCCCCAATACATTGAGTTATCCATCTCCTCTATCAGTCAACCCCTTCATTTGAGTGAGTGAACATATGAGTTGAACATGTCCAGGCTAAGATTTTTCCATCCATTGTTCTTCCAGTGCAATTCCAAGTTAAAAGGTTATAGAGCTAGACTGAAATAGATTTATATGGGCAAGGAAGGCGTCAGAGTGCATTTTGTGGCCACATCCAAAAGGTTGCACTTTAGTCTGCACGTTACAGCATCATATTGCATGTACTCCAAAATACAGTTATTAGGCAGACAGTGAAAAAGTCAATATCTTGCCATCATGTTTCCTTTTGGTTGACTGCTGACTCAAGGAGACTAGCCAAGGTCCACTCTGCTCTCTAAACTATGGAGATGCCCCAGACTTGAAATGTTTAGTTGAGTGCTCTCTCTTTGCCTCTTTCTATCCCTGCCTGTCTCTCACTTTCCTTTCTTTCTGTCTGTGTGTTTGCGTTGTTTGTGCATGTGTGCATCTGTGTGGACATGGATGTTGTAGTTGTACATTGAAGTGCTTTTTCAGCTGCCATGGCATATGGCTAATGAAGAGAATAGAACATATTGGTTAAGAGAACAGAACATTTGGAAAGACTTAAAAATGTGACACATGCGCTAGTAGGGGAATTGCTAGAATTGTTAGGTCTTTGTAAATTATAGAGTCTGGTCTAGACCTACTCTATCTGTAAAGTGCCTTGAGATAACTCTTGTTATGATTTGATACTATAAATAAAATTGAATTAAAATTAAATGGAATAGTAGATGGTAGATACTATTAAATGTGATTTGACTAATAAATTATGATTGCTTGACCACATAAAACCTACCTAGATGTATCATCTCCCCTCTTTTAGAAATTGCACGTTTAAATTCAGAAACATGTTTTTTTAGAAAAAGCATTAGAAAAAGATTTTTTGATGAAATTCATTTCTACTCTCCTAACACCTTTGCTAATCATTTTCCTCTTCCTCCTCCCTTTCCCATCAACCCTCCCCCTCGCCCTCTCACCCCACCCTTTAGGCTGCTGAATAGAATGGCCGCTGATGACCGGCACCTACCCTCCAGTTGTGGGTCCTACATCAAGACGGAGCCATCCAGTCCTTCCTCGGTCATCGACACGGTCAGCCACCACAGCCCCAGTGGCAACTCAGACGCCAGTGGTGGCTATGTCAGCACCATGAACAGCCACTCCAACGGTCTGGACTCTCCACCTATGTTCACCCCAAGCGGGCTCGGGGCCGGCACCTGCCGCAAGCGTTATGACGATTGCTCCAGCACCATCATGGAGGACTCGTCCATAAAGTGCGAATACATGTTGAACTCCCTCCCCAAGAGGCTGTGCCTGGTCTGTGGAGATATAGCCTCGGGGTATCACTATGGGGTGGCCTCCTGTGAGGCCTGCAAAGCCTTTTTTAAAAGGACAATACAAGGTATTTTTCTCCTGTCACCTCCCCCCCTAACAAACACTCAAAACAAGTTATTACATCCCATGTCACTGCATCACCGGACAGGAAAACCCCCTCCATACAAGACACTTTGGGCCTTGAAACAACATTGAAACATACTCAGTCCAGGCTATTCACTATGTAAAAAATAATCAGTGGAGTGTGAAAGATGTTTTATCTACCTCCTGAGACTAGCCACCTCCATAAAATATCTTTGTTTTTGATACCATTAGACTGTACCTAATACCTAACTAATATATGATAACATTACAAAACGCTTATTACACTTATTTACTGATTATCAAATAACTGCATTTAAAAAAATATTGTACTGGCTTTAAAAAAAACCCAGTGTGGGTATGATTACATCATCTTTCATGGTTGGTGGTGTATGGTGGACATGACATCATCACTCAGTGGTCAGATTTGGTGTAGTGTAGAGGCTGTTTGCCCAAATGCCTTGGAGGGCTCAGCGAACGTGCTTTATTATTCCTGTTCTCTCTCCTCTCTCTCTCTCTCTCTCTCTCTCTCTCTCTCTGTGCGAGCGTGTGCATGCTTGGGGACTAGGGTGCGATTGGCTATCTGCAGGGCATGATGTATCACAGCTTCTCATTAGACAGGAAATGAAAGGCCCCCCACTGTGAAACTGTGTGCTCTGCTCCAGATTAATCAGGAAGATGGAGATATTGTTGAACCTGGAAAAAAAGGAATCTGCACAACAGGCACAGCTGCCCAGGTCTAAGCTCTGACGGCTTAGTAGTGCAATAAAAACAGTGGAAAAACTAGATAAAATGAGCCAAGGAATTGGGGTGTGTTAAAATTAGATGATTAAGAGTAGAAATCTTTTATAGATCATTAAACTTACATGTTTTATCCATTACTTTCAGTAAATATTCATCAACAAATCATTGCAGATGAAAATAAAATCATTATACTGTATAAAGATCAGCCTGTCTGTCTGCTTGTTAGGTGTTGATTTTGGACCTTACAGCCCTATCAGCTTTAGACAGTCTATGTACCTTTTGCAGGCAAACAAAAGCATTAGGCCAAATCCTCCTGTTTACCCATGCTGCCATCAGCAATCCTGTCTATTGACAAAAGATGAACATTTTTTCTCAAGTAACACAACTGGGTCTTTGTCCCCTCACTAAAAGTACATTGATGGCAACATAATGGAACAGAAAAAAGACATTGTTGAAGAAAGAGACATCTTAAGTGGAGCAATGGCCCAAACAATTAAGAGGAAGGTACGTGGAAAAAAATTGAAAGCGCCCCCCCCACACACACTTTGCTTTGTCGATTTGAAATCCCTCTCTTTCTGTACTTGGAGGGCTGCCTGTAATGGAGCTAATCTGCCGTCGTTTGTCCGAGCCACAGGAGTTTTGTCAATAACAATCAGCGTTTGGAAAGTGTAATTAAGGCCGAGGCTTTTCATTAGGAAGAAGGGAGGAGGCCGTCTCCAGGGACGGGCATGCCAATTAGAAACTCAGGCACGCGTCGCTGGGTAATTTCAGGGAAAGGAGGGGGGAAAAAAACCCAGGACTTCTTTAGATTGGAGAGGGACCCTGCTGCTCTTTCAGAGGAGAGGAGGAGAGGCTTAATGGCATAATAATCAGACAGGGGTCCCAGGCAGAGAAGGCAGGAGGACGCAGGGACTTTTTGGGGGAGGTGAAAGCCATTCGAAATGATAAAAGAAACACATGCAGAATTGCTGGAGGAAAATGGAAGCAGTAAATAGCGGGATGTAGAGCCCTTGAAAGAATGAAAGGGTGCCATTGATGAGAACTGATTAATTAAAGGAATAACGAGGCAGTCAAGGGTGGAGTGTGAGACAGCCCTCTCTAATGAGAGGAAAACAAAGGAACTGTCTTTTTCAGCCCTTTATCACATTGTTCTATAGCATTTAGGGCAAACAACATGCTAAGTTGATATTCACCATGTAAATGACAGTTTCTTTATTCCCTTGTGTTAACCTTGTGCAACTGTGTATTATCTCGTAATACAGAAGCTATTTCTTTATAGGAAATTTGTATTTTTTTTTTTTAAAGATCATATACAATCTCTCAATTTAGTTGTATTTAAAATCTTCTGACTTTTTGTAGATAAGTAAGTTACTGAGCATTTATCACTCAGTAACTTACTATTTTAGTTCCACTTCCAGCTTCACCCTCCACTTCTTCAGCTGATGCCCTTACCTTTTCAACAAAAGCGGATGGAAAATCCGTCTTCTGTCACCTATTTATCCAGGGAAAAGCCCCTTGAACTCTTATGTGGAGATAGTTACATTAGTCAAGGCCAGGTCCAAATTAATGTCAACCTGGATCTCCATCCATCCCAGAAATACCCCTGTTCTCATTGCTCCCTAATCATCCCGCCATTCCTGTACCTCATGTGCCCCACCAATCAAAAACATAAATCTCTTGTTGAACTGTGTTTTCTTCCCATTTTGAAACCAAGTGTAAAATTGCTTGAAAACCAACTGAACTCGGTGGCCCCCTTTTTATATGAAGTAATAGACCTTGACAGTAAACCTGTAAAAGTCAGTTTAGATTTTGATGAGAAATACCTGCCATTTTACTGTAATTTACTTACAAGACCTGACTTTCCCCTCTGTGCCCTGGCATGAGTCCTGAAAAGCCATAAAATAGATTGAGACAGATACTTATCAAGAGAAGAAGGAGGGAAATCTTTTTCTTCTACCTTCACTCTGTAATGTTATTGGTAACCATACCATAACCTCTCTAAAGACAGATAAACCCGAGCATGGCCTTTGGGTTAAAGGGGTTCCTGCCAGTATGCTTCATTTCTGAAAGTGAAACTAGCCATAATATTGCTTTACAAGATAGGATTTCCAGACATCATTTCTGAATGACAAGGTTATTGTAAAGCATTCAATAGCTGCGCCGCTTTTAAGTCAATGTTTTAGTCCACTGTAAAAACAAATTCTCAATTAAATCACTCCATGTGACACTTTGTTTAACTACTGTTCAGAAGACAGTACTGCTACAGTAGATGGAAAAGTCACAGTCAGTTAAATCCATTCATATGTTTTCCTTTACCCAATTATCTTGGTTAGATTCACAAAGTCTGTTAAATCCAGTATATTTCATCTTATTTTACATCCGTCAATTTAGTTATATTCAGGTAGAAATAGTTTATTCAGTTTATATTTCATGGGTGGAAATGGTAACTGAAACAACTAAAGACTGCTACAAACAACGTCAACACAATGACAAGAAAGACACAATAGATGAAAAAATAATGCTACATATTACGGTGTTAATGCCTATTCTGTAAAAAGTTAAATGCATAGACGGAAATATCTATTGTGTTTTTATTTAACAATTACATTCAAGACCCTAATTAAACACATAAATTACATGCATATGTTGCATATAGTGTAAATACAGTGTTTGACATAATGATTACTTAACAAAATTGAATTTACCACTGTGGTTACAAATGTTACTGATAAAGTCAGACATTTATGTATGTTTTGTTTATCACTTTAAATGTTTGTGAGTAAAAACAATAAGCCAAGAGAGGTCGGGGCATATTGTCATCAGCTAAAAGATGTTAGGCATGTTTTGAAGTGGGACTTACTGCTCGCATACTGATACTGAAACCTCTCCTAAATATAAACCAAATGTAGAGATGAAAAATTAGTTAATCCACCCCCCTCTCAGCATTGAGCTATGAGAAGCCCCCTCTGACAGAACATCAGACACACAGAGGACTTGACAGGACAGGTGGACGCAGTAGCACAGCAGTGTGTGAGCGCATGTTTTTGTTTCAGGAGTGTGTGCTATCAAAAGGCTAACTCTCCTAGTTAGCCACCAGGTGTGGTTTGTGCATGTGTCCCTGTCACCCCTGAGACAGGGAAGGGAGGGGAAGAGGAAAGAAAAATACCCCCATAAACAAAGCGTCCTTAGGGGACACACATGGTCAACTGTGCCGGGTTGGACGTGCAAGCAAACCTGCAACATAGCATGCATATAATAAAGTGATAAGTAAAGATTTTTCAAATTTGCAATCAAAATCCATGTTTCTTTTATGTATTTAGTATTTTATGTCCCAGCAAATTGCTGATTGGTTAGTGTATAAAGGGAACACAAAACAAAAAGACCTCCAAGAATTGATTCCAGCACAGGGTGGCACTGATTGCCTCCTCCCAGCATATGGGAAATGGATAGGATTAATATGGTCTGGTTCTGCTATGACAACCGAGAAAACAGACAGAGGAAAGACAATCAGAGCTCATCAGCCGCCTTCCCGCACACCTTTATTTACTCCAATCCCAAAGAGAAGAGGAGAATTAGCGTAATGATTTCTAACCCAGATATAAGGAAGAATTTCTAATTATTTATAACATCTTGGGATCCTCCACTAGATCTGTCCAATAATGTTAACATAATTGCATAAGTTGTCAAAGGATGTTGGAGGGCTAGTGGAGGAACGCCAGTGGAATATTACACAGCTTTCTGTTTTTCTGTACAGAAAATATGGGGTGAGGGTCAGAGCTGTATGTGGAGGAGCTACAGGATGTTGGGATGCAATTCTGATGTGTGTATGTGTGTGGATTTCTTTTTGTCAGTTAACACACTACAACATGTAAAAATTCTTTATCTGTTTAAGGGGTTTCTGTACTGTATGTTTATGTATGGTAGTTTCAACAGAAAGCATATATGCTGACATTGTTTGCTTGTTTACATGTTTTTTAGTGGATGAGGAAATAATATTGAGGTAATCATAATGATTACATTGGATTTTTACATTACTCAACTATTTATTTCACTATACTGGCAAAGACATAAACCCTAGGTTAAAATAAAAGTTTAGAAAAATCCCAATGTCAAAAGCTTCAAAGCTGAAAGCCCTTTCAAAATGAAGATAATTCAAATGCCTAGGCTGAAGCAACCATTATATTGAAACCTTTTATTGAAAACCCCTGAATACAGTAAAATGTAGGGAATCAGAGAGAAGCGGGGGCATTGCCTCACATATCCTGCCCTTTCTATTGCTAATGCTAGAGTAGAGCACAACCGGCTCTTTTATTGTGTAGCAATGAAACTCTTTTCATTGCTCCATCCTGGAATCAGACGCTGCAGATGAATAATGCATAAGGCCTCTTGCCTGTACACTATGTAAATAGTCAACAATGGCAACAGTGGTAACAACAGGTTTGGGTCTGCTGGAGTATTATGTAAAGTGGTCAGGGGCAGCATGCCTGGCTCTCTAGCCTGCTATTGAGGTGTTGGCAGGCCCCTCTGAGCACAGGGGGACATGGCCTGCGCCCGGGACCTGGAGGGGACACGCACAGAATTAATGAGGCCAATTTAGTGTTGGGCTTGGGTGGCGTCTACTGATGGGTTCTGAAGGACTATTGTAGCTTTACCTCCACCTCCACCCCCACCTTTTTACATCGTACACCAACTTCTCCTGCTGCCGTTGCCCTCAGTGCTGGAAAGTTCTGTACTCACTGGAGAAAGATGAGTCTCCTGCACACTACAGATTCTATAGGAAGTGCCCATGCCTGGTTGGCAAAGGATGGTTTAGTATAGACCATCTGACTACACATGGTATTATTACAACAGCAGCAGCACCCAATTTACCATTAGGTTCTCCTTTTGTACCTGGTGAAATGCTTCCACCTCATATTCTACCCAATATGTGAATATTTCCAAAAACATTTAGTTTTAAATTATAATGAATTGTGCCTTAATCCACTCTGGTTTTGTTAGTGATAACCTTGTCTTCTTCTTCTCCTCAGGTAACATAGAATACAGCTGTCCTGCCACAAATGAGTGTGAGATCACAAAACGGAGACGCAAATCATGTCAGGCTTGTCGCTTCATGAAATGCCTCAAAGTGGGGATGCTCAAAGAAGGTAAGAAGAGTAAGAGCATTTTTGTTATTCTTACACCCAGAGATACATATACTGTACATATTTTAGTTTACAACATACATATAACAGTTATGCAAATAAAGAAACCTCCATTGATCTGATAAGGGAGCAGCTAGTGGGAAATTACAACATCACACACACCAGTTCTCATGATAGTTGTTACGTTAAGTCCCAGACTGCTTCAGTAATGAGTCCCACAGTATTTTTCATACACCAGTCCAGAGCGAGAAAAGCATACAACAGGCTGGCCTAGACAACAGTTCCCAGCCCCCCTGTCCTCCCCCTACTTACACAGCAGTAAATAATGTGCAGTTGAGCTGGGGACAGAAATATGCTGAATAGGTTGATCCTGCCATCTGAGTAATAGAAATGTAACAGTATTCTGCCTGGAAAGGCTCAAGTCGGGTCCCTGAGCACACACTGGTCACAGTCTCAGCTCTCCCCGGCATATTGATCCACTAAATGTTTTCCGAACATCTCAACTCTCTTCCTGTGGATGTTTTTTTTAAAGTCACGCCAGCAGGGAATTCAATGACAATTAAACATGTTTCCGATGGATTTGTCTGGCTGGGTTTCCCCCCTCCCCATCACCCCAACTGGGCCCCCTGAGACCCCACGGCTTGGCTGCTCTACCACAGGAGGCACCTATCCTTCTCCTTTACCCCATTGCATTAGTGGAGGCATTCTCACCTGCCTCTCTTTTTCTCCCTCTGTCTCGTTCTCACTTATTGGTTGCTCCAAAAGGGCCAGACAAATGAATAATGAAAGATATGTGGCTTGGGGGTGAAGTGGCGGTGTTATATTTTTTTCAATCCTCCTCTGGGAGCATCTCAGGGACTCTTAAGGAAACGTGTTTTCCTCAAGTGGTGATGAGTGTGGATCAGGTAGCACTTATGTTGTGCCAAGTATGATTGTCCCTCATGTTTATACAGTAAGATAGATTGACAGATAGAAGCTCTGATAAATTCTATTCTGTATAAACTTACACTTTTAAGTTCTCTGTCAAACTCAGTCTGCAGTGTATGTATATATCCCATTATTATTCCTCCCATTATTCATAGGAGAGCGGGATTTATAGATGCATATATATCCAGTTGCCCATATGGATCTCTACACAGTAACAGAATCCCTTGGACTGCATGCAGCCAGATAAAGCCTCAGTGCCAGAAAGACAGTAATCGCATTACTATCTGGTGAAATATTTATGCCAATATATCATCTTAGAGAATAAGAGACTACAAAAATATGTAGCCGTGGCTATAAATGAATGACCAGTGTCAGGTCAGAGTAAAAAGAATGTAAAACTCAAATATGCAGACTTTGGCTAAGCCCAAGGTTCTAATGCTGCACACTTCTGTGTATTCAGCACATTCCCAGAATAAGAATGACCCTCCCTTTTACACAGCGGCTGTCATCACCACACGGCAACTATTATCACAGCCTGATTGAAGTCTTGTGCAGATGTTGTCATACTGTAGATCCCTCTAAAATAGCCGTTTTCTGTCACAATCAAAATGTATTATTATTATTAAAATAACGTATGCGTTGTGATTAACACAGAGTGGTTTGAAGTGCATTTTTTGTGTAAGCTCTGCCTTGAGGCCTGGTACTTTAAAGTCTCACCAAGAAGAAATGGAAAGAGAGACACATGGTCTCTGTCCACTGTAAGCTCTATGAAGCCATCGGCTCAACGCCATGCTCAGGCCCAGAGTTTGGAGATGGCCACCGCTCATGTGACTGAGGTTGTCACTTACTTTCATTACTGCAGAAAGGTCACATTGTGTCTCAATGGAAAATCACCTAATTATATCTTTACAGCTCCAACAAAGTACAGTGCTGCCCCCCAATGAAACATAAGTTTAAATATTTCACTGTCTCTGAAAGAATAACGATATTAAACGTCTTCTGCGGAAAGTAGGGTTAGATATCTCTGTTTTTATTTTTTTGATTCTCTCAGTAGTAAGGGGGGGGGAGGTCTTCGAAGATCTGCAGTCTGATTACAGGAGACCTACCTAAACCCTGTATTGAGTCGCTGTATGTTCCCTTTACTGTATAAAGGAGGAAGTGATCGATAAAAGAATCAAATGTCAGGGGCAACAGGTTTTTCCTCTGATCAATGGAAACGGATCAGAGCTTAGAGCAAGAGCGAAGACAAGATACTGTTGAGAGATTACATTGACATCATTTAGTGGCAGTGACTTCCTTTCTCCATCACTCACTAATACACAGATCCCTCAACATACATGAACACACACACACACAGTACTTAAAAATATCTGTAAAGTGACATCTCTATATATATATATATATATATATATATATATATATATATATATATATATATATATATATTTTATTTATTTATTTTTTTATTTTTTTATCTGCAGCACCAAACAAAGACTGTGGCTTTTTGTTCCATTGTCATCACTGTGTAACAGCGCTGTTTGTAAAGGTAGAAGGTGTCTTATTGTGAGAGGACAGTGTGACTGTCATGAACAATACCTGAACAAAGGAGTAAAGCATGTTTGTGCTGACATACAATACACCTCTCATTGTTTAGCAGACTGGCATTCAAAGGACAACCACTTCCCACAATAGCCCCATCATAGCCACGTACGCTACATACCCAATATACACACAATCCACACTACACTCAAAATGTATAGTGCCTGAAATACTAGACATAAATGTCCACATGTGCTGCAGGCCGTCTATTCCAGTAAGACAAATACAGTCTGCATCCAAGATGCAATAATGGAATACTAAAGTAAGTTATAAAGAAGCTTTTTCTGAGGCAAAGCTTACTTAAAATGTTTCTTTCCAATACTGTAATTTAGAGCACTTTAAAGTGTAGTTTAAGTAGCATTTAGTCTTTTCAATTAGCAGCACAAGCAGGGACGTCGGCTAACCTGTAAATGGACTATGTGACGAGGGTGTCAATATGCAGCCCCTGGGTTCAGCAGAAGGGGAGGATGGCAATGCGTGACAATTTTTCCGCTACCCTCGCTCATCGCCACTTGTGATTAAAAATGCTGCAACACACTTACAAGCACGCAAAGCTGGCAACAGGGGCCCTTTGAAATAGTGCTGACGACAGTGGGGCGGCTTCCTTGAAAGGCAAGGTTCATCATGCCTTGCCATGTGGCCTTCTGATTTTCCCAGCTAAAATAGGGTCCGCCTAAGCCCCCCTTGGCATTGCCAACCATCCCAGACATCCTGACACTTTCCCCAGGGAGAGACAGCCAGAACAGGTGAGGGACTCAAAATAAGGGCCCCTACCACGGCCGTCCACACAAAGTGAGTGAAGACAGGCCCTTTTGTAGGAGTGTACTCGGGAAGGGATTATTATTGTTTTTGGAGAGAAAGAAGAGCTCTAGGTCAGCTGGCCTCAGCCCCCACCCCGAGGTCTGTGCTAATCCGTGCACAAATGCCAGCCGCTTTGGCCAAAAGCCCTCTCCCCCTGCA
Organism: Etheostoma perlongum; assembly: GCA_026937815.1. Classification (NCBI taxonomy): domain Eukaryota; kingdom Metazoa; phylum Chordata; class Actinopteri; order Perciformes; family Percidae; genus Etheostoma; species Etheostoma perlongum. The sequence goes on along the minus strand of CM049390.1, from coordinate 11,330,564 downwards.
CCCTGCTTTGAAGAGATGATACCCGAGCTCACCCGCTGCTACCCTCACTGCACTGTGTAGTGGGCCATAAATCAGTGAGATGACTTTGGATGAGGTAGTGCTCAACTCTCTTCACACATTTGTAACACTCCTACTGTTTACTTAGGAGGGAGCACAACAGAGTCAGAAGCTTCAGGATCCACCGAAAGGATATGAACCTCACAAAGGCCCCTATAAAGTGCCAACCATGGTGCACGACAGCATAAGTGAATGAATCTGTCTAGCTGCTCTTAATCACTCTCTCTTCCTCTCTGTCTGTATCTGGCCCTGTTGGACAGTAAAATGAGACAGGTTAGTGCCAATTTTTTTTTCCTGTCAGCATCTGTTAATTATGGCCAGGACTGTTCTAATTAAAAGAGGCACCCATCTACCTTCATCACTGGCTTTACACTGGCTGACACAGGCACATGACTCAACCAGCAGAGAGGATCATGGAGAACAGAACTGCCAACTCGCGAGAGCTGGAAGGAACTGTAGAAAGTGGTGACATCACATTTGACAATGAAAGGAGTTTACCATCCCTACATTAGGAACGGGACCATCTTAGCCAAATCTGAAACTTTTAAAGCACTTAAACGCGAGCAGCGGAGGTTGTTTGAAGACTATTTTTGAGAAGCCTTTGCAGAAATAAATCTTACTTTATATGTTACGCATTCAAATAAAAGTGTACTGCGTATATTGTATGCATGTGTGTGTAAACCACAGGTAGTTGCCATCAGTTGATTCCCTGGTGCTTGCTGGTAAGGATGAAGCTCTGTTGGGAATTGGGGGTAATTAGGTTAGTGGGTTGTCAGTGTCAGGAAATTGAAAGACAATTCTAATCAGATTTGTATTTCTAGGGAATCAAATAATTTATATAAGTAGAATAAATCTCTATTCTACAGTTACATTATTATACGGCTTACTGGACCCCCTCATGCCTTTAGTGTGAGAGAGAGGTAGCTATGGCCACGTAAGATAATTGGTGAAAATCAAGAAGATATTTTGCATAAATCCACCGTTAAATTCCTTTTTGTTAAATGAAGGCCACCTTCTATCTTACATCATCTGATTTTCCCTTTGCCCTCCCCCCGTTCAAATCACTGTGCATGGGACACATCCAAACTCATCCCCTCCAAGAGCACTTGCTGATGGGCAAATTGTATTAGGCTCATTTGCAGTGGCCACACAATGCCCAGGTTTGACACCGTCCTCCTTGTTATAAAGTGATGAAATCATCAAGGAAGTGCTCTGGCTGCGGGTGTTGTTCGCTCAAAGGACGCAGGCGGCTGACAAATTAACTCCTCCTCCACCGCAAGCATTTCATAGAGCCTTTTCTCATCCACCCTTTAGTATTAAATTTGTTTGGGGGGTTATATTACACATACAACATGAATTGAAGGGATTCTCCCTCTTGACAAGATTAAGATATCAGGGATATTTAGGCTATACGGTAGCAGTGACATGCTGGTCCAAATATGGGGATGCAGGATATAAGTGTTTGCATACAATTGCATTAAATAACCAAATACCTGCCCGGTGGTATCAAATAAATGGAACAGCCTAGATGAAATATTTTAACTATGTTGAAAATTAATAGAATAGAAAAGACATCCAAATGGAAACATTCTTATCAAATAATGAGATAATAAATAACTTATGTTATGATGAGGCTGTCTTGACATTTACAGTATCAGTGTGGAACCTGGCCCCCTAGGTGTGGCTGGGGGTGATAAGGCCTCAGTACTACTCCAGTGGAAGAGGGGTGAAATAAGGGTCTTTTATTGGAAAGCAATACCTAGTTATCTATCCGCATGTATGACAGCGGATGTTTTGTACAGTGTGTGTGGGATTATGTCTTTGCTTGTAGGCTGGTTAAATTTCTTTTTCTGGATACCGAAGAGCGCACACCTGAGCTCACATACCCATACACGCAAAAAGGCATGTAGCTGGCAGCTAATTAGTATGCAGTCTGCCTCACCCCAAAAGCTAAATAATTAGAGGGCCAGTCTGTGAGATCATTGACCCTGCGTTAAATATTCATATGTTTAGACCTGCTCTGGGCTCAGCTGTGTCACAGTAGACCAGCCAGGCATGGACCACATATGGGAAGGCAGCCGTGCCTCTGACACATTCTCACACACACATTCTCACACACACATTCACACACACACACACACACACACACACACACACACACAATGGAGTGCAAGCTTACTTGCTCAGATACACACACTTATGTCACTATGCAGTCCTTTTTATCGCTTTTACACATGATCTAGAATGTGTTAGGGTGTCACTTCTGATCGTCATGCTACCTGAGTGTGATAGACGAAAGATTTAATTGTGGCCTAACTACTGTATTACCATTTATCTGATATATTTATTAGCTCAACCTATTTCATTTCAATGTATTTTGATATCCCTCTATTTTAGAAAAAATACACTCTTAATCTCATGTCCCTTTTGTCGTTTCTAACCCAGGGGTTCGTCTGGACCGCGTGCGAGGGGGCAGACAGAAGTACAAGCGGAGGTTGGATACAGAAAACAACCCGTACCTGGGCTTGACGCTTCCCCCTCCCACTAAAAAGCCTCGTGAGTACTGCTCTGTCACTAGCCCATTGTCTGCCGCCCCTTTTCTGCAAGGCCAGCATACAGGTGAAGCTGAGGAAAATTCTAGGCCAGCCTCATGTTCTTCCTGTCTTTGTCATGATTGGGCAGTCGAAAGATCATTGATCTGAAAAATGGGCCAGCTATTGTTCTGGTCAGAGCTGAATTATGATGAGTCTATGAGCAGATGTTAAACATTGACAGAGTGCTTGAGGACACTAGTGTCTCACATTTTCACTTGTGTGCATTCCGTAGGGATAAGAGCTTTCAGTGCCTTCATTTCACTCATACAAATTCAAGCTCCATCCATTAGTTTGCATAATGAGACTGAGAAAGAAAGTGAGACCACCATTCTACCATTTGTTACAATTTCACCAATGCCCAATGTTTATCAGCACGATACATCTTTGTGCCTCATTGAGATTTGCAGTGATATGACCTTTGACCTCTGCTTTGCTTTGACATCCCCCCTTCTTCCTCCTCTATCCTCAGTAACAAAGATAGTGTCTCACCTGTTGGTGGCGGAGCCAGAGAAGATCTATGCCATGCCTGACCCCACCATGCCGGAGAGCGACATCAAGGCTCTGACCACGCTGTGCGACCTGGCTGACCGCGAGCTAGTGGTCATCATCGGTTGGGCCAAGCACATTCCAGGTATAAAACAAATGATTTTTGCTTCCTTTTCTTTCTTTTTTTAACCTTTCTGCCCTGTCCTATTTCTCCCAGTTTTATTTCTCTCTGTCTCCTCTCCACACACACTGTATAAAAAAACATGTGCACTCACACGTGTAGATAATTAATGACAGCAGCTCATACCGCCTAAGGGTGTGTGGAGAATGGAAGGGGTGCAAAATGGACATAGTTGTGCAAGAAACAAATCAATAGAGTGCATCTAAAACCCCTGCATTGAAAGGAGAGGGGGACACAATGCCAGTGCCAACATATGTTGTAATCACCAGGGAGATTTAGAACAAAGTTAGGGACCTGCCCAACCAAACAAGACATCAAATCTCACACACACACACACACACACACACACACACATACACATACACACAAACGCACTCAAGTGCAGCACACATACATTGAATTATTGATGGGCATAATCATGTTTCTTCCTTGCCCCTTAGACATTCTGATAGACGAGGTGTTAGGTTATAAGAGGCTGTTGAATTAAGGATACAGCCCCTCACGTCAGCACAGATTTTGCTTCCTTTAAGAGTTTTCCTCTGATTTTGACAGAGAACACATTGTTTAGCAGCTCTTTTTTTGCAACCGAGGCAGATTCTCCTTGATCTTGAGTTTGACCTCCATAACTCTATAACATTACTGTGCTGTAGGCATGAAGGGGTAACAAACTAAATAAATGTGTCCCTCAGCGGCACCTCCATAACCTCTTCTTTTCATCAGCATAACTTGGGCAGGCACAGAGCTGTCAGCATGCAGGAAATGTGCGACATCAGTACAGCACTGACGCACACTCACACACACACGCGTACACACACACACACACACAGAGTCTGCATCTCTCTTATGCACACACACATGTACATCCAAGTGTGCATGCTTTTGAATCAGTTAGGATAAATTACGCTTTTGAATCATACCAGTTAGGATAAATTTCAACCCCAATTCATAGATTAAGAAGGTTCATTTATTTTAAGTAAGGTGAAGTGGAGTCCAGCAGACCTCGGGCAGGTATAATTTGTACTGAAAAGGTATTGGAGAAGGAGGGGTATTAATCAGGTACAGATCTGATAGTAAGGAGATTAGAGATGGATATACTCCCAGCCAGTGGCCTCAGCCCCGGTGTCTAAACTGTTTGGATCACTCCCTACAGGCCTTGCATGGTCAGCACACTGAGAGTTTAACAAGGAGCTTAGTCAGGACCGGATCACAACTGACTCGAACACACTCTCATCGTTGTGACCCAAAAATTACACCAGCGCCGCAGACATGCAGAAAAACAACTACATTCCTTTGCTGGCTGCTGAGTAGACTGCAAGCATGGAGGCTGCAGTTACTTAGACATGCATACGTACAGATAGAGATGAATCTGTCGTGTTTTTTTATTTGCTGTGAAAGAAATTATTTAGGTACTATTAGGTAATCTGAGGGCACTGATTAGCCTGAAACAGGTGTAATTAATATAGCCAGCACACACAATTTAATATACAGTCAGTGTTGAGGGCTTTAACTTGTATCCTGAAGTACATCATCATGTTAATATGTGTACATTCTATTTCTGATTTTGTGTGTGTGTCATAGTGTTGAAGCTCTGTTAATCAGATTATACTAACACATATTGCACAGTGGATAGATTCATAATGTTAATGGGATGTACTGCACATATTTTTGCAGAGGACTTGTCATTCCAACTGTGTGAATAATGACCCAAATCTGACGCAGTAAATGAGTGAGTGACTGTTCCAACTATGAGCAAGAACCTGGAACTGGACAAATACTTTAAACAAGGTGCAGCACCTGCAAGATTGTAGACTTTAAGTAGATTATTCTGATCTGCTTCTGTATAAATACACAGTCAAAATGGTGCTTTTTAAAAATATTTTATATTTTGTTTTTCATCTGTCTTTACGTATATCATAGATACATGCCTATAATTTTAAATTAAAAAGAACATTTTGACAAAATAAAGTCTTCCTTCAGATTTTCAGTCTGTCTGTCGTTTTGGTGCTGTCTGTATTAGGACAGTAGGTGTCCTCTGGCCATGAAATGGCTGCATAATTGAGTTGTACATGGCTGAACCTGATCAGAAACGGTTCACTGGTTGAGCGAGACTCCATGCACCAACACTCCATGCAGCAACGGTACCCCAGGGCAACGTACCATGCTCACTTCTACCATATTTCTCCCTCCATCCGCTCCGGGACAAGAAAGGAACAGGGGAAAACACTGCTGATTGCATTCTGATAGATTTTTGCAGCCTTAGGCAATGGAATTAAAAAGATTAACAGTTAATTATGAAGTAGACCACATTGATTAGGCCATTGACAGATGGGCCTATAACTAAAGTCCAAATGTAACAATTTAAATGTCGTGAAAATTGGCACTTACCTTTTCCCAATTGATTTTTAATTTCCCCTATTCTCAGCTAACATTTGAAAATGTGTTTCAAAAGCCCTATTGAGTTTTACTTGGAGGGCGATTGGAGGATATCAAAGCTCTATCATTAGTGTAGATGGTATATTTGCCTTACAGGGTCCAATGTCAACTTTGTCATTTTGGCTCTATTGAGCATACCATGAAAGGTCAGTTTGCACACACAATGTGCTTTTCAGGTTTTACAGATTTTTGTTCTACGATTTCAGAAATCAAAAACACAATTAATCAATCAGATAAGTTTCACTTGTCATCTTAATTAAATGAGGAAGATATTGAAGGCTGGTGTCACATATCAAGATTCTATTCACAAGTTTGCCATTGCCAGACTGCAGTCTTGCCCTCCTTCTGAATCTGCCTTTGATTAATTGATAATCACTGCGGAGCTATTGGACACTAGTGTCAATGCTCCAAATAGTACCATGGAGCCTTACACGGCTCTTGCCTGAGGAGGGTAGGGTCATTAGGAGCAGTGTTAGGGGGATGCTGACAGATGGCTTGTTGCTCTTAAGGTGCTAACAACCTTTGACACACATAGCAGTTCACTGTCCACCCTTCTGGCCACCTTCCATCCTGTAAAGCAGCATTTCACTCTGTCCTAGAGGTTTAGGGACATATACTGACAGCTTCAATACCCTAAAACCTGTTTACCACCTTGACATTGCTGCCTTCTTCAGTAGTGGTGGGATACCAGTGTAACCCCTGTGGCCTCATGCCACCCCACATTGCTTCCAACCCATGGTTGGAATGTCATGTGTTCATATGTTAAAACTGCCATGCATGCTGCTTATACAAGAGGTACTCGTTTGATGTTTGCCTGCTCCCCATCGTCCCAGGAGTGTTTTCAGCTGGGAATTCTCAGAAGGGCCAAGCAAACATTGACTCTGTGTTGCTGTTTTGCTCCTACACAATAAAATATATTTCTGCTCTGGCATGACACCCGTAGAATGTAAATTATTCAAAAAGCATGTTTGAATATGTCGTCATTGTGTGTTATTGCATTTTTACCTGTTAGATTCAGACCAAATTAATCTAATGAAATTGTCTTGTTGGTGTTCTATTCATTACTGGCGTTTTGGGAATAGTCATCATCTGTGCTTTATTGGATTGCAGCTCATCATCTCCGCATTTGACAGACAACCGCCTTGTGGGTTAGTTGTTAGCATGGAGGCAGCGATGTTAAAAAGAGATCGCGCCTCTTGTATGTTGTCGTGTTTGTGTCAGCTCAACCCTCCACCATAATCACCCACCCACCCATCAGCCCACCCTCCTCCAGCCCCCTCCGGGTTCCTGTTTTCTCTTTGCCATTAAATTGTGAAATCTACTTACTGTGTTGCCAGCCTGATCCCACTCAAGCTGCGTAATCTCCTTGTAATAGAGTGTGAATACTGCCCGGCAATAAATCAGCACCTCATCAGTGCACTTTATTAAATATAGACACCAACAGACAGTTCTTAGTATATTCAATTTACCCTCTGACGTAGGCTTCAACACAGGAGATAAAGATAGATTGAGCAATCAGGTGGATGCTGAGGCCTGAACCCCGGCATGAGTGCGAGAGGAAGGCGGAAAAGCTGCAGGGAGATTGAGAAGGGGGCGTTTTGGAGGCAGACAAGCAGACAGGACAATGCAGGGCCAGGAAAGGGACATCTGCCAGGCAGGGTGGGGGACGGCTTTGTTTAGCAACTGTGACACATGAGCAGGTACATCCAGCACTGTTCATGTTGTCATCAAGTTGAATCTATATAAAATTTAAAACTGTAGCATTGTTGTCAAATTTTGTGTCATATTTTATATAAAATGCTTTGTAGGAAATCTTAAATGCTGATGTGCCTTAAAGTGATCGTCAGCAGAGCGCCATCCCTCATTAAGCAATGTTGGTTGATGGCAGCGGAGATAAATTATGTGTAATTATGGCAATGATTAAAGCCTGATTCACCCGGCCTATAGGGCTTAACATAGATATGTAACATCAGTATTGAGCAGTGGGACCCTAGGGAGGGCTAAAGACTTTTCTGTTAAGGTCAGGAGGTCATAGGGTGCAGATTGAAACAAGGGGATTACTGTATTTAACGTTCTTCAACCTCCATAACGTTTACAGGCTACTGGTCAAATCAACCATTACAAAGGGATAATGGGCTGGTTATTACATTGAAAGAAGGCAGATCGCTGACTCTCCTGAAAGTCAGGGCCAGAGCTGAAAGAAAAATCATCAACTTCTTTTTCACCCAGTCAATTTAGTTTGTATTGACATTATTTTGTCCAACATAAAAACAGCCTTTGTGTCATCAAATCAGTGCCTAGGGAAAGCTCGCAGCAAACTGAGATGTTTGTGTTGTACATGTGGCTGGACTGCAGGTCAAATTATTTATGTCAAGCACAGCAATTTATTACCAAGCTGCTATTGATTGGGTCCTCCTGACGATGTCATGTAAATTCAAGAAGAATCATGGTCGGCAGCTGCACACACACACAGATCCGCACACACACACACACACAGAAGCTGCTCAAAAATGCCTTTCATTTCTGTATTGGTTACACATCTATACATATTGTGCCACATCAGAGGAATGTATACAAATCAGATGTGCATACATTTTCCCCTTGTCGCCTTTTTTTCAAACTGCCATCTAAAATAAAAAAACTTTGATATAAAATAAGCTTATGGCAGCATGATCATTCTGCTCAGTTTTTTGTTTGAAAAAAAGAAAGGCGTGCATAACCTCTGGGGTCCTGTTAGGGGCAGTTTTACTCCAACTGGAGCCCGAAGAGCTCTTGACTTGGCTGAGGTGAGATTGCCGCTGGGCAGACGTCTTCAGGGCCTGCTTGTCCTTCTGATAGCTAGCCATGATAGATCAGCTGCTGTCCAGCCAGAATTACTCTCTTTCCTCTTTCTGTCTCCCTTTTCCTTTTCTCCTCATGCTCCCCTTTTCACTGCCTGCTGCTGCTCTCTTTTTCTCTTCCTTATCTCCCTCTCTTGTCTTTTATCCTCTATTTCTCTCTCTTGCTATTTTTTTTCCTTTTCTCTCCCTCCCTCTGTCTGCTCTGTTGTCTGATTGAGGGTGAGTTACGAGGGGGCTGCAGCTGGAGGGGGCCACCGTGCCTCGTAATTACATCTCTTTTTATTACCTGCGCTAATGGCCCTCGGGGAGAGGGAAACAATAATAAATTAATAGAATATGAACTCCAGCTCAACAGAAATCTACAGCATTTCATTTTGGACCGTCCTGTGCTCTGGCAGATGAAACGGTGCTCTGATTAATCTCTGTAAGGGGTTTGAAGCAGCCGTCTGTGGGTTTGGGCTGCCCCCTTTTGCCCACAGCCGAGTGCTTTTGGGGAGATAAAGGGAGAGGTGATGGTTTTGGCTTCTTTTGTTGGTCTTTAGTGATCTTGCTTTCTCCCTTTTAGCTATGATTGATAATGTAATGATGCAGTTAGTGGTCAGTTGGGCTGCTCTGTAGTGTTGTTTCTCTGTCACCTATAGTTATATTTTTTTCTTTTTGTTGATTATACTAAATTTCAGTCATGCTCTTGCAGGATTAAATATGTCCCGTGATCATCACAAGTGAAAATCCCTCTGAGGCATATGGTTGCTAGATGAGCAGGGTGCTTAAGTCTAAGTGAACAAAGAAAAGCGCTGCATTGTTATTATCTCTGTATACCTGCCACAACAGACTTCCAGACAGAAATCTGCCGGTGCACTCAGCAGTGGAGTGGAAAAGGCCCTTCAAACGCGCAGACAGGCTTCTCTGATTTGGTCAATATTGTGTCATGTTTGGTCAAACCCCGCCAAGGCAGTGGGCTGGAAATGAAGATGTAAATATTGATATTTCATTAGAGGAAATCACCCACTCCGACGGCACTTAACCGGGCCACCTTCAGAGTGCGGCGGCCAGAGCGCGTGTGACCTGCAGAGTCGGGAAGTCACTTCATTACTCGATTAAATTGAGTGGAAAAAGGCGAGGCAACGACACGAGATCCCATTTGTAGCGATAATTTAGGCCCTGAAGAGAGGGGATGGAGCATGGGAAAAACACCACCTTCCATCGCACAACACTGGATTAAATTCAAGGACTTTTAGCATCAAAGGTAATTGTAGGCTGCTGGTCTGCATGTGTGCATATGGTTGAGAGGTGTCTGCTGTGTCAGAACAACTCTAAAGCCTCTCCAACAAACCCTGAACAAGGCCTTTACACAAGCTGTCACATTGGAAGCAGCGCTTTAGTTCCGCTTCATCCCTTCTTGGCATTAAAAGGCTAGAAAAGCCTCGCCTGGGATTGTGATGCCAACCTGATGCGGCAATCAAGACCACGTCCACGCTTGCATGACAATTTTCCCTCCAACCAGTCCACAGTCTGTACAACTTAATAGCCACGTATGCAGACAAGGAAATAACATAACAAAAGATTTTAAGATGCAGTCTGGATATGTGTAATGGCACAGGCCTTTACAAAATATGGCTTATTGCCTCAACTGATAATGGCCAAGTGTTTTGAGTGCTTTCGGCAGTTTGCTTTGTTGGGTCTTATTTGGGCTCGTCAGACCTCTGACCAGTCCAGCTGGGCACCAGCACCTTTTTGTTAGCACTCTATTCTACTGACTATTGATTCCCCTTCAAAATGTGAAGGCCCTCACATTCTGATCACAATCTGTTAATTAATGTATCCTCCAGCTCTTCCCCTGCAGTGGTCATCACCACGATAAGGGAAATTGAACACTCAGGTACTACGCTCTCTGGCTCTTCTTTTCTCTCTGCCTGACTGTCTCTCTCTCCATCATTTTTCTTTTTCACTTTCTCTTACACTTCCTCATCATGTGTTTCTTGTTCTTCTCAACCTGCAAATGTGCGTGTGTGTTTGTGTGTTTGTGTGTGTGTGTGTGTTTTCATGGTGTCCTGGCAAAAGGAGATAAACATCAGGCTCCCCAGTGAGATCATTTATATTTAAGAATCGGTGCGGTGAGCGCCCTGGTCAATACTGTAATCTATCGCCGCTTAATCACGCAGTGGCAGGTAGCGTGGCAACAGTAAACTTGTAAAAGCAATCATATTAATCAGGGGCGTAGCTGAAGAGCCTAATGTGCTGTCAGAATGGGCCGCCTGCAGGCATGCTGTGCAGGAGGAGGGGAGGTGGGAGATGGAGGGGAAAGAGTGGGGGGTGTTCCTGCAGTTTATTGACAGCTGAAGGGTAGTACGGAGGAAAAAAGGATGAGATGGCTATCTGCTCGTCACTCTCTTCCTTTTTCTTTTTGCTTTTACCCTTTTTAATTTGTTTGAGTTTCTCACAGCTCAGCTTTTGGGCATGTCACTGTTTGTTTTATGTTCTATTTTGAGCACATGTAGTGGTGTTGAAGGGGAAATGACAGTGGTTTGATGCGCCCGAGCCAATTTCAGCTCATCCAGCTGCGGCCCTGGGTTTAAGCAGGTCTTCAGGCTGGGCTTGAACCATGTGACCTGTGTGTGTGTGTGTGTGTGTGTGTGTGTGTGTGTGTGTGTGTGTGTGTGTGTGTGTGTGTGTGTGTGTGTACTTTTATGTGTATGGATTTATGTGCATATGTAAAGGTGTCATGATCTCCATGTGCACATGTGTGTCAATTTTGTTTTCCTGGTTGACACATGTTTGTGTATCTGTGCGTGTTGCTGTGCGTATATGTATGTCCTCTCATCACTTCCTCCCGCGACAGTACATGTCATGTCCTCAACCCCTCCAATGAGAATGTGTCTCAGTGCTAATCCCCCTGCACACCAATAGAGGTGTGACAGGATACACGGGGTAACCATATGGCTTTGTGTATCCCAGACCTTTGCACCGATTTACTGTCCTCACTTACAGTAAAGCCCACTCAAGTGCTCTGACACCGACTTCAAAGAGGAACTTCCACTGTGCATTTAAAATTAAACACTCTCCAAGCTACCTGGGCTTGACAAGTCATGTTTGGTGTACTGATCAAGTCAAAGTGCCGTCTGTTCTTTTACTTTGAAATACTTTCTTTTACTTTTTAGAACTCTTATGAAAGGAGACGTCTGGTTGAAGAGGCACACCAATGCATGTTTAAACAGAAATGCATAAACACGAAGACTGCTCCATTTTTATTTCCCCTCTGTCCTGCAGTCCTCCTGTCCTCAAACAGTGTCCCCCTCTGTCCCCCCAGGCTTTTCCTCTCTCTCTCTGGGAGACCAGATGAGTTTACTGCAGAGCGCCTGGATGGAGATCCTCATCCTCAGCATCGTGTTCCGCTCGCTGCCATACGAGGACGAGCTGGTGTACGCCGAGGACTATATCATGGATGAGGAGCACTCGCGGCTGACAGGTCTACTCGACCTCTACGTCTCCATCCTGCAGCTGGTCCGCAAATACAAGAAGCTCAAAGTGGAGAAGGAGGAGTTTGTCACCCTCAAGGCCATCGCTCTCGCCAACTCAGGTGGGCCGTCTTCAGCACACTGACGCATCATAGATACCATTCAGGTGGCAATTTAATAAAAATAATAATAATAAATTATTTATTTAATTTTATTTAACTATCACGAAAAGTATTTTTAATATCATAGTAATCAGGGCTGCACTATTAACCAAATTTTAATCACGATCACAATTTTGGCTTCCCACGATCAAATTTGCGTGATCGAGCGATATTTAAGCGTCATTTCATAGAACGCTCTGGTTTTTTTTTTTTGCAAAGCCAATCTACCGCTCCACAAACCACTGTCTGATAATGTGCCAGTCAGAGTTGTTCCCTGCACCGCGCAGCTTAGTTTCTATGTGTAGACAGTCACAGAGGACAGAGTAACGTGAGGAAAAATCCACAACAGTTGGCAGTCTGTCATACGTCAGTTTACCAGTTTACCAGTAAACGCAACATTTTGTCCCGTCTGTGTTGTTATTCAGACAACAGCAGTGACCAGTGCTAGTTAGCGTCTGTTAGCTCACAGGGCAACTAACATTTTTCCTCTAGGTTGCACCGGTGCACCTAATGTCCTCGCATTCGCTGCTTCTCCACAAACGGAGCAATGTTGTTTATATTGATATGGTTTAATTTTGTTACATGACCCATTTCTTCAACAAAGCCATGCATGTGTTTGGAGTTCTCCTTTTACTCTCCGCGCAGCCCCATCCCCATTCATTCACGCACGGCTCCATAGCAACATGGAGAGACACAGCGACCGCCGGTCCACACTTCTGACATTTGTCTACAGTTTTAATTGTTATTAACACAGCTGTATGTTGTTAAGCAAGAGAGGCAAACCTGTATTTGTACCAGTGTTTCCGCTGGCAACTCTGCTATTGCGGCGGCCACGGTGAAAAACACAGAAGTTATTGAATGCAACTAACTTCAGTTTGTAGAGTAATAGCGTGTGAGATGGAGTCTGCTGGACCTGGGCGAGAGATGTGATCCATGGCCAGAATATCATAGTATCATAATATCATATAGACATATCATACACACAACGTGTGTAGCTGCTGACCCGCCATTCAACCCGTGCTGGACCCATTCATAATGAGTCAGCCGTCACTCTGTGAGTAGCATATTTGTCCATCACACTCCCCCTCTCTCCCTAGCTCTTTTAATCAGTTATTGTTGAAAACAAGTAAAGGAGCTTTCTCAGAAATACATTTAAAAAATATATATATATATCCTACGCTATTTATTTCAGATAGCTAATTTTCATTGTTTCATGTTGCAACTGTATGTATATATAACATACAACTTCAACATAAGAGGATTGTAGCACAATATGGATGTGAAAGCAGTTATAAATAGCCTATGTGACAATAACATTTGTTTTGGTTAAAATCAACAAATAATTGTGATAATTAATCGTGATCTCAATATTGATCAAAATAATTGTGATTATCATTTTGGCCATAATCGTGCAGCCCTAATAGTAATTTATAATAATATACCATTTGTGTTAATAATGAAAGCGGCATAAATCACTGTTACTCTAATTTAGCAAGTCATATTAACCATATATGTAAATAATCTATTTTATACAGTAGATTTATATATTTATATTTATAGTTACTTTCAGAAATACAAACCCGTCAATATTAACCTCTTCTGTTTCCTTCCATGATGTAATTTATTTTTGTTTTAAAAACATCTTATTATTCTAACTCCGTTTTTCTAATTAATGTTGTAAAAGCATTATTGCATTCAGTTAAATGTTCAGATGAAATAATAGTAGATTTCTTGCACAATAAATGCAAACCAAAAATCCATTTCACTTTACTGAAATAACAAATTCATATGCACACAATATATGAAGAATACACTGAAGTTGTAGTTGTATTGTTTTTTAAATCAAGACATGAAAATCATTTTTATATAAATATTTATACAAGTTTATTATTCACTCAGAATATTTAGCTTTTTCCTGACTGGTCCTCTGAGTAATGCACACTAGACTACACTAGTGTATAATATCCAGAAAAAGTAAGGTACTGTCTGACACAGTTTCAGAAATGACATTTCTTAGCTTTTCAGGAGTTTTTCAGTGTAACCTTTAGTTTGGAGCATGAGAAGGAGAGATGGAGAGAAGATAAGGGCAGTGTACGGGAAAGAGGGATAGAGGAGTGAGCTTTTTTTAATTGAACACCTTCCGTGTTGTGGTATTTCTCCAGCACTCCCCTCTCCTCGCTCTTTCTCAATCTCCATAACAGTAGCTGCAGGGCACAGCAGCCACGGGAGATAAATTTAGCATTTCATTAGGAGCACAGGGGCTGTCAATAAAATGTGTTAAGTCGAATGGAATGAGTATCAGGGAGCGATGGGCCTCGTTTGTTCCAATGCGAAGAAGGCACGCCACTATTGACAGGCTCCTTTTGAGGAGGCAGGACCTGTCCTGCTCTGATCAATGCACGCCTGGGTCACTGGGCCGCTTTCCCTTGTTTTGTCCAGGACTGGAAAATGAAAATGCTGATGGTGGGCCTTTGCTTTCAGACAACAGAGCTGTGGTAGGGAGGAGGGGGGTGGGAAAGAGGAGAGATGGGGGTTGAGGAGACAAGAGGAGGGGGGCGGGGTTGCCCAGAATGTTAGAACAAGGTCTCTGGGAGATCGCTCTCCCGGGAGCCCCTCTGTCTGACAGCTGTGAAAATTCATAGCGATTGATTTTGTAATTAGCAGTTTATCAATCGGATCGACGTGGGCTCACTGATGGATTGCGAGGAAATTGTTTCTTCAAAGTTGTTTTTTAGTCTACCCCTCCTCCAAAGACTACACGCTGCATGTTTACTGTCTCCTGCACTCTTTTCCCGCCCATCTTTTGAGATGTCTCTATCTCTGTTTTTATTTTCTCCTCTCTTTTTTTCCTCGCTGCAAAAATATTCAATTATAGTTGGTTCAAATAAGGTTTGTTGCTAAAACATGTTTGTGAGCGTTGAAAATATAGAAAGAAAATATTACTTTTGATTTGTAAAAATGCAGCTTGTTATGTTGGGAATCCAGGCTCTGCGAAAAGAACAAGAGATAATTATGTCACACCATATCCTCATCTGAGATTTTTTTTTTGCCTTTTGTTCTTCCATCCTCCCTCTCTCACCTCCCTCCCTCCCACATTCACTTTACAAAACGACCTACTTCATTTTACCACTGTGGATTTGAAAACCGTCAGGGTGAGAAATGTCTCAAGGTCTTGGGAATACAGTTGTTCCAGTCAATGAATTTGGGGCGAAGTCTGAAATCTGTTTTGCCTTTTATTGTCCCGTGTGGTAAAATATGCACCGCCAAGGTGAGACGAGTCAGGCAGCCAATGACATGCCGCCACCTGAGTGCCAGACACCGGTTAACCAGTGAGAGATACCACGACCCCGAACTGTCCCTGAGAGAGGCTGGGAGATAGAAACTGAGACAGAAAAGGGCGAGAATGAGAGGGGAGTGCTGTAACATGATTTACAGAAGGTTCTGTAAAAAAACGGTGGCAGTATAGGAGCGAAGAACACCAGAGAGAAGCCAGACTGAAACTGTAGACTGCTCTAAAACTGGTCAGGAGGTGGGAACGTGATCTGGGATCACTGTAGCTGAGTGTGTCACAGTCTTTGTTCAGTACAATATAGAAAGAAAGTAAAATAACACAGAACATTTACAGGAAAATGTTTGTTTTTAACTGCTATATGAGTTGTAAAATAACCCCATTAGTGTTTATTTTTCCTCCACTCTGATGGTCAGAAACTCCTTTGAGAGAGAAAGAATAAAATTAATTGAAAGGAAGTGTTGTATTCAGCTTATTCTTGTTTATGGCATCCAATTCTCTAATGGAGCCCCTTTTTTCCATTGTTTTTTGTGTCTGTAAACAATCAGTCCTTTGGAACAGTGAGGTGTTTAATCTGTGTACTCGATCAGAAAAGATTGGGTGCTATTCATGCCATTGTTACTGGAGGACAACAT
Organism: Etheostoma perlongum; assembly: GCA_026937815.1. Taxonomy (NCBI): domain Eukaryota; kingdom Metazoa; phylum Chordata; class Actinopteri; order Perciformes; family Percidae; genus Etheostoma; species Etheostoma perlongum. Next base: position 11,314,433 of record CM049390.1, on the reverse strand, counting down.
TGATTTTCAGTCTCTCTGGTCAAGGGCCATATGAATAGACCGCCCAGTCCACCAAAGACTAAATAAATGAAATAAAGCAGTATTTTTGTTTAGTTTTTTATGATCTATTCTTTATCTTGTCCTGTGAGTTATAATGATAATATGTTCCCTACCTTACTACTTCTGACAGAGCAGTAAAGATCAATCATGAGATTTAATTTAGTTTTGGAAAAATCCATTTCCCTCACTCCTATTATATTACCAGTGTCTCAAAGTGCAAACTATATTTCTTACAAGTTACTATTTTTCCTCTTGTCAAATTTGAAAATCCATGAGTCTTCCTGCTCCTTACTCTGCTTTCGTCCCATCAGACTCCATGCACATAGAGGACATGGAGGCGGTCCAGAAGCTTCAGGACGCTCTCCACGAGGCCCCAAGACTACGAGAGCAGCCAGCACCAGGAGGACCCGAGGCGGGCAGGCAAGCTGCTCATGACCCTGCCTCTGCTGCGGCAGACGGCCACCAAGGCGGTGCAGCACTTTTACAGCATCAAGGTGCAGGGAAAAGTGCCTATGCACAAACTCTTCTTGGAGATGCTGGAGGCCAAGGTCTGATCTGAGGCAATGGCGGAGGGCTGCATTAGCGATACAGAAAGTGACTTGAACCAAGGCTGAGGGTTCTCAGGAGAAGGAGACCCCCACTGACTATGCTAGGCAGGAGAGGGACTGAACTCTCTCACTTCTCCTCCTGATACCCTGGGACATTAAATAAAAAAGAACAAATGCAAAACTTGGTTATTAGTATAAATATAAAAATGATGCAGATTAATTTAAAATATATAAGAAATACTATGTACAGTAATAATTTTTTTGATTTTTGTTAATTGTCAGTGGTCATGCTGTAAATGAAGAAGGACCCCTCTGCCCCTCAGTATCTTCAGAATAATTAGTTGCCAGTTCTTAATAACAAGAGGTTACTTTTTCAGAGAACTAAAGGTTCCTTAAATTTGTTCTGAAGACAGCAGAGGTGTCAACAACCATAAACTGACTCACTTGTCTCACAGTTAGTTTTTCTTGGACTTGACCAGGACACATGTATATTTATTAATGGAAGAGTGAGTGTACAGTTTAAAGTCGGATAAACTTGGTGGCCATTTTCTCTTGTTCTCTTCCTGTTAAAAAAAAAAAAAGAATTAAAATTGTTACCTAAATGTGAACTCTTATCAGTTTAAATGTCCTTGGATATACCTCTCCAGAGCAGTAAGTCGTGTGATCTTTGTGGATCTGTCTCAGACTGGAAGACTTGCTGGTCCCGTGTTTAACCAAACTAGCATAGGCAGGTACAATTAGTCAGTCGTCTTATTCTGTAGTAACTCAGCAATAAAGGGAGCTGTGGGGGAAGCCAGGCTTAACCTTCTATCTTTCATGTGCTTTTCAATGCTGCTGTTGCTAGAAGACCATGCCTTGACCATAGCTGTGTATCTCAGTTCCCACCAGTGGGACACACCACTGCACACTAGTGTTCCTCCTCTCCTTGTAGTGGTTTGTCGGTACTGTTCATGTAACCCATTGAACCCCAAATTTGGTCATTGTTTAAGCCCATGGAAATTGCCACTTGGCATGCAAATAGATGACCTGATTTGGGCTAGGTGAAAGATGATCATCTTGTTTGGTGTGGCAGTATCAAAGGATTTATGCAGAGCGGCAGAAGTCCAGGAGATTCCTTGTTCAAACAATCAGAGGCCCATATGTCAACCACTCTATTTTGGGCCCCTTTAAGCCCATGACAGTCATCCCACACACAGGGAGCAAGGTGCCCAGCATCTGCTCTCACCATTTAAGACACCTCCTCATCTTTTAATAGCTGTGCCCTGCATTTATAGAGTTTGGACCAAACAGAGGTAAATGGCAGGTGCAGAGCAGGAATGGTGGTACTTCACACTGGGTTTATTTTTAACCTAGCAGGAAGTTGTTGTCTGCCCGGCCCCCCTCCAAGAGTACAGTCTACGCAAGGAACACTTCTTCTTGACCTCATGTTGACACAGTGGCTAGTGCGGAGTAACACCCTTCCCACCAGCCAAGAAGCAGGCAGGCATCTGTTTGGAGACCTCCGGATGCCCAAGCGTGCATGTGTGCATACATAGCTTTGCAAGAAACAAAGTGTTAGCATGTTCCTAAGTGTAACAGCAACCCAACAGTGTGTCAGTACAAGGTGTGATCTCTGGTGGGAGAGAGAGACCTCGTGCTCCCTTCTCCCTGTGTTCAGCTACATGTTTGTTACGCTGGGTGTGAGTACTACTGTAGTCTAGTCCAGCAGATTCACGCCACTATTCTCCATGTGAGAGAGAATGTGTTGGAATGCTTACACTACTGAAGGATTTTACGTGATGTGATAAATTGTGGTGCTGTCACAAAATATGATACTGTGATCAAAGGAATCCCTGACATTGCAGTAGGGTAGAGTTGTTGCCATGCTTTGCGATATCAGTGGTTAGCACTGATCCAGCAACCGGCATGCTTTTATACAGCAGCCTGATTGGCCATGTAAAGGAGGAAGACTACCCACTCCAGCACCCAATCAACCCCAACTTAGCTGCTGTCCAGTAAGCAAGCTCCACAGTAAAGGGTGACAATATAACTTGAGTTATTTTACTGTTGTGCAATGCAACAGGGACCAATTCTGACTGGAACCATGCTAAAAGCATGCTTTTACTTAGATTTGGAAGAATGTGAATGCTTTAAGTGACATATTCTAAATCCCTCTAATCACATGTATCCTGTATAGCAGAAGAATTATATTTGATTTGCTCCACTGATAAAAGAATTGTGTGCTTGTTTCAATAAAGTGCAGTATAAATGAAAACTTTTGCAGAACATCTTTACAACTAGAATTTTGTAGTGGCCCAAGATGATCAGCCATAAGAATCATAATAATGGGATGCCTCTCAGCTCCCTTTTTCTTTTTACCTTGCAATGGCACTGTGTTAAGTAAAAGAGAACATGTCTTACATTACAAGCTGTGTCTAAGTGTGTAAATATATCAGCATCAATACAGTAGGTTGCCGAAATACCATTGAAAATAAAGTATGCAGCGCCCTGCTGACTACTACCTCATTATTATATTGTCAATATTTCACTGATTCAACACGTTCTGCTCTTTCTCATCCTCACATGTCTGTGACATACCTGAGCATCCATGTTTTTTATCAAACTGTTTTTCTCCCTCAGTGCTCCAGCCAAAATAGGCTATTTGTAATTGTAGTTACTGATCTTTTCTTCCCACTTATTCTTCATAGATCTGTTTGTAAAGGTAAAGCATGCTTCACGTTGCCTACACGACTTGGCTATCAGTGGATGTGATCCCCATTTTGGTTACTAAGCAGGTATGTGTTTTTATGAACATCAATGTGTCAGAATTGGTCCCTTGATGACAAATTGCAGACGGGGGCAGGTAACTGATTTCCTGCTTCTGTGCTATGAGTATTTATGGTGTGAAATATATCATTTGGCAATGGTGTACATTGATATCTCTGATCGTTGAATCACCAATATCTGTGTAACTTTTACGTTTTGATTTTCAAAAAGGTAAAGGATCAATGAATTAAATACTACCTGAACTCTGTGATTCTTTTGTTTGAACTTAAAATCTGTTGTCAAGCAAAATACTAAGATGAAAAGTTGTATATATCAAATTCAGCCAGTACAAGCCAATAAGGTTTAAGGTAACAGCTTAAAAAAAACTTTTAAGAAAGTCAGAGGCTTGGTAAGATTGCTAACGTCAACATGTTAACACAATGGCAAAGCTAACATGCTGACGTTGAGTAGGTATAGTGTTTACCATGTTCCCCATCTAAGTTTAGCATGTTGGCCTGCTAACAATTGCTAGTTGGGACAATCGCTGAGGCTGATGGGAAGCCATTAGTTTAGCTTGTATTTGGTCTTAAACTAATGTATTGGGCAAATTGAAATGTTGACATGATGAAGGTGCTAGAGGGAACGTTATTACAGTTCATCCTGAGGGGAACATGATATTTAGCCTACCACATTTCCTGGCAATCCATCAAATCACATTTAAACATGTCAATAAAAACAAAAACAACCTCATAGTGGCGCTAGAGGACAAGACAGAGGATCACCAAAGTCATTTAGATACATCATCTGGAAACCATGAATCACTGTACAAAATGTCAATCCATCCAATGGTTTTTGAGATATTTCCATCTAAACCAAAGTGATGGGCCGACCATCAGACATTGCGGTTAGCATAGCCAGAAAACACACTCTTTACTGTGTTTACCATCAGTATAGTGTTTCTACTTAGTCATTCAAGTGTAGAGCAACCCTTACTCTCACCTTGCCCTCTGCTCAGTGTGTTTACCCATTCTATTATTGCCAGTCACACACACACACACACACACACACACACACACAGAACACAGATGGGTGGCAGTAAGCAAGGCAAGCCAGTCAGAGATTCACACAGGCCAACCAACCATCTAGCCATCAACCGCAGCCACTGTAGGGCCAGTAGCTGTTGAAAATGGATCCGTCACAGGAAACAGGCAGACACGCTAACGCTGATGGAGGTGGGGGAGTGAGGGGCTGCAGCTCCATTATTTCAGGAAGCTGATATTCCAGGGAGTTAAAGTATTCCCTTCTCTATATAATTATAAGAGCCAATTTCCTTTTTTGAAATAATGTCTTGCTAACCAATTAATTGTAATAATCCTCTTCGTGGAAACAATGGCATCACAAGACAAGATTGAAAAAAAAGATCTGGAGCCCCACACAAATATAATGTAGAACACAGTTGCCAGGTGTTTTTTTTAAAAGCAATGTGCTCCTTGTTTCTCATGCAAATCATCCGGTTGGACCGGGTATTGCCATCAATACGTTTCCAACAGATACAGTAGCAAGGCAATCCTTTACCTCCATTGACAGGTCAAAACACCTTTCATTAGAGTTACGAGACATCTCATCAAGATGCGGCCCCGCTTGCAGCTGTATGACTGCTGTGTATTGCTTAAGTGTGTTTCATTATTCCCAAAGCAACGTTGATGATGGTGAGGGAAAGGATTACACGTCAGGGTGAGTGATTGGGTTTGAACAGAGCTGCTGCATACACTTTGTATCAACCCAGGGCTCAAATTACACTTAGGTTGAAAACGGAGCACGCAAATGCCCAGGAGAGCTTGTGGCACAGAAATGAAGAGTGGGCCACCATCTCTCTCTCTCTCTCTCTCTCTCTCTCTCTCTCTCTCTCTCTCTCTGTTGCTCTTTCACACACATACACACACACACTTTTCATCTCTTTCCTTTGTCAAATTTTCTTTTGACCCCTCCTTCCTCTTGCTTTCTCTCCACACGCTCTCTTCCTTGTTTTTGAGTCACAACCATCCTTTATGAGCATTCTTATTGTTCCACTGATTCTGTTATGTGTATTTATTGCTCCATTTGTGAAATTGGAGGCACCGGCCGACAAGCCTATTACTATTCAATAACAGGAGCTGGGCATTTTCACAACCGTGGGCTATCAATGTCCCAGACAGAAACGTTACGTCACATCAATTTCAAACAACAGACAGATTGCTATTTGTTGTTGTGTATAATATTGGAGGACAAATTTCACCCATCTCCACTCCACAGAGGAAACTGCGAGTGTGAGCAGTCTACAACGCGTCTGATCTTCAACAAAAGGACGATGTAACTGGCTCAAGAGTAGATCTATTTCCTAATAGATCATGCTTACTGCTGTCCTGTACCTGTCCCACTAGCGGTATCTGAGCCATGCATACTCACACCTCTGACCCTGCCCAAGACTCCCTTTGGCTGATCAATAGGCTGTCAAAGTGCCTAGCAGGCACACAGGCTGGGGCCATCTGAGATTTCGCCCTCTCATTGTCCATCTTCACTGTTTTAAGTGCATTTATCAGGTTACACGCCTGCTCTGCTCACCACTTAATGCATGGCTGAGCTGCCGTCGTAAAAAACCTAGTGGCCATCAGTGGACCTTTGTCCCAGTTGGTTTTGTTAAATTACTCTGGTTACATTTTTCATCAGACCATTATGCATCACACAGTGAAAGGCAAGACTTTGGGCATAAGTTCAGTTTAAATACTCATTTTGTATTTAATATCAATGTCCTGCAGATGTTAGACAAAAGTCTATGGCAAAGAAATGCAATTAAATAATCAGGTCTAAGTTTCTGGGCCAAAACTGTGGTTCTGGTCCTTCAGAAGGAACTGCATGAAATATTTCACACTGTTGCTGATATAAGAAATTAAGCAAACCCACAAAATCCCCCTGAGAACAAGTCCCAAAGGATTCAGAGAGGCGCTGCCAGTGCACACAGGATGCCTGTTAGGATGAGAGCACACTGACCCTCCAGCCAGAGCTGCAGAGAAAATACTGCTTTTAGCTAGTTGTTCCCTAACGCTTGAACATTGTGGAAACAACAAGCGCTGTGAGAGAGCAGCGGACAGGTAATAAACTGCACACACACAAGATAACTGCATGTGAAGGGTTTTCTTCCTTCATTTGAGATTTATTTGCCAAACTGTATCTTTATCTGTGCTGCTCACTGATATGTAGCTGTGGGGGAGCAGAAATATTTCCAACTATCTACTGAATGTATCTCCCTCCACCCAAGGAAAACACTATTGTGGGATGTGGGGGGGCTCTTCTTCCCTACTGTTTTATTGCCTCTGCCATGTATTCACGCGTTCTTATGGGCTTTTCCAATTTAACCACTGGTTTGGAAATAATGAAGGGAGATAAGGAACATTGATAAGCATGGATACGTCCATCAAATAGAGAAAAACTCACACAGGGTTTTGTATGTGCTCACTTCACAGGCATTTAACACAATTACCCTGTTAATACTGGGGGTCGGGCTTGCATTTTGAATTATATGAAGACATATGCTTCATCTGAGTGTACAGCTGTGATTGTTCAAATTTTCTGGACATGTTTGGAAATATTAAAACTGAAAACTAATATTAGAATTGTTTATATTCATAAGTTCATTTTCCCTTTTTTCTACAAAATATACATACTGGTTTTAGTTTTCTTATTAATCCTACATTTATTATGTGGCAAAATACCCCAACCATGAATCTAAATTAGTAAGCTATAATATAGGCAAAAAGTCACATTTTGTCACATGTCATTTGCCAATCTGTGCTATCTTGTTGGTACCATGGATCCCAGGATTTCCTGGGTGTCTAAGGGAAATGGTCAGGCTCAACTCCTGTGGGAAGCCACGGATGGGCCTGACCTTTTCGGCATGTCAAGCAAAGGTTAGAAATCTCCACTGGCCTTAAAACAAATGCACTTGTTTGCCATAATGGAGGAGGCCCCTGCCTTTTTCAGTCAGAGACCAGGTCTGGTCCCAAGAGAGTTCCCTCTGATGGAATTCTCTCTGCACACACACACACACACAGACACACACACACACAGACACACACACACACACACACACACACACACACACACACACACACACACACACACGCACACACACACACACACAGTATTTCTATCACTACTTTGCTGTATAATTAAGTTCAAGTCGGTGTCAGGCTTTCTTGTTTCAAACCAACCAAACTCCAACATGTTTATAACAATAAATTACATGAAGCATTCAGGTCATGAAATGCACTGCATCATCTTCTTTATTGTGATCATCCTTGTTTCTATTTTCATGTCATTTACATTTCAGAAAAAAAAGACTTCAGTCAACAGAATGACAAAACCGCTCGTGACATGACAAATAGATCCGTGATCAACCACCTAAGACCCCAGCAACGAAATCGCCCATCCCTTATCCTCTTACGAGATAGACTGTAGAAATCTCATAAATATTGGCAAGACACTGTCTGGGGCCTATAGACATATTGTACATCGTATAACACATATGACCGCTCGTAATTCACACATTTATATTCATAAACGTGATTTTGTATTTAAAATATTACTCATAAAGCATGATATATGGAAATTGACAGATCATATGTGATTCCTGAATTAAATATCATATAGATCACATGTTTTATGTCCTTTCCGTTCCTCTCTCCTCGCCTGAGAATGGAGCCTTGACCATGCAGGTAATTTACAGTGTTATGGGATGAGTGCAAAACATGCTGTAAATAAATAAGAGTCGACCCATTTAATTTTAGAATGGGGGTGGGGGGTGGTTCACCCCTTTGAAACGGTGATGTCCCATCACTGGGTGCATCTGTATATCACCCTGAGAAGAGGGGAAAGCAAATGGGGCAGCAAGCGACACTATGCAGTCCATTTGCTAATTTCAATATGGTGTCCGTCTGTGTGGGTATGGCCTTGGGCACAGTAGCAACCCCCCTCTTAGTTCACCACTCCCCCCCCCTTGTCTCTCCCCTGTGTGTCCTTTTGACCTTGCACTCAATAACAAACACACTTACACACGTATTGACTCATAAGAAACCATACACAAATCCCATCTGCTTTCCAGCCCTTGATATGACTATGTTTTCACTCCATACACAGAGAACTCTTAGATAACTTTTATCTCACACAATCGTAAATGTACGATACATTGTGTTCAGTCATCTTCTTTTGTAGTGTTACCTGTGCAAAATGCAGCCACCCAAAGTGCCTCTCACATTGTCAGTCCACACCAGAAACAAAGGTTGCCTCTGTCGATGCCTGACAAGCATCAATACCTTCAGTGTACAGCTGCAGAACTCTTCCTATTGTCTTTGTGCAGTAAAAGCTCACATATCGGCAGGCATTTTAGGACACTTTTCAGTGGAAATTAACACTGTCAATAAGTACATTCAGAGGATGGATTATTTTAGAAATCCCAATAAGGACACCCAAGTTGTGTGTGTGTGTGTGTGTGTGTGTGTGTGTGTGTGTGTGTGTGTGTGTGTGTGTGTGTGTTCCATTGCTTGTCTCTTGGCCCCAGCAGCACTGAGATACAGTGCATGTGACAGTGTTTGATTTGCTCAATAAGTCTCTGTAGTGATATAGCTATGATCATTGCCCAGCTGTACAGTATAATATTAAATGAGCAAATTAAGTGCGCCCGCCCACCTTCACCTAAAGTGTTTATGTACAAACTTTGAAGAACTATAAAAAATGATATATAAATATTATCATTTGAAAAAAACAAAGAAGCAAGCAACTTTATTTCCTCCCCATGCTGCACTCTTTGATCATATAACGCTGTCATTGTTTTCACTCTTCTCACCCTCCCTGCTCATTTCATCTCTGTTTTTGTGTGTGTGTGTGTGTGTGTGTGTGTGTGTGTGTGTGTGTGTGTGTGTGTGTGTGCATGCGTGCGTGTGTGTATGAGAGAGCGAGGGATAGGTGTTAGAGCAGAAGCAGAGGGAATATTACACAATCCTCTGTGCATTATTGTAATTAGATTTCCCAGGATAGCTCAATTAAGTCATACTGCTCCAGGGACCCGGTGGTTTGTGGTTCGACACTCACTCACAAGGGGTCCAGTGTGTTAAGTAAGACAGAGAAACACAACTACCAAAATGGTCACTATATATTTTGAAGACAAAGTTAGAGATAATTTAACATTTCTCCCTCAACAAGGCAGCATGTTTATTTTCCAGCAGCCTTGTTTTCTGCTTACACAGAGGGCAGGTAAAGGTAAAGTCCTTACCGCAGCTCAGCTCTGTTGCTATAGAAGAATGAAGGACAGCTCACAGTTATCCGAGGACAGCCTTGTAATGTAATGTAATGTATATTCTAATGAGAAGAGCTCCATCTATAGACCACCTGTTGAACTGCATTCATGATATAAGCTTTAAATCCAGCTAAGAAGAAGATTTCCAGTATGTTAAAGATAATGCTTGTGGGTGGTAAATAATATCTATTTTTAGTAGCAACAGGATATATCTGATGGACACTCAGTATTCCTGTAGAGGTCAGCTTTAAAGGACTGTCCTGGCTTCCTGTGATTATTTATTTGTATGAATGGCAACAAAATGTGAATATGTTTGGAGGAATTGCATGTCATGTGTGGTGACAAAGGGAGATTCAGCACTTTTGATGATATGTGGTCACATTACTGGTCTCAAGGCTGGCGCCGAGTTTGAATGCTCCAGTAACATTTCCTTTTATTTATATCCACAGACCTTGGCTGAAATAAATGAGTTGAGACAAGTGTGAGGGGCCGATGTTACGAACAATTTCTTCCTGACATCGGGAAACGAGTATGCGCAAGACATTCAACTCTTTCACTGCCAGTGGCTGACAGGCCGTCCCGGCACGGCAGCAGGAGGCCTCTTAAAAAGATTCAATGTCGGCATCAACGTGAAAGTCGTTGTGTCATTATCTTAAATCTTAACTATCCAGCAGAATGAAAGTGTGAGAGACAACCATATCTGTCAGGGGTCGGCAGGGATGTTTTATTCTCTGTGTACAGTGAGTGCCCCTCTCATACGCTGAGATTGGAAGTCCCAACCAAGGAAGTCACTCTACAAGGGTCATTCTGCAGCCTGCTTTCAATTTACTGCCACTTTTAATATTCTGTCATAGTTAAACATTTTATTGCCTTATTTTATGGCCATATCCTTATGTCCCGTGCTTATGAACTTTTTTATGCAAATCACTCACTTGAATCAAAAATGTCCTGTTCTCTTTGTTTTCAGGCAGCTGAGACATGAAGAAAATCAGCTGCCTCCTTCTGTTCTGCATTTCTTGTCATTAAACATTTGTGCTGCATTGTTGCTACTGCAAAGTGTGTGTGTGTGTGTGTGTGTGTGTGTGTGTGTGTGTGTGTGTGTGTGTGTTTGTGTGTGTGTGTGTGTGTGTGTGTGTGTGGTCCTGTGGATGGAAGGGCACAGCTGTCCAGAAAAAACAAGTCTCAGATATTTGGAATTCAAAATGACATCAACTCCCCACTGTGAGAATTCACCAAAAATATTCAGAACAGACAAAGTTTCCTAAGGTATGTTAGAAAAGTGGGTGAGTCTGCAGTGAGAACAAACAGTAAATCCTGAGCTGAATGTAATGATTCTGCCTCGTTTCTTTCTTCTTTTTGGTAGTGCTACACATGGGGACTAGTTTCTCTTAGCTTAACATTTGTACTTGCTTCACCCCTCGCTGTAGTTTCACACTCTTTCTCCTCCCTGACAACTGACGCATTCTTGTTTTCTCTTCCTCTGAGGCTTGACAGGCCAGCAGGTGTTGGCGGATAGAAAGAGAGGAGCCGAGGATGAGCTGGAGATTTATGACTGTATGGACCTGCCACTTTGAGTATGAAGTTTATGAATACATTTAGATTTTGTCCTCTGACGCTGCTGTCCTGTGCGCTATAGGTTACAGAGCTCTATGCAAAGACAGAGAGAGAGCCATGCCCTTTAATCTGCTGCAGTATGGATCATCCAGCCACCCAAGTGGGGGAGGAGAGGCTGCTGGGAAACTGACCAGTGGCCAGCAGGACTGGACTATTGTCCTGGTGCCATGGTGACTGGGACCAATCAATATTACATTAGTATGATTGCACTATATACAACTGGCTAGGTGACTGTGTCTCTGACACACACAGACACATGTGCTTTTAATGATAGTTATTTGATTGGGAAAGGTGCATCGAAGAGAGGGCAGACCTGACCGGGGTGATGTGTGGATGTGCAGGGGCCCTCTAAGTGCTCATGAATGGCCCTAATGAGGGTAGAAAATGGAGACATAAAGAGGGAATGGGTACACTTTTCACTTTAGTCTGACATACCGTTGCTGCCCCCATGAGCCCTTGAGGGGGCATTTGGAGAGGGTGCGACCATGCTTCAAATCCTCCTCCTCCTCTTCAGACTAATTGTTCAGGATATTGACCTTGGGAAGGAGGAAAGAACGATGGAGGTTGGGTGAGGGGTTGAGGTGGCTCACAGTTCATGCTGGTTGTTTGACCTACAGTACAGCAAATTTATTTATTCCTCAAAACGACACACACACACACACACACACACACACACACACACACACACACACACACACACACACACACACACACAAACACAAACACACATTCACGCACACAGAGTTTACAGACCTTATGCTGGAGTACAGTACAGAGAATTTATTTATTCCTCAAAGCGACACACACAACACACACACACACACACACACACACACGCACACACACACACACACACACACTCACACACAGAGTTTACAGACCTTATGCTGGATGTTGTAGCCATTTTGGAAGTAAGAAGGATCGAAAGGAGAGTCGTGCAAATCAAAAGGCATCAATGAACGTCGCATCATAACTGCTGGAATCAATCACTCCAATTTCAGGCCTCGTTTTCACTCCATGTCATTGATTTGGAGCACACGCAGCAGTATTGGATCCATGTGGGAGAAAGCGTGGATCTCTCACACACACACACACACACACACACACACACACACACACACACACACAAACAAACAAACACCCATCCCCTCTCCCTTGCCCTGACCCTGATCTGTGTTAGACAAGTTCACCATCCTGTTCTTCCTCAAGTCCCAGTCAATTGGTGTCAATATGCTGGACGACAGGGGCTAGAAGGGGAGTCGATGAGGGACTGATAAGCAGCGAGAGGCTGCTTTGTTTTAGTAATGACGGCTTAAATGAACGCCCACTGGCCCTTCCGTTAACCCACAGCATCGCCTCAAACAACAAGCTTTCATCAATAAAGTGACAGGCACAAACTATGGACCCTCACTAAGCTGCATCCACACATGTCCCATAGCTCTGATGTTCAGGAAAACTACTTCAAATGTTTATGACGCTTGATTTTAAATGCATGGAATTAGTTTTATGCACTTTGAGTATTTGCTCTGGCTGTTAGCAACAACTTCATAAGATCCTTACAGAAAAATCTGCATGGTTTTGTTACTCAACACACTCAGTATTACGAAGAAATTAGAAATCTATAGGTTTTTGAACAATAAAACTTCCTTTTTTATTTTTCAAGCTGATTAATTGCCAGCTTAATGGCATTTTATAATATTACATTAACACTTTAACGATGTAATACTCTTGGTTCTGCAATGTAATATCCAAAGTCCATTAGAAGTAAATCATATCATTACTGATGGTGCTGTGATTATTGAAATTGTAATTCTGATTTATATCTCATCAAGATATGTAGTTATCGTGGAAAATCAGGGATGCACCAAATGTTTTATCTGAGGCAAGAACCCATGAGATGAGGCTTTGGTGTCCAAAGTCATTTGCATGCATTCTTTTTTTTTAACCAAAAGTTTACAGGTTTCTCAGTTTGAGATCTTTGCTATAATACATCTTGTTTAATCTTACGCCACTCTTCTATAATTGCAGTTTATTCTTCAAATGTTAATGTTAAGACATTACTGGCACTCCAATGTCATATCACAAGACTTGCATTGTCATTTTGCTTATTTAATTGACTAATTTACTCCTGCTCACAGTGTTAATTTTACAATATGTAGACAGGGTTTACAGACAAAACAAAACACTAAGATAAGGTAAATCACCACAGTATAAAATGATGATGTGATGTACAGTATTTATTACATTAATATGTGAGGTGGTAGAAAATAAAAGAGTAATGTTTTCAATGGATCATTGCCCCTGTTAACATTTAGCATAAAGACTGTTCCACCATTGCTTTGACCACTTGCTGTAGTGTATGACTCCAAACAATAGCCTTTTTTACTAGAAAGCCCTCCTCCTCTCCTATGACAGGCTTTTATGGCATGACAGTTGTACTATACCTCCACAATTACTTTTCAATTAGCGCGATGAACATTTCCAACACTGCGGCGCAATTATTTTATAGCCCAGTGTCTTAGCCCATTAATGGTGCTACCAACAGCACGGGAAGTGATAAACCATCTGGCCAGGCTCCCAAAGAGATAGAGCACACTTAATGGAGTGAAAAAGTAAAAGCAATTAATGTCACATTAATATAATGATAATAATGCCTTCCCTTACAGCTCTGGCAGGCAGAGCAGGGGACCAGGACAGGGCTTTCATAAGCACAGCTAAGCTGAGAAGAGGAACTCTGCTGGGACTCTGCACAGGCCTCCAAATAGGCTGCGGGATGCGGAAGACAAGCTCCCTGCTCCTGCAGCTATAATGTGAATGGAAACTTCCAGCAGGAAGAAAAGGTCTGAATGAGTCGAATATGGAAGCATGTAATCGGGGCTGTAAGTAGTTTAGTCAGTAGCTCAGTCAGTAGGGATTTGGAGGGTTGCTGGTTCAAGTCCCCATACCACCACAGTCCTCACTCTGACATCTCTCCATTAGTGTATGCATAGATACTGAGCGTGTGTGTATTAACAACTATGCTGCAAACACTGTAACTTCCCCTTGTATGATTAATGAAAAATACATTATTATTATTAGTCAATGCTATCAGACAATTACTGTGTGCATCTGGATTCTGGGTTGTGTGTTTAAATACTAATTTATAACTTTTTATGCTCTCTTTGAATATTCCTGCTGTCAATTTGACTGTTTATATATGTCAAAGATTGCATTGCATTGTAGTTTACTGTAATTCTGACACATAGATAATCTTATGTCGTGTTTGTTTGTTTGATTTGTTTTTGTTTGGATCCCCATTAGCTTCAGCATAAGCTAAAAGCTATTCTTCCTTGGGGTCCTACAATCTGTTCTTGTGGCAATACACTTTACAAGATCACATTGGACACCATACACACACAGACATTATAACATATACAAATCATATTTAAATCTTACAGTTAACGCAATTAATCAAAACAAAAACATTATACTACTCCAAATAGATCTATTTTAAGAAATAATATATAACAAAACAAAGCCCTATAACAGACTCTGTAATTTGGTATTAGATATTTAAATGTCTTTAAAGATAATATGTCTGTGATTTTTTAAAACCATGCTGAGTGTTTTGTTTGATAGTCTTCGGGAGAGAGTTCCTTTCACACATTGCTCTGTACCTGCAACGTTGAATTGATTTGGTTTTCACTTAATGGAAAATAAAACAACCTCCTACTCCATGCCTCGTTAGATAATGATGTGTATCAATACTAAAGGATAGTTTTGTATATAAAGTGAAAGGTGTTTTGTTTGTTATATCATTATGTTAAAAAAATACACAAATCTATTTTTAACTGTGTTTTAGCATGTGTGTGTGTGTGTGTGTGTGTGTGTGTGTGTGTGTGTGTGTGTGTGTGTGTGGCAGCGCCTGTCTCAGGAGTAGCTCCCCTGTCCTATCTTCTGACCCCTCTGTGTTCCCGCCGCCCTGCTCTGTTTGTGTTAATTCCTCTACATCTCCAGGGTGGCTTACATTAGAATATCTTAACCACTGGGCTGCATTAGCATAGCGTGATGGATGCCGCTGAATCTCCATGCCAGATAATGTCCACATTTTGCATTTTAAACTAAGCTACGCTATGGACGTGCTATCCATTTTCACAGGGGGAAATTAGGTCCTGGTGGGAGAGCGCCTGGCACTCTGTCATCGCAAGCAAAGCTCCCTGCCCGGGTTTTATGACACCTCTGGGGCACCATACAGAGACAGGTTGAGGGTCATTGCCTAGCACTGGTCAGCTGTGATGTCACAGACACTTAGTAAACTTGGGTGTCAGTTTACTTGTTTTTTAAAAGCTTGCCAAAGTTGGGGATGGAATGCTCGTACACTTTCCTCTTGCAATATTCATGCCTTTCTGTATGTCCACCTGTCTGTCTTTATGCAATACACGTTGTATTTCTTCTCATGGAGTTACTTTCAAGTGAAGCGTGATAAATCATGCATAATTTCCATTTTAATCCGTATAGTCCAGTAGACGACTTGTGTGCATATGTCTCTGTGCAGCCAGACTGCCTTGGCTGTGAGGGAGTGTTGATCTCCATTACAAGGCTGTCGCGGCCCCCAGCAGTTGATCAATAGGAATAAATCAGTGGCCTTCTTTATGTGACATGAGATAGTTGTACATTTATAAGCCTCTTTATGAGATAAGATATCAACACTTGAGGTTGTGTCATACACTGTGACACACACTTACATGCAGAGAGCCAGGTCCTGGATGCTTATTAAGCAAAATTACAGCATGTCTGTATACTTAGCCTGAGGTGGGATGTTCCTCAATAAATATCCACATAAATGTTATTGTGTGAATGCTGCTGAATCAGCATTGTTACAGTATTGTTATCTGATTCTTCCGTACGATTTTTGGCCACCTACTACTTATAAATTCTGTCAGCTACAAAAACCATTCAAATATCACAAATGTTCAGCTCTTTAGGGACATGTGTATTTGTATTACATTTTTCTCCACCATTTATACTTTTTTTAAATATTAAGCTTTTTTTCTTTTGTCAATGGAGCAATATTTAAATCCTCTTCAGGCTTGTTCCACTTCTAAATGCTACTCCTTGCACCTACTTTCACCTACAGACGTCATTCAAACTTTAAACTATTCCCACCACCTTCAGCTAATAGAAAATGATTCATCTTTTTGATATCTCATACATTTTTTGTGTTATCACTGTTAAAGTTTAGTGCTTCTTTAGCTACAGTGCAGAAGAGAGAGAACATTGTCTTTAAACTTTCTCTTTAACTTGCTTCCACGGCCACACATCTTCTTTTCCACTTTTCTCGATATTCTACACTATCACTTTTTATGACTTTTTTCGACATACTTAACCATGACTATTTTTAACATACTATCCTATGACTATTTCATACAAACTGTACTATGACTTTTTATCACTTTTCTCGACATACTAAACTATGACTTTTTTAGACAATCTATACCAGTCTTTTTATCACTTTTTGTTTCTTGTTGAAATAATTATATCAACATACTATTCTATGACTCTTTTCAACCTTCTTTAAGTTCAAGTTTACAATATGCCTTTTACACTCTCTCAGCACCAGTCAATAGTAACAGTTATAAATAACTTAAATAGCATTTAAAAACATCTACAATATCCGAGCACAGTAGACATATTTACTAAGTTCAGACCACAACCCTCCTTCCTGCTACGCCATCATTAAGTAATCTTATTACCTGGGGGTAAAAACTATCCCTAAAACGTGATGTGTGCATTAGGATGCTATGCAAACGTCTTCCCGGTGGAAGTTGGGAGAAGAGATTGTGTGCACAATCCAGACAGAGATGAGACAAGCGCATAAATGCTGACGATTGGCTGAGGTTGAGTAAAATTTCATGGTAAGCAAGAACATGCACATATGTTCCATTAAAAAGGGGTGGAGGTGGGGTTACATTTGAGCATTTAAAAATGTACTTGAAAGTAATGCATTAGTTACTTTCTGAAGTAACTAGTTACTTTTAATAATTTGTAACTGAGTATCTAATTTAGTTACTTTTTGGAAGAAGAGACATTTACTGTCTCTGACTCCTCAATTCCTGTCTCTGACTCCTCAATTCCTGATTCTGTCTGTGTCCTTTCATCATACTCAGAATCTGCATTAATCTGAAGTCATTCTTAAAAAAGGACGATGTGTTTGGAGTTCTGCCGTCCGAATATGGCAAAAGTTTAATCTATCTATACTAGCGTGCAGAGGGAATTTGAAAGACCATTTATCCCGCCCCTTGGTTTGAGCCCTGCCAATGGTGAGTTCAGACCCAACGTCTTGATGTGGGTCTGGCTTGTCAAGCTACTCCAGTCTCTTTAATAATAATCATCTCTCTTTCTGTGTTGAAGGTCACATGGCACAAAGTGTGGTTACCTGTGATGTTCTTTTGTATGTTAAGGGATTTTACTCTTTAAATACTGAGCAGCATAAAGACTAAAAGAAATGTTAGTTAATAAAAACATTTTCACAGAAATACGGAAATTAGCAAATTGAATTTTGCGTTGGAGATTCATAAGTTGAAAATGTTTGAAATGTGTAAATCCGCAAGTTTAAATCGTCTTTGGAAATTTGTGAATTCACAAGTTGAAATCATTGCAGGACATTTGTGAATTCACAATTTGAAATTTTTGTTTGTATTTTTGTTTAAATTCGTAAGCTGAAATTGAGGTTTGAAATTCTTAAATTGAAATTAACACCAATGAAACCACATTCATTCTTTACAAACACTCCTGCGTGGCATACCTGAGGCAGGGTTTGAGTCCACGTCTTTTGGTCAGCGTCCTTCCCCACTGGACCATCTCTGAGGCTGATAAACCCAAAGATCCAAAGAGAAAGAAGAAACTTTACCTTCATCAATCTTGTCTTTTTTACTTTTGTCCCTTAAAAATTCTTAAACATGCATATAATCCATCAAAACATCTTAAATGTGCAAATAATCCTTGAAAACCCCTTTTCAATCCCTTTTATACAGTGTAATGCATTCATCTATCCATGAAATAACCTAAAACCTTCTTCACAGAAGTAAAGCAAATCTGTGAAGTTGAAGCTTATTTAAAATGTTGAATGAAGTTGAAGCTTATTTGAAATATTACGAGCCTTGAAAGCTCATTTGCTAAAGAAACTGCTCTGCAGTCTGAAGGTTGTCAGTTGAAGTCCCACCTTTGCCATTTGTGTTTTTCTTATCATAAAAGAGTGTCTCATGGATAAGAGTCAGTGCCTGAAATGGCATCTCTCCAGTACTTTTGTCCATAAAGTGACTTGAACCAGCAACCCTCTGGTTACAAACTCAATTCCCTGGACTGAGCTGCCACCCTAACAGCTCATTGAAATTCATACTAATTAAAACCATTCCCACTTTTCCAACTATTCTCATTACTTCACCTTCTTCTCACGCTGTTATGCCAGCAACCCAGTTTAGTTTTATCAATTTAGCTTTTCAGCATTCACTTGCATTTTCTGCAGGAAATTCATTTTCTAGGTTTTTTTAAACCTCATTGGCAGTAAAAGCAGTACTCAGATCGGGTATTACCAAACCTTTAAATCTGATTGTATACTAAGGAAAAAAATTAAATGACAATGCTATTGTATATGTAAGCACTATATTGTGTTAAACTAAAATAACTGGAAGGTTTGCAGTGAAAAAACACTATCTACAGTATATCCGTCAAATTTTAGCTCATTGATTTGTCTTGTCCTTGCTTTCTCTTCATACAAGCATGAAAGGCATTGCTGTGCAGCCTGGTAATTTTGTAATGTTCTGCTAATTACGTCTGACTAATTATGATTCTTTTATGTGGCAATATAAGCTGGGAAATTCCCCCCTTATTACAATATAGGTCCTTGCTCTGCTTCATTGATCATGATTTGATACTGAGACCTCCGTTTTGTGTTTATTTTCTAATTAAATATTAGCTTTAACCATTTTGGGTGGTTAAACACACACACACACACAAACCCATTGACCGCTCCAGAATGTGATCAAGTGAGACTCAAGCTTTAATTAGATGCTTGGACATCAGTGGGCTTTTTTTCAGGTTAGGAAAACCAGGCAGGATGCTTTCAACACCAAGCACATTGACTGAGCTCAAATTACATCCGCCTTTAAGTAGCGGATTGATTGGTGAAGGGGAGGCTGTATTTACGAACTAAGTGTTTCTGAATAGAGCTGCAGCACATACCTCCTCTTCTGTCCTTTCACGTGCCCTATAAAAAGAGCTCCCTTGGAATGGAGTGTGGAGTATGTGAAAAACAGGAGGGATGATTTAACAACACACGTGTAGGGGGGGGGAGAGACAGGATGTCTCAACAGAGAGAAAAAGGGAGGAGTGTGCAGGGAAAGGTGTGTGTGTGTGTGTGTGTGCGTGGGGGTGGGGGTGGAGGTAGAAAGCAGTGTCACTGCGCTCTCTTTCTCTTTCTCCACACATGATGGATAGCAACAGTGGGGAGAACAAAACCAAACATTCCTCATGCTGTCACCACAATGAAACAGGGACATAACAGGATTTGGTCACAATATGAGCAGAGCACTTCAGAGAGATGCCAGGCCATCATGCCACTTCTACTGGAAGTCAAAGACTCCATCCATCACGTATAACGTCCCCTTAGCATTTGACTGGGGCTAGCGATGCTGTCTTCCCTGGGACTTCTCGGTCTAACACACAAGTCTGTGTGATGAATTCATTGCTCTGGCCATTGTTTTGCTGTTGTTATTCTGTTGAGGAGAGGGTTGGGAGTGGGGTTTGGAGCATTTAAAATCATGTCTGTATTTAGAAAGAAAGCATTTTTCCTTAAGATTGTTTCAAGAAATAGTTTGACAATTTGGAAAATATGTTTATTCGCTTTCTGGCTGACAGTTAAATAAGATCAATACCACTCATATTTGTGAGTGGTATTCATCTCATATTTGTCCGTTAAATATGTAGATTGAGCCAGGAGCCGGTTAGTTTAGCATAAAGATTGGAAACAACTTGCCCAGCTCTGTCCAAAGGTAAAAAACAAATTCACCTACCAGCACCTTTGAAGCTCACTAAGACCCCATGTTTTTGTGTCTAAGTGAGTAATGGGGACAACCTTTTTTTTTCAGTTGGTCCAGTATTGAGCACTGCAGCCATCTGCAATGTAATCCTTCGGGACAATTATGCACTGTTAATGTCCACTAAACAAGTCCACTGAAAGTGCTTGTTTATGCCAATGAGATAGTTGAGATTGTTACAATAAGTGACAATAAGTGTCTGACAACATTATAGAAAAGACCCTACAAAGAAATAGAATATTTTTCTTTACCTTTCGCTTGATCCAGTTGTAATTGTATGTCTAACTAAGTCTCACTCAATGACAAGGCTCATTTTGAAAGGTAAGTGGTGGAAATGTGAGAGATGGACAGAGGAGTGCTGGAAGAGTTTGTTGTGTTGGAGTACAGAAAGTGTACCTCAGTGTTATCTATCTTCAATGTCACGGCAGAATGTTTAGATGATTTTTACAATGTGGAAGAGGCCACACAAGATTTCTGAACCGAGATTTCTCCTTGAGCGAAACTTGGTTAGACACAATAACAGACCGGCAAGCAAAAGGTACATTTTTTATTATTACTCTGTAGGGTCCTTTCTATAATGTTGGCACTTATAAAAACAATATGAGCCTGTCAGTGGCATAAACAGCGCTTTTAGTGCATGTACATTGACTGTGCTCAATTGGCTCGAAGGGATACATTACAGCCGGCTGCAGGGCTCAATACAGGACCACTTTTAAAGATTGTTGTTTCCATTAGTCACTTGGACACAAGAACATGCAAGACTGTATGGCTGCAGTCTGGAGCGTCCCATGTCATGCCGTCCCGTCTCATACCGTCACGCCTGGTGCTATCCCCGAGCTTCTACTTTTCAAAGTAAAAGCTTGCTTCTGGAATAAAATATGCTTGCGTCAACTATCTTGCTAATGAATAAAATACTTGAAATAGTTGGTGTTTTTTAACTAAACAGTAATGGCAATCATACAACTGAATAAAATCTGTCTTCAAGATAAATGCAGATTATCATACTGATGAATAAAATACTTAAAAATATATGTCCGTCTATGAAATAAATGCAGAAACAAACTAAAAAAATCCTTCTGCCATCCCACCTGGTGCGTCTATGTCCCCGAGCTTCTACTTTTCAAAATGAAGCTTGCGTCTGGAATAAAATACTATAAAAAATATCCCTCTTACTTTTACTTTTCAAAGTAAAAGCTTACGTCAACTATCATGCTAATGAATAAAATACTTGAAATATTTGACAGATTTGTTATTAAAAAAAATAACATGTTATGGTTTTCAAGTGCAACACTTTGGCTCGAAAGCTATTTAGCAAATAGGACACTGACTCTATACTTCAATGGGAGTTTTTCTGAGGTAAAATCAGTAAACTGTGGAAAATTTAGGGAATTCTTCTCTTTCATTGATCTTCAAAAAAACAAGTAAATTGAATATGCACATTGGAGGTAGGGAGTTTATTTTTCTTTGCATCAAAACTGTGATGCTAAAACACAGCCCTTCGGTGTTCAACACATCTTATTTTATTTGTTGTATCAGTCCTTTCTATTCATAAGTCTAGTCTACATCCAGGAAGTGCAATGCTAGCAGGTGTCCCTGTCCCCCCCTGTGTCCAGAGCTAAAGGATCAGCTCTATCTATAGTGGTGGGCTGTGTTCCTGTCTGTAACGTGAAGCCCCCCAGTCACACCACACAAAACGAGGACTAAGGGGGAGGACAGCCTTTACAATCAGGCTTTTGAATGGCTGGCACCAGGTGATAAACATGATTGTGTCATGCTCTTACGTGTGATAATGTGAATATTGTTCTGTGAGGAGCTGCAGGAATCAGGTGGCTGGGGGGGGGGTACTAGAAAATGAGGGATTGGAGGAGGAGGGGGTGTTGAAGGGGGAGTTGCATTCTCAAAATTAAAAGTTGTAGCCTATTAGTCTGTGTTTGGTAGCTGAGCACGCGCCCATGCCTAACACGGCTGCTAATAGGAAAAGATGTGTGGAAGTGTATGATTTATGGTTGCACGCAGGCAGGGGTGGAATAATTTGGTGCAGAACGGGTACTTACTGAATGGCAACAACTCGGCTACTTATCTGTACTTTCTGGTGATAAATTAGCTCTTGTTTAAAGTAGCCTGAGACCCATTTTTCATTTTGATTACTACACTTGATATCTCTTTCTTTCTTACTCTCTCTTTGTCAGCAGTGGTTCTTAGCATTTTTGTGTATGGTTTGGTAAAGGTGTTTGTGTGTAATTCAGCCCTGCTGCTGGTCCAGCCTTAACCCCTCAGTGACTGGACACTACAGCACCTTTCCATGTAAAAACAAGGTAACGTTGTTAATTGTGAGGAGACCCAATATGGCCAGAGTGACATGGCTTTTCTCATTGACCGTGAGCTGTCCTGCTGCCAGCTGGATGCAGGGCTCCTGTCAATCAGTGGCCGACCCCTGCCGGGACCTTCCACTGCTCAGACAAGGTTCCCATTGATCCCTCCGTCGCCCCTCTGACAGGAAGCAGCCTCAGTGGGGGAAATAAGCAGGTGAAATATTAAGTTATAAGTCAGCTTCCAATCAATAAACAGAGCCAGGAGCGGGAAGGGGCAGGGGCAAGTCCCCACAGCGGGAGCCCCACAAGCCGGGGGGTAATGCGATTGAGGTCTGTGGATCACCCCTAAGACCTGGAGGCAGAGCAGAAACCATCTCTCCGATCCCTGACTGGGACCATCGCACAGAGTCCACTGCCAAGTCCTGCAGCGCTAGCTGGCACCCGCTCTTATTGTCCTCTGTTTGGCACTGGCATCCATGCCAGTGCCCAGGCAGATCTGGACACTCTACAGACGGCATAAATAAAACATATGAGAGCTGTAATGAGAAAAGAGATGCAGGGCCAACAGAGCCAGAGAAGCAGCACTCATTTACACAGGCAGCTCCAAAAGGAGTCCAGTACATTTACAGTTGTAACAGAGGGCTGTAGAGCCAACAGCTCCACCCTTAGTTCTCACTGAGAGCTGCAGTGTGACATTGATCCCACGTCTGCCTGTGTCTCAAGTCCATTGTCCTGAGTAGATAGTTTGAGTCGGTGCATCTATGGCCCTGGGGTTGGATAGCTTGGCAGGTGTCAGCAGTTATCTTGGCCTGTCTTCTGTGGACAGGACAACTGAGGAGGTGGTGCCGAGCCCCTGTCAGCCCCCTCCCTGTTAAGCCTGGAGGGGGCAGGGGCATGGGGGCAGCAGGGCAACTGGGAGAAAGCCCTTTTTCCTGCAGGGCTACATCTCCAGAGCCTGCTCCTCCAGCCCCCTCTTTACTGCCCTCAATGCTCGTGCTGCTGACTGACAGCTATCTTCCAGCTGCGGGACATGCACACCACCAACCCACCGCTGATAAAATGTTAATGTAATTAACAGATAATGGTTGTTGTTTTTAGCTGTCAATACTCGGACTAGGAAGGGATAAAGGATTGGAGCTTCACAAAGTCACATTCAGATATCTGCCAGCCATTGTAGAATTCAATTATTTTGGCAACACTACCCCCACCTGTCTTCAGCTACTAACCTCCACACAACCATCACCCTCTACCTGTCTTCATGGCATAGAAGCACACATATGATTGTCTTCATGGAATATTGACAGTATTTCCTCTGGCCCCGCTGTTTGAGCCGGCTATGGAGGGAAGGCTTGTTCTTTGGCCAGCCATGGTGAACTTTTTCATATTCAGCCATGTCTTCCTGCTTGCTACTTTAAGATCATAAATCATGTGACTGAGGCAGGGCTCCTCTCACCTCAGACAGCACATTGGACACAGATGCACCCAGCCATCCAGCCAGCCCGCCACAAGACAAATGTATTTATATTTGGTCAGCGCTGCTTTTGGACATCGACTGCCTGACTATTCTGGTATTTTAATAAGTATCAAGCCCAAACAAGATTAGGCGCTTCCAGTTTACAAAATGTCAGTGAAGGCAGCGCTATCACTCATAATAAATGGGCTTATGCAAACACTGTTTTTTTTGCCATGCATAAGAGCTTGTTTGGTGTGCGCCACGGTGATGCTGTATGCTGATATGCAATTATTCTAAAGAGTATCAAAGTTCAGGTGTGAGTCTACCATCTTGTTGTAGCAGTGGGGGGATGCTCTGAGCAGCTACAGATTACCACAGGAATATTCCATGAATAAAGAGGAAAAACTTGGTATGATAAGGAGGATCCTGAGAGTATGATAAAATACATTCCATAATGGATGGTTCTCTGTGAATTCATATTTTGTTTTGGGTCCGGCTCTGTAGCTGATATGAGTCATTATTCTGCAGCCCTACCCTCAGCTGGATTTAGGTTGACAGACTGGAACTTTGATCAGTCCATTTCAAGTGTTTGTGCTCCTGCTCCCTAATTAACCCAGTTTGTATGTGCTAATGACACCTAATTATCATTTGTGTAACAAGATTGCTCTCATTGCCATAATGAGAAAAACTCCTTCAAATGTTGCCCCGTTTACAAGCGGGTTTCTGCTGTTATTAGCAGAGTGTTTATGCAATCACATCTAATTGAAGTGTTAATTAAATCAGGAATACCATTTTGCTAAACAAAGACACTAAGTAGTGGGAGTTGTGCTAAAAGCCTAAACACCCCTTTCACCACCAACCATCACTGTAGGTACCCTTCAAACCACAATGACCATGAATGGCAGCATCCACACCAAAGATAGAAGAGCCAATCAGGGTTGATTGGCACTTTGACTGGCTGGGGAAATCAGGCCCCTCCCTCCCACTGATTCAATGTTAATTGCCATGCACGAGAAGGTAGGAGGGCTGCTGACTCTTGACCTTGTCCACCCATCAATATTCACGCAACTCTGTACGAGGGAGATCTCAGGTTACCAGATACACACAGGACAAAGGGAATTATCAGTAGTCAGCAGGCAGAGACAGAACACATTATAAGATGTTTAGTTTGTGTGTAGTTGATTGACAGATTTTGATTTTTGGGGGGGGATTATGATATATAGTATGACTTCCTTGCTCTGAAAAGGCATGACACACCTGTTTTTGTAGGCTGAGCGGGAACTTTACTCTCCCTTCATTTTCAGTGTTGAGATCCTCAGGTTAGAACACTGATGCCTGTTTGTTTTTTTAAATCATTGTTGAAGTCAGACTTAGGCAGATTATGGGTTAAGAATTTATGTTATATATTATCATAATAGAAATAGTGCTAACACAAACCCATTTTAATTGGCGTCAATTTTTTTATCACAAGATTAACGTTCTTTTTGGCCTTTTTCACATGCTGTTGCAACAACTAGTGAGCATGAGATGCCAAAATGGATGCCAATAAGATTCTGAATGAAAAGTTTACTTTTTAAAAGTTGCCAAATGGTTCCACTGACAAGACCAAAGTGATCTGTGTGTTTTGTCGTTGTGAACTGAGCTATCATCACAGCACGTCCGAGTCTGAAATACCACTTGATGGCCAAGCACACAGCTGATGTGAATTCTCTCCCCCCCTTCGTCAAAGTATTTTTTTCACCCTTTTATTGATAGACAGTATTACATTGTGTGAGAGATTATTTGCTCCAAGTGTGAATGACTGCTCCAAGAGAGAATGTTGTTGTAAAATTGAGAACTACAGATTGGCTATATGCCAATATGTTTTAAATAAAGAAATTTGCACAAAGCAAGCAATCCACTTTTCCATGTTGATAAGAGCATTAAAATGAGAAAAAATCAAGGGACAAGGGACAATTTAGACTAGATGAAAATGTGTGTTTAATTGCGATTAATTGCGAGTTAACTATGACATTAATGCTATTAATCACGATTACATTTTTTTAATCATTTGACAGCACTAAATATAAATAATATGATTAATTGTAAAAGCCGTTTCTTGCTGTATAGCAGCTGAAGATAAAACAATCTGTTTTTAAAACACTGACTATTTACAACCTTCATCCAAAGGATACATTTATGTATTTGTAGCATAAGAGAGACATAGTATGTCAGTATGTAAGTAGAGGGATTGCAGTAATTGTCAGTAGCACAAAAACACAAACAGAAATCACTTTACAGATACAGATTTGTCAAAAACATATTTAAAGAGCAAAAGTGCAAACTTTGTTTCAATTTCATATCTTTTCATATAACAGCTCAGTCTTGGGTTTCTTACTGCAAAAAAATAAAATAAAATAAAATAAAATAGATAATATTGTCCCTATACCCTGTGTCCAGACACTATTTTAAACCAGAATGAATCGAGTAATTCAGTAAGTGTTGGAGCTACATCCGTTGCCCAGTTTGCATACTCATTCCCGGCTCTGCCCTCACCTTTCTCTGCCTCAGTAGGATGATCCATTTCTCTCCTCTGTCTTTGCGTTCCTTCCTCCTCCTCTCCATCTCATTTCATACCCCAGTCATTACGTCGCTCCCCCTTCTCCTATCCTGCTCCTGAACAGGACCCATTGGCCCTGATTAATCTGCTGCATTTGACTTAATGAGAGGTCATTCACATACCTGATCACAATGGCTACAGGAATCAATGATAGATGGCCACTTGACAGAAATACTGAGGTGCTGAAAAAAAAAAAAACTGAATCTGTTAGGACCTTATTAGATAGTCCTCCTCTGCACTGTGTACTTGGGTGTGTTGTATTACTGTGTGTAAAATATTTCTTTCCAACCTTTAAAAAGCACTGCAATCACCTCCTTTCATTTCTGTGGTATTATAGTCCCTGCCTGCAACTCAACTGTGCTATTTGGATTCTCAGTTCAACACACTGGAGTTGGACAAGGTGAGGGTTGTGACAAATGGTATGTTTGTGTGTGTTAAGATGGTATACACAATAGGTCATTCAATAATATAGCATTGTGATACACACATCTAGAAAGGAGAGAGATATAGCAGATGTGTACGCACACAGAAAAACCTTCAGTTAGGAGATTATGAATTGATTTCTTCCGCCCTATAAAGCCCATGTCTTCCTCACTGAATGCAGTAATGTGTCCACTTGACCTTTCTTGGGCTTCTTTCTGGTGAATTGACTTCTAAGTGTTTGGCCCTGGCCTTTTCAGCACCACAGGTGTCCTCCGTCTGCAGTGTGGCCTGGCTGGCAGACATCAGCAGCCTGTCAGCACATCACGCTCACTGTACAAATGCGAATGCACTCTCTATCTCGCACACAAACACAAGTGCACTGAACTGCTGAGACTTGACAGAGAAGTCCTCAATGGAGAACAGTGTGTCCATCTATCGCAGTGACAATGCATGCAGCGGCATTTTGTTCAGACTTGCAGTGTAGGCAGATGGAATACAAGATGTTGCATGAGTGCACCTCATGACATTTTACTTAGTTGACCTACAGCATGTATGTTACTCTATTAAACGGTACTGTAGATATAGTTCTACACAGCAGACTAGGCTGTCAGTGATTCATTCCACTACATTATGCAGAGTGAGACACGTGTGTAGAGTATTTGCTGCCATTGAATTTCCTGGTCTTTGTCCAAGTGCCATCTCAGGTCCATGGAGTGTGGTGGCAATGAGACTGGTCAGTGACACAGAGGTCCCGGGCATCTGAACTAGCATCTGTTGCAGACGGGAGCAGCACAGCGGCCACCCTGTCCTCGCTGTTGGCCCAACACCATCCTGCACTATCCACTGTCTGTCACACCCGGCGCCCTGCAAAGTTAATTGTGAACTGGAGTGGCGCGTTGGGGCCCTCTTGCTAAGCAGCCCCTAATGACAGGCAGAGAGACAGCTACACATGTTTGCTGGCTCTCCCTCTGGAGGAGGCTACAGATAGCGCTCCGGCACAGACACTGACCTGTCACAAAGCTGTCAGCAGCCAGCCTGTCAGCCATGCAGCCCAGCACGCAGCCCAGCTATCCCAGGTGCTCGGCTGACAATCTCCACACCCTGTTCTGTCGGCTGCTCTGCCAAGCTTGCTGCCGCTAAGATTCATTAAGGCTTTATTCAAAGGAGCCTTGGCCACTTCATTAAAAAAAACACCTAAGAGTGTGTGGGACACAGATAAACAGCACTTTTCATGCTTTGAATGCTGTCCAGAGTGCTCCAGAGTCGATGTTGTTCGGTCATCTTGTACTTTGGTGTAACATTTACAGTAAACTCTCACTACAATGTTTCAGTTGGTCTCCCTTGTTAAGATGACTCCTGAGGTGTGTGTTTTGTGTTTATGAAGGATTCACCTTGTAGTGTAATGGAGCTCAGCACAGACGTATGGAACACATGTGCTAATATCTCCTCATAGGAGCCCAAATGAGCCATTACAGGAGCTAATCTGACAGGCATACTGCATATAGTTCCCCATCTGCCAGCCGTGGTGTTGAGAGCCAGAGTGTGTTCCTCCTGAGTGCAGAGCTGGGATGGATGGGCCAGATGGAAAATACCCTACTTTCGAAGCAAGCCACTGACCATGGATGCAGATAGAAGTGGGGAGGAAGAGGACGACTAAGAGCTTGGCCACACCACGGATGAATCTCCCTGTGAGAGTGTGAAGTTTGGGAGAATCAACATCATATTCAGCATTTTAGTTGTTATGTGAAAGCCTTTTTCAGAAAGCTGTAGTACCATATCTCCTTGGGTATGTTAGCCCTGCGCCTCTTCCCCTTCCATACAGTTTCTCGGTTGCTTCCACACTCTTAACCCATGGAGCACAAGAGGGGAAAAGGTGGAGGGAACAAAGGGGCAATATAGGCTGCCGCCTACCTCTTGGGGAAGAAGACATATAACATTAATGGTATCCGTTAACATCTCCTTAACCCCAATCCCCCTTGCTTGCCTAGCACCTCCCATCCCCTTCTCTTCCCCCTGCAGCCAACCGCAACTCACTCACAACCCCACCACGATCCCCTCTACCTCCACCCCCCTCAGGCTCTGCTCCCTGGGGGCCTGTTTGTTTCCCTGCCAGGGGCACAGGCGGCGGAACACTGATGAGGTGCTCAGGCCACCGTGAAATGCGCCATAACCTGCCAGCGCAAGGGCCTGGTGAGATTGCCGTATTTACTTTTTAATCTGGCCGCCTTAATACATGCGATAAAAACTTTGTCACATTAGATGGTGACAGATGGGCCCGGAGATGTTATTACTGGTCGGGGAGGCAGAGGGGAGAGGGTGTTGGGAGGAGTGGGTGCGGGCTGGGGAGCACAGGGCGGCGAGGTGGATGAGAGCGAGAGAGGCAATGCCCCCAATCACGATAATTTTTCATCACCCCAATTACATTGTTGAGTGCGTCTCGGCGGTGGCATGTGCACACTCAGTCCTGCTGCTGGGTAAAGAGCGAGGCAGAGAGACATAAATAAAGATAAAATGAGGTGCCCCTAGGTCTTCTATCCCGCTGACTACTTCTCTGCCATCTCTCCAAACTGATGGAGGCCCCGTTTAAATGAAGGGTAAATCTTATTTAGATAAGAGAACTGAACTGCTGCCCGGGAACGAGAGCATCATTGTTTGTTACTGATGGCTGGAGAGGTGGAGAGGAGGAGGAGGCGGGGGGAGGAGGGGGAGGCGGCTGGTCTTTGCATGTTCTTATGCTATAAGAGAGATTGAATGTTGTTTTTTTGTTAGTAGGAGCGCAGGAGTATAGACCACATGCAGAAAATATCTGTCAATATACAGATAGACAGGTATGGTTTGTGTTTTCTAAGTGTGCATTTGTGAACTGAGTCCCCTGGTAATAAAATCTCATTGTAGAATATCCATCCTAATGTCGTTTCCTATCTCGGAGCTCTTTGGATGTATATCGCATGGAATACAATATCAAAATATAGTTTTTCTTTATGGCTTTGCTTTATTGCTGTATTTATGTGTGTGCCTGTGTGTGTGTGTGTGTGTGTGTGTGTTTTGTTGCACAAACATTTAGTTTGAGTCATTGAACCCAGCACTCAGCTGCCTCAAGCAACACAAGTTTAGCAATTGTTTTCCTTTTTTAATTGTTGTGAAATTAAATAAGAGTGTTTGTGACATAAGTGTTGCAGGTAATGAGAGCCTGAGAGCAGCTGGGAGGCTATGGGCCTGCGTGTGCATCATTAGGAGCTCAGAGGCTCCCAGGCTCCACGCTAGCGTAAGCCACTAATGAAAAGAATGTAGTCACAGATCTCATTTTTCAGGCAATTCTTGTGTAAACTGGAGATTTTCCAGTGTATGCACAGTGGAACAGGGGCCCCACATAAATCACACAGGCTGACTGCCTCCAGTGAAAGAAAGGGGGGGTTTCGAGCACATGCAAACCACACAGACATATGCTGCAGGAAACTGGAAATCT
This sequence comes from Etheostoma perlongum, assembly GCA_026937815.1. Classification (NCBI taxonomy): domain Eukaryota; kingdom Metazoa; phylum Chordata; class Actinopteri; order Perciformes; family Percidae; genus Etheostoma; species Etheostoma perlongum. The sequence goes on along the minus strand of CM049390.1, from coordinate 11,283,832 downwards.
GCAGCGGCACAGCTAGAGAGAAAGCCACTCACAGCACCTACACCTGTCCACCCCCCCTCCCACCCCCCCACTTCTCCCCATTTCTTCTAGCTCTCTATCCATCTCCACTGTGCTGTCCAACAGCCCAACCCCCATCCTCCCCCATCTCTAACATCCCCTCCTACCCGCAGGCAAACCAACCAGCAATGCCTGCATGCAAGCCATTGAAATGGGTCATTTTTTAATTAAATACAATATTAATTACTGCGAGCATCATTACCGATATGTGAGATTTGACTAATTAGTGTAATAGTTTTGGAGTCACGCTCATTAAATATGAAAATTACAGCAGTAGAAAAGATTGGTTCCGTGATCAATCTTGTATGGACAGAGAGGAAATGATTTAGAGAATAGCTTTTATTGTACAATTAACTCCATTACGACCTGCCAGACAAGAATAAAGAGAGCAGGGAATTTAGTCAGTGTTAAGACTTTCACACAAGTGCTGCCTTCGGCTGCTGGCTCTCCCTCACTTCAAATGCAATATTTTGCCTGTAACTAGATGAGACACTTGCCAAAGCATACAATACCCTCCAGAGGAGCTGTAGCCTCATCACCCACTCAATTAGGACAGCTGCTAAATGGAAGACTTGTTGATCTCTTCTATTTGACACCCTCAGAGTTCATTGTACTTGAGTTTGGCAGCTTTGCACTCAGATAAAAAAGTAGGTCATTGTGAGTTGATGGGGCAAAATTGTTCTAGCAAGCTGCGACTAGAGCTTCATCTGAGCATCTTGACCCTCTAAGCACCGATCTTTTACCATATCAAACATCATAAGAGAAGAGCATTGACACATGAAAGAGGATTTAGTTCTCACATTGAGTATGGAAAGAGAAAGGAGAATTTAATTATTTAAACAGACATTATTGTACAAAATGAAAATGTCCTCATGCTAGAAATAAAGTATGGATGGTCTCCAAGGTGGCAAATGGGCACTGAGCTTCACTGTTGTTTGTGTGTACTAGGGTCTCTCTCCACTGCTCTGGTAAACACATTGCATAGGACCACAGCCAGTGCATAAGAGCTGAACAGAGCACCTCTATGTCCTCACTATGTGTATGACCAAACACTGAGCAACAGAAATTGGCCCCTTTGCTGGAGTGGATTGTGTGTTTATCATATCAAAGCTGTGAAAATAACCATGTTTGTATTGCCTCTTCTCTTTCCAGGTGGTCTATCATATCTGGGCCCTCAGACCGGATGGCATGCATTGTGTGTGTTGATCACTATGGCATCTGGGTAAGGGGAACACCCCTGGCTGGCACCGCAAGTGTGTTCATTTCAATACAAGTGATGGCAGCAATGGCAAAGCAAACTAGATTCAAAATCTCATTCAAATTAGGCTCCATTTTACACAAATGTGAAATGGTGATAGACAAATGCCGTCAGGTACAGCGCTGAGAATGCCCTTGTAATTATTATTTCATAAATGATTAATGAATTACTATTTCTATGAATTATTCAAATGCTTTATGTAATGTATTGATCTCTCTTCATTGATATCACTTAAATTGTAAATGGATTATCATTTCTAATCACTCTTTACAGGAATTTAAATATACAGATATTTACATATTCAAAGTGTTTAAACATTTGTAACTGTTTTGCTCTTTATTTGCATCACTTCATATCCACCATGCAGTGAATCTCTTCATTGCCTATGACCTTGTGCCTTGAATGTCTTTGTGAACCTCTGCTTGTATACGTATGTACCATAAACATTTTACCCTCTTTGAATATATGCAATAATCCTATCTCCAGCCACATGAATACTGGCCTTCCATATTATTGTAATGTTAACCTCCAGACTGCATGCCTGATACTTTATCACAGCTTTGCCTTTTTTATGGGTCTGGTGTCTCTTTAAAATGATTGCCCCTGTTTTGATCTGATTAATTTTGTGTGAGCACAAACAATTACTTTTCATCTTTATCTGCTCAAGGAATCACCCTTTTTATGGGTATCATTTATTACAGGTGGACAGCTACTTGTTTATTAGAATTTCAAGCAGCCTATCGCAGCTGAGATCTCCTGTGGTCTTTATTTACATTTCAACTTCAGCTAAACAGACATGACAAACACACATAGCAAAGGCCCAGCCGCGGCCACAAGTCATTTTCATATTGCCTCTTCGTAGGCTACAGACCGGACTTAATGCAAAAGTTCCTGACATGGTGGCAGAAGGTGCTGAGCAGGTGGGAGAAGAGAAAAAGAGAGATGCATGGAAACTGAAAGAGAGAGACACACAAAGACAGAAGTGGAATGTGGTGGGGAGGGTGAGAGAGCAGGTTGACTAAGTATGTATTTGAGCTTTCAGGTGAGTGTCTATCACTCAGGGAAAGAGGATGAGTTCATGGCCTCTGAAATCCATCCATGGCAAGGGGGCCTTCACAGTGAATATAAATATATGAGTGTGTGTGCCACGGCCAGGGCCACTCTTGACAAGCCAACAGCTGTTAATTATGAATTGGCCTGCAGAGAGGGAGACAGGCTGGTGAATATGCAGCGCTGAAGAAGCGCGCAGAGCCTGTGCAACACAAGTGTCAGACCCCCACTGCACCCGGAGTGGCAGGGGTTGACCTGGGTGTCAATCACTAGCACCGGCCAAGCAACAGGACAGGGATTGCTTGGAATTGACCCAAAAAACTGCAGTTTGACTCACATGAAAATTAACTTTTTTATTTGATGGTATAGCACAAGAAAGTTAAGTATCATTTCCTCCTGACAAATTTTGAGATATTGCAAATAAAGGCTCAAGAGATTGTTACAAGGCAAGACAGGAATCACTTTACAATCTCCAATGTCCTACATTTTCAGGGTAATTTAGAGGGTTTGGTTTTTTATTACCCTTGGTTACTTGATGCAGTAACCTGACAATCACAATGTAGGACTGTCTGAAGGCAGGTTAATCATGGCACATATGGTGCGCACGTGTGTACTTGGACACATCGGTACTTTGAGCTAAATGCTGACGTCAGCATGCTAAGATTCTGCTGTTTAGCAGTCTAATGTTTACCATGTTCACCATCTTAATTTAGTGTGTTAGCATGCTAACTTTTCCATATCAAAATTTAACACTAAGTACATCTGAGGCTGAGGCAAATGTCATGTCAATGTTTTGCAGGTATTTAGTCATAAACCAAATTACTGGACACATTTAAATCTTGACTCAACGGTAAGTGCTAGTTGAAAATGTTAAGGGATTACTTAACTTATGTCAGTTCTTCCTGAAAGGGACATCAACATTTCATGACAATCTATCCAATAATTGTGAAGTATAAATATCATATAAAGTATGATATATCAATATAGGCTGATATATGATATACCTGTTACATTACAGAAGACATTTAAGCAACAAAATAACATTTCAAAGTATACACATCACACCAAGGAGACCTTTTCTTCAAACTAATATGTTTATTGTATTTTCCCTGCTGTCTTTGCAGTTGCCTTTCCCAGTTTAGCCTTACTAGAAAGGAGACAAATCTCACACAATTAAACAAAACTGAACGAAAATCAATAAATAGCCTATGGGCACTGTGGCAGGTGCAACAAGCAATTAAGCCAAATAACCACTTCTTATAGAATCAACAGTAGAATAAAACATTACAGAGGCAGATAACACAGAGAATGAGAAGAATGCATACTTTACACGCTGCTTAGTGCACACACACATACACACACACACACACACAAAACGCTTTGTTGGCTAGCAACATTAGCTAAGTTTCCATCCACTTGTCAATCGAATTATCTGAAGTTCCGTAAAAAAGACAAAATGGATTGCGCCATCTACCAAAGAAAAGATCACTATTGCACGATTGATCAGTATTGTTTGTATTGTAAGTTATAATAGTGCTTATGTGCCAGCTGATAGCAACATATCAAGCTATAATAAGAAAACAACGACACCATCAACACATTGCTTTGATGATGCAGATGCAACTTCCTTTTATTTTCCCTCCGGCACCACTGCGAGACAACTCTTTTTTGAGACATGTCTCGCTGTTTAATCGCCTTCCATTTACTCCGGAGGACGTCACACAGCTTGTCGTAACCTTTGTTTGCCATTTCCTTCACGAGTTCCTGATAAATTAAATTCAAAAAGTCTCTTGTCTCCTTGTCCGTCCACTTACATCAAACAGAGCGGAAATTAACCAAAACTTCTTCTTCTTGGTTTTGTGGCAGGTTGCAACAATAAAATGACAAAACTTAATCGTAATTCATTATTTACTAGGCAAATAATGTTTCCATCAGCGTTTATCGCATAAGCCGCATATTCAAGATAATCAAGATCAAATCTGATGAGACTGAACGTATTCCCTTTGAGTCGATATTCATGAAATTCCATTGAATTTTACTGTTTCGATAAGGCATTTTTCATTCGATATCGCTTAAGTTGGATGAACACGTGTGGATAGAAACATAGCTATTGTCATTGTCCTACCATACTACCATAGAAACAGGTTGTCTATAACTATCACAGTGCGCTTGTTGCACTCATCTGTCATCTCACTCACTATAACTAGTCTCAGCCTCTCTGTCCCACTTCTTTCAAACATTTTCAATGAGTCTATGCAGTCACAACTGTAGCAGAACCTGCCCAAACCACAGAAAGGCCTCACTAGCAATTAGCATGTTAGCCAGACCAAGCATGCACCTGTTAGGTATGTTTGAGTTGGATCACTTAGCCTGCTGGGCGCTAAACGGGTGATTAATTAAGGTATACACAAACCTTTTTTTTCTCCACCTATGCCAAGGTACAATTGGCCTAATGTTAACCTTAAGCCATAATTTATATTCCATCTTTTACTGTACTTTTCACAAACTGCGAGCCCCGGCCAAGGTGTGACCAAACCCCCCACACCCCCTGACACTTCCCAGCAAGAATATACATTAAACATGCATCTTTTCAGTGTCACCGGAGCTGTGCCCTCCTGCGGCTGTCGACACACTAGCAGTATGATCTCTGCTGCAGCTGCTGATTTTCATCTGTTCTATTTTCTATTATCATTTTTTAATGTAACTTTTGTTTTTACTCTATAATCATTAATAGCCTATTTAAAATACCTATTGATATGATAAATATGACATTATATGATATGATTTGAGACAATGATTCTGTGCTGAAGTGGTTCTCTAATGCATGCATGTGCCTGACGATGCAGAGTACTCAAAATGACTAAAAGAATGTTGAATTGTATTCTAAATGTGATTGGGATCTATAGTGTAAAGAAATAATGTAAAGGAAACCCAGAACAAATACAGAGAGTTCAGCACTGAACCCCTAATAACCTCAGTTAGAGGAAGCTTATCTGTCATCCCTAAACACCCATATCTCTCCCTCCAGTCACTGTGGAGAGCCCCTGTGTGTACACACTGGCCATTCACAGTAGGATCAGGGTTAACAGGGCCTGTGCCTTTAATGGCAGGAATATCTCCAGGAATTTTAATTAATTTTCCACTCTTAGCAGCTGAATCTGCGTTAATTTCCCCCTCAAGGACTTTTATAAATTTCATCATTAATAAAATCAGACATTCAATTAGTCCCAAAATCCAGATTGCCAACTGTTTCGTAACAGTCTTGGTCTGATTTTCCCTTTTTTATTAGGTTGGGTAAAAAAAGTTTAAACTAATTTCATTAATCTAATTGTCATAACTTCAAACCATCTCTTAATTAGTTCAAATTAATATGATTAATCACAATAATGACAAAAACCCATTCAATTACAGGTTTTCAATGGCAAGTGGATGTGTTGGGGGTGATAGGGGCATAAAGGATGAGGGCGGGAAGCAGAGCTGGCTGCGAGAGACGGGATTGGTCGTGATTATTCCGATGACTGACAGGTTATCAATCATGCCACACTTTTAATAAAGGCTGCTGGAACTTCAGTGGAAGGCCTGGCTCAGTTGTCTTCTTTCTTGTTTTATTTCTTCAAAACTCTCCTTATTCCTCTATGAAATATGATCCTCCTTTGAAGGACTTGGTCTGCACATTTTAATGAAGAGAGTGGTGTGCATAAAAACAAAAATGGACTCATCCATATGTAAATAAAATGATGGCAGTGCACATGCTCATCTCCACTACCCCATTATTGCAGAAAATTGCATACGTTTATGCGCTGGAATGATATCACTTTATTTTCATTTTTCTGAGCATTTGCTAAAGCTGCAGATGAGTCTGCTCCCTCTGTCGTTCATTTCCCTCTGTCTTTTTGCAGACATATGGATCTGAGAGATGCAGGCTGTGTTGCTCTCAATCAGGGCCAACGATCTAACAAAGCAGGGGAGCAGAAGCATGTCACCATTTGTCACATGCCACTGGGGCACTAGCTGAGCAGCAGGCACACCCTCGGGTGTGTAAGGCCAGGAGGGAGTGCTGCAGCTGCCAGTCTCCGGCAGGTTCCCTCTTGTCCCATGCTGTCCCCCTGGGACCAGCCACCCAAATGTCCCCAGTCAGTTGTCTGGGACGATGCGACTTGTGATCCACCCATCTGGACAGAAGGCTGCATGCATTGAAAGGGCTGCTTAGCTTCTATCACCCTGAGGAAGTAGTCTGATTATGAGGAGGCCCATCTGGGGATAGAGATCCCCCCCTGGTGAGTCCTAAATACACCCCTTCACTGTACTTCTCTTGGCTTTTCATTCCTATTCATTCTCTACACTACTTCAAACACTGCTGCTTTGATCCTCTCACTCCTGAGCTATGGCACTGGGCAGGGGAATTCACCTGCCACCCCAGGTAAAGTCAACCAAAGCCTGACGGAGCGTTAAGCAAAGCATAGCATAGATACATATGTTATGTCTCTGTGACAGTGCTTATCATGCAGCTCAAGGGCTGCCATCTTTTACCCAATGGTTATACCTCACACAGCATTGGATCCATGTCCGATGCATATCTTGGCTGACAGCATAGTTGAAAGCCTGGAGCATGACAGACATGTAAAAGTATACATTTGTATACCCAAGTGTGCTGAGCATTGTGCGCTACAGCCTTTAAAGTTCCTGTACTCTGCTGTGGCATGTGTTCACCAGTGCATTGTTTGTAGAGCCAGGTGATTAGAGGCTATTGGAAGTGATGCAGAACCAGACAGTGAGCAGTGCCATACTTTCAGGATGCTGTGACCACATGGGGCAGCATATGGAGCTATTTCCTCTTCTCTCTCCAGGACTTTTTAGACATGTCAGTTGGGCCTTAATCATGCATTTTTCTGCATGAGGGGAGAACTGGAGTATCTGTGCCGAGCTGGTTTCTGTGCCCTGCGGTATCTCCACCAACACAGTCAATCAATAGTGCCCAGCACCACTGTGTACACAACACACATGCATACAAACATGCACACAATGGCAGATACACACAAAAGTTTACCTCAGTCCCATTTAGGAGCCTGTGCTTATTCAGGCCATTATTCAGGCCAACATGCTTTATACCATTTCCTTATTGTCATCATGCTTTTTAATTAGAGGAGAGTGAAAACTGGTGGATGGGGGACCATACCTCAATAGTTCAGCCTTCCGGAGACTCAGGGACGAAAGGGGCATTTTTCAAGGTCTAAACACCCCCCCCTCCACCCTCATATACACAGCCATCTCTAAGTCCCCAGCCATCCTTGAGAGGGAAGTACAGCCTTCCATGTGCATAAAGTTGAAATAAACTGCAGTCTGTATTTTCATTGGGGAAAGTGAACCCAATTTACACGCTGCTCCATTGGAGATGAGCACTCTAGCGTACCCTAGCTGGTAATCTTGCCCAGATTCCCTATTGTGTCCTGCATTATTGTTGAAATAAATAACCTTTCACTGCAATCAGTGTGGGGATCTTCACTTAAATTATCGCCCCACAGATAGCTCACTCATGATCTGCTTCTATATCCATTAACTATCCAGGAAAGTGATTTATAGGTGAAGGGTAAGAAAAGAGGAATGAGGAGCAAGGCAAAGGAATCAGTTTGGTTAGACAATAGTGCCCTCTACTGTTTGAAAAGTGGATCGCTTAGACGGAGTAGAAACTGCCACTGATAACATCTTCAATGCTAATGTGCTGATGAAGTCTTGTGGCAGTTTATGAGCCTTTAACTATGGTCATCTTTAATTACAATGACTAAACTAAATATGGGACTTTTCAGACACCTGCAATTTAAAAGAATTAAAGGGCCAATTCAAGAAATAAAAAACAAATCCAGATCACAATAAAGCATCAGAAAAGCCAGTACAACCACAAAAGTCCCCAAAAACAGAGAGCTTCAACACAGTTCAGATGGAAGTATATGGGCATGGATATGATGCCCCCTTTTAGTAACAATTCAAGCCAGGGCTCCAGTACCTAACGCCCTCTCTTCATCCCTCCATCCCTCCAACCCCTTCTCTGCAGTCCCTCCTTCCCCACACTCCTGTGATGTGTCGTTACACGCTCGGCTGGCTTCTCTTCCATGACAGACTGTTACTTCCTGGAGCGGAAACGCATTTGATTGTTAACATCTGGGCCATTACAATTGCAAACTAGGGCTCTGTACATCAATCAGGAAGTGATTTCAAAACAAAGAGACCGTCCTCCAATCAATCTATTGGGAAGCGGGGGCATTACATGCTCCTGTAATCCTGGCTAATTAGCGGGATAATGGGAATGAGATTTATGAATCTGCTGAGGAGAGTGGAGGTGCGAGGGCACACTCAAATTAGCAGGGATGCACGCCAGCCAGAACTGCAATAAGGAGGATGTGCTGTTGGTTTTTATCAACTTCTTGCTGCTGGGTGCCACCTTTAGCTTAGTGTCACTGTGTAGGGAGCATCACGGGCTAACGTGCAGACACTGTTACTCTGCAGCAAATCTTTTCAAAATAGGAGTTCAACTTTGTGTTACCATCCACCTGAGGAGCATGTTCAGTTAATCAATGCTTAAACATCTGGTATTTCACAAAAAGGGAGTATACTGTAAATCATTGCAAAATAAAAGTAGAGTATTAGACCCATTAAATATATTTTGTATTTGTGGATGTTCAACTTTGGTTAGTTTGCTTAACATCAGTGGCTCCCAATCTTTTTCAAACCATGGAACCCCTTCATAGGGATTTCTTATTTATGGCACCTCCTTTTTCCCACCACACCCACCCAACACAGGAACCCTTTACACCTAAAATGACACGGCATCTGTTGAAGGAATTTTTTAAACAAACTAATAAAAATAATTGATTCCTTGTCTTGTATTTCAGCTCACACAGATATGAGGATGGGAACAGCAACAGATTGTGAAAGTTGGATATGGATATGTATCCCAAAAGTGGCCAAAATCTATGATATTAACAAATGTGAAACAAATGAAAAATAAAAAAAATATCTTTGGGCATGCTTGGCACCACTGCCATTAGCTGTCAGTCAGTGTTGATCTGAAGATATGATATCTGGCATGCAGCATCCTGGTGGCTTGGTTGTCTGCAGAGCAATTTGTGTGAGTGAATCATTCTGAGAGTCACTTCAGTTACTTCATTCTCATCTGTTTACCCTAAACTTTCCCATCTTTATCCAAAATAGACAAGGCAAAAGAGCAAAAACAGAGGCCAGACACTTCTGCACTCTTCTGAATCCCAGAATTGTTTGTAGCCTGAGTGAATGAGGGAGAGTGTATGTACAACACTGACTGTGTGACAGTGTGTGAGGCAGTGTTTCCCTGGAGGTGGCTGCCTCAGTGCCACCCTGAAGCCTCTTCCTCCCCAGCGGCCCCAGGCCTGACCTTGCCCGCTGGCGGGGGACATCTCCCATTAAAGCAGCGCATTGTGATAAGCCCATTTCTTTTCCTTCAGCATCCCTTTAATGTCATCCCTGAAATATGAAGTCATTAAGCGATATTAAAACAGTGCTGACAAACTAATTAACAGAAGACATTATACGGGATGGGCTCGATTAATCCGCTTTAATTGCTCTTTTAAATGGGGGCTCCAATTAAAATTAATAAAGATTTACTGGTGATCACACCAAACTAAACCAAGAAGTGGTTGTCTGAAGGGCAGCCTAAAGTCAGCGGCCTCCATTCTCAAGTTGCACTCGCTATTGCTCCCTGCACCCTGAGCCTGCCAAAAAGCCTGTATCTCTGAACAGGAGATTAAACAGAGGGACTGTCCCAATGCCCTCGGTCCCACAGCTGCTTTTGTCTCCAGCTCAGGGGTGTTTGATCCTCCCTTTGTCTTTCCAGGACCCTGCTAAGGAGACACTGGCTAATTTTCCCATTAATATCACACCACACACATACATTGACTGTACACAAACAGCCATGGTTTTTTAACCCACAAATGTATAATACAATGTTGACAATTATAAAAGATTTCACAGTGTCCCCTTCCCTGAAGTCCTTGCCGGTTGAAACAATTGATCAGTGTTGAAGAATCCCAGCAGTTCATTTTCTACACAGTCACAAGTGCACCCCTGTGTGGAGACTTTTGTACACAACAGAATCCGATGCTGTATATTCAATGGATTAAAACTGATTTATAGAGTAGATTTAATTTGAAAAGAATACTAATGATCGGCTAAAATGTAACAAAAAAAAAAAATTCCTATTCATTTTTAGTAAAGATGATCCAACTTGTACTGCGAGAGATACGTCAATTGAGTTTGAGGCGAGCTCAGCTGCATGTATTACACCAGAGATTCACTAGATGATGCTATTACTCTTTTCTATCCATCTCTATGAACTAAGTGACTAATGCACATTTTGTCTTCATCTTTTCTCTTTCAGTGTGTGATTCAGAAAACTACAGCTTCATTAAAATCCTTATTTGTTTTGTTTTTTCTTCATAAATGTGCTTTTCTATAAGGTTAAAAGCATAACACAAATCTGTTCCACGACAGAACAGATTTGTTTTATTTATATTTTATGAAGTCCTGTTGCCTTTTACTTTTCATTTCATCTTTATTACAAAGCATGCTGTGTTATCTGAGACTCTCTAATACAGAACATAATTTCATATCACGCTGCCGCTGCCGCGCTCAAGTTGAAGCCTTGTCAGCCAGAGGCAGTCAAACAAACTGAAGGTATTTTCTTTGTTTTCTTTCATTATATCAGAGGTTACCAAGTCTTGTTCCGAAAATGTTACACAACAAATTAATTTGAGCAAAGCACTTTGGTTCAACCAGAGGCATTTAATTGAGCTGAGAATGTAAATCAATTTACTGAAGAAGACAGATCTAATTGAAAAGAAATATCTATTAAAAGATTAGTGAGGTTTTTTGTCTCCAGTCTTTGTCATCAACCAATTCAACTAATGTTTTAATTTCCTTAATGTTATCATTTCTGATGTAATTGGTGCTTTGGTGCCTAATTGGTTTTCCTATTAAATGTTTGGTTTTACGCACAGACAATGTCATCTCACACAGTGATAAGAAACAGTTTATAAAAGTGGTCTATGATGTTGTGCATTCCTGTCTTTATTCTCTTATTTTAAAGGCACCTTGTTGCCTTTTTGTTAAAGTTTAAGGGATACAATTCCCTGTGGACATACAAGTATTGACATGCTAAATACAACAGAGTGAAATGAACAATTGGCAGTGACATTTAATTCAGTGCTGTGATTTTCTGGTTTGTATTAAGCCCAAGGCTTCCAACATAGCTCATCTGTGATTTTTGTGACATCACTATACTTGCGTGTGCATGTGCTTGTGTGTTTGTAATCAGTGTGTGATGAGTGGGTGCCTGGAAGAAAGAGTCAACGGGTTTGTGGAATTTTGCTTTGGTGGCACAACTCTGATATGAGGTCACCTCGGGCGTTAGTCATTAGGAGGGAATGCATTGTGGCTGTTTTTAAGACATGGCAGTTGTCCGCATCCGCACCGGCCACACAATGAATGCAGGCCTTAGAAAGTTGACTTGAATTGGCTTCGGTGAACAATGTGAACGGCATAGTTTGGGGGACATTTAACAGCTGGCTGGTGCACGTGGATTAGAGGCACCTCAGGGGCTCGGCAGTGGCTCACAGTATTTTCATAGGGAGAGTTAAACATGTGCAAACAAATACAAAGAACATACCTGGTGTGTGTCTTCTTCAAACTTTAAAATATGTTCATGTATTGCCAAGGAAAAGCATAACACACAAATTGTTTATTATAATTTAGTGCATCTTTAATTTGAATAATCATCCAGTACAATTTCTGTGAATGAAATATTGGTAAATGATTGTACTTTACATGACCTTTGTACATGATAATAAAACCCATAACAGTCATTTGCAGTATTTTCACATGCACATCCTGTCAAGCTAAAAGTTTCCAACATAATTAAAGAACATTATGCAACATACAACAACAGCAAATGTACGTTTACACAACACACAGCTATCAAATAAAAATTAAAAGCAAACTAATACTGACAGTAATTGCCAAAAAAACTTTTCCAGTTCAGCTAAATCAGGCTACACTATAGTTTCACAATATCAAAAAGAATGATTACACTTTGTAAACATTTTTACACACCTACAAACTCAATAACTCTCTAAATGTGTTGAGGCAAATTATACAAGTAAACACTAAACAATAGAATAAACCACAATGATGCTTGTTTGTAAAAGTAGAACATACAGCATTTTAGACTATAGACAGCTTATCAATATTTAAAATGATGTGTCTGTGTGTGTTTTCACAGATCTACAACGTGATTAATTATCCAACATCTACATTTCACCTCACTAAAATGCACTACAAGAAAGGATGAAATAATAGTCAAGTGACTAATTCACTAGCTCTAAACAAGTTCCTTCACGGTTGTAATTCTCCACGTCAGTCTATAAATAGGAAGATGTCTTGAACTCATCTGGAACGTCGCTGTCCAGTTTACAGATCACCTTGTATATGGCCTTTTTCCAAGAGGGGTCTGAATCTTTGGCTGCAGAAATGGCACTGTAAAACTCGTGCAAGGTGATCTCAGAAACCTCGAGGAATCTGTCCGGCACCTGTAACAGAAAATAAGTGGAAGCGTTTTAGATGAATCAATCAATCTTATTCTAATAATGAAAAAGTACTTCATGTTATGCTGTGTTACAAGCATACTGAACAATCTGTCTTCAGTTTTCCAAAACATATGAAATGAAGACCTGTAGCACAATTCTTCAAACACTAAAACTGATGAAAGGGAGCTCATCTCTTTGTTCTCTGCACACATACATAAAATGCAATGCTGTGATCATTAGCTTTCATTTAGAGGCCTCTTTGATTAGCTAGTGTGTTTTTCTTGAACATTAACTACAGGTGTGCTTTCTTCCTACGGATTCTACCTAGCACTGACAGGGCCAGTCAATAAAGCACGGTTCTGAATCCCACAAGGAATATGGCAAGAAGATTAAAATGATTTGATATAGGTTAGGTTTAGGTATAAACTTAGACATAATTGTGGTTAAGTAAGGATTTGATGCAGTTAAACTTGGACAAAGTATCCAATAACTACAGCAGGATTTAAACGCATCAACAAAGGAAGTCTTGATGCAAGGGATGCTGGGAGAAACCCGCCCTGCAGCCCTTGTTTCCCATCCACTGACCAGTTAATACAACAGTTGTTGGCATACATTATCTTTCCCCTCATCTCCTGACACAAAAGCATCCCTGGGAAAGGAATGTCTTGGTCCCAAGGTAAAGAAAACGGTCCCGTCCCTTTCCCACCAAACAGCCTTCTCCCTCGGAATCCACAGCGTCTTTCTCAGCGTTCCGCATCAGTAGCAATCTCAGTCTCGCTCAGGCGTACTGGTCCTCTAATCCTGAGTTGTTTTAGTGGGATTTTGTGGCTTCCTCTTCCCACAGTTTGATAAAGCATCACTCTGGAGTTTAGATAATGGCTGTAAAGGCTGGCCAGCCACAGGTGCAGTGTGACACACAGGTCACAACACGACATACGTGACCATGGCTACATGCTGACAGGAGAGCATACTTCAGCAGGTTGGTAACTGCTGTGATGAAAGGGTCAACTCGAATGCTTGGGCATTCTGGGAAATATGCTTATTCACTGTCTGGCAGAGTCAGATCCAATGATTGATACCACTCTCATGTCTATGTGTTAAATATCAAGCAACAGCCAGCAGCCAGTTAGCTTTGCTTAGCATGAAGAATAACAAAAAGGAGAAACAGCAAGCCTGTCTCTGTCCTAAGGTAACAAAATTCACCTACCAGCACCTCCAGAGCCCACTAATTAAAAACAAAGTCAAAAACAAAGACATCAACAATTCATGGTTGCTGGGCAAATGCTCATAATTTAAAAAATAAATAAAAGATATTACATGTTAATTAGTGAGCTTTAGAGGTGCTGGTCGGTGGATTCTGTTAGTTTCAGAGAGAGACAGACTACCTGTTTCCCCGTTTCCATTCTTTATGCTAAGCTAAGCTAAACGCCTACCATAAAATGGATAACCTTGTTCATCTATCACACAAAGTACAGAATGAGAGCAGTACCTCTTTAGACAAAACCTCATGAGCAAAAATTCTGATAGAATCATCTCTACGCAAACAATGCAAACGATAAAAGAGGAATGACTAATGAGTGACACTTACGTGGAAGTCATTGGCTTTATTGTAGTGCATGTTCAGTGCCCGGAACAGCTCTGAGTCCCTGCTAACTGTCATGTCTTTGACATCACTGATGCCGTCAACGATAGCCTGGCGGGCAAACTTCTCCATCTGGATGTAGTAGAACTCCCTGAAGTTACTGAACCACTTGATCAGCTGAGAGGTGATGCAGCGGTTGAACTGGAAATGGAAAAAAAAACCTTCACTTTATACCATTCATAAGCTTACAGCCGAGGATTCAAGGGTCCTACATCGACAATAATCTGTAATAATTGACAATCTTTCCTTGAGCAAAACAATGAATCTCTAGCAGCTCCAGAAAAGCTTTTCTGACCTTTGATATCTGAGTGAAGAAGGCAAAGGAAAGCAAAGACCATCCTATTTGGGATTAATGAAATATGTCATTTCCGAATTTATTTTAGACTTCAATGAGAGCATATAAAATTTGAAAAGAATATTGATCTCAAAAATCAAATGGCTGACTGATGCTTTGGCATTAGCCACACTTTCCATAATTGACTGAAACCTGCATTTGGTACCTGTAGGGCAAAATGCCACCAAATGGTCTGTCACTCTACGCAACATTAATTGCTCTGAGCTTTTCCCACCAGTGTCCGGGGTGAAAAAACATCTGTCAGACCTCTGTATTTCTAAACTCAGTCTTGACATTAGTCTTGTTATTCTATCTCCTCATCCAGAAAGACAGAAAAAATGCCTAAGGGCTGGGCAGGCATCAAAGACGCTTCTTCTCTCTGGTGTGGTGGGTGAGAAAGCGGCAGCATAAGGACAGAAGGAAGCTTCCCTCTCAATGACTCGGGCTGATAGGATGGAATCAGACACTGGGATTAGTTGCTCTTTTGTTCAGTGCCACTTCCCACCACAGGATTGTAAGCAAGGAGGAGACGTTTGCAGGGCTGCAGCAACAGCATCCTCCCCCCTGACCTCGGGGGTCAGAGCAGATTGAGAGGCAGGGGCCCGCACTGGCTCAAAGATCCAGGGCCATGGTGGAAGAAGAAAAGATAGAAGAGGAGATGGAAGAGAAACTCAAGGAAAAATTAGAAGGTGGGCAAGAGAGGAGGTAAGAGTGGGAGCTCATACGCAGGAAGCATGTACTGTTCCTACTGGAAAAGATTAAAGAGAAGAAAGCAGAGATAAAAATGGTGAATGAGAAGAACAAACAACAGGAGACAGATAAGGAGACAAGAGAGAAGACAAAAGAAGGAGATAGAAGAGGAGGCATGACACGAGCCCAAGGCCAAAATACACAGGATGTTGTGTTTAGGGCCAGCTCATCGCCGCCTGGTTGCTGCCGCACAAGTCTCTAATACCAACTGTCTGTTGACACTCAATAGCAATGCCTTGCCTACAGAGTCCTTTGTCACTCCATTTGCTGACTGGAGTGGCTTTTTTAAAGAGAGAATGCCCCTGTATCTCCCTCTGCCCCCAGGACATACTAGCAGCTCAGTGGCTTTGTTGTTTAAACCCTCTGCGTTTTTGTTTCTCTCCTCCGACACACTGCTGATTTTTTTTGTCCCAAACACACACTGACAAGTAGATACCCAAAGTTAAACGCAGGGCAAACAATCCTGTTGGTTGTTTGTGACTTTAAAGTAAAAATTAGATTTATTTTATACAAAAACAAATACCTTGACATCAGGGAAGAAGGTTTTCAGCACATTGGAGCTGGGGTAGCGGGTGTAGAAGAACATTAGCTTTGCCTTCTTCAGATGGCTTGGAGTGAGACCCTCCTGGATGTTCACATTTATGTTAAGGCAGAAAAAACTGGCAATTAAATACAACACCCGGCATACAGTGCTTTGCAAAGTGATAGCAGACCAGAGTATTGTGTTGCCTCAATCTTCAGCTAAATTGAATTTCCCTAAAGAACAGCTCGGCATTAACCAGGGAGTCAATAATGACCCTAACATGTGCTTATTGGCAAAACAGAATTACGAATTAGATTAGAGATTTTTAATTAGAGAGCAAAGCACTTCATGCCTGGATGTTATGACAGCTTGTTTTAAAATGTTTAGAAAAAAGGAGATGCTAATTAAGTTGATTTAAAAACAACATATGTTGCTATGTATTTTTCCCCATGGAAAAAAATCTTGCAAAAAGCTGAGAATTTTGTTAAATGTTACAAAAAAGTTACACACAATATATTTTCTAAAATGTTTCTTAGGTTATGTGGTCAAAAACAATTTAAATGGTGTAACATTCAACATATATTTTTTTAAGCGTTCCCCCAATGGCAATGAAGAGACTCAGAAGAATTTTGTCTGTAGTCCACCACCACCACGCCTTAGGTCATAATATTTCCTTTTCAGGTCCCCACGCCATACATTTATTAGGGAACCCTACCTTTGAAATACGGACGTTTGGATGAAAGATTTATGTTGTATTGTTCAAAGAGAAGCAGAGCTCTTTGCTCCATAAAGATAAAGTGAATCCTGAGAGGCACCACATAATATTCCTATCTAATGCCTTGCGACAAGAGAATCAACAAAAATGAACACTTTAGTGATTATTTTAGGATACTTTACTTTCTAGAGAGCGATAGTGAACAAATTATTTATTTTAATTAACTCAGGCAAAGAAAGATGAAATGTAGATATTATTCGAATCATATTGATTGTGGATGTTAGCAAACAAAAAAATCACATTTTTCCCTGAATAGAACAACTTATCCCAGGGAGACTTTCTTTGAGTTCCTATGAGGCAAAACAACTGTTATCTTGCACTCTATTTCAATCATGTACATTCTTACAAAGGTATCCAACAACAAATGCTCAAGACAAGAGCTCAAGTGTTATGGTTGGGAGGCACTTTTGGTTTCCACCAGCACTCAGATGTGACCTTTTAGATGCACCCCTATCACTCTGATGATGGAGAAATAGATCCTGCACCTTTTCAAGTCTGAAAAAACGATGCTTCCTGAAACAGAAACTGATGCTTTTTCTGCCTTTGAAAAATTGGCTTTTGTTCCTGGCAATTCTTATCAAAGCCTTGTATTCCTTTTTATTTGTCTTTTTCTAAACTTAAAGTCATTACCATGCTAAGATTAAAGAAGACGCTATAATTTTCTATTGGGTTAGCAAGATCAAAGAAAAAATTCTCCTTGAAGTTTGCTACTGGAACTGCCCGTGCTGCAATGAGCTTCAACCAGCCATTGTTCAAATGGAAGAGCTATATGATGAAGCGATATAGGGAGGTTGTGTAAAATAAACAGATATATACAGTATATGTGAGATATTATCAAACCTATTCTGCTGTAGCTGGAATAGTACAGAATATGATGTGACATCAGGATTTTCACGGCAAATTTGTGCAAGTAGGTGGTTGTGTTTGAAGTCTTAAAAAAGAAAGGTATTATAAAATGTAGTCATTCTGTTGTATCTGTTTTGTATTTACACAGTAAAGTCACTGTATTTTTTTTTTTTACATCACTGCACTTTTAACCTACATCTATCAAAAACACACCATTTTTTATCATCATTATTAAACAATATAGTTCTAAATCCTGCATCAACAAAAGGCAAAGAGTAAAGCCACTCTGGCTCGAAATATGTCTTTTAAGTGAAAGGATATATTGAGTGACATGTAGGGGTTTCGCTCGGCCATGCTCTGAAGTTCACCGCACTCAATCTTGACATGAGGGAGACACAGATTGTCGACCGTCACCGCCCCCAGGGCGGAGGGACGAGGGTGGTGGCCGAGGTGGCTGGATGTCACCTTGGACCTCATGGCAATGGTGTCCCAGGGCAGGTCCACTGAGTCGGGAGAGGTTCTGTCCATTGATGGGGGCATGCAAGGGAGACCCCCGAAGTTGGAATGGGGCCCGTACTTAAGAAGATGCTCTAGGATCTGACTGTCATGCAGAGGGGTGCTGTAATTGAACTGAAATGGTGTCTGGTGCACAGGATAGGGCCTCTTCACTGTCGGGGTGACTGAGCTCAGAGGAGTCACTGCCGGCTTGCGGACCACCAGTGACAGTGCCTCTGTCTGGTCCTGTGGGCTTTGAGCCTCAGAGTGTTCATAATACTCCATAGAGCAGGGTTTCACTACAGCCTCCCCAGCATGGGGCTGTTCCTGGGTGGAGCCCACCTGCTGGCTCTTTCTGTCTGCACCCATGCTGAGCTGCATTTCTGGAGATGAGCACACGCGCTGCTGAGGGGACAGATCCAGCCCAGTGGAGGACACCTCCTTGAACACTTTGTCCACACAGTCATTCACAGCCCTGGAGAGCTCCTGCTTCAGGGTTTCCTGCAGGTTCTGACTTTCTCTCTGGTGTAACAGGTAACCAACTACTTTCATTCGGTCTTTACACTCTGCAGTCACTCTGCTATTCTTCCTTTCAAATTCATCTTCAGTGCTTACGAAGCGTGGCTCTGTGCTTTCTCCCACAGTGTTGTTATCAACAGCAACTTCTCTCTCATCTCTGTCATTGTGTTCAGGGTCCTCCTGGTTGTAAACTTGAAGGAACTTTTCCTGAAGCTGACGCAAGAGCCTCTGCATGCTGTGGAGCTGCTCTTTCAGCTTGTGACACTCCTCATCCTTGGTGTTGCAGTTATCACTACTGCTGCTTCCAGGTCTTCTGTTTGCCGGTCCTCCTACACTGTGTTCCTGATGTTGAGGCAACCGCTGCTTACGTTTGTTCTCTCTGTATGCTTCTCTGGCCTCTCTAGTGTCTCTGGCATCTGTGTCAGACCTCTCACTTTCTCCATGTTGCCTGCTGTTGGGAGAGCCTGCCATGACTCTGATAATGTTCTCCACTCTGGCTCTCTTTGCCTGCAGGTGGTCAGTCATGGGATGCTCGCCCTCCAGGCTGGCTCCTGTAGAAACATGACCGCTGGGGGAGGCAGCTTCCACCGTGCTGTCCTTTGAGGAGACGCTGCACTGGTCCTCCTGGCCGGAGTCAGCCGCAGTGGAGCTGGAAAGGTAGAAATGACTTTCATCTAGTGCCCTCTTGTTGTGGATTGTCTTGCGGAGGAGTTGAGAGATGATGGATCCGCTGGAGTACGAGGCCAGAGGCTCATCATACATGTTTCTGCGGAAGCAAGGCAACATGACATCAGGTTTGTCGTCCTCTAGGCAGCCTTCACTGGAGTTGTGCATGTTCTGGTCGGGAAGACTGAGGTTCATGCTCACTGAGAAAACTGCTTCGGCTACACGCGTTTTGCAAACAGAGTTATGTAAAAATGCAAGAATCTGAAAGGACAGAAAAGTAAAACAGTTATGATAATAAATAATGAAAAAACACATTTTGAAATAAGACAAAAATGTGCTATAGCCATTTATTTTTCTTAAATCGTGACATTTGAAATCAAACTATTATGACAAAATAAAGCAATGTATATTCATGCTTGGGTAGATAGCAAAGATAAAGTATATTAATTTGTAAAATGATTACCAGTACATTAATTAAATATATACTACATTCACAGGTAATTCTGTCATTTTGTTTAGAAAACCTGAAGTTACACTTGTGATTTTAAAATTCCTACATTAACATGAAAATGTAGAATTACTGTGTCACGTTGGATCCTCTGGATCTTGCAAAATAATGTAGGGTTCTTTGATTTTCTATGACACAGTAATTTATAATTTTTAAAAAGAAGATCAATAAGGGAGTGTGTTCTTTTGTATCATTTCATCTTAAGTTGTGATAATAACACAAAAGATAAAAAGAACAACTGCAATATTCATTAAAAGGTAAATTCCAGCTTCTGAATGCCACAGACCACACACAAGAAATGTCTCTGTGTAAACATTATACAAGAGAAAGTATTATAAAAACATCTGTTTTCTTTGGTTGTCATCTTAAGGTATGATCAAGACATGATCTGCAATAGTAAAAATGTCCTTATTCTATGGTCACTGGCTTTATTTATTTAAAAGTTTATTGTATAATATGTTTTGTGCTGTAACACTTTAACTCACAACATGGACTACAATTTCATTGTTACACTAATTATAAAATACTTCTGAATGAAATGATGCACTTGAAAAGTACAGATTCTACTTTTTATTTCTAGACATTTGATTCTATATCAGTCCCACTTACGTTTCTATTTTCTTACTTTTAATATAAATAAACATTCTATCAGTAAGTCCAAACTCCTTTAGAAAAACAATCGTAAAAACAATTCAGCTATTTCACATAGCAAAAATAAATTGTTTCATTTACTCTTTACATTTTGAAAATGTCATGCAGTATACTAGAGGCTGTAGACCTACTGTTTGTGAATAAATGGTGAATTAGCTGATGCCCAAATAAAGAAGAACTACTCTAATAGCTATAATTCATTTTTAAAAATGTGGAACTAATTTGTATATACAACTATAATCTCAATAAGCAAACCAAATCGTTTTTTATTTATAAAAACTGAAACATTCACTTAATAATCAATAAACATTTGATAACCTAATTAAAAAACTCACCAAACGTGCTGTCAGCTGTACTGTGAAAGCCTGCGTCAGTGCCAAAAGCACCTCTCATGAAAAACCACTAAACTCCAGTGATGAGTTTTTAAGCAGGGTGAGCTGCATGCATGCACTTTGTCACACTACGGGGCTGCAGTTTAACCACGATCACAGAGAGAGAGAGAGTGAGCGGCTGTGATGGGACCTTACCTGTTGCGCTGGGAAGTGCTGCCGAGCTGATGGCCTGCGCACACTGTGAGATGAGCAGTAGCAGTGCAGGAGAGTCGAGGCATCAAACGGAGCTGGGGCGTGGCCATGTGAAAGCAATGAGGTGGTCACACATTACCCACATAATGTCAAGAGGAGGAAAGTATGTGTAAGGTGTTGGACTGATAGCTAGTGATTGAAAGGTGGATTTCAAAAGTTTATACGGAATTACCAAAAATAGGTAATTTGGGAACATGCATACAAATTTAAAAAATAATCCCCCTCTCACCCCTTGTGAGTCCTCTGCCAGAGGCCTGGGAGTTTGAGGGTTCTGCGCAGTATCTTAGCTGTTCCTAGGACTGCACTCTTCTGGACAAAGACCTCTGATGTTTTACCTGGAATCTGCTGGAGCCACTCTCCCAGTTTGGGGGTCACAGCCCCCAGTGCTCCGATTACCACTGGCACCACTGTTGCTCTTACTTTCCACATCTTTTCTAGCTCCTCTTTCAGCCCTTGGTATTTCTCAAGCTTCTCGTGTTCCTTCTTCTTGATGTTGCTGTCGCTTGGGATTGCCACATCTATCACTACTGCCTTCTTCTGCTGTTTGTCGATCAACACGATGTCTGGTTGGTTAGCCATCACCAGTTTGTCAGTCTGGATCTTGAAGTATATATATATATATATATATATATATCCCAGTTTATACAGTCGAGGCATCAAAAGTGCATATATATATATATATATATATTATATATATATAATATATATGCATAGGCAAATAATTCTGATATTCGTCTAGCCTATCACTGTATAATAATGTACATGCATATATGATATAGGGTTACTAAGCACAAGTAGGCTACACGTAATTATTAATTTAAAAAAAAAACAATATGTGTATATATAAACTATTCTCTATCCTCTGCAGCATATTTGAAGAAAATTGCTCACTAAAAGATTAGCTTTGTCAGTTGAAAAAAATCATCTTAATTTATATGTTAGTTATAATATTATATTCTATGTTGTTACCTGTAACGTTGCATTGCTTCATCTTATCTTAGGCTAGACTATCTTATTTCTATTCTAAACTCTGTTTTTACGTTGTTACCTTTGGCTGTCTGTGAAAGTTGTTGAAGGTGCGCCGTATTTTCACTTTATTTTTAGATTATTTCTCAGTCATTTCACGGTCACCAGTAGTGACAACAGTGAAGGAGGGTAGAGGGGACCACAGTGAGGATTCCCCCCTTCTCCCCCTTCCACTCGGAGCACTTGGTTTACTCCATACTACTTCCTCGCATCTTTCCTGCGCATTAGGGTTGTCGGTGTGACCGGAGTTCCCTTCCGCTGACAGGCTGTTGTCACACAGCCACCATGTTATCCCATTCCCGGTGCCTCACCAGGAATTTTGGCCGTTCCCTCTCTGCCATCCGCCAGGTAGGCAACAAGCAAATACAATGTTGTCGTGGCCACTAGCTAGATGACTCTCTGGATGCGGGCGAAGGCGCAGATTCTGTGTGTTCAGCTCTATCGGAGCTACCATTAGCATTAGCAATAGCTGTAGGCCACGATCAGGCCGTAACATTGTAAGCCAAGGACAGTATGACAAGTATGACACTTTCCTTCACTAGTCTTTGTTTTAGACAGTATTTACGCTTAAATCAGTGCCCTCTATGTTGAGTTGGTCTCTCGTTTTGACATGAATGTTAAAATTGGTTGACCTACGTAGAAAATGTCTTGTTGGCAAACTTATCAAATACTAACGTTAGCCACACTAAGCTAAATGAACTGGAAGGTTAGCTTGCTAAGTGCTATTAGCTGTCATGCTGAGGTCATATTGTGGTTTATGAGAGAAAACAACGCCCAGTTTAACTAACTTAATGGAACCATAAGAGTGTCAATGGTTTTTGTTCGTTTAGTGTCGGTGTAAATTTCTGTCGCTACATTAGAAGCTAAAGTTAAGTAAGAAAAGTCAAATATCAGCAAAGTCCTAACGTTAGATTGAAGTTGTCAGCCTGTCAGTGAGATTAGTAGTTGATAATTTGGCTTAAGGCAGTTTTTCAAGTAACGTCAGCTGCTTAAATAAAAATATTTATTATGCATTTTCTGGTGCAGTTCTAATCCAAAACCACATAAGCCACCTGTTTGCCAGATAATGCATTGATAAGCCAATGTCAAAGGTTGTCGTCTAGCGCGTAGAAATGACCTTTGACCGACAGCACTTACTTATCTCCCTGTTGATGACACCTTTGCCATTTATGCACAATCCCAACTGTTATTTATGTTCACTGTTAGACTTCACCGTTACATTGACCTTGATGTTAATATATCAATGTTGTCAAATGTTCCAGACATTGTTGAGTTGGTTTTCTGCACAATACTTCACATTAAAAAAATTACAGACGTTTAGTAATGCCTAACTTTATCTTATCACAGGGGAATAATGCATTAGCTCGTCGGGCCACGGCAGGTATGTCTTGTTACTGTTGAAGCATGAAGTCTGAAATCCCAATCTTTGCTTTCGGATAGTCCTGCTGCAAGAAGTTATTAACACATTGCCCCTTTCTATTTCCCTACAGCTATATCAGCTGGGCATTCTATTACTTTGAACAGCAATGTGTAAGTACATTTACTCATAAAAACATTTAACTCTTTGGGAAAAAAAACGCATCTTTACTGTGAAAATGTAAGTACACCATTCACATCGTACATATGATGAATGACTTGGGCTTGACATGGACAGTCGTTAGTTCTCAGTCATCAACACTGGCTCACAAAGTTTAATGCCCCCCATGCACTGTCATGAACCTATTTTCCAATTATGAGTATAGTGCTGTCCCATAAACGCAAGCCAAATCTGAATCATAATATTTTTTTGCACTCTTGGATGATACATTAAAGTAGTTTTGGGGATGTGTATTGAATCTATTAAATCTTTTGTGTTTTGTTTTATGTTTAGAAAATCTGATCCCCGGTCCAGCGTCTTCCAAATCCAGTACTTCAGGACGTCTGCAGCCTACAGTATGTTTAGGCCTGCATGCTTTTCCATTTCTGCACTTATCTGAAGCTTGACCACTGCAGTGGGATGTGACAAAATGCATCTCCTTTGACTTGTCTATGTTCTCCAGGAGATGAAGTTGTCACAGTCAAGACCCCTGCGTTTGCAGAATCTGTCACAGAGGGGGATGTGAGGTGGGAGAAAGGTAATTCCTTTTAGAATTAACATACTGTACATTAGTTGCTTCTGACCTGTAAAGGATAAGCGGTTACAGATGATGGATGTATGCTTCTGATACAGATAATCAATTAAACAAAAGGTAGACAGTTTGCTCTCAGATGCCAAACTAAAATGTTCTCCTTACAGCTGTTGGAGACACCGTCGCTGAGGATGAGGTGGTGTGCGAAATTGAGACTGATAAGGTAAACCCAATTAAATGTGACAATGTTTTTGATTGCTGGTTGTTGTTGGGCTTTGCCTGCAAAAGTAAAAGCCTTCAGAGTGTGTGGCATACCATGAATCAAAGTATTGAGGTATGTTCTTTTATCAAAATAGCACTCCATTTTAACCTTTTTTTTAAAAAAATCATATTTGTTGGGCCCGGTGGGAGAGAAAAAGGGCAAATCATTACTAAATTATGTGAGTCACTTTCTCCTGATTGAATATTTTTGAATAATTTCTTTTATGAACTTTTGGTGAAAGTTAAGTATTTAACTTAAATAAATGCATGCAGTTATTACTTTGGCACCAGCCAAATCACAACATGTATGCTATTTAGAACGTTTTACTTTTCTTTTTTTTAACAATCAATTATTTTGACTTTTTCACAGACATCAGTGCAGGTTCCCTCTCCTGCTGCTGGGGTGATCGAGGAGCTTTTGGTCCCTGATGGGGGCAAGGTCGAGGGAGGAACTGCGCTCTTTAAGCTTCGAAAAGGAGGTCGTTATTGTATTTACATTCAAAGTTGTCCAATTTTGAAAAAAAGTAATACTTTAAAGTCTGCCTTATCCTAACTATTGAGCTCTGTGTCTTTAGCTGGTGCTCCCAAAGCTGCAGAAGCTCCAAAAGCTGAAGCCCCAGTAGCTGCAGCCCCTCCACCACCTTCTGCTACTCCCCCTCCACCTTCTCCCCCCTCAGCTGTGGGCCCCATTCCCACCACAATGCCCCCTGTGCCACCTGTGCCAGCACATGCTATGGACAGCAAACCAGGTTAGTTGTCATGAGACAGACGGTCTGTGTCATGTGAGAACTGTTTTGCTTGACATCTGTGCTCTTGACCTCTAGCTTACATGATTAATCATTGTAGGCACCGGCTTTCACCAGTTCCACTAAACTGATGTCTACAGATACTAACTGCTTCGTTATGTCTTCCTCATAGTTTCCGCCATCAAGCCGACTCCTGCTCCAGCTGCACCAACGGCTCAAGCTGAGGGAGGGGCTAAGCAGCCAGGACAGAGAGCAGGGTAAAGTGCAAAATCACCACTACACCTAAATAACATTTAGAAGTATCTGATAACTGATGATGTGTTTAATGGTCTAGTACACTAATAGTTGGGAATGGTGTCGAAATAATTCTGATAATTCGTGTTTTTCGTTTTAGGTTAAGATGAACCGCATGAGACTGAGAATTGCCCAGAGACTGAAGGAAGCCCAAAACACCTGCGCTATGCTGACTACGTTTAATGAGGTTGACATGAGGTAGGAAATTCTACATGAATTGACCTACATTTTTTTAGCCCTCAATGCTATTTTAAATATCAAATGTGAAATGTGCTCTGCTGCATTACCGCACATAAATTGAAGTGATTGAAGGAAAAAGACAGACCTTATAGAATGTAGGAGTCCACATCTGTTTACATATCTATAAACATGTTTGTATGTGTGCAGTATGCACATTGTATACAGTACATGTATGTACATCTGTGTTAAAAGCCAAGACAACACTTGCACAAATGGTTATGGATTAGAATCTGCCCAATAGGAAAAGCTTTTTGAAACCCAATATCCTCTTAAACACTGGAATGTAAATATTTGGTCATAATGCCATCTAAAAAGAAGATAAGAATTGTTAAAACGGATTTTATTAATTTACAAGGAAATGTTATTGTCTGCACTTGCCCCCTATGCTGAAGAGGACACTTTGAGGATTTCTCTTCCCCGCAAATGTGTGGTGTCAGCTTTCGGCTATTCAGGGTTTTCTATGTATCCTAATTAGATTGACATTGACGGTCTGGAGGAAGACTTCCCATGCTAGGGCTCATCTGGAGCCGAAGGAGCTAGTCAGAGCAGGAGGCTGGAGCATCTGTAGGGGCCCACAGAGACCTGCGCTCTGAGTGGAAGAGCTGCCTCAACCGATATGGGCTTTTATGACAGCCCAATAAGATTTACAGGCTCTAGAAAGTGAAGATTTTTATCGCTTCTTCTCTCCTTTCTCGGAGAGTCTGTGTCTTGGGAGGGGCTAATTATGTTAGCGGAGAAACCCTAGAGCTTCAACAGGGTTAGAGACAGGAAAACAAACAATTAAAAAGAGAGATACACGAGAAAAATGAGCAATGATGAAACGATTAGCGGGCCAATTTCAATAGCTTTAATCCACCGCAATATGTAATGGCATTCTTTTATAGCCATGAAAGGCAGTGTTTTTATCCTTTTTTTTAAGAGATTTTAGATTGTGACCTATTTCTTTCTTAACAGTTACAATATTTGAAAAGTGTATCCTTGAGGTTAGTATAACATTAGGCTTCTTTTTAAAAGTGTGATAACAGCCATGGATGGTCTTATTTTAGCTAATAATACTGTTTTTTTTTATTGCACATGGTTTATAAATTACTGCAGCTTTTTTTGTAAACTTGGCAACAAAGCAGTAACACTTAAAAACCATTCAAGTACATTGAAAAGGATTTTAATAAGGTATTAAAAAACAGTTTATGTCTGTTTAAAGGGAAGCTAAAGTTGACCAAAAATTTGCCTATTGAATTTCAGTAATTTAGAGTCACGGGTATGACAGACATGTTGAATATAAAATGTTTCTGGGGTTTTTTTTGTTTGTGATAAAATGCATTTTTAAGTCATTCTTAAATTGCCTCTGTATTTTCCATATTTTGAATGAATGTGTATTTAAATCCACAAATCTAGCCCAACTGATTTTCCTTTTTCTCTTAGAATTTTCTCCTTTTTTATGTTCGTTCATAACAACCATCAAATTAAGTATCCTGTAGGCTTCAACCCTGCTTCTTGCCTCAATGCCACTTGTTAGGTGATCTATGTTTCTGTTTACCTGCAGCAACATCTCAGAGCTGAGGAAGACTTACAAAGATGCCTTCCTGAAAAAGCATAACATCAAGTTGGGCTTCATGTCTGCGTTTGTGAAAGCTGCTGCCTACGCTCTGGCTGACCAACCTGCTGTCAATGCCGGTATAGAATCAACCTTAAGACTGTGAAACCTCACTTTGTGGTGTCAATTTGACTGTCTTTGCACGTATGTGTACAAGTCAGTGCAGTTGTGCCAGGTGAAGAAAACGATTTAAGTTTCAGTGTATTTCACTGCAAACCTCAATCCTTATTTGCTGCCTGTAGACCACCCTGACCTATTTAGATAGACCACAATGAAGCAGGGGGGAGGGGTCTGTATTGCTGGCTTTTACAAATCAAAAATAGTCTTTTGGTTTCACCTTCCACGGCTTTTTGCTTGCATGTTACAGAAAATGGCACGCATGAAAAAGAAATCAATCTTGGTGTAAATGTAGTGAATATTTACGTTTTTGTCCTGTATACATTTTTCTTCTGTGTACTATGATTAAACTTTTTTTGTGTGTTTTTAGTAATTGATGACACAACCAAAGAGATTGTGTACAGGGACTACGTCGACATCAGTGTGGCTGTGGCCACGCCAAAGGTGAGACAAGCACATGATATTGTAATGCTAAGAGCAAGTGCTTGATAGTCCACTTGTCTTTAACGTATGGCATGTATAACTTTTCTCTCAGGGTCTGGTGGTTCCTGTAATCCGAAACGTAGAGGGAATGAATTTTACTGATATTGAGAAGGCCATCAATTTGTTGGGAGAAAAGGTAATATTTGAAATTGTATATTTTGTCATATTTTGAGTCATGTGTTTGTTGTAGTTCATTCTTCTTTTTCTTTTCTTTTTAATAACCTTGTGAAAGTTTCTCATCTTGAGATTTCCTCAGTGTGTGATCAATCTTAATTGTGGATGTGTGTTCGTAGGCCCGTAAGAATGAGCTGGCTGTTGAAGACATGGATGGAGGAACCTTCACCATCAGCAATGGTGGCGTGTTTGGGTCCATGTTTGGCACACCTATAATCAATCCACCACAGTCGGCTATTTTAGGCATGCATGGCATCTTTGACAGGCCTGTAGCAGTCGCTGGCAAGGTCCGTGTCCTCAATGCAATACATAAAATACACACCAAACATAAAAAATGGATTTGGTTTGTCAAATCTCTGTCATACATCACAGCTTTTTGCTAATTATCAAACATTCACTGGTGTGTGTATTTCTAATCGTATATGCATTTACTCTTTTTCTCTTGTTTTCCACTTTGTCAGGTGGAGATCCGTCCCATGATGTATGTTGCCCTGACGTACGACCATCGTCTGATTGATGGAAGAGAGGCCGTCACTTTCTTGCGCAAGATCAAGTCAGTGGTGGAGGACCCCAGGGTGCTGCTCCTTGACATGTAAATTATTGTGCACTCCTGGCCCAACCAAAACAAAACAAACAGCGGCTGTATTCACCTGATGAACATTTCTGTAACTGCAGATGTTGTATTGGTTAACTAGAAAAAAAGTTTTATGGAGAACAGTTGAGTTGTACAATGGACATTTGTAAGGCAGCCAGCGATCAACAGTTCACTGTTGTTGTGGAGAAATGTCGGCGTCTGGGATTTCTGTGGTGCTGTTCTCTAGATCGAAAAAGGAGGAATTACTTTTGCGCCAAATGTCATTACTTATTAAGAGAGGAATGACAAACCTAGATAAACTCCATAGTATCATTTCATTATTTTGGTTGAGAGAAGAATAATAAACACTTATTGGGCCAGAAACCAACAAACACTATGTTCTTAAATGTCCGTAGTGAAGAAATTCTTTATGAATTTTTCTGTTTCAAAAATGAGGGAAATTCTCTTTATTCTGTGTAAGAAAATCTATTTAAAAGAATGATTTAAACAATAAAAGCTGCATTACTCAACTTAGGATTTGTTTTGGATTTTTTGTTTTTGTAAACGTAAAAAGGGTAGCTAAATTTACAAGAACAAACCCAGACCCATTAAAATAAATCCAACATTAAAGTTACTACTCTTACTAAGGCATTGTTAGGTGATGTTCACTGCTTATCATGCAGTATACCTTGAATGGAAGCTTTTCCTTTAACTCAACACCTGTCTATAAATGGGTTGTGGACTATTGGTCAACTAATAAGATGTCAAAGACTTGATACCTTAAATAAAAGCCCCAAAAATGGTCTTGTCATAGTCCTCTTTGGAACTATGCATAGCTTATTGAGCAAGTATAACACAAACAATAAAATCATTGAAATGCAATGGCTAGAGAAGAGTAACAATTTATTGCGTACTGTAATTTTTTACAATGTTTAATGGCAGTCCAAACAATTGTAATTGTCAAAATGTAATCAGTTTTCATGCGTGGTGATAATATGCAAGGATATTTTAAAATGTAAAATAAATACCAAAATTGCATCAAAGGTAACTTTTTAAATTACAATATGAGCATCTCGAAACAAGTCCATTTGTTTCATCTTTTGGAAGAGAGATGGTTTACTAGTTTAATTCATGTTTCAGTTTTTATTGTAATTTTTCTTGGGAAGCACAAAGTGCAAAGAAAACCAGCGGTCTGGTGCTGCATCCATGTTGGCCACTCAGAGGTGAAGCAGCTGCACCTGCTAGCAGCTCAGAGCTTTCCAGGAGACACTGCTGAAGAAGGGATGACACTTGATGTCACTCACACCTCCACCTCCAGAACCCAAGCGATAGCCAGCATCAAACTGAAGCAACTGCAAAGCAGCACAATGGAGGGTTGATATTCTATAAGATCAAGTCACACCATCTTGCAATTTAGTGCCAGTGAGCATAATATTTAGAACAGAAGCCTAACCTCAGTGAGCAGAGACGCAGCTGCGGCGCCCAGGTGGTTGGGGATGAGCAGCTGGGTGTGGGAGTGGATTCCTGCTGGATGGAGCTGCCACAGTGGCTGGAAGCACAGTGAGCAGAGTGTGTGAGAAACCATGACCCAGTGCCACAGATTGCAGGAATGGTGCAAAATGACAACGTTGAAGACTTCACTCTTAGAAACTGGAAATGCTTGTAGAACCTTTCGCTTACCATTCCTGTTAGGAGTTCAAACAACAAAGCCCCAAGACTCCACCAATCACAAGCCTCTGTAACTCTGGACACACCACCGATTTCTGTAAACATACAACAAAATGAGTTTAGTTGTATTCTTGCACAAGATTCTTTATAAAATATGTTTTGGTGTCTTCATATATCCATACAATGCGAAGTACTTGATCTTATTCAGAGTAAAGTGGAGAAGCTTAATCCTGCCACTAGGTGGCAGGTTACACCAGGTAACAACCACTGGTTTCAGCTTCCAGTGCATAGTCTTACCTGGAGCACAGTACATCTGTTCTGTAGCTTTGGAGCTGATCTCTGACTGAACCTCACTCCACTGTCCAAAAAACGTCAAACACACCTTTCCTGTGAAAATATGGTGTCAAAATCAAAAGTATGGTGGTTTTCCACATGCAATCTTTTACATGTATTTGATGAACTCACCGTTGCTGGTAAGTAGAATATTTCTAGGGTTGAGGTCCCGACACAGAATGCCTTGCTGATGTAGACTCTCAAGGGCCAGCAGAATCTGAGCCCCCCAGACACACACCTCTGCCTCTGGAAGCCCCCAGCAGGTCTGCATGGCCTTATCTGTAGAACTGGAGGACTTCACAGGGAACCGAGGGAGATGACACCAGCCATCAACCTCAATGATCTGGTCTTCACCCTGCCCCTCTGATCCTTCTGAATTAAGGTAAGCATCAACATCCTCTCCCCTCCTGTGGGGTGGGGCTCCAGTAGGACCAGAGGAGAACCAGCCCACAAATGATCTCCCTTTTCCAGATGCTACATTCTCTCCAGGACTCAACAATTCGCAAGCCTCCTTTACACACTCTCTTGTCTCACTGGAACATGTTTCCCCTTTGTACGTTTTGCCTGACGGGGCATCGGGGCCCCCTGAAAATGTCCCCTGTTTTCCTGCAATGCTGTGGCAGAGGGACGCAGAGGAAGGCCAGTAGCTTTCTGAGGTGATCTGTGTGTCTGTGTGGTCAGAAAATACTGCTCTGTCTGTGCTCCTGATGACTACCATGCTTTTTCTATCCTCAGTGGTTGGACTGCTGCTGTCCTGCTTTGAGTCTGTAACCATATCTACAGAGTTACCACTCAAAACAGATCCTTGCTGAAAGCCATTGCTATCCCATGATGCCCTGCCACGGATCTGGGTTTGGCAATGGAGAGGAAGATGCAAGATGGCAGGAGAAGAACTCAAGCCATTATTTTCACTGTTTAGGGATCCGTCTTTTATAAATGATGTCTGATTTGTACGAGGTGGTGTTTGTCCTAGCGTGCTATTGAAATGACTGTCAGTCACTGCATAGGGGTTTATTTTCTCACAGTTATGTGCTGGATCTGCAGCTTTCCAAGCCACTTCAAACTCAGAGCTGCACTCTGTCAGTCCCATTCCAGCTTTCTTCTTATGAAGTACTGACATTACATCGAGAGCTTGACTGACACGAGTGCAAGACAGAGGAAGAGCAGGCTGTTCCTGAGTTTCACTGGAGTGCAAACACAAACTAGGAGCTGGTGGATGGATGCGGGTGTTGACCTGTGTCCTAGCTGGGCCTGAATTCAGAGTTAGCTGATCAAGCTTGTTATAAAATGATGCTGCAGAGCGTGTGTTCTGCAGACAACCCGTCTCCTCAATGTAGGAGTGAGTCCCGCAGCTCTCCAGTCGCTGCTGAGTCTCATGCCATGAGGTGGGGGAGTCTGTGTCTGGACTCTCGTCACTCACTTTTTCTGAAATCACTCCTATGTTCCCTTTGCTGTTGTGCTGGTAGTCGGTGCTGATCGTGGGTGAGGTGTAGCTGGTCTTCAGCTTGATGCTTTGTTGGCCAGAAGCGAAGCATTCTGGGTGTTCCTTGGCCTTCTCGTTCCTCAGCTTGTGCAGCTTGGAGAAGAGCCTCCCACCTAGGACAATATGGGAAGAAAAACCAGATCAAACATTGGACCTAAGAGCAAGCTTCAAAATCAACCCAATATGGTCCCATCAGCATTGAGAACAGAGCAGTTGTTAAAAGCTCACCTTTGACATGCTCAAGATGCAGGTACACAGCATCCTCACTGACGTAATATCTTAGTAGCTTAACCATGTATGGCACTCCCTGAGGAATGATGGTTGGCTGGTCCCTGCTTTCCCAGCTCGACTTGACCAGGCTCTGCAAGATCACATTCACACATTAGTGGTGATCTTTTTAGGAAAATGCATTATGTGTTTATATGGAAAAAAAGTATTAAATCAGACATGGTTTAAAAAGAAAGAAAAGACTGCTTGGATTGCCCCCTCAAAGATTAGTGTCTGTCTGTTACCATGTCTCTCCGGTCATTGAAATTTGAGGTGCACTTGCCCTGGCTAAAAGGGTGAGAGCTTTCTGGCAGATCAATGCTGGATGATACTCAGGGAGACAGAGGGGAAAGAGATCCTATCAACTGGCCAGCCACAGTATACAACAACAACCCCCCAAATATCTCCACTACCAGTGGATAGATGTAGACATATGGAGGTATTTTAAATGTAAATGTATTATAATATAGAGCATACTCTTCAGTGTAATACTATACCTGGAAAAAAGAAAGGAGGACATCTGTATACTCACCTTTACAACAAATGTCTCCTTATTGACCATACTTTGGACAATCATGACCTTTGGAAAGAAAAATAACATCAAGGAGTGTCAATACACAATGCCAACACTGATATGGAAACACAAAGGTAATAAGTGGTACAGTCTTACTTTATCAGTCACTCCGACCACCTTACACATTTCCAGATCTTCCACAGGCGAACTCAAGTGTCTGATTGGACGGAATCTCAGACTGCTGTAACCCTGGTGATGAAAGCCATGCATGTCACCTACAGAAGCAATACTTTTTTTCCCACAGTATTTGGGATAAATAAGGCTTTAGTTTGAGACAGACAGTCACTAAATGTTTAGTCTCATGTAAGAAGCAATACAGGACGTGCTCTTTTATGTTATTCAACTCTCAAGGAGTACAAGCTAGGAATGCTGACACTTAAATGTGACTTATTCAATATTTGACTTATGAACACGTTTGTGAACACTAACAATGCCACAACCCTACATTTCCCCGTACATTTAAAGCACATGAGAGACAATCAGATGTACATTTTGTAAATGTTAGTAAATTAAGAATATCTTACCCCTAAATGAGAGCTTCCTTTCCCCAAGTTGTCCTGCAGATGTGTTATGAAGATTTCTTCAGCTCTCTTCAGATATTGGGTTGTTTTTCTTTTCACAGCCTCCCGACGATCCTTGTTTGGGTCCACTGTAAAATAGTAAAGCTCTTTCAAATAAAGAAAATATTGTAGCTTTGTGAATATAATCAATCTAACAGACAATATCCTGTCCTGACTAAATCATAGGCTTTATCCAGGACAATGATTGGTTCCACACAGCTGACTATTCACACTGTGGTGGGGGAAATGTCTCACCAGCAAGGAAATCTGTGTTTAACCTTTGGTTTGTGACTTCCTGTTTTTTTTCTACTCCACATATTCCCATCACATGACTTGTGCAAACACGCCTCTTCAAATTCCTCATCATTACATAGCCTTAAAGACTTGTGTGAAAGACCAAATGTTGTCCACTTACACTGAACCCCATTCAACAGCAAGTCCACCCCATTCTTATAGTAACTGAAAGCTGCCTCATAGTCCTCATTGACCTCACTGTCCAGTGCCATGCGGATCTGCTTGGCCGCCTCCACCAGGTAGTCTCTCTTTGCCATAGCTGCCTTGTTTTGGACCCGTTAAGGACCAGATGGGCCTGAGTACAACATAAACAGCATTAAAATAAGCAATACTGTTTATTCAGCTGGACTTAATTCAGACATGGTAGAAACCCAACAAAAAAGAACAAGCTGTCTTAAATTAGAAACTGAAACTTTGTTGTAAGCAAATCGTACTATGGCTCTTAAAGAGTCTTCTTGGGAGTTACCTTTGCACCCTTGTCTTATTAACAGCACGACACATCTCTGTCTGTTGTCACTGGGCTCTGTGTGTGTCTGCACCCGGTGATTCCAAGGCTCACGTTTTTGTGGCACAGCATTGTCATCTGAGCCAGTGGAAACAAAGAGTTAACCTCCAGACCAGCACAGGAAGTGAGTACAAGCTTCGACTACAATTTTTTGATGAATGGAAAGAAGCAGAGTTGCCAACATTTAAGATGACAGGGAGATGACGCAGAGCATTGAGGCACACTGTTGTAAGTCTCATGTAAATCACATAGTCATGTGGATGGTGGAAAGCTAAAGATGACTGGAGAGTGTCAACACCCATATTTTACTATATTTTACAATAATATATTCTATACTGATCTTGGACATCAACCCCACACACTTACACAAATCACAGTGGATTATTTCCAATTAGCAAATACAATCTCTGCTGACACAAATGTTATGAATAAATGTCATCAAATATTATGCAATTAATCTTTGTCATATTATACAAACCAGTACAGTGACAGGGAAGGCTAATGCTCACTAGAAAACCTTCTATTGATGTAAAATATTCCTTGAATTTCGGCTACAGTCTAAAACACAAACATCACACACACACACACACACACACACACACACACACACGATCACCCCATCCTGGTTACATGTCATGGAGACGACATCATCTAAGGAGTGTTATGATACACACAAAGCAATCTTCAGTCTCTTCTATCATCATCTCATCATGCACATCCATACCCAATGAGTTAGCAATCCACCATGGTAAATAAATGACCAAATAGCACAGAAAACAGGCACACAAATATACACACACTGCACCTGATGTGAGGCGAGCGCGCCCTGGACCCTCCACCCCAGCAGCAGCATTAGCAGCAGCAGCAGCAGCCCGTGTCTCCGGCAGCCTCAACACACTCCTCTCAGGAGCAGCGGGAGGAGGAGAGAGCTCGGGAAAGGCTGCCGATTGGTTGAGCATGATGTCACTTTAGGGTACCATTTCACACAAGGCACTCACTTCTCCACCCTCTCATCCAGACAGATGCTGGCCCATTTAAAGAGACAGTACTGTTTTTGTGTAAACTGACTGAAGGCCATTTTCAACCCTGTCTTTTACTTCCAAAATGGATTGTTTTTAGCTTTTTGTCCCATATTAAATCCCATATGAAAATTGTAACCACAATTTATTGAATGTTTATGAATGAATATGAATTCCTTCTACCGCTGCCATTGAGAGTATGCTAGAGTACTGTATCACTACATGGTATGCCATTTGCTCAGCAGCAGACAGGAAAGCCCTTCAGAGGGCCTTAAAGGCTGCCTAGAGGATCATTGGCTGCTCACTGCCCTCTTTGGAGGACCTTTTCAGTGTTTACTGCCTCAGTAGAGCAGCCAGCACACTGAAAGATCCAACCTACCTTGGACACTGTCTGTTTGACCCACTGCCCTCTGGTAGACACTTTAGTTTAATCAAGTCACAGACAAACAGACTCAAAAACAGTTTTTAACCCAGAGCCATAAGTTACAGTTACGTTTCAACTTCACCTTTGTACTTATTTTGGTATTTATTTATGTATATAACACTGCACCAATGTTCACATTCAACCAGACCTTAGTACAGTATTACCTGTATATAAACCCACTACAACTCAGTATAATTTTAGTCACATAAAATGCACATTTTCTTATCTATAACATTTTTATTCTTTATTTCTGATTCTATTTTATATATCAGGGTTGCTACTTAATTTTGTTGTACTTCGTTGTGCAATGACAATAAATAAATGACATTTATTCTATTACAGTATGGCTTTGATGTGTCCCATCCACTATGAAAGGAAGGATCACCCTGCCCAGAATCTATAATCTGCTGGGTCTTAGTGCTTAGTATCAGATGGAGCCAGGCTCCAGTCACAGCACAAAGGAGAGTCATTACCCCCTTAAGGGAGGGCCAGTTTACAGAGGGGGTGGAAGCTCCAGCATGGAGCAGGATTGTATGAGAGGAGGGGGGCCTGAGATGCTACAACCTTATTCAAAAAGCAGAAAGGGAGGGGTCTGATCTAGTTTTATGATCACTTTACACCCTTTCTGAAATGTTTATCTAAATTTAAAACATGTTTTTTTCAGAATCAGTGGTGGTGAAATTCAGTTTGGCTAACCCAAATGGGCTGTTGATCTGAGTGTTGTCACAGATGATGAAATTGTTCCCTGTACCAATCCAGCTGCTGTGTAAGTTGTGAAGCTGGAATTGGTTTCTCAGAATGAGGTTCTTGTAGTTAGTGTAGAACCTAATGTAAACAATGGAGCTACTGGTGTACCCAGAGTATCAGTACATAGATTCTCTGTCAGGAACAGGCTTTGAATCTTTCCCCCAGCCTCCATATGTGTAGCCCGAATTAAGATGGGCATTCTGGTGGCTTACGATGGGTTTGCTGACCTTGAGGATACCTGTGTGTGCACAAGAACCTGCAGAGAGAGACTAAATCAAATTCAGTCCAAAGAGGATTTAGATTTACTGTATATGTGAATATTAGTGTGAATGAGCTTACCAATGTTGGGGTTGAAAGGCTCCTGGGGGCGTCTCTCACACTCTAGTTGCAGCTGTACCTTGACGTACTCTAGACGCGTCACCCGAACCACATTTTTGTCTTCTCCAGCCGGTTTACCCATTGTGATCTAAGAGTAAAAACATGGTTTGCAAGTGGATTGACATTGTATCTGTTGATGTGGTGATCATAGTGACTTACCTGTACGTACAGAGACTTGAAGACAGTGGTGGAGCCTCTGATGGAGAGCTGCAGCTCTTTAATCAAACCCTCCACCTGTTTGATCTGCACCTTCATTTCCACGGCAGCATCATTGTAGGCATCATTATTCTCCATTTTTTCTATTTTTGCTGTCAGCTTTATTATATTTTCAGCATATGTTGTCAGTTTGGGCTCATAGTCTTCCAGCTGAAATAAAGTAAATGCATTTTACACATTTTTGTCCGTCTCAAATATGTCATCATCTGTTGCACATGCTTGTTATAGCACCTTGCCCATCTTGAGCTCCAGTTTGTGGGATCTCTCCAGCTGTCTGCTCTACTGCTAGCAGGTCTTTAATAGGAAAAGTAGAACTGGGCAAGAAGGCATCACAAGATCACCTGTCCCCACTTCCACCTCCTGTCTCATTCCTCGCACTCCCCTCGCTCCAAAGGCCTACACGCTGAAAAAGAAATGGTCACATGAACATAGAGTATATCAGCTTACTTCTAATGTGAGCCTCAAAGAATAAAGATGAATCAGGTGATCTAAATCATGCCATATATACCCCCCCAGGCCATTGTGGAGCTCAGCACTGCTACAAAGTAAAGAGTGCTTGGTGCAGTCAGAGTTGTAATGAATAGCACAGCTGAATCTTCGGGGCTTATGTAGCCTTGTTTCAACATCTTGCAGGTTGTAGCATCTGTCCTAGTTCACAGCACTGTTAGCCAAGGTACAAGACAGGATGTACCACTTTATGTCATCTTAACAGAAATGAAAGACGCCAAGGTTTGTTTGGTATGATCAAATGTTTGGTTCTGCATCAGAATTTGCGGGTCTATCATCTGACAGAGTTCCCAGGTGTTAATTGTTTTGTTTCCCTAGGTGATCTGAATAATGAATATACTGTGCACATTATTTAGAGATTAGAATCTCCAGACATATAATTCAAATCTATCTTTATTTAATAATTATGTGTAACAAAGTAGCAAACAGTCAGGCACAAATAACCATACCATTTAAAGTTTTACAATCACTTGACACTTTGATTCTTTCATTCTTTATCCAGATGTTTCACATTTTTCTTTTTCTTTACTTTCTTGGTTTTGGCTTTAACCACTGGCTGCTTGGCATCAAGAGCAGGCCTGGACATGGTCAGGTGGTTAGCAGTAGGGCTTAGCTTGCTGTGGACCATCTCTGGATCGGAGCGTATACCCTGGGCAGAGATGGACTGGCCTGGAGCAGAGCGAGGGGAGTCATCCAGCAGGTTTGGTTGAGAGTAGGAGCGCATAGCTGGGGAACTGGTGGGACAGTAAGGCGCTAAGGCTCCTAACATGGGCAGGTGGACATGCTCGTTGCTCAGATTAGTGACAGAATAGCGACTGCTGTTGGACATGACAATGTGGTGCCAAGAACTCAGAGGGGTGGCAGAGAAGTGCGGAGGGCCACTTGAATCCTCTTTGGCACCTCCTGGAGACATGACCATGGAGCTGCGTGGTGTTACAGCCTCCACAGCGCTCTGGAAGGTCTTGAGGATGCGGTCGCTCTTCTGCTTTTCTTTCTTCTGACGGGACTCAACCTTCCTCAGCTGGCGGCGGTGATCCCTCATCATCTGTTTCCTTGTATCTGCCAGTCCCCTGCACAGAAACAACAGATAATGCTTAACTCGTTTAGGATGTCAATCAAGGTGAGGATCTGGACCAATTCCCAGCTCATAACTAAAACATGTGTGGTTCAACTAAACCATTGTTCAAATAATGTTAAAACTAATGATCATACAAATTCACAGCAATGTCATCACTTAATGTTTTGCAACAATTTACCTTATCATATAACAGGCCTACACTGATATGCAATTTAGAAGGCCAACATGAGTGTGATCACATTAGATGTGCTCACCTGTAGTCTACCATTCCTGTCCTGTCACGATCAAGTCTCTGAATCAGCTCCTCAATCTGGTATCGATCCAAAGGAATACTTGATTGCTATCATAGTTTAACAGGACAGAAGGAAAAAATAAAAAGTCAGTTTCTTTGAGTGATTCACTCGTCCCTCACAGTAGGCTTGTGCTATTATTGATTTGCTGTGTGTTGGTCAATGGTTTGCGTCAGAAAAGATTTGTGAGATGGACTAGAAGAGAGCTCATCACACATAATTTCAGAGGATAATTTTGCCCTGCAAATGTCACTGACTGCACAGTTAAAGATATCAATTTATCTGGAAACCTGCACGGCCTTCCTGAAGTCAGCAACTGGGACTCGCATGGTGCCATCTTTGTCAATATTCCGAAAGAAATCCCACAGGCGTAGCTTGCGTTGATCTAAATAATCCTTCAAAAGTATTGGGAAAAGACATTTAGACAATTATGTAATACACGCAGAACCAAACAAAGAAAGAGTTGCCGTCATTCGACAGCTTTACGAAATTAATATGTGAGTAAAATACTTGAATACATAAAGATAACATTACATTTTCATATAAAATGAGGGAATGTAACCAGATTTTTAGGGCTATACCTATTGTCATAGTTGACCAAAACACACCTGGATGACTTTCATTGGATCAACACGTTTTGGTGGCTTCTTAGCGATGAAGCCTCCGACTCCTCCGAACTGTACATCCAAACCGGGATGCTCCTGACATGTCCCCTCCAACAGATGCACAAAGGTCTCATTTACCAGCACATTCTGCTTGGTAAAATTTTAAAAAACAAACAAAAAAACACACACAAAAAACAGTGCAGACAAGACACTAGATAAAGGGTATTTCTTGTGTTTAATTTCATTGTGAAAGGTTTGATTTGTTTTAACAGTGATAGAAATGATATGACAGAACAGTCAGATCAGGATGCTTGCCAGACAAACAGTCAGACAGACAGACAGTGGTGTCACAGTAACTCACACATATGTTGATCTCTTCCAAGGCAGTTCTAGGTGTGTTCTTCACCACATTAACCAGGGCCAGTGCTCCCTCTACTGTTAAAGAGTTATACGCCAGCTAAGGGAGTGTAAGAATTGAACATCATATTGTATGTATCTGCATCATACTGATGAGCTTAATACAACCTTGTTTACCCACCAGTAGAACTCTTAGTGTGTCATTAAACTCAAGACCCCGGCACAGCATGCCAACACCCTCATTGGTGAGGCGGTTATGGTTGAGGTTGAGGTGCACCAGAGTGTTGTTGAATTTTAGGGCTTCTCCCATAGCCAGGGCACCCTCATTCCCAAAACCGTTCCACGATAAGTCAAGGTGTTTTAACATCATATTCACCTAAATATGGAGAATGTGATGATGTTGAATACCAAGTCAGTGATCAAATGAATTTCTTATACAGCCATACCTTGAGTCCAGCACAAAAAGCCACAGCCCCTTTCATTCTAAGATGGTTCCAGCTAAGATCCAACACCTCAAGACCCTCGTTGTTTGCTGTAGAAACGGAAGGTAAGATCAGAGAAAAATGATTCCCATGTTCATTTCTCTTGTTTGGCATTACATTCATGAAGTTCATCACATCTACAAAGACATTAAGATTAGTGACTTTTACCGTACCCAACAGTTGTCCCAAATGTTCCCCTCCTTTTCCACAAAACTCATTATGGCTCAGGTCTAGTTCCTTTATTCTGGAATTGGACTACATGTAAAAAACAAACAAATAGCCTATCATTACTTAATTACAAACCACAACTAAAATGTAATTTGTAATTATGAGGCTTAAAGTTCATTGTTTGGGTAACTGATTATTAATCACTTACTGACAAGGCATCTGCAAAATATTTTGCATCATCATCAGTAAATCTATTTCCTGTTGGGACAAAATAATGTTTAAATTTATAAAATGAGTATACTAATATTACAAATAATCTCATGACTAAATTTAAAGATCTTGTGGCATAGTTTTCTTTTCCATCTTTCCATCATTGTGTCTAGCATGGTCTCAATACATCACACTACTGTCAGTGCAGTTATTGCTGTTTATTGTTACCTGAAATTACCTGAAAGTTTCACAGATTTCAATGAAATGTTGTCCAGTAACACTTTAGCAACATACTCAGCCCCTGCAGACTGCAGATAGTTGTTGGACAAATCCTGAAAGTAAAACAGATACTGGTACAGTTCGCTGCACAATCCACTGTAAAAGTTAAATTCCACCTAAAAAGCACTTGTACCATCTAGTGGTAGGTTTGCAGTCCAACATACCAGGTGCTGCAAGGTGAAATTAGCCCTCAGCATCTCCACAAGGTACTTGGCTCCCTCAGCTTGAATGTGATTGTCTGCCAGCTCCAGAGTGTTGATATGCATATCTGTCTACATACAAAGAGCTTATCAGAAACTTTCTATTATATAAATATATATATATGTGTGTACTGTATATAAACTCACACTCAATAACATGCATTTTAAACGTACCACCAAAGCAATAGCAAGTGCCTTGCACCCCAAAGGTCCTAGTCCATGGTGGTTGAGGGATATGATCGTAGAGTCAAGGTTTCGTATAAAGTAGGAGACCGGCACCACACCCACCAGCTTGCAAGCCTGGAGGTACACTTCAGATATAGACATCTCCTTGTTGTTCTCCTCTTTTACTGGAATTAAGAAACCAAAACTATCTGACAACCAATGTACATACAGTAATGAATTTATGTTTCACAGCAACACTTTGTTAAAACAAGCTTTTTATTTGCATTGTTTTTGGAATGTTATTTTTTTTACCACATGATTATAAATTAACTGTACAAATGTACAGCTTTACAGTAAGAGCAGCAACATGGCATACACTGTACTTACCCAAGAACTCCAAGAATAACTTCAATGTAGGCCTACTTACCATCCGACTCTAAGTCTGTGTCAAACTCATCATCCATGCCCTGGGGTGGAGTTGGGGATGGACAATCATCATCTTTTAAGCAGAGGGACTCAAAAGACAGTGTCGACATTGCTGTAAGCTGTCAGAACCTATGTCCTGTTTAAAACCATTGCCCAGACACAAAGAGAATGCAGTCTTCGGGTTATTTGTTCATTTATTCCTGTGTGTCCTGTATGGGCTGGCACTGTGAAATGAAATAGGTCTGTGCTGTCCAGCGGGTAATTCTACCCGTCAGATAACGTTTCCTGTGTAGTGCCATCAACAATTAATGCCTTAGTGTGGTTACAATGCTGTTTTTTTAGTAACTCCAAGCAAACCTGTAAGTAGGCCTAAGACATGACAGTATAATAATATGTAATAATGTAATATTATGGCTAATGGCAGTTTTTAGGATGTTGTACATTTTAATTTTATTTTTTTATTTTTACCTGATTAAGACAAAAAAACATACACTTTCATGAGGAAACCACACCAGTGACATTTTTACTGGCCCCTAAACATTTGGACCACCAGCAACTCCAGAACGCGCATGCGCTAATTTCAGAACAGAAAACATGATAGTCAGCGTGTTGTATTATATGCTCTACCCACTGTCACGGTACTTGACCAGTCGACACTCAGGTACGTCTTCGTCCAAGTGTCTGTGTTTTAAAGTGTCAGTGTCACTATGTGCATTTCAGTCGGGTAGCTGTTAGGAGCTAACGTTTACAAACGTTATGTTTAGTTCGCTGCTGACTCAGCACCCGACATTTATTGGTTTGAGCGTTAGGATGGGGATTTAAACTACAACTCGACGTGATTTTTCCTGTGGTTCCCCACTATGATCTAATATTTTCACCTTTTGCACGTAAGCAACATTATATTAAATGCTGTTAAGCTAATTCTAACTTTAGCCCGCGGAAACTTGTGTTAGCTTGCACTTTCTGGACTTTCTGGACAGTCACACGTGGGTAGGGGGGGGGGGGGGGACACCTCCACCTCCACGTGCGACTGTTTTGCTTAGTATTTAGGTTAAAGTTCAATGAGAAAGATACAGAATGTCGCATTTAACACTGTTGGTCATTATTTTCGGTAAACTAATTGACACTAGCGAAAGAATTAAGTATGTTTTTAGCGTTGTATGAATGCATCTATGTCTTTAACACAAATCTTATGTCTTAGAGGCCTCAAAGAAGGCTCTCCCTCCTGCTGTCGTTAATGGCAAGACAGTGTGGCATGGTGGTGCTGTCACAACCAGAAGCTTCACCGAGTCTCAGAAAACCCTGCTGGACCAGTGGCTCAGCCCGAGCAGTGAGGCGAAGGGAGAAACGAAAGAAAGGATGAAAGAACCAAGCCCAGAAAAGGAAGACGGAATAAGGCCTGACAAAAAACAGCCGATGGCTGTCCTTCAAGAAGAAACAAAGAATGAGGATGCTTCAAGTGAGTGAGGTGAAATCTGCACATAAGGAGAACCGAAGCAGAGACGAGAAGTGAACAGAAACAAGACAAAGTGGAAGCTCCCAAGCAAGTGGACAGGGACATATCCCAGCAAGAGCATAGAGAAATAACTATTCACCATGAGGTGTTCCATATGAAGCAAAACACAGAGGATGGAAGTATTTTTCCAACTGAGGACGTAAGCCCCAAGCAAGCTCTTGGGGAACAATTAGAGTGCCTGCAAACAGAGGACAGCACTCAACAAACCACCAGATCAGTGCAGGAAAAGATAGAAAGCTTGGAAGAGTCAGTAACTCCAGCTGTGCCAAGCATACAAGATACTACCCATCCAGTACAAGAAGAAACACAGATACAAAACCTGGAAGAATCAATGGCTCCAGCTACAACTACAGCTGAAGTAACTGAGTGCTGGGATGAATATATGGCTCCAACTGCTGATGGTGGGGAAAGCAGTTCTGAGCTGTTACTTTCCTCCCTTCTCTTTAACACTCAAACCCTCCTACTCAGTAGGCAGCATGATACACAGACCAGCTGGCACTTTCCTGCAGGACCTGGCCTGGCAGAAGAAGTGCAGTGCCCACTGTGGCAATTTCCTGCCTTGAGCTATTACCCTCCAAAAGAGACGATAGTGCCATTTGAAGGTAAGTAATCTTGATATCTTACTTACTGGGACTGCTTCATTGTTAGCTTTCTTAATTTGTAATATTTCTACTGTAGTGAGATTTGTCTGAACTCTCCAGTAGTTTAATATCCAGCTGTTAATTTGCAAAGACTCATACACGTGTGTTTGTTTTCCACTCAGTAGTGTGGAGAGTATGGGAGGATGTGGATAAGAGTGCCACTGCCGCAGATCCCTTCCCATTTACAAAGG
Source organism: Etheostoma perlongum (assembly GCA_026937815.1). Lineage (NCBI taxonomy): Eukaryota > Metazoa > Chordata > Actinopteri > Perciformes > Percidae > Etheostoma > Etheostoma perlongum. Next base: position 11,239,364 of record CM049390.1, on the reverse strand, counting down.
CCTCGATGGACTTCACCGTTATGTCCTACAACATCCTTGCTGAAGACCTACTAGAGGCCAACCAGGAGCTGTACACACACTGCCCCCTGGAGGTGCTGGACTGGAGCTACCGCTGCAGCCTACTCCTAGAGGAAATAAAGAAATGGGAACCAGACGTGAGTCAAGTACCAGCTGATTCAAAATAGATTGTACATTTGTAATTTGTTCATTTATGATTGCAAACTTAATACATTTTTATTGTAATCTTAAGATGGCCACTAAGGAGTTGTGTGTATTCTCTTGTGTATAGATTCTGTGTCTCCAAGAAGTTCAAGAGAACCACTACCATGACCAACTGTATCCAGTCCTGTCTCAGATGGGTAAGTCATCTGAGAAAATACAGTGGAACAATTATGTCGGCTGATATTATAACAAAGACATTATATATATTGTCTCTTCATGCTGTCGCTCCAGGCTACACCTGTGTGTACAAGCGGCGTACAGGGACCAAGACAGATGGCTGTGCTACGTGCTATCGTAGCAGCTGTTTCTTTGAGGTGTCGGTCACCTCGCTGGAGTTCTTCAGGCCAGAGACGGAGCTGCTGGACCGGCACAATGTGGGCATCGTTTTGTTGCTTCGGCCAGTGGTCATCCAGGGGTCAGAGGTCAAGGCAAAGGGCCCACCCCTCTGTGTGGCCAACACCCACCTGCTCTTCAACCCTAGCAGGGGTGATGTGAAGCTGGCTCAGCTTGCCATAATGCTGGCAGAAATTGACAGTGTGGTCCAGTCCTGTAAGGCCAAAGGCAAAAACTGTAACCTTATATTATGTGGAGACTTCAACTCTGTCCCCCACACGCCCCTGTACCAGCTGATCACCACCGGCGAGCTCTACTTCCAGGGTCTACCAGCATGGATGGTGAGTCTTAAACACTGCAAAATACAACTGCATAGAATTAATACAGATTAGAAATCAAGCTTCTCCCATATGACTGTCTGTGGATTTGTTTGGAAGAGTTATATTAGGCTCTTTGTTATTGGTTTTCTTCCATGACGCTTGCAGGAATTACCTCTGTACCATGTATATGTATACACCATGTCTAACAGATATCGGGTCAAGAGGATCAGTCACACAAAGCCTATTGTCACACACTGTTTGCCCCCCTGTGGCCCAGCTCTCTGGGAATCACTGACAGCTGCCAGTACACTACTGCCAAGGAGCCATTAAAGAGCCAGAATCAGAAATCAGGTCAGTGTTTGTAAGCGTACTATGTTTTGTACTAGGGCTGCACAATATATCATTTTTGTATCGTCATCGCGATATCAACCGCCGCAATAAACACATCTCAAAAGGCTGCGACTTATCACGAAAGACACAAGATTTTGAAAGAAAATCAGTAGAAAACTGCACTTTAACCCTTTTTGTATTCAGTTCAGTTCTTCATTTTGTTCAATAAAACAGTGTTGGAAGTTATTTCCTTTCATTGTATTAAATACAACAAGCAATTTGTTGTATTTTAGCAGATTACTAAAGGCAGCAGAAATGCAGAACTGAGTACACTTTAATATATGTTTATTTATCCCAGGTAATATTGTTATCGCAATATTCAATAAAGGTATCGCATACTTTCTTCATATCAGGCAGCCCTATTTTGTACCTACTGTTAATTTTATGCCTCTGTGGCTTGAGGCACTACGTTTTCAGGTTGTCTGTCTGTCCGTCCCCTTTTTGTGGACAGGAACCCCTGGAGGGAATTTCTTTAACTTTGGACAAATGTCTACTTGGACTCAAGTATAGTTAATGAGCAGCATTACTCGATGCCAGAGTAATTCACTGAGCAAATTCAAATTGTGTTCTCGTGAGAACTCTTGATTTCCAGGGTATTGAAACTGTGGTGATTGTAAAGATCTTTTGGTCTGCCGGGTTGAAGATGTCTCTGAAGCAAACACTTGATGTTTTTTTTTAAATACTTTTATAAAGTCTTCATTACATATATCAGAATCAGAAAGGGATTTATTGCCAAACAACACTTAAAATGAATTTGCCTTGCTGGGTGTTATTAACATTATATATTAACGTTAACATCTTTTGTGTTTTAATATCCTCTCTCACTTCACTTCTTATCCTATTATTGTTCGCCTTGTGTAGGGAAAGGTCAGTACAGCCATGAGTTCATGTTGCAGCTGCGCTTCTGTCCAGCTGCATGTGTCCGTCCTCTGGACTTAGAGCAGATCCCAGGTGTGACAGACAACACACCAGGTACGGGCTTGCAATACAAAAACCACAACATCACTTTTTATCGTAATGGTTTAAATATCTGGGTCTTCTTTTTTATGCACAGATGCTTCAAGGGGAAGTCAGTCTTATAATAAAAGGTCAGTTTGTCATATGGCCTTCATACATATATGTGGTGTCAGATGGCATGAAAGTTTCACAGCAGCAAACTAACGCAACAAAAATAAATGTTTAGCCACTTTCATCAATAAATAAATAGGAATTATTTATTAATCTCAGTTTAAACCTTTCACATGTCACCTATCACACAGTAAATGTGTGATGTGCAAAACAAGATATAAAAATGGGGAGTAAAGGCTCAAATAGGTGGAACTGAGATGTGATTTTATTAACAAGTTTTATGTCACAGGTTCAGACGCACGATCAGTCATCGGTTAGACCTGGAATCTGTCTACAAGCACATTCTTCCAGGCTTTGGCAATCCAGAAGTGACGACCCTGCACTCTGAAGCTGGAGCTACTGTCGACTACATCTTCTACTCCCCTAGACGCGTCTTACCCCATCATCTAAACGGTATGAGATCATAAAAACGGAAAGGCAGTGTTGCAGCTCTGAATTAATTTGCTACTGTAGATAACGGTTTTGTTCTTGTTGTTTTTCTCAGCTGGTGACTTTGTGAATGAGGGTCTGAAGCTGATTGGTTCTCTCTCACTCCTATCAGAGGATGTCTTATGGTCAATGAGGGGCCTGCCCAATCACATATTTCCCTCCGACCATCTCAGTCTTCTGGCCAAATTCCAGCTGGACCTGAATTCAGCATGACAGAAAAAGACTGGGTGAACTAAATGATGTCAGAGGATGAGCATATTCCAGTTTAAATGATTCAGGTCTTGCTCGGTTTTTTTGTTGTTTGTCTGGCATTAAGGGATTATAGTTTTCTAACTAAATAGAAGTTAATATGCTGTAATCGTTCATTTAAAAATGCAGGCAGTTATTGCTTTATTTTTTATTGCTGTGATAATTGAATAAATAACCAGGATTTTTTTTTTTTTTAAATCCCTATCATCACAAACCTTTTAAGCTGCTCGGTCTCGTTTTAATTTATTTTTAATTTAATCTTCAATTTAATGTTGATTTCTTTAATTATGAGTCAGTTCTATTTTTTCAGATGGTAAAATTGTTGAATAAATATTTACCATTAATATGTGGCTCCTTCATGATTTTTGCTATTACAGAACATACAAAGCCTGCCTTCAGTTTTAAAATGAAAATGTGTAGCTCTTTCCTGGATTTATAACATAGAGTTAAATGCATCCACCAGCATTCAATCCTCCAGTTGGGTGTCCGGCTCTCCCTGTGTATCCTGCCTGGTGTAGTGCTAAGATTGTGACTTGAATGTTGGCTCTGCCTCTCCCATCCCACTACACTGAGGCACTCAGTTTGTCCTTGTGTGTGTGTGTGTGTGTGTCGGGTTAATGCTTGAATAAATAATTAATTAGATAGTTGAGTGTTCCTGCCTGATGGGGCTCAGTAAGAGCTTTGTGTTTGTGTGGGCTATAACATGTCTGCACAAATGATTACCATGAGTAGAATGTCCTTCACCTGCTCCTCACTCTTTCTTGTCAATGTACTATGTAGATATAAATATAATATAATATAAAACAATAATCCATGAGTTTGAAATTTAAATTTATAGAGGAATCAGATTGGGTCTTTTTCCCCCTACAGCATCAAATGCATGCAAGTAAACAAAGGAGTAGCCTTCTGTTTCTATATCTTACAAACACTGGTGGACAGGTGTTTGACATCTGGAATACACTGGGAGGGAGTTGTGTATCTTTATAATTATGTCTATCTATTAAATACTTGTTTTAAGGACTCTCAGAAATACGTTTCACAGTAGTACATTATAACATGACTATCTCTTTGCCTCACATGCAGCCCTTTCACTGTTGCATCATTGCCCCATGCATGAAAGTGGTGCACGACTGACTGGGTTTCGTTGAATGTGGCTGCCCTTAGGACATATTAACTGATTGCTGTGCTGAGGTGGAGATCCAATAATCTGCAGGTATCCCTGAACATAGCACAGCACACATGCTGCCAGCATACCACAGCTATTCTTTATATGACCACAGCAAACACTGGCAATATGACAAATGGAATGACTTCTCGTACTTTTGTTTACATACTTTTTCCTGCAGATATTCCGAAATCTAAAAGGTGAACCTCCTACTTGGCCTGCTTGTGTTTTAATTCAGTGTTCTGCTGCACACAGGCTCATGCTTCCCTTTAAGGAGTTGTTTGTGTTAAGTTTCCTTTGTATAAACCACACAGGAAGATTTCCCGAGTTAGCTCTTGTCATCATTTGCCTTGGTGCCAAAAGATGCTCAACTAAGGACACCCTGTGCTTAGTTTGAACTACTGGCTGTCAGAAAACTGGTGCCATTCCCTGCCTCAACACAGGCTTCCTGACAACTAATTACAGCATCCCTTCTGATTAACCACTGACTTTTTGGACCCATACTGTTTAAATACAGACAAGGTAACTAAATAAATAACCAGGAATATATTTTTTTAAATCCCTATTATCACAAAACTGAATCAGACAACCAGAATTGTGTACCCACTTTGACCCTTTATTGTGATCCTGTAAATCCACAGTCTTTTGGTAAAAACAAAACAAAACCAATTGTGTTATAGAGCACTGAAATGAAAATGGACAACAGCTACAATACAGATAAAAATGTTGGCTGTGGCAACACTTTCAAAACAGTGTGTGGTGAATATTGGTCTACTGGTGATCATCAACACTGAAGGGAGTATAAAATGACAGTATTTCCAATTAAAAAAATACAAAATGCAGATAAAAGTGCTGTAAACTAACTTTACTAACACATTAGCTGAACTGGAAGTTGTGAAATATCGGATGAAGTTGCTACTAATAAAAGTTAGAAACAATACACATAAAGCAGTTATACAGTACATATAAATGGACTTCTTGTTACTTTACATCTACATTAAATGCAGATGAGGTGAGTCAGATGCATTACCATGAGTCACCTTGATAATTGTTCTGGTTCATGTGAAAGGTTTTTATATTCAGCATCCACAATAACTCCTGTTTATCATATTCCCACTCTACAGATGACTTCATACTCTTAAATATACTTTTGGATATTTAATATTCAATCCCATATTCAGTCTTGATAAGGTAAATAGAATGCTAAACATGCTAGCATATGGATATTAGAAGTCTCATACAATTTACTTTATTCACTTTCAGTATTTTCAAAGAGCAGAGATGACACTGCTTTGTATTTAGTTAGACAATGAGAATAATGGGATGGATATAAAAAGTATTTTTCTTCTCTTTGAGTTTCCATACAAGGCACAAGGGTAGTGGTTTGCAAACTGGTCACTACGAAAGCCATTACTGTCCAGCAGAGCCTAAGTGGATTTAAAATTACATTACATGTGCACACTTACAGTACGACAATACAGCTAGCAGACAAGTCTTAAGAGCTTTTGTTGAACATAACACAACAGAAATCTGTGATATGTCCAGTAGCACATTTCCACTGAGTGGTAGTCTCGCCCAGCATCGGCGAGGAGTCATATTTCTTGTGTTGAGTTCGCAAAACTCCACAGTTATATAAAAATGTTAACAAAGTACTGCACTTTTCCCCCTTTTTTATAAACGGGAACGTTGCCAGCACCAATTATTATGCACAGTAACTGCTCCAGAAATAGCCTCGAACAACACGGACATAGGGAAGCTGAATGAGGCAGTTGTTTTTGGAAAGGAAAAGTTGCTGGTGACCTATTCGACATTGAATCCCGTGAATAGGCCAATGTGTACAAAGAAATAAGCCTCAGAGTAAATTAGTGGCCCTGTGAAACAAGAGTTTGATACCTTATAACTCCACAAGCAAGCTAAAATTCCTCAGACTCGAATCTGGTATCCATTCATGTCTGCAGCTGATTTTTGCTCCAAAATCTTCTTCTCTCCGGAGGGACTGCAACAAAACAGACACAAATATATGAGACAATGAGTTTTATTCACCCAGAAAGGAAATGTGACTCATTAATAAACAACTTATCCTTTGCTGTAGATCATGAGACATCCAGACAATCCAAATATTTTCCACTGACGGAAGCATTTCACATTAATGGCTATAGTGCCTGTGTTTTTAGTGAAGAACCAAGTTATCTAAAGCATGCAATTAATCATACCGTCTCTCAACGCGGCTGATTCTACGTATGGGGCTGCTAGGTGCTCTGAGGGGTGAACCCATGCTGTTTCTCCTGTCTTTGGTGGGAGAGGGTGGTGCAGGCTTTCCTATCTGCAAAAACAGATCACACATAAGAACATCTTAATCAGAATCACTTTTAAACACCACATGCGGGTAAGTCAACTGGGCCTATGTACAGGGCGAGGCCCAGTATCAGTGGCTGAAGTCTGCCTGCATTGTTAATGTGATTGTGCAGAGCACTTGCTGTAAAAGATCATCTATTGATGGATTGAGCCGGCCATGCGTGGAGCACAGCAGGGCCAAGTTAAGCCATCACATTAGTTTTATTATACACAAAGCTCAGCATCGAGGCTGCTTTCATCATGTGAGCATGAGAGGTGATGAGAGAGCATGGTTTGAAAGAAAACGCTCTTCAAACAGCCGGGTCAACTCGATGTCACTGTGCATGAAGAGGCAGCATTTCAAAATGAATCTAATAAGCAGTTAAGGGCAGCCTTTCTGCTGAGGACAAATTGCATTTATCATTATTGTCTTTTGCCCTGCAAGAGCTCCATCAGCTTGTACTGGTGTCTGCAGCAAAATGAGACTTTCACAATGCTATTATTGTCCCAGATACCGCTGTCGTACCTTCAGCCTCATGTCTCGAGTGTGCCTCTCCAGTTCCTTCCGTAGCTCCTCCTTGGTCAGCTTGTCTACGTCTAGTATTGAATGTTTCCATTCTATCTGTCTAGTATTGAATGTTTCCATTCTATCTGCTCCACGCTGTGAGGGTCATGGGACACGTACTGGCCGATCCTGACCTTGCGCAGGGTGTGCCAGTAGCCCCTGTAGGCTCCTTCGAATTCTTGCACTAAGTCCATCAGTGTCCGGAACTCCAAGGGCTTGAACATAAGGTCGTCCCTACGGCTGATGCCCAGCGCCCCGAAGCGCCCCCCGATGTGAACTCCCAGCACGATGTGGTGGAAGTTGTTCCCTGAGAACTGAGACTGAAAGCTGAGGGGGAAGCGCTCCACACCGGGCATGTTGTTGGTGAGGTAACTGTAAGAATGTTGGTCAAGGAAACTGACATTTGATCTCTGGTTTTAAAGCAGGGGGCTTCAATGTTTTTTTGGCCAAGGACCTCTTAGCTAAAAGAAAGAAGGAGCAAGGACCCCCTAGTACATATATTGTGTAAAATTTAGTTGGATTAAACTACGTCGGATGGATTGGGCCGGAGGGATGCATATGAATGGATATTACTTTATAATTTATACATCATGTTTTAATGTTAAACCTACATGGAAGGCACAGTGATTCCTCAACCTTTAATGTACCTGTGAATGGCTACCATAGGGGGTACCTTACCTATAGTAAACCTATCATCAATATTGTGTAAATTAAATGTTGTTTTCTCACAAATTTCTCACAATTTTTCTTTGCTGATAATATGTTGGATTCATGTTAATGCATATTTCAACACAATTTTTGAAAAACAACTTGAAAACAAAACGATCAAACAATAATTTGGCGGCCCCCCTGCAGTAACTCTGAGGACCCCTAGGTGTCTCGGAACCCTGTTAAAGATTTCTGCTTTAAAGTATAGAGTCTTGAGCAATATGTAAAAAATATCATAGCATATAAAGCACTATGCAACATGATCTGTAGCTGTAAAGATACATCCCCAGGATCACCGCCTCCAGGCATTTGATTGGCAGAGCCTCCCGTGTCATCTCTTTAGCAATGTCCATCAACCTGTGCAGAACAATGGAACAGAGAGTAACACTTGTAATGAACATCTGTGACATATAAGAAATGACTCAGTGCACTATAGATTATATGCACACGTTTGTTGAACCAAAAAATATGCCCCACTAAATCTAATAAAGCAAGGTTTCCTGTTTTTTGACGTTACGATCAATCTTGAATAAAAGACAAAAAACTTGCTTACGCAGTAAGAGGCCGGCTCTTCTTAATTTCAAAAAACTGTGTTCCCGTGTGATTGTACCTGTAGGACACAGTTAAGTCATACCATAACAGAGCAAACTGCTTTGGGAGACTACTTTGCTGCATGCAGTGGGGAGGAGGGGAGACATCCACTTATAGTGCTTTGCGATATTCATAGGTTGTTGGTTAATTATGGATGCATTTAGTCTCTGACTGGAAAACAAGCTTAATATAGAAAAGAATATCTACACTGGCCTACTTTCTAATGTTTGGCCCATATTTCTTAAGAGTGCCAAAACAGTGGGTCAGTGGGATTAATAAAAGGTAGTTTGTGCACTATGTACCTACAGTACATCCACTTGAGTAAGATCCTAACATATCTTTCCAATTATATATGACATATCAGAAACATTAAAATACACTCAATAATTACTATGGTACTAACCAGCCAGTTATACCAATTTAGTCAAAGGATACTGCAATTCCCTGATGTATTTCTGTATGGCTTCCAGGCGCTGTGGGATAGTGTTGGTAGGTTGGTATGTAGGCACACTCGGTATTGGAATCTGTGGGACAGAGCATCCAAACAATTGCCTTACCATTGTACAATCCCAATATTCATTGCAGCTGGAGAATGTAGTCTTGTGTGCTCTTCTCTATTCAGATAACTAATGGCAGGAGCATCTTTAATTGCTCTTCAACCACTCTCATGTGAAATGAATGGTCATTCTCCTGTGTTTAAAACATCCTTAGCATGCACATGTACTGTGGACTGGAGACATGCATTGTATTTTACTACTGTGATGAAAGAATAATCATTTACAGTGGAGTAATTCAAGTTAATTTAGTGGGGACTGCTTAGTAACACTGTAACTCAACATTTTCCTATAACACACAGGTGTAAATTGTTTATCCACAATGTGTAAGTTTACCCTGCATAGTGTGAAGTGCAACTGTTACTCCTGTCATGTATAACCAGCTGCAGCTTTACATATCAAACACTATACCTTGGGCAGGTCAGAGGCAACCCGGATCTCCTTCCCCAAATCTTCACCGTTGGGGTGTATTCGAGCCACATGGCGCCACATCCTCTCCCAAGTCTCCTCATCCACTGGGAGGCCTCCTCTGTTCACATAGAAAGGCACCCCTCCATCCCTTAACTCTTCTTCACCTTCATCCTCCTGCTCCTCATCTCTCTGCTCCACTGAGCCCATGGTGACCCTCAGCATCACTCTTCAATCAGGAAGCCAACCGAGTCCAGGCACAGAAATGTCCAGACTGATGCCTTGGACCTCTTACTGGTTAATCTGCTTGCAGGTTTAAGTAGGTTTCCACAACAGACGGCCAACTCATGACACCAAGCAGCTTGTGCCACAAATATCTCAAAATGTCAATGCAGGATTTAATTGGGTTAAATCTAAAGGTGATCTGCTAACTCCTTGGAGCACCAATTTGCCCAGTGAAGTACAAACAAATTCTTTATGGAATAAAGAATGACTTTGCTGTAACTATTCTTCTCTTTGGTAAAATCTAGTAGACTGTAGGCCATTCAACAATCACATTAATGTAAATAAATTATAAATTAAGACACTAAGGTAATTTATTTAATGTGTAGCCTATTTTAATCACGATACTGTGAAAGTTCATCAACAAGCAAACGCAAGTCCGCCAATGTAACGCTATATCACAGTCTGTAAGAGGATTGGCTCTGCAGACAAAGTAGGCTATTAGAAATGACTAATTCCTTGTATCGTTAGAGGTCATCACCACTGCTATCCAGCTAAATCAGTGCCAGTTGTACAATCCCATCATCTCGATACTCCTCAAACGTCCTCTTCATCTCTGTGTTCACCAAATCATTTCCTTCCAAGTCAGCCGGTTCATTGTTCATCCAGATGCTCCTGGGTTCACTGACTGCGGATTGGATTCACGTCTACGAGCCGCTCAGACACTCCCAGTCCTAAGTCTACTGCGCATGCCTCATATTTAGCGGATGATCTCAGCCGTGACAAATGCTGCATTCAGGTGCTGCCTGAAAGGTGTCAATCGCCGATCCGGTTGCATATGTATTTACATACCAAGTGCTTTTGGCTATAAACAAATCGCACCAATTTTTGTTTAAATTAACTAATCTAATGATACAGCGTTTGGTGCTGTGGTGGAAGGATACAGAAAATATTTATTTTAGACATTTCTTAAAGTTAAAATGAAAATATAAAAAGGTCATGGAAATATACATCATACAATTGTGCCAATTAGACAAGATGCCAAAGAATGAAAAAATATTGTTTTATTGTTATATAATTTAAATGCCAACATCCTCTGGTCATCATTTCACAGTCAACTTAATTAGTGATTCATTTGTTTGTTAAATCATACTGGTGTAACATTTACATTGACCTCATCCCTGCAATAAAACACATTTTTACTTTAATTAAAGAACTCAAAACAAGATAATTAGGAAGTCAGACACCACTGTGTAAACTATGAACCTAATAGTGCTCTAGGTTATCTTTCCCATTGTAAATTAGCATATTTGCTCATATAGAAACATGCCTCCACACAATTATGGTGTTGGAAAAATTGGAGACTGAAGACATGGACAATGATTGCAACAATTAATTTATTCTTGTTTGAGAACATTTAAAATGTTTGAGAACAAGAAAACAAATCTTCAGTTAGATCAAACCCACCACATCCTCACCAAATCAAACTACAAAGGCTCACAATATGTGTGATATACATAAAAGGATATAATATTAAACAGGAAACTATTTACAGGTCTAGCTCTGTTGTAGAAAGATTAAAACCTTGGAGCTCCGTAGTCATCAGGCATCCGTTCAATATTGTACCTGTGTGAAAAAACAAAACAAAAACAGAAAATAGGTCAAGCTGTGTTTTTGAAGAAGCTGGTAGATAAGTGGAGGCTTTTCATTTTAATGAAAGAAAAAGCTTAAAAAGCTGCCATATATTCAAAGCAAAGGTTGGAATAGTGTTACCTGTGGTTTGAGATGTACATGATGGGAACCCCAGGAATCTTCCTGATTCTTCTCTTTAGATCTCTGTCCACGGTAGCCAGGATGTAACACTTGTGCTGTGGAAATATATTTAAGTTATTGATATCTACCCATGCCAAAACTACACGGCATAACATTTACCCACTATAATGAAATGACACCTCGTTTTAAATGTTATTAATTACACCTGTGCTTTTTTCTGCTATGACAAGCCAAAGAGGTCTGTTGTGAAAAAGGCCTGTTACTCATAATATTGTGGTGTGAACACTGACATTCTATTACATGTATGCTACAACTATACATTAAAGCTCATTACCTGTGTTACCCTTTGGACTAAACAGTCATCTGCATATGTTCCCTTGTGTGTGCATGGCAAGCGCTCAAACCTCGGATCCTTGGCTATCCTTCAAAAACAAAACAAGCACAAAAATGTAATTACATAAAATAACAGAATGAGATTGTGGCCGCTCTGCCATTTTACGTTCAGCAGCTTGTACCTGAGTGCAACTCTGTACTTCATTCCGAGCTTTTCAATCTCAGCCATCACACAGTCTGTGATACATGGGATACCTGGAAAAACACAAATAAATAAATTATGAATCATTATATATAGGGATGCATCTTGAGACCCTGTTTTATGAAGGACCCGGTTCCAAGTTTCTCCATACCCAAAAATCAATAAGGTCCAAGCTTATTGACACTGCTATCAAAACTATTGAATCATATAGCCTCCCTACCATAAATCATTCAAAACATAGTCAGACTATACCTTGCAGAAGCTAATGAGGATCCTAAATAAACAAACTGTCTACAGAGAGCACTCTGTGGGCTGCTTAATCAGCTCGTGAAGACAAAAACAGCGACAGAAGAAATCAAACAGTCACTGAATCAGCGTTTTTGCAATAAAAGAAATAATAGTTCTGTTAAGATTAAGTATTTGTTGTTTCTAGATAGAAAAGTATTGATAAATACTCAGATTGTTAAGCAGGCTAGAAAATGGTATCAATTAAAAAAATATATATATATATAATAATTTGACTGAGAGAAAGATTACTAATTAATATTTACCACTTGGCAATAGTACTTACATTTTGCATACAGACAATCCATCATAGACTGAACAATGTCCAGTTTGGCCTTGATGGAGAAGTTGATAAAATTGGTGTCAACTAGAACGTGGTATGGTGGACCAAGCTGAGTATTGTACTGGAAGAAAAGGCATGATGGGTACTTTGTCCTGCACAAAAAAGTTAAAAGAAATTAAGTTCACCCCATATTCTTTATCAACAAATTCAAGTTTCTGTGTGGCCAACTTACACTTCTCTTTCCTTAAGCTTTGAGGGATCTTTCTTCTTTTTCTCTTTTGCTTTGGCCCGGTCTTTCTCTTTTCTACCAAACAAAAAGAGTTGTAAGCTAGTGCTTGCACTGACCTTAAAGATCCCCACATAACTGTTGAATGTTTTGTTTTCTTTAATTTAAATGTGAGAATAAAATGGGCAGAACTAATGAATATGATGGTTAAACCAAGGCTCACTTTGGCTAGAAAACAGAAAGCAATTATTAAAACTCACATTCTGTGATCTTTCAGATTGATCATTCTCTTCATTGCAGCAAACTTCCTTGTTTTCTGCTTCCCCTAGATTGAACAAGTTGAAACACACATCGATTAAAACCAAGATATGTTGAAAATGTGTGAGTGAAGAGTTTGAGTCGACATCACAACACAAAGTCTTCACTGAACAGTTTGGGTCCACAATACATTTCTGATCTGCTAATACACTATGAACCACCCAGACCTCTCAGGTCGTCTGGGACAAGTCTGCTTTCTGTCCCCAGAGTCAGAACTAAACAGGGGGGAAGCAGCGCTCAGTTTCTATGCTCCACATATCTGGAACAAACTCCCAGAAAACTGCAGATCCACTGCTACTCTCAGTTCTTTTAAAAGGCTGAAGACTTTTCTTTTTGATGTTGCATTTCTTTAAATTGTTGTTAATTTATTTAATATTTAATTTCTTACTGCACTTTAACTTTTATTCTCGTGTTTCATCTGTTTTTATTTGAACTGTTTTATTTAAAGCACTTTGAATTGCCCTTTTGCTGAAATATGCTATACAAATAAAGCTGCCTTGCCTTACTAATTTAACAGTTTTAACGTTTAAGCATAGAGAAAAACTAAACTTTAATATCATTATTTAAGTTGTTTTTAGATAGGGACTTATATAACTACAAAAGTTACAAATCAAACACTGAATGAATTAGTTAAACACTGAAAACTTAACTTAGGCTACATTCATCATGTTCGAAACTTTCAAGGGAGACCAAGATCTCTGCATAGATCAATGGAAATAATACATTTAGAGGAATATTCCTTTAAGCAACTGACTTTGTACGTTACGTGTAGGTAAATAAAGTTATAACCATAGACCGTAACGTTATATGACGTTAGCTTACTTTACGTTAGGCGCTAACGGTAGGCTATCTAATTTAGCTCAGTGGCTTGCCTGCTAAAAAGCTTTAACGCAAAATGAATCATATACGAAATAGCATACTTTGGCGGATAATGATTATCAAAGCGGCCGTGGTGTAACTGTAAAACACATTAAGAGATTACATACCATGGTTTAAATTTGAGACCACCGAGTTGTGTGGTGCTTTCTCCCCTTCCCCTCGTGTATCGATGCGATTCCTGGTGACGTAATCAAAAATTGACACGCTTTCTGCGCATTTTCCGGTATGCTAATGGTTAACAGGCTAAGGCACAAAGTAGGTGCTGTGTTCAATAGCGTAGATTCATGACATTTCTACATCTGCGGTTTTCCTTTGTGTAGCTGTGCTATTGCATGTTGTGTCGTATGAACGTGTTGTGACGTGCATATTGATAACAGCCACGGGTCGGCGGTGAGCTTTCTGAAATTACGCTGACATTGTTGGCTAACTTCGCTAGCTGTTAGCATTGTGCAGTCGTTCGCTGGGCAAATTATTGCTACTGTAGCAGTTTATCGAGACGACGCTAACAGTTGTTAACATTAGCCTCCAGCTTTACATTGTGCTCCAGGTGAAAATAGACTAGAGAGAAGATTGATGATCAAGGTGTTTTCTAGTGTTTGAAACGTAATTCAAGCAACTGTTAGGCACATTTTACTAAAGCTGACTCTATGCTATGTTGTTGTTTATAACGGTGTTAGCGGATTACATTGTCTAACGTCAGAAACGGGACCATCATCTAGACTGCTGTTGTTGGACGGGATATAAAGTAACTAGACTTTAATTGACCTGGTTTATTTAGACTTTGACCGTTTGTTAGGGCAAAACAGTGGCTTGTGAAAGTTTTATGACCATTTCTTAGACAAGTCGTTCATGCATATTTCAGTGCTGTGGATTACATGTAGTTCTTCCATCAGCCAACACTTCTCCAAGGTGATACTTAAATATTCATTGTTTTCTTGGCAGAGCAGTTTATTGTGAAGCTGCTAGGCTTAATCGTTTCCAGTCTGTTTGACCCATGCTCCTCATTAGAATCCATTTGTTGAAAACGTAAGCTTTTTGTTCTATATTTTGGTACAGCTGTTTTGAGCCTAAGCAGTTTCTCTCTAATTGTAGGAAACTTGACTTGTACCCTGGTGAGTAGCAGTTTTCCTTTGAGCACGGAGAGGTCTGAGTGAAGGCTGAAAGATGGTCTGATGGACCGCCGCTTCTTCCTGACCTTCCTCGTCTGTTCAGTGTTGTGGATCTTCTTCTGGGAAGTACGCTGGAAGAAAGGAAAGGAAAGTCAGATTGAGGAATGGCTCCAAGGACATAGCCTCTCTCAATACAGGCACTTGTTTGAAGGTCAGTGGCTTACAGTATCTTCTTTTGAGATTCACATGACCATTACAGTTTAGACATTTAGTTGATGGTCTAATCCAGGGTGAAGTTAGCAATTGCACAAGGTTATTATTACTTGAAACTTTCTGGTTAGGCTAGTTTCTCTAACCCTGAACTTATCCAGCCCCTTTCCTAGCTTTTGCAGAAATACCAGGGATAACATGTCATTTTAAGGCTGAGATAACAAGTCTGCACATTAGATAATGCTCACATGAAACATTTATTTATTAAAATCACCACATCATGGGACCATTATCTAATGTGCAGGCTCTATTTCTCTGTCTTCTACATGTTCTTCTGCCCTGAACCTAGTATTCATTGTCTGGATATGCATGCTTTTGTGTCATGTTTTTTTTTTAACTGGACTTAAACTTGGTTTATTGCAAGGAGATTGTGATGATTATTAAAAATTACCAGGGTCAAAGGACCCTGGTAATTTTTTGGTTTTGAAAACTAAATATTCAGGCTTGTGAGATGCATGTGGCATGCAAGGGCAATCAGCACAGGCTTAAATACTCATTATAATAGACATCAATGAGTGTTCAAGCTTGTGCAGGGGCATTACTGATAATGATTTGTTGGCCAGTATGTGATTGGGGATTTTTATGTGCTGTTCATGTGTCATCCAGATGTACAGACACTGGAAGAACTGAGTCTCAGTGTACTGAGTCGTCTGGAAGAGGTGGTAAAGGAACAGCAGCGCTGGAGGGAAATTGCAGAGGCCCATATCCTGCTGTTTAGAGACTTTGCCTTCCAGGAGTGGCTTTGCTCCCAGAACCTGGAGCACTATTACCATACGTAAGCAATGGAAGGTCTTAACTTTAACGTTTGCACCAACCTAGCAAACAATAGTGAGCGGTCTTCCTTTTTTGGAACCAATTACTTGTTGGCATGCCAGAAATGTAGATTTTTTTTCTAGCAGCAGAGGTTTTTTTTTTAATGTTTTGTATTGGTTATGTGCTTATTGTGATGTTCTAGACTGGGTAACACAGGTTATATTGATTAATGTCCACTTGAGGGCAGCCTCTCCATTCTGGCTGCCTTAGTTTGCTGACACGGAGCTGTGCAGGCTGCAGTGTTTCAGAGGGTCACTGCAGTAAAAAGTATTCTTTAGAGACGGTTTGTGTGAGACACGGCAGCAATGCAGGTGTTAGTGTATGTGTTGCATACTCTCTATTGATGCAGTCAGAACCGACCGTGATAAGTAGCTAGTGCGTTATAAAAAATGTTGTCTCAGTCAGTTTTTGGAAAGTAAATTGCAATGTTTCTAAAGGTCAACGTTGTTTCTAACACATAGTCATGTCATAGACATCATGTTTTTAAGGAAAACTCTAATATTTCTGAAGGAACACAGTGTCACATTTCTGAAGGTCATGACTGCCACGCTATTGCTGCTTCCACTGCCAATACAATTGACTGGACTTTAAACCTTCATTCATAACGTAATTCTGGCAGAGCTACAACTCAGTGACTAACTGTGTAGTAACAGAAATGGATCTTTGCACTCTTTTGTTGGCTAAAAATATTAAACTGTAAATGAGGAAGTTGCAGAGTCACATAAGCCTTGCATTACTTCTCAGATAGATCTATTTAAGACTCTTATAAGACAGATACAATTATATAAAAAATTTAGACACACGGTAGATCATCAACCATGCCACACACTGTGGCAGCAACACGCTACTAGTAAATTCACATAAAATAAAGAAAGCAATGTCAGACACTTATTACTTATTATTGTTGCCAGAGAAAATGAAATAAATAATACTGCTAAAAGATTAACATATTTCAATAATTATTGAGATAGTATTGTGTGTTACCATAACTTTGGCTTTAGGTGAATTGCAGCACCAGCACAGCACGTTCCTAGTGTTGACAAGCAAAGATGTAATGTTGTAATGGGTGTTAGTAGCTTTACAATGGGAGATTATGTATCAGTTTTAATGGTTATAAATTATCTGCTGTGCGTATCTAGACAATTCCATGTAATTAAGCTTTAATCTGAAGTTATTTGGCAAGTTATTTGTGCAGCGTTCTGCAAAAACTTTGTTTCGTGTGCGGGTCAACCTGTTGTGTGCAGTCAAGCCGCTGCCTTGGGCATTAGACATGTAGTTAGCATTCATGGTACACTGTTTTTTTTTTATTTATTTTTTTTAAGCTGTACAAAAGAAATTTAGCTTTGCTACCATTCCTGTGGAAAATCTACTTCATATACTTTTACTTTTGCTTTCCACTGCAGACTGAAGACCTTGCGTTGTATGAATCTGGATGATCTATCCCAGTTTGACAGTCAGCTGCAGCTGTCTCTAGCTGCTTGGGGATACTACTACGAAGACTACCTAAAGTTGTCTACAGGCATCAGGATCCTCCAAAACTCCAGGGGGAGTCGTGACCAAGACTACGAGATCCGGCTGGTACACAGCCTTGCTGTGAGGCGTCTGAATGAGAAGTGGACGATTGGTGAGTTCCTGATCTTTTTCTGCTTTAGACTGCCTTTAGTTTGGGCTGCTATCCACTGCCGCAGAGTATTAAAAATAATGTATTTATAGGATAAGATGAATTTTACTGTTAAGTGTTGCTATGTGTTGTCACGGCAACAATCACATTTGAATGTTTGCTCAAGTGCTGTGATGGAGTAGTGCAATGTTGCTTTATCTCTCTGTACAGCCCACAATTTGTGAAATTTTTTTTTTTTTTTTCCTTCTTTCATAAAAACACAGTTGTCACTCCTATTGAGGATAAATGTAGGATAATATAAAACAAATACATGTTGTCACTTTATGGCATTCCGAATGGACACCCATAAACGTTCCACATTGGTATTTTTTCCCAGTGTGTGGATTTAAACATTCACACCAAAGTTAAAAAATGGCCACTTGAATTATGCCATTTGTTCTTTGACACCATATAGAATATAGTTTGGCTGATATCTCGCTGGGGTTTTATAATCATAAGAAGAAAACAAAGTAAAACAGTTAACATTTACCTGCAGGCTCAGACCAGGAAGTGTGTATTGTCTTAATTTGTATAAGATAGATACAGTAATAAGTATTCACTGGTACAATTGTCTTTTCAGCGGGAGCTCTCATATTTGGCTGTACTGTGGCGCTGTGCTTCTTGATAAGGGACCTCATGTTTTACGTGATTGGTGAGTCCTTTATCAACTGTTTGGATTGGGGATTGGACTGATACGTGGAATTGCTGCTAATAGGTGTGTGTAAAAAAAATCGATTCAAGCTCTCCGATTCAAAATCAATGTGTGTGTGCGCGCGTGCATGTGTAAAACATTTACAACAGGTCTAGAAAATGAATTTTACAAGAATTTCTTCATAGGGAACCCAAAACCTAAATGACTGCATCTATAGACTATTTCCAATTTATATTATATTACACTGACTCACTTACCGTTTTAATATTTCCAGATGTTTGATATCAGGACAATGAGCTGACAGAACTGAAAAGTTGAACGTTGTCCGATTAGAACGGACCCACCGCGGTGACGTTTTTGGTGGAGCTGTTTTGTTAAATAGTCAACTTGGAAGAAAGCGAACGTTTTAACAATAAACTACATCAACACAACAGTATGTGGAATTAAACTGGACGGGCCCAATAACCTCTGAATAGTTGTACTTGTTAAATTGCAATGTGAGCGGCAGGATAATTTAAAAGGCAACCGCAACTACATTGTGCAACTGCCCTATTTCTGATACCATGGCGGCAGAAATTTTGCCATGGGTGCCGCCACTACAAAATCATCATAGAGGAAACACTGGTATCTGTATAACCAATATAAACATTTGTCAAACTTTGGTCGTTGCTCTGCCTTAGTGGTGTCCTGAATTTATTTCAAAACCAAATCCAAATGTTCTAACATCTTGTCTCCTGTGCTTCTTCCCTTCTTGGAACAGGTGGAATTACTGTTTCCATCATAGCGTTTGTCTTCACCATCAAGTTCCTCTGTGAGCTTGCAGCGCGGGTGGTCAGTTTCCTGCAAAATGAGGATCCAGGGCGACGCGGTGACCGCAGCATCTACGACTATGTCCCGGGGCAACTACCTTGACCCACGTTCCTGCAAGGTGTCATGGGATTGGAAGGAACCGCAGGAAGTGGGGCAGACTATGAGCTTTAGAGTCCAGGTGATGCTTAATTCCTAATGTGCCAAGCTAAAGATGTACTGTACCTCTTGTTTCTAGTCTTATAGACTTTCTTACAACTGCAGCGGTGTCAAGAATATTTGTTTAGCATAACTATGTTAAGAAATGTCAAATTGAATTGTATGGTCTCTGTTTTAAATAATTCACTGTTTTTGTACTTTTTGTCTTCTCAGCTGTTCTATAAGAATGGACAGCCTTTTCCGGCCCACCGGCCTGTGGGGCTGAGGGTCAACATTACTCACATTGAATTGGCTCTGGACATCCCTGTTACACAGGAGGTTCTGCAAGAACCAGAGTCTAATGTAGTCAAAGTGGCCTTCACTGTGCGCAAGGCCGGACGCTATGAGGTTGCTGTCAAGCTGGGTGGCCTCAATGTGGCCTACAGCCCTTATTACAAGATATTTCAGCCAGGTATTACTTCTCTGTGTTTTAGATCCAATGCAATTATTGATTTGACAAGTTTGAATTGAGTATTGTTCTGTTCTTTTGTTCTATTCAGGTACAGTTGTCCCATCCAAAACCAAGATAGCCTACCATTTCTCCACCCTGGTGCTAACAAATGGCCAGCAGCACACTTTGCAGATTGAGCCCAGGGACGAGTATGGAAACCCCACCAGTAACTCCACATCTCTCACAGATGAAGCCAACTACAGCATCCATGTGCACTCTGTAAGGGAACAAAACCCTTTTTCTATTATCCTAATTTGAAGATTTACTTGTTGATTATGACTGTAAAAATTGAAGTCAGCATTTCTTTTCAACCTTTTCTTCCAAATTGCACAGTCCACTAGCCTTAGATCATAGAAGTGCTTCATGAGAAAAAGTCATATTGTGTTGGAATTTACAATACTGTGATTGAGATATAATGGTATCATGAGTCCACTTGCTTGATTGTCAAGGAAAATGCACAAAATACAACACATTTGAAATGTGTATTTCTCAAGTTGAATTTACTAAGCTAAACAAGCATCAAATAAAATATGTAAAGAAAAAATGTGCAATACTTTTTTTAAATAACCAGATTAAATAACAAAAAACAATATTTTCAAAATAGAATTGTACAAATGAAATAAATAGAACAATAATTAAGAAATGTCTTATTAAACAATACATTTTGTATGACATTTAAGAGGGGTGTAATATAGTATATATAATCAACTAGTGATTTAATATAATATAATTAAATATAATTCGTAAAACCTCTTCTTAAAGTCTGCATGCGCTTCAGGGGCTTCATCAGTGAAGGTGTGTAACAACATGGAGACTGCAGTGCACATAGAGACGAGTGTCACGCACACAGCACACCCTTTTGTTTGCTCTCTACGGCAGTGACCCAGGGTCTCAAATCCGACCAGTGGCCCTTTGCTGCATGTACTCCCCCTCCCTCTCTCCTCATCTTTCTGTCTGCAACTGTCCTATCCATTAAAAGGCTAAAATGCCCCCAAAGATCTTTAAAAATCGTGATTGCAAAGAGATTAATCGTGCAGCCCTACACCATAGTAGAACCGGTTCTGAGCTGGGATTCATATGCGTTTTCCTGTTCTTGCAGCTGGGCACGGTGGATGATGACGGTCTGGAGGAGTACTACAGTAAGTCAGTGTCGCTCAACAAGCAGCAGTGCCAGGTTCTGCTGCGGCTGGTTGTGAGGAAGACAGGCTGTTTCAGGGCCCGCATCTCCTACAAGGACCAGCCGCTCAGCAACGGGGAATTTGACATTATTGTTCTCAGTGGTGAGCAGTCTTAAGATGCGGAAGAAAAATAGAAAGTGTGCTTTTCCACCCTGTTAGCTTACTATTTCATACTGTCATTGCATATTACAGAGAATGAGAAGACCTGTGTGGAGAAGAATGTGTCCACTCCAGGCATAAGTATCTACTTTGAGGCATACCTTTACAGCAATGGGAACTACAGTTCCTCGTGGCAGTTACCAGCCTCCTCTTTCCTGGGTCCTCAGAGAAGGCCCTCCATGGGAGAAGAGGAGGATGAGCATGACTCTCCTGTGGAGGGACAACCTGAGAAAGTTAAGAAACCAAAAAAGGTCTACTGTTACATATCGCCAAAGGTAAGTGGCCAGCACGTAATGGTTAATTAGTATAATTTTTCTTCAACTTTTGCATTTGTGAATATATATACGAAGATATGTGGTATTACAGAGGGTAGAACTCAACACAGGTTAATGTAAGATGACGCTGAATTTGAGTTTTAATGCCAAACAGCAACTATCCGTGAAGGAGTTCTACCTGAAAATTATTCCGTGGCGCCTTTTCACCTTTCGAGTATGTCCAGGAACAAAGGTAAGCAAAAGTGATGTCAGAAACCCCTGGAGAACAGGCCACTTTGATTCGGTTTGACAAGCTAACCATAATCTTCTGCTCTCTTTCCAGTTTACCTATTATGGTCCTGACCCGGTTCACAAGAACCTAACTCTAGTGGTGGATGATGGGATACAGCCTCCTGTGGAGCTCAGCTGCAAAGACAGAAACATCATGGCTGCCACCTTCATTCGCTTCCTGCACAAGAACATTGGTTTGTTTTAGTCTAATGTGATTACTGTTGCCTTAAGCTGCACTTAAAATACTTACAAAAAAAAACATACTAAAGAAAAAGTATTTTGTGGAGGCTGCAGTAGTAATTTGATGGTATTGTCCACAGGTGGCTCTGAAACGTTTCAAGATAAGGTGAACTTCTTCCAACGTGAGCTCAGGCACATTCACTCCAAGAGACCTCGCACCAAGACCTGCCTAAAAATCACTCGACACTCCCTTCTGGACTCAGTGAGTGCTGCTTTACTGCATTATAAAGTGGTGTATTATGAAAATAGGCATGTAATCATGAAAATCATGTGGTAATTGTGACTCATCTGTCTGTCCCTCTTGCTGTTGCTCAGTCCCTGAAGGCTACCAGGAACTTCTCTGTGTCAGACTGGAGTAAGAACTTTGAGGTTGTGTTTCAGGATGAGGAAGGTAAACAAAACATATGTGTGTTAGGTTGAGTTCTAATTCAAAATTGAACATTTTTGTTGTCGCAGCAAATACATAAACCGGGTTTCCGCGGGGTCTTAAAAAGTCTAAGATTTCTAAATCAAACTTTTAGGCCTTTTAAAAGTCTTAAATTTGCTACAGCATTATGTACTAGGTCTTAAATCATTACAAACCGGTCTTAATTTTTCGAAGTCGTGCAACTTATATTGCAGACTCTGACGTCTGACTTTTTTATGATGTGATACAGGTCTTACACTTTTATTCATAAAGGTCTTAAAAAGTCTTACATTTTATTTTGGTGAAACCTGTAGAAACCCTGATAAACCCAAAAAGGCCAATGAGATTAGAATGATGACAGTTACTGACACAGTAATTCATTAAGGTGGCCACACTGCTAAACACTTTGACATGTCTCTATAGCTCTAGACTGGGGAGGACCTCGCAGGGAGTGGTTTGAGCTGGTGTGTAAGACCCTCTTCGACACCTCCAACCAGCTGTTCACCCGCTTCAGTGACAACAACCAGGGCCTGGTAAGTTAGTCCTTCTAACCACTTCCCCATACAAAACCACGTACAGATGCTTAGTGTCATCCTAGACTACATACATTTTAGAAAAATAAGAGCACTTTCATTTTCCAGGTGCACCCAAACGCTGACCGGCAACCCCAACTGCGTCTTAAGATGTATGAGTTTGCAGGTCGCGTCGTAGGGAAGTGTCTGTATGAGTCTGCCCTGGGTGGGGCCTACAAACAGCTGGTCCGAGCTCGCTTTACACGGTCCTTCTTGGCCCAAATCATTGGCCTCCGGATGAACTACAAGGTAACACAGTAACACTGTCTCTACAGCACCTGTTTACTGGTTCCACTTGTTATTCCACTTATTTAGTATTATTCATCATTCCCATTCTCACATCTCACTTATTATTTATTATTTATTCATCATTCTCATTTCCTAATACATAACTGTTCATATGTTCATACTGTTCATATTGTAATACAACATAATACTATTTATCCCAGTATCCTTTGCACTATGCTCCACATTTAAATAATTTATTGATCTCTTCATTGCACTCATGCCTCTATATTGTTTCTGTTTAGAGTATGTATATATTAGTGTGTATATTTTTGTATATTTAACGATGCTCCAAAGAAAAATTTCTCGTATGTGTCCTCATACCTGGCAAATAAAGCTGATTTTGATTCTGATTCTGATGGAACACAGTGCATTCCCACAGAAAATAAGTTCTCCTTTGACGTTGGAAGGTCATGTTTTCATTGTTTACCCTCTGGTGTCAGCTGGTCTCTCTCATCACTTTAACATTCCTCACAAAGCCAAAAAAACCTGATTTGTTTCTTGGCGCCATTTACTGTATTTCATGAAGAACAAGTCTGTGTGTTTTGCTGTTTACTCAACTTTGTAACATTTCAAAGCTTAAGAGACCCAATCATCTTTTTATCTGTCCCAGAAAAGATGAAATACCATGTTTATTTAAATAAAAGTCATTTCTCTGTGTTTTCGTTTTATTTTCCACATGCAGTACTTTGAGACGGATGACCAGGAGTTCTACAAAACTAAAGTCTGCTTCATCCTAAACAATGACGTGAGTGAAATGGACTTGGTGTTTGCCGAGGAGAAGTACAGCAAGTCGGGACAGCTGGAGAAGGTGAGGCAACACTGTGAAAAGGAACCTCCCCCTTTATCCCTGATGTAATTTCACAGAAGATAGAAGCAATAAACTAAACAAAACAGACCATATTGCTCGTTTGGCAAGCATTATTTTTTAAAGAGGGGGGAGTGGTGAGTTTACCTAAAGGTGGATGAGTGGAGTTTGGCATCCATAAAAACCCCACACCATAACTGTGTAACTCTCTGTAGTGAGTTCAACCTACTTCTTTTCAATTAGATATGCATGTTGCTCCAAACAGTTTTTTTGCTTTTAGATTAATTGCCTATTTATACTAATGCTGATTAGTTTGTGTAAGCCAAACACACGAGTGTTAGACCTGTATAGATTTTGCCAGTCAACAAAGTTACTGAACATATTCTAATCCTGTCTCTGCCATCTCTCCTTTACTGGGAATTTCTTCTAGACCCACACAATCATTTTCAACGGTTTAATGTCTTACACTGTTCTGTCTTTTATGTATTTTGTCTGACATTTATATCCTGCCACATGTTCTCTTGCAGGTGGTTGAGCTGATATCAGGGGGTTCTCAAATCGCTGTTAACAATGAAAACAAGATGCATTATCTCAACCTGCTGGCCCAGTACAGACTGGCTAGCCAGGTGAGAGAGGAGGTGGAACACTTCCTGAAAGGTTAGCTAGCACAGCTGCAGTCTGCCATTTCTTTTGCCAATTCCTCTCATTTGAGATCTCCGGTAATGTGCATGTAATTAGTGTAATTTCCTGATCAATTGCAGGTTTGAACGAACTGGTTCCAGAAAACCTGCTAGCCATATTTGATGAGAATGAGTTGGAGGTACGTGTGGTGTTTATAATAAAATCCTGTTGATCTTGAAGACACTGCTGGGTAATTATAATTAGTTTTCCTTTGAATCTCTTCAGTTGCTGATGTGCGGCACCGGTGATATAAACGTGCAGGACTTCAAGGCCCATGCTGTGATTGTCGGAGGATCGTGGCACTTCAGAGAGAAAGTGTGTCATAGAAATATCTCTCTTCTCTGTCTGTGCTTTCTTTCAACAGCAGGCCACTGGTCAAAATATCTGAGCATGTTGATTTTTCTGTTACCACAGGTGATGAAGTGGTTCTGGGCCGTGGTGTCCAGCTTCACCCAGGAGGAGTTGGCTCGTTTGCTGCAGTTCACCACCGGCTCCTCTCAGCTCCCCTGGAGGATTCAACACCCTTTGCCCCTCCTTCCAGATAATTGCTGCGCCCACACACAGCACCTTGCCCACTGCACACACGTGGTGAGTTTGAAAACATAGGCAGATTTACTTGCTATAGACTGAAATATCTGAACAACTATTTGATGAATTGCCATGAAAGTGTGTACAGACATTCATAGTCCTCAGAGGATAAATCCTACTGATTTTGGTATTTACTTACTTACCTATTATATTTGCCCCAGTTTGAGTCGAGCCAGAGACCTTTTATTGTCTCTCAACTCGATCAATTGGCAATAATCATTTATTTGTTAAATACTTTGGTTTATAACCAAAGCTTTACAGAATTGCCATCACCCTTAGCTGTACTTTGTGTTTAGTGCTAATAAGCTAATTTTAGCATACACTTCATTAAAATTGCGAACATGCTATTATACCTGATACACATCAACAAGATAACATTGTCATTATGAACTGGTTAGCATTCTGACGTTAGTATTTAGATGCAGCCTTACAGAGCATGGCTGTAGGCATGTCTTCACTCTCATTTCCTAAAACAGCTGGGCGCTGTTGTTTTTAGTAAACGTTACTCAAAAAGGAATGAATAATAATAGTAATTTCTTGAAGTCTGTTTTCAGTGGTGGATTAATACATGTGCTGTTCTAGTAAGCATTTACGGCAGCAGGATGGTCTATGTGGGATTACTCTGACTCACAGGATGTGAACTGTGCGTATAAGCCTCCCATTGGTTGCCTATTTTAGACTGAATTTGCCTCCCCTTCCACTATCTAAATGTTACCGCTTTCAAAATCCCCGTGAAACAACAACAACCTTCGAGCTGGCAACCTACGAGTTAAGTTCAGGGGCTCCGCCAGGGCTAAAGTATAGGCAGGCACATGCAAACGTTCCACCATATCAAGTCCCCCTGACAATATTTTGCAAGGGCCTCGTCGCTGCATCCCGGGTTTATCGCTGCCCAAGATGATTGTGATAGGTTTAAAGAAACACAACCCCCCCCCCCCCAGAGCAAAGAGAAAAACCTATATCAAGTTAGGAAATATTTACCATAAATTAATTGTTGGTTTTGGTCTTTTCATTGAATTAGTTAACAATAAGAAATGTAATGTAAGAATATCACCACTTTTTTAAAGATTAGATATCTGCATGTTTCAATTACACTGCTATTACATTGTTTAAATGTTATATAAATACCTAATCAGGATCTAAAATGAGTTTGGTTCTCTGTGGTCCTCTTGTCTGTCTAGTTTTAACCAGCTGTGCCTCCCTACGTACGATTCCTATGAAGAGCTGCACAAGATGTTGAAGCTGGCCATCAGTGAGGGCAGTGAGGGCTTCGGTATGCTCTGACCTCTCCCATCACTGGCACTGTGGTTCCACTTGTACAAGAGGAGACCAGCACTGCCCACTCCAATGCCCCGGTTTCCTGCATTAATCAGCATTTAACAGTGGGCTTCTTGGGATGAGAACCCCCCCAAACTCCCTACAAATACTCTCTCTGGATGAGAGGCTGTTCCAGGAAGACCCAGAAGGCTGTCCTGAAAATGGAACTCGATCATTTGAACTCCAGTGCTACTGTATATAAAACAGCTCGCTTTTGTAAAATAAAATAAAAAAAATAGGAAACCAGGAACTGCTGAAAAAGGTGAGGTTTGGTTTAGTTGTATTTCTTAATGCTAAAGTTAGCTTAGTTTTATATGTTTGAAAAACAAAAGATACTAGAGCAAAGGCCTGGACTATTACTTTATAACTGCTTCTTTTGCATTTTGCAAACTGAGGAACACTTAAGTGCAACAGCGGCCTACAAGTGATGTGCACTTTGGCCTTAATTGATCAGGGACTGATATGTGTTTGTAAATGTATAATATCACTCTTTTATTCAAATAATTGTACATACTAGTGTGTATACATAGGTTTTCATCTCATTACCTTTTTTGGTTTTGACTTTCAAAGAGAAGGGATTTCTGTATTGTTGCACGTTTGACGGGTTGCAAGTTTGTATTTTTTCTATCAGTTTTTTTTTCATCTCCAAAGCAAATGGGTTTTAAAAGAAGCCAAGTAATTTCTATTGTTTAAGAATGTTTTTAATGTATTGATTCGTGAAACAAATATTTGTGTTGACCCATACTGATGAAAATATGTTTGTCTGAAGTGGTAAACATTTTTGTTACGTTTTATAACCTGCCTTATTTATGCCCTTTGCCTCTGATTGTATCCAGCGAGGTGCGTAGGTGAGAGAAGCATAGCCGACAGTAGTAAGTCATACAGTTGGTGTATTATGGCATTTCTACTTCTACATGCAGGGGTCACTGTGGATGTTGGGGAGAGGATATATATAACAAACATTTTGTTATATATGCTGTATCCTTTTATACTTTTTCATTCACAGCCTTTTTATGGGTTTACCTCAGAATCTCCTATGCCACCTATTCATCCTCTGACAAAGGTGCATATGTGCTCAAGCACACATATGGTAAAGCATACACATCCATTTTGTTCATAGCTGCCTCCTTCCTGTCCTGTAACCTCTAGCCATATGATCTCACCGGTCAGTAAACTGAAGCATTATATTTGTTTGTTTGTTTTTGTAAATCTATTTATTTTTAATCCTTAATTAGTATTGTCAATATCCTGAGCCAACAGAGTTGTCCCCCCCCCCCCCCTTTTTTCCTGTTCATAAATGTGTAGCAATTCATTTGCTGTTCCAGTTAACATTTTTAGTAGCCATTTTGTAATAGTGTGTGCTGCCAGTCAGAGTTTGTAAAGCATTTAAGACAGTTCCTGTTTAGACTCCGAAGCAAAAAGAAAACAATGTGTTTTGATTTGAATATGTTCACGTTCCACACAGACTACTCTGGGTCCAGTTTCACTTCTTACGTTATCTTCACAGTTGGCGGTAAAATCACTAGGGATTTCATTTTATTGTTGTTGTTGTTGAAGGGCACATTTTGACTGTAGTTGCTGCAGTTAGGAGCATTTGCTTGTGCATTAGATTACCTTTTACGGTGTTGAGAAGTTTATAAGAAGGCTTATGGATTTGTGATTGTTTGGGTTGTGCAATGTTGACCTGAGAACAGTGAAAAGGTGCTTATGGAACTGGTTCAGCACCAGTACCAATGGCTGATATCATATTTACAAGAAGTAAAAGTAGTTTAAATGTGTTAGTTTTCATTAGATATGACCATTGTAAACCAATATGAAGGAGGTCTGTCCTGTGGTTTTATGTTCTTGTTTAATGTTTTGCTTTTCATGAGCATCTAATATTCTGGTTTATATTTGGATTGTTTATGGTTTAGATTGCCTGAGCGCAACTTTTAGCAATGTAGATATGTACATATTGTGAAAGACATTTGACTTTAAAGCTGGGATACTTTTCTTTTTTTAATGGCAAGCTGACAAGTGTTTGAGATTCTTCTCACTGCAGTTCTTTTTTGTTTATGGGAATAAAAATGATGGACTTAAATCTTATCACCTCATGTCACTTTTGTGCATCCTATTTGTATTGTGTTAAGCATTGTGGTATTTGAAACCTTTTTTACACGTTCAAACCTGGAGTTGCTCTTGGATATGGCTTTGTGGTGCTGAATATGCAAACCAGTGGTTCCAAAACTGGGATCTGAAAAATGAGTTCTTTGAAACATCTCAACGTACTGAAAATAAGGTTCACAATGTTTTTGCCTTTACTCAACGTTAAGAACAGAAGATGTATGGCTTGTATTGACTCATCACTGGTAGTACAATTTTCTTAATGCATGTCAAAAAATCATTAAAAGAGGGCTTGCATTTTTAAAAATCTATTTTATAATCATATGAATACATATATACAAATGAGTTTAGCTGACGTCTTTATATTTGTATATGAAGGTACCACTTCCTTGGCCAGCAGCAGAGTGCATGTGTCAGACACAAGGGGGCAGTGGCTCTACATGTGACATTGACAAAGGATACATGCTTCTTCTGCTGTCATCCCTCAGGACAGTTTAGCAGCAGTAAATTATGAAGTGCTTTCCTGTCTTCAGTTGGCCCTCTACACTTCCGGTCTTCAAAACAGAGTATCCTCTCCATTATAGACATTTCTCATTTCCCCACACACATACAATACATACCTCACGAATGCATGATAATAAACAAAGTTCATTCAAACCTGCTGGTTTTCACGCCAGCTTAATAGAATCTTTTGAAATTTCTGCTGTGTATGAAATGTGATAACGCCTAACTCAAAAACATGTGCTCCCTTTCTTTTCAGCATATGGAGATGGTGGCATAACTGATTGCCATTTCGGCACAAGATGTGATAGGCATACACTCTTGCATTGACTGAATGTTTGCTCCCTAAGTCATACCGTGTCAGAGATAGGAATGTTTTTTTTATATAAATTGCTTTGCTTAAACGCTGTGGACTTGCAGGCCCCATGGCCCTCCATGCTACACCCTGCATCTCCTCACATTGTGGTCTGAGCACTATCAGGAGCAGGCTGAAAGGCATCTTGAAGTACTTGGAGGCAGGAGCCCAGTTATTTGGTCTTGGCATGCACCTGTGGATTTGCATAATGGTTTCTCTAAAATTTTCCCCCAGGAATTATTGCTAAAGAGGGACCACAATTTGGAAAGTCATCCTCTGGCACTCACTAAGAGTAATGTGCCATGTTGGAACGCTTGTCCTTCCCCAGAGAACCTTCAGGAGATCGCACTACAAAAATACTTTGCATTTTTGTAAATTCATCTGATGATCTTAATTCCCAGGGAAGACATGTTTCTCTGACAAATTTTCCATGCACTATTCCATAAACCTCTCCTGACCTGACTGCAGCTCTGTTTCGGAGTTTGGGTTTGCCAATTTCCAGGGGGAGCCAATTTTGGGTGGTTCTGCTCAACCAAAGAATTTACATGATCGAAAATACAGTGCCTCATTTCCCATCTCTGAGTCAGACACCCTGCCTCTGAGGAGATCCATCAGCTTCTCTGATCAAAGAAAACTGTCTGCAGACAGGGCAGAAAACACAAATGTGAATCTTTAGATCTTGACTGCTCTCCCTCCTTCCTGCTAAACAGCCATAGGGTTGTCTGCTTCCCATTCCAAAATGCAGGTCCTCATTACCTGATTGGACACCACTGATTAACTGCCAACTGGATTGGCTGCAGGTATTCATCATCTGTGATGATTAGGCCGATTTGGAGGCCAATCTTAATCAGGCTGTTGAAGGACAGGAGAGCATCACTCCAGCAGCAGGCCTCAATTGCAGTTCACCCTTAACCAAATGTAGTATTCTGACTTCATGTTACATGCGAAAGGTTTTTTAGGCTTGAGTCCAAACACTGGCAAACATCAGGTCCCTGTTTGCATGCATGCACATCTCTGAGTACTAAAGAGGAGTTATCTTGCTCTTTTTACTGTGTAGTTTGTGGGGGGGGGATTTCTGCCTCAACCGTGTCTTCTGCCGTTCTTCTGACCTATCAGAGTCTTAATCGACTTCCTTAACCCTTGTATTGTCTTCAGGACCCTCTCGTATCCCTCGGGTGACTTATTTGGGGTTTTAAAAACAATTTTGAAATAAAATAAAATTGAAACAAATATTGTCTTTATCTCAATTTCAAACAATTGAAATAACATATGTTTTGGGAATGCAATCAGTCTCTACTAGAACACAATTAAAAATGGAAGTATGATTCATTTTTTGTCATAAGGTTATAATACAGGTTAAAAATACATTATGTGATCATTATTATCTTGGAGAAAAAAATTTCAGGTAGAAAAAATGTACTTGTACCATTTTTCTTCTTGTAAAAATTTGAAATGGGTCAATTTGACCCGAATACCATACAAGGGCTAATGCCTGGTGACATTGTGTTTCTGCAGTCAACATTATTGATGATCGTAGGGAAAACGGCTGTGAGAAATGTGCATCACAGTGATGACAGTGATCTGGCAACTAAGTGCAGCAAAGGAATGTATGGATGAGATTCTGCTGCTGATTAAAGAGAATTTTCCCCCCACGTCTTGGTATTTCACAGATTCTCTGTTGCTCCTATCAATTCTGTGATTTAAGTGGTGACACATGGCTCTCAACAAGCAGCCACACATGGATGAAAAATAATCATTAAAATACATTCCTCTATCAGGAACAGGGCTGCCAACACATTTTTTTTCTTTTGAAAATGATATAAATGGGTCAGATACCAGATCAGCCACAAGCAGTCTTGAAAAACTGCAAGCATGGAGATTAAGTGTCCCCTAGATGATGGCTGTCATTGTTTTATATGATGTTAGAGAAAGGCTATTGATTCATGGGGTTAGTTGTCCTGCTGGGAAGTGCAGCTGTTATATATTCGGTGTGTCGGGAAACATTTCAGTCCTTATATTTCCTTTGTGAAGACAGGTCCTCTAATGTAGACTGTTCTGCTGTTTGACAAACACCTCCATGCCGCTCCGCCCCTTGTTGTCAGTATGAATAGGCCCTGAAGTGAGATTCAAAATTCAAGATCAAAGATTTACTCTGACATTTTTTACATATTTAGTGTCCCCAGAGGATAAATCCTACTGACTTTGGTGATCCCCTGACCTTTTCTGTAGCACTACCAGCATGTCAAGGTTTTCACTTATCCTATAATATATCAACATCAATCAGATGGACTGGCACCACCTTTTGTACAGACAGACATTCATCCCAGAGGATAAAGTTTAATCACTTTGGTGATTCCTTGACTTTTCTTGTAGCCCCACTATAAGTTTTCTGGGAAATGTGTCCGCAACTATTGGATCAATTGCCATGAAATTTTTTAAAGACATTAATGTGCCTTAACGTTTGCCTATGTAGTGTCATCAACAAGTCAACATTTTAATTTGTCCAACACTGGTTTATGACCAAATACCTGCAATTACAATCCTATTGGCCTCCCATCTCATTTAGCTCAAAGCTCCGCTGTGTTCAGGTACAGTTTCACAGAGCCGCTAGCTTGGCTATAGGTCTGCCTGTCTCCTCATAAACTTCACCATGTCAAATTGTCTTTTTAACTGTACATGCATGTACAATGCTTCATAAAGTTCCTGAACCATAGAGAAGAATAGCTTATTATAACATGTTCTTCTGATGTGATGGAAAGCTGCATAGCTATGTCTTAGGGTCTCAAGAGCAGCACCAATGTCACTGTCATTAATTTTGACTCCCGCATTTATATACATTTAAAAATAAGCAAGACTCAATGGGATGCTTGGCATCCTGAAAGTCTTAATATGTGCCAAAGCCTGGTTGGCACTGGCCAGTAACTAGCCTGGCATTGGCCTTCTTTCCAACCACAGCCACTGCAAGCCAGTAAAGCGCTCCAGGCCACTGGGTTGATCCTGGGCACTGTAAGTCTTCAACAGGTCAGGCTCTGTCTCAATCGAATCCTGATCAACAGAGTGGTCACATTTGGCCAGACATCTACATGGGCTGAGAGCCAGGAGGCTGCATTTGTGGCACTGTCCAGCCTCATGTAATCTTAAATGTATAAAGATTCAAAGAGAGTGAAAAATACTTTGTGTTTGTATTAGATTAAAATTTTAAAAGTTAGCACTGTGGCCTCACAGCAAGAAGGTACCGTGTTCAAACCCTGGTTGTCCAGGGCCTTTCTGTGTGGAGTTTGCATGTTCTCCCCGTGTCTGCATGAGGTTTTCTCCGGGTGCTTCGGTTTCCCTCACAACTAAAAACATGTTCCCCTCCCTCTACCAAGCTGATGTGTGGTGAGTGTCTGGTGCCATAAGTCTGCCGTGCATCAGGTGGGTGCTACACATTGGTAGTGGCATAGAATAGTTCCTATTCATACTTTCTCCAGTTAGAGGATGAGGTTTTAAATGGGTTTCACTGACCACAGCCGTGAGACTCAAGAATAGCAGCCACATCTGGCCAGCACATTTGCCATCTCCTTTTGTGTACAAATTAGCAATAGCCAGCTTACAGTGTATTTACAGTGCAGAGCCACATACCACCTCAGCCTTCACTGTGCTGTGAAGTCCAATCTGTTGAGAAAGCAACTTCAAAGACAGGATGTTACTATATTTTTCTGCATTTGCGTACGTTAGCTTGGCTCAGAGATGCTGGTGTGTGAGAGTCTAGGCTGGCATCACACGCCACACTACATAGGCTACTGTTGAATTTACTCAAGTGGGGGAACTGTCAGGAACCAGTGAGTTAGAGGTGTGAATGAGAGAAAAGAGAGGTACAAAACACCTGCTGAAACTGCTGACTGAGGAGGGAAGCATGATCCTGTCCACTGCGGCGATCTCTGACAAGTCATCCCAAATAGAGATGGTTGGCACAGTACGGACAACCCCAGTGAGAGAGGGAACAGGGTGAGGCTCTGTTCGGACTGACTGACAGATTGACCGCATCCTATCAGCCGCTGATTCCAAAACGTGCTCAGCTCTGAGTTTAGATAATGGCATGCTGTCGCCTAAACCCTTTGAAAAAGAGACTGCATGTTTTCAGCTTGATTTCATTTCAGCTATGTTCTCATGAATAACAAATTCACATGACTCCTCTGGACTGTCATTGCTGCATGTAAAAGTCGGGCTCAGTGAATGTAATCATAAGGAACAAGCTTCACAACATGATATTTTTCACAAATCGTTTCTCCTGCAGGTCCCCTTTCTCATAAAGTTGTCAGGTTCCAGGTGCAAGACAGCAGAGGACATGATGTAACTCATCCCGGCTTCCTTCCACTTTATGTGTGAGCATTGTGGGTCATGGTAGGAGTCCCTTCCTGTTAAAAGGGTGTCAGCCACCCAATGGGATGATGAGGATACCATCCAGGACACTCTGGGGAGAATGTTAAAGGCCCAGAGACAAGTGAGGACATGAGAGAGGCCACGGACATGGTAAAGACTGTTTGCTTTGCTCTGGGTGTGAGCTATGAGAGGATCTGCCTGTATATTTTTCTTTTTATGGTGACTGGTTAAAACAAGGCTCCGTAGAGGAACCCCCAACAAGGGTCATCCCACTGCTGCTCCAAGAATTTCAGGGAGAAAGGATATAATTTTAACTACACTTTAAGGCATGTGACTTTAAAGACCTTTTGCTTCTTCTTAATTTCGGAACACATGACTTCACACATTTGTTTACATGATGTGAGATATGACTCATTCTCTTTCAGTGATTTCAAAGAAATGGGTGTCTTTGTGAGCAATTACCCAAAGAGTCATGTGCCGCCCACAAAACAAAGAGTGCTATTTAGGCTTTACAGTTTTTAACAGACACATCAATGTAAAACAGAACAGAATGCAACAATGATTGAGATCCAAAAAAAGGGAAAGGTCTTGAAATGTCTGCATGAGGTCAGTCAAAGAAAACACATATTCCTGCTTTGGGCTGATAGACAGAGGAGAGACATGCTGACATGCCTCTGTTTTCTTTGCTTCATTTGGACAAACCTGGAGAACAGGAAAGAAGGCCCACCAGTAACACTGCCCAGGCTGTGAAACCCTGTGAACACACACAGCAACCCTTGATATCCATTGTGTCCTCTGCCATCACACTGTCATCGTAATCAATCAGATTGGCTGTTAGGATGTTGAACACCCCCCACCCCTGCCTTCCACGTCTCTTCGTCCATTCCAGACGGCTGTCATCATTTTAAAGGCTGAAACCCTTTGCATAACAGAAATTTCCATCCACTGACTTAATCTGTGATCTTGTTGCAGTCATTAGAGAATGCAACAGCAAGATTTCCGTGGCAAAGTAAACATTACATCAGCTAAGAATATGCCCAGAAAGACTTCTCCAAGGAGGTTTTGCATGGAAATAAACTTCCAAGTAAATACAGTATGTAACACTTAAGTTTCCAGTCAAAATTCACAGATACCCTGTTTTTATTACCACATAAATATGAAAACCTTCCATTTTCTGTCCTTTGCTAAGTATGAAAATTACATAACAAAGGCTGTTATGCAACAAAAGTAGTTCCTGGGTGTTTGCAACAAAGAGATTAAGTTATTTTCTGTTTAAATTTGTGATTTACTGCCTCCAGGTTTCCTCCAGATGTGGATTGGCCTCAGACACACTGCATACATTTTTTGATCAATTCCTCAATAAAAGAATGACCCTACACAACACTATCCATCATCATCATCATGAGGGGTGACGCAGTGATCTAATAAGTAGATCCGACTCCTTGCTGCAAACATGGAATCATTCTTTATGCTAAATGGCGGACAGATGGTTGGGCCCTCTGCAAGCAATCATAGCCAATGATTACCAAACTTCCCATCACACACTATCAACTGGTGAGATGATAACAATAAGGTGGTGGGAAACAGTAGTAAGACTAGTAGGAATTTGACAATCACAGCCTCAAATATTAGCCAGGCCTTTTTTGTGGATAATATCACCGACTGCATCTGTCTTTGTTGTTTTATTAGAACGCCACAGAATCTGCTTATTTTCAAAGGGAGGCTTAAAATGTTCTGGATCCATCTACAAATAACAAACACAGACTGGGATGTTTATGAGCAACCACCCCCTTCCATTCCATTCTGCCATTTGCCCATTATGAAATCCCCTGCAGCTTTAGACAATTTCTAAACCCAAAACCTGATACAGAACAAAATGTACAAATTTTTAAACATTTGCTCTGAAATCTATCTAAACATCCCACGCAGAACTTATATTAATGTCTGTCATGCAAGTCTTGCTTTACAAGCCCTGTGATTGATTCCTCTGGGTTATCTTATCTCAGGGCCTATGCAGTTAAGTAAAAAATGTTGAAGGACAATTTCATGACGTTATCGTTTCATTCACAGCTCTTGATAATTGTCATGTCTGTCATCATGTATTTTCTTACCTAGCTGTGATGGTGTTTTTATTCTTTTAGTCATTTACATCTTCCTTAGATAAATAGGTTTCTGAACTGTGCCAAGACTGTCCATGAAGAATGAATGCTGGATACTTTCTCCATTGGCGAGAACTTTGAGACTACAGAAACAACCCTGGATCAGTTATCATACTCAAATCACTCCATAATGACAGAGTGATAAAGTACAACCTTGATAGGCTCTTGTGTTTTCATGTTTCATTACATTTTATATTACTGAACAAACCAAAGCTGCCACTGTGGAAACCCTGTTCTTATTTTTGGGTTGTAGAGTTAGTTTCATTTAAATAAAAAAAAGATGAAATTTCCCCTTGCGGGATTAATAAAGTATACATTATTATTGTATTATGAGCTAAATGAGAACAGGATGCCACTCTCATGTCTGTCTGTTAAAATGAAGCTACAGCTAGCAGCCAATTAGTTTTATTGAATATCAGAATGTCCAAAACGGCCATTTTGCTTGGTGCTTTTACTTTTGATAATTTCATACATTTTGCTGGTATGCTTTCATAATAAAAAAAAAACTGCTTTACTTTTACTTGTAATGGAGTATTTTTTAATTAATTATTGTTTTGCTACTTCTCCCTAAGCAGCAGACCAGAATTTGTCACAAAATAAAAAATAAAACCCAGATGGCAGAGATGATCATCTAGTTACTTAAATAACTTTGGAAGTGACACCCTACTTTTTAGATGCCCTTGGGCAAGGCATTTAGCTCTAACCCACACTGTAGTTGCACTGAGCTGGTGTGAACAGCTGTGTGAGTGTGAAGGGCATATACTGCATGTGTTCAAATTTCCACAGGATAAAATAAGGTTGAAATTAAATATACATTGCTTGGCCCAGAGACAATTTAATTCTATCTATCCAACACCAATTCCACAAACTGAGCATTTCACCTAGGCTACTTCACTCCCCGACTTGATGGTAAGAATGATGTGCACTGGATGACCATTGGGTCATGTACGTAGATGCGTTGCTCATCATGCCATGTGAAATCACGAGGATCAGCAGGATAAGTAAACTCACCTCTTCTGGCACTTGAGGCTGTTTAGCAGCATGTCTGTCTGCGGGCTTATTAAAACTTGGCTCCCTAATGAACATTCGCCCTTGAAGCCTGCTGAGTGCTTAGTGCTGCTCAGGAGACGGGGCTCTAGACACACGGGGCCTCTCTTCCTGCTCCCTACGGAGCGCTCGAGTATAAAACTCAGCTGTACCAGCAGGCTGGGGTAGAGTCATATAAACACGTTTACATTACAGAGAACTGGAATGTTAACAAAAGACACTCCACAGAATACATTCTTATTCCTCCGTGTTTTATTTGAGTAAAAATTAATTTTGCGAGCTAAAGCACGAGAGGTTTTATTGGCTCTGCAACACATTTTTGTTTGCTGACTGTTTTTCTGTTTTTGCCATGGGTGATTCAAACACTACTGCTGCAGGCCCATGGGAGAGTGGGAGGAAAAGGCAGTTCCGCATGGGCTGAGTGAGACCCCACAACCATGGCATGACTTCACACTCCGTTGTGGACACGCCAATTTATGTGTGTTTTTGTGAACACGGACAAAATTGAGTGTGGTGTAGTCTTGTAGTGAGTGTTACACAACAACACATCCAGCCTAACAGCTCCCTCAGGGGGAAGATTTATGTTGCTGGGCAGTGATAGTAGACATCCAGGAACTAAGGCCTACTTAACAGACATGGAAATCCCATTCTGAATGTACTATCCATCTATCTATTTATGACTCGAGACATTCCGTTTAATTAAACTTCTTTGGTGCTGTCAAAGACGAGTTTGACATAAAATTGAAAGAAAAAAAGCAGTTCAAAGAGATTCCACAAAAGTGCCATGATGAATGGGCCACTTTTCACCAAACATCTGTTGGAGGCCTTGGTATCTGTCTGCCCAGAGGGCTCTTGCAGACAGGTCAGCTCAGTCAGAGAGGCTCCCTCCCTGAGCCTCACACGTCTATTCTTCCTCTCAGTCCTGTCCTATAGATCCCATGATCATAACAAGGTTTCATTGATGGCCGTCGTACCGGATGGACTGAAGTTTGGTCCTTGTTATATGCTGCTTTTGGTGTTGACCTATTGACCCTCGCGCTGGAGGGATCCCCACCCATAACTGGTGACTGATAATTAGCAAAAGATTGTGGCAGAAAACACTTTTGAAGTCATCTCAGCTAATTGTTGTGTCATCCCATTTTTCCTTGAAGCTTGCTCACGGTCAACAGAACGTAGGTTACGGCAGGCCAGTGGTTTGTTCTGACTAAATGGACTATGGGGAAAAGGTTTAATGGAGTGAAAAATAACAGATTTATCATGCTTAATAGGAAGCTATTCAGGTCAAATTGACCTCATGCAGGGGGTTAAATCGCATCATAACTTTCTGGCACTCGACCTTCATTGTTAATTGGGGGCAGTGAAGAAGATTTTTCATTTACATGATGAGCACATGATTCTCTGCTCACAGCTAACCAAGCATGAGGCCCGTCCAGCAGGACCAGCAGCCATCAAACATGAACATTACAAGAAGCTGAACACTATATGGGAGAGGAACACCACTTGAAAACACAGCTAGCAATTAGTTTGGCCCAAACTACGGCACCATACCAAATTGATGTGCTGTCATGTCGGAGGCTGGAAGACACGTGTCATCAGTGAGTCAACCAGCAAATGGTGTTTATGCATCATCCATTCCCAGCAGCAAAGGTAAATAGAACTTAACCTGTATTACTGAAAATGCTGGAGTCTAATATCAAAACAACTGACAATTTGAGTAAATCTTTCCTTCAT
This sequence comes from Etheostoma perlongum, assembly GCA_026937815.1. NCBI lineage: Eukaryota > Metazoa > Chordata > Actinopteri > Perciformes > Percidae > Etheostoma > Etheostoma perlongum. Next base: position 11,200,450 of record CM049390.1, on the reverse strand, counting down.
CCTGTATGTGGGCGGGCTGTTGAGTGGGCAGCTTAGTGGTGAAATTAAAATAAAGTTTTTCAGTGTAAGATAATCACAGTTTCTGTTTGTTCTAGAAACCCTCATATAATTTTGTGTAACCAAGCAAGAAAATTCAAAACTTCCTCAAATGAATTATAGCAGACGGTGTTGCAAATATAAGCATTTCAATACAAATGTTTGGGGCATTTCAAATATATGTTTTACTAAGCATGAGCAACATTATATATGGTGTTTTGTTGTTAGTTATTTGGTTGAAAATGTTATGAAGGAGTGACCCTGTGGAGGCAATTAAGCAGTGAGTAAGTGAGTGAGTAGAATATAGCGCTTTCTGTGTAAGTGTGAACAGTAATTTTACAGGTCCTGGTTCAAAAATAAAACAACATTTACAAGATGTGCCTAACACTCAATAAATTTAGATATAAAAAGAGGAAATAGAGTCAATCTTAACTTAGTAAAAAGCTTCAGTAAATCCCCTCGCTCTTTACTGCACCAGTTGCATGCCTGGATTTAGATGGTTAACTGGAAAGTCATTGGCAGTTTGGTGCCACACTGTTGTTGGCATGAACTCACAGGTGCCTGTCTCACCTTTGCTCCAATTTCTAAAATTTCCCATCTAATATTGTCTCTGTATCCTTTATGTTGATTGTTATGAAACTGTGTTGAATAGAGCCATCAGTTAGTACTTTTGGGAGATAAGCATGTGGAGTGTTTTTTCCTCCTGTGGTGGGTGGGTGGATGTCGGGTAATTGGAGCAGATATCCATTTCTATCCTTCTGGTGAAGCTGCTAATGTGGAAAATGCTTGACCTTGATTTTCCATAGCCAGTTGGTGGAGACACTGTGAACGAGGACTGACGCTGCATGGCACGCAGCCATCTATCACCCCTTCAGGACAAATAGCAGCTGATCCTGTCCAGCAGGCCTTGTGGCCAGGTCACAGCTAGGAGGTGAAGAAGGAGGTGAGCTCATGGAGCCCGGGCCAACAGCTAGAGAGGCACGTTGAATCGAGGGTGAGGGGCCAGGAAAATTGTAAGGGAGGGGAGAGAAAAATGGGGAGAAGGAGGAAGAAAGGTACGGGTGAGAAGCCAAGATGATCTATCACACACATTTACCCCACTGCTTTTTCTTTTGTCAATTATTCTAAGAGCCAAAGAAAACACGACGACAGCGTACTCAGAACTTACAAGAACGCATGTTGCAAGGGCATGAGCTCCATCACACACTTATTTAGACATTACTGCCAGTATGGATTTATGTTGTGATTTATTTCATGAGATGTTGAATGTTTTTAGTTGCATCTGGCTAATGACTGAAAGGGCCCCACATCTTTGGAAATTTTACGTTTTCTGAAAAGCGTGACATCATTCTATGTATTGTTCATAAAAGACACTTTTAGATCCAACTTCAAGAGACAGAATGACTACACCACAAAATTCAAGGCTGAAGTGGTGGATTTAGAAAACATTTACAGAACCGAGCAGTATATTTTCTAACTGACCAGAGTTGAAAACATTAGCCAGTGCGTATTTCAACAGCCCACCAAGGCTACCATTGATAACCCTATTTTAATGTGATAAACAAAAACCATAAATTTTAATAAATCCACAGGAAACTTCTCTTCCTGTATTTCCATGAGAAACCATCTCCATTGGACCAACTAATTTCACTTTCAGTTAACTGAGGGACAGAAATGTACAGTCGTGATCAGATTTCTTAGAGACAATGTGATGCAGCTTCCTGGATCACATTTCAAATAACAGAGATGGTTTACTTGTTGCATATCTAGCCCATAGATGGAAGCAGGAGGGCAGCATCTTCCCTTCAGTCTGTCCTTTTTTTTTAAATTCCTATCTCAGGAACCAGCGTCCACCTAATATTCAGGGAGCAGTGCTATTCAGAGCACCTGCTGCATGGGGGTTCATGTGCCAGTGGGTAACTAAAGTTGCCCTGCCCTTGTCCACTCCATATTTTGTTATTTTATTATTATCAGCAGAAAAAACACAAATCAGACCTTTTGAGTCTTGGCTGACTAACACTTAACATCAGGAACAAGACAATTTAGCCATCAATAAGTCAGGCAGAAAACTGTCCTTGTCTAACGTTGTCTTATACCTCACAGAACCATGCTGACAATATCGCAGACTCATTCAGTAAATCAACAAAGCCCAAAATATAAAAAGGCAATTTGTAAAACGGAAGTGCAGCTTAAAGCCTTTGTTAACTTAACAACTCACACCCATAAATGAAAGAGCCAATCATTCAGCCGTGAAGTAATGCAGGGTGGATGTATTGCCAGTGCTATGACATGCATCAGAAACATAGCCAATGGTGCTAAAGTCTGTCTGACTTTAACATGTTTCTGGATCGTTTCACTATTTGAAAGCGAAGATGGAGTCAATATATTTTCCCTTTGTCTACAATAATTTAAAACAATGCCTTGCAAGGCTTGCATGTACAGTGTAGGTTTGAAGCCCACTTATACAGTTCTCAGTTGTTTTAAAGCCAGCATTTGCAACACCTATAAAAAAAATAAGTATGAATTTCATAAAAGGCAAAGTGGAAGTGCCTGACTGTCTTAAATAACACCCATGTGACCTGCGTCTATTACCCAGCTGACAGCACCCCATTCAAACGAGCTGGAAAAGACCCCGTAGTCTTTGGACTTAGCACATTACATTTATCCTGCTCTATCTTCAACTGTTTCCTCTTGTTGCTTGAAGGCCTGTTTTATGTACACTGTTTGATCTGCTACGAGGCAAGATGGAGGTCTCCTGGAATATTTCTTCCACGGAAAAGCTGTCATGTTCAATGAAAAATAAACATTAATAAAGCACATAATTCCAGCTTTTACAAAGTGGTTCTCTGCCAAATTAACCTTCCTTTTGCACATTTTCCCCTAGGTCCTCACTGCTGCTCAGTCTGAACAATGTCAGTATTATGTTAGCTGCTGGGCAAAGAGGAAGGAGAGCTGCGGGCTTTGATACAAAATGGCAAAAGGTAGCTGACAAAGAGATTGACGTTCTTTGTTGGTTTTCTATTGAAAGTCATCACAGAGACCAATTCACATAGATCACTTTAAATTCTGGAGGCGAGGCTCAGAAAACTCTGTTGATACTTTCATATAATGAGAGCCCTACATTCTGAGTGTAATGATACTGTTTGGCTTACTAATGGGTACACTTGAACTTTGACCCTTCACTCAACGGTGACAAGGCATTCACTTTCAAGTGAATTGATGCAAATGTGTCTCTCCTGGGATGTGCATGCTGACAGGTAAACGTGTCAAGTTTGTTCCCATTGATAGAATTAATTTGACGTTATTAAATGTGTGTTCAGTAGCTTCAAAACATTTGCCTGCCAGTTACATACCAAAAACCAGTGAGGAAATGGAGCAATTGAAAGCACTAAAAGAATCTGGAGACAAATCCACCTTGAATTTTCTTCATAAAAACATGCACATACATGAACATTGTTTGCATCAAGACTTGGATATTGTTATTGTTACTATGACTCTGTGCTTTGTATAAAACTGTGCAGAGTAATGCAGTTATTTTTCGGATCTGCATTTGAAAGATGATAGGAGTGGCTTGGTTGTAATGCCAGAGTTTTCAAAGAACTCTTTGTGTAGAAGCGTTGGTCATAGCCAGAAACATCCTCCTGGTATTTATTCTAGAGTTCCTCCAGATGCTGCAAATTGTATCAAATTGGGCCATGTTAAGGCCCACTTTCATAAAACAAATACTGCTCCACAGATCTTTAGTGATTCCCAAACAGGGGTATACTGCCTCAGAGAGCACTTCTGCAGTCTCCAGGGGTACCATACAAAGTAGCTCAACTAATTAAAAAATATAAATTACAATTTGAGTTAAAATTATATCTGCGCATAGAAATAAAGTTATAAATTATTTCTATGTATCTGCCTATAAAGTCAGCCGTAGTCCCCATTGCCAAACCTATCTCCATATCTCCACCACCATGGAGCATGGTCTGTCTATACACATCCATTCGGTAAAAGTAAAGTATAAATGGTTAAAATACTAGCTAAGACAGCAGTCCTGCAATACATTCCACCTGAAGGTTATCACGTTAATGTTCAATTAAAACTGTTTTAGATAAATGTTTATTTAACTGTATGATCATTTTGGAGGCTGCAATTTGTGATGCTGTATATTACATAGCTAGCGAGCTAGCTACATACACTAAGGCGTTCCTAGTAATGTAGCTTCCTTAAGTAATAGAAATGGGGTGGACAAAATAATAACACCTGTCTGCATAGCGCAATTTAATACATCGTATTAGTTTCACGTAGCGTTATTAGTTTTAGCGTGGTGCAACTAATTACCTTGCAACTTGGTGAAATGTTAGATAATTAAAGTTCAGTTTCTAGCAATTCCATATAGTAGAAGCCTAGTGCAAATGTAAACTTAATTAAGCTGATAGAAGCACATGGATTTTTCTGTGCATGTTCTGGTCAACTTCTAGGATGCTGGGGTCAACTGCCTATGATCTTTTCAGTGGGGCCATCAACATCAGCAAGGCAACATGCCTGGGGGATGGAGTGAGACTGTTGGACAAATGCAGCCTCCTTCTTTAATTACAGTAGATTTCTCATGGGTTGCAAGATGAGCCGTAATCAGCTGTGGCGCTCATCCCAAGTCTTCACACAGTCATGATGTTTCCTTGATGATCTGACAGGAAAAGATGAAACCTCTGTATGTTCAAAGTGTTCATTCAGTTTACCTTTTTTAAAGTTTCAGTGTTAAAAAAAAACTTTTCTGAGATGTTTGTAGCCTATATGTCAGCTGTTGTGGAAAGGAGAATGAATGGGCAATAGTCTTCCTCTCTGCTTACGTGTGTTTTGTATGGCAGTCCTGTGAGTGGTAATGGTGCTCGGGGACCACTCATGAGAGACAGACGTGTATCTTGGTAGGTTGAATGAGAGGACGGAGCCAACTCTCTTTTGGTTGTTTAAGATCTTTTGGGAGAAGAGAAATGTGTTGTTTCCAGACCGTCAGAAGGAAAGTGATGATGCAGCATGGATGAGAGGGGGAGATGAATGGGATCTGTTACATAACCTGTTTTCCAAGATTTTAGATTGAGTTTGAACTGTGAACCTTCTTTACCTTCTCCTACTGGATCAAAGCATTTCTGTAAACCTGCAAATTGCCAGGATGCACTTTACATGCTATATGATTACAGCAGCATTGTGAATTTAACTCAGAGTGCTTCACACTCTGTTGTGGCACTGTAAGAATATAAAATAATTAGTCTACACTTATTGAATTCAAAACATTATAAAAAAGGACTGCATTAACTCAAATAATCCAGCAATCAGTGTCCTAAAGAAAAACATCTTTAAGAAAAACATCTGGTTTCGGAAGTTTTGTAGTACTACAATACTATAAAACTTTGGAAACCAGATGTTTTCTTAGCCTGCCAGTTCAAATTTAAATGGAAGGTACCGAATAACGCAGCTGTATTCATGATAATTCCAATAATCTTGTTCAAAGGAATCCCAGAAAAAGACGCACAGTATCATGATGTAACTTGGCAGAGAATGTGCGTTTGGGCATATGGACCGAGCGGTTCCGTGAGTGAAGTAACAATACAGCCGACAAGGGGGAGTTTCTTGCAAAGCACATGCAATCCCTACAAAAATTCCCGGTGACTTCAGATCCAAGGAGGTGGCGATATTCATGGGAGCACGATTCAAACTCTGTCAGTTGGAGTAAGAGTACAGCTTCAGCAGCCCTGGAGCCAACGTGCTGCACTCTTTGCACCTCTTTTTGTTGTTTAATTTAAACTAAAACAGATGGAATAATGTTGGCTTAAAACAACGTTTTTAGAGCTGGAAAGTGAAAGGCTCAGAGTTTCTAACTTTGGACTGTAGTTAGGTGCTGATTTGACAACCTGTAGACATTCTGCGCAGTCATACCTGGGCATTATGAAGAGGTATCCAGGCTTTTTCATTCTTGGGAGAGGATGTCGTCTTGCTGAACTCGTGTAGCTTGATCGGATATTTGCTTATTTTTTAGTGACTCTCCATAACTGTAACACGATCTGCCCTTTTACGCGGTATTTTCGAAACATCACATGCCCAAAATGGACCGTGCGGGATTTGCTGTTTTGATGGTTTTGACTGTTGCACTGGGGCGAATTGGTGACTGTCACAAGGACACAACAGGTGGGAGGAAAGAGGGTGCAGGGACAGGCCGGACGGTCTGGAACCAGCAGCAGTCCCGGGTGAGGAGTCAGGGTCACTCGCCAAGGGGACCAGAGGACGGTGCTTCTTCAAAACACTCCGATGAAACTTCTCCCGGGACCAGCCAGTCTAGGACTCTTGTCCGCCTGCCCAGGGGCACAACTTCCCAAGCGGATGACAGTCACATATCCAAAGCAGAACCAGATCATGCTGCAGGCGCCTCCCGGAAGACCTTGTCTCAGCGCCGCTGGATGGTGCGCTGCGCACCGCAAGACACCCGGGCAGCCAGCAGCACAGAATCAGAGTGAACCGCAGGCAGAGCAGCAAGCCCAGCTCTGCCAGCACAAGGAAACTTCTTGGGTAGGAATTACAGCCAAGTGCACTACAGTCTACTATAAAAATGTTTTACTTTGCTTTATCAAGCTGTTTAAGCCATTCAAGCTAACTGTACTGTATGATCAGTAGCCTACTTTTCAAGGAATTTGTGTGACCTATTCCAGTCCATGTGGTTTACTGTAAAGTGGTACACTTAGCAAAATATCCCTTCCTGTAAGGCAAACCAAGTAATTTTGTAATATAAATACCAGCAGAAAATGGCTACAAAGTGTTGCTCAATATCAATACAAAGCTGTGTGAATATAGTGCATTAAATTGTCATTCGGTAGGTGAAAGAATTGTATATATTATATGAATTTTGTCATCAGGGTCAGGGCAGGACATAAATACCTGAGGTTAAACACTGTACTCCTTACTGGGCTGATAGGGGAGATATATAATTAACAGCAAATGTATATGAATGGGTGAACAGTCTTTGAAAAGTTTTGAGTCACCATTTCCTCCCATCACTACACATTACATTATATTTAAATCCTAGTAGGAGAGTGGCTGCAGATGACTTAAATATGTGCGCCCCAGTATTCATGCTCTTGCCTGTGGCCATGTATTTTAGTGGTTTAACCGGTGCCTTGGCTGGTGAACATTTGCAAATTTGCTTAGTGATCAGAAACACTTGTTTCTCTGATGGCCTTCTCTCAGTACTGCAAATCCCTATTTTTTTTTGTCTCTGTTAAACTCCAAACAGGACAATGGGTTGTTTCCATATTAAAGCCCTTTTCTTTTTGTTAAATGAACCCTGTTGCATCCAGTCCTGTTTGTGTCATAGGGACAAAGCATGATACACACAGGAGGCTGGAGGGAGTGTTTACATAATAATCAGAGGGGGATTTTAATGGCTCACCTTGTGTCGCAGACATTAAAATATAAATGAGATGTCTCTTTTGTGTGTCATAAAAAAGGGCTCTTGACTTTAGGAAATGGATTATTTATATATTGTCAATTTATGGGAAACACTTTACAAGCAATAGGAGGATTCAGCCAATTGGTTCGCCATCTGTAGGCATACATATAATGTGCACACACCGGCGTTAAGCCTAAACCATGATAACACCCAAGAGAAACAATGGACATGGATGTTGTCCAATACTTGTATCTGCATTTTATTGCCCACACAATAAATGTGTTATATTGTGCACCATCAATATACCCTGATCCATCACACCTTGAAAACAACATTTCTCATTGTATCCATCAGCCAGACAGTTGCACTCATGCATGGTTGATTTGAGGTGTTGTCTATTTAAAGCAGCGCATAAATAAAATAGCTGCCTGTAGTATTAGATCCAACATGTTTTTTTGCCTTGATTGACATTGCCAAAAACATAGTCCAGTGTTAGTCCCAATGAATGGGGTTCTTTGAAATTTAAAGGTGGTGTTACATAACTCTGCGGGAACATTACCTTATAGTAGTCTGCACAGCAATTTTAACACTTTGATTCATTAGCTTCAGACGAATCATCCGCCGCTTGTCAGAGAAAGTGTTTCAATGACACATTTCCTCTTGGAATTCCCACTCAGCTTGCTCATGTACTGTACCCAGAGGCCCTAGCAGCGTTGGGTTTACTTAATTCTCCTTTATATACATGTTGACTCAGTATGTGTCCAGTGCACCTGTCAGACGACTGAATGATAAAGATAGCTCAGTGGTGAAATCATACTCCACCACCTCATGTTCACGTTTTAAATAAAAATATAACTAGGTGTGAACATGGTGTTATCAATATTTTAACCCGGGGCATGATCCCAATTATCTTGTATAAAGGTCTCCATTACATACATATATCCCTTGATGAAATTTATATGTGATGACTGATGTCTTTGGCACGGGCCTGGCCTGATGTGTTTGATTCATGACAAAGCTAAGCCTGCCAGAGGGCCCAAACAACTGCATGTTATCCCTGTGACGCCTCAGTAAGACTCACAGTATCTAATGAGTGCAATCCGACTGAGGTCAATGAGTCAATTCTTGTTATCTTCTCAAATCACCATGAGTCAGACATCCACTTACTTTAATATCTTGTGAAAAGATGATGCCAGTGCGTTGACTGCTGCCCTGAAGTTGCTCTTGCAGTCTGGTGCCTTTTCATCTATCTCACTGCAAAACATTGAGATAGATGCAGGTGCAGATATAGAGTTAAAATAATACAGTTATAACAGTTTAAAAATTGTCATCTCTCATTTGCTCAGTGATTTATAGAAGATGCAGGTTGCTTTTCATATCCCATGTGTCTCTCATAATCCCTTCAAGACTCAGATAACTCTGTATTTGTTTTCACTCTGGACTCTCGCATAACAGAAAGAGGGACTTGTGGGTCCACGTTCAGATACAGTTTCGTGACTTGCTGTGAAATTTTTATTAAATAATATGCAATTATAGTGTAATCTCTAAAGTGTTCATATCAATAGGCCAGCCAAATCAGAATGATCTGAAACTCTAACAGCCTTCACAATCAGATCAGTTTTTCATGCAAAGGTTCAAGTCCTTCCACAATCACTGTTATTGCTCTATGGATTATGGACCTCGATACTAATGAATGCTTGAAACAGTACTGTCATCGTCTTTGTTTACCATGTTTTTTTTGTATGTCTTCCTTCCAGGCCCAATGTCTGTGGAGGTCAGCAGTGCTGCTCAGGGTGGGCTTTGGCACCAGGAACCAATCGCTGCATAAAACGTAAGTAAAAAAATAACTGTCCTATTTCCTATGCACATTTTAAATGTATTTAATTTGCCTCAATACTCTTTTATTCAGCTACCAAAGACAAGCATTTGCAAACTAAGGTCATACATGATTCTGAAGTCTTGAAGTGGCACACAAGCACACTGACAAGCATTATTATAGCTTTTTGAACTAATAAACTTCTCAGACAGAGAGGCTTTACAATCCTATTCACAGAGACTGAAAAATAACAAATTAAATGGCTACTAATGACTATCCTGTCAAGTGGAATTGCCCAATGAAAGTTTTTCTATGGTATTAATGGCCCCATGCCTTTTCTTTTCATGGAAGATCCTTGCGTGGAAATTACATTACTTAGCACTTGGCTCTCTATTTGACACAAGCCCTTAATTATGGGTGGAACTGTCTCTTCTTGTATTTGACCACAGCAGTACTGGATATCCTAACTGCCAAATAATTTAAAGTGGAATAGAAGACACTGGCTGTGAATGAATAATCATCGGTAATTTCTTTAAATGCCAAAGTGTCTTTAACTTGTATGCAGACTTTGAAGATAAACTGTGTTGGTGTTTCAGTCTTTTCATTGACCTATTCTTAATAAAGGGGGAAATTCCATACAGAAATGGCTACAGCTTACACCAGATTTACTCTCTTTATGTCATGTTTCAATTTCACGATTAGGACCACCATTGTTTGCTGCAGACTGAAATAAGAGGTTGTAATTTGAGTTTTTTTTAGTGAGAGCAGAGGTGGGTAGTAACGAGTTACATTTACTCCGTTACATTTACTTGAGTAAGTTTTTGAAAAAATTGTACTTCTAGGAGTAGTTTTAAATCACTATACTTTTACTTGTACTTGAGTAGATTAGTGAAGAAGAAACTGTACCCTTACTCCGCTACATTAGGCTACAATGAGCTCGTTACTTTTCTTTTTACCTCTTTGGTATTCTACGCGTCATTGTTTTTACCCCAGCGTACGTCTCATTTTAATGTTTTATTTTGACAGAGAGAGAGTCTTCCGCTGAAGGCTCTACCACGTGACTGTGTTTAACCAATCACACGTCGTTGTGCAGTCACGTGACCATACTCGATCTCAGCGGCGGGACAGTTTAGCTTTACAGTCGTAGCAAAACAAAGATGTCAGAATCAACCGTCGCCAAGGCAACGCAGACCAGGAGGAACCCCCCCGGCCTCATATTGAAAGCATGGTTACCTTAGGAAAAGTGCAAAACAGCAGCTACATTGTGCGGCGTCTTCTGTGTCGACCAAAACAAATGGACATGTGAGCATTCAAAAACTCAACATCTAACTTGAGGAAACGATTTTTGCTGTGGAGAGGTGGATGTTTGTCTTTTAGGTTACATACAGTATGTTTTGCACATGCCGTATCCATCCATATTTGATGTGACAAGTCTCTCAATTAAGCTATTTTGTAATTAATAAATTAATTTTAATTTATTTTATTGATTGGATGAACTATAATTTGTATTTTTGTCTGTCTGGTTGATGCTTGTGTTAAGAAATAAATCAGACGTTACTCAACAGTTACTCACTACTTGAGTAGTTTTTTCACCAAGCACTTTTTTACTCTTACTCAAGTAATTATTTGGATGACTACTTTTACTTTTACTTGAGTCATATTATTCTGAAGTAACAGTACTTTTACTTGAGTACAATTTTTGGCTACTCTACCCACCTCTGAGTGAGAGTTATCTTTAAACTTTCATGAGTGAAGTCACACATACACACATATATTCATAAATGATCACACAGGTAATACACATTTCAGCCAGTCAATTCACGACAAGCTTATTGGCCACAGCAGCCTGATAATTAGATCTCCTTCCCTCCTGCTAGTGCAAAGCCTCCTTCCATTTTTTCTCAAGTCCCAGCTAAAGGCACACTTACCAAGCTGTAAATTACATCTAAAGTGGAGCTGCAGTGGAGCTTACCCAAATTAAAAGGGCAAATACTTTTAATATACTAGAAAGTAACAGGTCCAGTCTAACACACTTATGTTAAACAAGGCAGTGCATCTAAACAGGCCAAGGGTCTCTCCAACCATCTGGACCCTCTTACAGCTTGGCCCTCACCCAGGTCTGACTGGAGGCTATGCTATCATCAGCTGAGTGAAGCCTCACGGTCGGCAAGGTGCCAACACAAAGGCCCCAGACTGGAGCTGGTTCTGTAAGCCCCCACGTAGAAGACCTCCGTGGAGGAAAACAGGCTCAGGCTATCTTTATTTGGTCCTCCCCTGAGAGCCAGGCTGTTTTATTGGGAGATGGCAGCATGAGAAAACATGTTCACAGTGGGGGAAAGAAAAGGAGCAAACCTGTCAACTGGAAGCATAAGTAAAAAGCACATTGCGGCTGAGCAATGGAAATTCTCGCTAAAGGGATTGAAGTAATTTCTAATATTAAAAGTGTCAGCTGCAGGCTTCACCTGCAAGGCTGGATTGGGTGTCTACAGTCATGGCTTCCTAACAATACCTCCTTGTTCAATTGGGCTGAGCTCAGAGCAAATATATGACAGGAATTGGATCACTAGTTGTCCAGAGAGTGCGCCTACATGTCTTTACAAATATTTTTATAAAATGGTCTACATCTGGGTCTCCGTGGGTCTGGTTAGAGATTGTTGTCTGGCTCTCTAAAGCCTCTGTTGAGTCTTGGCAGGTTTGGAGCTGACTGTGTCTGTTTTTGGCTTCAGGATGGATGGTTAGCAGACTTGTTTGTGTATTAAAGTAAATTCCATGTGCTGAAAATAGCCAGTGTTGTGCGATAAAATGCTTTGATCGCCTAACATGAACGGAGCATTGCATTTCTGCTTCTGATTTTTATTTATTTTCTAGTTAAGTTAACCACAGTAAGTAGATTCATAGGCCTTTTCACAGAGGTTTTACCCAACCAATATTGTTTTTTTTTTATTTTATTAACAGTGGCTGAGAACCAAAGCTTGGCTCTACTTCATCTGTTTGCTTGCAAGCAGGATCGAAGCTCCTGTCGAGATGAATGGAGCATCTTGTTTTTGGGTCAGCAGTTATTCCCTACCCGACTGAGAGTCGCATCTGTTCAACATACAGTATTGTTGCTAAGATAAAGAGCAGAGGGAGGCCAAATTGTAGCCTCGCCTAGCCAAAGCGCACCAGTAGTCTTGTCTTGAGTTATATCAAGAGAGTGTGTCAGCTGCATTACTGCAACTGTTAACACTGTCTTGACACAAAAACTGATGAAATGTTCGTGCTGACACTTCAGATCAGGTCAGTTAAATGTCTAAAATATCTCTGTCTGTTCTGTAGAAAATTTCCTACCAAGTTTCATGGAATCTAATACCAATTTAAAAGGCTCGATCAACACATCAACATCATTCATAAAATATGCCAGTGATGGTAAGCCGTGGGAATCTTGTACACCTGACAGTAATTACCAACAAAAAGAAAACAGAAAGATGTTTCAGTAAACTGTAAAACCATCAGTTTGTTTTGGGAAATCACTACAGAAATATGTTTACAAAATAGTAAGCTACTAAGCTGTGGAATTAGGATGGAAGCTTGTTGGAAAGTTTAAGCTTATATACAGTAACCATTAGTGTTTGGTACATCAGTGTAGAATTACTGTTTGGAAGTTTTGGTTCACAACCTTTCTTGGAGAAAAAAACAATTAAAGTAAGACCTGTTAAAGTCAATGGTACCGGAGAATAGATTTGAATTGTATCTGTTCTCCTTTGTATCTGCTTTAAGAGGTTTCACCCTTATCTTTGCACCTTTGAATGTGGTTTTCACTCATACCTAGCTGTAAATGGGTTCTTGGATAGTCTACTAGGAGGCAAACCATCTCACAATGACAATGTTCGCATGCTGATGTTAAGCAGATGTAATGTTGACCAAGTTTACCATCTTAGCTTAGCGTGTTAGCATACTAACATTTGGTCATAAACAAAGTATTGGACAAATTGATATTCATCCTGAGGGTTACATGACGGTCTGTATCAAATTTCATGGAAATCCATCCAATAGTTATGTCACTAAAAACCACTTGCAGCTTGCATGGCTAAAAAGGAATGCTAGGTGTTCTATATCGTCACTATACATCAGAGTTAAGTTGTGTTGCTCTGGCTATGCCAGTTGACATGGCTGTTTTAGTAATTGGATAAATGGCGTGGTATACCACACACAGAGTCAATATAATACTTTAGACCGGGGACTTCAGACTCCCTGCAGCACAGACAACAACTGGCTTTACATTTAACCTGAGCTCCCTAAAGTGCAGTTTTTTTAGATTCTGCAGTGGAATTCATTTGACCACACTATATATCACAATATTTTGGCGAAAGCATGCGTTACATATGGCAACTTGCTGCAAGTATAGCCAACAGTGAAAGCATGATCCTCTAAAATAAGCACACAGATGGCCTTTGATTTAAACCCCTTGCTGTCTTAGAGAGTGGACATGAAAGGTGCATCATTCACCTGGAGGAATAAAGTTGTTTTCAGTCTCTTAAGCAGTTGGTGATTGACAGGGTGAAACGCGGTAGAAAGGAGTTTCTTTTTGATTGCCTTCCAGCTTTCTTTGGCCTGCTGTGCCGCTCAGGGCCCCATCCCAACCCTAAAATAACTCTGCATGCAGAAAGTCGCTCTCTCTTGCTTACCTCTCCCATCACAAACTAACTTTCACTCTCTTTCCAAACAAAGAAATATAGCATTTCCGTAATTCCACCATGTCCCCAGTGTCGAGAGAGCACGCAAGTCATGTTAAGGGCTCGACTCAGCAGTTCACCATGACATTTTCACGCATATCAAAGCCATCACAATGTGGGTTTTGTGTTAATTAATGAATGAAATATAAGTATATTCATAGCAAAAAATAAAACTCACTCTTTTTTAGTTTAATCATTTATCACAGTTGCTCTAGAGATCTTATACTCTCCGGTTGCTACAACATGTGGGAAGCAGCTGGTAAAGTATCAAGGACATAACACGTGTGAACGTTTTCTAACCTCCAAAACAATACCCAAAAATGTAGGTTCACCATCTTTACCTAATAGATATAATACGTCTCAGTTTGCTTTTTGTTAACCTCCCTGACACACAGCAGAATATCCACATGTATTAGACCCGATCGAGTAAGATTTGTCATCTGCATTCTGAAGAAAACTCATTCTGAACGTCAAGAAGTTTACTCAAAGGCACATGCGTTGCTCTTATCGACACTAGTCACGTGTGTGTTTTTTTTCTATAAAGATTATTTTTTGGGGCATTTTAGGCCTTTATTGACATTATTGAGAGAGAGGGGGAATGACATGCAGCAAAGGGCCGCAGATCACAATTAAACCTGCGCCCACTGCATTGAGGAGTAAACCTTTGTATGTGGGCACCCGCTTTTTTTTGTGGCATGCACATGTCATAGGATAGTACGTGACGTGCAGCTAGAGGTCATAAGCCATTGTCAAGCACATGATACAGTGTGCCCCAGGACACCCATAGCGCTGCTAAATGTATTAGTTCTTCCAGCAGTTACTGTAGATACAATGGGTCAATGTCCTGTGGAGAACATGCAAGATTTAATCTACAACATAGGCAGCAGAGTTGAGAGTTTACGTCTTAGTTTAATTGATGCTCATGAACTTGACGATTCTTCAGGTAGGGAATGAGTTCTTACCCCAAGTGAAGGAGTTTAAATATCTTGGGGTCTTGTTCGCGAGTGAGGGGACCATGGAGCAGGAGTTGGTCGGAGAATCGGAGCAGCGGGTGCGGTATTACATTCAGTTTATTGCAAAAGAGAGCTGAGCCAGAAGGCAAAGCTCTCGACCTACCGGTCAGTGTTTGTTCCTACCCTCACCTATGGTCATGAAGGCTGGTCATGACCGAAAGAACGAGGTCCAGGGTACAAGCGGCCAAAATGGGTTTCCTCAGGAAGGTGGCTGGCGTCTCCCTTAGAGATAGGGTGAGAAGCTCAGTCATCCGAGAGGAGCTCGAAGTAGAGCCGCTGCTCTTTCGTGTCAAAAGTAGCCAGTTGAGGTGGTTTGGGCATCTGGTAAGGATGCCTCCTGGGCGCCTCCCTAGGGAGGTGTTCCAGGCACGTCCATCTGGGAGGAGGCTTTGGTGAAGACCCAGGACTGGGTGGAGAGATTATATCTCCAACCTGGCCTGGGAACGCCTCGGGATCCCCCAGTCAGAGCTGGTTGATGTGGCTCGGGAAAGCAAAATTTGGGGTACCCTGCTGGAGCTGCTGACCCGTTACCAGATAAGCAAAGATGGATGGATAGAATTTGACAATGAACAAGAATAATATGTCACAAATAAAATCATAGGTTGCTATTATTGTATTATGCTATAGATTGATGTTCTGCAGCATTGAGCCATTCAAATTACAAAAAAAAGAAAAAAAGAAAGAAAAGTTATTTTGAAAAAAGAGACTTGAGAACCAAGCCTCTTGCAGCAGTGTCCTCAGTTTTACAAGAACAGTTTTTAAAATGCTGGTGTTTCTAGTGACTTCATTGAGCTGGGGTTGAAATTACGGCTGCACAGACGGCCACAGAGCCCTCCTCAGCTTTACATGTTCTGTGTGGATTTGTGGGGTTGCACAGTTCACAGTTCCAGGGTATAACACTCCCTTCGCAGCCCCGCAGAGAGTTATGGCCCTTTAGACAGATCCTGTAATCAATACACATCCCATTGGCCCAAGACCCATCATTAACATAGACGCTGGACAACTCGCTGTCAGTTTGTCTCCCCATATCAGGAGTACTGCTTTCTCCACCCCAGCTGGTGTGTCTGTTTCTAGGTTGCAATTGTGTCCTGTTTGGCCTCCTGCGCCACATGTTTTTATAATTGCTACCATAGATGAAAGTAAGATGAAAATTATGTACTACTCAGCATCTGGACCAAAGTGTCTTCCTGTAGATATAAATATTTTTTTGTTTATTTGTATGTCTTTGTTCATGAGCTGTTATAATACGGAAATAATGAAGAGAAAAACTTTGCCATTTTATTCTTCAATAAAGTTTGTTTGCTTCTCTTTTTCATGCTGTCATAATGCAAAAAAAAGTACACATACTCACTCAGATCTCTCAGTAGTAAACCCTAAAAAACAAGACTGGGCTTGATTGACACTTACAAAGCGACAATAACAACCAGCATCCCTCTCCTTCAGTCACACACGCTCGCTGAGGCCACAGTGTTGTTAGGGCCGCCCATATCCAACCTTATATTTTGGCCCCCTCCTGCTTAAAGACCATATGGAAGTTGTTGAGATGTGATGTGACGGGGTTTGTGGCTTCTTGGTGAACACCACGTCTCCCAGAGTCAGCTTTACAAGTTGCGGGCGCATGCCCCCAGATCCAGATATCCTCCAATGAGCGCGCCAGCATGTGGCTCATTAGAAGCTGAATGTGGAGTTTGAGGGGTGCAGTGGATGCACGATATAGCGTGGCTAAAAGTAATGTACAGTGTCGTGGGTCACCTGTAGGTTAACAAAATCCCCCCCACAGAGCTGAGGCGGGTTATGAGAATAAAAGCTCCAACTACTGTATTAGACCAAAAAACACTGATTGAAAAACGTGCATCTATGACAGAGGCACCTTAATCTGGTGAAATATTACCCTTGGAAGATTTACCACAAAGAGAAAATAAAGGATCAGTCAAACAGTGTCAGGCTCCCTCCCTTCTGGTTCTGATTAGAACAATATAGAAGTTTGTTTTTAGTCTTTTGAGTTACAGTAACAGCAGTTTAGTTGTAGACAGCAATGTTATTGTCTGGCTAGCCTGAAATGATAGCACTTGCACTGGCAACCATGTGGAAATCACATGTTGTAAAGAGATTAACACTCACTGGAAATGATTAGCATTGAGAGGCAATTGTATTAACTGCTCAATAGACCAATTCTTTAGTGGATAGCGAGTCCGGATTCATCTTTTCGCTCCTGATGCCTCCCACAATCTTAAACATTTGACTTTTCATGGGATCTGTCAGGTTCTGTGGTGACTCCTACATAGAGGCTCCTGCTGTCATTGCAATGGTTACCAGACTATGTATTCAGTAACAAAAGTTTTACAGTTGTCTGTGTACAGTGTTGTGCACAGTTGCAGGAATTTTTAGAACCTATTTAAACTATGTTGAGTCTTTCGGCTTATCACAAATCATCCACATATACATACATTCTACATACAGTGTTAACCCTAATATTATGACCTTTTATACTAGATTAGATTCAGAAATGGCCACACTGTGACAACTAATTTTAGGTAAGTTTCTGCAACCATTATTTCTTTTATATTTCATTGTTCTTTCCCAACTTCCTGTCTCTCAGTTGAGCATTGACAGGGCCTTTAGTCTAACCCTTAAAATATTCTACTGAATTCTAATCTCCGAAGCAGCTCCCAGCCTCTAAATCTCATAATGGCGTATAATGCGCTCAGCCTGTGGAGAGTCCTAACCAAGATTATTGCCATTATGCTTTCATTATCAGTGTTATTTTCCAAAATGTCAAGTTACTTCTGGTAGCACTGTTGACCTGTGTTAAGTGATGAGGTTCCTCTATATGTTTGAGTTATGTCAGATATTCGTTTCAAATTGCCCCTTGCTGAATGAAAGGACTGTAAAGATTTGATGGGTTGTGTTACTGTGAGTCAGAGAGTGGGGAAGGTAAATCTCTCTTGGATTGTAATGGACTGGATACAAGCTCTAAATTGGAAATGAGAGTCCAGTAAAGGGGGGGGTGGACAAGAATGGAAATTTCCCCGAGATATACACTCACATGCAAACCTAAACTTATAACAGGTAACTGTAACCCACTAAAAAATATGATGGCCAATACTTACCTCAATAAAGACCCCAGGTTACTTTAATATACGTACAGAATTACTGTGCAATTGCTTCAAGTCCAGCCAAGAACTTTGACAATAAAAATAACTTTATATTATTACAAAATGTAACTTTTATCACCTACGTGAATGCTTTTTGTAGCGGGATGGATACTTGGATTAACCATAGGCATTAGGCATTTCTTTAGAGCTCCTTAAACTATCCTTATGCAGTTTAAGTTTGACAGGACTGGAAAGAGAAAAGATACACAGACCTCAGACTCACTTAAATGTGAAGTTAATGATATTTTAGCCAAGTCTAAAAATGTGTCTTATTACTGATTGGTCTGGATCAGCATGTTTGTTTGGAAGGTTCAAAGCTGCCAACTACAGTCTAATAGTCTCCTCTTTTCAGATGACTGGATTTGGACTCAAGCTCCCAAAACTTGGCCATTCTGTCTTAGTCATAATTAAGGCTGAAGTAGCAATGCCAGGAATGTTTGCCATTTCTCCTCTTTTATTTCCGATGGATTCCCATTTTATTATTACTCTCGCAAAGTAATAATTGCTGCACATATTTGTAAAATGGATGGAATGTGAGCCAATTAGTTTTAATGATGTGCAAGACAAATCTGCATGACAGCAATTACTGCGACAATGTGTTCAACAGCCCAGAGGCAGGGTCTAGAGACAACATAGACAGGCAGTGGCAGTGTATGCCACGGCCACGCAACAGACTTCATGTGGGGCAAATGTCGGGCCCAGAGTCACTGACCTGTCCACGTTATCGTCAGCACAGGCGATATGTTTGTCTGGTGTCAATTCTGTCCCTCACAGCTAAAACGGGTCACATGTCACGCGATTGAACACATATCACATTGTAATTCAGCCATGAACCTCCATTTATTGGGTTGTTTTTCTGCCCCGCACTGTTTCTCATTTGAATTCATATAGTTTATTTGAAGAATTTCACACATTACTGACTTCTCCCCCTGCAATGTAATGTCACTGGAATCTGTGGCCCATTTGATTACCACTTCATCCCCAAACTTGAGGTTAAACAGACTCCGGACAAGGCAGTGGCACCCAGCCAGCCTGTACTTTAGTTAGACCATGGATTTAACTCCTTGCCAAACAGAGCTCAGGCAATTCCCATTTTATCCCATGATGGAAAATTCGGATCACATACCAAGTTATACAAATCCACATCCGCATTTCTCTAAATGTGTATGCTTCATCAAAAAAAGGGGCTACATTTTCCTCAGAGTAGTTAAAATGAAATGCTTGAGTGAATTGGTTGGTCTAAATAAAATTTGCTTCACCATAAAGCAGAGAGAGCAGAGAGTAGTGATTGTCTGATATTTAATCTTCAATTTGTTTTTCTCACTATACCGCAGCGGGCTGACGATGCGTAATGCAGTGGTCTGTCAATTAGTATGCATCATGATCTGAGAAAATTTTTTTTTGTGGGATTGTGTCTGTGCAAATGAAAGTTTGAAGCTACAGTTGTTACACAGCGCTGTCGTGTTTCCATCTGTCACTTCAGTTTTGAGCTCATGTCATCAGGAACAGAATTTTCAGGTTGCAGTGTGCTCTCACTCAAAAGAAACAAAGTGGCCCCAGAGTCTGAGCAGAATGGCAATAACAGGAAGCGTGCAGCAGGTAGAGCGCTGTTCGCACCCAGTGGGGCCTTTGTCAACTGCCAGCACTCCTCACTGCCAAGAGCTATGGCAGCGTTCCTGCCTGCGATCTGTCAGTGTCCACAGTATCTGTGTCAATAGCATTCCATAGCACTGTTGACAGAGCACCGCTGTTTGCTTTAGCCACCACCGATCAGTGGCCTGATTTACTGTTTGAGGACAATGTCATAAATCCTCAAGTGCCATCCACGACATAGAGTTGTGTCACAAGATCGAGAGGTTGTTTACTTTAAATTGTGTGCCGCAGATCTTTCAGTAACTTTAGTGTGATGCGTGGATGTGAAGGTGGACTAGTACAAGGACACAGATTATTTTTCCATGACCATGAAATGACCTCAGCACTGTATTTGCAGACGATTGATAAATAATATGCACACTTTCAGTTTTTAAGTTCAGAAAGCCTGTTAAGATTTTGTTTGTTTTTCAAATAATAAATACAGGCTATTTATTTGATGAAGTGTCAGCCATTTACAGTTGGATTTCAGTTTTTCCCATTCGCTCATTTTTTTATGACCTCTTACTTTTATTACCCTTTTAAGCTTCCTGTGTTACAGTTGAAGCACATGCTGGATTCTAGATCAGTGACGAAATATATTTTGAGGAAATCACTCCGTATAGAAATGCCGGCAGCACTAAACTGAGCCATGAACCTAGAGTATATGCTTTACCTCAGCGAGAAATTGGATAAGGATTTAATATAAGTGATCATATACGTTTAGACTAAACAGGGCAGTTAAAAAGTCATGAGAAATTGAACATGACAGCCCCTCCAGGCTCTCTGCTGAATGAAAAGGACAGAGAGGGTTGAGAAGTGAAACTAATGGCCCCTTGATTGAATCAATTTAAAGTGAGCCCCGGTGTTGAGATCAGGGAAAGCCATTTCTGCTACTGCTTCTTCTTACAAGGGGGGCACATGCATTAACATGACCTGCTGAAAACGTGATCTCCATCTGTGCTCTCTCTTTAGCTGACTGCCAGCCCCCCTGCCAGAACCGTGGCTCCTGCAGCAGGCCACAGATCTGCGTGTGTCGCTCAGGCTTCCAGGGGCCCCGCTGTGAGGAGGTGGCTCCAGAGCAGGTGTACATCCGTGATGGAGGTGCCCTGAGGCGTGTTCAACCAGGGGCCAACCCTTTCCAGAAAGATAAACCACGGAGAAGACCCTCAGAAAGGCAGGCCATCGATACTGCTAAGGTCCAGACCCCACGACCTGCGACCACCAGACAGCCTGTGTAAGTGATGCAATTATACTTCCCTACCTCTTCCTATTATAGCCAGGAAGAGCCTCAATGCTTTGCCAAATAAGGATGGGTTAAAAAAAAAAGTCTTCCATGATGATTGTACATTATTTCATTTAATGAAGACATATTGAAGAGGGTGAAACGCTCTTAAAACTAGCTAGCTTTGATTGATTGATTTTATTTTTGGATCAAGACAATAAAACAGTACCAAAGGATGACATGCTAAAGTAAAATACTTATTTCCAGCACGGTCCTTACACACAAGAAACAAAAACAAGAAGCAGACAAACTCATACTAAAAAGACATATAGTAATTCGAAGGGGGGAAAAAAGACATAACATAAAACAAAATAAATACAAAACAAAAATGTTGTAAAAATAAAAGTAAAATTTAAACAAAAGTAGACAGAGCCACACAGCTACGATTCCTGTAATTTAGACTCTCTAACTTTCCATTCTTCCGACACTTGCAAAGATGGTTCACTATTAGTTGATGGCACAAAATTGGGTGTCATAGTAACTTCTAACTAGTCTTGCTATCACCAGACCAAGCCAAGCTCAATAGTTTTGAGGTTTAGTGTTGGTCTGGGGAGTCTGCTCTGTATTTTCTCCGCGCAAGAGGCATAACCAACGGGTATAGTTCAAACAACTGGAAAGTCCTTCAACCAATCAGACCAACGGTCCGGGTTGCTGAGCTTCGGTGGCCACAATGTTGAATGTAAACAAGAAGCTGCTTGGTTGCTTCTCTATTGTCATCATGTTAAACCGGCCAATAGCACGCCAGTTTGTGCAAAATTGTGAACTGAAGCAGGAAAATTAAATGTGCAGGTCTCCAGACCAAGCTGCAGGGCGAAATCAAATCGCCGGCAGAGTGGGCGGGGTTTACCCAGTCTAACTTCTAACATGAGCAGGGTTTATGTCTTCTGATCTACAATGTCACCCCACCAAAAGATTGACCAAACAGAGATTTAGTAGTATTTAGTTAGTTCAGCAAATATAATGAGGCCTCGAATTTCACTCACAAATGTAGTATTTTGTGGCTTCTGACTGAAAGATATTTGTTTTAGCTAACATTACTGTCACATAGGAAGGCTCACAGAAAACAAATTGATATACTGCGCTGTTAGAAATAATTGAAATGCTCTTGAACAAACAGTAGTTCATTTCGCTCCTGTTCAACACTGTTTGTGTTTATCGTTGCAATAAATGAGATGAACAGGGTTCATATGGTAAATCTTTAATACTCTCTAAGTTAAACAAATACTAAGTAAAGCAAGTAAGCATTTGGTGCCATGCTTGAAAAGGTATTAAAGTAAATCTGGGAAATGTAGGAAAATAAAACTTGATTTACCAGACAGGAGTATTAACCCATGCTATTTACTATAAAAATAGAGCTGGGAGATTATATTTTCTTTAGTCTTTACTTTGTTCTTTGATTTATTGGAATAACTGTGATTGTGTATCCAACTAATAATTGCTCAGATAAAGGCCTCTTTCAGTGCATTCAACAAACTCTCAAAAGCCTAATAGTTTCTTGGCTTGAATGTCTGACTGTTTGAGTTCCAATCAGGTTGGAAATAACTTTTTGGTTTGATTAATCGCTTTACCATGGCTAGAACTATATTCTTCATCAAGGACATTGGAAAGGAGTAAATGTTTCCGGGAAGAATTTTAACGGATCAGTATTGCTTACAGGTTCAGACGTATCTTGTCAAATAATGCTCAATTTCGGATCCCGGGCTTTTCTAATCCTCTCACAGTCAGTTAAAGTGCCATAATTTGTTTGGGCACTGAGGTCATTGTTCACCTTTTAGCCAGTTTGTCATCAGGGTAATTTCTCTCCACCAAACCACTTAAGAATTCTCAATTACATATGACATTTATGGTGCTCCTCATGCTAACTGTGAGGGTCTTGTGTCATTCTGTGCTTTTGCTAGTTATATGGATTTACGCTGGCTGAGTTCCTCCTTCCCAAAACGATTATATGGAGTTGTAGTAAATCTTTTAATCAATACAAGACCTTTGAGGACTGCACAGTTGCTATGCATATTTTGTCTTTATCGTTGACTCACGGGACATTCTTGCGTCCTGAGTCACTGACTGACAAATTGAAAGAGACAAGGCTGCAGGTTCATCATTGTAAGAGGCAGACAGTGTGCCTGAGTCACAAATGCCCCTACTATGACTGTGTCCATCTATCATGTTTCCGAGTAAACTGACTTAGAGGGACTGTTAAGTTCAAGATGAGCCATTTCCCTCTGGTGGAGTGCAACATTCCCAAGCATGCAGCACAGACTAATCTAATTAATAGTTCTTGTAACCACCAGATTTTTCTGAAATCTGCAGGAAAGAATAAAAGCATCTGCCAAAATAGTAAAAGGTCTTCCTTTAAACTTTATTTAAAGAATTATTTGAGGCTATTTGAGTGCTTGTATAATTCACATTTAAAGCTCAGCTTTTGTGAACGGCTGAGAATGTGCACTCTCTTGGCCCAGAATGATCTTTTAGGGTTGGAACAGCCGTTCGACTGGAAAAGTGGTGGATGCAAGTCTTGGTTTCATATTTCAGGCAGAGATTCCACTGTTTCCAAAGCCGGGAAAGCATGAGCAATGTGAGTTCACAGATAGTTATAGAAGTTCAGATAGAGCGACAACACTAGTGCCAAAGCTCAATCAAGGAGTAAGAAGAGGAGCGGGGAGGACAGACAGATAGATCATGTTGGTCCCCACTAATATACTGAGGGAGCAAAGGCCACCCCGAACATGCAGCACCGAGCCAGTGTCTTTTCATTTTTCCCTACTAGAGAAGGTGTGATGTACTATATATGTCTTTCTTGGAGCAGACTTGTTTTGTTATGTCAGCAGCACCCTGTTACTGACCCAGCCTGTCAAGTGGCGCCAAGAACAAGAAATAGTGTGGAGAAGGAATGAGAATGACAAGGAGGGAGAGAACAAAAACAATGATGATAATAAGAGAAAACATCAATTACAGAAAAAGTAATTTGTTCAGGTGAGCAATGTAAAGTGACCAGGATATGGTCTAAAAACAGTTGAATGTCTGCTGTTCAGTCCTGCAGCTTGGCCTACTGTCCAGTCAGCTGTGGTTCACAGCTATGAAACCCCACTGTGTGCACATGTCAGCAGGCGGCAGACAGGGAAAGTGTAGTGTCTGCAGTCGATTTTAGAGGTTTGTCAACATCTCAATGAAGATGGTGCTTAACTCAATTTTTAGCAGACCTGCACCTCAATCTTGTGTGGCTAAGGCACAGGCTTTTTAGATAAAAAAATAATTTGTGGTCGGTTTAGTCTGTTAGAGGCGAAGTGATTTTACTAAACTATTCACACAGTAACCAAAGAAGTAGAATTTACACATTTTCCTGTTGTCTCCATGGCTACCAGCACAAGACTTGCTATGTTATTTGATTGAAGTAGCTCTCTTCTATTTGGCATGACTGTGCCATTAGGTGTTTTTAAACATGTGTGATTACAGAAATTATGCATTCTCATGCATCATATCATTATAGACTCCCCTGCTCTTGTAGTATCCATATTATTTTGGCACTTCCCAATTGTTGTACCCAAAAGCTTTCAGAATCCTTTAGAATTTAAAGTGCCTTACCCAAAATGTAGAAGCAGCTCTTCTAAAATCAAACATTAAGATGCTCTGAACGTGTTCTGCCCAGGCTAGCAGCTTAGCTTAGCATCTATTAGTGGCAATGTTAATTTTGCAACTTTCTCAAAACAACCTTTAGGTATGTTCACACAGAACCCAAAGCCATTTTCATGGTCACAAATCTGTCCACCACACTCGGATGGGATTTCTTTCTGCCGAAATCTAACGATGACTGCCATGTGGTCAGTCCTGTGTGGGCACAGCTGCCTCCTGAAGTATTATTTTAGATAATACTTCACTACTTGTATAGGTTTCCTGAAATGTCACACTAAATGAATCCAGCACATTTATGACTGACAGTCTTGAATAAAAGTCTTGTTGGGATGGACAAAACATATGAGGAGCCTTATGTTCAGTGGGATTCTGGGATATGGGAATACCTTTTCTTGTATTCCTTTCTCCAGTCCTCCCCCTGACCATTTCAACTGTGTCCCAAATGTCCCAGCTGCCTGTTCTGTGGGGTTAAAACTGTCATATTTAAAATAGGCGCATCCTACGTGCAGCTGGCAAACAAATATCTGTTTCCTCCCCTGACCAAACGTGTTTCACTGTAAACCAGTGTTTCCTGTGAGCGCTGTACTCAGCAGTAGTGAAAGGCTTGTCCCTGTCAGCATGGGATCCTGTAGATCACATCTAGTCTGTCAACTCCCAGTATGAAGGTCAGGGCCAGTGGTGAACACTCCTGGCTAAGCTGGAACTGTGATAACGCACAGAGGACGTATTCAGCACCTCCTATGAGTCCTCCATATCAACTCCATACCCCCGCTGTTCTCTGACATCAGTCCTGTGCAGGAAACAGAGCTGGGCAGAGCAGGATGTGTGTGCTGTAAGTAGGTTATCTCTCTCTGGTCTGTTACATAATCACACTAAGGACAGCTGGCAGCAGCCACTTGGATAACAGAGCATTACAGTTATTTTTGTACTAGAACCTAAACATTCAGTACATTGGATAACGAGAGCATATCCTGAATTCTTCTACACCACCATAATTAATGTATTATGGGGTGAAGGAATTGTCTAGTCTTGGGGTAGAGTTTGCAGTTGCTATTTAAATTCTGTTAAAGCACAATGGAGGTATTCCTCACAAGTTCTTGGTGTAATAAAACTGCACACACCAGACAATCTAAACTGTCCCTCAGTGTGTTGTTACAATTTTGTGATGTCAAAATGTTGGGAAACGAGAGCTCAGTATCGGATAGAGGTGGGGGGGATTTTTCTGTTGCAAAATATTTTTAAATTGCTTCTCTTCTATATATATATATATATATATATATATATATATATATATATATATATATATATATATATATATATATATGTATATGTATGTTTTTTTAACCAATGATCTACCAAAATATTTTCTGTTTATACGGTACCACGACATCATATCCATTTCCAGCAAAACAGACTGAAAGCAGAAAATGCAGAAAATACATGTTATGTTCTTCTTTACAAATAATATAAATGTCAGGTTGTGCATTCTTCTTAGAAAAATTTCTTTTTAGAAATGTGTCATGATATATTGTCTTTAGAAGGGTATTATTCAACTTTTGTTTTTGTCACTCAGAATCCCAATACTTCTAGAATTGCTATCAATTAAAATCAAATACAAATTGAATCGGAACCCATGTATCGTGAAAGAATTGAATCGGGACAAAAGCATATTGTCCCTACCCTAGTATCGAATAGGAAGTTGAGTCGGTATCAGCACATGCCTGAATTGAGGTATTGAATTGGATCAGTGTTTATCACCACTGGTTCTTTATTTGAAATGTTTCAAATTTAATTTTAATGCATCAGTGTCTTGGCCCATTAAAGTAATTGCTCTGTGCAATTTTGCAAAGTACAATGTGCTTCAGGGATGATTGCAAATTTGGTCACACCCAGTAACATATTGAGATGTTGGAGAAAAATAAAAACACCCAGTGACATGAAGCAGAACGACCCTTAAGAGGGTGATGCATACGGCTTTCTCTGCTGCATTAACTGTTATGCTTATATCAGCCCCGCCGTTTGTCTGGTGACTAATAGGGCTGGCGGTTATGTGGCTTGTTGACCCAAGGCTTTGCACATAGCCACACAGCCGTTTCTCAGAGGAAACTGTGGTCATAGTGGGAGTTCTCCATGTTAATCATGGATCAGTGGTTGCTTTCACTCCCACTCCAGACAAACCACACACACACACACACACACCAGTGCTGACGGCAGCCACGGTCAAAATCCCCTAGGTGACCTCAGCACCTGTGGAGAAATATTGTTTTACTATCATCACCAATGTTCTTGGTAGTAAATGGTCACTGAAGAATCTGAGATATCCAGTGTCACAAAGCTTGAATAAAATAGGATCAAAAGCGTTAAAAGTTGGGAGTGGAAATTCATTTGACAAGATTCTCATAACTTGAGAGAGTAGCACGAATCCCACAGTAGCTTTCCATCTCATAATACTTTTCAGGCTTTTGACTTTGATCAGATGTGTGTGATCATTAGACTTTAATATATATCTAAACATTTAGCCCGGGAAAATTTTCTTACTGTACCTCCTGGCAGTATGCTTTGCTACTCAAAGAGGACATGTCCAGAATCATCCTCTTGTCTCCGTTTTTGGTTGCTGCCAAAACAGAGGCGGCCTGCAGATGGGGAGTCGTGCTGAAGTAGGTTAGAGGAGTAAAGTGCAGAGTATTTCCCACAGGTTGTGTGTGCTGCTCTCTCCTCAATAGGGCTCTATCTCACTTCTAATCCAGGCATATGACAGTGTGTCTTGAGCTTTGATTTGTGTCCCTATGTGCAGTAGAATGGGATTGAACTTGAACAGGGTCAGGTAAACTGGCTTCTGCTTGTGGATGATTGTAAGCGTTTGTGTTGCAATCTGGTGCTTCTAACTTTATCTTTGCCCACACCCTGTTCCTTGGTATATTTTCACTTCTGATATGAGTAGGATAGGGTTTTCCAGAGCATGGCTGGACATTCTTTGCCATGAATTTGTGGTGTTGGTGGGGGGAGTTCTACTGTGGGTCAACAAAGTACACACTTAGCTGTGGAGGCCACCCTGTCCTCATGTGAACTCTCCATTAGTCACAAAAAGGCTAGGAAGTATTGAATTTTGCATAACTTATGGTGGTAGTAAATGAACCAAGATTAATTTAGCATATGTTTTTTAATATGTGTCTAAATGTACTGTATATTTTAATGTGAACAAGCTTAACACACAATGATATGACCAAGCCAGGACTTGGTGTGTATCTTTCTACAAACACAGAGCCAAATGAGTCCCATGAGTATTTGGCTTCCTGCTAGGCCAGAGGGAACAAAGGACTATAGAGAACTCAGCACTCATCGTGGGACAGATATGTCTCTCTGTCTCCATCCCAACTCTCCAAAGCCCCATCTGAAACACACTTTCTGGGCTGCAGTGCCAGCGGGCTTGGTGTCCGCAGCCAAATTCTTCTCATCAGGCAGGCCTGTGCAGATGCAGCTGTCGGAGGGACAAATAGTGTAAGGCAGTTGTAGGAAGAGGGGTGCCTATTCCAGAATGTACTTCACCCTCCAGCTCCGGAGCTGAGGCAGATGGAGAAAGCATCAATCAGGTTCATCTCCCAGATATGGGTTATGGTGTTGAAATCATAAATAAGCAGTATGGTTGTGCATGGCAGCACTTAATCCAGTCACATGTCAGGATGGAGGGTTCCTGTGTGGGGCCGAGTGGTGGAGAAGAACTCCAAAAGGGGCAAACATACAAATCTAACACACAATAATTTCTTCTTTCATATCCAGACATCAGCACTCAACTTTGTGTTGGCCTTCTTAAAATCTGCATTTTTCCCTTGTGTTCTCCATGAACTTCTGGTAAAGTTTTTAACCAGTGATTCAGACTGGTTCAGACATTCACTCAATCACGTCTCTTATTGGAAACCTGCCTCTTTGGCTTATTGTCAGAGCAGCCTGATATGTGACACTGACCAGTATATGCATAGCCTCAGTCAGCACTTTGTAATGGCTCTTACTGCTGACCTGTCTTGTGGTGTTTTACTAAGTGAATGATCAGAGCAACTACAATAAACTGCAGAGTATTGAATAGCCTCTCGGCTCACCATGTGTTTAGCCATTTTGATTCTGGCCCCTGAACCACAGCAACCACACTGCTTTGCTTCCATCGAGAATCGGGCATTTCTGGATTTCTTCAAGCTCGAAACCCCCACATTATAAATGCTGAGGTGAAAATGAAATG
This sequence comes from Etheostoma perlongum, assembly GCA_026937815.1. NCBI lineage: Eukaryota > Metazoa > Chordata > Actinopteri > Perciformes > Percidae > Etheostoma > Etheostoma perlongum. Next base: position 11,171,523 of record CM049390.1, on the reverse strand, counting down.
AAGAAAATGAAACTGTTTTTGGCCTGTAATTGAGTAGATGGCATTTGTCATATGTTTTGATCACTTAGTGTCTGAAAATCTCAATGAGGTCAAAATTACACAAAATCTATTTTCATGCAGGCGGTAAGATATAGTTATACCTATGAAATGAATTGGAACATCATTTGTCTTTGTAGCACTTTGGCTGATCCAAATAATAGTCTTTGCTAAATAAATTTCTCTATAACCTTTGCTGCTTTCGATTCTGCACTAGGCCTAGTTGTTGCTCTAATATAAGCCTCATCCCCTGGGGTGAGAAAAAAAAACGTAGAATCAATCCAACCACACTGTAATTTATTTCACCCAGGCTCTGGCTGCTACTAGTGGGATTCCTGGAAGGCTGTCCAGACAGAGGGAACATGATTTAATCCAGCCTCAGTGGCTGGTGCGATAAGACCTCAGACACACCCAGATTTTCACAAGGGGAAATATTCTGCCAGGACCCACAATTATCCAAGTCATAATGACTAGAGATATTATCAAAGAGAGATTGGGCTTTAATTGCTCACTGATGTTTGGCCTTATGTCCTTGTTTTGGGAGAAAGCAGCAGATTGTTAAATCACTGCACATGTTTCTATGACTAGGTGTTTTCCTGTTAATCTTAGTTTATAGTATGGGACACATTGGACTACTGGTACTACTGGCAATGTTAAATTAAATTGCCATGGAGCATTCAGTTAAAATGTCATCATTTTGTATTTCTTGTGTATTCTGACTTTTTGCTAGGCTCTATGAGATGACATTATTCATGTATCCAAGAACAAAAAAAATACAATTCTGTAGTTTTTATCATTCATTATTATCACTCATTAACTGCTTTTATTTAACATCTTATCGCCTCTCTTATGTGTAATTATAGTTTTGTTTGACCACATCAATGTACCCCGTCAGGGACAAGGGCAAATGAATAAGTATATATACAGTGTGTGTGTGTGTGTGTGTTTGTGTGTGTGTGTGTATGTGTGTATATATATATATATCAGGGCTGTAAAAATATGGGAAATGAAACAGAAATCGCGATACTCAGCTCCACAAACCTGTGTCGTGGAGTGAGAAGGCAGAATTGTGACACCCCCCTTCTGTCTCCCAGAGTTATCCTTCTCGTCCAGATCCAGTGCTAACACATATTTAAATTACTAGTAGTGCTTTTGGTGCCTTATTCCTGTTTTGTCTGGTAAATTTAGCTAACTGTAAAGATGGCTAAAAGCGAAAGGGGGGGGGGGGTAGCCAACGTTACGAGTAGCCGCTGTTCTGACTCGGGTGTCTGGGTCTGTTTCCCGAAGGTTCAGTAAACTGCCGTTAGCGTCCTTAGCACCGGAGTTAACTAAGTGCTGACCGGGATGGCTGCTAGCTGGCTGGGGGCTGATTGTGGATGTGTCCCCAGGCCGGGGCTGTAGTGATAGTGAATGGTTGCTAGCTGGCTGGGGGCTGACTGTGGAATGGATGTGTCCCCGGGGCTGTTGTCAGCTCTCTTCCCGGCTGAAGCCTCGCAGCACCGGGAGACTGAGGCAGAAGACAGGGGTGTGCTAGCTAGCTAAATTACAATTAGATTAGTCGTCTATTTATACGGTTAATGTTACTGATGAATTTGTGGGTTAGCCCAGAGTTGTTAACCGTGGTCAAAACAATCATACTAAAAATAAATGAGCGTGTTGAACGGTGTCGTAATCTTACTTTACCCACTAAGAACTACATTAGCATTAGCTTCTTGTCAGTCAGCACCTTTACAATTGGTACCAAAGCACTTTACCTCTTTTTTCCCCCCTACAGATTTGGAGTGGAATTGTCCATTACTGTTACCATTACCTTTATTCCTATGTCTCATTCCAAAAAGTTAATGAACCACTGAAACGATTTTGAAAACATAATTTTAAGGTATGAAAGAATCATTGTTGTTGGATCGATCAACATTAAAATCAATCAATATCAAGAAATAAGGTCTCTCTATTACTGTGTGCAAAGTGGGATGTAATTAATGACAAAACAATTCCATGTGGCAGAAAAAATGTTGTATCACAAAAAATCAAGGTTAGTATCGAATGCAAGTAGATGGCGTCACTTCTGCCTCCTTAAATATTTCAATAGGGGTGCCTCAAGGCTCAATCCTTGGGCCTCTTATTTTTATCATTTATACAAACAACCTCTGCAATAATATAAAAAATACAAACTATCATTACTATGCTGATGACACTGTTCTCTACTGTTCTGGGTCCACATTAGGTCAAGCAATCACAAATTTACAGTCCGCTTTTAATATCTTGCAACATAATCTGGCTACTTTAAAATTGGTTCTAAACTCTAAAAAAACCAAAGTCATTACTTTCACTCTGGGAAAATCAACTAAAAATAATGTCTCAACCATTTGTACACTTTCTGGTACAGAAATTGAAGAAGTGTCACATTACAAATACTTGGGTTTTACCATTGACCAATCACTGTCTTTTACATTACATGTCCAAGATTTGGTTAAAAAACTGAAATTGAGGTTAGGTTTTTTCTTTAGAATCAAGTCCTGTTTATCATTTGAAGCAAAAAACAACTTGTAAATGCAACATTCTTGTCTGTCTTGGACTATGGTGATATTTTATACATGCATTCAACCTCCCAGTGTCTTCATGCATTGGACACTGTGTTTCATGGAGCCTTGAGATTCATTACAAACTTAAAATCACTCACTCATCACTGTTTGCTGTATTCTCGGGTCAGGTGGTTTTCCCTCTCCATTCGGCGTTGGATGCACTGGCATCTTTTTATTTATTTTTATTTTATTATATATTTTATATATATATTTTATTTAAGGCAGTATTAGGACTTCTTCCTCCTTATCTGAACAATTACATCCTTCCAAGGTCTGCAGGGACATATTACCTGCGCTCACAGGATCTGTTTTTATTGACAGTCCCTAAAGCCCGCACTGACTTTGGCAAAAAGGCTTTTAATTTTGCAGCACCATCTGCATGGAATCAGCTTCAAAATGAACTCCAGTTGAAGGAGTTGGTCTCATTCCATTCTTTTCAAGGCTTTTTAAAGGACCTTGCAGAAAGGCAGTCTGTATGTCACAGTTTTTAAATTGATTTAGGACCCAGGTTTTTTATGATGACATTGTTGTTTGAACATGAGTGAAAGTGTGTTTATGTATTTACATGTAAGTGTCTCTGTGTGCTGCTGCCACTTGCCAGGACACTCTTGTAAAAGAGATTTTTAATCTCAAGGAGTTTTTATCCTGGTTAAATAAAGGTTTGAATGAATGAATGAATCGTGGGTCAAAATCGTGATATGAACCGAACCCAGAGTTTGGTGTATCGTTACAGCCCTAATATATACAGTATATACTGTATATTTATTATTTATCTACAGTATATATTTATATTGAATTTAAAAAGCTAGCATTGTAATATAATGCATATAATGCTAGCTTTGTAAAGAAACAGTTAAAAATAATTTTGGGGAATACACATATTAGCTTGGTATCAATCTTCTCATCGAACTCTCTGCAAGCAAGAGAATAAGTGTATTTCCTGAAATGTCAAACTATTCCTTTAAAACAACATCAACACAAGAAGCTGACGTGCAAGCTTCACAATAATCTTGCAAAACAAGAGTAGCCAGTAGTTTTAAAACATTTACTACCAGAGATTAAACATCCACTAAAAGCTGTAATTTAGGGGGACTTTATTATGACAGAGGCTGGTGTTGAGTTATTTTTGAATTTCTAACCAACACAAACTTCACCACCATGCCATTGCATGACCTTGTTGCTATGAGAAACACACAACAACAGCATAATGAAAATGCACTTGGGTTGGATATTTTATTTATTGGTGCATGCTAAATTTCAAAACCTCAGGATTTTATTGAAAGAACACACAGGGACCTCAGTGGCGAATGATGAATGGATGAGGCCGTTCTGCATAAAGCCTGAGGAATGAGATGTGTGGCCACAGTGGGGTTTGACCACTGGTGGTTTGGTGCGCTGACTGGGTGGGTCAGAACAGATTAATTCTTTCTCTGCCAGCAGAGACTTTTTTCACCTCCTAAAATACACCAAGGTTGTTAAGACAGAGACCAAATTCTGAATTAAACTTCCCCCTCTTTGCCTGTGGTCCATGAGAGCTAGATAAAACGTGGGAGAACAACCCTGCCCTGCCAAAGCAAGAACAATATAGACTTAAAATATCCAATTCATTTCTTGTCAAATATCAAATATAAAAGATGACTTAGTGCCAAATCAAATTCTGATGCAAACAAATCATACTTGGAGAAGGAATCCCAGTAATATCATCTTGCTGTTTCTAATCTGGGATCATAGTTAATGTCTTGGACGTCACAGAGATTCATAACACTATTGGGCTTTGAATAGCAAAACATGAACAAGAGTCAAGTGTGTATGTCTTTGCTAATGCTCTTGACTAACACCTCCTGGGACTAGTTTGTAAGTCTGCACTCTCCTTCCTTGTCTGCAAGCTTTAGTCTGTTAAATGTGGAGCACCATCTGTTCAGCTATTTGCTGAAAAACATCTCTTTCTCTTGACAATCTCAAATATAAAATCTAGAACAGAAGAGACATTATTTCTGTCCATAGCAAGGTGTGTTTTTATTCTTTGGGCTGCATGGTTTATTCCTAATCTCTTAACTGTTGCTGTGCAACTTGGTAGGGAGCACTCAAAAGCTTTGGAATAGGGCCAATATGCTTTGTTGCATCCAAATACTGTTTGTATCCCTCACACAGTGCTCTGTACAGTATAGCCTTTATCTTTGATTGCAAAAGTGCATATTACCGAAACACTCATAAATCTCCTCTTCCTTTGTTGCCAACAGTGTTTGCAGTGGTTTAGCAGTACAACGTTTTCATTGTTTCAGCTGCTGTTTGCACAATATTTTTGATTTCTGCTGTTCCCTCCAGTTAGACGGATGATCTGTATGTCCGAGCGCAAGCTTTGAAATGAACAATGGTCTTTAATGCTTTCTCTGAATGAGATCAATGTGTGAAAACTGTGATTTACACTTGGTCTTTGACGACCGTCATTTACTTTCTCATTTACCAAGTAGCCTTCAAATTGCCCAAATTATGTGTATTTTCTGTAATGGGATTTTGGCTGACGCTCCACTTGGGAAAGAGGTAAATGGAACCATTAAACATTTTGTTTAAAAAAAACTCTTGACTGGTTGTAATCCTACCGATGGTTTCAGAGGTTCGTCATTTTGAAGGTCATGTCCAGTCCAACACAAAGAGAACTGAGACGAGGCAAAGTGACAAGGCTGGGAGCTTGGAGCTATCGGGTTGTGCATTGTGACCAAGGCTAATGCCAGACACGTCTGCCTGCTGTCAGACTGTGTTGTTTATACAGTCTATTTAATGCCATATGGCCCCGTCCAACAACCAGACAAGCTCTTCATATCAGTCCTTTTTCTGCATTAGGTGCCATAAGCCAACAATCCGAGCCATTAGGTGTGGGTTCTGCTTTTGGTATTCTCAAACAAATCAAAATGAAAAATGAGCTTTGCCAAGGTAGACTTGTGCTGAGCTTGTGTTGTGAGGGCTGGTGAAAAACCATTTAATATCACAATCCTTTCCAACCCACTTGGCATCCTAAGCCCAGAACAACTAGGCTCTCTGTCTGAAATACATTAGTTGCAACTGACAAATATGCTTTATTTCATGGAGAATTATAGAGAGAGAAGATAATGAAAGCAACTCAAAAACTCAACTGTTAGTAAATGAATCAGCTGTGGCCCACGGGTTACTGTGCATTGCTTCACATAAACACTATTCTGGCCTCGTCACAGAGTGGGCTACGAAGATGGTTTAAGATGTAAACGATTCCAGAGGATCTCGGTCACTTTTTGTGTGTGTGTGTGTGTGTGTGTGTGTGTGAGTGAGCGAGATGAATCCAAAGTTTCCGGAGAGGCTCCCGTTTCCCTGTGGACAACTCACAGAAACAACACAGTCACTATTGGGATTATGGGAAGTGGTGTTTTCCAAGCCCCTACTACAGGGCTTTCTTGGCACTTGAAAAAAGCCACCTAACTGAATTTCTCCACGTAAACCTCTCCCACCCAACACACTCTCATCAAAACTTCAAAGTACACCTAGTATTTGGCATGGCAGTGTAATTTATCATGTTGTATGTGCAGCATCAGCAGAAGTTCAAAGATCAGAGGGTTTACAGGATTTTTGACTGTTCTCCAGTTCTTGGTCCTGGTTTGACTGTGAGCTGTTTGTGCTTCAAAACTGCCTCCTCGCCAACTCATCTGGGTCAAAAGCGTGACTGGAACTGCTATCCGTGCTGCCTGTCATGCCTTCATGAGAGCTAATATTCACATGTTGTAATACCTAGTTCAAAGATATGCAAGTGTGCCAAATAATACTTTTGGAACGCATTGGAAGGTGTACAGGTCTTTTGTGCACATTGTAGACTCTTGGCCACCACTGTGATTTGTAATTTCCTCAAATGTGATGAGGTTTGGCTCTAATTGCTTTCCGTACATGTGAAATAAGTAATGATGAGTGGACAGCGCCAATAGCTTTATATCTTAGTTGAAGGCCTCTGTTGATCAGATGTAAACTGAGGCTTTGATCAAGTGTTTGGACTGAGACTTATCAGTGTAGTTTCTCTTTGAATGTAATTTTTGAGCACATCTTCTGAACATGATATAATACATATCATGTACTAGACCCAGATGCTTGCATACACTGTATGAAAGTGACTCTCCCAATGTAATCAAAGTGTCTAAATTATTTGGCCTCATGATTTCAACGATCTTTTTTTCTGTGGCCATTGCTAAAGGAATTTGTTTTTAGAAATACACTTATTGGCTTTCCGAGAGTTAGATCTGAAGTTTGAATGAAAAACACATTTAATAAATTCAATATATTTTTCCAATTAATTTTTATTTGCCTCAATTCTCTCTTTGTACCACATGCTAATTCATCAGCTCTCTTATCAGAGCTATTAGTGATTTAATTAAAACTGTATGGCCATCATTTGATATCCAAGACACTGAATCCCATCTGTCTGTTCAGACCTTGTTCCATATAATCTTGGCAGTGGTCTTCAAAATTGCTTTCAAGTCACCCAGAACAAAGCGGGGGAATGGTTCCTCCTGAGGCCTTGAAGTACCTAATGATGACATCAAACGTGCAGAGTGAGTCGTGCTTGCCCTCATCGCTCCCCTGATCTGCAAGCATAGAGGGCAGCGGTGAGCTCATGATGGGAGGAAGTCACTTTGCCATTTAAAAGGGATAGAGACAGAAAGAGTAACATCTGGCCAAGCCTAGGAAGTGAGGCAGGATGCTTGCAGGCCAGGTGTCACTGTTAGCAATGGAAAAACACAATCATGTTGCAGGGTTAGCCACCTCCTGTAAGTCCTTACCACCTTGACACTAGCACCTCTTGTTTCACATCCTATTATCGGGAGCCGCCCTGGAGATTTAGGATCCGGGCCAGCAGTTGTCAGCTATACTGTAGGTGTGCTGCCTGTTGTCTTTCAAAAAGATGACGTGAGAGACCATTATCAAATGTTTATCTCCCTTTTACCCTTTTCATTTAGTGTCCTGTTTCCTTGGCAGCCGGAATGTGTTTTGTGAATAAAGAGACATGCGTAGGCCTGTGCTACACCTAGCACAGCTGGGACAGGGTGTGTGTGTGTGTGTGTGTTTTGAGTATTGAGTGTACTGTACACGTATACATTTTGTGCATTGTGCACACATCTTTTTATTTGCCCGATCTGCGGGTCGACAGTGAGTGCTGATACAGTGTGTAAATACGTGGTGTGTGGCGAACAACCACATGTAATTAATGTAAATGTTAATGCATGGTTTATATCCTCATTTCGGGTTTGATTACAGCCTCAATTACCTTACAGGGCCACAGGTGTGCTTTATAGAACTTTTCCTCTGATCTACCCGACATGGTTCATCTTGCTGTCTTGCTCTACTTTCTGGGCAGATCAGTGGGATCCAGATGGTTTTTTGCATGGCTGATTTCCTGCACTCCCCAAGCTTTCTTACAACAGTAGAGGCCTGTCTGCCTGTCTTTCTGTCTGAGAGGCACGCACCTCCCCCAGGTCGCTCACATGAGCTCAGCTTCCAGGTCGTGCAACACAGGCTCAGCAATTGACCCAAATCAAATGCTCACTGGTAAAAAACGTGCCCCTTACTGTCCTGGACCAGCTTAGTTCTTCGACCCTAGTTTTAATACTTCCTTCAGCCCGGTGCAAAACTCAGGATGTTGCTCCCAGGTTGGCCACAGTCAGACAGAACAGGGAGTTCATAATCTAGTCAAGCAGACACAATGGGAGATGGAAGGATTTTGTAGTCTTGATAGAAAAATCTAATGTCTTAAATCACACACTTTTTTCAGACCAACCGCATACAGACACACACACACATACTCAAACCTGTGAGTCTTGTTCGCTTTGGTTGCCAGTGATCAGTGATGAAAAATCGTCTCTTGCGAAATGTCTTTAATGTCAAACAGAATCTTTTTATTAATAAGTGAGGGTCACGGCTCTGTGACTTACAGCACATGTTAGTTGAGAAACCTATGTGCTTAAAGAATGATTTGGTATTATTAATTTGATTAAAGCAAAATTATTTCCAAATCATTTTGTCTCGTCTATAAAATCAATTAAGCAAAACTATGACCTAAGACAGCATGTTTGTCTCGCAGGAATATTATTTTCTGTTGCACACACTGACCAAATTTAAATGGATTTCACGGTGATGTGCATACATTGCTGATGGGTGTATCTTTGTGAGTGTATATATGTATGGGACATTAATGTTTGTCTGAGGTCATATGTTTCTGGTCTTGTGATGATGTGAATGGCAGGACCCAAGTAAGAAGGGGACCCTCAGACTCCTTCCCTCAGCAGACTGGGACTTCCCGCACTGTGAAACGTTATCCATCATCCTCTGGGCCCATTACCTCCAACTCTCTACCCAGCAGCAATGGCTACGCTAACGTCCACAGCACTGAGCATACGAACTGGCATGGACACAAAAATGGGCATAGCAATGGGCACTCCTTTAACACTCACAGGCCTACTAGCGACAGCCAGCTGCACGGACAGTTCAACAATGCATTATTACCAGCAGGTAAGAACAAAAAACAGATCTATTACACCCTGTGAAATGTATATCATAAAACTGAGATCTGTTCTCACTTTACATGCATACTTAACATTTCCACTCTCCTTAGCCATGTCAAAACAAACACTTTTTACCCAGAATATGATACATTTGTACACATGTATGGTGTCACCATCGAATGGAACATTAGTCACAAGAAAAATAAATGGCCAGGCGGCACTTGACTTCTCCCACTGTCCATCAATCCCCTTCTATGGTCTGCATCACACCAGACAGACAGACGTTTGATATAAAAGCTGCATACAGTGTGTGAGCATGTGTGGGTGCTCTGCTGGAGAGGAGTGTGAGTGTGAGCGTGTGTGTGTGTGTGTGTGTGTGTGTGTGTGTGTGTGTTTTCTTGTGTATTGACGCTTTGATATTTTTGGAAACCTGCCCTGTCACTTCTCTGCCATGACAGGCACTGAACCCTGGCGTCTCTACCCACAACAAAAAGAAATGTGATCTGGTCTTTCCTTATTTTTAATTCTCCCTTCACTACTTCATCTTCCTCTGATCCACCATCCAGCATACACAGCTGCTTCTCTTGTTTTTTAGCCCTGTACCACAGCAACGGCTGTTGAACAGCTTCCCACCATTACACAATGTTAACTTACACTGAAGCTCTCTTTGTCTCCTTTACACATACGCACATCCAAAACACCTTCTCCCAATGATAAAGGGCTTGGAGGCTAGCCTGATACCTAATAGTATTCTTTCCCTCATTTGCTGGCCTGTGGCACATGTTCATTCCGCTGCAGCGTGCCGCTGCCCAGGCATCAGCACACACCCTCGCACACTTATAAACCTCCCTTGGCCCAGATGGGGATTGTGTCACAGTGAGGCTGAAGGAGGAAGGATGCAGCTCGTCTCCAGCCTGTCTCTGCTGCTGCTCCTTCTCACCCAGGTGTGTGTGTGTTTTCCAGGGGCCAATCTCACCTCGAACTTGGACCGCATTAAGATCATCTTCACACCCATGCTGTGCCGCAGGGTGTGCAGTGGCGGGCGCTGCTACAACAGCTGTGAGAAGGGAGACATCACTACGGTCTACAGCGAGACCTCGCACCAGCTGCAGCAGCAGCAGCAGCAGCCAAAGAACCACGGCTTCCGACTCTGTGAGTGTCAACTCTGGGGCCTCCGATTATCATTAACCCTTATCCTTCTTGTCTGCTTGCCATCCGTCATCTTCTCTTCTCCTCTCTGTTACTGCTTCTCCTACTTTCTCATTCCTTTTTTTATGGGGTGAGCTTGACAAAATGGGTTCCCAGTGGCATGCTGTCTGTTAACAATACCAACCTCAAAGAGGAGGGAGAGTGGCGGAGATTAAAGCTGAGAGCTACACTAAAAACTCACTCACTGTCAAAGAGAAAGAGAGACAGGGAAAGCGACAGAGATGGTGGTAGACCAGATTAAAAGATGGCTGTAATAGGGGGCTAATCTCCCCCACCACACACACACACACACACACACACACACACACACACACATGGTGCTGGTGGTCCCACGCTCCCAACACTTAGCCCCATCTCTTTGCGGTTTACACCTCGCGGTTGGCCCCACCGTTAACCATTTTACGTGCTCCCTGGGAGAGCAGGAACGAATGAAAGAGGAGAGGGAGAGGCAGAAAGAGAGAAAGAGTAGCAGCATGAACAGGATTTTATAGGGATTACAATAAACCTTCCATTTAGCCGGGGGGCTTTGCTCCAAATTCACACAGGAGTGTCCATGGGAAGGAAAAGGGCGGTCAATGCCAAGGTTGGGGTCGTACCCCGGCATGTTTCTTAGTTTTCTCATCAGTTTTAAGGGTCCGGCTAAGACTCACACTAATTACTACTTGTGGATTAGAGGCTGCACATACCACACACACATACAATTTCTCTCTAGATACAACTTACATACATACAAACTCAAACAGGCACATAAACATGCAACCAACTGTTATTCAAATGCACAAGGCTCTTTGGCGAGGACCTAGCTGACCAATGAATATATAAATAGGTTGATGTTGCAGATTTATGTGCCCATTAATGGGGTTTTGGAACATGGCAAAGATATTCCAAACACTTCAGCGTCCTGGCAGAGGCCTTTACATTCCTGGCACCTCCACGTCTTCCTGAGCATCGGGTTTGTTTTATGTCCCATTTTCATTCTCGAGAAATCCTTCATTATGCAAAAGCATGAGTTAAAGAGTGTGTTAAAAAGAGATTGCTTTCCATTTAGGCTTGTATCCTGTTATTGCTTGGGTGTGCGTGTTTGTAGAGGAATGTCAAGTGGACAGCAAACAGTTATCTCATGCTGTTGTTATGTTCCCTACACGGTGCAGTAAAATCTGGCTGGATAATTATAACAGGCTCCCCTGATACGCACCCTATGTACAACATTTACCTTAAAGCCTGATATTAGATTGAGTAGAAGTCTGTTTATTGAGTGAGAAGTGTGTGCATGTGTGTGTCTGTTTGCTTGTTAGAGGTTGTTAAATGGACAGACAGATAGGCAGACAGGGAGCGTGGTGCGCAGAGTTGACAGAAGGTTGTTGTCTAAGAATAGTTCCTGCCCCATGCTGGGGTGGGACTGACCTGACAGAGACCAGTGCAGACCTGCATCCCACATTGAAAGGATTTAATAGTCTCCTTGAGCTGATAATTTAACCAACATGTCTAATCACAGGAGGCCTTCCTGTGTGTGGACACCTAGCTGGACCTCTCTCTGTCTGTCTTTCCACATCTTTTTTCTCACATTGTCCGCCTCTCTCTCTCTCTCCATTGCTGTCTCTTTTCTATTTTCAATCTATTCGATTCCCATTCTCCTCTTTAATCCCTTTCATTCCATCTGTTACTATTCTACTCTTATTCCATGCCTCCCTGTCTTCCTCCTTCAGTCTCACTGTTGTTAATGCCATGTGACAGGGAGCTCATTCCCTACATGCCATAGAGACTGTCCAGCGTCTCCTTGTTCCTTGTTTGCACCCTGTTAGGCTGTAACTGTCTGTCTCTGTCAGAGAGGACTTAGCTCACAGCATTTTTTCATTGCTAGCATCCTCTTTATCTTATACTGTGTGGACCATCTGCTTCTCCAGCTGTCTTGTAAAGCAGTCCTCATATGTGTGGTGTATGGTGCCTCCTCAGCTGGAAAGGTGCAGTGCTTCACTTTTTCATCTGTTGCGCCCCCGGAATGGGGCTTTTCTTATTCTTCACGGTTGGATAGATTTTTTTCTCCATTTGATGGTCTTTGATGTTTTGCGTTAGATGAGGTCAGGTTAGAGAGGGAATCTGTAGATGAGAACAGGCCCAGGTATGTAGGGTGCTGGGCTGGCACCCATCCCGTATGCCAAAAGATAAGGCCAGTGAAAGAGCTGTGAAAGCAGTACTGTCAAACACCATCTGGCCACTGCTGGCCTTTTTCTCTTTCTCTGCCCATGGTAAATTGAAAACTCTAAATCAAACTGTAGATTGAGCATGTTTTGTGATTCAATTTACTTATATGATGAAAAGCCAGTTGCACTCCTTTTGAAATTTTGTCCATGATTTCATAGTTTGGGAAATTCACATTATTTCCCCCTTGTCAGCCAACCAATTATCCATGCACTTGTTATTTTCTCAGAATTTTTGCAAAATGAATCATCACTCATCATCACCACACACAGGAGTATGTAATTACTGATGCGAGACAAAACATGCCAATGAAGGAAGTGCAGCATGAGTCTTTCAGGACAAAGTTGCAAGTGATGTCTGGTAGGGCCAAAGAACAGAACAGTATGACCATTGCTAACTGTTTCCAAACAAAGCCTGTCCACATGAAGCCTCAGCACATGCCCTTCTTATTAGGGCCTTCCCTTCTGTTTCTTATTCCTGGATCCTTGTGCATGAGGATGCATAAATCTGTGCAATTAAATGTGGTGTGTTGTGTACCCTAACAAATCATTCATGTCTAATAACCCCTTCATCTTTTTCTCTTTACCTCTGACGTACCCACCCCTGTGTTTCTCTCTTCCTCCTCTCTGCAGTCTTCTGTCAGATACCCTGTCTCAATGGAGGCCGATGCATCGGCAGGGACCTGTGCTGGTGTCCATCAAACTCAACAGGGAAGTTTTGCCACCTGCCAGCCCCGCCTCCTGCCAGACCCACACCTCACAGCCACAAGGATGCCAGCCACCAAGGACCAAAATCTCCCTCACAATCCATGTACACTCTACCACTATCCAATCAGCAAGGTAACTACTAGGTAACTAGTGACTACTTATAGGGATAGTTGGCAAACTACTGGAGCTGGTGAGCTAGCCATTAATGTGAGCGATAGTCAGTCTCAGTATCTTTTTCCTATGTACTGTGGTATTTCACACCCCTGGCATTTTGTTCTTGATTATACATATTGAAAAGGCGAAAATAAGTTCAGAGAGACTGTCAGTTAGTTTACAAGCTTGTTTCATGTGGACTCCAGCTCGACTCCTGTTTCAAATGTCAAGTTTATACTCTAATAGAGGAGGGGGATGATTCAACACAACTTATTTGCTCCATTGTGGATTCAATGGCTCTTCACAGTAAAGGCGGTTTGCTATTGGTCGGTTGAACTCATCACAAAAGATTTACTCCACTGATTGCAGCAATTCCATTTAAATCAATTTAGCAAAATGTCACTTTTTGAAATGCTGGTGTGATGGGGGCCTTTATACTTTGCCAATTGCTCCACTTCTCCTTGTTGTCGCAGTATATCTTTTTGAAATACGCACAAGTGGACTCCTTGTTTTTCAACACTATCTACCCTGTAGTGCTCTGCTGCCTTTGCTGGCCAGCAGTGGAGGTCAGACTCTATTTTGAGCAGAATGAATAATGGATAAGTAAATGGAAGTCCTCATATTGTTTGCACAATGCTGCTTTTATCAAACAGAAGTGGTTATTAGAAACAGAGCAAGGCCACATCATGAAGTTATAAGAATGAATGTAAAAGATTTACTCTTACTTTCCGTTTCTCCTAAAATATCTATGTTTTATTTCCTACTTGTGTCTTGCTCAACACCTCGCTCTATGTTACAGTAACTAGAAGCAGAAGAGTTGTCTTCAATAATTTAAATTCCACTTAGAAATCTTCCATCAACCATTTTGAATTACATAATTAAATGACATGATTCCAGTGTATTGTCATGTCACAACAAAAAAATGATCCTTCCTGTCCGTATGTTTTATATATACACTCAGTTTCATGTCCAGGGCTCTTTTTAAGGTCTACTTCATCTCCTTGGACTCTCCCTGCATCTGTCTGTGCGACTATGATTTATGAGAGTAGATCAGGATTCTGGGAAAAAACCCTGGCACTCCATGAAGATAGATACTTCCCCTCTGTCAGAAAGACAAAAGAGCTCATTCTCCACATTGCAACATCTTCTCATCTCCCCCCAAAAAATATGTTCTTGTCTATAAGATGATTTGATTGAAACCAGAGAATTCAAAACTCTTCGTGTTGTTGTTGTTTTCTATTGTCTTAATAGTGTCTTCATTGCCAGGAATTCCCCACGTAGATCTCATAACTTGGTGATGAAGCAAGCTAAGTGTGTGTTGAACAAGTTTGTGCAGGATGTTAGCTGATAGCTTGCAAACTGCAGTATGTATATACAGTTTTTATCCCTTGGCTGAGGATGCTTCCACTTACCCTATCCAAAATTTGAAACTATAAACTATCCACTATAATGTGTAAACTGTGGGTCTCTCTTTCTCTAGTGTCTCTCCACCCATCCTTGGTGAACGTACACATTCAGCACCCTCCAGATGCTGATGTCCATATCCACCAAGTAGCTCGGGTTCAGCCTGGGCAGAGACCGGCCACCACAGATGGGGCTCACTCTGTCCAGCAGCGCTCCCAGCCTGGCAATGGACATGAACCCACCAATGAGCATAGCAGCAGGCATCCCCACACCAATGGGAATGGGAATGGCCACGGCCAACCGCACAACCGTCAGAACGGACATGTTGGAAGATGCTTTCAGGAAACAGTCGATGGACAGGTATTGTGTTAAGTCATTAAACCACACTATGTACACTGTCATCCCGAGCTGATGTGAGTCAGTGGTGTATCCTAGCCCATTGTAGGCATTGTTGACACCAGTGACTGAAAGTGTTGTTTTACCACAGGTGCCATTCCGTTCTCATTCCATCACCTACTCTGATTGCCGCTGTCTCAAACAGGAAGTGGGCCTGTTGCTATGATTTAAGCATGTCCAGAATTTATGAGATCTGACCACACTGGTCATGTCCTTTTCCACCAGTTCCCCGTCGACATTTTATGAGTTAAGATGCGTTCAGAGGAGAAAGGTTAAGCTTACAAATCAGCCCATGTGGTTCTCTTTGTAACTCAAATGACATTCATGGTGTGTATGGTACCGTGCAAAAAGTATGACATGCACCACAGATTTTCTGTACTTTGCATGGTCAGGATAATGTACGTATGTCACAACAGACATGCATCAAAGAGGGAAAAAAGATGTTAGGAAAGGGAAATGCTTAAGTGGCAGTGCGTGAGTTTGGCTTATCTGAGGCTTAATACAGCATATGTTTTCTTGGCTGTGATAAGCCATTATGGATGACTCTCACAACTTCGCAGATTGCAGATGGTGTCTACAGTATAGGTGTTTTCGCCAACATTATTCCTTGAACAAGTTTGTTTGTGCTGATTTGAAACTCATATTTTCTCAACTCTGGTTTCTTAGAGCTTAAAATTAAAGCCTCCAGTCACAATGCTTTTTCAAAACCCCAATGAACTGTCCCAGAGACGGAGCGTACAAAAGCTTTAGGCGGTAGTTTTCGCTCTTCTAAGGCCAGTATGCCAGTTTGGTGTTCTCCAGAAGAATGTCCTCTCTGTTGCCTCAATCTTTATTGGCCAAAAATCCAATAAGGTCCGATAGGAATCTCTCTTCACAATTAGCCAAGTGCCATAATAAGGCATGCCAGGAGGTGCATAGTTGTTCTTGAGACTCAGTGCTTATGTCCTCATCCAACTAACTAGTTTCAGATGTGTCTGGTTCACTCTGTCCTTGCAGATAGGTGTACAAGCACACTCTGACACGAACACACTTACATATTCTGCCCTTGCCAACACACACACACACACACAAACACACACACATACATTTGAACACAAACAAGCATGCATGCACAAACATGTAACACTCATTCTCAGAATTCGTTTCTGAGATTTAATGCAGATGTGTGTTGTTGTAGTGTGGCAAGCCTCTGCCAGGCCTAACCAAACAAGATGATTGCTGTGGAAGCGTGGGCACCTCCTGGGGTCTAAACAAGTGCCAGAAGTGTCCAACCAAACCAGGTAAGCCCTCCTGACTAAATCCATTAGATCTGAGCAATTTCTGTTCTGCTCTGTTTCATTACACAGTTAAATGTAATCTATTTCTAATCTAGTTGGTATTTCTGTTGGTATCATTTTCTGTTGTGCCTTTGGTATGTTGATCTCTTGGTATTGTTGTGCTATTATTCACATTGGTTTGAAACAACAAGTCACGGCTGGGCTCTACTTTCATAGTGCTGTATATTTAGGCGTTAAGTCAGTGATGCAGCAGCAGTTGTTTATGCTTGGTGGACTTTTACAGCATTTATCACAGGCCTCAACGATACTGATGAGTATTAGCACATTGCAGCCTTCAATAGATTCCTAAACTCCTCTGAGGCGGCTGTGTGACATTACCATGCACCCAGTTGTAAAAATGAAGCTGTTTTTGCTTCCATAAAACTAGGAAGCAAATGAAAACATATTTAGCATGAAGATGAGAGCCTGGCAGGAGTGCCACCCACCCTGCGGGCAGCCGCAGTTCAACTGCTTCCTAACCAGAGCTGCGGTAGGTTTGAGAAACAGCAGCAGGGTGGTTACACGCCGGCAGACAGGGTGGGTGGTGACACTCTTTACTGTAGATGGAGACTCAGCGTGACAGCTCTGCGTGTTATTTGGAGGGCGTGCTTATTTGGTGGCACATGGGGACATTTCCCGACACTTATACATACATTCATATTACGCCCATGTTTGCAGATGTCATTTGGCTGTCAAAATCTCCGTACCCTGTTGAATGTCTGACCAGACCCTAATCAGAAGCAGACATTAGCCTTCACTGTCTCCTCCATTTATCATAGATGATGATTCATTTTTTTCTCTCTATCTCCCTTGGCATGCCAGATTTCTAAGTCCCTGGCACGATCTCCTTTGGCTCCCAGATGTTTTCCTCTGCTTCTTCCTTTGAAGTCTGAGGGAGAAACATAGTGAATAGCCAATTTGCTCATTTTTGTCTTTGTTTTTCGGGGCAGCATACTGTAAGGCTGGGGTCCCAGAAGGAAGAATAGAGAGAATAAAAGAGATGAAAAATGTCAAAATGAAGTCATTTAGTATGTTTTAATAAGATAAATGTTATTGTTCTCAGTTTAGACACTTGGCTAGATGTTTCAGCTAAATTTCTCTCTTATTGGCTGAGATGTATACTTTCTTACGTGTTTGACAGGACTGATATATAACCTGAAGACAACAGCACCTGAAAAACAACCTTTTATTTCACAGTGAATTTGGTCAGTGTGGGGAAACATCATATAGCTTTATAAGAGTCTTTGTTGTTAATTATGTTAGAATGATCTCATAAAAGTTTGTATTTAAGGGTGTAACGCTACCATTGGTCAGTTTATAGCAGCTTACAAAATGCACTGTTGACTAAGAGGAATCATTGCTCAGACGGTTTCCTCTTTGTTACCTGCTCTGTGTCGCATATATTTAACACCACAAATGTAAAAACCACATCAATGCGTTCGCCAGACTTATATCTCTCTTGTGACGACAATATTTTTGCAGTTTGGAACCACATTTTTGAATTACAGAACAAACTTAAGAGGTATAATTATCATTAAACGGACATGTTTGATCCATTAAAGATACTGTCTCCCCCTCCGTCCTCTACTCCTTCACTGCTGAAATCACCATAGCAGCAAGTTTTAACACACACACCTCCTATTATGGAGACTCTTTACTGTAGGCCGTACTGTAGACATGTCAAACAGCAAAGTAAGGCTAGATCAGCGGTGGTGACAATGGCTTTTACTCAACCATTGTATTTTCTCTCTCCCCCACACTTCAGTCGCAGACATATAACAATGAAATCCACCACTTAAACTTTTGGTTCTGTTCATACCAACTACCAATAGAAACAAGGAAAAGAAATATCTGGAAGGATGCAGACGGTTCTCTTTTTATTACCTGCTTTTATCTCTCTGGTTATGATAATATTTCGCCGTTTGGATTTACAGTTTTTGAATTAAAGAACAAACTTAGTTTAGAGTTATAATCATCATTAAATGGACATTTTTGACCTGTCAAACATACAGTCTCCTCCTCCCTCCTCCACTCCTTCAGTGTGCAAATCATTTTAGCAACACTTACTGCCAAAGGAGGAGAAGAAAAGGAGAGGACCCGAATAGTAGAGCAAGAAAGGATGAGTAAAGCATATGTCATGATGGACTAAATGAACAACTGACTGACTCCTAACTGACTTCAGGCCTCAACACCAACAGGTGTTTTCACAGAGACAAGACTTTAGCACACCTTAGCTAGTCCAGCTTCTAGCTCAAAAACCTCTAGCTCCTATCGCTTAATATTTAATACTATGACACCCTCCTGAGCATCCTGTGCAAGAATGGTGTGTGTCAGAAATATGAGGACAATAACTGTCCAAAAAGGGCTTGTTTCTGTTATCCTCCTGGTATTTCTTGTATGATTTAATGCAGGAGGCATTGCGGCAGTTGGCTTCACTTGGAAGCTCACTGTGCCTTAAATAATGCCACTCTGAGTCTGTACATTCTATCCAAAACTCATTCAAATGTAAAAATGTCAGAAGTTTTTTTTTTTTTTTCAAAGTTTTTCAAAATAAGGTTGAATATTTTAAAAAAGTATTTGTGTGATTCAAAAGCTGACTACTACCCTGAATGTATTGAAAGATGTGGAACATTTAAAAAATTCTGAATAACCAAACAAAAACTCCTCCTGTCATGGAGACTCCTTACTTTGGGCCGTGTCAAACATCAGATTTACTGTTAGCCAGTGTTATTTGGATGTGTACCAAGTAGGCACACTGTCAAAATGTATTGCTGAATTTTGGGCGCTTGGGTAGCCGCACTGAGGAAGCACAGACTGCATGTCGCGGGGACTGAAAATGGCAAATTGAGCTTTTCTGTGTCATGCAGAGGCATTCATGGGAGGGGAAAGTGGAAAGTGGGAGTTTTCCAGAAAGAGATGGGAGAGGGGAAGCGTGAAGTGCGCCTAATTATGTATTCCACGGTTATGTACAAAAACCACCCGTGAAAGCACTTCTCTATTTTACGGGCAAAGTTCAGACGTAAACCAGCCTCAAGCAGGTTTCCTCGCTTATGGCTCCTCGGGGCTTGACATTAACTTTTTGAGGCACTTGTATTTTGGTAAAGTACATTTACGTTTCACTTGTCCATGCACAAAAGTCACTTGTCCGGGTAAAGATTTCTCATAAAAAAATGTTTTGGGGGGTTTTGCTAATGCAGAATTTTAACAAAGCGTTGAAAGAATTTTTGTTTTTCTTCAATTTCACTTTCTACCTGGCAGAGGCTGATTTACCAAGTGATCCTTGGTAAAATGTGTAGCTACTCTACAGTTAACTATTAGCTGATATTTAATCCGGCAAGTGTGTAATCCTGCCTCGGATTGTGGAGGAAAAAAATGTGTTTGGTTCAAAGCACTGACATAGACATAAAGAGTGGCACATAACGTGAAATATAATAACATAAGTACTTAACGCTTTCAAATGCACGCAATTTACAGTATAGTGGGCGGAGAAAGGCGTTGATTACTCGACAAACTGCAGGTTTGGTAAATATGACTTAAGCTGTTGTATCACAGCGTACGCTTTCTGTGGGTTGGCCATGGCGCTGATCACACTCCGTTTGTAAATGCACGTAAATCTGGCCCTCAGTTCTTAATGCAGCGGCTCAGGGTTTGATTCCGACCTTCGGCCATTTGCTGCATGTCTTCCCCCCCCCTCTCTCCCCCTTCCTGTCTACAGCTGTCCTGTCTATTAAATGCTAAAATGCTCCAAAAAATATCTTTAAAAAAACATGTATTGCAAATTTTCTAGTTATTTATTATTATACACCAGGGACCATATGTCACTTTTGTGGCAATAAGGGTATGTGGTGTGTGTGTTTGTGAAGCAGGACTGACGTTTTGGAGCCAAAGCTTTCAGGAGCCAGAGCCTTTAAAAGCCACATACTGAGTATTCCTAGGTTATAATGAGATCCAGATCAACCAGAGGAGGCTCTAGTCAGCTCCATCCATCATGTTTCTGATAAGGTGGCGCGTGAAAATGTAAATTTCAAACTAATTCAATGTAGAGTTGTCATTTCTGATGAAGAATCTGATGTCCTGTAGAGGGGGTTAAAACTGTCCTTGAGTACAAGAGCTGACCAGTGACTGGCGAGTCAAGTGAGAATGGAAATTTGGTTGCACAGGTCCCATCAAGAGCATGTGACAGAAACTGAGAGGAAGTTTATATTTGAAAAGCAAAGAGCCAGGATAGAGTTGCTGTGGCCCAAGTCTGACCCATCCTGTAGCGTTTGCATGACTCTGTATAATTGTGCTGGCAGCCCCTCCCTCAATGTGAGTTTCACAGCTAATGGAATTCCACAAGCCGTTTGTCTTACCATCTGTCATTGCTGGGCAGCTTCCCTCTCCGTGACTCTCCCTGTCTGTGAGGCTGGGAGGCTTCCTAAGGAGCCAGATCAGACGTCCCCAGGGCGTAAAGTAACCAACAAACCCACAGGAGCCTCGGTTTCTTTTAACTCTACCTCCCTGGGTCATCAAGGTCAACATGTTGTCACTGCCTGAGCACCCCACCCCCTCCTTTCTGTGTCTCTCTGTGTATCTTTGTAATGGGGACACTGTTCTTCATAAGGTTTACATCAATAGTCAGATGAGGCAAAGAACGAGGGGGCCCACAAGGCTCAACAGATCTTCCCATAGGAACTAATTTCCCCCCAAATCTCCCATCTATCATCCCGACATAAAATCAGACATCCATTAAAGGGCCAAAGCCTGTGCTTATTATTTTTTTATTAACACTGATCAAACATGAATACTTGTTAATGACCAACAAAAACCAGAGATGCAGAGACTTTGCCCTTTAGAAATAGGCAGCGAGAGAACAGATGTGCTGGAACAGCTCCACAGCAGCTTCTTATGGTGATTCAATCTAGACACATAGTCACATATCTTTGACAGCATTTGATTCATTGATGTTGACTTAGTGTTATCCCTTCACAACTAGAATGATGGAATCTATTAGCTGGGAAGCAGTGTGGCTAATCAGTGCAGAGCACACCTAACCACTACAAGACGTATTTCCCAGTCGGAGGCAGATGTATGTGAAATTTGTGTTGCGTTTCTTAATTGGATACAAGCACAGTTAAGCACATTTTTATTGGGAATGCACTATGGCATGCCTTCTTTTGGAACTAGCTTAGGTGGTTAATATTCCACAGTGACTTGGAGATCATAGAGGAATGTGGGTCTGTTTTAAATGTGTCTTTGATGCGGGTTCCATTGCCATCATAATCTTGGAGAAGGTCGTTAAGCAAAATTGTCAAACTACAAACAGAGATTTAAAATGCATACTTTCGTGAATAGGAACAATGAAAAATATGTTTTGAGTACTGACTTTTGTTGCTTCACATGTGCTGTGAGATAGTAATAGCAATATGTTACAGGTACACAGCTAAGACTATTAATAATTGAGCAAATATCTTGTAGCTTGTGCAGTGGTATTGTGTCTGTATCAGCAGGAGGATGTTGATATTGGTCCCATGTGTCCTAAGTGATTAGCCTCTGCTTTACTGGCAGGGGCACATTATTTACAGGGCATGTGATATGGACCATGCCAGAATGGCAAATGTGGCGCGTGCCAAGGAGACATTCTGTTTTGAAAGCAAATTACTTCCCTTTAAGCTGCTTGCTCCAATCAAGCATTGGATCAGAGGCAGGGCCTGACGTTTTTTTGATTTTTAAATCACTTTTTACCAGCCATTTATTTTGCCTCATAAAGGTGAAAAACAGGAATTGCTGTTTCTCTCTGAGAACTATATTGTGTCCTATTCATGGTAGCCTACTTGTGGACATTGCGCCATCATCACATGCTGTGGTAGGGGGGGCCCGCCTTGATTATCCAGTATAAAGGCAGCATTTCCTATCCTGGGCTGGGACACATATTCATACGGTTTGATAAAGTACTTATTGGACTTTATGTTATCATTGCACTTACAATAATGTAGCTGTCCTCAAGTTAGGTCATCCTGTACATCTCATCTGTGTTTTTTCCTGCATCCACCGTGTGTGAATGTGTGTGTTTATCGTATGTACACACCGCCGCCGATTTGAGCTGCAGAGAAGCTTTGGCCGCCCTGTGAAGGACACTTGTCAAAAAGTACAAGGAAGCTTTTTGGCACTTTGGCCGCTCTGACGGGGCAGCGTTCTATGTTCGATCATGGGAGAAGTACAAGCAGTCACTGCACGGTCAATACACTGACACTAGAAACCTTTTATGAATTACATATATAATGACAGAATTAGTTTTGTTAATTGGTCGCAGCGGTGTTTGTTAGCAGTTAGCTTGCTCATTAGCCGGTAAACCGCAGCAGCATGCAGGCAGAGCAAGCAGCCGCCTGACTAACCTAGTGATACGTGCAGGACTTCACTGTGAGCAGACCATTTAGAGGACGATGTGGCCGGCAGGTAACGTTAACTGGTCCGTATACGCGAACGTTATATCATAAACGATAGGTAACTTTTTGATTGACGATCTGGACGCTCAAAACGCTCAAATCGTGACGCCAACAGATTTGCCGCTCCTTGCAGCTGAGAGAAGCCGTTGAAAATGAAAGACTTCTGGTAACTTTAGAAGCTCAAGTCGGTGGCGGTGTGTACGTACATTTATGTGTGTGCGCGTCAGTCGTGGGGGAAACGGAACAAAGGCCTTGCCCGCTGCAACGAGCCGACAAGATTGAAACAGCAGCAACTTTCACGTTACAGTGTACCTTGACGTTAAAATGTATACGGGGCGGCTGTGGCTCAGCGGTAGAGCGGTTACCTGCCAATTGGAAGGTTGGTGGTTCAATCCCCCGCCCTGCAGTCCCACGTCGAAGTGTCCTTGGGCAAGACACTGAACCCCGAGTTGCCCCCGATGCTGTGTCATCGGAGTGTGAGTGTGTGTGCATGTTTATCTGATGAGCAGATGGCACCTTGTACGGCAGCCTCGGCCACAGTGTATGAATGTGTGTGAATGGTGAATGTTTCCTGTACTATGTAAAAGCGCTTTGAGTAGTCGTTCAGACTAGAAAAGCGCTATATAAATACAGCACATTTACATTTACATTTACATACATGGGCAGGACGGTGAGTGAATGTGAAATGTTTTGCACCGTCTTTCGCTGTACATTTAGTTGGTGAGATGTTCAAGTCACACATGCAACATCTTCATATCAGAAACACGGAAGTGAATATAACCCGTTCTCACTCCCGCTTGGTCAGTGGCTGCCCACGTGGGACTGCTGGGATTGTCGTGAGTAAGGAAAATGCGATAGGGGGCCCCGGCTGTCAATCAGTGTCTTCCAGGGATGCGGGCCCCTGAGTGGTCCCTGTTTACCAATAGTTACAACTCCGAATCACTCAATTCTCAGTTAGCCGGGTTGTTTTCCTATAGAGTGGCTCCCAATGGAGTGGACAGGAAGACTGTCTCCTGTTCCCATCCTGTGGATGGCATCAATCCTCTTCCATTCTCCGTCTCCTACGCATTCTCAAGTTTTCCAGTCAAATATTGGGAGAAGCCCAACATTGAGGTTGCCTACCAGGCAGGCAGGTCCCTGGGGAAGCTTGTGTAGGGCTCTGAGCCCTGTGATTGATGGACCAAACTTCTCAATCGTCTTAGAACAGCCGCCGGCCCGGGTGGTCTACAGTGTGCTTTTACCAAATTAGCAACTAAAGATTTCTGTGCAGCAGAGGAACCCATTTGTCTCTCCGTTCTCAGTCTCCTGCCTCCTCTCTTTACTTTCTGTCATTTAGCATAAGCTGTCCTTTCATTCGAATACCCCCCAGCAGGGCCCGGCATAAAGCAAAGTAAACTTTCATGTTTGATAGAGGGATTTATTCAGATCCAATTTAGGAGAGTACCATCTATCAAGAAGCTCCAAGGAATTTGAATTACACTTTCAGGTCAGGGAATTTTAGCAAATATTATTGAACAGTTGCCAGTGGAATGCACAACACCATTCAGTGGAGATATCAGTAAGGGGTGACAAAGTGTTTTGTTGAAAAGGGCTACATGGATACACAACAATTGGAAACTTCTATCTGTACCCTCAGTGGATACAGACCAGTCTGGGTCTACAGTCTTTGTAACCAAGGGTGACACTAATGATGCACAGCTTAAGCTCACTCTTGCAAGCCACTGCCTGTGTAACTCCAACAAATTACTGTAGAAACAAGCATGAGAACGGACACATAATTATCCTCTCAGAATACCGTAATTCTTTGTAAACAATAATTAAAATGACATGGCCAAGTTGTCACTGATTTTTAGTCCTGGTGCTTATCATCCTTTCTTGAGGTAAATGCTCAGAAGACATATTCTGATGTGGCCCAGGATTCAGACACAACTACAGTGATTTATCAAACCTTGCTCAACATTACAAAAAATAATTGATTAATCTAACAGCCAAGACTCTTTGTATCTTAAAGTAAATGCATCCTACAAAAAACAGCCAGTACTTACTGTACATAGTAGGGCTGTTGTCAACCTATATATGCTGAGTTTCAGCAGCTGGTTTTTAAACCTTACTGCAGACACATTGTCCCAAAAAGAACAATAACGATCTACTCAACTGAACTCTGATAACAAACATTTTTAGATCCAAGAAGCAAAAGAGGAAATGATAAGTTCAGTCAGCCAAATGACATCCTTTATGATGTCCCTGTGCAAATAATGTTTTACGAACATTAACTGAAATATATAGTATGTATGTGTTATAGTAATGGGGTATATGTGGAAACATTCCAACTTTCCATCACCACTTAATGTCTGTGTGGTACTTCTTACATAATTAGGTCTTAAAGCTGCTCAAGACTTTTACCACATCTCAAGCCATTTTAATACAAGCAGAGTTTTGAAATGAGCTGTCTCTCAGATTCATGTTGAAGTTGTTACTGACTGCATAGGTCCTCACCTCCCTGCTAATAAGCTTTATTGAGACACCCGAAACTCCCCCACTGGGCTTCCCTTGGCATGTGCGCCCTGCTGTCACTCAGGCCAGACTTTCCCTGATCCCATCGCTACAGGAGGGCGTGCCCACCACCCTACCACAACAGTTCATTACTCAGAAACTTTGAAAGGGGGATTAGGAGGGTGTAGAGGAAGATGAGAAGGTGGGCAGACAGAAACAGGGCCATTGCTTTGACACAGTGGCCCCCTTTTCCCATAGCCCCCTTCATGTTGACCCACTTCTGCTTTGTCAACCCTCAGGTACATTGACCCTGCGTGGTCCACTGGGTCACAGCAGGACCAAAACATAACTCAGCTTCCAGCACCGTGTTCCCAAAGCCTCCATGTGGCACACATTCCAGTCACTCCTGGGAAAATGATACAAACTCATGACTGATTGATGCGTTGTGAATTGATGGTAGATTTTTTCCGGATTGCTGTGTTGGTAGTCTATATCCATGACATTCCACTTCCGGGATTGCTCCCTTGCCGCCGAAAATTCTGCCGGATTTCACTCTTAACAACCAGATGTCCGGTACATTCCGCTTACTTTGTGTTGGAACTTGAAACGGTGGATTTATGAGGACTATAGTTAACTGCTCCTCAGATATCTGCAGGGAAATCCAGACAGCTAGGTAGACTTTCTGTCCAATCTGAGTTTTCTGTTAAAAACTATTAAAACAACCTTTGAACGTACACGTTCCACCCAAACAAGTCCCTTCCCGAGGCTATTTTGTAGAGGTGCCGTTGCGCCATCCGTCACTTAGCACCACTCAAGACGATTGTGACTGGTTTAAAGAAATTACAATAAACCAGAGCATGTTTTTCTCCCATCCCGGAAAGCTGTGTGGACTTACCAGAGCCTCCGCCGCAGCCCTGTGGAGGAAGGTCTGGTAATGTGACACTACTTTGTTGGTGTCTTGTACGTATTTAAAGTCTTTTTTTCTGGCCACTGGGTCTGGAACCCCAACCCATACGGTGCCTAATTGTTTCCAGTTACCAAATTCAAAAATGAATGTCATACATATTGTATGTGTTTGTTGGTCTCATGGCGTAGGTGGCTGATGTGATCTTGTCTGGTCCTGCTGCTTGACTGCAGTCAGGCATCCAGATATCCATTTACATCTTCCCAGAGCTCCTTTTCAGTCATACATAACACACTGGTTTTCTGGAGCTTTGGTCACAAACACAGAGCAACTTTTCTTACTTTTCCCAGCTCACTCTGCCAGGGGACAAGTTGTGATGTCTTTGCTGGCAGGGCTGTGACTGTAGTTTCTTGCATGCGTCACCTCAGTTTTCAACCCTTCGTGGCAGCAAGTGATGTACTTTGGTAAAATATTATTTGTTTCTGGCCACGGTGTAAACCAAACCCAAAGATTGTCATCACTGTCATTTGTTCCTATTTAGTGTGAGTGGGAAATGTTGAATGCCATGATTTCTCTCCAAGATTTCTCTCCACCATTATGTATACAGTGGGGCGCAAATGTTTGGGCACCCCAGGTAAAGAATTGTATTAATGTGCATAAATAAGCCAAGAAAAAATGGAAAAATCTCCAAAAGGCATACAATGACAGATTAGACATTTGTATATTATGTCACAAAAAGTTAGATTTTATTTCCATAATTTACGCTTTTAAAATAACAGAAAACTAAAAAAAATGGCATCTGCAAAAGTTTGGCCACCCTGCAGAGTTATTACCTTGTACTGCCCCCTTTAGCAGGTATCACAACTTGGAAACGCTTCTTATAGCCAGCCAAGAGTCTTTCTATTCTTGTTTGATGTATCTTCGCCCATTCGTCCTTACAAAAGTCTTCCAGTTCTTTGAGATTTCTTGGCTATGTCACACACTGCTCTTTTAAGGTCTATCCATAGATTTTCAATTATGTTAAGGTCAGGAGATTGTGAAGGCCATGTCCTCTTGATGTGATCCATCGTGGATTTTGAGGTGTGTTTAGGATCAATATCCATTTGTAGAAGACATTCTCTCTTTACTTCAGCTTTTTCACAGATGGCATTAAGTTAGCGTCCAAAATTTGCAGAAATTTTATTGAATCCATTTTTCCTTCTACTTGTGAAATGTTCCCTGTGCCACTGGCTGCAATACAACCCCAAAGCATGATTGATCCACCCCCATGCTTAATAGTTGGACAGAGGTTCTTTTTATTAACGTACCTTTGCTCATTCTGGCCAAAAAGTTCTATTTTAACCTCATGCATAAGGCTTGTCTATAATTTGCAAACTTCAAACGCTGATTTTTGTGGTGAGGACGTAGAAGAGGTTTTCTTCTGATGACTCTTCCATGAAGACCATATTTGTACGAGTATCTCTTTATAGTGGAATGATGTACCACAACTCCAGTGTCTGCCAGGTCTTTCTGGATGGATCGTGCAGTCAAACGTGGGTTTTGACTTGCTTTTCTCACACTCCTGAGAGCTGTTCTGTCTGATATTTTTCTTGGTCTTCCAGATCTTGCTTTAACTTCCACTGTTCCTGATGACTGCCATTTCTTAATTACATTCCGAACAGAGGATATCGGCATCTGAAAACCTTTTGCTATCTTCTTATAGCCTTCTCCTGCTTTGCTATTTTTAGTTTCAGTTTTCTAGACAACTGCTTAGAAGAACCCATGGCGCTGATTGTTGGGGCAAGGTCAGATGAGTCTGGGCATTTAAAACCTTAAGATTGACATCACCTGGTCTTTCCAGATGATGATTGAGAACAATCCATGACACTGTCAGGTCTCAGCTTTCCAAAGGGGGCGGTGCATGCTATAAACTCTGCAGGGTGCCCAAACTTTTGCAGATGCCATTTTTTTGTTTTCTGTTATTTTGAAAGTGTAAATAATGGAAATAAAATCTAACTTTTTGTGACATATTATACGAATGTCATTTGATGCCTTTTGGAAATGTTTCCATGTTTTCTTGGCTTCTTTATGCACATTAATACAAATTTTTACCTGGGGTGCCCAAACATTCGAGCCCCACTGTGGTATTTATATATATATATATATATATATATATATATATATATATATATATATATATATATATATTTTTTTTTTTTTTTTTTTTTTTTTTTTTTTTTTAAACATCAAGTTTCATATTTTGGAAAAATAATATTACTATTCAAGTTCATGAATTTGAAAAAAACAGCTTTAGCTGAGACATAAACTTTGTTGTACATACACATGCCACCAAATAGCTTTTTGAAATCTTGGCAGAAACAACTTTTTTCCAGTGTGTTTATGCGCCAAACAGAAAAATGGCTATCATGATCAGGAAACAATACTATGAAAAGAAATCTACCATAATTGCTTTAAGGTGTCTGATTTGTGACTATAATCTGAACAGAAACAGTGAGAAACAATTCCGTCATGCTAATAAGCATGTCGTTATTCTTAGAGCTTTCTTCACCCAAACACATATTTTCCCTCCAAAATCAGATGTTGGATCATCTCCTTTCAACACAATATGAAGCAAAATCTTCATCTTAATTAATGTCATGGAAAGATCTGCTGCCAATAATCCCCCGTCTCTGTTTAGAAACATATAGAACCTCATACACACCCTCTCTCTCTGTCAAACACACAGACACACACTCAAACACAAACAGGGCCTTTCTCTTTGCTATGTGATAGTCACATTGACCTCTCTGTACATTTAATGGAGCATGGTGGGGCTTGACTGTGTTCCGAATGAGTAATGACATAATGTTTTCAACCCTCTGTCAGTATGGCCAAACTGTGTTACTCACTGCAGCATGTCTGTGAACCTCTATGTACACACCTGAAGCACACACCATATGATTTGTATGGCCTTGGCAAAACAAGCAAAGTTTTGAGCCAATCACCTTCCTGTGAGCAGTACATTAATCGTCCTACCTAGTGTGTGCACAGTTAAAGTACAAGTCTCTTGTTTAAGTAGATTTGCACTGTAGTTGATGATAAAGGTCAGGGCTGTCACGTAGGTTTCCTCAACATATGTATGATGTAAGCACTTTCTTCATCTGTCCCTAGGGGTTGAGGAGAGTTATAGGTAATATGATTATAAATGACGTCAAGTGTTATCCTTACATTCTGCTGGATGGCAGTGCTGTCTTATAAATGTGGTTGATGGGGATCCATTTCCATACACACACTCTGGAGTCCCATGAGGTCCAGCTGTGGGTCCCCTCATTTTTCCTCTTGCCAAGATGCTCACATCTGTAAGTTATATGGTCCCCCCCGAAAGCCCAGGTCCTCTTCTCCCTCTGCAATGAATGCAATGCTTTGTGACAGAGAGGCTTGGCACTGTAAGATCAATTCTGCTCTTGTAAAGCTTTGCTTTCTCTTTCTGTTTGTAGCATATGCAGTAATTGCAAATGGACAAGTGGAATGTTCCAAAGGTTTCAAACGGATGAATCTCACACATTGTCAAGGTAAGCTATAAAATATATTGAAGAATGTGTATGTATTTTTCTAAATGTTATCATGTGATTTAGCCCACTGCATATTTTAATAGGTTGTTTAATTATGTCTTATTTATTACCCATAACAAAAACATAGTTTATATTAAATATAATGGCATGAATGTGATAAAAACGTACTGGCCATAGGTTTCCATACTTACATGGACCCCTGGGGACCTCTATGAAGTATTCTTTGCTGTATGTCTGGCCCCTATACGAACCAGGTCAAGGTTACAATTAGCATTGGTCCAAGGTCAGAGTTCAGCAGGAGCTGCTGTTTTAATTGGTCTTTGGGGTTCTAAGTGGAGAATGATACGACTGGCTGCAATTATGGTAAATGTGGTACTCTGAGTATTTGGGAGGAAGCTTAAGTTTCAGTCCTGTTAACCTCCTTGTTATTTATGCTAACAGAAGAAAAACTGTATAACTGCCAGCTCACCCAGCCATCTGTACTGTATGTTAAAACAACCTGAGCATACACTGTGTTTTCCTTTATCACAGTATCCTCAGGGTGTCTAGTCGTTAGCTGGCTGGTTGTTCATGAAGCCACAAAACCAACCACATTGTCAACTCTGTAGACAATCTTCCACTAAAGAATTCAGACTATTTATGTTTGTTGCTACTGTTAGTGTACAGCACTAGAATCAGCTTTCGTGACCAAAAAAACCTTGGCTGAAAGACACGGGAATGCAAGCCACTTTCAATAAAAAGTCTATGGAGAGTCACAACATAACTGTCCAATACACAGTTTTGACTCCTATATAACAAGCCTTATCTATTGGTTCAACAAGTTCAACATGTTTTCCTAACAGGACACTACTATTGGCCCATTGAAGTGTTCAGGTAATGATTGAGATGGAAAACATATTTTTATAAAAAACAAAGACAAAGTGTGTCAACTAGCCAACACGTGGAAATGTATCCTTTTTATTATTCATGTTTTTTTGGTGATTTTATTCAAGATGTTTCCTCCCTTTCATGCTCATTTCTTGAGCATTGTAACGTCCTGCGATGTGACTATCGTGCATACGCACATCGCGATGTTGATGCTAAAACACAATATCGTTCAGCCCTAGTGTCCAGTTTGCCAAACTGGGGCTCCTCATCCGAGAAGTTGTCAGCGTATTTTGTTGGAACAGAGCAGAGCTCATATTCGGTGATAGGCACGATTTACTGCTTGCAGTCCTCTGACCCTTCAATGACTCCCACGATATGATTAGATGCCCCTTCAGATGACACGCTGCTCTATGACTTCAGAGGTGATTCCTTGTCTTCAGAGCTGCTTCCCTTCCTAGCTTTTTAAATAAAAGGCACACATACAGATGTGTGTGCAGTATTTGTTGTGTGTGGTAAACCAGGTCATATTACTTATACACCACTTCAAAGAAATGATGATGGAAGTCTTACATAACTCTTGACATTTTGAATCAACTTAATAAAATAAGAGCTACTAACATTTTTTAAACACTGACATATGACATTTATCATATTGAATACTGCCTGGGGTAATCAGGTTGAGACCTTGATATATTAAGTTGTACAGCAGAAATTTGCCTACTTTAGATGTATTTTGAGAATGTGCATTCGTTCTATTAACAGTTTCTGAATGGATGCATTTCTGGCCCCATAAGTTATGTCTGGTTTGAGACTTCCAAAATAGTCACTATAGTACTCCCTTTAGCCATAACAGCCAATTCATAGCAAGTGAGAGTAATGCTGCCAATTTCCTTTACTGTGTCCATAAATTATTCATCCGGTGTTTATGTGAGTATTGTTTTTTCCAGAAGTTAAGAGTTGCCAAGGTGAAGTAAGGTCTTAGCAGACACTTGTATGCAGAGTTTGGAAACTTCTTAGATGCATTGCAATCATCAATATATGTATCATTAGACATTAAAAAACAATAGACAATAAAAACAACCATGATAAAAGCTGCTGATGGACATATACAAGGAGTATTTGGCAATGAAAGCAACCAA
This sequence comes from Etheostoma perlongum, assembly GCA_026937815.1. Classification (NCBI taxonomy): domain Eukaryota; kingdom Metazoa; phylum Chordata; class Actinopteri; order Perciformes; family Percidae; genus Etheostoma; species Etheostoma perlongum. The sequence goes on along the minus strand of CM049390.1, from coordinate 11,139,627 downwards.
GCATAGATTCAAAATACCTGTTGAGATTAGTGTTGGTCATGACAAGTTGTCATGGAAGTCAGTTTCAATCCCAGTCAACCCACCAGCAGACTGTAACAATAGCACTAATCTGGGACTCAACCGAACCATGGATTAAAGACCCCATGTGATGAAGCCTGAGCCCAACGCTGACCTGAACTCTGACCAAATAGCATGCTGCTTAAACTAAATTCCCACAATATCTGTATAAGAATATTGTTGCTCCCACCTCTGTAGAGTGTATATCAGCACAGGCAGGCGTGACATTTGTGGTGCTTCATTATCTTCACAGTATGTGCCATATCCTGCTCATCCAAGCAGGTCACTTTTGCTAACAGAGGCTTGTTTACATTGTCATAACGTTGAGGATGGAGACTTTGGCATTATAAGGCAAGCTTCAGTTTTAGAAGCAGTTTCTTCTAAGACAAATAGAAAAGAAGAAAGAACAAACAACAAAATAACATTGTGACATTTGTTGGATTTGCGTCAATCTACCAAATTTATCAGTCTTAATCCCTTGTAAACTAACTTTTTCCAGCAGGAAACAAGACAACAAAACAAGAGCAGATTAATGAGAAATGGGAAAATATGTAGTGGTAGGCTGTCGGGTTCCAGTCGTCAAAGCAATGGGAAAAGACCTAATGATGTACTCTTTGTTTAACACAGTAGAACAACAAACTTTGCCTAATCCTAGTGTCAGGCGCATTACTAAGCACCTGAAATATGTTCCTCTGTGCTCCTGGCTGGCACATTAACTGGCTTGCTTGCCTCCATTTGGCTTAGTGACTCAGGAACTGTTGGGGCAATAAGCAAACTCCATTAGCCACTGTCTCATTTCAGCACATTGTTCAGGCCAGGTAAAAAAAAACTCTTTAAGACTTTCGCTCATTGACGTAGACAAAGGATGCTGTGACCTTATTGGACACTGTCAATGAAAGATGCTGAGGAAGATGATAATCCAAAACATGTTTTCTCTGTGTAACGGTCCAGATTTTAAAGTTAAGGTTACCTCAGCCTTGAGAGTTTATAATATCTTTCAGTCAGAAGGATACACGATTGAGTATATTCTGCTTTACAGTGGTCAAATGTATTATATATGTTTCCTTTATGTCATCACTCCTCCTTGCTTTCACACAATTGTGAAACCTGAAAGTCTCCATATTTCATCACCTCCCAGGAGCTGTTTTTTTATGGCATGATCTATTGCAATGTTTTGTCACCCTTCAAGTTTTAAATGAGTTCTAAAGCCTTACATCATCTCTGCTGGTCTGCAAGCATGAGTACTCTGTATACTCAAAATGAAATGCAATACACCAAATCTGATATTATTGAGGGGGTTATTGTGAGTTCCACAAAAATTTCTTGTCAGAGGAAAAACATGTCTCGTGATGTTTCCATAATGAGAATTGAGTCCATGACTTACATACTGCATATTTCACAGACATCAATGAGTGCCTGTTGCCTGGGCTCTGTAGGAACGCTGAATGTCTCAACACCAAAGGAAGCTACAGGTGCACATGTAAACCAGGCTTCATGTTAGACACTGACAGGAGCCACTGTGTCTGTAAGTATCGGACCACATCATTTAGGCTGTAGCCATTCTCTTATGTATTGCATTTCAATAAAATGGATGTATCAACTTCTCTCCCCAGCGGACAAAGCTGTGTCTGACCAGAAGGCATTCTGCTACCGATCTGTGTCAGCAAGTGCATGCTCTCTGCCTCTTGCTCAACACATCACCAAGCAGATTTGCTGCTGCAGCCGAGTGGGAAAGGCCTGGGGCCCTTTGTGTGATCGCTGTCCTTTGCCGGGTTCAGGTACAGCCACCAAAAGTTACCCTGCTGCAGCTTTATGTGTGACGAAATCTCCTTTACACCTCATACACTTTTCAAACCCATTGACTTATCTCCTTGTCCATCTGCAAGCTAAACCTTCCATTTATGGTTTTACTGCACTTGCTGAAAAACAATTCGCTGGTCACACTTTTGCAGAAATGAAATGTCACATGTAATCTTATGCAAGGGCTAGCAATGGTAGTGAAAGCCCAGTCAATGAAAATGTACCACTATGTCACCATTCTGATCTTTGCCAGGCTTGTAAAGCAGTTTAAAATAACCAAATGTGTTTGGAGTGGAAAATGACCAAAAGTCCAGTTTTCATATTTTGTAGGCCGCATAATCGTGGAAGTCAGACTTGTGTTATCACTCCAACCCTCAGAGAGAAACCCCGCTAATAGGCCGGCAAAGCTTCACAGCAGAAATAAACAGTTTGGCCAAGTGAAAGCAGGAAGTAGTTGTCATCTTTCTTTTTTTCCCATACCGATCTAATCTTCAAAGTCTGATAGAAACAGGCTGGTTTTATGGTGTGTCTGTACTGGCCAGTGATTCATGGGGATTGTCATAGATCAGATATCACACAGACCTCCAGTACACAGACACAGCCTCTGATTATTTTGAACGCTGGCTTTTGAATGGGCTGACAAGCTGTTTGAGCCATGTTCTGAACCAAGCAGCCAGGCCCATTACTTGTGACTTGGTAACAGGAGCCCGTTTACTATCATTTTATATTTACTGTAGTTCCTCTGCTGTGGTTCCATATCATATATAGCCTCATTTCCTTCATCATTCAGTCGCCTATCATATCCACAATTCCTGCATTTACAGCTACCACATATCTGTCATTATTCATATTTCTATTCCAGAGTCTTTTTGGCATAAAGTTGCTGGTTTTTAGGTCAGGTAGGGGACACAGTGCTTCTCACTTGTAATGGATTCACCATTGCTGAAGTTTGTTGGGCTCCGACACAAAGAGGTGCAGTCTCCCTCCTTTTATCTAGCCAGCCAATCCTCCATTAGCCTCTCACTCACACGCTTCTACACCAAAGAGTTCAAAGGTCGGTCAGAATTACATGATCCTCTACTTCCCCCACTGGCATGGCTGTGCTTGTTTGAGTGGGCAGATATCCCCCCAATGTTTCTAAATCCCCTTGCTAGTAGCCCTCTGTGACAGCAGTAACTGGTCTGCCATAGCCAAAATACAACCCCCTCATTCACAGCAGACAGTAAAGCACAGCAAACTCCACATAACAGTATTAAACGGATGACTTGTGGTATTATTATGAATATCAAACAGAACTATAGGCCACAATTACACTCTGGCTCATTGTTTGCTGCTATGTGTTTCCTGCCCCACAGACCATTTTAAGGAGATCTGCCCAGCTGGTCACGGATACACCTACTCCCGCTCTGATGTGCAGATTTCTCTCAGACAGCTGGAGGAAGATGATCTGCAGAGCACAGGAGTCTCATGGGAAGAGCAGAGTCCTACTTTCCCTCAGCCTCCATCCATCCAGCCCTGGCTGCTGCTGCCTAGCAGGCCACAATACCCCATTTATCCACAGACGCCACAAGTACCCCAATACCCTGAGTACCCTGAGACACCACAAGGACCCGGGTACCCTCTGACTCCACAGCAGCCTCTCCATCCCTTTCACCCAGCCAGAGAGACACCTACACATTCAGAGGGTGAGAATAAAATGTTTGGTACATTAAATCTCTGTCAAGTTGACTTTAAGGTTGGTAAATGTCTCTAAATGGTTAAGAGATGAATAGTTGCTGCTGAATGTTCTGTACATATTTTCCACTTTATCCATGTTATCCAAACATGGTATTCACTAATACCCCAACCCATGGCATAAATTGTTCGCGGAGGGGCGGAAAAAAACGTAAGATTAATTAACTGTTCTGTCCCGCAATACTTGTCCGTACTTGTACGTGCAGTATATTAAATCTTTTTTTACCTAATAATTTTGTACTAAAATGCCACTCGTCTGTCAGCTCTGACAGTTCTGCATCAGCGCGCGCTGTGCATGTCCTCGCACGGAGCGGCTGAACATTGGAGCTCGTCTTCGCGGCTAAGACACGAATAAACTATTAATTTAAAGCTTTTACTCTTAAACACAAAAGGCACGTCCACTTTAATATATACTGTATATTTAAACATATCTGTGGTCAAGCTCAGTGCCTCGCTGTGTTGCATTAACTCTGAAACTTTCTCTTTGAGTCCCTCACATTTTGGGTTAGTCCATGCATGATGGTGTGGTGTGCTGGCGCTGTATATTAACAAGTTCTTAAAACCTCAGCCCTCCATAACAGCAATGGGCCTCATATCCTGAGCAATAAACATGACAATTCCTTCCATGATATTATTTTTGCGTTTGGATGATGGAGGCTTAACATCCAACGTGGTCTGGGGAACGCTACCGTCGTTGCGGGAGGGTGCGCCTATAGTTATAAAACGATTATTAGACATGGCATATTAGTGATATGCCATGTTTGTAGTCGAGCTGCGATATGCAAACTGTTGCATGCAAACTTTGCATTTGACTTTTCCGTTATCTATTTTTGTAAAATGCTGTCACTGACCACTAAACCAAGGCTTTCTAGTTCTTTCTTCAATCTGTCCCCAGTGGGCTGGGCTAATCCAAAAAAAGTGAAAACAAGGGAGGTGTTCTGAAGACAGACTGTTTCCTGTGAAACAGGGATGCTCTGAAAACACCCCTATTAGCAATTAGTGCTTTCCACCCATAGACCGTAACAGTCTATGCTTCCACCTGATGAAATTAACGCAGCAAAAAATCGACCAATCAGAATTTTGGTCGAGCCAGAACGTATCGACCAATAAATTGACCAGTCGACTGGGAGATTACAGCCCTACTACCCATACATCTAAATCCTCGGGCTTTACTGTTAATGTATCTCCCTGAGTTAATGCTTGTGAGATTCTTTATTGGCAGAGCTACGACATTTTGATTTATAGGAGACAATTCTGTAAATATTTATGGCTTTTGGTCTTCATTATCAGAGATATCCATTTCCTTGTCTCTCTTTGCATCTTCCCTTTGGCCAGTAGTGCCTAAAGAGACCATGGGCTGTATGAATTGTGTACTCAGTAATGGTACTTGTTAATGCGAACAGAATGTCAACTTTTTTGCTACTGATAAACTTTTCCTCTTCTTTCTGTCTTGTGGCAGATGTGGAAATTCTGAGCCTGGTAAGTTATATCACAGCATAAACCTCTTGGCACATACTTTGGACATGTTTATCTTAGAGCGATATGCTCTAGCTATCTCAGCTGGAGGGTTTGTTATGATTATGTAACTTATTCAGACCACATTTCGGTAGATAAACAAGACTAATTAGCACAGAATATGACAACAAAAGCAGACAACACTTTTTGAACACAAATATGGTGATGAAATGTAACCAACATCTTTGACATGCAATATTTACTTGTTTTCTAGCCAGCTGTTGTGACTGACTCACCACTGAAATATCCAGGTATTTGTCTCTTGGCTTTACTTATACAGATCATACAACACTACTAGTTTAAACTTAACAAGTGCCTCAACTCTGTGCCTCTTGTGGTGGATTTATCATCTCAAAGCTCAATGGCCAATAGTAGTTTCAGTCAGGCTCACACGTGATGTGTTTTCTATAAATTGCTCACTACTGCACAGTGGTGGCCGTCTCAATCCTGCTCTACCCTCATGCCAGCGAAAACATTGACATTAAAGTCTGAAGGTTGACTACATTCAATAAGTCTACTTGATTTATTTTGGTCGTTTTACTGTTTTTAGCCTGGAAAGAAGAGTAGATCATTTTTTTGCAGCTGCCCAGTGAGTGACAGCTTAGGCAGTAGTGGTTGGCCAAACAAGCCGTGTCTCGTTTAGCTTGTAGAGAATGAAAATTTACTATTTACTGTTAGCAGTTTACTATGTTCACACTCACCCAGTCTTGATCGTTCTTCAGAGACTTCTTCAGACTCCTCCATCATCAGGCCAGATTCAAAGGACACAACCCACACAGATTCAGCCACAGGTAAATCATACATACAAAATAAAACACTTTCTTGAAACTCTGGATTTAAAATCACTAGTGCCTAATTGGCAGGTGGGTATGGAGATGTAGGACGATCATGCTCTGAGTTAACTGCTGGCAAACAGCAGCACATCTCATAAGACATTTTTCAGGCTTGCCCATAGTTAAACCGAGGAGAGCTTGTATTATGCTTTTATTTGACACCTTTTCTCAGAGCCAATTTGGCTTGAAGATGCCATGCTGCACAGAGGGTGAGAGGGCGAGAAACCAAGACTGTGTGTGCTTCTTGGAAGGGGACGCTATCCTGAGTTGACAGCGACCAGATTTATGAAAAATGGAAGACGTGTTACTGACGGGGTTAAAGTGCATTTGGGTGACAGAGAGAGTGAGCGTCAGGGTGATAGAGAAAATAATTGAAAGTAATCCTATAGAGAAAGACAGACACAAGGTCCCAGTTCACTGTCTGTTTTAACACAGTCCATGGGGAATAGAAAAATACAAGAACAACACTAACTTCAGGCTCTGCTGTGCATGACCTGCTTCTTGCCGAATCCCTATTGTAAGAGCTCCATACCACCTGTTAGAACACTACAGTGCTGTAAAACCTGTCCTCTCATCCAAGACCTCACTTATAAAACAGCAAGTCGGGTTCCCATGGAAAACAACATGCGTTAGTGGAATGCAGTTTTTTAACTTTTTACAGTGTCTGTAATGTTACATAAGTAAGGTAAAAAATATTGTTGTCTGCCTTCTGAGTAATAACTGTGCACATTTATGTGGCTTTTTTGAGGTATTGACAAGTGTGCCACCACCCCTTCCATATGTGGCCGTGGGAAATGCATTCCTGTGCAGACCGGCTATACCTGCCACTGTGAGCCAGGATTCAAGCTCAATGCACTGCAGACCAACTGCATTGGTAAGCAACAATGGGAGAGAGAGGGACATAGACAGGAATAACGGTGGAACATTCAAAGAGAAGGAGGGGCACATAAACACACACATGCTGACACCAGAGGCCCCAGCAGCTCTGTCTATCATCGTCTCTGTGCAAGCAAGTCCTTAACACCAAACACGGCACAGAAGCCTTGAGAAATGAAGCGAGCCAAAATGAAAGGAATCCGTTTGTTTATGTTGACCTGTTCCGTGATGCCTGACAACAGCATAAAGGCCATCCAAAGAGCTGCCACAGAGCTTTGATCCCTTACCTCACAGTGAAGGCCTTGGCCACAGACTCTGCTCTACTCGGCTGGGCTCAGGCACATCACTGAGTAATGTGTTCACAGTAGAGGAACTACAAAGTCAAGCCTTAGAAAGTGTACAGTCTCTGCTGGTGAAATGGAACTGCAATGTAATGTCGCGTTTGATCTCTTGTTTTCACATTCTGTATCCCATTGCAGATGTGAATGAGTGTGACGAGGACCCATGTGAAGGGAAGGGACGCTGTATGAACAACTATGGCTCCTATACCTGTCAATGCCACAGTGGCTACAGCCAGGTGATCACCCAGAACAGGAAGTTCTGTCAAGGTGAGACATAGTCCAAATGATAATGACAGCAGGAGACAATAGATGAAAGCCACTGTTACCTTTAGACTCTCTGTTAGAGCACTGCAAGTTCTTGTCTGTCAGCGCTGTTCATTTAAAAAGCATCATGCCCTAATTAATGCTGTGGAACACAATAGTCACTTTCTTTTCCGTTCTCCTTGGTTTTTATGTAAACTGGCAGACATTAATGAGTGCAGCATGCCCAACAAGTGCCAGAACGGTGAATGCATCAACACAGAGGGATCTTACACCTGTGAATGCAACAGTGGCTTTGCCAAGTCTTGGAGAGGCCAATGCGAAGGTGACATGCCTGCATGCACAAGCGCATATGCACATAAAGAGAGCTTAGTATAGTTTCTTCACTGGAAAAAGCAAGAATGATTTGCAAGGAGCTGGTCGACTGTGATTATATGAGAGGGCGTGGCCCTAGCACAGTTTGACCTGTCTGTCACAGATAGACGTGGTGTCATTTTGTTTTAGTAACAACTAATTAAAATGATTATTTTCATGTCCACCTTCTCCCTGAGCAGATGTAGATGAGTGCAGAGATCCCAGCTCCTGTCCCAACGGTGTCTGCGTCAATACTCCCGGCTCCTTCCAGTGCCAGACCTGCAGCCTGGGGTTCAAGCCTGTCAATAAAAGATGTGTGGGTAAGAAAATCCCACACCCCATCATAGTAGCAGCACCACCACCACTAAACAAACTCCTACTGGTGTTTTTGACCATTGCATAGAAAGAAGCTGGGTTTACCTCTTACACTGTACACAACATTTACGTAGACAAAAGCTGCTGCTACTAGTTGGTGTCATGACTTCCTAACAGCTTATGGTGCAGTACTGCTCACCAAATAGCACAAGCTGAATTAGTTTCACTCATTAGTTTTTGCTCAAAGGGACACTCTGACTGCTGATGTGCATGAAAATGATATAAAATAAGACTTATGTAGACTTATAGAGGATTTAAGTGAACTGTGGACCACTAGTGGGCACACACAAAACCCAAAACCAGAGTGATGATGGCTTTATTGTGTGGGCCTCTCTCCAATTCCTCCACCCAGCAGCCAATGCATATCCCCAACTCATTCACCGTGTTATTGCTGATCTTTTGATATCACTGGCCCCTGTAAAAAGATTGTTTAAAATACTTCAATTTGGGACAGTCTAAATATTTTCTCTTGGCCACAGCCTTGAACAAACAGCGTATTATTGTTGGAGACCTCTGGCCACTGTACTGTTGGGCCCAGCGGAGGCTTTATTGCCACTGCTGGGCTAGGTGAGAGGACCGAGCAGTCACAGGAGATGTATGAGAAGGTCAAAGGGTCAGTTCCCCACTGCGAAGAGGTCCTGACATGCAAACAAATTCTCTCACTGACCCATAGTTTTGTCTGTGGTCTGCTGTAAAACTCAAACTGTGGATTATTAGATTTCAATACACAAATGCCCAACAAATTACATTTGGTGTGTGTTGTGTTTAAGCTAGCACGCTAGCAGCTCCCAACCTAAAAGTGGCCCTGTTACATAAGAGTCTGACTGGTGTTACTTACCACATCCCCTCTCTATGACCTTGCACCCCTGTAATTTGTTTGGAAACCTAAGCTCCTGAAGTGAGTATTCCAGAAATCTGAAAAGCTGAAAGACAGAATGAGGATGGAAAATATGGAAATTAACTTTAGTGGTAATTTGGAGATCTTTTTAATCGATTTGACAGTGAGTCTGACGACTGATGCCCTCGTGTAAACTCTCATTATTCCTCTAAAGAAAACACTAACTTCAGCTACTTTCTGTTTGTGAGACCACTAATGTTCTTCATTCTGTGTTTAAATCAGTGGTGTATAAATAGCAACCAAGAGGAAACCTTTAAATGAGGGATAACATTGGAGGTAAATATTATTACCCCGAACATCCACCCAGGCAGTGCTAACAGGCCCACAGTATACGTCTGCCACTGTGAGAGTCACATAAAACAAGCAATATGAGTGCCGGGTTTACAGTATTTGCTTCAGTCAATTGACGGTAGCACAGTGGTTTGGGCTCAATTGGCCGAATCGTGGATAAGCCTAATTGCCGGTGTGATAGAGAAAACAGCTCCATTCCCCTGTCAGGGCTTATCGCAGAGGCCTGAGAGATGCCGGATGATTGCAGAAACAAAGCATTGGGCCATACTGACAGACATCTGGCAGTGCCCACTGCTAGGCAAACAAAACCCAGTCTGTGACTCTCTTGCAGTGTTTTCACTGTGTGGCTCTCTGTTTCAGCATCTCTATCACATCCTCTCTCCACCTCCTTTACAGACAAATACTTTTCCTTCCTCGCCCCCTTTTGTCTTCCTCTTTTATTGTCTCTTTCTCATACACTCACATAATCAGATTTTCTCTCCCCACACCATCACCTGAGCTGAAAAATTACCATTGTTAACACTTGATGAATTCCACTATAAAACATTATTTCAGCATGAGGTTTTCCACAAATAGGGTTTTCCACAAATAGGGTTAATTGTTCTGAGTCCCAACGTGGAAAAGACAGCTCCTGCTGCAAATAGTAAAAGGCCTTCATGAATAAGGTTTGGGCACTGATGTAATTTAATGACTGCTGTTTTACAGTCATTTTGCACGCTAATTATGTTGTAACTGTTTCCCCTTTACCAATACAACCCTTATTTTTTATACACGCCTTTGTTTTTATTTTTTGTATCTTATTGTTGTTGGCCCAATTTTCCCTTATATTAAACGGTCAGTATACCCAAATTCTAAAAAGAACACATTTTCTTATTTACCTATCATGGTTTTTCAATGCTGCGAAATCTCATTTATTGTCATTGTACTGGAGAGGCGGCAGAAATCTCAGAGGTAGATTAAGGGGTTCTTTTAATTTGGATGAACTGCTTCTTTAGTCACACAGTGTTCTTGTTCTCATAGATGTTATATAATTTTCTGACTTCTGTCCTCAGATGTAAACGAGTGCTTGAACCAAACTGTTTGCGGTCGTGGTAGGTGTGTCAACACCGAGGGCTCCTATAGGTGCAACTGTTTTCAAGGTTACAAGCTCTCATCAGACCACGTTTGCCAAGGTAACGGCCAATCCGAAGGTCAATCCGACATCATATCCCATATAAAAGAAACAGCTCTCTGAATTTTCCACAGTGCTACTACAGAAGCATTGTGGCACCATTGAAGTTTTATAATAAAAAGCTACAAAGAGTTAGCGGTTGTCTTTTTTTTCTTTGTTTCTTCCCTCCAGATGTGGATGAGTGTGTGCTCCCTGGAGTTTGTCTCCATGGCCGCTGTGTCAATCTGGACGGCACCCATAAATGCACCTGTAACCATGGTTACCAAGTCACCTCAGACAGCAAAACCTGTGAAGGTCTGCAAAGGATTATCTAGAGCCTTTGGGCGTATCACTGCATACTACTCAGCTTGTGGAGCTCTTTCGACAGCAGTATAATGTCTGCAAATTGTTTCTTTTTGTTAGACGTCAACGAGTGCGCAACTGGTAATGTGTGCCCTGCAGGAATTTGCATCAACACTGCAGGTTCCTACACTTGCCAGAACTGCAGGCCTGGGTTTGGACCATCTGCTGATGGACTAAGATGTGAAGGTAGGAATTCCACTGTTTAATGATTTAGACTAATCTGCAGTTTTGGACAATGGTTGACGGTGATGATTTGTCTGCCCAGTTGTGGTGAATTTGTTTTTTGTGTTTCCAGATGTGAATGAGTGTGCCCAGGATGACTTGTGTCTTGGTGGGGTGTGTGCTAACACAGAGGGATCCTACTCCTGTACCAGATGTAAGGCTGGCTACAAAGTGTCTCAAGACCGGCAGCGATGTGAAGGTAAACTCAATCTCCGGCTATGGCACGGCAAGGCAGCTTTATTTGTATATCACATTTAAGCAACAGGGCAATTCAAAGTGCTTTACACAAAAACAGTTAAAAAATAAAAACAGAGCTATGCTCCTCACTCAGTAAAAAACATTAGTGCTGTTGAAGACTTATGCAACACATTTGGGAAGGTTGTCACCTCACCCTTAAAACTCCTGTGTAACTGTATTCCCTCTCCATATTATTCAGAATTTATAGTGATGTATAGTATAGTGTATAGTGTTCAATTAATGTCTGTGCTGGTGCGCATGTGTTTCGCCCAGATGTTGACGAGTGCCAGTCTCTGTTTACCTGTGCCAATGGGATCTGTTTAAACTCGGAAGGCTCTTATACCTGTGAGAACTGCCCTACAGGGTACAGGGTATCATACGACGGGGAGCTCTGTGAAGGTTGGTTTATTTAACACCAAATTAACTCCTGCAAAACGCCATATATAAATGATTTAGCCTGAAAGAACTAACACTGTTAGGGTTAGTGGTCATTGTCTCCATCAGGAGTTTTGGTCTTCTTTCTTGGCTGTAGAAACACCCTATGCCGCAGTGCATGTCTTAACCGTCTGTGTTGTTTTTTCGCCAGATATTGACGAGTGTGTGCTGCCCACGACATGCCCCAAGGGAACGTGTACAAACACAGAGGGTTATTTCACATGTACTGTCTGTCAACCTGGTTTCAAAGTATCTGAGGATGGACAACAGTGTGATGGTGAGGCTTTTGGCTGTTTGTGCAGGAATGTTGTGTTTGTATACTTGTGCACAGGTATGTATCTTGTATTCAGACATGCTAGACCTTGCCTTAATACCCAACAACTATGCTTGAGGATGATTGTGCCCACTCTGTTGAACATGTTTCTCAGCTGTTTTAGGCTGTAAATAGGCAGCATCAGTTATGACAGCTTGGACCCCAAAGCCCCATCATCTGAGCCCAAAAATACTCCTTCTAGACATCACATCATAGCTGGATCCTGGACCCCGCCACCTCTCCACTCCTCTGATCCTTGCTCAACACAATGAGACACCTACCCTCAAATAGAGCAAGATGATGTCAGGCGAATGTTCTGCAGATAGCTCAGCTGAAAAGATAGAGGTGTCGACATTTGTAATTTCTAGTTCCAGTGATTTCTGATCTAACTGATTACAACTGGCAGGCTTTATTTATTTGAAGCCAGAGATGGTAATCTGTCCTATGATGTGTCCATGTATTTGTCTCCAGATGTGGATGAGTGTTTGGTGGCTAATGTGTGCCAGGCCCAGCTGTGCTTGAACACCCCAGGATCCTACACCTGCAGGAACTGTGGAGCTGGCCTGCAACTGTCTGAGGATGGTTACAGCTGTGAGGGTAAAACTACCTCTGATTTAACCTACCTGCTTAGAACACTTTAAGCTGTCACTATGTTAAAGATTGTAAAACGAATTACAGTAGACAAGCATAACAAGAGGAATGCATTAGACCCAGAACATGATTACAGAAAATCTTTAGTGTGCTAGGTGATTTGTCATGACATGATTTATGAGATCAATGCAGTGAAACGGCTGCTTTGACAAATCCAGGGAGGTTTAATCTGTCATGACTTCATGGGAAGCTGAAATTGAATGACTGTTTAAATGGATTCAAACATGGCCTCAGTTAGTCATATATACGATGGTGTGTTTTTGAATGGAAGTGTGAATGTAGCCCAAGAGGAAGATCCCCTACTGAAATGTGTCTTTGCGCTGGGAAAAAAGTTTTACAAAACAAGCTGGAGTCCAAGTCGGCCTCTGATAGGATTTTAATTGATGTCTCTGATGCCATGAAAAATATTAAGGGCTTAATTTGAAATGAAGTCAACCACTCCTCTGCCACAACGAGCTTGTCCTGCAGAACTGTTCACCCAAAGGCAAAATGGAGTCGTCTCAATCACTTAACAATGGCCCACACTATTTTCTCCGTAAGAAATACAATCTGTACCGGCTCGAGGAATTTCCAGTGATCACATAACAGTGAGCCAGTAACTGTTTGTAGATACAGTAATTATGCACCACCTGTAATAGCTTGCTGTTTTGGATTCTATGGCCCTCCTGCATACTTATCTTTCCACCCTTTTTAATAAAACACTGTCAATGTGATCTAATAAAGAGGGCTTTGCTTACTGTATGTTAAGCTGAGTCATACACACACACATTTTTTAGATAAGACAGTGAACAATCAAAAAGTGGGCTCTTTAGAAGTCCCTTTTCTTAAGATGATAAACTATACCTAACCTTTTCTTCTTCTCCTGTCCTTTAGATGTTGATGAGTGCCAGACCCCAGGTCTGTGCCCCTTGGGTGTTTGCACCAACACAGAGGGCTCCTTCTCCTGTGTGGCCTGTGACCCAGGCTTCACAGTGGCACCGAACAGGCTTTCATGTGAAGGTACGGCACAGTGGGTGGTTCGCTGTGGTCACTACATTTTATGGTTTCTGTGCAATCATTTTTCACAGTCATCTGTTCTAGCACAGTATGACCTACTATAGTAAGTCATTACTGATGTAGATGATGCTGGAATTTTTGACATGCTCACTGTGGTCTGTAAGCTTGTCATTCAAATGACAGATTTAAAGTGGTGAGACCCAGTGATTTTTAGCTGGTGTGAATGTGTCATACTGATGATGGTGTGTGTGTGTGTGTGTGTGTGTGTGTGTGTGTGTGTGTGTGTGTGTGTGTGTGTGTGTGTGTGCGTGCACAGATGTGAATGAATGTGAGGACCCCAGCCTATGTGTGGGAGGCCAGTGCACCAACACCATCGGTTCCTATAGCTGCTCCTGCCCCACTGGTCTGGAGATGGTGGATGGCACATCCTGCAGAGGTATACACATGCACACACACACACACACACACACACACACACACACACACACACAGACACTGGGTTGTCTGATACATTCCATTAGTGGTTAACTTCTTCTCGTGGCTTGCCTCGTGTTGGCATCTTGACACAGCTGTGTGTGCATATTTGTGACAGATATCAATGAGTGTTTAACCGTTGTGGGGATCTGCGGAGAAGGAGACTGTCTGAACACTAAGGGCTCCTACACATGCATCTGTCCTGATGGATATACCACCATCGATGGAAGGACCGGCTGCCAAGGTACAGTAACACACTGCCGCAAGAGCAGTAATAGCAATGGGAAATTATTTTTCAGATGATTTAATAGGCCTTGTGTAGTTGGGTGAGGCAGGGTCAAAATTGGAAAAAGTTGGTAATAATGATTTTGTAGTCCATATTACTCAAGCATTTTACAGTAACTTTATTGGCTTGCACAAGTTTTTTTTATTCACTGGATGGCATGGTGACAGAGAGTATCCTTGCCACACTGTCCTGTGTGCTGAGATCAGGCCTGGGACCCTTGGCATGAGTGCTCAGGCTGGCCTTTCTGTGTAATGGCCTCATCAACTGTCTCAGTTCACTCTCAGTTCAGACTTCAGTTTGATGTTATTCCAGCCGCACCCATTGACCCACTGGTTACAGCGATGGGAAAAAAAATGTAGCCTGATTGGCTAAGGAAATCTTTTCTTTTCAAAAAACTGGAGCATTTTCTGTCAAAATACATGAAATAACTGGCTCATATGTCAGAATTGGATCAGTGTTATTTCTGGTGTGCCTTGCAAGTACAGTAAGAGGTGAAGTTAAGTAAACGGCAGTATGTCTGGCAGTGAAATATCCTGTCGTGCTGTAAAGCAGGTAGGTCTGGATGTTAGGACCCTGCAAGATGCTGGCATGGTCCTCTAATGGGCAAGTTTGAAGTTTTAACAGTAGAGGACTAGGTTCAATTCTTGAACACTGAGGCTTCGTACACAGACTCTGAGCAAACTGCCCAGCCTGCATCAGGTACTTTGGCTGCCCGCCACAACAAATACGGGGCTCTAATTATCCTATAAATCAGCAGTTGTCGTAAATTTTCTTGCAGCCTGCCGTTGTGTGTACAGTGCTGATGCAATGAAAGCCAGACCCCTCTGATATAAGCATGCAAGGGGAGGATTAGGGTGTACATTTATGGGAATGAAAGAATGAAAGGTTTAATCAGGTGAGGCCAAAATGATGCTTGGCCTTGACCAGGCCAGTCTTTCAGCAAAAACAGAACATGCTGTACATAATAAAGGACTGAATGCAGACTGAAACCCATCTAAATCCAAAACAACAGGTTGTGCCATGGCCTTGCTATGCCTTTCAGTACAGGCTTTTAACTCCTTCAGTCATAGCATATTTATGTGTTTACTAATAGTCTGGGCTATTTCTTTTCTCCATATCTTTGCAAATGGGTGTTTGCCTTGTCGTCTCTGAAAGATTCATCTGATTATTAAAGGTTGGAAAGGAAGACAGGCTTTTTCCCCAGTGATGAATTTCTTGCCTTTTCCCCACATTATTTTACCCAAGGTCCAAGGGCCATAAAGGTTGTGTTGTAATGCCGCAATTATCCACCAATCTACAGCTAATCAAGCATGTCGCATTCAGTATTCATTTTTTTGAGCGGAAGGGAAATGTTCTCAGCCTGAAAAGCTGAGGTAGATGTTTTTTTTAACAAGCGCTTGATTACACATAACCTATTAAAAGGAGAGGTTTTCCCTGAGGACGTAACAAAGACAGAAGATATATGGGGATATTTAGTGATAATCAATATGTAACAGATCTTGATCCACCCTCGCTCCAATTATCTCTTTTAATATGTTTGCCTTTCTCTTCCCCTTCTCTCTGCCTTACTGTAGATGTGGACGAATGCAGTAAAGACAATGTGTGCATCCGGGGCGAGTGTCTTAACACTGATGGCTCTTTCTTGTGCTTGTGTGATGCTGGCTTTAAATTCAACGCTGACACGGCTGACTGTGAAGGTAAGACAGAATAAAACTCCCTTATGTCATAGTGATTGTTGACCCATAAATCTTCCCTGAGGGTTCTACGCTCTGAGTAAAACAACATGTCAGCATAAGCCGTTTGATTTTCATCAAATATATACATAGATACATTTTGGCTTAAGCGAATAGCACAGTTTGCTATGATTAATTATCTATAGGCAATGGGGACCGGGGTCCAGTAAACGTGTCTAAGCCTGGTTTAGAGGCTCTACTCCATGGTCTCAGGAGTGAGGGGTGCCTGGATTACATGGCTGGAGCCCTGAAGTCCCTCTCCCTTGAGGGAAGTATGAATGACCCCATTGTGAGCAGGAGGTGTTTCTCCCCCTCTAACGTCTCCCTTTAGCTCCTTCACAAGTTCTTTGGTTGCTGTGATAATATTGTTTTTGGCCATTCCTGTTGCCTGCTGCGTTTACTGAGGACAGCTACACCACAGGCCTTCTGGCAGACTCCTGCTACACAGCCATTACACTGGAAGCAGCATCGCAGTGGAGGGAATAGTGTGTGTGCGGGGGTGCATGCATCCGTGTTAGTGTCTGATTGCACATGTGGTTAGGTTTGTGCCTCTGTTTGTCAGTTACTAACCAACATCTGTCTCTCTCTCTCTTTCACTGGACAGACCAGAATGAGTGCAAGGAGTTTGGAAGCTCAGTGTGTGGTACCTGGCGCTGCGAAAACACCATTGGTTCCTATCGGTGCTTCATGGGCTGCCAGCCTGGCCTCGAGGGAGAAGACACCACAGACTGTGGTGAGTGGTCAAACCATATAGTTAAAAGACCAGCACACACAATTATGTTAAGGAAAACTGGCAGATTTTTAAGCTTAACTGTCTATAAACTGAAGCAAGGGATGTATGCATTGTATGGACCTACCTATTTTTGTACTAGTCACCATTTTGGGCTGTAGTTAAAGATAGTGAAGAGTGTAGCCTCAAATCAACTCAACACTCTACATACTCTTCAGGACTCTCCCTCTGTGCATAGATAATGATATCTGTTTGGCAGGCAGACACAAAGAGGCTGATGCGAATCAAAGAGCTATCAGGTATTCAAGGTATTCATGCAAGAGGCCATGGGGGATATGAGGAGAAGTGGCCCCTGAAATTGGGGCACTTTAGAAAGAGGAGTGCACTGTCATTGGAGCGGTGTGTGACGCCAGCAGCTGATAATGGTCTCATCCTTCGGACAGCGGAGCTAATGGAGTGCCTCTGGCAGAGACACCCAGTGGAACCTGATAACCGCTGTTCAGCTTTTGAGAGGGGATAAGATTGAAGGCCCTTACCTTCCCACCCCCCACCCCCCACCCCCTATGGAGGTGCCCAGTCACCTGGGTTGACTGACTAGTTTTGTACTTATGCTACATCTGGGCCCACAAGCTGGCCAACAATACAGACACATCTCCATGACCAGCAGAATGCAGGAAGCTTTCTGTGTTTGCTGGCAGGATTATACAGCTTGGGCTTGAGATATTAATATGGTTGCACAACACTTTGAGTTTATCACTATTATTTTGTAGCCCAGCATTGCTTGTCTGTTTTGCTCTCTTAGCACCATTAAACAACACGACTGGTTTAGGAGAAATACGAGAAACATAAAAGGCCAAATATTTTCCTTATGCAAGGACAGAATCCAAACAGTCACCGGAGAGTGACAGATGAGGAGGGGAAAGCAGTCTGATAGCATCCAAATGGAATGATGTGTTGGACTGCAGATGGAGGCTGTGGGTTTGCGGATGATTGTGTGCGTTTGTGTGTGCAAGTGTGTGTGCATATGGATAGTGTGGGTTTTGCATCCCCGCTTGTGTGTTTGTGTAAGAGAAGGAGACTGTTACCGTTGTAGAGATGCACTTGGAGTGTAGTGCGGCTTCACATATTCTCATGACCCTGAGTTTTTATTGGACTACCGACAGATGGAGATCAGGGGAGAGTATGCTGATCAGTGACAGATAAGACCTCCGACCCCTCCATCACCCTGATCTCGGCTACATGTGGCTGCCTCTTCATTGCACTTTATGGTGTTGCCTGTCTGGCACCAGTCAAAGAGTGGCCTGTAGTGTGATAAGCGCAGATTGAAACCAGCTGCTGACCTCCGCTCCTTTAGTGTAAGAGTCAAAATACTGCTAAGGAGCTCATATAAGCTCAAATCAGTGCCATGTTATGTGCTTTGAGTCGCACATTTTCTTACCTGACATATCCTGTAGAGTATGATGGAATCTGATTGAAAAAAGTTCACATTGTCCCCTATGGTGCCACAAAAGTCATAGTTTTACTTCCCTGTATGGGTGCCCAGTTATGACCATGTCTGACCATCTTCCCCCCATAGCTATGTTGTGACGCTTGCTGTTTGTGTTTTCACTAGACCCCATAACAAACACTCATACTTCCCAGCATTGACTCTAGCCCCATTTTGAGAACCAAGGCCTCACCCTCAGAAGTCCAGAATAGCACACAATAGTGGCCTGTTTCACCTTACAATTGCAAGTTGTGGGAGATGCTGCCGTCACCCCAATAAAAGTCCAGTGAGGGAGCTCAATTACTCCGGGGCATTTCTGTCTGCTTGTAAAAATCATCAAATATTTAAGAAGAGGCCAGACACTGTAATTTTCAGTTTCTGTGAGGGGCGTTGTTTTATTTTTACTTACCGGCTTTCGAAGGGGAAGCGGTTGTCTTTGGCTCTGCTCGCAGCACTCATTTAGATTTAGAGGCCATAATACAAAAGGGCAGCGCGTCAGCTGCAACTGTGCTGTGAGGGCTGGAGTTCTGCTATGATGCAATACACAGGGCGCCTTTAGGCATGTGAAAAGGAGGTATGTGTGTAGTCGCAGGTCATTGTTTTTAGCTTTAGTTTACCATCATAGTCATAAATTCCCTCAAGCTATGCCATGTAATGTATTTAATATGGCTTGCCCATGGACGGAAATTGTCTGTGGTCACACACTTGCCAACCTCCCACCCCTTTAAACGTATAGAAATCTAAAGACTTTACCGTGTGTGTGTGTGTGTGTGTGTGTATGTGTGAGATCATGCTGTTGTGCAGATGTATGATGATATTTTTTTCTTAAAGGTACATACATTTAATGACAGTTTGACCTCCACGGTTGACAGGTTGAAGATGTAATGTCAGATAAAGCGCACAATCATGCTTCCCTGAAAAAAAAATACCTCACCTAATCCTTGCCTAATGTGTGAAATACCCTCTGCATATAGGTCCAATCAGACAAGGGGTTGCCTAGAGAATATGGGAGAAATGTGGGCTGCGGAGGTGTGAGCCAACTGTCACTGATTGTTATATTTTTGTTGCCTACCACCATGTGCTTCAGATTATCACATGGCACAGAGACCCGAACCATTAACCACCACCACCCCCCACCCCCCAAACCGCAGCACCACTGGATCCAAGAAGCAGATCCTCCTGAGTCAGACCATTAGCACAGGTGCTGATTGGGCTGGGTCGTCCCTTAACCTCAGCTCCTCCCACCTCAAATGAACTCCTCAACCTCTTCCCTGCCTCAGTTCTTTCCTGCAGGCAATTTACAGCTCTGCATGGGTCCTGACGTAACTGACTATTACATGGAAAGACTAAGAAAGGCAACCCCATGTCCTGTTGGAGTGAGAGTAGTTCTCATTTTGTATTATTAGTTTTTTCCATGCAACCATTAGTGGTGTGATCAGCAAGCTGACTCTCTGCATGCGAGTACAGATCTAAATGGCTGGTCAAGTAAAAAGAAATTTAACAAAGGCTATTTAATTTGTTTTGGTCTCAATGCTCTCATTCCTTCCTGGGATGATACTTTGATTGCATCTCATCACAACATGTGGTTTGCAACAGATTTTGTTCCATGTTACACATGAATGAAAATCTGCCTGAAGGCAGTGATTATTTTATATATTAGCGGAGAGCTTTCATTGCCTTCCTCCCAGATCTCCCAGCTGGCAGCCGCTGTCATTCCAACATTCCAAACTCTTCACACTTGAGGCAATGTTTCTCAAACTCTGATATATAATACTTTTCACCTTACTGTAAGAATACACTTGATTAAGCTGTGGGGACATTTTTCTTAAAAAATATATTTTTAGATTACTTGTAATATCTCATAGTATCCAAAAAAACGCCGCCACTTCTACACTGGTTTAGCATCTCAATCCTCAGATGCAAAATGCAAATCCGATGGGTTGGCGGTTTTCAGTATGTGTCCATCCATCCTCCTTTTATTATGTTGCAACCATTTGAGCCCACAAGTCTATTTGAGCAATCCTTTTCAGCATTTCATGTTAAAAGTTTTTACAAATGACAAAGGCAATTTTGTCTCTGCAGCAGTTTTTATTAGCTTGTGGGAGCCTCTGTCTCTGACCTCGGAGGCATGTTGGAGTAGTGGCCAAGTCAGGACGGCAACACTGACAGATAACTTGTCCCCTAGCGATCCTGACAAAGCAGTTGTCTGTGTTGGAGGGGAAGGCAAAGCCCTGGCCAAGCAGACTGTTCAAATCAAAGGACTTGTGGTTCTACTGGCCCACTTTCTTCAGTTGATACAGCCTTTATGAATGCTCTGAGGCTAAATGAAACTGGTTTAGACAATATGTGAATCCATCAACTGGTGTGTTTTACATTGCCACTGTACTTGACTTTTTGTCCTAACTGATGTTAAAGGCAGACTTATCCGAAATGTGTTTTACTAGTATGAGAATGTTAAAAGGATCAAAATGTTTTGTAAGTATTCAAAATGTTGTGATTTTGTCCACATTGCTCCCTTTTTTTTAAACTTGTGATCACTCCAGTGGAGTTACTATTAGTTATGGAAACTTTGAATGTAATGTAATCATGCTTCTGATAAAACAGACACAGTGGTGGGTCATCTAATTTTATTAGCACAGTTCTTATCATCTGTCAGCTGTCTGTCTTAATGTTCCCAACTTAACGACTTGCAGAAAATATACAAGCACTGACTTAATTTAATCTCTGACTGAATAGTTTATAAGTTGTTTTTTATTTTGAGATGGAAAAGAACAAGACGTGGTTTCTAAGGAATTGTGGAACAAATTTCTCATAAATCTATGGTCAAAAGATGCTATTACAGACCAAGGACAGAAACAGAGGAATAGGCCATTTTGTATAGACGTTTATGCTCTGAACAAGTAAACTAATAAGTAAAATAAACAGTTCTGAAACACTTGTGGTTATGTGAACCTGAAACAGATTTAAGATGTTAACATTGACTAGTGGCAATTTAAACTGAGAATAAATTGTGATCATTAAACTCTCTGATTGTTTTTAAACAATTATAATCAGACTTGCTCTCCAGTTGTATCATTCTTTGACCTCTCTGCTATACTTGAGATGCCAAAGAAATAAGAGCTTGGTCACAAATGTTGCCTTTAAACAGCAAGTGGTAGGCAATCAGCAGTGCTGTTACATGGTCCAGTGTTAACCGTCTCAACTTCCATGTCTTTCTCTCTCACACTGACATATAACATGTAGTCTCTCCACTGGTTTTATAAAACTTGTTTTATGATGTATTGCCATGCAAACAACAAACTACTGTAGGCTGCCGTCTGCCAGATTTGGTCCCTTTAAATCAGTACAAGTACAGTACAAGTACCATTTTAGATCTACTATACAGCTGTCTGCTGATGTCAAACACATTAAAATGAGCTTAAACCTGTTCAAGTCATTGATTAGCATAGGAATCAACTCTTTTTAATGCCACCTCAGCCACCTTTCTCCAAATGCTTGTACAGTGTCTGGGTAAATGCTGAGTTCTGGATGCATGCTGTAAACTCCTCTGTCTCTTACACTTTGTCAAAATCCCAGTGACCTAACAGTCACATCTCACTCCATTGATACAACCAAAGAACATTCACTTGCAGTTTTTTTCAAATCCACGCCACATTCAATTTCACTGTGTTGCTGTGATGCAGAGAGAGTCTCCATGAAAAGATTTACAAACATTAAATTTAATAAAACATTTTTTAATGAATTGTCTAATCTGTAAACTGTTTCTGGTATGTTATGATGGCAGTGATTTCTGTTGTTGATGTAAGGTCAGAATGGTAGTGATGTTTATTTAAGCGGTGCCATGTTTACCCCGGCAGTTTAAAAGTCTATTGTACAGGGTGAAGTTGTAAATATTAATGTGATGTGCTCACATCTCTGTGTGCTCTCGCCTCGCAGATATTGATGAGTGTGTCAATGAAACCATCTGTGGGAACCACGGCTTCTGCGAGAACACAGATGGCTCCTTCCGCTGCCAGTGTGACCAAGGCTACGCCAACCTGCCCGGAGACATGAGCAAATGTGTCGGTCTGTAACTGGTCTTTAATAACTATTCATTGTACATTAACATTACTGATTGAAAGATAGGCGTAGGGATACTATCTGTTTTTCTTAAGCTTCTATGAAAACAACAAAAACCAACAATGAATTAATCAACTAACTAACTAGTATTGTCTCTGTAGCCAAAGCTTGATGTAACGTATTTCTCTGTGCCATAGAGCTTCATTGTACTCACTAGAGCACCAAAATTATATTTTGCATATAGTAAATAATACCTAACGAATAAATGAAAATAGTACCTAATGAATGCTTTATTTACACTTATTTGAATAATGTTTGTAAGAAACTACAGTGCCCAACTATTTAAAGAAATCATTTACATATATATTTGCGAACCATTTTTTTTTAGAGATTTACATCTTTATTAGGAACCAATAGGCTTGAGGTTGAGAGCCACAGAGAGAGTAGGAGTAAATCAATCACTACAAAGAAGTGTATATGTCTATAATGCATGAATGAAGTATTTTTTCTGTCAATTGGATATGAACTACTCTTCCAGTAACAAGATGATTAAGATTATTTTGTGCAACCTCGCCAACACCTTGTTGTACGCATGCCTGTGCGAATGTGCCTGGACCTTTTCTGACCTCATGCTCATCTCTCCTGTCTTTCTCAGACGTGAACGAGTGTGAGATGAGCTTGGCGCTGTGCGGGGAGGCCCTGTGTGAGAACTTTGATGGCAGCTTCCTGTGCATCTGCCCCAACGACAATGAGGAATTTGATCCCATCACCAGCCAGTGCCGCTCCCTGGGTAATGGATCAGGACTAGCACTCACAGTGACCCACAGGACTTAATTCTCCATCATTGGGAGACAGAGTTTTCCCTGATTTAATGAGCCGTCTCTCATTGTCCAAACAAGGGTGACGAGGTGGACATGACTTACTCCACGTCTCTTGACCTGGCTGTTTCCATGTGTTTTATAGACTAGGGTTATAGTTGGATGGGTTGACTACAAAAATGTCTATTATCCTAATCTCGAATGAATGATGAGGTAACTTGTCCGGTAGAGCCAAGTAAATACCCTAAGGGCCTAGTTACTGTAAACCAATTTCCTCACCAAGACAAACAAGGATAAGGTGTAGCTATTGGCAATTTGGGCTACAGACACATTACTTTTTTTCTGTGCTAAAATGATCTTAAGTGCAGAGGTTACAGATATGCAACATTTCAGAATGACGGAAAAAGGCTTTTGAGTCATGGAAACACCATCACATCTCCAACTTGATCGGCGTATGTGTACACAAAGTGGGCGTATTTACATTATTAAGCGGCGCGCCCTCAGCGGGGATGTTTTTTCTTCTGCCTGGGCACTAAACCCCAGCTATGCCTTTGTGTACCTTTTTGCCACATTCCGCTGTTTGCTTTTGACGTGTGTTAATCAATCATGTGAGAGTGAATGGTGTGTTGACTCACATGCCAGTGTTTCCATTTGGCTAAGCCTGCAGCTTAAGGGTGAAATGCCTGAGCCCATGCCTTTGGACAAATGAGCAGGCTCAGCAGTGGCAGGCGAGGCTAATGTACTACCTGCTGGAGGTATGTGGACTCTGACATATGGAGAGCAGTGGCCACTCAATGCTATTACTGTATGATGATGTGCTACTGAAGTGTATTATCTACTGTAACTGTATATACTGCGAGATTTGCATTCACGCTGTTCTATCAGTTTGCCCTCCTAATTAACCCAATCTCAACCTTATCCATAGGTGTGTTTCTGTGGCTAAACATGACCTCTTCCCTTCCTCTCCTGAAAAAATGCTTTCTTTGTTCATCTACAGCTGATATTGACCCGACACCCACCACCCGAGTCCCTCCGTCCTCTCCCTCAGCTGAGGAGAGGAAAGAGTGTTACTATAACTTGAACGACGCCAACTTCTGCGACAACGTCTTGTCTCGCAACACCACCAAGCAGGAATGCTGCTGCACGGTGGGGGCTGGCTGGGGGGACGACTGTGAGATCCACGCCTGTCCTCTCCCAGGAAGAGGTACAACAAGAGGCTGATATAGATTACTCAGTGCATATGATTGCCATTTTGTTTTGTCTTCTCTTTCATCAATGTATCCAATTTGTATTTTCCAGCTGATTATAACCAGTTGTGCCCTCATGGCAGTGGACTGTTACCCCTGCCTGTTGCCTCCATACAAAGCCTGGGAGAACAGCGCCCTTACATAGGTACATTTGCATAAATACTAACTTGTTTTATTGAAATCCCTGGGCTTTTATAGTTTCCCTTCACACAACTTTTTATTGGCACAGAAAGGTGTAATGTCAGCAGCCCATTTTACTTGCATCTGCATGAATTTTTAAAGCCAGATAGACACTCATAATCCCTTACCACATTTACAAGGCTGTCTCTACGGCTAGCCAGGGCTTAAAGGAATACTTGCCTTCATACCTGACTAATCACTGTAACCATAGTGTGTCTTGACAGCTTCTTAGAAAAGGAGTGAATGACTTTAAAGCAGTGTGCCAGTGTTTTGACTGTTGTTACTTTCCCTCTCACTTATGTAATACCAAGGTGTAAATCTCTCTCTGTCCCTTCAGATGCAAATGAGTGTGAGATGTTTGGATCAGACATTTGTAAGAATGGACAGTGTTCGAATCTCTTTTCTACCTATACCTGCTACTGTCGCTCTGGCTTCTACTATGACAACATCCGGCTTGAGTGTGTGGGTAAGACATTTTTATTGTCTTCATTCATTTTTTTAAAATTACATTTTTACTTTTTAAGTTTTTAACATTTGAAAACATCCATAACAGATGATGGGATGTGATTTAAGAGTTGTGGCTACTCTTATAATTTAAATGCTAGATGTTTCACTTTAATCATTTTAACCACGTTTGTATGGATTTTTTTTCATATTGTAATGTCGGTGTGCCTCTCTCTGTAAATGTGTTTTTAGATTACGATGAGTGTAGATTTGGAAGTGCCTGTGAGGATGGAGTGTGTGTGAACACGGCTGGGTCGTTCAACTGTTTCTGCAGTCCTCCATTAGTCCTGGACAGCACACGACGGCGCTGCATTGGTCTCAACGCCACAGAAGGTGTTACAGTATTTGAAATTGAAACGTTAAAGGTCCCATATTACGCTCTTTTTCATGTTCATACTTGTATTTTAGGTTTCTACCAGAACACGTTTACGTGCTTTAATGTTGAAAAACATTATTTTCTCATAATGGGGGTCTGAATATACCTGTAGTCACCCTGTGTCTGAAACACTCTGCTTTTAACACTCTTTAAGCCCCCTTCTGAAAAAAGCCCAATTTGCTCTGATTGGACAGCAGTCTCGGAGTCTCTGCACCATTATTGCAGTCGAAGAATGACTGTAACAGCACTCTAGTGGCACTTTCTATCTATATATAGTATAGTTGTGACATCACAAACGTAACCTAAAGTCCTGGCAGCTCATTGAACTGTTTCTGAATACCGGCTGTGTGCATTCCTCTGTGGATTGAGCGTTTTGATAATTTAACAGTATTTCTGTATCACATAGACCTGCTTTATTATCAAAAAAGACATTTTTTACCTTAGTTTCACAGTGGTAGAACTTTTACTTGGTTGTATTAATCAGTAACTGCTAATTATATGCTGCAAAGAGCAGACCTGGAAAAAATAATTATAATAATCAGCTAATAATTATTTATAATTATTAGCTGATTATTATAATTATTTTTGCGTTGATCAGCTAATAATTATTTATAATTATTAGCTGATCAACGCAAAGTGTGTTTAGTTTAGTTAAATTCAGTTTATTTTAGATATTTGAATCTGTCAGCCTGTTTTGTGTTTTGCCAAGTGTTTTGCCATTGATGGAGGTGGGGTGTTGTCCAGTCCTTAGAGTTGCACGATTGTAATGGCAAGTTTGGGTGGGTTTACTTTTCTACCACAGAATGACATTTTGTTGATTGAAACAGCTGTATCTTTTATGTATTTATTCTCACTCTTCATTCTATCTCCCAGAAACTCAAGAGCCTGATATCGATGTGCATATGGATATTTGCTGGCAGCGTCTGGAGGGGTACAACATGTGTTCAGAACCCCTCCAGGGACGGCGAACTACATACACTGAATGCTGCTGCCTGTACGGCATCGCCTGGAGTGGACAGTGTGCCTTCTGTCCCCAGAAAAACTCTGGTGAGAAGCAGGATGCACATACAGTGAGGAAAATAAGTATTTGAACACCCTGTTATTTTGCAAGTTCTCCCACTTAGAAATCATGGAGGGGTCTGAAATTGTCATCGTAGGTGCATGTCCACTGTGAAAGACATAATCAATCACAATATATGATTTTTTTTTTTATTTGGATGATACAGCTGCAAATAAGTATTTGAACACCTGAGAAAATCATTAGCCTTTGTTTACAATTCCAGAGGTCAAACGTTTCTTGTAGTTTTTCACCAGGTTTGCACACACTCCACACAGATCTTCTCTAGATCAGTCAGGTTTCTGGGCTGTCGCTGAGAAACACGGAGTTTGAGCTCCCTCCAAAGATTCTCTATTGGGTTTAGGTCTGAAGACTGGCTAGGCCACGCCAGAACCTTGATATGCTTCTTCCAGAGCCACTCCTTGGTTATCCTGGCTGTGTGCTTCGAGTCATTGTCATGTTGGAAGACCCAGCCTCGACCCATCTTCAATGCTCTAACTGAGGGAAGGAGGTTGTTCCCCAAAATCTGGCAATACATGGCCCCGGTCATCCTCTCCTTAATACAGTGCAGTCGCCCTGTCCAATGTGCAGAAAAACACCCCCAAAGCATGATGCTACCCCCCCCCCATGCTTCACAGTAGGGATGGTGTTCTTGGGATGGTACTCATCATTCTTCGTCCTCCAAACACGGTTAGTGGAATTATGGCCAAAAAGTTCTATTTTGGTCTCATCTGACCACATGACTTTCTCCCATGACTCCTCTGGATCATCCAAATGGTCATTGGCAAACTTAAGACGGGCCTTGACATGTGCTGGTTTAAGCAGGGGAACCTTCCGTGCCATGCATGATTTCAAACCATGACGTCTTAGTGTATTACCAACAGTAACCTTGGGAACGGTGGCCCCCGCTCTTTTCAGGTCATTGACCAGCTCCTCCCGTGTAGTTCAGGGCTGATTTCTCACCTTTCTTAGGATCATTGAGACCCCACGAGGTGAGATCTTGCATGGAGCCCCAGTCCGAGGGAGATTGACTGTCATGTTTAGCTTCTTCCATTTTCTAATGATTGCTCCAACAGTGGACCTTTTTTCATCAAGTTGCTTGGCAATTTCCCCGTAGCCCTTTCCAGCCTTGTGGAGGTGTACAATTTTGTCTCTATTGTCTTTGGACAGCTCTTTGGTCTTGGCCATGTTAGTAGTTGGATTCTTACTGATTGTATGGGGTGGACAGGTGTCTTTATGCAGCTAACAACCTCAAACAGGTGCATCTAATTTAGGATAAGAAATGGAGTGGAGGTGGACATTTTGAAGGCAGACTAACAGGTCTTTGAGGGTCAGAATTCTAGCTGATAGACAGGTGTTCAAATCATATATTGAGATTTCTGGATTTTCTTTTTTAGATTATGTCTCTCACAGTGGACATGCACCTACAATGACAATTTCAGACCCCTCCATGATTTCTAAGTGGGAGAACTTGCAAAATAGCAGGGTGTTCAAATACTTATTTTCCTCACTGTAAGACATTAATTACACTGTTTAATAATTGCTGTTCTTTTTATTAACACATCATTGTTATCATCATCCAAAATATAACTACTGTATTCAGATGACTACGCAGTGATGTGCAACCTGCCTCGGAGAGACGGCACAGACAGTCTGCGTGAGAGGCCAGGATACGAGTACGGTCTTGAGGGGCCGGAGGATCCTGCAGAGCCATATGTTCCTCCATACTGGGACAATTATGGCAGCCCTGCAGGACCCTATGACATTCCCGAGGGCTTCAATGACAATGACTACAGCGTTCAACAGCCACCTTTCCGTGTCCCCATTTCACGACCACGGCAGCAGCAGCCACGACCAGTGGATTCCTATGTTGGTGGGTATATGTGTCCTGTTGTTTTTCATCCTCAATATGTTCATAGGTTGGAGCATTTGTGTATAATATACAGTATACTATATGCTGTAATGCAATGGTAAATAAATCCACTCTGAGCTTCAGTCCCTGACAATCGTAACACCAAAAAGCTCACCAATATTTGTTCCTTTGCTCATAGCTGACCAGTGGTGTGCAAAGTCATCAAACTCATGATTAGCAATACAAAGGGCAAATTACAAAATTAAAAGTACAATCTTGAATTAAAATATTTATTGAAGCAATACTATGTATGAAAGTACTTAAGTGGCTATATCAATATTTTAGAATAAAAATGTATCAAATGATGACAATGTAAAAACATTGTGGGAATGTGGAAGGGGTCATTTAAAGTGATGAACCTACAGAGACGTTACCCAAATCGGCTTTACTGAGTTTTATAGCCAGTTTCAGCTGATTGTTTTGCGGTCACAGCTCTCGTGGTGTTGTTTTGAGCAGCAGCGGTCAGACTAAAAACCCACTATACCCTACCTGCTATCTAACAGCAGCAATAGCAGCAGACAGACCGTCAGCAACATAGTGGAGAATTTTTATTTATTTTGATATTTACTTTAATAGTTGGTGTAGACCAAAAACAGAACAGAAAGAGATTTGAGTATTGGACTTGCATTCATCCAGTGGCCAGAAACATAACTCAAAAGGAATGATAATGTGCCATAATATCCCAAGACTTTTTTTTTCTTTCTTTTTTACATGTGTTCTAATCTTTGTGTGTCTAATCAGAGCGCTACGATGGCTTTGAGGGTCTTCGAGCGGAGGAATGTGGAATCCTGAACGGGTGTGAAAACGGCCGCTGCGTTCGTGTGCGAGAAGGTTACACCTGCGACTGCTTTGACGGTTACGAACTTGACCTAAACAAGATGGCCTGTATAGGTGAGTTCGCTCCCCAGAATCTTTGATATTTTTTTTCAACAGACCCACATGTAGACTGCCATCCAAATGAAAATGTTCATGGACTTCCCAGACTCAATAGGGAATAAATCACATAATTAAATCTTGTTTTAAAATGTGATGTTGAATCTTGAAATCAAACCGCAGTGAAATTTTCAGGTTTAAGCCTTTCAAAGTAAGGTCTTGGATTAATTTCAGTGAGGTCACCCTTCATGCAGTAAATCATCAAGCTCAAGGAGAAGCTTTGAATTTAACAACTTTGCGTTAAGTTATGTTTTATGGGGAACTAACAAAAGCCGTGTACTTCTGAAAATAATTGTGTGTTACCCTTTGGTCTGAAATTCACTCTTGGCCAAATGTAAGGAGGCCTTGAATCTTCGCCACTCTGTGTATTCCATGAGATATTATATCTTTTAAGTGTACTTTGTTTGTTTTGAAAGAAAGTGAGTCTCTTGTAGTAATTAAATGCTATGATTACAATATTCTGTCTGCATACAAGCTTATCAGCTCCAAGGCCAGGCGTTTTCCCAAGGAAAGTGACTGAATTTCAACCCTGTGGAAATGTGGGAGCTGTGCAACTCATGCCATGCCTCCTTTTATAAATATTACCACGAGCAATTCCCTAGAAGAGCATGACGTAAACAGGAGGGTAATTTTAGAAGGACTGCTATGAAATGACAATCAGACCTCCCGGGCTGAAAAAGGGGAAAGAAAAATCACTTGAAGGCCTAAAGGAAACATAATCCAATGCATTGTTAATTTTACCATCATTCTGAACAGTTGAGTGCTCGAGAAAAACCTTGTACTTCCAAATGTGAACTTTTGTGGAACTAATTAAAAACAATTGTTTATTGTTCACAAGATGCCGTTTTCAATAATTTCATTTCACGTGATTCTTTTGATCACATCATCTTCATCCATGCCTGGAATTTGCCCAGTTGTCATGAAATTGTATAGGGTTGCAACTAATGATTATTTTTAATAGCAATGAATCTGCCAATTACTTTCTCAAATAATCATTTGGTCAAGTCATCATATTTTTCTTTTGTCAGCCTAACAGTCCAAAACTCCAAAATATCCAATTCACTTTCATGTAAGAAGAAGATAAGTAGCAAATCTTCATATTTGAGAAGCTGGAACAAGAGAATAATTGGCCTTTTTTGCTCAGATAGATTCTCAATATCGTAGCAGATTAATTTTCTTTCCGGTAATCAACCAATCTTTGCAGCTCTAGAATTATAGACGTTTAAATATTCTGAGCACCTTAAGCACTATTCTTCCACAGTTGAGTTTCAAAGTCTTCTGCTGATGAAGGTCATAGGATATGATAGAAAGCATGGAAGAAAAGAAGAAGAAAGGAAAAAACAATGCAAGGAAGAAAGAAAGGACAAAAGAAAGAAATTAAGGAAAAAAAAGAACAATTAAAGTGAAATCAAAAGTATGAATTATTTTAGTTTTTCTGTATCCCACTCCTCATATAACCACATGGCCACTCAGCAGCAGATGTTGTGTAGGCAGCTGTTTCAGCTGTAAAATCTCCCTGCTGACTAACTTGTCATGTCTCCTCTTCCTGCAGATATAAACGAGTGTGAGGACATTAGCGACAAGGTTCCCTTGTGTCAGAACGGGCAGTGCACCAACACAGAAGGGTCGTACAAGTGCACCTGTTTGCCGGGCTTTGTGGCCTCCGCAGAGCCACACAAATGCATCCCAGAGATCCCAGCTTCTGGGCTTGTGGAGACAGGAAACTAAGACAGACTGCCAGCTATTCCTGCTCCTTTAGACATCACCTTACACCCCTCTGCCCTTTCCCCCAAGGGCCTCGCACTAAACCTCCAACAGTACCGCTGAGACGTCCAAACTCTTCCCAACAAACACATACAGACGCAAACATACATACATTGCACACGTGCATTCAGCACAGAACACATTCATACCCCCTCATACACATTAAAGAGGACCAGGGATTGCGCAGTGAATGTATTACATGGGATTTAGTATTCACCAGATATCCATTTGCCTTAAAGGGATTTTGTGGACTGATTTTGTTTTATTCAGTAACCCCAGGCAATTTGATATGCAGATATATTTTCCACATTTTTTTCTCTGTCACTTTCTTTTTGTTGTGTTATTTATTTCATTTACATGACGGGCCTCTGCAAACTAAGAAAGCGACCTACTTCAGAGAGCATACTTGATTCCTCTTGTTTGATTTGCCTCACCAATTGACCTCAGAGACAGCATGGGGAGAGAATAAATGTCATATCTCATGTCTCATAAATCAGCTTGTGCCTCACTGTCAAACCTCTCACCAATTTCCTCACACAGTCGTTGTAATTAGCATTGACCTTGGACTAAACGAATGCCAGGGTTGATAAACATCAGAAATTCACAGAAAGAACTTTTCCCACTACTGCCTTTCTATTCTTCAAGATTAATCACAAGCTAAAGTTGAAGAATCTCTGGACCAAGAAGTAAGAGGTTAACACAGCCAAATGTACACATTTCAAACGTTGGCCTTTACCTGGACCTGGAAAGCCTGTAGATGTATATGATGATCTATGTAATGTTTATAAAAGGTGCAATAGGTATAACCTGCCTTCCTCTGTTTGACACCATTTAATACCAGCGATGAAGTAGGACAACATGGATCAGTTGTTGATCCCGATGTTTTTTTTTTTTTGACAGTATTAATTTATACATCTGTAAAAAACATATTTACCATGACTCAAAGTTTGATTCCAGGCTACTTCTGAGACCCCAAGAAGGTAAATTAGTTAAAATGATCCACAAATATCACAGCTTGAAGTGAAAGGTTAGTTTTATGTACCAGTGTCAGACACGCAAAAGGATCCCAGAACTCACATAAGACCATTCCCATGTCTGCATTTCTGAATGCATGTAAAGACACAGCTTCGTTGGAGAGGTTTGGTATATTTTGTACAGATCTAGTACTATGTATTATTTTTTGTTACATATTCTCTTAATGCATTATAGCACAACCAATATTTTGTTTGACATAAAACATAAAATGTAAGAAAATCTGGCATTATAGCTTTGTAGATTTATACATGTCTGTAAAAATGTTTTTAAATCATATCTTTTAATGTATGAGGAGAGTGGCTGACACTGTACCAGAGGAACTGTGTGTATACCCTGCCCTGTGGAGCAGACAATGAAATTTTTTTTGGAAGTGGCAGCACTGTTCTAATCATAGACATTTTGTCTCTTCGAGTTCATTACAAAGACGATGCTTTTGAAATGCAAGCACTAACTTCTGTGCAACACAACTTTATGGCTAAATATAAGTAAGTGTGAACAATATTTCTTTAAGTCTCTGTTGGATCCTTATGTCATGAATGTATCATAGACAGTATCGACCTACTCATGTGGCTTCTGAACTCCCACTTATACCTTTTGGTCTTTTATATTCAGGTTTAGGAAATAATGGCATTACTTGTCTAATGGACTGAACTTCTCTCAGCAGCGCAGAAACATAAAAGTCTAATTCTAACTTTGGAGGATGACTAAGGTTGATGACCTATTCCTAATAACATGTGTTCATAACTTATAAACCCAAGTTGTACAAATGTTTCCACTTGATGTCCACTGTACTTGACTGTGCTGTTCAAATCATCAGACCGGAAGTCTAACATTAAGGTCACAGTTGGAATATTTCAAGCCTTTCAAAACCACAAATAGCTAATTGTCTTTTTGTAAAGCTGTGGTCATTGGAAATATCATGCTCATTAATTTTGTTTACCTCTTGACTGTAATCACTCTCAGTCATCAAAATAAAAACATAAAAATATCAATCTCTTTGAACATTTACTTTATTTGTATTAAAACAAGAATACTTGGTTAGTTGTAGTATGTAGTATAGTATGACTAGTTATAATAAAAGCACTAGACGTTCATTAGACTAGACTTTGTTACACAGTTTGGTGCAGGTATTGTGATGTAAGTGGTCAGAGGTGTATGTTTGGTAGTGAAAGTAGACATATCATCCTTTACTTCAGTAATAGTAGTAATACCACAATGTAAAAATACTCCATTACAAGTAAAGTAATTTACTAATAAAGTACATTTTATTAGTACATTATTATTCTTGGATAATTGAAGTACAGTATAATCTTTAGTGTAGTAGCATGTAAGCAACATTTAAAGGTGCAGCTGGTCAAGATTCATGTATTGTGTAGTTTAATCTATCACAATGCAACATTTTATGTAAACTTTGTTTTGAGTCGAAATCTAAAAGTAGCTATGGCTGCCAAAAAAAGTAGTGCAGTTATCCTCTGAAATGTATTTTTCTCCACTAAGAAGGGGAAAATAGGATGTTAATATTAAAATCATTTATTATACTACATTGCCCTCTGGTGGCCAAATAGCTCTGCACATCACTGCTTTCCCGGGATTTATCCCAGAAGTATTATGGGAAATTGTGTTTACCCTTCAACACCATGCCCACATAAATAACACAGTGGAATACACCTCCCAGAAACCACCTCGAATCTTACGTGTTTTTAACTCGAGCTGCAACTTCTCGTGTTCTCCTGCTCCTTGGGTTGCTAGCTAGCTAAATCTTGAATATTTAAACGGTAATTTGAGGCGATAACGAAAGTTAGCAATTCGTAATAAATGTACAATATAAAACATTATTGTGTGGAATGCCGCCATTTGACGAGTAGACACTTTGTTAGCAAGCTAGGATAAGTATGTTATCGATTAAAATGTCTTAATAGCTTGGCTGCAGTGTACCATATGTGTGATAATATCTAACGTTAAATGTGTTTAATGTAACGTTAGTTTTTTTGTTGTCCCAGACAGCACACTTACGCATAATATAGATATCACCCATTAACTGTTGTGAATGTAACGTCATGATTAGGTAGTGTAACCAAAATATCAGCTAGACTTTCCAGGTTTGGAAGGTGGTCTGGTCAATTTATTACAGGTTTCATTCACTAATGGCAGAGGAAGAATGCATTACACAATGGAACACAACAGGGGACACTTCAACACTACGAAACAGGAAAATCTTTCCCACCTCAGAAAAGACCCTCCATGGCCCATTCACTCCTTTGTCAAAGGATAAAAATAATCAGACGGCTAGACACACTCAGTGTTCAAATGGGACATCTGCTCCGTTTTTGACCAGAGAAAATGTTAGCAAGAATCCCCCAACCAGACTGCTGCTGATGTTGGTAGTGGGGCTTTCTTTTTCTACACGCCTCTACAAGATAACAGAGCCCCCTCATGTGTGGTGAGTAAAAGTCATGAATGCTAGTCAATTTTGTGCATAGATTTTGTAATCTTTTTTGAATGATGACTCATTCCAGCTGGGATGAGACACACTTTGGAAAGATGGGAAGCTACTACATCAACAGGACCTTCTTTTTTCGATGTCCATCCTCCTCTTGGAAAAGTGAGATCACAGAGTATCCCTTTTGTGTAGTGTCTTCAGGGAAACCACTCCAGTATAAGTATTGATCAGCATTAATCCGTTGCAGATGCTGATAGGTCTCGCCGGTTACATGACTGGTTATGATGGCACCTTTCCTTTCATGAAGCCAGGAGATAAATATAAACATCACAACTACTGGGGGATGAGAGGGGTAAGCTGCTTTCCACACAAGAAAACCTGCTCTTTTCTAATTCTTTAACAATGCAATTTGAATATATAGATATGTTTTTTTCACAACTTTAAAATGTTACCCTATAGTTTTGTGCTGCGTTGGGTTCCTGTCTCCCAGTCTTTGCCTACCTCATAGTGCTGGAGTTGTCTCAGTCTCACAGTGCTGCCCTTATTACTGCCATCCTGCTCATATTTGGTGAGTAATCATCTTGTTTAATACAAAAACTACTCAACCTTCCAATATCCTTTTTTTTTACCTGTAAAAATAAAAGGAACAGCATGGAACCTGCACATACACATTTTGGGAGTAGGGAAACCACCATGTCAAAATTGACTTTTATGTCATCTTCCATATTGGCCATTTTTTTTATTTAATGTTGTGTAACGTTTGCTGATCTTACCAACAGCAATTATGATACATATAAGGAGTGTCTTGGACCTTAAGAATATATACATGTCAAATAACCCTGTTGTAATAAGGAGAATTAATTTGTGCTGAATTTCTTCATCCCGCAGACACTGGCTTTATCACCATTTCCCAGTACATCCTGTTAGACCCTATACTCATGTTCTTCATCATGGCAGCAGTGCTGAGCATGGTCAAGTTCAACCAGCAGAGATGCAGGTAGGACACCGCTAGGACTTAGATTTTGGTTTGGTATTAAAAGCATGGTAAGATAATTATAGTTAGTCCTAAAACAATACCAATCTATCTTCCAACAATAACAACTCTTGCTTTCTAATAGTTTTTCATGCGATGTGGTCGTTTTTCTAACTTTTTTTTCAGCCCTTTTGCTGCCAACTGGTGGCTGTGGCTGGTACTGACTGGTGTAAGCCTTGCTGGGGCGTTGGGAGTGAAGTTTGTAGGTCTGTTTGTCATCCTGCTGGTTGGACTAAATACAGTTTGGGACCTCTGGAGGCTTTTGGGAGACTTGAGCCTCTCACTGGTAAACAGCAGCAAATTTTGAATGGCACTGGTAACTGATTATGTTAATGAGTAGTGCTTGAGATTTGACTGTTAGGCTCTTCTCACCTTATTTTCTGGCTCCAGGTGGAAATTGCAAAGCACTTCCTGGCTCGGGTTGTTGGACTCATCCTGCTTCCATTTTTCCTCTATGTTACAATATTTGCAATCCACTTTGTTGTGTTGAACAAAAGGTGTGTCTGATTGTTATATTATGGATACAGTGTGATTACTGTTCATCTCACCCCAAATACTGCGTGATGACGTCCACATTGTTTGAGTAATAATGATTGTTTTCTCTTACCAGTGGACCAGGAGATGGTTTCTTCAGCTCAGCTTTTCAGTCCCGTCTAATCGGGAACAATCTACACAATGCATCCATGCCTGAGTGTGAGTCCCAAACACAACAATTGTTGAAATACTAATAACAAAATAGAACAGTTGGGCAAAAATATTTTTTCCCCATTCCTTTAGTATTGAAAGCAGCCAGATGGGCTGAATGTTTGCTTACTCTCTTCACAAAGTAACATTCTATTTTTATTGTTAAGCCTTTATCAAACATAATATTTCATTCAATGTAATTGTTTCATGTGTTTTGGTAATAATTTGAAGCAATGTTGTTGTTCTAATATAGACCTGGCATATGGCTCCACCATCACCGTAAAAAACCTCCGTATTGCTGGAGGCTATTTGCACTCTCATTGGCACTTATACCCCGAGGGAGTGGGAGCAAGGCAGCAGCAGGTCAGGCAACGCTGTGCGTAATTAAACATGCCATTATCTGTGGGCATTTTTTTTATTCTAAATAAAAGGTTTTCTCTGCCATTTCCTTACAGGTGACAGCCTATCTCCACAAGGACTATAACAATTTGTGGCTTGTTCACAGACAGGATGCTAATGAATGTGAGCACATGAGGTTTTATTTACTGTTTAGAGATACCAATGGCATTCATTTGAGCCATGATGTAATGTATGAGCCTCTAATTGTTTATCCCTATTAAGCTCAATCTGGGACACCTGATCTGGTTCGTCATGGTGACATCATTCGACTGGAGCACAAAGAGTAAGAATAAGACTCCACAGAGCAGTGAAATGAAAAACGTTATATAATGTTCATAATGCAATGTCATTCCAATCCAAACTATGTGCATGTGATAATGTAATTTTTACTGGTCTTTTCAGAACAACCCGCAACCTTCACGGTCACCTGCATGAAGCACCTCTGACCAAGAAACACTTCCAAGTTACAGGCTATGGCATTGTGAGTAGACCCACACCATAAAGTGCCACTAAAAATGACCTTTTTCACCTTACTGACTGATGACATGTTGCACAACTTCTGGAGGAAGTTTATTTTGTGTTGAAGTTACTTTTTTTATGCGGTTTTGAGATGCCAAACTATTAATTGCCTCATTCAGCATTAATAACATAGGATTCTGAGTGCATATCCTCATACAGTGGCTTGTATAAGTTTACACAGTTGACTAAAAAGAGGAATAAAAAACACCTTTTTGAAATTGATCTTAATGCCTTAATTTAAAAAAAAAAGGAAAATCCAACCTTTAAGGACACCACTTTTCTTTATGAATGAATAATGTATCGTAAATAAATAAATGTTCTTCCTTAAAATACATGGGGCATAAGTATACACACCCCTATGTTAAATTCTGATAGAGGCAGGCTGATTTGTATTTTTAAAGGCCAGTTTTTTCATGGATCCAGGATACTATGCATCCTGATAACGTTCCCTTGGCCTTTAGAATTATAACAGTCCCACATCATCTCATACCCTTCACCATACCTCGAGATTGGAATGGTTTTTAGTCAACTTTAGCATGGGTGTGTAAACTTATGCAAGCCACTGTATATTTGTCTGTCCCCAAGCTTAACACACATCTCCACCATGCTCTGTTGTTAGAATGGCACAGGTGACACCAATGACCTGTGGCAGGTGGAGGTGTGTGGAGGACGGAATGGTGACCTTGTGAAGGTGCTGCGTAGCAAAGTCCGCTTTCTGCACCTAGCTACCGGTTGTGTGCTTTACTCCTCTGGCAAGACTCTCCCAAAGTGGTAAAGACAAGTCTTCTCTGTTCAGCATTCATTATGTGTATGGACAGTCAAAGCAAAAGTTTTGTTTCTGTTCAGGGGCTGGGAACAGGTGGAGGTGACCTGTAGTCCCTACTTGAAGGAGACGCCAAGCTCTCAGTGGAACATTGAAGATCATATCAATCCCAAATGTAAGATAAAAACATTCTTTGTGCTCCTATGTTTGTGTGTGTACTTTATGATGTCAAACACTAACCAACATGTTCCTTTTCCTCTTGCATGTTCTGGCAGTGCCCAATATTAGTTTGTCTGTGCTGAAGCCCCATTTTCTGGAGATCTTACTGGAGTCCCACATTGTTATGATAAGAGTAAGAAACAATGAGAAAAGATGTTAATCCATCTGTGCTTAAAATAAATGTGTTTTAATAGAAATCATTTATTGATTTAAAATGTGTCTTTTTAGGGTAACAGTGGCTTGAAACCCAAAGACAATGAGATGAACTCAAAACCCTGGCATTGGCCCATTAACTATCAGGTGCAGTGAATGATCTATGTTTATAAAGTTAATTTTTGAAAAAAACTAAATTATATGTATAACCACTTTTAAACTAAAATGTTCTTGGTTTATTTCTTTAAAGGGATTGAGGTTTTCAGGAGTGAATGACACAGAGTATCGTGTTTACCTGCTGGGGAACCCTGTAAGTCTGTCTGAGGCTTGCTTGATTTTTCCTGCTGTCGCTCTTCTCTGACCAGTGCACATTAACGCTATACATACTCTGTTGCAGGTGGTTTGGTGGATGAACCTGGCCAGTTTGGGATTGTATCCTATCATGGTGGCAGTGGTGTCTATAGCCGTCCAAAGAGGTTTCTCATTGAGCCAAAAAGAATAGGTGTGCTTATTGATAGTGGCACTGACTGATCGTGGTTGCAGCAGCAGTAAAAAAAGGAAAGATGATTTAAACATCAAATAAATGTTCTGGACTCCACTCTGTCTTTCAGAGCATTCTCTTGTGCTTATGAGAGGAGGAGGACTGCTACTCTTTGGTTGGCTGCTGCACTATGCACCTTTCTATACAATGGGCCGTGTCCTCTACTACCACCACTACTTTCCTGCAATGCTCTTCAGCAACATGCTAACAGGTACCAAATCTCTTACTGCATGTTGGATACTTCATATAGACCAGAGGTTTGCAGGGAGGGAGGAGGGAGAGGTATGTGGTAAAGATACTACATTAAGTGAAATACTATCAAAGTACTTGCAACACACAATTTGCATAAAAAAATTGTTGTTCTTCTCAGTCATAACTGAGTCAAATATAACATATGCACATTATACCCATATTGTTTTGTTTTCAGTGTGATTTACACTTGCTGAGGATATAATTTCATCGCTAAAAATCCATAAATCCACTTAGACATTGAAAAAAAAAAGCTAATTTTTAACTCCAAAACTTGCCTAAGAATCATCAGGGTTTTAAATGTCACAGTGATAGTTGTCTCCATCCATGAGACCGTTGCAAACAGGAACTGCTAATAGCTAATTCGGCATACTTTTAATGGTGCCAATGTACCTAAATGTAAATGTATTATATGCTAAAACAAGGCTCAAGTTGCCCACAGCTCAGTAGCTCAGTGACTCAATTGCAACATTATACTGTTTACATTCCCCAAAGCATTGTGGTCACTGTGGTTCCAAATCTTATAGTATAATTATCCCCAAATCGAAACAAGACAAAGAATCCTAATAGACAATCCATTAATATTAACTTCAAGTTGCACAATCAATGTATTATTTTTTTGTATTAGAGTAGACAGGTTTGTTGGGCGCGGGGGGGCAGTGCAGCTTTAATTAAGTCTGATCTGATGGGAGCTTCCAGTGTGAGACTTTGAAAACCCCTGATACAGACAAAGCAGTCATGTTGGTCACAGGTTTGTGGTCAAAGCACTCACTGTTTGTTTTTTACAGGAATTACATTTGACATTCTGTTGAAAAGCACTGACCTGATACTCCGCCCACCTTATTCTGATCTTCTGCAGCGACTCGGGCAAATGGTACTTCTGTTCAGTGTACTTTACAGGTGAGATGACTGGCAGAGTAACTATAGTGAAGGAAAACTGTATTGTAGTTTATTCTTACATTGTCATAAACAGTACATCATCAGTTTGTGATGTCTATTGCATTTAATTTGTGATAATGCATCCATCAAATTCTCACTTTCCCTTGATTCTCCCAAAATGCCAAATACTCCAAAAAAACATTTCTGCACTTACATGTATAGAAAAAGTGTTAGTGATATAAATAAACCTTTTGGGAAATATGACAGTTTTCTTTCTTAATGACAAATAGCTGAGAAGATCGATACCACACTTAATTGTCTGTTAAGTTAAAGCTACAGCCAGGTGGAGTTGAGCTTAGCACAACGATTAGAAGCAAGGGGAAACGGCTAGCCTAGTTTTAGATTCCCTAAACACATTTTTAAGTTTAAAAGTGCTTCTTTTACTTTGTACAAATCACAGTAATCCATTCTCCGTCTGTCAGTTTCTACCTGTTCCATCCACTCTCCTACGGTATGACGGGTCCTCTGGCACACGAGCCGGGCAGCACCATGGCTGGCCTGAAGTGGATGGACTCCTGGGAGTTCTAGTCTGCTTTTGCATGAAGGAGACCCTAATATTGTGATGTATAATAACTGTTCTGAATATGAGGGAATTTAATCAATCATCTGTCTCACAGACTTGTGGTCTTAATGTTTACACACAAAAAATTGTATTTATTGTTTTTAGGTACTTACTGCATACACAACCTGTACCATGTATTTATGTGTCTCCACATGTCCAAGTATTGTAGTCTATAATGTGTAAAAAGGGGTGGAACAGTTGTATGGGACAAACCTGAACCTGTGTATAATTAAAGCCAGAGTGTTGTTGAGAATAACTACACAACACATCTTACATCCTGGACTTGTATGTGTATACTGTATGTCACAATAATAAGCTAAAGTGCCTGAAAGGAGCAAGTGAAAGTAAAGTGCAACTGCTGCATCTCCCTGTTTGTCAGTTTTGAAGAAAACCTTTTTTGTTAGTTATAAGTTATTAGAGACTGTATATTCATTTGTTATTATTTAAGTGCCTAGCTTTTTTGGATTAGTGCTGTTCGGTACTGGCTTCTGTTTTTACATTATAAGACTACTACTGACTCTCAGTGTTATATGCACATTTCAGTATGATAAATAAATGATATTCTTGTAGTCTGTGCTTACTTGTTCATATTGTCAACATTTTATCTAAATTTTGTTTCTCAACATCTATTTCTAGAGTGTTCTGGCCAGGATATGAATACATAACATACATATTACATATGAAAAATAAATACAAGTGATCTTAAATTCATGAAAGAAATGTATTACTATATGTCAATGGCAACTTGATCTGCCTTAAATTAATAAAACAAGACCAATTCTGATTGGTCTGCTTGTTTTATGTGATCCCTAACTTTGTTGTGACTGATCAGTTTGGGTGTGGTTATGTAGGCTAAATAACACCATGAAACTCTTAGAAAATGTAAAAGCCTAACTTCTGTCTATTACCACAATTGGAAGGTCAGAGGCAAAACAATGAACAGACTACTTTAAGTCACTTTAAATAAAAACGACAAAGAATAAGTGTAAATGTCTGCATACAGTCTGATTTTCTTTTCTTAATACAATATTTATAAATATGGAATCTATGAATTCCCCATAGAAAATAAGTTATTCTAAAGCTAAAAATATGATAATGAGATTATGATAGATGGCTTGATATACAGATGTATTAATTTATTCATGTAGTAGTAATAGATAAATAGATAGATAGATACTATTCATCTTGAAGGCAATCTTTGGCATCCAGTAGCAAGACAACCATAACACAACAAACACATATACATACACTCTGTATGCTGTGAACGGCCCCAAAAAAAGGTCCAGTAGATAATGTCTGCATAATGTTTTTTATACCTCTGGCTTCACATAGACAGTATAGATGCAATGTATACTCCGACAGACCAGTGGGTCGCCTGGTGGCCTGTTTGTGACGTACACCTGTATACGTCGACTCCAAGGACGGCTGCTGTGATTGGCTGTCGTTTATCACGTGTTTATTCTGAAGATGGCGTCTCCAAATGGAGGTAAATTCTAATTCCTTACCCTGCTATTCTGTGTAAAATGGTAAATTCTACATGTTTGAGGACATTAACTCTTTAGCGACGCCTATGCTGCCTTATACGAACATCCCGAGATGACAGAATACACATGTTAGTGCTGATTCTTACTATTTGAGATGGGTTTTTTTTCGTTGGCTAAAGCCTTCACTGTTGTGTCCCAGTGTAGAA
This sequence comes from Etheostoma perlongum, assembly GCA_026937815.1. NCBI lineage: Eukaryota > Metazoa > Chordata > Actinopteri > Perciformes > Percidae > Etheostoma > Etheostoma perlongum. The sequence continues at coordinate 11,097,140 of CM049390.1, read as the reverse complement.
GGAAGCACAGTAACCAGCAAGCCTGAACCTATCGTTCAGCCTGACCCACAGAGCTGAAACTGTGGGTGCTGCTAACGTTAGCCTGTTGTATTGTTGTAGGGACTATTTAACGATATGTTTTTGTTTTTTTTACTGACGACTGTTTAAAACACCGTGACTAGGTTAGATATGTTTTTACTGACGACTGTCTTTCGAGTAACGTTATCGTTATGACCGCAGTCTGTAATGTTAACGTACACTCGTGCGAGACTTTTTTGTGCATTTTTACAGCACAGCTAGCTAGTGCTGTATAACGTTTCATGCCATCATACCGAGTTGCCTTTGCAGTTGTCTAACAGTGGTGGTGACCAACCGAATGTCCACGTCTATCAGACATATTGTTGATTTACTATGCTAAACTGTATTATATATATTTTGTCTTCCAAGATGGCCACTTTCATGCATATTTTATATTAAACGTTTGGTATATGCATGTTTATTTTTGTTTTGTGTAACGTTAGGCGTTATAACAAATTTACAGTAACGAAAAATATGTAATGAGTATTGAATCATGTCAAAAATGTTATGTTGTATACAATTTTCATGTCATATCAAAGTCACATCGTCATGTTGATATAGTGTATCATTCTATTGGTTTAACCCAAGTTCAACTTAATTCAACGACAACTTAATTCCTCCACTTTTGTTGTTCAGATGTATGTGTTACATCGAATAAAACATCTACACACAGTACTTGAAGTCACTTTGGATAAAACCACCATACTTTTTCATATCTGCTTGCACTTTTATGCTTTCTGAAACTTTGCCATTCCAATATTTACAAATATGTAATGGATGCATTTTCCATAGAACATGTGAAAAAAAAGTACATTTTGTGCCATCATAGGTGACGATTTTGAAAGCTCTTTGCTGAGTTTTGAGAAGTTGGACAGAGCTTCACCAGACCTGTGGCCAGAGCAATGTAAGTTTACATTCTCCCTGCTCTTGTGTTATTAGTAACTATGGAATTGTGTTTTATGTTGCCATGATCTTGATTATCACGCAATCTCTCATACAGTGCCTGGAGCTGCAGAATTTGCTGCATCTTGTAAAAATGTGAGTTAGAGTCACTGTGGCTCACTTTGATTTACAAACTAAATAATTAAATAGGCTTGACATGCTGTGCTATATAATAGGTCTGATCTATAAATCTAGTTGTCTACTGAGACCTTTGTTATGTCTTACATCACAGCCCATCACTAATTCGCCCCCCAAATGGATGGCTGAACTAGAGAATGAGGACATTGAAATGTTGAAAGGTAATTTACAAAAATGTAGAAATGTTTTTTTTGTAACGCTTTCATGAAGATTGTGGACAGAAATAGTTTTAACATATAATCCTGTCAAATGGGATAACATTTTGCCAAAAGTAATTACACATAGAGCTTTCATTACGGTTCCTGTTATCCTTCTGTAGAGCTGGGTAGTCTGACCACAGCCAACCTGATGGAGAAGGTCAAAGGACTTCAGAACCTGGCTTACCAGCTGGGATTAGAGGAGTGTAAGTACAAGGGCAAAAACACAAACTTTTAAAAAGTGCCTTTATATTCAAATGTTTTTGTTTGTAACCTTTTCCGATCAAACACTTGCCACTAAATCTAAGTGACAAGTATGCAAATGAACAGATAACAGCTGCAAGTATATGTTACCACTAGATGGTGCTCAAGGCCTTTCTGTAGCTAGCGAGTGGCTATCACAGCATCTTGTGTTGTTTTACTTTCAAAACACAAACAAGTTGACTGCAAATAGGCTTAAATGTTATTATCATATAACAGAATGGATAATATAGAAATTAGAACTCTTCATTCATGTCAAATAGCAAATATAAATTTCAGAGGTCTTACAATAATACATTTAGGTCAATCTTGTTCAAATGGGAAAGGTAAGAAACAAGGGCATTCCCTCAAGAGCCCATAAAAAGAGTGCTCGAACATTTGATTGATGCAAAATCTAGTTTTTAATCCATTCTCCATTGCCTCCATTGTCATAATCCGTGTGGATTAGAGAGATGTAGCTAAGTGCTCTAAGATAAAAATGGGTATTTATTTTTCCAGTGAAAAAGCACACAAGCAATGAAGAGTTGTGGTATAGCCCCCCTCCCTCCCTCCTTAATGGGATGGAAGATATAAATAAATATGCAGTGATTTTTTTTTTTTTTTTCCTTCCCCAGTTACGTCCAACCAACATGCATGTACGTAACAGCAAAGTGATGTAATGAAGACAGTTGAAATGTTGCACCGGGGCCTGCTTGTGCGCACTGCTTTGTAAGGCTTCATAAAGACAGCTTGTACTTCTGAATCAAACATGATTAGCAGGGTTTGATGGAATCTGAGAGATGCATAAGGTGAAACCTATTATTTATCTAAGGAGATCATCACATTTGTAGGCAAGGGAGTTGCCTCCAGAGTAATTGAAATTATGTTTGCAATGGTATAATGTACAAATATCCAAATGGACATACTACAAAAATTATATAAGTGAGCCTAGATAAGGGTAACTACATATTAACAGGCTATAGTTGTGTAGCTTATGTTGTATTTGCATTGACCACAAGTCTCAAATTCATGAAATTGTAAAAGTGTCTAATCTCCCTGACTCCCCTAAACCCACAGAAGTATGTAATCTTGCTGGTATAAAGATGTTAGCTGTCACAGGTGCAGGCCTGCAGGCTTTGCAATCATGTCGTGTACCTTGGGATGACGGGACACAATGATGGTTATTATTGGTGTCGGAGCAGCCCTGTAATGGGTGCCTGTTTAATGCTCTCTGGTTTAATTTTCTCCTTTTCCTGGCTGTCAGGAGAGGCCTTGTAAATCTCAGCTACTTTTTCATCATGTTTGTGCACTCTTCAGTACCCGTAAACGAGACTCCTCAGAGGCACGGCTAAGCGAGGGCAGGGGGACAGGATTTACTGCCCCTCCCCCTTCAACATGTGGACCATTAAAGAGGAAGCTGGTTAATGGGCAGAGCACAATCAAGCAGTGAAAACTCAGCTCCCCTACTGCAGTGAGAAAGGGGACGTGGACCAAACATTATTACAAGAGCACCATTCCCCTATGCCTAGACTATACCTAAGTAGGGCTAATGTTGGTTTTGGATTTTTCTAGCAAATTGTGCACCGTGCACATTCTGCTGGTTACCCATGCTTGTACATACCTTACATGGATGTGAAGCGGGAATGTAACACTCCCTTAATCCCCTCACACACCCTCTCCTCCACCAGCACCCCCAATAATGGCTGTGTGACGCTGGCCTGGTCTAGTCCCACAGGGACTTGACGCGTGCCTCATCATCGAGCCACAGCTGTTACTCCACCCCATGATGAATGCCCCTGTCGTGGGCTGCTGAGCGTGGGCATCAAGCCTTGAGTCTCTGGGGAAAGCTGAGGACTCTGATAAGTACTGTTATTGGAGGTAATTGAAAGCTGAGTGTTCCTTTGGGATGCACTGGAGGGCTTGGGCTACTGAGAACCAAACTGCTGGAGTTGGTGGTGGTGCTCTATCACACTTGTGGGCTCAAAGCCCTGAACACCATTTAACACTTGCCGTTAATTCGGGAAGTGTTTCTATTGTAGACTGCTCGTTAACAAATTTAAACCAATCACAGAAAATAAAAAATAAAAATAAAAAAGACTGACAAGCACATTGCCGTGCTTGTTGGGCTGGGTAACATTTTTGAGTGAATACCTTAATTCTGATAATGTGATTATATTCCAAGAGTGGGTCCTTTGTGTAGATATTTACACACAGTCCATGCTCCTAAAATGTAACTTGATGGAAACTGTAAAAAAATGTGAACTGTGTTTTTGACAGACTCACAACAGGAGTCGGATAAAACCTGAGAATGTACCCTTTAAAATGAAATCATACACCTTAAAGTGAAAGACTAATTAAACCTAGAATCAAATTAAGGACATCTTGTGATGGCCATGGACTTCTTAGTTTTTATGTTTCACCCAGATATTCAAACACATTAGAAAAAAGTTGTCACTTTAAAGGCCAGAAAAAGACACACAAATGATATCACCATATTACAGTGATATCTTGGTTAAAAACAGCATCACTCAGTATATTCTGGGTGTAGAACCACCTGTTGTACTAAAGAGCACCTCTCCTTTGCCGCTGTGCCAACCGGCGCAGACCCCGGCTGATCCCTGTTGCGTCTGCCTGTGCGAAGGTAAGACTGAAGGTCGCTGTGCTCTGACAGCTCCTAATGGGCCCGTATTCACTGCCACCGCCTCCTCCTCACCCTCAGGATCAATCTCTGGCCTATTAGAAGCATGCCGCTGCTGAATATGATTGCATTCACTGGGCCCCACTGGTGCTAATGTGCCTCCATCAATCCATCAGACGGGCTGACCGTGGGGCGGCCTGTTATGAAGTGCCTGAGCTGACAACCGCTGAATGAGGAACAGGGGATGTTTCACCACCAGCACTACCCTTCCTCCTCGTCCTCCTCACCTCTACTGCACCACTGTGCTCGTCTTGTCACCTCTCTCCTGTGTCTCCCTGGGCTTATAGTTGCAATGAATGGCAGCATTGCGGTGCGTCTCTGTGAAGGTTACACCTTCTGTGTTAGGAAAAGTGAAGCTCGGTTTTTATCATCTTAATAATAAGTAACCTTGGGCCTTGAATGGTTAGTCCTCTCAAATAGGCTCCCATAGAACTTTATATTTTTTTTAATTATTGCGCATGCTGTTTCCTAATAGGTATAGGGCTGGCCCATTGTTGGATAAATCTTTAGCACTTCCACCCACATTTTACAGCAGGATGACATGAGTGTAGTAGGTTGCAGCTATATCTGATAGAGCCTGTCTCAAGCAGGATCAGTGTCGGAGCTGTGGGAAAGCAGAGGCAGGCAGAGCTTAACACACATACACCGCTTCTTAGTTCTGCCTGCCTGCCGCCTCCCTGAGCAGATCGGAAATGACACCTCATTTCCATAAAGGCATTAGGAATTCATTGGATTTTCTTTCCCAGCTAATCATAGTGCGGGTGTAAAACCTTTTAGGCTTTTTAATGAATGATTTTTGACTGATTGCCTATTAATAAGGACACCTCTTGAACAGGCATAGGCTGGGGCAGGGGTTGGGAGGTGCAGATGTGTTTGTTTTGGTGTGTGTGGATGTGTGTGTCTGTGTGTGTGTGTGTGTGTGTGTCAGCCAGGCGAAAATGTATTGGAGGAGGAGGAAAGGAGGTGTGGGCCCTTTCGGCTGGGACATAAAGAGGAACCAGTGGCTCTCCCCTGGGAAATCACAGCTCGTGTCTGCATCTTAAATATCCCTGTGAAGTATCAATAAGTGGGTAATTGAATTTTGAACACAAACATGAGCGTCAGGTGTATCTGTTGCAAGATGGGGGTGCTGTGGGGGTGTAGACTGAATCTGTGTGCCTCCAAGTGTTTCTTTGCTTGTGTGTGTCATCTCCTCTGTGTCTCCTTGTCCCCCGGGGAGAAAGAGGATGTTAAATCCATTAAATAAAGCTTACAGCCCGTAATAGGTGAGCAGCACTTGGAGATGGGCAGTGAGGGGTCAGATAAGTCCTCTTAACTCTTAATGAAAGTGAATTGGAGCAGTCAGGGCTGGGGTCCAGGACTCCACTTAACCCAGGTGGTCATCTGTCTTTAGAGCTAACAGGTCCAGCGGCTCACCGGGAGCGTGCCATCAAGAGAGGCAGCCAGGGGTGTGGGGTTGCGGGGGGGGGGTGAAGTGATGATTACTCTCATTTTATACACAGGGGAGTAGTGCTGGGGGCTGGGAGTGGGCTGTGACAATGACACCCAGATCACTCACCGTAAACGAGGGGAAAGTAAGATGTTACACCACTGCATTTCCTCTCTCATTTACATTTGAGCCACCTGGGATTCGCCCAATTTTCAGTGCAGAATTGAAAATTGCAGAAACCTTTGGGTTGCACTGCATCATTTACTAATGTGTAGTTTTAGTCCTTGCTATTTAATTTTGGGAAAAGGGCCATTTTAAATAGCCTCAGGGCATATTTGGCTGTTTGCAGATATAGGTTAATCTGCATTGCTGGAATGTGCTTTAGAAGCTTTAGGCTCTTCTTTTATCTGCTCCATAGCGGCCTCTCTGCCAACATGCCCTCCGCTCTCATTCTGATGATAACCTGGCTGAGCTCTGTTTGTTTACATATTGTGTCTATTTATGGATAAAAATGATTTCAAATTGGTTAGATAAAAATTGATTGCAACATAGAGTCTAATACGGGTCAAATTGTTGTGTACAGTATGATGTGGCTGTGTTACTGATCTACCGAGGTAGACTGTGATGGAAACTCAGACCAGATAGTGCTGAATGATAATTAGATAGCAACAAATCAACAGGGCAGGGAGATGGCCCACAGAATCCATAAGGTGTCATTTAGTATGGATGGCAGTGGTAAAAAGATGCTGATTAACTTAGTGCAAAATTAGTAATTGACCTTTCTAATCAACTAAACAAATCTTTAAGTCCCACTAATCAATATTGATCCCCCCCTGTTGTATGACAAAGCCTGTGTGTGTATGTATAAGTGTGTGGGCGTGTGTTTCTAACTTCACCTGTTTATGTACATCTTTAAAGAAATTCACAATCACTTTTTGGCAAAAATAACTTCTTTATAAATAGTTTGTTCAATAAAATAACTGATGATTTTAAAAAATGGTGGCCAAATTCCATTTAGATGCTTCAGTTTCAGGGTCCTGGTATTGCAATAATTTAGATGATCAGCAAAATAACGTAGTAACATCTACTACGGTCATGCAAATATTAGAACTTTGGCACATTAAGATAAACTGCTGGTGGCAGTAATTCTTTATTCCCGGTGTCATTTAGCCATTACAGAATAAGAGGGCCTAATAAGATGACATAATAAAAAGAGGGCTAGTCAAACCTCCCAACAAATGTAAACAATGTGCAAAATATGGCATTTATGTTTATTTCACGTAATAATTTGAGAAAGGTTAGCATCTCCTCATCACTCCACACAGATCGGATGTTTTATCAACGCACAAACTTTCCACCTCAGCCAAACAGAAACATTTAATGCACAACATCGAAATATTTAATGCACAAATTGAAAAAGCACATAAAAACAGGTGGATGGAAACACACCTATGCCTTTCTTACTATGACATGTGATGGTCCCCTTGTTGCTCTTTCAGTGGTCCTGCTATGTATACTTTTAGTTTGTCATTCTTCCCCACCTTTCATATTCTGTGATAACCTGTGGAACACTTTTCCCCATATTTCCTTTTCATAAAAAAGAGAGCCACACATCCTAAATTAAGCACGGATTTATGTTTAATGGGGTCTTTAATGTGATTATATTACATTATATATTATTTCTATCTGAGTAGGGGAAGGCTGAACTGAACCATAATTAATAAGACGCTCAGTGGGGCGAGGGGTCTCAGGAGGAGTGGCAAAGCCATCCTTGATCTGTTTTATAGTTTGGGCTCATCAAGAGATGGAGAGAGAGAGAGAGGGAGAGTAACATGACACTTTAAAAATCAGAAATGCCCTTTACCTTTCCTTGTGTAACTACTCCTAATAAGAAAGCGACATCAGCGCACTTGCAGCTTTAGGCTCATCCTGTAATTGCTTTCCCTTGCCTAATTGTGATGGCTTCATTTCAATCTAAAGCACCCTATGCATGTCCAGGGGTCCCTTGATGACTTTGTTTAGGGTGATTTGAAGAGACAGCAAAGTGCAAAATGAATGCATCCCTTTCCAATTAGCATCATCTTTAACCTAATGAGAGACACCTCAAGGTGACGTGGCACCCACGCCCAGATGCACCATTATCATTCTACACTGGGTAAGTCATCTAAATTACTAACTGGCCTGGCTTTTTCATTAGCCGCCATTGGCGGGGGAGGCTGGGAGCCTGCACACGCGCAGACAGCAGCCAGCTGAGATCCTGATCATATTCTTCTTGCAGGCGTCACAAATGACTTTCTGCTAAATGCCCATTTGAAATCAGTCCTCTCTTTGCTGCTCTGTAGTATTATACTGGTTTGATGTAAAGGTTAGTTAGAAGCTGAATAGAGTCGCTGAGGTGAACTTGCAGCACATAAAAACTGTAGGGCTGCCTGACGCTCTTTATCTTTAACAAAGAGTAATTACTGTACCTGGATGCATCTCTAGGGTTTATGATGATGCTGCAGAAAAAGTCCCTACGGTCTCCATATTGACACAAGGGTTTGTCTTTGACAGAAAGCCTCAGAAAAGATTGCTCTCCCAGTGAAGACCAGTTTCACAAAGAGCCTTCAGCAGGGACAAGTCTATCTATAGCACAGAGTTAACACTTGTGTGCAGAACCCTGGTGTGTAGGGCCTTTTAACAATTTGAACAATGTGTTCACAGATGTAATTGTCACTCTACAGGCTGTGGGGAAATGAGTAGAGCTGGGAAATATTCGCCATGAATGCAGTTATGTGACTTTAATTTTGGTATAATTATTCATTTACAGGGGTTAGTGTTATGGCCTCTGGGATAAAAGACCAATAGCCAGTATTGAAATGATTGCATTTTATTGTACGGTAAAATCCAGAAAGATATATTTAGTCCCATCTCATGCAGGTTGTGTACTATACTGTATCTCCAACCTCCAGCACTCCTAGAAAAAGAAAGTAAACAAACCGCTCTGAAGACAGTATTGCAAGTAGTGGTTGCAATTTTTTACATGTCCCTATTATTATTATTATTATTATTTTTTTTTTTTTTTTTATTCATTTATTTTTTTGACCTATCCTTTCTTTAAACAAAACAAAAAATATTTACAGTTTCATATGTTTGAATACAATACTGTATGTATCCAACATTTTGAAAAATAGCAATGATTATAAAAATAAATATAATTTTGTGTAGCAGAAGATGTATTGCATTATTTTCTTTCCCATTACACATCTCGTGACCCCTTAGATTAATCTCCCAACCTTTGGTTTGGAAACCATTGGCCTAAAGGTTTAATTGTAAAAATCATATTCATTTAATATCTGCTTAGTCTTTGTTACTGCTTAGGTGAATGTTGCTTTTTTGCCTTTGAAGGGGTTCCTTTATTCTTATTTTGCTTATTTTATATATGGCCATTTTCCATAAACACAAGTTAAGGTTAATAGAGACATTTTGCTTCTATTCTCCCTCATCTTGCATCCACACGAACACACACTTTCATGCATGCGTAGGTCTGAGTGCTTGTACTTCACTAAATTCAGACAGCAATCAAGCAAATCACAAGACTCTTTGGTAGCTACGCTTCCATTTTATGTTGTTTTCAATGTCCTGAATGAACAGATGTTTGTATAAATTACCTCCCAGTGTGACACTGTAGATATTAAATACATGCTTTGCATTACTAAACAACTGTTGTGAAGTAGCTGCAGGCAAATGTTGTGGAAGTGGTGTGTTCACCAGCTCATCGTGTCTTAGTTGCATGCGAGCATAATAATGAAATAAAGGTCTCCTAACCTGAACAGTGATTTATCTTAAATATGTGATGATGTGTCTTCTTGTCTTCCAGCCAGGGAAATGACCAGGGGGAAGTTTCTGAACATCCTGGAGAGGCCCAAGAAGTGAAATGTTTGTTTTGCAAGCAACAGGAAATTTGAGGACTGCAAGGTGAATCTGATCTATGTGTTTACCAATATGGTCTGAACATACAACAGCAAAGACTTTGCACTCAAACTGTAAATCGAAGCAGAAATGCTCTCTCAGTGCACCTGTTGGCCTCCTAGATACTGTAGATGCCTTTACAAGAGGTATTACCTCTCGCAGAATTTCTCTATCGCTTGTAGACTTGCCTTGATAAAATGTTCCCTATTTATTCTTATTTCTATTTTAAACATGATTTAATTTTTTTTGCAATTTGTGAAGTTATATAATAAAGTTTTAAAATGAAAAGATGATTGCCTTTTATGTAAAGTCCCCTTGAATCATTATGTGTGTAGCCAAAGCTAACTTTTGTGTTTTTTAGAGACTGTTCAACTTTTAATTAGGGCAGTAACTTCATGCCTCTTCCACTCGACAAAGTGCAGCACCTCTACGGCTGTGGGCATGTAAGGAGCCCCAACGTGAGAGTGCTTTCTCGGCTACTAGGGCGTGTTTTCCATTTAATGAGCATTGGAAGCATGGTCCCTACACAAAAACTTGCATAAAAATAATATAGCTCATTGTCATCACCTTTAATGAGAGATGACATAATTACTAGAACCATTTCTTTTCTAATTAGCACACTTCTGCGTTGTTGGAGCTAGCGGGCGGGAAAAAAGAGAATCAGACAGGCATGCTGAATGGGAAACAAAAAGAAGTCCATCCGCCATAATTAGGTAAGACAATGCCTCGGACTGTTCTCGGCTGGAGATGTCGCTGGGGCTCTGGTCGCCCACTCCCAACAAGTTACACTTCTCCTTGGGCCGCTAATAAGCCCCTAATCGTCTTTCCGATTCACACGGACAGGCCGCCATTGCTTCAGTGGCTTCACCCCCTTACTCTTACGCGTATCCTGGTTTACCCCTTCCTTAAAAAAAGAAAAGATTATTCACAGTTCTGCAGGTTTAAGAGAGTGGTCTCTTCTGCGGCTGGAGTGTCTTGGGACAGGGAGAGAGGACTTTGTGGAGCCTTGGACGCTTTCTTGCGTGAGGTCCCAAGAAGTGTCTGCTTTGTGGAAGCTAATAGGGATCCAAAAAAAGAATAAAACATGGCCTGGTAGCAGGGTGGGGCCAGAAATCACGTTTAATTTGAGGTGTATTCCTTTACTGTAATTAGTTTGTAGTTCTACTACAAATCTTTTTTGTAGTAATCCAAATACAAGCACTAGCCTTTTACCCCAAATCATATCAATAACATATAACTGCCAAATTGTCCTGTAAAACAATGTTGTGGTTATACAATGTATGGATACATTTTTATATTAATGAACATACGCCTACTGAAAGTGTCATACCATGGTAATCCATTAATAAATTGCCACCTACCGTCTAGAAAAGACATGTAGAGCATGTGGACCAAAAGCTGTTTGTTAACAACTTTTTATATACTATACTGTGCGAAAAAAACTTTCCGAACTGCAGACTCTATGGCTTATTAAAGAGTGAACCAGCCGTCAATATTTATTAATGCATTTATAAATGCCTTGTAAACATTTATAACTGCATTATTGCCAAGGATAAACAACATCAAACCTGGCAAATAATATGATGTTTGGGTTGTAAAACCATTAAAACTTACCAGGGTTGGAGGGTAGTATCCTTATGTAAGCAATACAACACTGTGAAAATACTGTGCATGTGTAAGTAGCATTTTACTGTTGTCATTGGTCCAACTAGAGCTGATTTTAACAAATTGAAATGCTGTTGGGTAGTTAAACCTATAACAATGTATAATTTGTTTAGCCATGTGAATTATTAATTTGTAAAGTAACTTTCAAATAAATATAGTGTAATAAAAACTACAATTTTACCTCTGAATTGTAGTGGAGTATAAAGAATTAAACAATACTCAAAAACTAAAATAGATGTAGGCCTACCTAGCCTACAATGCTTGGATAAATTAGTTATGTTCTGTCACTGAAACTTATATAAACCCTTTATAAGAAAGTTATAGTAAATTGTTTCACGTTTTTGTGACTGTTAAGTAGGCCTACTGAAGGTGACCCTGCTGTCATGTGGACTGGTTGCATGTGGACACTTGTTGATGCTGACTTGATAAATATTCAGTCTGCTGAGCGTTGACGTGGTAAGCGTCCTGACATCCTCAATATGGTGCACGCACTGGTGGCTGCCTGTCACCCGCATCCTCCCTCCAGCCATACAGTCTTTTCAATAAGCGAGTCAGTCCCGGCAGAGCTGGTCATCCATATGGAAAGAGAGAGTGGGAGAAAGGGAGAAATCTGAGCTCCATCCATCCATCCTTCCGCTGTGCGTTGCCTTGACCTCACATAGCCTCTGTGCCCCGGCGAACGTCAATCCAATGTGCCCCGAGTCCTTAAATTAGCTGTCAATTAGTGCAAATTAATCAACTCCTCGCCTAATTAAGCAATGCCGACGGGCAGCTTCCAAACATGCCATTGTAGTGGAGCCATGAGAAAGCTGCGGGGCTTGCAAACTCTTTCTGAACTGGGGAGGGGGAAGTGAAGGCATCGCATCACATCACGCCCTGCAAGTGCTTTGGGAAAGCAGAGTCTCTGGCTGTGCTTTAGTTTTCTCCCTGACTCGGCTCTACATGTGTGCTGTCATCAAGTTGTCCTGCACCCTGTTTCGACACTGGAGATCCAGCTTGATTTAGCACTACAGAGACCGAATCACATCAGCATCTTGCATAAGAGGTTTCTATCCTTATTTCTAGGGGGTAAAACATGTGCTCATAATCTGTATGCGTGTAAGCATAGAGTTTTCCACCGCTTTAATCAAACCAATAAAACAGGAGACATTGAATGCACCAGTGCTGCATAGGTAGAAGTTCATTTATAAGATATGACTAATTATTGAGAACTAAGATATGAGAAATTATTCTTTATGTGCATATCTGCTGTGGATCAGTTAATGCATTTAGTTGTATTTCCAGTGCTGCTGTGACCTTCCTGCAAAGAAAAGATGTCCGCTTATTCATTATTACAAATGCATTTCAAGCTTTAGCAGTCACATCAGCAAGATATGATATTCATTATGGTGGGCGTTTTTGCTTGCAGCTGCTTATCAGTGTTTGACCTGCTGCAGAGGTACACCTGTTTGAAGGTTACAGGCTGGATGCGTTTATCACTGCTTATTCGTATCTGGACTGTTAACATCATTTCTAAAGGGTTGAGAACACTTTGTTCCTAATTTTGCATTATATACCTAAAAATGTGACATGCTGAAACAGGAGGAATCAAGGAAGCAGAGAAAGGAGGTGGTTGGTGGGGGGAGGGGGGAGGGGGGGCACATAAACAAAAAATGTCCAACAGCTGTTTTTTTTTAATCTGTAGCCGTCAGATCCTGCTGGTCTTTGATGGGCAATCCAATCTACACGAATGACTGAACTAAATCTTCCCTGAATCTAGATCCTTATTAGGAAGCCTCTATCTGCATGTAAATCAGCATCCAGCCATTTTCATAGGAGATAGATTATGAAAAGCCGTACAGAGGAGAAGAGCAAACAAAAAAGCCTGTATAGAGTGCAGCAGAAGTGATGATGGAGTGAAAGGGGGCAGTAACTTGCCTGTAATTGACGGGTCATCCTCACTCAAACCATTCCATGGTAATAAATGACTTGATCCCAACAGGCTGATTTTTCATTAGCATATCCTAATAACATTGATTTCTTCATTACTAGATTTTCCACTAAATAGGCCCCAATTAGTTTCAACTGACCAGACATTAATTGCAGCAGCAATATTTTTCTCCTTAATCAGCAAATCAGTTCACACTGTTTGATATATAATATTACTTTGCTGGGCGGATTTGTTGAAGCTCTGCCTAAAGTCACAATTCCTGTAGTTTTAGTTTGCATTAGTCATGTTGTGCCATAGGCACTTTTAGACCCTTTTTAAGGGGGCTCAAGAGGGTTCGTGAACTTGTCTGTTAGTGGCAGAGGAAATACAAATTACAGTTTGAAACATGTTTAATAACCTGTGTGCTATGCACCTCTAACCCAGTCAAGGAAAGGGTTAACAGAAACGTAGTTTTGGCCAATAGGAGGTGGTTATGCCTTTGGCTGAGTCTCTGTCTGATCTGTCAGAGGGAGAGCAGGAGTGCGGTTGTGAAGTTTAACGTTGGTAGTCCCCAGAGAAGAAGTTGGTAATTTCATGGCGCGGATTAAAACCCAAATTGAAACATAAACATATAAAATTGCTGAATGTTAGAACATTTTGTCAAATTGGTCATTCTTACTGTGACTTATAACGTATCATGCTGCGACCCTGCATATGGCCCAGTTCCTCAGCATTTTTATGTTTTGCTCCGTAATTGACATGATAGGCATGTCTTTATTTATTATTTAGCTTGATATATATAAATTCCATTATTTGGCATTATTACTTGGATGATGCCCATGCAAGCCATGTGTGCAAAGTAAATCTATTAGAAGCCATGATGTCCTTATTTTTTGTTCTAATTGATTTGCATAAGAAGTCATGCCAATGTAATGTAACACTTAAATTATACCATAAGCAAATAGGAAAACAACATTTATCCGTGTCCTTCCATGAGTTTTAATTTTGGCACAAATATGTAAAATTAACTTTATAAAGTGAGATCTCTCTTTTAACCCTCAACACTCCTTTTACCTGATTGACACTGAAACACCAAGAATAAAGGATGTGGTTGTCTGTTGTCTTTAATATTATTAGAATAAATAGGGTTATTAAATAACCACATGACCCACAATAACAATACGATTCTCTTTTTCTGCAATTAACTCACAAACAGCTGATGCAGAGACTGGCATTAACAAAAAAATGCAAATTAACAAAAAATCTACTAATAGCCTCAATACTATCAACAAACCAGCATATTTTATCAATTTCCTGGCACCACATGTCTGCCATCATTTCATTACAGCTAATGTTTTAGGCCTACATGACTGTCCTACTAGCCGTAATAACCATTATTCGGTGTAATGTTCCGATGAGTTGTAATACAAATAAAAAATAGTATGCATAAGATAATAATGAATAACAGGTCAGGTAATTATTTAATAGCCTTACACTAGTGACCCATATTCTGTATAATTCTCCCTCTCCTCCGGGGAAATGTTCCTGTGATTTAATCTGCTGCTGTGGGATTAGCGCAGTGCAAGACCGTGCAGCACCCATGGGTCCATATCGTCCAGCTGTCGTTTTTGAGATGGCCTTTGATTTGCGTGGTACGATTTTCCCATAGCATCTGGAGATCAATTATCCATTCGTGTGAGCCAGTGGTTGAGAAGAGAGATCATAGCTGGCTATGTGCGTGTGTTTGTGTGTAAACCATTCAGCGAAAGGCAATACTGATTTATTTTAGGAGATTGAGGTAATTTTGCAGCATTTCAAAGGTTTAGAGATGTGAAATAGACGATTTAATTAGGCCTGACTTCCTAGCGAAAAATTGCATAAGCATTGGTAGGCTATATCTGCAGTGAGTGATGTAGCCCATACATTAGTTAATGTTATTTGTCATATCATTGTCTCTGTAATTCTATAGCCTAGGTGTCTATCTTTCTCAGCATTTCGCCCCTTTTTCTGCTTTGGAGACAATTATTTCGTTCCCTCCTTTCTTTCTGTAGCCTAAATCCCCTTCTCGTTCATCCATATAGTCCTGAGGAAAATGCAGATATGTATTCGAGAGGGCGTATAATGCATCCATGATCCACAGGAATCCTGAATCCTTGCAGCTGATTGGCTGCTGGGTCCTGCCTCTTGTTGGGATGGACCTGTTGGATAAAAGGACCATTTTCTGACTCTTATGTGTGATACAGAGGATCATGCACAGGGGACCGTCCTGTAAGAAGGTTTAATAACAAAGAGGCCTTTCAAGTAGCAACCGAAGACGACATGACGGGGAAACAAGGCGCTGTGCTGACGGAAAGTTTGACTATATCGGAGAAAACCTCTCTGGGTGCAAATGGAGGGAGTAACAGCCACCAGCCGAAGAGCAGCGCGACCCATCCGCCGCCCAGGTGCACCGGTTTTGGCATCCAGGAGATACTGGGCCTGAATAAGGAGCCGTCCGCGGCCCCGAGGAGCCAGCTAAACTCGCTGCCGCCCGGGGCGCACCTGATCACCGCCAGGTCCTTTCTGGGACCCGCTGGCGTCGGTATGGGTGTCGGGATGGGATTAATCAGCCCTGGTGGAATTCCGTCGTTTTACAGACAGCCAGCGTTTTTGGAGACTGTGTTGTCGGACGCAAAAGATGTTCACCTGCAGCCCCACAGCAGGTCCGCAGGGCCGCTGGACACCAGCCAGTCTGCCAGCTCAGGTGATCTAAAACCACTTCATAACCAGGCCCATTCACACCAAATACTGATCCCACTGCTACACAATGCTTGCGTAATTCCAACCTGGAATACTGTGCATGTAGCACATTTTTTACGTTGTATAATTATGATAGGCCTAATATTATTATTGTTATTATTATTAGAATATGAGTAGGCTATTATGTCTGTTTTTTAAAATTAAATAATAAAATATAGGCTAATGTCTTAACAAAAATATCCGTGTTGTATCAGTGTGACCAGTTTGCATTTATTCCAAAACGCCCTTCGTGTTATTAACTTTAATGCTTTCTTCTGTTTTTAAATCCAGACTCAGATGATTTATCTTCAAATGAACGAAAACTCTCAAAGTCATCATCATCATCAGTAAGTCAGAGCAAGAAACGCAAGAAAAGACGCCACCGGTTAGTTGATTTCTGGTTAATAATATGGCTCATATTGTTATTGTTGAGAAATGATAAATTCGTAGAAATTCGCACGACGTCCCGTGCCGTCCCACAGTAAAATAAAGTAACGAGTAATCATTGACAAAATCAGTGTGCAATGCTAATTGTTATTTTTCCAGTTGTTATTATAGCCTTATTAAAACAGATACTGAGCTAGTCAAACTGATAATAATTTAAACAAATTGGCCCCAGATTTTATTTTCTGTCATCACTAACATCCACATATGTTAAGCTTGTCCTGGGTGGTTTGCTTTATTTATTTTATTTTTTTACACCTATAATATACGTTTATGGAAACTGGCTGTTATTAATAGAAATGTGTTCAATGTTGTTTTACTTTTTGCGTTTTTATTTCCGCCTTTATTCAAATCAGATTGGTTTAACCTTTAGTTTAACATCCGCAGGACAACATGTCCAATATGTCCATATATTTAAAATGACCCCCCCCCCTCCCCGTATCCACAGAACCATATTCACCTCATATCAGTTGGAGGAGCTGGAAAAGGCCTTCAATGAAGCGCACTACCCGGATGTTTATGCCCGAGAGATGTTGGCCATGAAAACAGAGCTACCTGAAGACAGGATACAGGTAATACCACGCTGTCTTACTGTATATGGCAGAATAATACTGATTCGGCATTATTCTATCGAAAGTTTTGTGAAAGTTGATGTTTGAACAACTGCTAATTTATTTTCATTTTTTACATTGACGTTTTTTGTGTGTTTTACTTGTTTGAGTCCATTTTCATTATAGCGATCATATTATTAGCCTAGATACAACCTTTAGCCTGTGGTTCCTTTAACTTATGAATGAAGCTATAGGCTAGGCTATTTAAAATCTTAAAGTCTTAATTCGTGGAGCCTACGTCAAGGTTTCAACAAAACACTATTTTAGCTATTTTTGAGCTTAAGTGCCACATTTGAAAGAAAAAACACATGCTGGCCGTTTTAATTTATTTTTTTGGCTAAATAGTAACATAAAAATACTCAAAATAGGTCCGTAAAATGATTATTTTTAAAGAAATAAAAACAATATTTAAACATATTTTCTTTGAGATGCTCTCTACAAAAAAAAACATATAGGCCTGTGCAAAGAATGCCTGACTAATCAAAGCCAAATAAAGGCACTTATGTGATAAATAAAGCATCTTATATAGGCATATTGCTGATTTCTTCGTAGGCTAGTTAAAAGATTCGATACAATTATATTTCTTTGGACTGACACTGCACATTGCAAAGCACACATCATAGACCATTCTTGTAATAGCAACAGTGTCTTTAAAACAGAATGCATTCTTTTCTAATTGAGTTGTGTAACAATTATAAGGCAAATATTATTGTCTTATGAATATTCACCTGTGATCGTTCACTTTCCCATCAGTGCTAAATCGCCTCCTGTGATATTGGAGTAGCCTACAGGCCGCTGCTGCCTCCCAAGCTGCTCTCATGTTTAAGGGGAGATGGGCTAAGTGAGCCCCCCAAAAACTGATCAGCGATGCCCCATCCCGTCTGAACAAAGACCGCTCTCCTCCAGGATGTCTCGTCAGGATAGATCATTTCTCATCAGGCGCAGTTGGATGTGAAACAATTTGTTCTTGGCGAAGGAGCCACTAACGACCTAATCAAGCTATCAAGGCGGAAGAAGATTGGAGTGTGACCTGGACCATCCATCTGCCGGGGCGCCTTTTAATCTCATTCTCATTACGGGTTGCAACAGTAGGCTACAGCGGCCAATAAATAATAAAAAAGGAAATAAATAAATGAGCCCAGCTCCTTCTCCTACCCTAAATAAAATTAACACCCAATTTGCTCATTGAGTGTAATTAGTTAAATCAGTCGAGCTCAGGAGGCAGGCTGCAGAGGCTGGAGAGACGCAGGGAGTTCAAATGAAATAACTACATTGAATTTATTAGCACGGGTCAATAGCGCTGCTCCCCCGAGTCCCGGTTGTTTAATTTCCCGTGATATTTGCCCGCCTGCCCGCCATCGATTGGGCCTGAAATTAACTTATTTTTCAATCAGCCTCGGCGTGCCCCTGGGTCACTGCTCCTCGCAGCTTCCACACTGGCTTCTTTTGAGGGGCAAAGAAGCAATTTCTCATAAACAGTATCTTGTATGAAATAAGGGTTATCATCAGAATTACCAGGGAAAAAAACATGAAAACGGTTTGATCGTTTTCAATTTCATATCTATCCCCTCGCTTGAATCTCCTCTGCGGCCCCCTCCTCACCTCACAGAGCCATCAGAGGTGCCTAAGCCGAGTGTTTAACAATGTTGTGCTATCAATTTGGCCACTCTCTGAGCTGAAAGATAGCCTGCAGAGCTTTAAGCAGTTGTTGGCTGTGGCCAAGTGAAGTGTCATGATGTGTCAAAGCATCTATAATGCGGCAACAGGTAGCTGGAGATCAGCTCTGACAGGAGGCACAGATCCTTCACACCTGTAGCCAGCAGGTTATGGGAAATCAATGGAGTCAATCCAAACGGTGCACTTGTTATCTTAAGTTGCTTTGGACCACATAGGTCCTTTTTAAAATAACTGCTTTTTCATACACAAGCAATAAATAGTTGAGTACCACATTAAATTGGCTTTTGTGATGGTTAAATAATTTACTAAAGCTTTACAGGTCATTTTAAAGCCATTAATAACAGCTTTTGGGTAGCCAGGTTGTGAGAAATCTCATTTGATGATCTTTTGTAAGAATGCAGCTATAAATGTTCATAATGCATTAATACATATTGGAGTTTACACTTTCTAATAGGCCATCATGTCTGCAGTTATAAAATGTATTAAGTCATCAATAAAATGGGCTGTAGAGTAAAATGACCAAATTCCAAATAGAAACAGCAGCCACGTGGATTTCACAACCTACAAACTTATAACTGATGAATAAAGCATTAGTAAATTGTTTATTAATCATTGCAGGCAAAACCTCTTTAGGGTGCCTTAGTAAAATGTGGTACCAGTTGCATCTTGAACATAATAAAAGATGGATGGATGGATGGATGGTAGATAGATAGATAGACAGATAGATAGACAGATATATAGATAGATAGATAGATAGATAGATAGATAGATAGATAGATAGATATTGGGAAATTCTTATGAGGAGATGCTAATTACATGCTCCAGTTGGATTGTTTGCAATCCTTAAAAAAAACACTAATCTCATGTTGTTCCATTTTAGCCATTTACAAACTAATATATTATACTAATAATTGCAGATTAAAAAAAACAAACATAAAAAGTGCAAGTCTTAAGAGTGTAAATGTGTTTGTAGTCAAAGTAACTTGTTATCCTGTGATCCAACACATATCTTCCTCACTGGCAAAAACTGGACTTATTTGTCTTTTTTGGAGATGAAGGTGAAGATGCTGGTAGTGACTAATAACTGGGTGTTTTGTCTTCCTGTCACAGGTATGGTTTCAGAACCGCAGAGCCAAGTGGAGAAAGAGGGAGAAATGCTGGGGCCGGAGCACTGTGATGGCTGAGTATGGGCTGTATGGAGCCATGGTGAGGCATTCCATCCCCCTGCCAGAGTCCATCCTCAAGTCTGCCAAGGATGGCATCATGGAGTCCTGCGCCCCCTGGCTGCTCGGTGAGGCTGATGTCTTATGTTTCCCTCAAAATTCAGCATCATTGCCTCATTGTGTCAACACTTAATGGTTGTTTAATAGGTGTGGAGAGTATATTTACCACAAAATTCAATATTAACAGTACAGCACTTTCTATTTGAAAGTCCTTAATGCGTTATCATAACAACATTGGTGTGACGGACTGACAGTGTGAAGGATCTGATGGTAGAAGCTCTGTTTAGCTAAGCCTGACCCTAAAGCAAAGAAATGTCCTAAATATAGAGAACATGGCATAGACTGCATTGCAAAAAAAATTCTCATCCTTTACGCTGGTCACGTATCATCATTCATTCCAACATTATATTCTAAACCGGAACTATTTTGTTTGCTATTTTCAGTCCAAGATGGCTTACCAATCAACAGACGCTATTCTAAATCTGAATACCCGCAACTCTTTGCAGGGATGCACAAAAAGTCCACAGAGGCAGCGGTCCCCCCCAGCAACAGGACAGTGCGATGCGCCCCAGAAGCCGAGCTCTCAGAGGGTGGAAGAAGCTGAAGCAGAGGAGAAGAGGTCAGAGGGCAAGTCCACCATTTCTAAAGAGGAACTGCGAGAGAACAGCATTGCTGCACTCAGGGCCAAGGCACAGGAGCACAGTGCCAAAGTGCTGGGGACGGTTTCTCATGACAGACTGCTGGAGGACAAACTGGAGAGACAGTCGGCCAAGGAGAAAGCCGGTGATCCTCTGAGTCCAGCAGAGGAGAAGAAAACACCTTAGAGACTATCACGTTCCCTTTGGACTGCTATTCTCATGAGTGACTGCAGTGGGCTGGCTGTACTTACCCAACATAACTCACTGGCCCGAAGGTTTCCATCCCACATTGACTTCCCTTCAACTGGCCTTCTTCTTTAAGAAGAAAACTCATCTAACCATCACCGGTGCGCTGCTGCACAGAAGATGGAAAATGCACTAATCTGTGTACATAGTAAGGAAGATTTGACTGAGAGTAAAGTGTTAATATTGGTGTATATACCCTACAGTTATATATAGAGCTAGATGACTCAAATTGTATCCAATATAACAGTTCGGTCAAGTACATTTAATTCTTGGCATTCATTTTTATGTTGCTTGTACAGTTACTAAATGGTGACATTTGAAATAAGAACCATCCCACCGACAGAAAGTAGTTGTTGTCCTATATCGCGCTGTACTTGCTATATTAATCTCTTTCACTAAAGGCACACTTTGACATATGTTTTCTTGTTGTCTTAAAAAATGTTTGTTGTTGTTTTCATTTCAAAATATGTATAACTCAAAATACAAATCATAAAATAGAACTTGCCTTTTATTAAATATGGCTTTTTGGTGTCTATTTATTCTGCTCTCATTTCAAACAAATGTCAGCTGTGAAGGCATTACTGAAACTCTTAAAATGGCTCAAAGTGGCCCTCGTTGTTGGAGTAGCAGTAGTGGTAGTGACTTGTTGTCACTTGATGCTCTGCTGGCTGGGCTCATTAGGACACAGTCGACGGCTTCGTGTCCTCGGGTTAGCCCCTATAATCTGTCGCAGTTGAGAGCCTTCAATTTGAGATTAAACTAGGGGACCAGTGCTTTTGGGAGAGGAAAGAGAGTGAAAGCACCAAGTAGTACCTTAAATCACTTTAATAGATGCTATTATCAGCCGGCTCTCAAGCTGTTTTATCCTCTTATCTAAATACTTAGCAAAAGTCTAACAGCATTATTTGTTGGCAATCTTTATTTCCCCCATAAACCTTTTGAATCAGGTCACTTGAACTAATCTTTACAACACATCTATGTGTCTGCATTAGCCATAATCCATATCCCTTTTTACACTTCATCCTCAGTTAGCTAATTGGGCTTCCTAATCTAATGAGTTGAAAAAATGAGTTCCATTCCAATTTAACAGAGTAGTTTTAAAGGGCAAGGGATGACTATTATCAGTATGCTGCTGCATGTCTCAGCACTGAATGGCCCTCAGATTGGAACCATAATGTCACCGGATGGGGAAAAAGCTGCTAATTACATTGTTGATACGGCATCCACCCTACCGCATAAAAAGGGACGGCTTAAGTATGTCAGCAATAGTGTATTGCAACTCTCTGGGTGTTGAACCTTGTGTTAAATCACTTTATTCCACAAGATGATGCCCTTGTGTCATGGTGAGGTTATTCAAAGGTGATTTAGTTGCTGTAGTCATTTTCCCCTTTAGGACTGATCCATAACTTTTCATATGGTGCCATCATCAGGTCAACATTTCAGTTTGTCCAATATTTTGGGTTTCTGACCAAAACCCCTGCCTAACTAATGACATTACCATCAGTCCAGCTGTACTTTTTTTAGTGCTATTTAGCCTATATGAGCATGCTAACTGGCTAAACTAACATTGTCAACATGAGAATTAAGGATTTAACCTGATGTTCATAATGATATTTAGCAGCTAAACATCGGCATGTTAGCATTGCCACTTTAAGCATGTTGACATTAGCATTTAGCTTAACGCCCAGCTATCATAACTATGGACTCAATCTTACCTGAGGCTGACTTTTTTGGCCCTTGCCAAATCCCCCCAAAACTTACAATTGATAACTTGTGAAGGATTTTATAGCAGCAGTATTTCCAAAAGTGTCTTTAACCTCACACAAGTTAGAACATTTGGGTTTCTTCTTAAATATCAGGAGGATATTTTTCACATTTTAAGCAACAAACCTTTGTTGCTCATCCTCTTTTTAGGTGGAATTCTCCTGAAACCCAATAAGCATTTAAGGCTGAGTGACTGAAATGATTAGCAATAGACCGCCGAGCCCTCACCTCCACATACTCTGAACCCAATTCAGTTATTGAGGCCAAGACATAAAGAGTGAGGATTATTCCACTAAAGTGCAAAGCTATTTAATCCTCTGAGAGTGGAATAGGAGGTTATAATAGATCAGATTTGCTAAAGATCAAGCTGTTTACATTAGATATAAGGAGGTTATTCACAGTATCCCTTATGATGGGCAGTCTGCTTGTTGGAAGACCATCATAAGAGCATCTCAATCCGTGCAAAGTGAGATCAGAGGGAGGTTTATGGAAAGATTTCGACTAATGCAACATTAACATTCAATTTTGTTTTTGATAACGGTTGCGAGCAATATGATTTCATTAGTGAGATTAAGTGCACGCAGATCATTTTGGGAAGACTCTTGGCTCCAGCTGTGTGCTGAGTTGAGATCAAACAGAAGATGTGGTTAAACTAAAGCGTGTTGAAACATGGCGTTGTTCTGCCCTCTGCTGCATAGACTTATCAGTACAACAAAAATCCAAGTATGTTTCAGAATAATGTAGAGCTGGTTGTTGTTAGAAATGAAATGAAATTACAGTTAACAGGTTTTTAGAAATGATCTCTGCATCATATTTGTCTTCCAATGCGTCTCTTTGAAAATTAATTTGTGATCAACTTCTATTACTCATAAGAATTTTTGTCTTCCAATGCATCTCTTACACAAACCCATTACCCACATGGCTGGGTTATGGGAGAAAATTAAACTATATCTACAAAACTATGTTCATTCTGTTCAGGAGCTTTTGATTGTATCTCACAAATCTTCCTTAGCAAGTGGAGTTTGCCAAGCTTTGTAGATGCTCCCCATTTTTGCCCTTTTACTTACTACCTGTACTATGTACTATATACAGTATATGTGATGTACGTATGTGTATGTGTATATATATATATATATATATATATATATATATATATATATATACTGTATTTATGTATGTATATACAGTATACACATGTATGTCATGTCATCATGAACTGTATATAAAGTAGTTCAAATTCATTTATACATCTGAGCTGTCTGGTAAAAATGAAATGCACCTTACTTGATTTTTTGATATTATTGAAGATGTTTTAGATTTGTGAAATTTACCCCAAAACAAGTTTCTTTTTTTCTTTCTATTTTTAGCCTGACAGTTACTTGTTGACCTTGAAAACAGCAGATTAAGTCATTTACATCTTTGTGTTGAAAGCTCTGGAATAAAGCCCTTATGCTGATATAGTTTCGTCAGTGAGTTCTTGTTTTCTAAACTCTATAAACTATGTATCTCAATACATATAAAAACACATCAATATGCACACACACACACACACACATATATATATATATATATATATATATATATATATATATATATATATATATATATATATATATATATATATATATATATATATATATATATAACTTTTTACAAATACATATTCACATTAGATGTAAGCGTACATGGGTCTAATGTAGCACATTTGAGCATGTGTCTTTTAATGCAGGTAAACTAGGAATTAATTGAATTCAAACTTTTGAATTAATTAAAAAATTGACTGGCATTTATCTTACTGCTTGCATGTAGTGCAACATTCTATCCACATGGGGGAAGTCTTGAGCTTCATTCAAAAGCAAAACCCTTTGTGATTTGGTGTACAGGTGAATTACATTACAAGTTCACAATCACATCTTTTCTTTAATACAGTCAATATATGAAACTCCAGGTGCTGAAACAAGTACATCTGGACATTGATTCAAATCTGTCAGGCTGGGAAAAAGGGTTATAAGCTTTTGAGCAGACATCTTGATCAATATTCTCATCTCTTGTCCCTCCTCTGGCGCTCTCATTGATGAGGCTGTCTGCTGAGGGTTAATGGAGATGGGATTGATGCTGTGGCTAAATGATCTGTCCTGGCTTGGGGCTGATTTCATCTTCCTAGGTTTCCCCAAAGCTATCCAAAGGCTTTGATCACACAGAGCCAATCAACTCTCTTTTACCCTTCACTGGGTAAGATCATAATCTCAATACTTCTCAGTATTTAGAGTTTATGAAGGATATTGGCGCTTTATTTGTGTATTGATAATGCTAATATAGCTCCACAAATCTTTTGATTAAGCAGCTGATTACAGTCTGCTGTTGCAGTCTGTGGGCTGTCAAGCACTACTCTGTGCTTTTGTAATGATAAATTAAAGTCTGACTACATTAGAAAAAACATGGCAATTACACAAGTAAACAGCATTTTATTTAACCTGCTGCTGACCTGTTGGCATTTCATTTTATCATTTCATCAGCTGTGAAATCAGACCGTAAAATTAATCACTGGTCTTGATATTGGACATCCAAAACTGTTTAAGTATTTTCGAGACTGTTCTCCCTGTAAAATTACCCCCATTTCCGTTTATAGTGGCGGCCCCCTCTAGCGGCCGTAGTAATTATGATGGTAGCAAAGCAGGAAGTACAAAGACAAAGGGACAAGTTGAAGTGGTGGACCAAACAAACACAGGACTTTTAACTAATTGTCGCAAAGTGACTGGCATCGGGTAGTGACACAGTTCTGTGCGTTGTCGGACACATTTCCTGAAGCCGCTTGCGAGACTGAGACAAGTTCACAGTGGAGTGTCCACCGCCTCCACCCGCGGGTGCAACTGTGTGGTGGTTTGCAATGAAAGGGAGAAAACAGTTAAAAGATTGTGCAAGGGAGGTTAGAAGTCAAGAAAATGGATATAAAGATACCACCTCTTTTAAGGAACACTAGTGTTACAGAAAAGTGAAAATTAAATTTTACATATACATATACTATATATCTATATATAAAGAAATAAGGCGTGTGGATATGTACGGTATTTACATAGTTACATAGTAGAGTATTGCACAAATGTTAAGCCAATGTTATTGCATAAAACAGATAATATTGTCCAATTTCAAACTCACAAAGAGTTTCAAACTCACTAAGTGTCTGTGTGTCAGACACTTAGAGGCAAGAGTTATAAAGTTTGATGGCCACAGGCAGGAATGACTTCCTTTGGCAGTCTGTGGTGCATTTTGGGGGGATACGTCTTGCACTGAAAGTGCTCCTGTGTATGAGAAGCAAAGCCATGGAGTGAAGTATATTTTTTAAAAGTATATAGTAAATATATATAATTTTGTTTTTTAATTGTTGATTAATGACCTTTTCAAATGTTTTCTTGAATAATGTTGATTGTAATGATGCTGGGAGACTGTTCCAAACAATGCTCCTCTGTATTTTAATGTATATTGGTTAAGGGACGTTCAACAAAATGGGAGATGAATGTCCTTAGAGTGACTTGTATTTTAAGCATGAATCTCTGTGGACAGCAGTGCATTATTACAGATCTAAGATGTAAATCAAAAACAGGAGAGGTCCAAGTGGTGAACCTTGAGTTACCCCGCAGTAGCTTGGCTCTTTTTCGAGTTTTGCCTGTTTTTGAATACATACTGTTCTGTTTTTCAAATAATGATCCAACCATTTTAAAACAACCCCATGAAAGACATGTTTTTTAAGGATGTTATGATTGAGTGTGTCTAATGCTCATGACAAGTCTAAGAATATGCCAAGAGAGATTTTTTCATATTGATGCCTGCACAGTATGTTGCTCCCATCTAAATGTTTTTTTTTTTTTTCATTCTGAATAAACAAATTTTTCAAGAACTTTAGAAAACCAGGGAAAAACTAATCTAGGACGATAGTTGGTGAATTGGGTGGAGTAACCAGAACATAGGTGTGACTTTTGTTTCCCCCCAAAAAGAATGAACCTGAAATCTTGGTTCGACCAGTATTACAGGGGTTAGCATGATTACACTTGTTAAATAGAATGGAATACACTTTATTGTCCCTGAGGGGGGATTTGTCTTGGACATAGTGCTATAATCTGTTGCTTCAGAACATACATGTAACAGAAAAAACATTCTAAAATAGTGATGGTGGGAGTTATGTGTCCTTGGATAACCTTACTGTCTCAGCTCAACTTTATAGACAAAGACTCCTCTGTGTTGCTGATGCCTAGTTGAGTAATGGATATCGGTTATCTCTTGAGTTGGACTTGGCTGCTTGTCAAAGAAAGATTTATGATGTGTGGTACAACACCAGTAGCCATCCACCGTAGCTGCCCTCAAGCTTTCACTGCTTGATAGTTTCAGCTGGCCATCTATGGGCAGTTTCAACTACAGTCATCTGGGTGGTTGTAAACTGTGTTAGTCTGCTTCATATCTAATTTATTTCTCAGAAACTGACATCACCCCTCCCCGTGAAGAGTCAGGTACTCGGGTTGCAATTAAAAACCAACACATCTCCCTGAGTCTTATCTGAGGGCTGTGTTAGATGCTTTGCTGGCACAAGACGGCAGTTTTGAGGAATGCTCAGAGCAAAAAAGAAGTCCAGTTTATACTTATCTAGAGAAGAGAAACATGAACAGCTAGACAGTGCTCCCTTGTTGCTCAAGAGTGATAAGCAAAGCCAGAATATGAGGCTGTGAGGTCCTTATCAGTCCAGAGTTCTGGCAAATGCCGGTGCCACAGAGAGAGGCATATTGCTGTGCGACAAAGGTGTTAGGGCAGATAAGCATGTATGTGTGAAATGCTTCAAACATGAGCTTAGCTCAGAGAGTCAGAGAGTGAGCAAGAGAGAGAGAGAGAGAGAGAGAGAGCGAAAGAAATGTTGACATCAGAGTTGCTCTAAGGATATCTTTATTTCCTGCGCATAGATTTTTCCTGTTAAAGCTAGCATTGGTAGAACTCAGATCCTTTACATAAGTAAAAGAATGTAAAAATACTTTATTACAAGTAAAAGTCCTGCATTCAGAACTTACTTAAAGTACATAAATGTTATTAGATACAAGTTTGTAAATTGTTCTGAATAAAACAATGGTCATTGTGACTAATTATATATATTATATTAGAAAGGAATTCTGCATTATTAGATTGTTAATGTATGTCAGGGTTGAAGGCTAGGACCGAAGTGCAGGAAGACGAGGAGGGTCCAGCAGTTTGAAATAATTTAATGAGAACACAAAGCGACTTACAAACATGTAAGCTGAGCAGGTGAGTAAATCCAGAAAAACAGGAACACGGAAAGAATGGGCAAAAAATCCAAGAGCACAAAAACACAAGACGGAACTCTTCTCAAAAGACAGTCGAGGAATGACGAATCACAATCCACCAACAACAGACACAGAAAGCACAGAGACTAAATACAAGGGATAATAGGTAGCAGGTGAGGAGGTCAAAGACTCTCAGGAGCACAACGCCGAAAAATCTTTAGATGGCGGACAAGACCACAAGGTCTCTCAGGAGGCCGGCAGTGAGGACAGAACCCCCCTGGCAGCTGAGCAAGATGGTGATGGCTGAGTCCCTCAGGAGGATGGACAGGGCCGCGAAGACTCACTGGAGGTCTGCAGCAAAGACAAAAACCCTCTGAAAACCATTAGCAAAGGCAAACCCCTACTAGAGGCTGAGCACAAAGGCAGAATCCCTCTGGTGGCCAGCGGTGAAGTTCAATTTGCTTCAAAGCCAGGTGTACTTCCTGGGCACCCGGTATATAAGCGGACTGAAAACGCTCTCTTGGGTCATATTAGACGTTAAGACAAATTACCTACATGTATGCTGTGGAGGACTTGTTGAAATCGGTTATTAGTGACACAGCTATCAATACATAGACTTAAGGGGTAAGGGATCACAAGTCAAAAATGTTGGTTAATGTCAAATAAATGTAGTGGAGTAAAACCTACATTATTTACCTCTGATAGTGAAGTACAAGAAAGTAGGATACAATGAGTATCCTAGAGAGTTCTATGACTGAATCCTTTAAGAATATTATTGAAGGGATGCAGATAAATAATAGCTGGAAAATGTTATTTTGTTTTTAGGACATCAGATGAACAGTATAATTAGTAGTGAATAATTATGGGATTCCTGTTGAGAATGTTGCTTTTGTTAGATCTACATGGTACACAATCCACCCCTTTGTTCACCTAGTGGTGTAGGTCCCCACACCACCTATTGGTGTAGGGACCTAAAAACCCCAAACTCTTTCATGTTGCTCTGCTATAAAGTTTTTAGACTGCAGCAGTCCCTTATTCTTTGCTACTTACTGTAATTTTATTATATTTTATTATAATTTAGGAGGCATTTTTACATTATTATTAAGAAGGCTTTTTTTATCTTGAAGCCACAAGCCGTTCTATCAACTTGTAAAATCCATCCATTTTCTGTACATGCCTAAATGGTGAGAGGAAAGTCACCAGTTCATTAAATCAATGTGGGTAAAATAAAAACAACACAGTTACTAAAAATCATCTAACTCTGGACATGGTGTACCACTGTCTGAAACTCCCGGTGTGTTGAAATGCTGAGTTAGAACTATTACATCCCTTGTGAGTGAACAACAGATTTCTTTTCGATCAGGTTTTGGGAAAAAACAGCACAACACAACAGCAGCCCTAAAAATAGTAAATGATTTCATCGTTCGACAACAAGCAACATTGTGCACCCTTTTTTATCTACTTGTCTAAGGCAGTGGATCATGTTCTATTGAAACAAAGACTTATTTGTATAGGCTTGTCAGAATAAACTGTTTGTTGGTCCTTGTTGGGAATACTACTACTACTACTTTGGAAATGTAATAGGTTATTGATTACAAGTTACTCTATTAAAAAGGTAATGTTAGTGTAACTATTTCAATTACTTTAAAAGTAATGTAACTTATTACATTTAATTTTTGATTACTTTTTTTTAAATTTTTAATGAATGTTTTTCACAGTTAGGCTAACCATTCTTAAATATTTAAACCTGGCAGTGTTAACCTTACAACAGTACTCAACACTGACTACTGTCAAATTTCCACTTTTATGCCAATGTGATACACTGCTCAAACCCAGCTCTTGATTTTTTTTTACTGTACATACATACCCTGTGTGATTTAAAACTTGTTCATATGTTGACAAAACAGAACCTATTTTTTGAAATGCAAAATCAAAGCCACTGAACCTTCCCTCTATTACCACGTTTTAGGGCTCTGAGATTGAGTGTGTATCTCAAACTTGGAAAAATAATTGATTCTCTCTCATTTAAGCCGCACGTTCAGATAAAATGATTTATTTTCAAATAAATTATTTTGGATACAAGTCTTGCTTCTCTTTTGAGACCAAAAGGAGCTAACTTGCTGCTAACTTTGTCTGTGCTGGACTATGGCGTTGTATACACCCATGCATCCTTACAATGCCTTTACATGTTGTGGAAACTGTCTACTATGGAGCACTGAGATTTATCACAAATCTCAAAGCCCTTGTCTTCACTCCCAGGACTTTCCCTAAAGTCTGTACTGCACTGGGGAAAAGTGTGTTTAAGTATGCTTCTCTCTCTCTCTGTTATTCCTGGTTAAATAAAGGTTAAAAAAGAAATGCTAATTCAGTGTTCCTTTATGTTGAGTTTGTAGTGGCAACCCGCCATGGCAAAATTTCTGCAGCCATGGTATCAGAAATAGGGGAGACGCACAATGTAGTCGCGGTTGCCTTTTAAATGATCCTGCTCACACTGCAATTTTTGTCAGTCGGACAGACCTGCCCCCACTGCTAAAAAAAATCCTTAAAGAAACACTGTAATTGCTATTCATATCTGCATGTAAACTGTTGAAATCTCAGAGGGCGCTTGACATGAGTTTAGTTCCATCTGTTGCCAGTGACGTCATTGATGCTACCATTGACCCAGAAAGTGTCCCTGGAATGATAAAATATACATTAAATGGATCTGCCTTCATGAAAAATGATCTCTGGATAAACTTCAAACAGCATGCAAGTGTGTGATCTACCAAATAAAGTATGTGGTTCTGATTTAAGATCAATCACACAATACAGAGCCAAGAGGTTTTCCACTTTAACATTTCCCCAATAGCTTTACAAATCAGGACACAGTTTTCATACTCCTCATTCACATCCTCCCATTGTGTTTTTGGGTGTTGAGTTGAAAATGTGTCTGCTGAGTCTTATTTTCCACTATTACACTTGATGTTTCTATTCATTTCACAGGGGGGTTCTTTGATAGTTTTCCAGGATTTCTTTTCTTCTAAATGTCAGCAAAACTAAACGATACAATGTCTATATTCACAGCTTTTTTGTTTGTTGACATCACTTCAAATAGGCAAAATCCTCTTTTAAAGAGGCATGGCACAAACTGAAGATATTGTTTGTACGTCTGTGGTCGACGAGCAGAGAGTGGTGACAGGTATTTTATCAAAGCAGCGATAGGAATCTGAAAATGGCTTTCAGTCGCACGAACAGTCAAGAGCATCATGCGCCTTATTAATGTAGCACTCAGTGCTAATGTCTTTTTGTCTTTCCACTCCCTTTCAGTTTCTTTCCATTTTGTTTCAGCTCATTCATCATTGTTTTTTTCCTTCTAGAAATATGTTTCTCACTTTAGTTCTGTGTGCAAGACCCATTCATTTTCTTTTTTGTCATCGGCTAAACGTGACAGGTCAGGGTATGATTGTCAAACTCAACAAAGACAGACTTTGGGTTAATTTTAGATACAAGGATTATATTTAGAAACAGTGTGAACTACTCTTTATTTTAAAACAAAGACCTGTGTGCCATACAGTAATACCCACACCAAAAGTGCACTAACACAAATGAAATATTTGCACTAATTTAAATTCAACCTGCTGCTGCCTCTTGGAAAGTTTTTATTCATGTGTGGGTGGATGACTAATAAACTCAGTTTGCTTCTGGTAGTCTAAGCTATGGATGCTGTGAGCGAGCAGGCGTGGGTGAAGCTCCCTATCTATTGAGGGAGAGAAAACACATGCAGCGCTGCCCTCGCTCCCAAGTGAGCCCACTTCAGCACCCCATACAGCTACTATTGATGAGAGCGGCACTTTCGCCCCCGTCTTCCCTATCTAGCCACATTTCATGCATTAGAGACTTGCATGAAGAGAAGCTGTGAAAGACTAAGCAGAAATATATGGGAGGTCAGGCAAGCTTTCCTGTAAAACTTGTTTACCTTGCCATGATTGATAAGGTGTATAATAGGTGTAGTTTGTATTTGCTCCTCTGCTTCTTGAGCTCAGTACGCGACCAATGCTGTCTGCAAGTTAAACCTGAAGGACAATGAGTGGTTTAGGATGGCTCTGGAGGCCACTGTTCTGATTGGATGGCAGGTGGGGCAAGAGAAAGGGACTTGCATCATGGTCCTTCCAAGTCCTGGATGGGAATAAAGTGCTGCTCTCAATTTGTTGTGACATCCTGCCTTTAGAGAGCAGGCATTGTTCCTGACACTCACAAGCACTTTGGCAGGTAAAGTCGCATCAAGGCTAGACAGTGAGTGATGTCAAAAGACGATGAAGAGCCATGCAAGTTACAGCGGAGGCTCGTGCCAGCAATAGCAAATTGCCAATATAACGCTCTGTGGTTGACAATACACTCTGACAGGCTTCTCTAACCACACAATCCATGTCGTGTTCACTGGTTCACAACCTTTGTTGTATGGTGATGTACCCCGCCAGCCTTTAAGTTGAGCTCAATTACCCTGTCATCGACCTTAGCCATCATGTTCCAGACTTAGGCCTACTGTGTAATAAACTGGATGTTATTAGTATAAAGGTGGATGCTCAAAGAGACAATGAATAAGAGGATGAGAGACTTGGCAGAGGATGTTTCATTATTCATGCCAAATGTATTTATTGACTAGATTAACAGTACACAATAAACACAGATAACCCTCTTGACCACTGCTCAGCAACGTTGTGTACAATTTAGTTCTCTTTCTAAAGGGTCCATTTTTCCCAGAAACTCATATACAAAGTGGACGATACACAATCTGCAATTGTATTGGCAGAGAAAACGTCTACTTTGAAGGTAAAATAAAACTGCTGTAAATGACTAATGTGATTAAAATGAAGGTAGTTCTTTACTGTTCTTTACTTCACTGTTTTTTTTCTAACATATTAGTACAGCACAGTCGTTGTGGAAGAGTAGACATTCTTCCCAGCACTGTCTTTTCTTCCTTTTTGTGGTGGTGAAATGCCTTGGAGTTTGGTTTCCCAGAAATAAAGATTCAGTCTGGATCAATATGCAGTCCTGCCAGTTCAAGTAATACTCCATCCACACATCTTGTTTTTTCTTTCTTCTTTTCTCTCTGTCTTTCTGGTTTAGTCTTTTCTCTCCATATAGCTTCTTTCATAGCGCAACAGCACAGGTGACAACCCCCCCCCCCCAGCAAACCGGTCCCAGTGCTATACGTGTCCAGGCTTGGACAGGTAGGCGATGAGGGCCACAACCACCCCCACATACATCCCTGTTCCAATGGTGATGGAAAGAGCAGCCAGGAATAAAGCTCTTCTGGAGCTCATTCCTGCTCTGGAGAAGTCTCCCTTAGCGATGGCCTTGCCTGTCTGACAAAACAAAGCAGAGAATGAAATGAGCTGGTGTGTTACTCATCAGCACCGAGTATATGAGTAGGTGTTAAGCCACATTTAAAGGAGAGAAAACAAGAAACGCTCTTGGGTAGCCATTAGTTACCATGGCAATTAGGTCATTATGCCTCTGACAGTGACAAATGTGTTGTTTGGGTGTTTTGGTTTTCTATCAAAGATATGAGCCTGGCCTTTATTTTTTCTTCTGACACATTATTTTCTGCTACAGTATTATTGTCTCTGCAATTATTGTGGAAGATTTTGCAAAACCATTAAGATATGCTGTGCTTTGCTTGAGGTTGCTGGGCATGAGCCTAATCTTTTCAGACCAGAAAGATGTCTAACTGACATTAGACCAAGGTCTCAGTTATAGGATGGATGCAACAACTTAAAATAATGTTATCACAGTGCACATGCTCACACAAAACATACTGTAGACCAAAACCTCAATGTTAATGGTTTCCTAAAGTGGACTCACTGACAAGTGGTCCAAACCTGCTGAATTTACATAGTAAATCATCTGAAATAACTGCGAGGAGGGTCACAGGGTGGAAAATTGGCTACAGTAGCACTTGTCTGAGCGCTTGTGCTTGCTGTCCTTAAATGGAATGCAGTGTAATCAGACTTAATGACAGGCTTGAGGTCTCCAGTCTCCTTTACCTTGTGAGAGTAGTAAAAGGCAACGATGCCCAAGGGCCAGAAGCAGCAAAGCATGGAGAAGATGGCTAAGCCCAGGTAATCCCGGGGGGGCAGCACGATGAAGTTGTCCTCGCTCTCACTGTCACTGGAGCTGTCACTCTGGAAGACAGCGGGTTAATGAAGGATAGTTAAATGTAAGAAAAGGAGAGGATGATGATGATGCACTTTTTTACATGACTGCTTGTAGACAGGCCCTCCCCCCTCCCCCCCCAACGGTTAGTGTATCTGCCCTTGTACCACCACCGCCATCCAGGACAGGATGTGCTCAGCCAGCCATAAAGGATTTGGTGCCTCTGTCAA
The DNA here is from genome assembly GCA_026937815.1 of Etheostoma perlongum. Lineage (NCBI taxonomy): Eukaryota > Metazoa > Chordata > Actinopteri > Perciformes > Percidae > Etheostoma > Etheostoma perlongum. The sequence goes on along the minus strand of CM049390.1, from coordinate 11,062,886 downwards.
CACCCGTGAGCGGCCTTACAGATAACACAGGATTAACGGATTGTTCCATCATTGCGAGGTGACAGGGTAAACAGCAAGAAGACAGTGTAATTTATGTGCTCAATTGCTTCTACAGCATGAGAGACCTCCACCATCTCGCTTCAATATACCCGGCGTCTTCCAACAGGCTCCTTTACTGTGCCTCCATACTCAAACTCAGGGCCACAAGGGCAGCGTGGGTTAATGATAATAGATTTGAACGCCACTCAGACTACATTGGCACATCGCGCCTGCAGCAAGGATGGCAATCTGACTGCATGTGTGACCTTTTCAGAGGACGTTACCTTACTTCTGTCAGCTGTCCCAGGGACGGAGTGGATGTTTGTCTAAATAAATAGCCTCCATAAGGAGCAGGTTTCATTTGTTAGTCTTGCTGCCTGCAGGAATCAATTAAAGTGGGTAAAAGGAAGGCACAAAATAAAAATCAATATGTAAGGCAGGAACTGAACCAGCCATTTTTAGAGGTAATTAAAGAACAGTCAGGAAGGCAGGCAAAGAAGAAAGGAACTATACTATATGTGTGCTTAAGACCACATTTTTAAGCTTCTGAGAATGCTGATCTACATTGACCAAACCACAGGATCTAATCATTACTTCTGTGTCAAAACTGTATTTAGATTTTAGAGGGAAGTGGAGGAAGTGCTACTGTATATACTATCCAAACAGGTTCCAACAGCTACCTTTGCCAAGAGAAGATTATAAAGGTCCCTGTTATCTGCTTTATGACCACTGTCCACCTGGACAGCTGGCTGTGATCCATCAAACGAGCAGCTGGTCATAACCACATAATTTGACATCACATGAATAAACCGGTGGGTACAAACGGCAGTAATCTCCTTTTACTTTTTTATAGAAAGACCTGATAACAGTTCTGAGTGACTGGTGCATTCAGACCTACTGACATCCTGCCTGACATTGAGTCTGGCCTGCTGGGGACACACACTCCCAGTCTGGTCTCATGCCAGTACAGCTGATGGGGCTCTGCAGAGGCACAGTGCCTTCAACAACACTGTGACAGCGCTCTCTGAGGCCTGGTTAGAGTCTGAAGGGGACAGTCGACTCCACAGCAGGGCACACGCAGACCCCTGCACCCTGTTACTTGTGGCAATCACAGTGGCATCACCCACGCAATCTTGTTACATTGTTACCTGCGATTTATTTTTCTCTGTCACACACTTCTTCTTCTGCTGATAGAAAATAGTTGTAGAATTACTATTGTGAAGTTACAATACCTGTTTTTCTGTTGCTGGAAAAAACACATGCTGACCAGGGGTGGGCCATCAGACAATTATATATTTATAATTTTATATATATATATATATATATATATATATATATATATATATATATATATATATATATATATATAGCCTATATATTTATGAATTAATTTATTTCATATGTATTTTACAAAGTACGTTCCCACGAGTCTATTACCGTGATTTCATTGCTGCTCTCTCCCTCAGGTTTATGTAATCAGATGTCACCCTGTGCTGTCTCTGGGACAAAAAATCTACTCAGAGTCCTTTAGAATTCCGAGTGAACCCCCCTGCTGTTTAAGCGAATAGGGACGATGCTGTCAATTGTCATATTTATTTTGCCAATCAAACTTCGAGTTTACCCTGTTAGCCTTCTAGCTGACCCAGCCACCTACGTCGGCATTTTTCGGACCAGTTAGTTAGTATTAGTTTTTAGATGTAAAGTTAATAAAAGCAAACAAGGGGATGTACTTTTTTTCAAATGATGAGCAGCTTTGGTAAGTTTAATGGATTTTTATGCATTTTACGGCTTGCTTTAGATTTTTGCTGCTGGAGATTTGAGCAGGGGCCACTGTGCCCTTGTGTGTGCGTGGTGGCATTTGTTGTTGAGCCCCAGCAGCTTGGCTGGAATTTGTGGGGAAGCCTGTTGATTCCTAATTGTTTAATTTGTGTTGTTGATCGCTTTCTGGTTGTCGTATGAATAAATGTGACCGGTTGTCATGGGTTTGTTTTTGTTTCTTTGGTAATTACCTACATTCATTTGGACCAGGCCTATCTATTATGCTGCGTGAAAGTGAAGGCTTCAGTTACAGTGTATTCAGATCTCTGCAATAGTTTATTCTACTCTAGGTGTTGTGCCTTGCATTAAATCACTATAATGCCTTAGTGTCATGGTGAGGTTATTCAAAGGTGGTTTAATTGCTGTAGGATAGTATTGGAGGCCTAGGTGTAAAATACACGGCCTGCCACTGATGCTGACAAAACTGGTTGTATTATGATGGACAACTGCAGCAGAAATTGAGTGAGCTGTGAAAGTCCTCTAAAAGTTTAATTTGACTTCTCTTCATCAACACATATCTGGCGCTGTTTGTGTCTGTTTTCATGATTCACAAAATGCATCAGTCTTAGCACAGAAGCGCACACACATTACAGACAGGCATGAAGGGGAAGTAAAGAAACGCAAGTGCTGAGCAAAACGTCTCATATTCCAGCTGGAAACTCAACTTTCATCTGAGAACTGTTCATCAGATTCATTTGCTCTTTTGAATTGACATAGAATAACTTTGAATCCAGCCTCACCTGCTCCAACAGCCATGCATCAGCAGAGTCCCGCTTAATACCCTCACAGCACAGCATTACTTATGGCATTAATGGCATTCGCTACTGTGTCTCTATCTATCTGCCAGGCCTCCAAGTGACAAGAGCTGGCCCGATCATCAACCCAGTTAGGGTGCTATACTTCTTCCTCTGCCAGCTCAGAGCCCTGGGTACTTCACAAATGTCCCTGGATGAAATTAGATTTGACCACTTCTGAAAAAGACTTTTCTCTTTTGTTGTCACGCTGTTCTTCAGAGAGTGTAGTTATAGTCCTAAAAGAACAATAGCCTGGATAGATAAACTTGAGATGATTTTCTTAGAATGTAATTATGAAAAAAGCGCACAATTACCCTGCATTATATATGAAAGACTCCAGCAAATTGACCATTTAGAGAAGAGAAATAAGCATGAATCACATTGGCAGTCTATTAGAATGGTAAATTAAATAATAGGCATCACATGACTCACTTTCTGCTAAAAGATGGCCCTGACCGTTACGAGTATGTCTTGTAACGTGTTTAATTTTGTATAGCAACTCAATATTCTAATAACTCTGTCAAACACTGCCAAATGGCTCTTACTTGTATCAATTTGCTCTTTAAGCAGTATAGTTACAGTGATTATTCCCTTATAGGGTATAGCAAGAGTGAGAAACTTGTATAATCATGTATCAGGCTAGAGTAGGTACCCAGTATATCAGGCACCTACATCCCTAAATAAAAAGCCACTAAAGCACTGGAGACAGCCATAGAAAACATATTTGTTTTTTTGGCGTGACCTCTGACCTCATACTCTGGACCCTGCTCCTCTTCCACATCATAGGACACCGTCTGAATCTTTGCATCCTTCTCTCCTTGTACGCTGTCCAGAGGGTTTTCTGTGGAAGCTCCATCCAACACAGTGTCCTTACTCTCTGTGAAAGTTGTCTCAAAGCTCTCACTCTTGGAGTCCTTGCTGTGAAGGCTCACATCGTCCTTGTACAGCATAAAGTTGGGCCTGTAGAAAGCCTCCACAGCCAGATGAAGGGATGTGGCGTCCAGGAACTGTTGAGTCTTATGCTTGCCATTAGTCCCAGTCCCAGTGTAGTAGTAGCCAATCAGGCTGTCCTGGTAGGGCTGACTCGAGTAGTCAACCTGGTAACCCTGGTAATCGCTGTGCACCTTTTGTCTGTTGGTTTTGTCTAGCAAGGGGTTCTGGAGCTCACTGAGGCTTTCCATGCTGGCAAGTTCAAATGTCTAGTGGCTCAGGATGAAGTCCAAAAAGGATTTGGCAGTCTGGTAGCTGGAAATAAGTACAGTTGCAATTAAATGTGATTAATACAAACTTTAAAAACAATAAATGACAAGCAGTTTGTTTAAATGATGGTAGATTCTTGGGAAAATGCAGTTAATCCATCCAGTAGCTCAGATCCAACATTGGGATAATAGTAATGTTATAATCTAGGACATGAATTCAGTGCAGGAAATATTTCATCTTGCTTGGCAATCAGCATTCCTCTCACAAGCTCTCACCAGTCTGGGCCATAAAATCACCATCTGCTGTATGTTCAACTGTTGCATCTCACACCCTCAGATTCATAAAAACATGTCTTCCTATATCACAGCTGCCTATATTGAAAATGGGAGGAAGTGTGCAGGGCTCTTCTATATTTTGCACCGCATACTGATTACTTTGTCTGTGAAATGGCCTCTCTGTTATCCTGAATGTTTTCAAATGAGTGGAAGATAAGGTAAAAACGAGTGGTTTGTGTAAAAAACAACAACACTGTTAAACTGTCAGGACAGGCCGTCACTAGGGCAACACGTTCGCCATTAGAGGCAGTGTGAGTGTGAGCATGTCCAGATTTGACTAAGTAGTTAAATGGTTCAGTCCCCTATGGCCAACAAAGACCTCATCCATCAAATTAATCTTTTGTGTTATGATGAAATCAGAAAAAGCCACAGAGGCAACTGCGTCATATTTTGGAATTAGTGGAGAGTAGCGAATCAGAGTAATTTCATGCTTTTTCGGTTGAAAGTGCTGTAATGAGAAATGAGCCACTGGGTGGTAATACACAAGAAATTGTTGACGTTTTTTCACACATTAGGAAAAAAGAGGTATGGCAGGGCTTGATTTATGAGGTTTGGGAGGCGATTGACTTGCACAGACCTGGACACAAACAACCTGGGCTGTGCAAAATAACAATAACACCCAAAAATGAAATCCCATCTAGTGCAACAACATTATCCTTAAGACTGATGTCAAAGCCTCTGACAGTCTCAACAAAAAACTATAAATAAGAAACCCTATCACGCTGATATTGCATTTGTTTTCATTTTCTACATATGCAATGACACCCTGGCCCACAGAGAAGACATGTAGATGTGCAGCAGACCTTTGGGCTTGTGACCCTGAGAAAAAGATCATATCCAGATCATGAGTCCCTATAGGTTTCAGTGCGTGAATACTGTGGGCCAGTGGCTGAATCTGAGCCCACACACCCAAGACTCAGTGTCTTTAACACTGTGCCCTGCGGTTTCCATTCTCGAATGATTCTGAGGTGAGCCACTCTCCAGATAACAGGCAATTCCATTACACACTACATTAGACAACAAAACCACATCCCACATCCACCAATAATTTATCTCTTTCTATAAAGATGTGCACTTAGCACATGTGAGTGTGTCCTTAGACTCCACAATTATTAATGATCATACTCTCTTTTCTCTTTCCTCTGTTTTTGTTTTTACACTGTAATCATTTCTCTCACAAAGACACCCACACAAAATTTTCATTATTTTGATGAAATCACACCTTTTCTACCCGCTCATAAAATTGCAAATAGCATATTTTATATATTTTAATATTTTATAGCTGACCATGACGGAAATCTTCATATTTCTAGACAGTTTTTGCTCTTTTGTATTATAAAGAGATCTCATATCTACTTTGAAGTAAAAGGCGAAGAATATTTTTTACTACACTAGAAGCTAAACACCTCCGAAAATCATCTTACCTGTAATGGAAAATCCTCCCGCAGCTTTGCTCAGCATCGTTTCTCCGCGCAACTGAGTCGATGAAGACGGACGGACCCACGTTTCTGCTTCACATCATCAGTTTTGGGAAACTTCCATCGTAGCGCAACATATGACCACCTTTTAAAAGGAAGTTATCCCGTGTGTGTGACAATGGACTTTGCTCGCTCAGCTCTGCTGCCATGGCACCGCTGCTGCGATTTTACGCACAGTATCACGCTGAGCTCAGGCTCCAAAACAACTCCGGCAGCAGCTCCAGCCAACCCATTGGCTGTGTGAGGCGCGCTGTAAACTCTAATAGCGACCACGGATTTGAAATGTCAAACTCTACTTGCCTTGCCATGGGCGTCTTCCTCCAGCTCAGTGTCTCATGTGCTGGCTGCACAGCTCCCCCAAAGGTGCCGTTTAGAAACAGGTTGATAGCTACTGAAATATATTTTACATCACATGAGCCAGCATTCCCACTTTACAGACTCATTAAATTAGTGTCCTGGAGTAATTGCATTGCTTGTATTTCTTGCACAACTTAATTGTAAGATGTTTAAGTGTTATTCTTCCCCACTGAGAACGCCCACTAAATGTAGAAAACACATAACAAGAAATCTTCAAAGAACATTTGAATAAAGCACTCTGCTACATGCATTTTAAGATTCTCATTCTTCAAATAAATCTGCGTCTATTCTTTATGTGCCAATTTACCTTCATTTCCTTGTCCATGGTCCCTGCAATGTGCATGGCTCTGTATGTGTTTCTAAACATAGCTCAGGAGTAAGCAAATATTAAATTCATTGCACATTAATTTTTGATTAATATTTTAGACAAATCCCATGCATTTATCATGAGCCTGCCAATTTGGTTGTGCCTTTAACCCCACTCTGCTAAGCTGCTTATGATTCCATGCCACAATTTATCATTGTAAACACTGTTTACATAACATTAATATGGATGTATTTTCCATGCAAGAAAATGGGTGACATAATAGAAACAGCAAAACTATAAGCCTTATTTATTTTGATCTTGCTGGAGGATAATAATGGCATAACTACAATATTTTCAGGGACATTTTCTGTGGTTTAGACTAAACACTAAAAACTGTGCTTATCAGAGGCCGTAATGCTATGCCAAAAACTAAAAGACTGATATATAGCCACTGAACACTGGACACATATCTTATTCAGAAGGAGCACTCTGTTCCACAGGCTCATAAAACTGTCTGGAGTTAATAATGTGCAAGCCCAGGCTCTGTCACTTTCACAGGGAGATGCATTAAGGTGCTGATGGACACTTTATGGGGGACACATGGAGCTGCATTTATAAGACTGGGTATACATGAGCTGCTTCTCTCCCAGAGTCACCTTGTGTTCACATGCACAAGGTAACGTGGCATAACAGCCCGACCATCTTCGTGATGGATACCTCTCCCTCAGAAGCTGAGTATATTAGAAGAGGGGGTGAGGAGGGGGCCACAATCTCTAACTGTTTATCCATTATTATTCATTCTTCCTCTCTCCTTCAGCCTTTACAGCAGGTTACATTGTAACATTTTCTAATGAAGATCTGTGTCAAAATGGCACAGGAACATCTGCATAACATCCAAATCTAAAAAAAATTGGCAGTATATGGGTTAAACCAGTATAACTCACTGGTGCCACATTAAGGATAATTAGTGAAAAGAGAGGATATCTCCTTGGACCAGGCTTCTGCTAGCCTTCTGTAGATGGACTGTGAATATTTATGGTCCTCACTGTGCTCCTTTCTGCTGCTCCATTTTCCACTCTATATTTAGGCACTGTGTCACTACATAGCAGATACACAATTTGTCAAGCATTTTCTCCTCAGAGTGTTATTTCAAGAAACAAAAGATGATGAGTGCTGCAGGTATTCATGTGCTGTTGATTAACAAAGAGCAACACTAAAGCAGAACATGTTTTAACATACTTTTTACTTTTTCTTTTCTCCACCACTGTTTGATATTGCCGCCGATGCTTGACACCATGAACTTTCCTGAGGCCCATTAACCAGCTTTAATCATTTAAATACTTTAGGGAATTAATCACCCTAAGCCGATTGGCAGAGAAAGTATCAAACCACTTAATTTGATCTGGCCTAGCCGGCTTTTAAGGCAAGGAAAGTGAAGATTTAAGCAGCTTTTCCCGATTGGCCGTCCTGTGCATTATTTCCTGTTTGATTAAACACTTTAACGAAGCATATACCAATAGAGCACCTCTGACCACTGAAACAACCCCTGGGACTGATGAAAAAGAGAAAAGAATAGACAATTAAATTGGTCTGAATACTTGGAAATTCACATTTGGAGTGTAGTTTAGACACATTTGTGTGGTTACAGCACAATTTAAACCATATCTGTTTCATTCTTATCATATCAAAAGTTGTCAACCAATTCTTATATTTTTCTGCTGCTGATGTTCACAGACATCAGGTGTTGCATCCATTTGGCCAAAGATCAGTTTGCAGAAATCAGTGGGGCTTCAATCCCTGCAGCGCCAGGTTCAGGTGCAAGAGCAGGAGGAAGTTCAGCAAATGGGAAGATGTTGGCAGCAACAGAGGATGGAGCTCCTTTCAGACCTGGAGGTATGCTGCAAGCCTTGAATTAAAAACTCAAGAAAGCCACAGCTAAATACTGCCTCGTATTCTCCACCTGACTCAGGGTACAATGAGCTGGCCAGGAAGTGGATGACAGCGTCATGTCTTGTTATGGGCAGAGAGAGTATGCACAATCGAGTTGGTGATTAATAAGATAGTAGGTGGGTGAGGAAATAAATAACAGATCCAGCTGAACACCTTCAAGGCACTGGAATTAAACTGGACAGTTTGTTTGCTATCAGGCTCCCTCAGAATTAAATTCAGAGAGCCATATTTCAGAACTTCACCTTAGTTATTTGTTAAGGTCTAAAGCTCTGTATACCATTAAAGGAAATGGATTTATTGCCCTCTTACAGCCAGAGAAAATGAAAATCAGTTTGACTCCTACAGTAGGATGTCATAATGAAAAACATAATAGTTGGTGAATGCCAACATTATGAGAAGCAATTTCATTAAAGTTGCACAGTATGTGACTTTTCAAGGTTCTTCTACAAATGTCCAATCAGAATATTAACAGTATGTGTCTGGAAGTTGGCCCGCGTCTGGGGAATGGATGCGTGGCGGAGCACCGAGGGGCTGGCAGAGGCTTTTTGGCTTTGCAATTATCTAACACACAAATGCAATATGTGTCGAATTAGCTGGAAGTGCTCCATCAGGAAGGGAGAGGTCAGACTTTGTCATCCCCCGATTCAGACAGAAGTACCCCTTTATAGCTCTACCCTCCACCTATAAATATATCTCTTTAGTAGTGCGTAGAAAATGCAAAGTGTACAACTCTGGAGACGAGCCAGTCTGGGGCTGCAGTAGTTAACGTCAATCCCAACTGGATTTTCTTCCACAGTAGGATCATGGGCGAGGACAGTGGGGAGCTTCTCATCTTCACAGATCGTTCCACTCTAGAGGAATGCTATGTGCAGATTAATGGCATCCTCCGTGGCAAGATTTGAAAACTTCCATTAATGGAACACCAATGATAATTTATTTGGACAGCCGAGCTGCTCTCTGTGAATAATGAAGTGGCCTCGGGATCATTAATATGATGGATTCCTTCTAATGTAGGGATGCTGTGCCAGAAGTCGTAGCTGTGTAAAAAAAAAAAATTCTAGCTGTGTACATTGTTTGTATTATTGATTTGACACTGTGTTCCTCATTAAGGGGATTGCTTCTAAAGAAATACTACCTCAGAGGATTACCATTTCAAACATTATTAGTGGTAATGAACACACGTTAATCCTGTGGTGAGTGTGTGCAGGTGTACCAAGTGATGCGTCAGCCAGGCATAACAGTCTGCTGTACGACTCGCAGGGATATGGTTTTACTCACAGTCTATCCCATTAGTCCAAAAAGAAGAATTAACAATTAAATGTGCCCAACCCTGCCAGAGCTGCCATCCCTGATGTGTCATGGGACCAGCCTGCATATGGTAGAGCTCTCTGCTTTAAGATTTTCCATTTAACCTATTAAGGCATCTTTTAAACAGCAGAGGATTTAGCATTATGTCTTCAATGTGCTTCTGAGCAAAACAGAGCACAGACAAAGTCAGATTTCCTCTTCGGTCTGTGGTTGTGGGACTGCTTGGGAAGGGTTATAAATAGTTAATCGTATACGAGCTGCTGCAGGTTAAGCAAGGGATCTCGCTGAGGGCCGGGGTGACTCATTGCCTTGTCTCTTTGCATCATGTCAGTTACCTGGAGTCTGCACCTGTCACAGGTACTCCCTAGCACCTCGAAACCACTGATTTGCACCCATAAACAAGAGCCTGTTGAACGGTTCATCACTGTATTCCACTATATAAATATTTTCCCCAAGCGCCTACAGTCAATATTTTCATAATTACAATTAATCATATTACTACGTGTAATGTAAAAAAGAGTCAGTGACAAACCCATAATTCTTCTTTGCAGTTTCCACAGCACTAGAGAGCGTTTTAGTGTCTTTCAGCTAATTGTTTTGGTAGTCATTTTGTGCTGCAGCTGTTTTCAGCAGAAAAGATATAAAACCCACTTAATGCTACTTGTCAAGCACCAAACAGCAGATTCAGTTAGTGACAAGTTGGTGAACATAGAGCAGCTAAATAGTCAGATATTTCCCTCAGGAGTTAATGCAGAATAGTCCAGAATTTTTTACTTGGATTTATTAAGTGGACACACCTGACTTCAAATGAATGCTAATACTGCTCCGTCTGTTGCATGGTAGGCAGGTGTTAGCTAACATATTAGCCACTGCAACTTTATATTTCAGTGTTGTGTTCACAGCTAGTTCCCATGGCGGTTATTACATCCATGTATTGCAGTGCTGGCACAAAGATTGTGGTTTTTATTTACGAGTGTAATGCCTTTGTGCATTTAGCTGCTGTGAAAATAAGGATGGTCCCCAAAATCATGTTGGTAAAACTTAAATGCTGATTACAAGATTGTAGTAGTAAAAAAGATTGTAGCAGATTGCACATTCCTCTGCAGTGTAATATGTTTGAAAACCATATTCTACAGAAACAAAAATTGTAAAATTAATTATTTCAATTCAGGAAGTTGCATTATGTATGCACCATAAAACTCCTCTTCTGCTTCTCCTTATTTGAATCAATAGCCACATGTTCTCTAATGTTCCTCTTTAATGTTCTTCTCTGAGCTGTAATTTCAGGTGGGTTTATTATCTGAGCTTTGGCAGGCTGCCTGCTGTGCCCTTATTTAAAAAGCTATTTTCAGTGCACACTGCCACAGTGGCTGATGTTGTGCTTAATAAACAATACAAGAGTCCCCGTGATTCCTGTGGGTGTCAAAAGGTCATGAAGACTACTTGTGTGTGTGTGCTATCCTGCCTCTCATTTTAAAAAACCTCTAATGGACACAGGAGATGCAAGTCTTTCCACAGTGAAGGACCAATCAGGACATAATTACATCACGGCAAAAATCTATGATGCTCTGCCACACAATCGTTTTCTGTGTCAATGGTCGCTCACAACTGCTCTGGAGGATGTGTTTACTTGGACAGGCTTAAAAGAGAATCAATGCTCACATGTGTAACCCCTGGGAGAGGAGTAATCATCAGGATCTGAGATGAAGAAAGATGAATTTCTGTAACTGCTCACTCTGGTCCAAGGCTCTTTAAATGACAGTCTACTCTGCCATATTGGTTTGGCCATCTGTCCCTGGACAGCTGTCTGCTGCAATAAAGTGACCCTTCTGAAAAGTAGTAGCTCATATTACTTTTCTAACATGGTCTTGATGTTCTCTTATTTCATGACAGCAATACTCCCATGCTCTCTAACATGCAACACAAACAGGCTGTAAAACAGTTGCTGAATGATGAAAATGTGTCCATTATCCATGCAGACTGCTCTCATGAAATGGCATATGTATGACACGACAATTCGTATGCCATTATTGGCGTGTTATCAAGACGCATACTCACTTTTTAGCGTGTTTATCCACGTTGTTTGGCCTCCACTGACTTACATTACCTTGGGATAGTGTGTGAATTTACGCTGTAGAGAGTAGTATGAAATGGCGAACCCGTTGTTTTCTTCTTGCGATAACACGGCAAGTGGCGTGTATGTTTGCATTAACTGTATACAGCATAGACATGCACGCGGATAGCTCAAAATGCGTGCAGATCAAAACCCAACTTGGCTGAGGAAAGTCAGCATGTACTGTATGTTTACGCGAAGTCATGATGTCATGTTGCTCCATGAGCTGATCTGACTGGATGATACTTGACAACATAGACATTGCTTTCATATGTTGCGCTGAATAATAAATGCCTCGTGCATTTATAATTTATCCGAAATGCAGTATTTGTTTTTTTTATGAGTTCAAGGCCACTGTTATTGTCTTAGTTGTTTGTTTCCGACATCAAAAGAGAACCGGAGGCTATCTGCAGGATGTAATGGAAACATCACAATCCCAGTCATAGCATGCTACAACACAGATTATGTGTTGCTTTTGTTCTCCTATTTGTCTGAATTATAACCTGAATATTTAAGCACGTTAATGAATACAAGCACATGATATTGGCCGATGCAGCCACTAAACCGATGTATAAGGTTGATGACAAACGAATTGTGACTCCAGAGATGCTGGACACTGAAGTTGAGTCAGTTTAACACTGGGGAGTGCTGGAACTATGCATATTTTATTGGCATATCCATATTTTATTAAAGTGCTCATTATGTTGAGTGATGGCTCGGATGGAGATTTAATCAGGTCCTTTTTAATCTCTCATTCATTTCATAATGACCTATTTCTCACTTGACATTGAGTCAGAGGTGGACAAGCTATTTTACTGTGACACACCGAAAACTGTCAGTAACAAAGTTAGATTTCCACTTTGCAAGATACAAATTAAAAAAGGTTTACTGATGTTTTTTATTGACTTACTCCAAGGACTGAAATTGAATAAACATGAGACTGCCCAGTTTCAGAATATCAAGTTGTCTTGGTTGGATGTTCTTTTTTTTCATCATGGGAATTAGAGATTTGTTGGCATTATTTGTGAAAAAGTCCCATAATAATATTTCAGCATATTATAATTTAAATTGTCTGAGAGAAAACTCATCTGCATCGCCTCCTTGGCTCTGTATTCAGGCTTTAGAAAATTGAGCCCATGACTACATTTCTGTACAAAAATCTTAATAAGTGACTTGAACAGTCAACATAACATTGCCTGGTGCTGTATTTACACTGCATGTGCTATAAAGAGATTAGCGTAAGTTAAACATTACATAACTGAAACTATCAGCATGACAAACAGAGCAGCTTCCTCCTACAAGTTGTGTGTGTGTGGTACTCTGTATAAGGGATGACAATTAATGTGACACCTAAGCGACCATGGATACCAATTATGAGTAGGAGGAAGAAGAAGGTGAACCTGTAGAAGTAAAACATGATTATCTGGGTTCTTCACTTCACCGCCAACTACCCCTCCTGGGGCATAGGCCGCCGACAAGGGTTCTCCAGGCACTCCGGTCCTGTGCGATTTTCTCCAGCTGTCCCCAAGAGTGGCCTGTTCTCTAGACTTCAGCATCCAGGTCTCGACGCCAGCTGTTTCGGGGTCGACCACTTTTTCTCTTCCCCTGAGGGTTCCAGGAAAGAGATTGCCTGGTGGTGCTTGAAGCCGGCGTGCGGAGGATATGTCCTAGCCATCTCCAGCGCTTCTGGATGATCTCTTCATCGGTCGGTTGTTGATTTGTTCGTTTCCACAGTTCTTGGTTGCTGATGGTATCAGGCCAGCGGATCCGTAAAATGCGCCGCAGACATGTGTTGATAAATGTCTGAATCTTCCTGGTGGTGGTAATGGTGGTAAGGTTATCTGGGTTAGTACAGCTAATTTACTAAAGATTATGTGTGGGATCTATAAAAATATATTTTCTTTAGACACAGTGGTCCTCATCTATCAACCTAATGTAGAAACCAGCGCAGATATGAGCGCAAAAATCCTTTTACGACAGGCTTCACGTGGGTTTTCTGAAACGTTCGTATCACACCAATCAGTGCATAAAAATTGGTCGTACATTGATAAATGCATCATCTGGAAACTTTTATAATATAAATATCACTGTATCTTGGTTTGAGGCCCCTATTTACGATATGGCCAGACGTAATCCGGCTAAGAAGCGGCACTTTTCGGAGGTGGAGATTGAAACCCTGACATCTCAGTTTAATTTGCACAACGTGTGTCCTATTTGGCAGCCTAGAAACTGGTATTAGGCTGTAGGAAGAATGCAGAATAGAAAGATCACTGATACGGTCAACAGTGTCGCCGTATTAAATCGGACTCCAGCTGAAGTTTATTTAATTTATACATCCCTGACATATGCACACTCCTAATAGTAATAGATAGGCTTATATTGCAATCTCTTAGGCCTACAGCAGAGGGGTGTTGAGTTTTAAAAAGTTAAAAACAATGTTTTGAAAACAATATATTTCTGTTTATGTATGATGCAGCCAGGTTAGGAAAATATGCATTCTATTTCTCATTCTTTGTCTCTGTGATGAGGTCAAGACCGGCCCTATTGTCTCTCACCTTCCCCCTCTCTTTCTCTGTCTCTAAAGAATTGATTAAGCCATATCTATCATTTAGCATACATGAGGCAGCTCATTGTTCCCACAGGAAAGGTAATTGCTGTCCCAGCATTTGGGAGCCGCCCCTGCTGGGCCAGACTTGATTGGAACACAGAATGTTTATTCAGGTAGTTTGAAAATAGGTGACACTGACTTGGATTCTGTGGTCTCATTTGACCAATAACGAGAGTTTTCACTTGAGGAACCACCCTCTATTCTAGGGAATAAATGTGTGTGATTTAGACATTTTCCGGACTGATCTCATGTGACTTTATCAGGGAGAAATATGGATCAAGTCCACTGTCATCTGCAGTGTTACGGTATGTTTTGTGTCTTATTGTCTTTGTCATATCATCTTCATCATGCTGTTTCATTTAACCTTTTGTTAATTCTCCATTGGACTTCAAGCCTCCTTCTTCAGAGATTCAACAAACACGCAGTTAGTTTTTTCTTACAGGTGCTGGAAAAACAAGCCGAAATATGTCGGTCAATGGCAGAAAGAAATCATTCACTTGTGGCCATTAACAACACTTCAAAAGACAAACGAACACCTCCAGGATAAATAAAAATGTTGTGCATCGTTATCTTTCCTGTTTTGAATATCATTGCCAAACATAATACCACACCTTTTGAGGAGTAATATCCTGTCTCATTTATATAGCTCCCAGTTGGGGCTGTGCTGGACACTGCTCTCTGGGCATTGTGTGGTATGTATGATGTACGTGTGCATACATACAGCATTTGTGTGAGAGTGTGAATATTAAAATTAAAACTCTGCTCCATGTAAAGGTGCCTATAGCTGCAGGCATGCTTGCCAAGTTACGTTGGCAAGCAATTAAGTGTGAAACAGGAAATCACGGAGACAGCCGTGTAAGAAAGAGACACATTTTCATTGAAAGTGTTAGATTTTTTTTTTCTCCACAAATTGTCATTTGCTTTCGTAAAACAGGATGAAAAAATACATGGTTGCAAAAATTTCAACATAATTTGCAACTTTTACCACAGTAGGTATGACAGATATATGTTGCTTAATGTTCACAAATAGTATTTTCTCTATGTGTGTGTTTGCACCACTAACCACACAACACCTGATCTCAGAACCACAATAAGAGAGGACACATACGTGTGCTATCTATTTACAGTAAGATCGTACCTATTATTAGCTTCTTTTTTTCAAATCCTGGTATTCTTAAAAAAGTTGTTGATAACTATAGGTTCATAATTAGTTGGATACAGTATTAAAAAGTAGATTCTATGTTCATATATCTCATCTAGATATGAGAGCTCTGAGCGAATGATATACTGCATGTACAGTAGTTTGAAAGTGACTAATCAGTGTTTGCTACAGAACTTTTCAAATGATACTCTGAACTGTGGCAGCTGCATTGTGACCCTGTTTTTGCTCATTATTTCTGTTGTTTCTTCTCTCCCTGTCCACTTCCCACTCGACTTATAAGCGTAAGGAACTCTTGCAAGTAATTGCAACACTGCTCACAGCGCTCAATTTCAAAGATATTATCTCAGATATAGTTTTGTGCAGGAGGCTAGAAATATTTCACCAGGCAACAACAAAAATTACTGCAGTACAAATACCCACAACTTCAGGAGTCAACATGGTCTGTCCCTACATTTGTGCAGCATTTTGCACCACTCGCTAATTCCACTGGGACGTGAGAGTTTGAGGGTTTCTAAAATGCCAGGAGAGAGGTTCCCAGGCGGTGGAATATATAAATGAAGAGCTGTGGCTGCACAGGTCTGAGCTGTCTACTCGCATTATCTGCAGGCTTCCTCATCTGATGGAGTTGGTGAGGCATGGGGAAGGTCAGTAATCGGCTGTATATCTGCACCTTGTGGGTCGATTGAAACATTAGACCTTGCCCCCTGACTCATGTGGTCATTACCTCGCTGTAGCAATTTTACATTGACTGTATGTTTTTTTGTTGTTGTTGATCAAATCTTCTCTTATTTTAAATATTGAAAAAAACAAAACAGGGCCATTTTTCACTTCTTATTATCCTGGAAAGTGGCTACATTGCTAATGGTCACTCTCCAGGGACACCTGCAAGGAGGGAAGCACAGTTTTCTGCTCCCTGTTGGCTGCTCACAGATGGTGGAGAGTTGTGTATAATGTGTTAAACTTCTCTCAAGTTGACCTAAATTAACTTACGTCAGTCACACTACTGACTCCAGGGATCAGCAAGGTTATCCTAAATGATTAGCCTGCAGTGAAAAATAATGGTTGGTGGTTAGATAGGTACAAATAAAACAGGAGTCATGTGTCATGAGTGTTGTTGATTCAAAGCAGCCACAATAGGAAAATCAGAAGAAAGGAGAATTTTGTATATTAAGTGTATATTACTTTTTTGTATATTAAGCCGTATATAACCAAGGGGGTAAGCCTCTCATCTCTAAGCGTAGCTCAAATGGCGCCATTTCAATGCTACAAAGCCATCACCTGCTGTTAGCATCCCGTTGACTGCCATTCATTTTGGCGCCACTTTGACAGTAATTAACTTTACATCTGAAGCGTGTCAAGACTCTATTTGTCAATTGTTTATTTCTAAAGAAACACGACAATGTATAAAAGGCTCCATTACCTTGTACCTCACGTTAAATAGGCGTCATAACCAAGCAACTTACCATCGAAAATCACCGTATTGTCAGGAGAAGCACGCAAACAGTTTGGGCTTCCATTAGCTGTTTAGCTTTAATTACTGTTAACTATGTTAACTAGCATGTTAGTTAGCAATAAGTAGCCTATGCCTATGTTATCTCCTAACATATATAATCTCCGTCTCTGCAAGATTGGGAATAATTGCTGTGCAGTAACGCCTAGTCATTACCGGAAAAGTGCTTCTATTTTCCTTCACTGGTCTTCGTCCAGAACAACGGGATCTGTTGGTCCACTTCTTTGGATATAACATATAATGAGTTATAGAGGTGTTTGTACATTGAGTTTGTGTTAAGTTTGGACAGAGCTAGCTGTTTCCCACTCTTCCCAATCTTTATGCTAAGTTAAGATACCTCTCCACATACTTCTTGGCAAGAAAGCAAACAAGTGTATTTCTCTAAATTTGGAACTATCCCTTTAACGTGTCAAGATAGGCTACAGTGCCCTGTGATCTCCTGAACAGTAAGTAGAAAAATATTTTGCTTTTGCATCTTAGTGGGAGAATGTAATACACTGTCGGTACAAATCAGAAATAAAATCAAAGCAGCTGTTTTTTTTAACAGAAATGGTGCTGGATTAAAACATTTTTTTTTAATCATGCAGTGACCATACAGCTTCTCTTTTAAACTTTTTTTTGGCCTGAGATCAGATGACCTTCAAAGAGAATATAGAGTCGGCGTTAAGAAAGAATGATAGAACCATCTCTACTTGTGACCTTTTAAGTGATGTATCGCCGCTGAGCAGTAAGTGATATCAATGGTCTTGTGTTGTTATGATTTGCCAAGTATATATGTCACTGAACCCTCCAGGCTGGACACGTGGCAGTGTGTTCTTATGTCCAGGGTCATTGGAGGAAGCAACTGAGGGTGGTGGACCAACAGCAACTAGCAGACTCTTTAACAGCCTGCTGGCCTTCATTAAAGGCCTGAGGTTTTTTTATTCAGCCATGATGGAGAGGTATGAATGATGGTGGGACTAAATGGACAGTCTAGCACTCTCTTTGTGTTGCTGCAAAGAACAACTTATCATTATACATGGCTGCACTGCTGAGGCAAACTGAAACTCCATTTAACTAATTATCACAACTCCAGCACAGTGATTGTTTTCCAAAAGCCCAGAAATTTGAGCATTATTCGATTGTAGAATTAACGCACCATGTGCTGGAGTGAATTTCACAAGCTCATTTGGTTTCCTGGGTCAAAATGTTAAATTAAAAGCCTGAAAATATTGGCACACTTCAAACTAGGGCCTAATTAAAGAACTAATCCATCAGGGAGACACATCAGAATAAGATACGCAGCTCACAGCCAGTTTGTATCCTTTCTCCATGAGCATAGTGTTACATCTAATTTGTATTTTCATTTTTTACAGGGGCACATTCTGTGGATATGCAGCTGATTAATACAGTTATTGCAGATGATCCATTTTGTGTGCTACCACACTATGCCCGATGTGTTAATATAAAAAACATTGTGCCGGTTATTACATTTGTCCTCAGATTTTATTTTCTGTCTTCTGTGAAATCCACAGTGAATCAGCTCCCCTACTGTAATACACACATATATTGGAGCAACCTATGACTGTTTGGAGATACACTCTGCAAATATGTAAGTAAAGGAGGTGAAGCAGCTGCAAAGGTCTTGCCTCAAGGAAACAAAGTCCTGCCAGAAGAAGAAGAATATGAGAATAGAAATTAATTTAAAGTTGATGTCCTCTGTTTTATTGTACCTTGTATGACTTGGCATACGTGAAAGAGAACATCTTAAAGCCAAGCCATTACAAAACAAAACAATACAAATCTACAGCATAGACACATTCTCATACACATAATGTAGCCTATACATAAATGCCAGTCCTAACTACGTCCTGACTACAGCACCATAGAAGAACACAAACAAAGGACCGTCTTTTAAGGCGCAGCTTAACCCTTGCCAAACCTATAGTAATACTGCCAACATGAAAACAAGGTGACAATGTGTTGCTCGTAGTGATGAGCCTACAGAGAATGATCACCGGAATCTGGCTTTACAGGGGGTTCATAGCGATTTCCATTTTATTGTTTAGCTGTAAATTCACTGTGAAAAACATGTAACAATCCACAGGTAATCCACTATACCTGCACAGCACCACACCGCAGACAGACACTAGTCTCGATACTGTAGATAGATAGATAGATAGATAGATAGATAGATAGATAGATAGATAGATAGATAGATAGATAGATAGATAGATAGATTTGTATTAATCCCAAAAACAAATGGGAAGTTCCGGTGTTGCAGCAGCAAAATATCAGACACACAGCACACATACAGAATATACATGAAATAACAGGATACAAATAATTTAAAATATATACAAGTTGGGAATAAAAATACAAATGTACAACTGTTTGACTATGTTTGATAAAGCCGTAGATAACATAAATATTGTATGTAAATGTTGTGCAAGTTGCACTTAGTGCAGTTGTGGTGTCTGTGGTGTCTTAGTTAAACAGAGAGAGCCAGGTACTTCTCTCAGGAGATAGTAGAGACCAAAACTGACCTAATAGGAAAGTGAATTTTGGATTTCAAGATTTTCAAGTTCAAATTCTAGTCTGTAACATTATGTTTTCTACAGTTCTTATATAAGAAGTAAGAATAACTGCACTTAAAGACCCAATAATGTAAAGCCTTTGAGTACCACTGGTTTTAATGTTTTAAATAATATTAAATAGTTTTTATAGTTTTAAATATTTATTGAGGTTTCTGCAAAACATGCACACACAAGGCAAAACAAGCTGTCCACCATGGCAAGTTCTGATTTCACTGATCTGTACTGCACATTCTATTTTTGTGTTGCTGTAAGCAACAACCTGTGGAGGACTCCAACTGTGGCTCACTGCTCGCTCGAAACAGAAGATGTTGAGTTTAGAGAGGGTTCAGATACAGACCGGTTCAGATAAGCACTTCATTTGCTCTGTTACTCACCTTCATCAGGATTCTCACTGGGGGTTAACTCACACTCCTCCTACTATCCCTCCCTTCCTCTCTGTTCCTCCTGCTACAATGATTTTTCTTCACTTTCCTTGATCTTGGCAATGTCAGGGTTCTGCTGATTGTCAAAGGCACTCTGGTTGCTCCAGAACTGCAGCATCTGCTTTACTCTCAGCTCTTTACTCTCCATTTTTTCCTTGTTTCTCTCATCCCTCCAGTCTGTCTGTCTTTCATGCAGTCTGTCTTTGCATTTCTGTTACATACCGCATATCCTTCAGTTCTTGGCATGGATGAGTACTTCATATCAAATGCCATGATGTAATTTGGCAGTCTTGCAATGTACAACCTCTTGGCTTATTACCACATAAAACATAAAACAGTATATTCTGACAATCTGCTCTTCAGTCCAACTTAAAAATGTCCATTTGCAATCTTTAGGGCTGTTATTTTTTTTAATTGATTCCGCCATCGCTTTTCACCAAAGTACACCTTGAAGATCAATAACAGAGTGAAAATCAATCATGAATCATCCTGACTGCTGCACTTGTGAATTGCATATTAAGATAAATCTCACATTACCTGAACAATATGTAACTCCAAGCTGTATCCTGTTTCCTCTCTCCTGATGTGTATTATTCATACTGTGACTAACAACTCACAGGAACACACAGTCTAACCCTGGCAGCATACACAAAACAGTGTTATTAAGTATGCTTCTTTGTATCCAGCCAACATATATGCCTGTGCCAAAGCCAATGGGGAGCCATTACTGCAAGAAGAGAAGTCTTATTGCTTGGTATGCCAGCAAGAGAAATAATGTGAAGCCACTACTTCATTGGATATTTACAGGATATACAATTCTGGAACCCTAGATTGCTTTGTGGGGTGCATACAGCCTTATTCTGAGGAATTCAGAGCCATGAATGTCTACTGATGTTTCTGTGTGGGTACTTTCACAGTCAATAATGTTGCCCACAAATTCCTTACCCTTGTATCAGTTTCAGGCGTTGCCTCTTCTCTCTGTATTCTGCATTTACCCGGAGATAATACATGGATTAAGTCTGTATTATGAAGCAAAAACGACATGGTTGTTAAAGGCCAAGCGTAGCTGAGCAATGATGTTTCTCTTGGCAAACTACAGCCTTTCTTTTGTTACACTCCTCTGCTATCATCAAGGTTAATTAAAAATTTCACCATGGCTTCACAGTTTTCATGCCACCTCCGGAAAATGTCCACAAAATGTGTCTTTTTCTCATTTCCCTTCACTAGATTCTCTCTCTGGTCTCCCACAAGGGTCCTTTGGCCATTATTAGAACTTAATGATCCCAGTTTAATAATCAAGGGAATTAGTGGAGTTCAGCAGTGGTGTTGCTGTATCCTACAGGCATTGTGGTGGCTCGTCCTCGTGTTTGAAATAAGCATGTGTTTAATGTGTTGTGTTCTCATTGTGTTCCCTGTGTTGCACACTCTGCTATCAGAGGTACATAATGGGATGTTCCACATCTTCCTCTAATTAGTTTTGGAGCGTGTTCATTAGACTTAGCCGATTTAGTTAACTTACGGGTATCTCACAATGGCCCAAATCCCCCAAGTACACTGATGTCTGGGTGATAAATCATCTCTGTCTGCACACTGTAATGAGGCAGACTTTCGAAGTGTCATATTTTGCTCTTAATATATGAAGAGCTGAGTTATGCATCAGACTGTTAGCCCACATATGTCTTGCAATCTCCTACAGGCTTACATGCATCACAATTAATTATGTTTACATTCTTTGTTAGGCTTGTAAATGGATTATGGACTGATAAATTTATCTTTATAATGACTACTGCAATACATCAGGGTACACACATTTCTTCTTTCAAGCTTGTTTTACAGCCTTGATGAGAAAAAGAAAGGCTGCCTTTGCTTAGGGCATTGTCCCTCGAGTTTAACACATGGTCTCTCTGTCACTTTCTCTCAGCCAGCCATGATATTGGAAATTATTCAGCATTAGTGTGCATAGAGCCTGGTAGACTTGGGGTGTTACTCCCTTGCAGCAGTGTGTCACATTCAAAAAGAAGTAAATTAGCTGTCACCAAGGCCTGGTTTGGGAGCATCTGCTATGCCTCAGAGATGATCCTTTTTTCACTGGTTCTCTGCTCACTGCCAAGTTGATGCAAGGCAACAAGTTGCTGCAAGACGTAAAGAAGCGCAATATAATCAAAGTCAAATGGCTTTCTTTATCTGAGAATGAATTACAACCATGGAAATGAACATACTGAATCATAGCACCAGTGTAAAAAGCACCTGTTATGCATGAGTATTGCATTAAAAAGCTGAAGGATTAGGTACTTGGTATGAATCTGTGCTTCTCCAACAGCAGACAGTTTCCCTCTCATTATATACAGGGCAATGTGCGCGGAGCTGGAATTCATTACCAGTAGCAAAGCCCAAGGGACAGGCCAGATTGGCACAGTCTCCAGACAACAGGGTGACACAGCCTGTTTTCAAAGGTTTATGTCTCACAAAGTCAGACATATACAGAACAATGTATTCATATTTAAAATAGCAAAGTTTTACTCATCTTTAAAGTCCTGAAGATTAAGATATTAAAGTTGAGAAAGTGAAGAAAATATGTTTTTTTGTGCTTTAATTTGACAGAGAGTGTCTGAGGTAAACACACAGATAGCTTATTGGAGTGAAACACTTACAGGTCCCAGAGAGTTTGAAAAAAGTCAATAATAATCAAATGCAAGAAGCAGCTAAAGAAATATTATGAGGCTTTAGTGACCCTCGGTGGTCAAACTGAGTAACACAAGTAATGATTTTAAATATAATGCAGTATTTATTATAACAGTAAGAACAATACTGAGAGGAGGGATGATTTTTTACCTAATGATGGCACTGTGTATACTTTATATTTACACACATTACAAACACATATATCTTGACTTACAGTACAACACTGCTACAACGAACCACACGGCAATAACATGGCTGCACAATGAAAATAAAAAAAGTATTAATATGATGCCAACACACAAGCATAAATAATTCACTGAAAGTACCAGTATGCTGTACAAAATGTTCATGTCTGTCATTCTCTATATGAACTGTGTAGTGTTTGAGACAACATATAAGAACAGAAGCACTGACATCTTGTGCATTTATATGAACTGGGACAATGATGCAGTGCAACAGTTTTGTAGAGCTAAGGCCTCCAACTATCATTCTGCTGCTCGTATTTAAAGGGGCTGTACTTGACATTCAGAACATTGATATAGCAGCAAACAAATATTAGCTATGTAAAGATATAGTGGAATAATGGCGCCTTAAGCAGAGAAAAGTCACACTCCCTCTGTTTGTGTTGGAATTTGAGCTTCTATGTTCTTTGTTTTCGTCGCCGGTTTGGGTATTTCACATATTGGGGAGCAGTCCATTAGGGCCGTGTAAAGGCAATCCGAGCCCGCAGTCTTTTCAGTATTTCGAGTACAGCCCCTTTAATAATATAATAATAATATAATAAAAATAATAATAATAATAATAATAATAATAATAATAATAATCTGTGATGATTGCATCTGTGATATACACAATTCTTGTTTTCCTCTGATTTCCATTTTATGTTTAATATAAATATCTAGTCTCATTATTGATCAACAATTGATCAAACACATTCTGCCCTATGTCCACTCTAAAATACTGCCTTCTTTCAATATTTTGTTTCTGCTTACCTTTAACATAGCAAACCATTCTTAATGGTTCACTGAAAAAAGTGAGTAATGAGCATTGCAACAATTTGAATTCTTCTGCGAACTGAACCATACCTACTACTCACCTGAAACCTCTTCATATGCAATGGTGATCATACGTTTATGAACCCATGCTAAAGTTGACTTAAAAAAGGAATTAAAAAAAAATCATCTTTTGTAAATTGATGTTAATACCTCAATTAAAAGAAAAAATAGGAAAAATCTAACCTTTTAGGACACCATACCTAGAGATTGGCATGTTTTATTTCAGTTAGCCTAATAGCAGGTTTGATTTGCATTAAGAGATGATTTTGTGGAAATTACCCCATGCCAATCTCTAGGTATGGTGAATGGTATGTGATGAGTCCAAAGGCCAAGGGAACGTTATCCGGATGCATAGTATCCTGGATCCATGAAATAACTGGCCTTCAAAAATAAAAATCTGCCTGCCTCTATGGGGATTTAACATAGGGGTGTGTATACTTATGCCCCATGTATTTTAAGGAAGAACAGTTATTTATCAAAAGATGTTTTTTTTATTCCTCTTTAGCATGGGTTCCTAAACGTATGAGCACCACTGTAAAACTACAGTATTTTTTACTGTAATTTCTGTATGTACTGTAGCTGGTTTCAGAAAATCTGTACACACCTAAAAATGTCCTTAACCTCATTATTGGTGACATACTGATCGTTTTTTTTTTTATTGCCAGTGTACCATTAGCATTAAAACACCTTCACTGGCTTGGTGCATTGTATCCCGCTTTTTACCAAATTGTCTTGGTCGTTAAACTGGTACTTGCACTGTTCATGACCAATAACTTAAACATTGGATCCAGATTTATACATGTCACCATAGGGGGGGCAGCAACAGACTCCCTAAAGGAGGTCCAGTGTGTGTATGTGTCTATGAGGAGGAGTCCTCCTCCACAGGGTGGAGAGCATGCCTTTTGAGCAGTGTCTTTAGCATCTCCACCTCCCGCTCTGCCTCCTTTAGCTTCCTACGTAGTGTCTCATTGGTTCTCTGGAGCATCTGGTTGTCCTGAGAAAGATGAAAAAGATTTGTATCATGAACAGCAACTGTGGAACATTAAAATACTTTGCATTTGTTAGAAGGAAAAATTTATTTTCACACTCACTGATTCTAGAGATTCATGGGTGGGTTTGTTCTCCTCTTCTAGCTCTTTAGGCTTTTGCGCAACAGAAGCTCTGTTTTCCCACTTGGCACAGTGCCGCTGTTTTCTCTGTGGCACTGGGCTGGGACATGAGGTAAGGGTGGGTGCTGCTGGGACCAGCAGAGAAGGCTGAAGGCGGCTGGACTCGGGGGCTGCAGTGGAAAGTTGGGGTCCCTCTGTCTGGGTGCCACAATGGACTCTCTGAGACATGGAATAGGAGATGACTGGGCTCCAGTCTTTGCTGTCATCTGGCGGGTATGGGAAAGGACATTCTTCTGAACCTGGAGAGTTGGGCATTATCAGTAATTATTTCAAATAAGACAACTGGAAAATGCAGATTGTTAAGATTGTCTCCACTTTGTATCACAAACATGTCTTCTAACATGTCTTCTGATCTAAAAAATACAAATTAAAAAATAAAACAAAAATACTCAATTCAGTATGCAATAAAAGACAAAACAAATAGACCATATGACAAAATAGCATGTCACAGAGACTCATTTGAAGAGGGGCTGAGTCAATATAGCCCCCGTGTTTTCAAGATGTGTCAATCCATACTAAGTAAAATCGAAAGTTCTGAAAGTTCTAGCTTTCTCATGGCAGGTGGGTAGCTTCAGATTTACTGTAAGTGAAACAGTTCCTAACAACAGCTGGAGGGAAATCACCCTGAGAACATACCCTGTGCTCTAGACTTGTCTTATTTAAGCTGCTGCAAACTAAAGCGAAATCATGTAAATTCTGATTTTTCTTGTTTTCTGTAGTGTGGTAGGCGGTGATTACAGGAAATAGCACTGCGTACATGATGTGACATAAAAGGTATCTACCACCAGATGGCACCTGTCATAAGGACTTTCTGATTGCTGCCATGTTATGCCCATATTGTTGTCTTAATACTTCAGGTGTGTGTGTGTGTGTGTGTGTGTGTGTGTGTGTGTGTGTGTGTGTGTGTGTGTGTGTCTCTCAATGGGATCGTTTATGCCAGTAATGAACCCCTCTGCCCAAACCCACCCTCTGAGGTACCCATGGTGACAGGCGTGGAGCTCAGTGTCGGACTGTCGTTGGCGTTGATCACTTTGGCATTCTTCTTGCACTCAAATGCCACCTGGTCCTTGCACAGCCTGTGGCAATTCATTCCGCAGTCTGAGCCAGTGAAAAGAATGCACAACATGTAAGAACAAGAACTACCGTTGGTCTCTACACTGCAAATGCAACTTTCAGACCTTTGCATGCTTAGTGTCAGGCAAACAAATAGCTCTAAGATCTTTTGAGGAACGGGGGAGGGGGAAAACTGTGGTTCTGGCAGCAGACTATCTTTTTTCATGTGCTGCAAGGTTCAGCTAGCTGTATGCAACACAGAAAACCACACAACACTGTCCTAAGACAGCTTCACTTTACCTGCTCCCCACAAGACACCGTGTGTACCTCTCCTCAAGTATGATACTGGCTGACATTAGGCCAAAGACAGCCAGGCTTACGTTATATAAGAGAGAGTACAATAATCACCTTTGCATCTATAGCCTTGCTTGATGACACCCCACAACTGTGAAGAAGAATATGGAAAAAAACAATTGTTTTCACACCACTGAAGCAAAAGCAAAACTAAAAAGATTATATATTGTTGGAGACTGTTTATAACATAGCAGAAAAGCAGTTAATATATTTTATAATACATTAACTTTATGTGATGACTTACAAATCCTGAGCAGTTGTCACAGAAGGTGGGTTTCATGTAAGTGGTCTCCTGGAAGTTGTGGACAAAGCCAAGACCCAGTTTGGAGCAGATAACACTGGCCCGCATGAAATAGGCTGTGATCTCCTCTCTGCTGATGAGGCCTTTCCTGGACAGCAACAGCACATACACAGCATCATTTAACAGAGGAAATAGAGCTGATAATGATACAGAATGGTGAAGGGGGTATAAACAATTTGACAGACATTTTCAGATCATACCTTCATACTTTGATGTTTGGTAATTTCTGACCTGATTTATTTATGACTGCACCCTCTTCTGCCACACGTGTTAAACACCATACCACTTTGTGTGATTGTGTAATGTAAAAACAGTACCATCAACTATAGTGGTTTTCATGTTTAGGTCTAAATGAGGAATCACATGCTTCTCTGTGGATTGTCATGTACCACTGGACGTGCATGCCAAATAAAACAGTTAATATTAAATGGTGGGGTTATGGTTCGTTCTGCAGCTATTTTATGTTTCCTGTTGCTACACTCATCACCACAAATACCACTTTTTCTTCCTCTCCGCTGAAGTCACAAATAAGCTCAGAGCATGTGTGTGACCTATGTGTGTGACCTGTCAAACAAACTCACTTCTCTTTGTCCATGACACAGAAGGAAAACGGAAAGCTAGTAGCAATTTTCTCAAATTCCACTTGAGAAATGAAGCCGTTCTCATCGTGATCGTAGTTCTTAAACACAGACTGTGAAAGACAAAAGGGAAACACCATTGTTGTTTGACTATTAGTGCACAATAGTTAATAATAACAGGCTGTCAAAGTGACAGCATCCAGAAGAATAGTTACAATAAATAATTAGGGTTATATAACAGCTGAGTAGCAATGTGGAGGCTACAAATGAAACACTTACATCCACCATTCTCTGCACATGTTTGCTGATAGTTCGGGGGTCAGGTTTAGGAGCCACTCCTGGTGCCCAGTCCACAACAACTGGAGGTCTAGATGGCGTGGCTGGCTGATAGAAAATGAATTAGATAATTAGTGTAAAATCTTATCTAAGCAATTCTGTTAAACTAACTATAACATTAAATATATGAACAGCTTGCAGAAGCAATGCTGGCAATTGTTTTTGTTTTTTTAATTCTTAGAACATTAATGTATTTTGACATTTTAGGAAATATGCTTATTTGCTTTATTGCAAACTTAGATGAGAAGATTGATACCTCTCTCATGCTTGTAATTTGTAGCTGGAGCAAGCAGTCGGTTAGCTTAGTGTAGCATAACAGGGGAAATACCTAGCCTGGTTCTGTCCAAAGGTCCATCCTAGAAATATTTAATGTTAATAAGTCAGCTTTAGTGAGCTGGTAGGTGGATTTTGTTACCTGTGGATAGAGGCAGACTAGCTTTTTCCCCGTTTCCAAGCTAACCCGCTGCTGGCTGTAGCTTCACATTTAGCATACAGACATGAAAGTGGTATCATTCATCATATCCAACTCTCTCGACAAGAAAGAGAAAAACTGTATTTCCCCAAATGTCAAACTATTCCTTTGAGTATTAGTTAGCTTTTGCTTTAATACTTGTATTTGTCTTAGCTAGTTGACTGGCAAGTTGACATTCTTTAAGCTAAGCTAACCGGCTGTAGCTTCATATTTAGCATAGATTTATCTGACTCTAGACCAGAAAACAGTTGTTAACTTGTCTGTCTTGTCTGTGCTTCTTTTACTCACAAGTGCTTTACAGTTCTTGGGTTCTCTGGTGTATGACAGTTCATAGATCTCATCCTCAGTGTAGTAAAGGTCCAAGGACAGCTGTAGGGAGGGAGAAAATACATTTCAAAACATGGGAGGTAAACAGAAAGTGTAAGACCTCTCTGTATATCTATATCTTTCTCATTGAAACATGTTTTGATGAGGGAAATATTAAGTCTCAGGGTAACTATTATCTCTTCATGGGCATTCTGTCGCTCAAGTACATTTAAAGCACCACACACAGATAACACAACAATATATCAATCTGAACTCACTCTCATTCACACTCAGTTCGTCACCCACACACTCATAGATCACTCTCATCACACCCACATAAGCGCGGACAATCCACATGCTGTAACACGCTCATTTGCATCTGGCTTGAGTTCAATACAATCTAGTGAATAACATGAAGCAGAAGCTACATAACAATTTGAAAAGAATATAAAGTAAAGTTGCACTACCGTCAGCAGATGGACCAGGTCCTTGTTAGCATCCAGCCTAGGAGGGATTTGCTGGAGCTGGATCAGCTCATTAATGTGGCTGTAGAGTGCCTGAAGCTTCTGGACATTCACCTTGTTGTCCTCCACATAGTCTGACATGGCCTCATTAACCGAAATCAGATCTTTGAGGTGGACCCCCATGATAGGGATTTTAAAACCTGTACACCTGTTGTAAGCTTGTCTATAGTTGTCATAGTTTCTGCAAGAGGACAGCAAGTCTGTCATCTCGTTCAGTACCTAGGGAGTGAATAGAATTTTTTATTGAGGATGTTTTGGTTTTGCTCCATCATCAGCTGGCTCTTATGATGATAGGTGTCATTTACCTTGGTGACTTCACTGGGTACAAGTGAGGTGGTGTCCTTCAGCCTGGAAATCGAGCTGTGACAAAGCCCTCCCACCACTGCCATTAGTGTGTTGTAATTGTGCATAAGATGTAGACACTGGTGGACGCACACAAAAAGCACATATCAGTGCATCCATGCACACACATGTAAACAGGCACGTAATTAAACTTGTTCCAGGTAGCCTTTGTTATATAATCCAAAACACTGCAGTTACATAACCCACTTAAATTGTCAGTTTTTTCTTCTTGCTTTCTGATATCTCACTCTTTTTTGGAAGTGCTTTTCCCTCTCTTTTTAGATCTCTAATTCATGCTGGCACTAGAGCATAATGGTGTGAAATTCGTTTCCACACCCTTGGTTTTCTTTTAGGTTGACAGCAGTGAGCAGCAGCATACTGTTGCATTAGTGTAGCAGTGCAAGAGGTCCATCAGAGTACAAGCCTGCCTAACACCTTCCTGAAGCCAGCGCATCGCTTCTCAGCAGGCTGCATGCAGCTTCACATTGGATTGGTTTTAGCATGCAAGGTCTGATCAGCAACTACACTCACTTCTCTCTTTTCCTGTTTCACAAACTCCTTTGTGTCTAAGTGTGTTCCACTTGATGACTCCATTAGCATGCTACAGTTAATATTTATGTATTGGTAAAATCTTTGGTTACACTGAAAGCCTGCAGGGGAGCTCTTGAGAATCTATTACCAGCTTTCTATGAGTATGCATTATG
The DNA here is from genome assembly GCA_026937815.1 of Etheostoma perlongum. Classification (NCBI taxonomy): domain Eukaryota; kingdom Metazoa; phylum Chordata; class Actinopteri; order Perciformes; family Percidae; genus Etheostoma; species Etheostoma perlongum. The sequence goes on along the minus strand of CM049390.1, from coordinate 11,033,033 downwards.
CAACTGTAAATTATGTTGCATCTATAGTGCTGTTCAGAGTGTGACAATAGATTGCCATTAGTTAGATAAGGTGTGTGAACAATAGCACGTTTATGCAAACAAAGGGGAAATGTGTCAAAAACAGTTCATTTTTTTCCAACTAAACCAGGAACAGAAAGTGTTAGAGCAATAGTGAGGAGGTGTTGATTAAACCACTACCTGCGCCACATGGATAAACTTGGTGAAAACCTCAGCTCTCAGCTGAGCGGTCGGCCTGCTCAGCACCATCAGCTGAACCCACTGGGAGATACCATTACACAGGGCGATGGAACGCTCCATCACGGGGATGTCCTTCATGCAGCAGCTTCGAATGTAATTCTGATAGTCTACAAACTGGCACAGAGAGCAGAGAGAGGAGCATAAATTGCAGCATGGAAACTGTGAGGCATTTCCTGTGGTGAGGAAATACCTAATGGTTTTCAGTTCACAGAGATGCATGTCATATAAACAAATCATCAATGTGCAAAAGATAACCTATATACACTGGAATAGTCTTTTAGTGTGTGCACTCACTGATATCCTGCAGAAAGACTTGAATTCCAGGAAGGTAAGATGCTCTGCCAGCTCGATGGGCTCCAGGTGATCAAAAAGAAGAGAAACCTTCCTCTTTTTACTGCTGTTAGCTTTGATCTTCTGGCTTGCCTTCCACGACCAGTCCCGTTCATTTCTAGAACACACAATTGTACATAACATGATTTACAATCAGCAAAGGTTAACTGACAGAATTACTTTATAAAGTGAAAAATTACAGCTTTGTTGTTGTGTTGTGTTGGATTTGATGAGGGCTGGAATTCTTAGTCAATTTATAGAAAATGAATTGGCAAATTAGAATAATTGTTTAAATTTCTTAAACCAATTCAGTGGTTCAAACCTCTCAAATGTGAATATTAGCTGTTTTTAAAGTCTATGATGAATGTCTCTGGGTTTTGGGCTGCTGGTCAGACAAAACAAGACATTTGAAGACATCGCCTTGGACTTTGGGAAACTGATGGACATTTTCTGACTTGAACTTCTGAATTTCTGATTAATTGAAAAATAGCGGGCAGATAAACTAATAATAAAAATAATTGTTAGCTGCAGCCCAAGTAGTCAATTGTGGAATGTTTTAAGCTACATTTGCAGCCTCAAAGTTATACTGTTCACAGTCTGCATTCTTGATTATGACTGATTTCAGTAATTTCCATCACTGAACAAACAACTGAGTGTCGTGTAGGCCTAATGTCTCAGTTGCCAGCTGGTCAGAGATTAACACTTACACCCATTTGGTCTCTATGAGAGAGCAAAGATGCTCCTGTCCCTGCTCACTGATCAGCTCCCGGAACTGGTCCAGGCTGTCGGACAAGCTGTGGTGCAACCGAAACATCATCCAGAATTCCTGGATCCAATGCCTGGAGGTCCAGATGATACCATGAGACTGATACAGAACATACAATTAAAGTTAGACTCTTACAATGCATCAGTGTGTTAAACTGACCTGATGAGGTAGCATATCCTCTGGCACTCTGTTGGCTGCTCATTGTCCAGCGCCGTTTTAAATGTAAGGGCTTTGGTTAAGGAGCTGATGTTGACTGATCGTGATAATTAACCTAAGCAAAGTGTGGTTTTATTGTCTGTAAGATTAGATTCACATCAGGACACTTTTGTTCAGGCGAAAATACCTTGTTGGCAAATCTGCTTATTGTTGACATTGTTAGGGACAGATATGTTTTCAGTAAACAAGGAACATATGTGTACTTCGACTGCATGATATCTTTCATACAAACAACTCATTAATAAAAACTACAGCAACTAAAGTAAAAGGCGAACAGAAGTGGCATTTGGTAATGTGGGAGGAGGCGATTGATGAGCATCACTGAATGAATCATTCTGGCATACTGAAGTAAGTGAATAACAGAATGTACAAACACAACAGACAATCAATGCCTCATATACTTTAGAACGACTGTTGATGAATGTGCATTGTTTAGTGTTAACTCTAAAGATGTTTTTATGTCAGCTCATAAGAATATTATTCATTTATTTGGTCACTCCGTCTTCCATTTTGCACGTTGACCACAAAAACACTGCCCTATCAGTTTATATACAGTACACACAATAGCGCATCCTTAAGCAGCTCTTATAAACAGACTCTCAATTAGCAGAAATCAGCTTGAAGTGATGCACATAAAAGGCTAATTGCGTCATGGGAGCAGAAGAACTGCCCACACAATCCCAAGGCCAGACTGTGATGAAGGCTGTTAATGGCCCCTGAGTCTATTCCCTGATCCTAACCCCACACACTGAATTTATTTGATTTATCCTTTTGGGTTGTCGGCTTAGAACGAGAGGGTTAAAAAAAACAGAGGGGCATTCGGCATTGCGTGCTCTGACGTGGGTTTGTGTAAGCAGGAGGCTCTTTAAGCAAGAGAGAGACTGTGTTTATATACAGTTGAAGAGGACCTGTATGTGAAAGAGGCAGAGGTAATTAACACCTGAAACACCAAGGCTGCTCACCGGGGCCAGTATAGGCTCCTCTGAGAGGCTTGTGACGCCACTGCTGTTTCCTGAATGGAATCCTAAATTACAGGCCCTTCAGTCACACAACTCTACAAAAAACCTGCTTTTGAGACCAAAGACACAATGGTAATAGACTCTGCTGGATTGAATACAGGGCCCATTGTGGAGGGGATTTACACAAACCTAGATCTAAAAGGTCTACAAAAACTGACAGCAGGAGTAAACATGAGTTGCCACTTGCCTATCACACTTTACACTGACAGCTACAGGCTGCATTGTAAGCCAAGTACAAGCTTGATTTCCCGTTGCTGTTGACAACCAAAGGAAAGCAGTACACAACAGAGCCAGTGATCTGATCCCACGTTACATTTGGTTCTCAAAATTGACCAGTGCATTGTTTGATTTATCTGTCTGTGTTGAGATAGCGGCCATAGCCTTATGACGGACTGTTGAAGGATATAGAGCGGTGAGTTTGTCCAGCAGATCACTGGAGGAGATGTGGATACGGTGCATGGTCAGGGTGATGTTCAACAAGTGGGTGCTCCCACAAACACCACCATCTGAGTCTGCAAGACAAAATGCACACACTTGAATTGACTTTCATTGCTACAAAGTAAAGAAAACAATGCCTATTGCAAGACAACATGTCAAGTTGCATCTGAGGTGACATAAGGTTTCCGTTGTGTGGCATTTGGTAAGATTTATCAAACCAGAATCAGTGGTGTCTGACACTACACGTCAAATAAACCGGTCACAGATATATACTAATTTTCAAATTAAAATTACTGCCTCGCAGTTGTATGCCTCCCACAAAGGAAGGAATTTTTTAAAAGGTATTTTTGGGCAAAGCGTAGATGTTTCACAGACATCTTCAACCCGGCAGCCCAAAAGATCTTTCCAATCCCAAGATTAGTGTCACCAATTCAGTAGCTGACCAAATGTGAAATCTGTCACATGTGAAATATGGACACAATATCCCCTGAGTAATGGGGTTGAATATAGCCAGAAAAGCGTTTTGTCATTATAGCATAGGAATTTTTGAATTATGTCCAAAAACACATTTTGTGAGGTCACAGTGACTTGACTTTTCAATCAATCAAAATGTATTTATATAGCACTTTACAGCAACCAGCAGGTATCCAAAGTGCTTAACATCAGAAAACAAGAGTAAAAACATGTATCATACAATAGAAAGAATGAACATAGAAAACAGTAAAATCAGAAAAGGTCAAAAAAGAAACAGAAGAATGAAATTGTCACACCACTGCTACGTATTAAAAGCCAGACTAAACAGATAAGTTTTGAGTTTGGACATAAAAAGAGCTACATCTGCAATAGAGGGAATATCAGGGGGTAACTTGTTCCAGAGTCTCGGGACAGCAACTGCAAAAGCCTGATCACCCCATTGTTTATACTTGGACCTTGGGACTTCTAAAACTCGCTGATTTGAAGACCACAATGACCGGTTGTGCTCCCGCAAAGTTAAAATTTCAGAAAAATACTCTGGGGCCAGACAATTTAAAGCCTTAAAAACAAACAATACAATCTTAAAATATATTCTAAAACGCACCGGGAGCCAATGCAGGGTGTAGAGAACGGGAGTGATATCTGCACATCTATATGTATTTGTTAAAAAGCGAGCAGCAGCATTTTGCACAAGTTGAAGATGTGCGATAGATGTCTGATTCAGACCAACATAGAGAGCATTACATTAGTCCAACCTTGACTTTTGACCACCCTAGTCTAATCAGTTCATCCTTGAGTCCAAGAACAGAAATGACCTCCAAGCATTGCTGAGATATTGCATTTACAGACAGATGGACAACCCCGAAAAAATAATGCCTCAGGCCAAGGCTGTCGAAGGCGCGGACCCATAAAAAGGCAAAATAAATAGCCAAAACAGCTGGCCACTCTAGTTTTTAGCAAACTCAAACAGGATTAAAAATAGTGCTTTCATTTGGCACTATTTTCAGATGCGGATTAATCCAAATTTGCAGGGTCTATGCGACCAAAAATCTGTCAAGTGCAATGAAACTGTGCGACAGACAGTTCTGCATGTGATTAGAAAAGAGCAGAGGAGCAGAATCGCTTGTTGATTGATGAGGAGAAATGCTCTGTCAAAAATAGACTAGATACGTATTAGTAGCTAAGTAGAACGAGAAACTTCTGAAATGCTGATGGAAACACAAGCATTGTCTGGAGTGTCTGCGATCAGCTGTGCCTGGTGGAATCCAATAACTCTAGTTTAAGAAAAATAAGACAACTTCAAATGGTTATTATTTAGAATAATATATTATTCAATAATCATCTCTAGTGCCCTTACTATGGAATCTGTGTTACTATAGTACTGTATAGTAGGCTATCCATTTTATTTTTTCATGATCATTTTCTCTGTTTTAAAGCCATATTTTCCTGTGACTGTTTACATTAAAACTGTAGTGGCTTCCTCTGATTGTGTGAAACTCTGTGGCTTGCTTGTCTCACTACCTTTTCGCTTCCTTTTTCCTTGTGTATATCTCACTTCCTCCCTTTGTGACCAGACCACCTTTTCTTATCTTGGTTGTCTGATGCTACGCTGACATCTTGAGACCCAGGGAGTGAGAAGCTCTTTTGTCACTTTAAAGAAAAAAAAATAAAGGGGCGTACATGTGTACAACATATTACATAACATCACAATGCCAGGTCTGACCTATAATTACAGAAAATACTTTTTCCTGCCAACCTAAGCAAACAACACGCCACTTATCGTCTGCAAAACTTAAAACCACTGCTATGTGCAGTGAATTAGTGGTTGACATAATGAGGAAGAGCATTTGATTGCATCTTTAAAAATATTATTTATATATCATGGGACAATTTAGGCTGTTTACATTTTCTCAAATAGAGAATAAACACATTGTTCTGACAGTGTGAAGAACACGAAAGCTTTGTGAGTTCTGAAGGCTTGTTTCCCTTTGAGGCTTTACCAGTACCTTGACACCATCAAGGACATCAGGCGTCTGTGGACCCACTTTTAAATCATATCACCTTGGAACTAACTCAGACGCCATGGCAACATGTTTTCTAATCTTTATCTGTAAGCAACTCACCACTCCAGCTGCAGCTGACTAATCCAGCCCTCATATCCTGCGTGAGGTGTGTTTCTGTTTGTAACACACAGGCATTACCAGCTAAACCCAGTGAATATCAATTACCTCACCAGTTAAGTCAATAAGAGTAAAAGAGAAGAGAAGTGAAAGAATATCTAGCATTTAAAATAGCATAGCTGGTAGCGCATTGATGCAGTGAAGACATGTCTATATAAAGCAATACCCACTTCTTCTTCTAGACCTTTGTGGAGAACTCAGCAAGCATGTTTTACTAAAATTATCAACCTACACGTGTTTTATTTCACACTCTGGTAACAATCAGGTGTGTATCAGCCAAAGTCAGACCTATGGCAAATGCACAACAGGAAGTCATGACTCTCCATCAGGTAAACAATTGCCCCATCTTTCTTTTCACAACTTTCCAACCGCTAACCCTCCCTGTGCAGGGTTAATTGCAGGAGGAAATCCTCTCTGGACTGTCTGTTCCTGACTGGAAAATTAGGAAAGCTGTATGATACTGTATGGTAACAAACACAGCCAAGGGCACGCAGCACATGGCACACTTTTGAGTTTATCTTTGAAATTTATCAGCCGCTCCAAACCTGCGTGTCGTTTTTCCTTGTTTTGAAAGAGCCTATCAGACTGGTTGTTTTAAAGGAATCAGATGCAATCTCACCATAATAATCAGGACTCACCTTAACTTTATGAACTATGTTTGAATTTAAACTTCAGAGCAGTGATTTCCAGTAAGGGGTACTTTTATAATTTTATAAAATAAAAGTTTGTGATTTAATTTAAAAACATATCTACATATACATATGTTATAACACCTATGGCTATAACACCTGGGAACCACTTTACAAAGAGTAAGTGCAAACTAGTTAGCAAGCGTGCAAATAAGTTAGCTAAAAGCCTAAAGGAAAATATGATTTAAAAAGCTAGAAATAAATCAATGAATGATTGAAATTACTATAAGTAATGAATACATGGTTGAAACATCCAGCTTCTGCCACATCAAGTGGTAATAGTATGAATGCAAACATGAACAATTCAATTGTATAAAGAAAATTATTGAAACATCCACTATTATATCCACTTTTATATTATTAATAGTTCAATATAAAATCACATTTGGAACATGATAGGTGGTGTTGATCAAGGAGTTCTGTGGGGGTACGTCTGACAAAGAAGGTTGGGAACCATGGCTTTAGAGGTCGAGGGCTCTCTTTCAGGCCAATAGAAAAGTTCTCACTGTAGGAATCGTATTGTTTGATGTCTTACATATTTTATAAAGTTATATTTTATTTTAAATGACAACCTGTATAAATACAAATTAATTATAATCTGTATTAAAAAAATATGTATAGGTTGACAGTGGGCATGTTCGAAGCGTGCAGTGTAATCTGGAAAGAGTGATGATGTCAACAGCCATTGATCCACACCTCATAGTGCTCTCCATTTCAAAGGCTGGTCAGCATCTGAAGACCACTGTTAGGGGAGCTGACCTTTCAGCTCAGCCGGGCTTGAAGCTACCATTAGGTAATCCTTCAAATAGCTCTTACGTGCACTCTCACATTTGAAAAGGTGGCAGGACTTGTGGACCTTAGGGGTTCACCTGTGATGTGGGCCAGGAAGAGCAGGACTATGTTCCATTTTATCAAGAGAAGCAAGGAAAACCCAGTCATAATAACACACTGCACTCAGTGAGATACCATCTTGAGCATGTGTGTGCGAGTCTCACATTTTATATAGTGAGCGACACTGAAATCACTTGTTTAAAGCAAGTGTTATGTGCTATGATACTGTACTACAGGGTTTATAGCTCTTTTCCTTCTGATTAATTCTGTTACCTTGGTGAATCTGAAATCATCAGTCATTAATGGCCGGTTTTACCTCTCCACAGATAAATGTAGTTATGGGATGTCATTTTATGTGCAGCCCATTGTAACGCCTCGCCATTGCTCTTGCTCCATTTGTGTAACCAGGCAACGAATGTTTAAAAGCTTGTCTCTTCAGAGACGCAATCACCATAACTTTGAGAGCACTCCAGACAACTTGATGAAGCCAATGATCATTGCTCGAATGATCCAAATACAGCCTACTCAATCACTGCTGTTCTTTGTTCATTAAAGAAACCTTATATACAGTGTGCGTACAGTGTAATATTGATATTAATACATTATTCAATGAATACAGTGCAGGTTACAATTGCAGAAACATAAGAAATTATAATACATGCAATCATCAAATACTGTTTTTCTTAATATTTTAAAATCACCCCCAAAAAAGCCCAAAAAACAAAATCTGACTGGCAAGCATCAGTATGACTGATTTCATCTTCAAAACATAAAATTCTACATTAAACCCAAATAAATCCAGCTGTGATAACAGAATCCATTTCACTTTCAAATGCAAAGCTTCCCCACTTTTCTTTAGAGGCCTGCATAAACATGTTTGGAGGATTGCAGCAAAAATACCAGGAAAAGTGGTAGGAAAAAACAGTCTTAGTGGAAACTACAACAGCATGTGATCTCACATAAACTGAGGCTCGTTATCTTATTGTTTCTCAATAAAAAGGACAAGTGCTGCAGTAAAATATGAGTCAAACATAAACTGAACTGAAAGAATATCAGTGTTACACAACAAACATGGACCACAAAAAAACTCCTACTGTACACTTCACTGCAGTATTCCACCAAGTCAATATCAAGTGCCAAAGGTCAACATGGACTTACCAAAGGATTGCAGACAGGCCTGGATGAGCTCCTCCCAGCTCCCTCCTTTGGTGAGGGGACCCAGGGACATCATGGGTTTACTGGGGATGGTTTGGGCCGGGCTGGGTTTGTGGAACCTGTGAGGACGGCCTGGCGGAGAAACTCTAGACCTGGAGCTGCATCCTGGAGTCACTCTCCTGGAGAAACAGCAACACAAGAAGAGTGAGGAGGAGGAGGGCCAGAGACAGGAGGGCTTGTTGTAATGAAGTGTGCCTTTCTCTATTTGCCTATGAGGATGTATGTTATGTGTATGTACACGTGTTTCAAACCATATTCTTATGAGACCTAACGAATATTACATATGAAACAATCTGTGTAGTTGTCACGAGTAATTGAAGCCATTGTTTAACTTGAATTCCTCCTCCCTATGTAATTTTACTTTACTTCATTGTTCTCATTTCCTTCCTTTAACGTCAGGAAATACCGGTTGATTGCGGACATCCAGTTTAAACTGTTGAGTGACCAGTAAACAAGAAGGAATTTGATCAACACATATGCCGTTTAAGCGCAGAAAGTAACAATTCATATTTAATAAGAACCTGTGCGTAAAATACTTGGGTGGCATCAATTCAGTTTTACGCATCGTTTTAGGACAAATAAAGACTCTGGTAACTAAAATAATCAAGTTACTGTTGATCATATACGCCTATTTTCGCCAAAGCCACACCAGAAATTCCAAAGTGAAAACCACGAAAAGATTATCTGACTTACGCATCGTCCTTTCCCTTTTCTTCCGACGTTACGCTTTCGTTTGGGTTGTTTTCTTTTGACTGGCATCCCATAGCGAGGTACTGGGCGACGAGAGGCTGAACTAGGCTATCCATCTGTGTTCTCCTCGATGGGAGCATTTCATTGCTCTGCTCGGCTCAGTGCGCCTCCGCGGTCGCAGCAGCATTGTGCTGTCTCGTCAATGAACGTTACACAATCAAGAGTCACCCAGCTTGTCTGTGAGTGGGCGGCGGTGGTGCCGGGCTTGTCACTCACACAGACTGGGCTCTGTACTCCACAAGGCGTTACTACTTGCGTCAAAAGTCCAGTTCGAGCAGGTTTTTACTCTAGAACTTTAATTAAAGAATGAATCTGGTCGGTGAAGTATCTCTTTCGGTGGAGGAGCCAACACAATGAGAAGCAGTGAATACATTTTACTCATGTCACTCATTTGAAAAAATGTAATAAGAATGACTAATTTGATCATAGATTTCAGTTTTCCAACTGCATGGTTCTGCTGTCCCACATCAAATCATATTCGGCAAACTAAATCTCATTAGGTTCACACAAAACCAGTCTCATGTGGGTTGTTGACATTTTCGAAAATCTGTGGGATGTGATCCCTCTTGAAGTTTATTAAAACCTTTGTGTTTGTTCAGACTGCAGAGCAGGAAAAGGGTGGACCTGCCTCTAAAGATAACAATGGTTGTAGGTTGCGTTAAGGCTTATATGGGGGATAATGTTATTGTACTATACTGTAGGTGGTCCAGAGAGGTCGTTTAACTACTTTATGAGGGTCAGACTGATCTGGGTGGTAAACAGAGCTCTGTGAGAAGGGATTCATGTAATTATGCCAATGAATAACAACACAGTAAGTTTGTTAACATTGGATGTGACAACCAAGGGCCATTGAAATATTGATTTAACATGTGATTATGGTTTATTCGGAATATTTAAATATTACAATAACTTAAAAACTATCCTCAAAGAAGGAATGGTACGCAAACACACAAGAATTAGCAGTGTGGAAAAAAAACTTACGTATAGGATGTAATTGGAAAAGTATTAATCACAGCTTTTCTTAGATAATAAAGAAGCCTAGTTTAAGCTAAAAGCAATGTTGTTAAATTAGCTCTGCAGCTTTGCGTTTACCCTTTCTTACTTGACTTTACCTGACCTTAGGAGGACTAACACACGCCATAGCACAAATAGAATAAGGTGCATACAGTCTGTGATTAAATCTGAGTCAGCACCAACCCTCTCACATCCCATAGCATCCTCCATTTGATGAGGTGGGTCCCTGCGTGCTGTCCACAGACGAGCAGTAGTTTGAGTTTATGTGATTTGTGCATTAGCAGCTGGCTACTTCTGATAAGAGAGCTTGTCTGCACCTTTTTCTGTGCCAATGCTGTTATCAGAACAGTCAGTGGTGCCTTAAGCATGTGGCTTAAGGTACATCTAAATCTGATTCAAATGACATTTAAATAAATAAGACTTGCCCTATTCTTTGTGATTTTTCAAGGAATGAGTAAAGCAGTATACAGTACCTTTTGTCGATTGTGCTATTTGTGACCCATGTCTCCTTGTGAGTCTTCACCCAACCTTAGACCAACAACAAACACACACTGATAAGGAAAAATGAAATGACATGTGCCTCTACTATAGGAGGGGCTTGATTAAATTTTCCAATCCTGTTAAACTTATCTCACTGCAGCTCTGCTTCTGACATTATATGATACATTTGGGTGGACCCTATTTCTAAATCGGTTTAATATGCACTCTGAATGACTTCATGTCACAAAAGAAATGTTTCTTAGGAAGTTAAAAGAGTATAGTTTTGTTTTGGGTTGTTGTTTGCAGGTATGCTACTATTGGCCTTATTCTCGTAACTTTTCAACTTGTATTTTAAAATAATCTGCATGCATCATCTTCAAAGTATTATCTTCATTTGCATTTTCTAAAAATGATCACATTTGTTGCTTCTGAACACCTGATGCAGCTCATTTAAAGATGATTGGGTACCTGTTCAGGCATTGGTACTGTGGTCATGGATGTTGCTTCAAAATATGCCGCATGGCCAATTAGTAGTCAGCCGGCAGCATGGTGATTTATGTCTTCAGGGTGTAAGCAAAAAGGGCAGTGAAGAATTCTTGATAAATTATCAAGTTCTTATTAGAATAGATTCAAATTGTCTGGCGAAAGTGTACCTCTCTAGGGATGCACTGTAGGCCAACACAGGGCACTGACACACTGCACAGAGACAAATCACTTTACTTTCTAATGAGGATGAAAATGTATGGCCGCTGTTATTATGTTGAGTGTTTTTATCAGATTGAAATTTGTCATATTTCTAAGACACCACCTCAAGTCAGAAGAGTGAAAGCCCTGACATATCAAATAACTCATCAGTTTAGCTGTGACTACCCCCTGGTGGATACTTTTAGTATCCACTGACCATTTCAGAACATATTGGTCTTGTAATACAGCCATACTATTGACCTTAGGTGGCTATTAAGAATTAGCTGCTGCAGCATATAGAAATAGATCACTCAGCTGCTAAAGTGTTAATGTGTAAAGTACTTATTGTATGAGCTCTACCTGCTCCTGTTGTTGCACCACCACAGACTCTGCACTAGAGATGGTTCGATACAATTTTTTTGTTCCTGATAGCGATTCCGATACCTGAACTTGCGTATCGGCCAATGCCGAGTACTGATCCGACACTAGTGTGTCTATATTATGTTTTAACAGCTGTATACCCATGTATGGATGTGATGTGATTGCCATAATTGTTGTACTGCCTGGCTCAGGTTAAAATCTTTGTGAAACAAACACAAACAGTTCATTGCCATAGAAATTTATTTTATTAACAACTTTGAGTTTTCTTTAGGTCCAAATTGCTTGCTATAGATATTAGTATATTGGTGCATAAACTCCAGTACTTGCCGATACCAGCATTTTAAGCGGTATCGGCGGCTTTTCCAAAAGTGGTATCAGTATCGGAACATCTCTACTCTACACTCAACAGAATTTGGAAAAGTATGACTTAGGTCATATTTGAGCAACCTTCTGTAAAACGTTTTTTAATCAATATACAAACCTTCCTTTCCATTTCTTTCCTTTGTTTTAATTAGCATGCCCCTGATTTTAACCCTCATGTTGTCCTCGGGTCAAACTGACCAGTTTTCCTATATCAATGTTCTTTTTATTGATTCCACACAACGCAAGTACAAATCTCTTTCATTAATTTTGGGGTGTCTTAATCAATTTTATAGCATTTGGAGAGAAAAAATTGAGTATTGAGTAAAAGTTGACATATTCCAGTCTGTAATTATCCATCAACATACATTAAACAAATAATTCCTAATTTCTTCTTTTCTAACTAAAAAATTAGGTATAATTTCCTAAAAATAGGTATCATATTAAAAGCCTAATGACAGTTTAAAATTACTATCATCAAATCAAATGGAATTTTTATCCTGACACGCCACATTGCTGCCTGCCACAATTTCTGTTTTTAGTCCACTGGGAGGCACTAAAGTTAAACATGTTCAAATTATTATACTGTTTTTTGTTGTTGTTGCTAATTTAATAATGTTAGACAGGGACGAAGAAGAAGATGCAGAAATTAACGAGAAGCTTTGAACGCAGCATTGACCTTTTAAAATGTGCGCCTCTTGATGCTACTTTGGCGCCCTCACACGTGATTTAGCTAGCTTGCTAATGTTAAATTAAATGACAGGTGGCTGGCCTAGCTAGTCAAGTCTGTGGCTCATGATAGAAAAGCGTCGACAGCCTGCTTTTTTTACAAGCTAGCAGCTTCACTGTTTTAATATCTTAAAACAACTCATAACTTGCATGACTTCGAAATGGTTTTGGGCGACGTTCAGTTCCTGAATACCCTCAAGGGAAAACGTGTCAAACTTACCCTTAAGACTTCATCTTACATTGGCGTCGTCCAACGTATCCATCCCAACAAAACACTGATTTTGGCGGACGGTTAGTAAAGTGTTTATCGTTTATTATGTATAGTTGAGATAACAACTGGTTCTGTCTGTCAGAAGCAATATGCTAAAACGGCACAAAAAAAACATGTCTATATTTGTATCTTAACGTTATATTAACTTGTGTGTATTGTTTCAGTTGTTAGTGGCAGTAATGGCTTCAAATGTCCTGGCTCAAAAGTGTTCTTCGGGCGTGATATTCAGAATGGTTAGTTTATTCATGATTTCTTTATCATAAAATAAATCATTCATGAAGTGATATATAAAAAAATAAAACGTTCAGTATTTTTAATTAAAGGTTTTGACATCTGACATGCCTTTTTGTGTAATTTAATAACAGTGGAGTTTACCAATGAAGCAAACGCTACCATTGGGTAAGTAATAAACATTTATGTCACTGTGGTGACAGTGCTTGTCCTAATATAGCCATTGACTGTAACATGCAATGTTTTGCACAGAAATATTCATGACCACCAATTTGAAGAGCATTTGAATGTTGAAAGGTTTCAGCCATACAAGAAGACAATCACATTTGGTGAGTATGACGATAATAATTAAGTGTTTTTGCTAAAGCTTTAATCATACTCAAATTCAGCATACTTCCAGCTTCAACTTCATGTCTTCCAAATGGAAATCATTACTATTGAGAGGACCCTTTTCACAGGTGATGATGAAGATGAAGACGAAGAGGAGTACATCAACTTTGTAGTCATTGATGAGTTTCAGGAGAAGTTTGGGTCTGCTGTGAGTTGATTTAAAGTTCCTTTACTTTTGCATAAATCACTTTGAATGACCTACTTCTCAGTTTGCAAATCTATATCGACAGTATTTAATGGACACATTTACTGAGAACCTGTTGTCTCTAAATCTCATATCTCTGAGCTCCCATCCGTCAGGTTATGCACATCAAGAAGCAGCATGTGATAGGTGTGGGCGCTCATGGAGTCGAGGTATTTAACAATGGGAGACTGTGTTGGCTGCAGGTAAGAAGTTCTGCCTTCCTGCTTTTTTTGAGTCATTCTGTCCTTACTTTTCCTTCATCACAAGAATGAAAAGAAGAAGAAAATAACAAACTCTTCATACAGATTGCCACTAAAAGAAAGGTATACCTGTTTGATATTCTCATACTTGGAGCTCGGGCCTTTAAGAACGGTCTTTCCATGATCCTGGAAAATAAACACATACTGAAGGTAAGTATTCTAAACAGACAATATAAATACAGTTCAGTCACAGTACGGATTATTACCATCACATCACATCTGTGTTGATTGCACATTTTGTATAGGTCATTCATGACTGCAGAGCCATTGCTGGATGTCTGATTGCTCAGTTTGGAGTTAAGCTAACCAACGTGTTTGATACGCAGGTACATGCAGTATGTACAGTGGCCTACATTCTCTCCTGCATGTTTAGGTGAGCTTACTTATTTCCTGCTTTTCTTTCTGCATGTGTGTAGGTGGCAGATGTCATGTGCTTCTACTCAGAGACAGGAGGTCTCCTTCCCGACAGAGTCAGTACTCTGCAGGAGGTGGTGAGTCTCCATCTGAAGGTGCCCTCCTCACAGCTTCTTTCCCTTCAGATGATGTCACAGCTCACCAAGGTGCAGTACACATTCTCCAATCCAAGATGGTTTCATTTACCATGTAGTTGTATCTGTATATCACAATATGATATTATTTCAGTTTTAAACACAATGCAATATTCTGTGATATATTGCAATTTATTATCTATTTTCCAACTTCAAATTTTTCCCAACTTCAAATTATGTCCTGAAAAGAAAACTTTGTTTTATCTAAAAAGATACATTTCTCTTTTCATACATCTCACATTTCATCACACAAATCATCACATCTCATCACACAAACTGACCAACACATCTATAATAATAGATTGATCCTTAATGTCTGTGTATCGATACAGTGTTGCCATGGAAAATATCGCAATATTATGCCGTATTGATTTTTTTTTTTTTTTTTTTCCACCCCTAATGTGCTGTAATCACTGGTGTGTGTCTTTACAGGAAGAACTGGAGATGTGGTACAAGCGCCCCTGTCCTGTGCCCCTGCTTAAGGTGATGGCTCTGTCAGTGATCCATCTTCAGCCTCTCAGACTGGTGCTGCTGGATACTATTATGACCGACTACGTGGCCCTGGTGGACTCATACCTCAACAGCAGCCACTACCAACCTGATGAATTAGAGCATGTTAGCATGGTGGGTAATTCACAAATTGCACATTTCCAAAAAAGGCAAGTTGTCTTTGGTGGATAAATAAAGTATTTTTTTTTCCATTTTGGAAATTTGTACTTGCTAGCCACCATGCACAATCTCTCTCTATGCCAAATCAAGTAAAAGCAAAACATCTGATTGGCTGCCGTACTGGTCTGCTTCTTTTTTTATTCAATCCAGAGAAACTGCTTTTATATTTCTTTCATAAGAAACCTCAAGTTAATTTGAGTCTTTAGCAGTCTGAGTAAGTCAAATCCCAGTCCTTTGTTTAGTACAAAACTTCCCATATTAGTTTCCTTGACATTGTTTTATGATAGATGGATTGATTTGACTATTAAAGTCTCACATTAGCTATAGCTGTTTTTTTTTTGTTTTTTTTTTTTTTCAACGAATGAGGACTGTCCCAGTCTTTTACATTGAAACTGTGTTAGAAAGGGATCTCCTCACAGCCAGTATGGACAGAAGGGACAATAGCTGCAACCAAAACTGTTTCACTGTTTGTATTGTTTCAAGACAAACTTGAAAAGAATGTGAAATTATCCTTCAAGCACAAACAGTTTTTCCTGTTTACATCTTAAGGAGAGTGTGTTGGAGCTGCCCAGAGTGCTCAGACAGCTGGAGCAGACACGTCGTGAGCGGCAGAAGCGGGCTGCAGTCCACTACCCTGTCACAGAGGAAGGTCTGCTGGCTCGCTTCAACCCCCCGATCTCAGACTCCATCCCAGCCCACACTTGTAACAGAAGAGCACGGCCATACACAGGTAGAA
This sequence comes from Etheostoma perlongum, assembly GCA_026937815.1. Lineage (NCBI taxonomy): Eukaryota > Metazoa > Chordata > Actinopteri > Perciformes > Percidae > Etheostoma > Etheostoma perlongum. Next base: position 11,016,930 of record CM049390.1, on the reverse strand, counting down.
TCCTTTGAACCTGCAAATGTTGAATCACCTTCACAAGTTGACACTCTCCTTCACAAGCCGCCCATGAGCCCTCCAAGAGTCAACAATGTTTTTTCTGTGGATATCCATGCCTCCCCTGACCCACAAGCCACTGCATCAGACCTCAGGAAAGAAATGGCTGTTACCAGTCCCCTGTCCCTTGGTGTAGGCAGAGGGTGCACAGAGGTACTGATGGACACAATGGGAAGAGGAAGGCCCTTTGGGAAAGAGCAGTCATCCATCTCGGCCCTACCTGCCATAGGAAGAGGCTTCCTTCTCCAAATATCACAAGATCAGATCCCCAGAGAGAGCATGGGGGACATAACTCCTGGTAGGATGGGGGGTGGCTACTTTGTGCCCCAACCATACACATACCCAAGAAGTGATGTCCCAGCCTGGCCCCAGTGTTCATGACCTGCCAAAGGACACTTCTAGCATGACAGGAGAACAATTCAGATCAACACCCAAATCCGTCCCATCATCACTCATGCAGTCATTCATGTCTTTCAGATACTGAAGAAAGTGTTAAAGCTATACAAGGACATGTGTTACTGATGTTTGTGGTATCATGTTTGTGATTTCCTAAACTGGCCAGTAGATGGCAGTAAATATTTAGTTTTGTGCAAAGGTTTGTGTGATGCAAGGTGTTTGTGACAAGACATTATATAGAAAAAGAGATGCTGTTTGGATGTTTAATACCAGTTCAATCAAATATATTCATATTATTTGTAACAAAACTTATGCCTGTCTGTCCCTATTTGTGTTGTATTTCATAAGCATTTTGCCTCTTAAACCTTCTCAATTTGGTTTGAATAGTAATTGATGTACTAGCTGTACCATCTAGATAATCTGTACAATATTCAAAAATGTTGGTGTTTATATTAGGTTATTTTTTACCATGCAGAACATGACAACAAATAATTGTAATAAAACAAACTACAACAAAAAACGGCTCCACATGCCCAGAAAACTATCATGTGCTAAGTGTGATTGATATCTTGTACAGCGTGGCTTCTGTATTGCAGTTAATTAATTGCTAAAAGCAGTGACAGGCATTGATGGATCATTGCTAGCTGACCCTTTAGACCTGGCACCGACTAAACAGTAATACTTCAGTCAGTGCTGCAGTTCAGATATACATGATCACAGGTGGCCAGCACCTGCCATGGTCTTTAAAAGCCGATCTTATCCATCTAATTTGCTGCTTGAGGTGCTGTGCAGACTTTGCAGGGAGGGCCTTCGTAGCCATTTCTGCCTGGATCATCAGAGGTTGGTGCCTGGGATCAAAACGAGGCATGGCCACAACAGCAGGACATTGCTGCAGCACAAGTGGGCCCCCCGTATTAATCACGTCTTATTGCTGTGGTTATCTTCAGGCAGAGGCTTAGGCCCTTTCCAGAGCTTTCTAATTGAAAGCATGAAACCGATAAAGTAGGATTTTAATTAACTGGGAGGCAGCCTGATACAAAGCTTTGCATCTCACTTAGCAACCAGCTCCTCCTCAGCTTCTGTTAAACACAAGAAGGATGGATTCTACCCATATGCCTCCTTTAACCCTTTGTAATGCTGTTGTTGCTAAATTTGTATGTGGGTTAGGTTAGCAGGGAGCAAAAGGTTTAACACATCTTAATGCTGGCCATTAATGTTATCTTTGAACAACTCCACTCAAATGTTACAAAAGTGAATACCTTCCCACAACTTTATAAGTAGACTTAACTGTTTTGAATTGCTCTGTATTTCTTTTTTAGGATTGATTGCACATTGAAGTCTGGGTATGGCTACAGAATGGGATGTGGTTTTATTTATCTGCGTCACTCAACGGTGACGTTTTTTGTAGGGGGGTGATGTGTGTGAATGGGGGGAGGAGTGTCTCTTTGGGACTGTTGAGGACAGGCTACTGTCATTGACAACCAGATTGGGGCTCTTATTTTAGAGGACCTTGCATTTCCTCTCCGTCACAATAATACCTTATGTGCAGCACTTCCTGTTTCTCAGGCTCGGGAGGAAGGAACAGGGTGCTTGTCACACGGTAGTCACTGCTTCCTCCCTCCCTCCCCCACTCCCCCTGCTCCCAAACTTCAGACAGTGTTGTGTCCTTCAGGGGGGAAAGATGACTGCACCTTCAGCATCACAGCAGGATGCTGTTGAGCTATTTTTAGACTCAAATCGGAAAGGTAGTGAACAGACATAAACACAAACTTTAGGATGTCCAGCTGTGTTGATTTAGCATCCGAAAATGGTAATTCAACTGTGTAAGGCCAATTATTGTTTAGACTGAGCAGTGGGAACCTGGAGGCCTGCTGTTGGAAATGGGTCCCCCCATAAACCGTGATTATTACTTTCAAATATTACACAGGTTTTTCTTTGGACTGTTTTGAGCTAGGCAGGAAAGCACAGATATTTTGCTTTTTCACAGGTGTTATTTCTGTTATTCAACCACACAGTATCGCTAGACAGCTAAGCCACCTGGACACATGCCAGACTGCATTATTGATCACCTAGGCTTGTGGTGCCCTTCTGACAACACCATGAGCACATACCCCACCTTCTTATTTACTTTCCCATATTACCATCATACTGCAGGGACTCCAGTTACCAACCAAAAGTAGAAGTGGTATTTTAAAACCAGTCAATGCTCCTAGGCAACCATCCCTCCTCTTAATCAGTGTTAGGCTACAGATTTGTTCATAATTAATAGGCTTTTGTTAATTATTAAGAATGGAGGGAATTATTTAATAAAACCACTCCCTTTAAAAACACCTTGTTAGGAGTGTCATGTTGTTAGCTGGTTTGTACTCCTAAGCAGATTCATTGTTGAGTTTGCGGAGTAAGTGCACATTCAGATCACAGTCCATTTCTCTGTTGATGCCGAAAGCAGGGAAAAGCTGAACACAGTTTGGACCACTGAACTGTCAATAATCTGATTGTTTTTAGAGCTTTTTAAATTTGTACTCATGATTGCGTCCTGCCACATGGGCATTTCTCAGCTAATTACAAGCCTCATTTCATTGGATAGTTGCTTTAGGTGGCAGAATTGGCCAGAAGTGATCTTTTTGATTGGCTTGTTGGAAGAACTTGATCCATCGGTCTATCCAGAGTAATGCGGCACAAAGAGGCATATTGATAGGCAGTATTCAGGCGTTCACAACTGTGGCACAACAAATAAGACACGTGTCAACAAAATAATCTTAATTTTATTATTAATGTAACCACATGTAATCCCTTTGTGTTTGTGAGCTGATGAATATAATCAGATATCAGCTTCCACTGTGACAATGAACTATATTCCTGCAGCCAATCTTCCATCTGTTAGGAAAAACCTATTGTTGAATCCTGCTCAACCCACCCCCAACCACCACCACCTCTCCCTCTTTTTTTCCTCTCGCATTACAAAATGACCCTCTTTTATACTCCCCTGGTTATATTCAATGGGCAAATTAATATTTAACGTGAGAAAGGCTGATCTATCCAGATGGCCTCAAGTACAGAAAAATGAGAACAAAACACAACATCAATATTTCAGCCAGCCTAACTAACGGTATGCGTGTATTCCTGCAGTCAGGAAACCCTCCTTGAGGAGAAGACTCCTCAATATGCACACATTTATTCAAACATACACAGATGGAGGCCCACAATATGCATCTTTATGAACTGCTGCGCCATGTTTACTCAGGCAGCATGGAGCATCGGGACCTTACGGGGCCTCTCCAAAGGAACCAGCCATATTGTGACCTTCAGCTGGGACAGATGAGCTCAGATAGAGGATGAGTGACAGGTTAGCACGCCGACGAGAATGTGTTTGATGCATAGAGAAGGGGCCGGAGGAATGTCAGTCTTCAGCTGGTCTTGCTGTGAATGCATCAGCAAGCTACAATACTAAACGTTAGCAGCTTGGCTCTACAGATGCCAGTGTTGGTCGCCTGGTTGGCCCACAACTTTGTTCCGGAAACAAAGGAGGTAGTAGATACTCTCTGGATGAGCAAGAAAGCAGAATCACTGGAACCTGTTGAGACACTCTCCTATTTAATGTATAATTTATATAATAACACTAGAAAAGAATTGGACAGTGTGAGAGAGAAGTTTGGATGGCATGCTCCAATGCTGAATATAAAGCCATTCAATTTGCAGGTAGTTCTTCAACTACAAGAATATTTTAATCCTCCCACTCTTTGTCGAGAAAAGGTTTGTCCTTTCAACCATAAGCTTAGATCAAGGGGGAGAGGCCCGGGACGCAGCAGGGTTTAACCGCAGAAAATCTTCATCACATCAGAAGAACAGTTGAACGCTTCTGAGCATTTTGGCCGTCGCTTAACCAACCACGGAGTAACTGGCCTGGCCACAGTCCCCAGGGCTCAGTGACCACACTCCAGTTCTGAGGAGAATGAAGAGATGGGATGTTAATGATTTGTGCAATGAACATGCAAATTAATGATGCAAGCACCCCATCAAGCTTGTAATGTTCAGAAATAATATATTTTTTATTTTGATGAAATGAGGGTATTAAAATTGTCATAAATATGCTGACTCTGGACACATTTTAGAAATGGGCATGTAGCTATGATTAATCTTCTGCATTAAGCAAAAACTGGCCTGATTGTCTTGCATGGGTGGCTTTGAGAGATTTTCAGGCTTTACTTGATTAAGAAAGGCCACTGTTGGTCAAAGGACAAGGTGTTTATTCACCAGAAATTCAGGTAATTAGTTATTAAAATATTGGCTACCCCCTCGGCCACAAATGTCTTTTATTAAAAAAGATGGGAGATTAGCTTTTGGCAAGTTTGTCATAATTAAAGCCTGCATTGTGTAAGGTGTTTGTGTGTGTGCACGCACAGATGAAGGGGTAGTTTTAACCACAGGGAGGGCTTGAAAGAAGGGATGAGGGGGCTCCCTGTGGGTGGCTGAATTAGTGCCCGCTGGTTTAGCCTGGCAGCTGCTCTCTGAGCCTGGCACACTGACAGCCTGGCACTGTGGCGCTGTGTTGTCAGGGCCAACCTGTAAGGGAGGCGGTAACGCCAGGCCCACCAAACACAAACTCTTTTACCATAGAAGGCTTTGTCTTCCAACCATACTTGCTTTACTTGTTATGGCAATATTATTGGATTAGTATGAGATTAAGTTGGTTAATTAAAAAGGGCAAATTACATTCATGTCACAAGGGAAAATGTCATCCTAAGTCGGTTTTGACATTTAGCTATAATGAAAAATGTGACCCTTATTCCTTTTTTTAAGAAGCGTGGGTCAGGTGTCACATTCACTGTGCTGTGCCTTGTCCCATGATTGGCTAAAGTGAAGACCATGTCTGTGTGATTCACTCCAGTAAAATCCAACTAAATTTAAACTGCTTTGTCAAGAGTGCTCAACAAAAGCCCTAAATTGTAAATTAAATGTGATTCACAAAGCAGTGCCAACTGTTTTAACTTAATCATACTTGTTACTGTGGTAATAATAAACCACTTTGTCAACATTATACATTTCATTTATGGAACTCTTAGCCTGATATGACGATGAAGAAAACTTGTTGGTGTCTTTTAAATCATGGCCATTTTTAAACATAAAATCTATAAAATGTTTAATCTAAGGTGGCAAGTCTTAGATATTTGAATTCCTGTAATAGCCATTTATACAGCTATTTCATTACCATTGTAGTGACATACTAAACGGTCATCATGTATCTGCTGCAGGCTGCTAAAGGTGTTTATTGAGTCATAGACCACCCTTGTGTAGAGGGTGTTGCTGGTGGGATTTGGGGAGATTCTGGGCCTGAGTGGGCCTGCCAGAGCCGGCTGGGCCTGTCTTGGCCCAGATGCAGCGGCTTCTGTCCAGGCATGGCACTGGGATATCTGTGGGGCCCAAGCACACCAGCTGCTATCTCCGTGTCACAGACAGCTGTATCTGAATATTCATACAAAGTGCAGATTAATGTTTGCTTGTTTTGTCCCCACATGGTGTGCCGTTGAACAGGCCAAAGTGTCAAAGTGCCCAAATAAGTCATAGGTGTAAAAGCACTATGCCCACTGCAGTGTGAATTGAAAACTCCCACAATCCCTGAATCTAACCTCTGTCTGAGAGAGAAAGGCAGGATACAAGGGAACGTGTGGTGGATCGGGATTGATCAGATCCATAAAACAACAAAACAATGAGTTGTTTACTATCTATACAATTCAAAAACTGATTTTAGCTTTGGCTCACATTGGCTCATTACTATGATTATATTATGATGATTATAATGTCTGGTTATGGAGGGACCTGAGAGCAGCTGCCCATCGTTTATTTTTATTTTTTTTACTAGAGGCTACTCCATTGGCTGTAATGCTTCAGCTTATTCTCAGTCCAACTTCTCTTTGGGTTAATGCCATTCATCTCACGCCAGTAGGAGACAAACACTCACTCACACACACATTCATCTTCAAAGCAATGACCACCTTCCACAACCTTGGCTTGATCAACCTTGGCCTTCTTTTTAAATTTGTTTTGGAAAGAGTTTCGGTGGGTGTTTAACCAAATAATCTGCTGGCTGATGGCAATAGAATCTGTGAATGTGTATTACTGATTGTTTTGAGAGTGGAGTTCTATAAACTGAGCAGATGGTCTTTACTTCCTTGCCTGAATAGGTGGAGTGAACCAGTGGGCACACAGAGTGAGATTTGTGGGTAAACTGTTTTACCTCCCCTCTCTTTGTGTTGTAATGGGGAAGGCAAAATGGATGCTAACTGCTGACAGACAATAGCTTGGCCATAATGAAAGCAAAGTGTTTTGGTGCTGCTGGTATAATGAGGATAAAGTGATGCAGCTAATTATTGCAACCATCTGATGGTATCAGAGCCAGACGAGCTTATATTTTATTTCACTCATAATACAATACATGTTATTGTTGTTCAGTATTCTTCTATTATACAGAACCAAATGTAGGAGGTGTGAGAGGGAAGATGTGCTTGTGAAGCAAACTGAAACAGAAAAGAGTGTCTTTTTATTACAGTGAGCTGTCTACTGTATGCTAATCATTTACAGGATAGTAAAACCATAATGTGATGGGGTGTATAGCTAATTTGCTCAGGCAGGTGTGCTACAGCCCTTATCTGCTGTCCTGCCTCTTGCTGACCCTAAGAACCAGTTAGGCTGACACAATACCAGTAACATAAGATGTAAAACCTATAGGTCGTGAAAGCTTTATTCTTACTAGTGAGGATCTTCGCGGCAACCATGTTTGTCTGGTGGATGTCTTGGTAATTTATGGAGGAAATAGTGTGTGGGTGTTCCTTTCCAATTCTACCCAGTGTCCTTCACTCGCCCACAGCTAGATCCCCATCTGAAGTATCTTAAAAACAAATTGGTAATTGTTACTACACTAAATTAACAACCATATTTTTGAATGAATCACCATTTTACTGCTGATCTCTAGAATTCATTGATCATTTTATTTTCTTTCTGTGATGCATGTCATCATTCCACTGCAATTGCTCTGTAACCGTCTCTGATAAGGAGCTGGATTTTTTAGCCTCCAGAACCTGATTGACTATTGGTTGATTACAGAGAGAGATATCCTTGAATAAGCAGTAGAAACTCTAATCATCAACAACAAGCATGCAGTGATTGCTGTACCAATGCCCAGCCACATTCAAACTGGATGGGAGTGATTGCCCTTTCAGAGTGGGTGCAACACAAAAACAGGTCATAGGAGACAACAACTTTGTATGACAACAAAGCAAAATAAAAATTTGACAGCATGATATTCTTAAATTTTAATCTAATTTATTGTACAAACATCAATGACTCTTCAAATACTTTTAGTGTGTCTGCACATGAGGAACCTGATAATACTGGCACCTCTCCATAGAAATGTTATTTTTCACTGTGGAGAAAGAGCCATCTTTGGCTGCACATGGAGCAACATTTAGCAAGATGGCTAGAACTCTTTTTTAAAATGAAATTATAGAAGTAGTTCAAGTTGACTTCATCCGTGAGATGTTAGGGCTTTCTAGCCTCCAGAGGTCACTTTTTTCATTCTCCCTTACTTAGAAAAAAAGCTTTATATTGTGTAAATAAAGATAACAGCCACATGCTATTTCATCTTTTGAAATTTATGGTTGCAGAGTGTGGGTGTAACAGAGCTCACAGAGCCCTAAAAGGATACATTTTTGCAGAGGCTTACAGTTTCCCATCAAGCACATGCACTCTGTGGCGACAGGGCCAGAACACTTTCCTGTCATTATGAGGACTTCAGAGAAAAAAGAGAAGCAAAATGGTTTCCAGGTTTTACTTGAATCTGAAGAAGGAAGGGTGAGAGGAGAGGTGGGGGGCTTGGCCACAGGTAGCTCCGTCAACTGTAAAGAGACGCTGGGCTGTAGGAAAGCATGACACAGTAGTCGTGTGTCACAGTGATATGACATGGTACATAAAAAGAGCTCCTCCCTGCTTTGCCCTGCACAGTGCCACACAGCATGCACATGCACTGCAAATGTATTGTCTTTGGGACTAACTAACTAATATTTCACTACTAAGATTATAAGTGATACCCCAGTCTTTCATTCATTACTCTCAGGTTGTCAAGCAGAGCAGCCATTAGAACAATGAGCATTGTGATGTCTGACAGCAGCCAACCCCAGCAATTCTATGAGTTACACCGGGGGATGACACCCATATGGGGGGAAATGGGTGTAGATTAGAAAGGGAAATGACACAATGTTGAAATGTCATTGTTCAACAGGCAAAACGACAGCAGGGGTCCAGAGTTTTAGTAGGTTTAATGTCAGTGGGATTTAATAGCGACTTGACATTGCGGTTTCCTTTTCTCCGATCTTTTACTTTTTGGTGTTTTTATGATAAACAATAACGATAAATGTATGTCTAAATGTATACATTAATTTCAAACTTCTAAAAGCTGTGAATTAAACACTTGTGTAACCTTCAATTCAGCATACTCGGCAGGCTATGTGGTTCCTCCGGCAGGATTCCCACATTGTCCCCTGCCTTATTGTCTGAGGAGGAGACATGTTGTCTACAGAGGGTCCTATTCTCCTTTGTGCCCTGATAGGTTTACCAGCAGCAGCATAGAATAAGAAGTCACTCGCTCCATAGGACAAACAGGAACCAGCCTGAAAGTGGCCCCGATGCTTATCTGATTCTCTCATGACTAACTGTCTGTGCTTTGGAAATTAAATGCCACTAATGCTATTTTGACCTGACCTTTGAATTAGACTGTTTAACTCCTGTACAGCAAGAAAATGAGTTTGAGGTAAATATTTCTTGCAGAGAGTTGTACGCACAGATCATTGGCTGGGACTATCCCTCTGTCTCAATTGCACGATGCCCACAAAGTCCAAATCCTTTGTTGATTATATTTATTAATATCCTTACATCATGTTCTCTATCTAGATTTTGAAACCTGCAGTGCTTCTGATATTTGACCACATCCAAGGCTTACAAAACATCCACCTCACACACTTGAGATATCCAAAGAGCTCTGAGCCAAACCAGTAGTGATTTTCCTTTTGAGTATTGTTTCTACAACAGACACACCCAGCATCACACAAAACATCACCAGCTTTAATGTTGTCATCCTGTCATTTTCCCCTGCAAAATACTGGGTGCCATGGTAACCATTTTTAAGGAGATTGATGAAGGGACAAAATAATCCTGGCAGGAGAGATTCCAGCTTTGCTAGTAAGTGATGGGTTTGCCTGGGCTAATAAATATGGGGACTTGGCCAAATTCCACACCAAGATCATAATTTTAAGGTTATTTCTATGGCATTTTTGCTTTTACTTGGCAGTAGAGAATGACAGGCATGATGTAAGAGGGACTCAAACTGAAGACATTGAAGTTAAATTGTGTGTTCTAGACCGCTAGCCAAACCCTTACTAAGATTTTATCAGAATTAAAAGAGGTAGCAGTGAAAGCAAAAGTAAATTAGAGAAGAGCCAAAAATACTGAATCCAAAATACAGTATGTTAATTGTTCTGATGATGAGCTTCTATTTGTAGTGATTTTCAAATCCCAGTGGGTTCATTTTTGCTGATAAGGAAATCAAGAGATGCAGTGCTAAACAAATGCACACTCATTCCAAATGAGGCATGCAATATTTGTTCCTGTTCAAAACTGGAAGCACTCCTGCCATACATTGTGACATAATTAAAAGCAAACATGCTTAGCTTTGCATAAACAATCAAAGCTGGAGAACAATCCATTCTCTTATAAGGGAGGAACTTCCTTCTGATTTCCCTACACTTGCAGGAATACTGTTATTTAACAGTGGGGGAAGTTGTTTTCCTAAGGAATCACAGTCATTTTTCACACTCCTGATAGCTGCCAGACTCCCCTTTTCCCTCGCTTTGCAACATTTCCTTATCAAAGCAATTTTGTAAAACGGTTACTTATTTGAATTTATATCCAAAGCCATGTGAGGTTCTGTGTGTATTGGTCTGATCACAAGGTTGTATGCTAGTTGGTTCCCAGCATAGTTCAGCCTGGCATGAGGTAGCTGCCAGCGACCCAGCTGCAAACAGGGCCTCACTGTCCAGGGGGGAATGACTACAGGCGTAGTTTGGGGTGGGGGTGGGGGGTTCCCATGTCACAGCTAAGGGCATGCTGATGATGTGGACCTATACACCATGTTTTTATTTTGCTCTCCTCTGTCAAACGTCTTGACTCTTCAGAGACCTTTAATTCCTGGTCCCTCTCTGCTCACCGTCAATCTCTGCATCCCCAGGGGTCATTCCCATCCATGGGAACATTGGTTTTGACGGTAGGATTCCCGGAGGGTATGGTTAAGGGTAGATCTTGACAGAAAATCACAGAGAGGCCAGCGAGGCATAGTTTTGTAGTTTAAAATGTCTATATAATTAAATAATTTCTCTTTTTTAAAACTGAGGCGGTTTGAGGTTACGTGGATCATTTTGTAAGGATTCAACACTCGTCCTGCCCGTGGCTAACTGACATGTATGAACAGGCCACATGCTCCTTCCGGGAGACCTAGGGAGTAGAAGGACGTGTCAACTCTCCCCAGAATAGACCACTGCTGTGGAACCTTGATGATATAGGTGAGAGCATGAGGGCTGATTAAGAGCCAGGATGTGTGTGAGACATCCTCTGATGTTCAGGAATTCCCTCATTAAAGAGGGTCATGTTGATGGTCATAGGAATCAGTCTGCAGAATAAATAGCGACATATCCTTTGAAGTGGGCCTGAAATTTTGTCCAAAGTAAATGTACAATTTAGTCCATATACTGTAGTCCATACAACCGCTCACTGTACATCAGGTTGTCACATAAAGTGATGAATAAGGCAATGCCATGAAATTGACATAGCGTCAAGCATTCTGAGTAAAGCGTAAAATTAGAAATGTCTTCCAGTTAGCTGATAGTTAAGCGTTCTGGATAATATATTTTTTTAAATAGCCTGAATTGCAGCAATTACAGAGACCATGTATATGTTCAGTGCTGGGGCCACATCAGGGCCCTGATTTTGTTGTTGTTTTTTTCCCTTTCCTGGCTCCCCCTTTCTCATGTCTGACAAATCGTTTCCAGCTAATTTACGATGGTCGGATTACAGGAGAACAATACCCCGTGGACGTAACGCGCCGCAAGCTCTACCACATGTCCCAGAGAAAAGCGAGGAGCTCGCAGGAAACACTTGCTGAGATAACAAGATAGTAAGGAAAGCAGGGCCACTGAAAGGCCATGCAGAGAGAAGGATTGCCAACTGACTATGGAGAAAAATGTCCATCTAGAGGGGTTCTCTTTAGGCTGACTACCAAAACTGAGCATCACACAGAAATATTGTACACATCCTCGAACTGAACTGTAAAAAGGATGTTATAACCAATCACCTGGCTGACCATCAGAGTCTGTGACGTCAGACCAGCTAAAGCCTCGCCAGGACAAACAGATCCCCACCAACATGATGGGGCAGTGGGGATTGACCCCCGCAACCAAACAGGGACACAAACGGGTGCATTTTATACACACTCCGTCTATGACGCACGCACACACACAATGCTCAGCTGTGCCTCTTGGTGAAAATAAACATTTGATGAAACAGTTTAGATGCGCATCTGCAGAGGTCTATTACATGTAGCCCAGATAATCATTTCTGGATCATGTGCACTATAATTACATACGGCACCTGTGCCTGGCCCACCTGCAGTCATTACCATGAATGCCAAGCAGCAATTTAACCGTAATTATATCAACAGGGAAAAGGAAACATTCAGCAGCAGTACAACTCAATATCTTTACTATTAAAAATGCTGCTGCCTCAACAGGATTCCTGGAATAATGGACGACCAGAAAGCGGTGCATCTGCCCCCCACTGGCAGATCAGTGTTTAAGTCTTGCCAGCTGGGAAAGGGTTGAGCAATACAGGTGACATGGACGGACAGCAGGATCAAGGCTATCAGTCAGCCTATTTGTTTTCACTGAGCTCAAGTACAGGCATTAGGAGAAAAAGGAAAGCAGTCTTCAAGGCTGCCATGTTTGTGCTGTCAGGACAGAGGTAAGAGGTCAAGCAGAGCTTTGATTTATTTTAGTTTATTAAACCGATCCCTCAGTTTGACAGTGAGCTCCAGGTAAGTTTCTCCTCTTAACAGTTGTTCTAGTGGGAAAGGAGAAACAGGGAAGTGGTAAGCCCGCTTAAGATCAATGAATGAGTTGGAAAAAGGAGTGGCCCAGGGCAGCCAATCGTGGCTGGGCCACAGGGAGCTGCAGGGAGATAACGTAAACAAGGAAACCACCTGATGTGAGCGGGGTCAGATGAATGCTCAGCCCTCCGCACAGGCAGGTGCTTCCTGAGTCCTGCTCTCTCAATCAATCTCTCAAGCCTCACTTGCTTTCCTTATTCTTTTTCTGTTTTCTTAATCTGCCACAAAATGTTTTCCTAAAAGTATAATTTCTACCTTGATAGCAAGTTTTTACACTGGAGCCAAATGCAAACATCACAGGGACAGTAAAAAGCAGAGTGATTTGAGATTTACTCAAATGATGGTGATCATACAGTGAAGATACGAGCAGCTGGCTGTCACTAGGATAGCATACAGTGCATAAGGGTAAGCATGTTTTGCAGGGGTCTGTGGCTGCAGATAAAGGACCTGCACCTTGAAAGGGGCAGCTCAGGTGGAAACTGGAGATTGCAGAGACAATGTGTTTCCAGCTACAGACACACAACCTGCACTGACTGAGAAAATATACATATATACATATCTTAAATCCAAGCTCACCTCTCCTACTGCTCTTTTTCATTCTCTTTCTTTCTTTTACTTTGCTGGTTGGTCTGGGATTGCTTTGTGCTGTCCAATGAGGAAGGAAGTCGGTGTGAGAAAGTGCCTGTTTTTTTGGGACCAACAGGAATTGGCCTCATCACAAGCGGTTCCTTTTTTTGCCGCTGGAACAATGCACTGGCGTCACACCCCTCGACTGGACCTCGGCATTTCACATGGAAAAATGTTCCCAGAATTCCGCTCCCAGGCTCGGGGTAAGGCCGAGGATGGGGCGAGGGTGAGAGGGCGGGAGGTGGAGGGCGGAGGGTAACGGCTGTTAGCGGAGCGGGTGACACAAATTGGACACTGGTCACTACCACAACCAGGGAAAGTAATGACACGTCAACAAAAGCAAATGTTTTTTAATATTTTAAGTACAAACCTTGAGGTAGCAGCCATGACATGATAAACTCTTCATGGTCCATCATGCACTCAGCAGTATCAATTTCTAGCTTAAGCTTGTCAAATGGAACCCTACACAATAAAATCTTGATCACTTCAATGTTACATTTTGCTCCAAAGCTTTAGCAAACCTGACCTTGTAGTATCAATGCAGAGTCTGACTACCCAGATGAAAGGCTCAGTGAGTAGTATTGTGTGACATGTCAGCTGAATGTAGCAGAGTGCTTGTTAGCCTCTTATGCTGTCAGGCTGTGCATATTATTTCTAGCGTCTATAGAGTAGCATCAACTTGGAAGCCACTGCTGAGATACATTTTCCTTTTCTTTGTTGCAAAACATTACTTTGACTTGACGGTGTTGGGACCTTCCATGCATAGACTTAAAACATTATGTAATATGGTTGGCATCACAGTTTTGCACTAGGCTGTTTTTTGGTCTGGTCCCACAGCATAGGGCTGCAATATAAACAAATTGACCAAATGTGCTGGGTCTGCACTTATACTATCAGTGTAATTCATCACCCTGACTAATAAATCATAATGGAGTGTATGAAAACATTAACTCTGAAGACAGAAAGATTAAGATGCATAGTAAAGTTAAGTAGTAATCTAAAGCCATTAGAAGTACTCCAGCTTTAGAAGAAAACAAAAACAAAAAAATCCATATTTGTGCATCTAGGAGCGGCATGACAGGCATCATTATGTGACTGCGCAATTGAACACAGATGAGTAATCACTCCTCTTGAACATTCATTTTTCACACTTTGTTCCTCATAAGGAAGAAATCAGTTGTTTAAAATGTGAGCCTTGCACAGTGAAATACATTTTTGAAAAAAGGGAATATTAAAAGTATGACATCCAGGGTAGAAGTATGATCTAGAGCACAGAGTTCTTGAGAGATGTCAGATATTGGACAGAGGCATGCAAATTGGCTATGAGAGCCAAGTCAGAGGGGTACAAACTGGAGCAACTTGGGACTCACAGGGTCAGCTTGGAACAACACTCCACGTCCATTAGGCCTGGCAGCGAGAGAGCTCCTCCTGGGTGAAATCAGAAATAAGGCTGAATGCATCACTGCTGCGGTCTGCTGGTTATACTCTGTGAGAACATATTCATCACTAAACATGAAGCTCTTCGACACAATCTCAGTGACACAATCAGTGAAGATCCATCCTCAATGAGCCTTTACTAGACAAACAGACTGCACCCAGACTCCTCACCACCACCAGGCTCCCCATGATAGAATTAATCAAAGCACATCCAGTCAGCCCCTGTTGTCTCAGTATGAGGCTGGGTAAGCATGGACAGAGGCCTAAGTGATGTCAAACATGGCATGAAGCCCACTCGCTCATTGGCCACAGGAACACAAACTGGCCGTGGAAACGTATACATCTTCCATATGTGCGGTACACTGCTGGTAATATCATGAGAAGGCTTTAGGGTGACTTGGAGAGCAATCACTCTACACAAACGGGTTTGCATCTGTTGTTTGTCCTGCAGAGTGGAGATGGGTTTGTGTGTATGTACACAGTGAGCAGTTATGAGGTCAACTACAGTTCAGCAAGCTAAATGGAATCCAAACAAAAGGTCGCATTTCATTCTAATGACTTTTGGTAGGGCAAAGAAAAGGTCTCGCACAGGCACAGAAAACAACACAAATGGGGTTCATTACAGCCCTCACACACTCTTACCTTCACACATCCTCATGTGTTACTCTAAAACACAACACTCCCACACACACCGCCAGCAGAGCAAAGTCCCAAGAATCTCTGTTTGTAAAATCGGAAGTTAGGAAACCGCTCGGGCAAATGGGAAAAGGACAAATAGGAATTTCAAATTGTCGAAGGAAATAACAACAGAGCCTCTAAAAATACATCTTGATCCGTGTATATAAATAAACAATACTATAGTGTACTGTACTGTAGAGGTCATGTGCCCCCGGCCAGGAAGTTGAGGAAGAAAACGCAGATAACAGATAATTAAGTCTTTGGATAATTAAACCAGAATCACAGGCTCTTATCACACCAAATAACAGCATCTAACAGCGTAGCATGCCAAGTTGAAATCACCAGATGCTAATCACGCTGATGGTGTTCAGTGATTATGTTAAATTCCCCCTATGGTGACATTGAGGCCAAAATCCTTGCAACTTTGAAGATTGTTATTGGCTATTACTTTGATGAAAATGTCCCCTAATTCACACATCTAAGCAACTTCAATAAAAGACAAATATTAAAAGCTAGTTTAAACTCTGCCTGGGGCACATCTGTGCTGCCTAAACCACTTGAGAACACAGAGACCCCACTGTGCAGCACATAAAGGGAATGCACATGTTCACACCTTATACTCACAGGTAGATCATTGTGTGAATTGTGGGTTAGTGATGCCTGAGTGTTCATAGTCTCTCAGGCTGATCTTCTTAATATTCTAAATGGTGTGGTTTTTATTCAGCCCTTTTCACACCAGCAGCTCTTCCCTCTCCTTAATTTATCTCTTTCCTTTTCCTGCTATGAGGTTTTGTCTCGCGTAAAGCAATGTTGATTTGACTCTGGCATGGGAGGATTTCCTCAAGGCTACAGTAGCTACACACACACACACACACACACACACACACACACACACACACACACACAATTAGCCTAGTAATCACTCAAGAGCTTGCTAAGACACAAAAACATGTTTGGGATTTCATGTTTTGTGACTGGGAGTGTCCTTAACATATTTATTCTCTAAGTGCAACACGAACAGTAGCAACAGGGGGACAGTGGCAGAAAAACACTGTAAAATGGAAATTCATCTGCTTAACCCTCTGAAGTCTAAGCCATTTTTCCAGTCTTTTATCCACCTGGTCTCCTTGTGTAATAATGCTTGTATAACCTCAACCCTGTTATGCAGAATCAAGTTATAGACATCATTTTGAGAACCTGGGCTATCAGGATGCTGCAGCAATGTCACATGAATGTATAAATTATTAAAGGACTTTAAAAACAAAATAAAAGACTAAACAGAAATTAAATCTTACAGAAATGTATTGAAATCTACGGAAGAGGATAAGGGCCACTGGTGAAAATGTATTTGAGTTCTGACTTTATTCTCAGAATTCAGACTCAATTCTGTTCAATTGTGGCTTTATTGCTCTGGAACTACATGCAGTCTACACACAGTCTATGAAAACTCCCCATCTTCCCAGATGGATTTCTAAGATTCTGGATTCTGGTTATAAACACACAGAAGAGGTCTCAGGAAATATCTGGATTCATAATTATTTATTTATGGTACAAAGACAATGTAATGACACTGTAATTCCATGATGGATTTAAAAAGCTTTTGGATGGGCTACAATTGTCAGAGGACCTTGATGAAACAGTGCTTTTCTCTACTTCTAAACAACAACAAAAGTAAGTCTCTAGACTGTATTAATTTGGATATATCAAATAAGAAGATATGATGTATGTGTTTTCTGTCATCTACGACAGCGCCGACCTTTATGCTGGAATTTGTCATTATTCGGTTGGAGTGACAGATGTGGTTGTGCCTATTGCCCCTGCTAACACGCCATGTGTCAAAGGTGGAGCTGGTCTGTGTGGATCAATATCAAGTATTGAAAGGGTACTCGGTGGGAGGGAGGTATGTGCTGCTGACTCTTGGCACACTGGCACAAAGACAGCTGTTAAACACATGGTCTCAGATCACCCCGACCTGATTTATACACTTTATTGTAATGCCTTTAACCTGAGCAGAAGGCTTTTACTGTAAAAACATGTGCTGTTGAGTCATAAATGATAACACAGGCATACATGATGTCATGATACTACCATTTACCTGTTTTCAGTCCTAGTACTCAGGTAGTGGCACCTACATCACAACATGATGTCAGTGACCAAAATGTGTTGCTGGTTGTGTTGTAAGGGTAGAAGAGTTCTGACCGGGCAATGCTTTGTCAACAGTATAGTAGAAGGGTGGCTACAAAGTTCCACAACAGAAAAGCTCTTATTAGACCTTAGCTACCATAATTTCAGGTTGTCTAACTTCAACGTAATGTCAGCTGAAGATTTAAGGTTTAAACTGAGTGAAAACTGACATCCATAACAGTTTTTTACGGTTAATTATGCAGATGAGGATGCAAATCGGAAATAACTTTAAGGTCCACATTTGATAATATTAATTTATGTAATGACTCATATTGTCAAAATATGTTGTCATATGTCAAAGCTATTTACTGCAGCAGACATACTGTCATGTGGTTGCCTTAAATTCAACATTTAATCTTCGGGTTAAGTTGTTCTTGATATTCTCTTTACACCTTGAACCTCCACACATATTTCAAATAGTTTGCATGAAACGAACATCCACCAAAATAATGTAGAAACAGTATTTGTGTATCTGAAGGCAGTATTACAGTACATTGACACAGTGTGGAACGGTGCTGTGAGAAAAGGAAGCCACCCCTTGCCTTTCTAATTGCAACAGCAGCAGGTGATTTCTCTTCTGAAGGCGATATACTCGGATGCCTCAGATCCATTGGCAGCGCCCATCAAAAGCCCCATTGATTGGCTGGACAGATTGGGCTTAGAGATCAAATGTGCTGTAAAGAAATGTTAAATGGCTCTGCATTAAACAGGGCTGATTTCTGGAGTAAAAGGGGCCATCTGTTTGCACTGTAGCTAATTTCCTATTACACTGGCCCATACTGTTGATACTATTGGAACAGTGGCCAGAAACAGTCCATATCAGGCCATGCTACTTATTGAACCTGCAGGGTAGATTAAGAGGAGAACGTGGTCAGCCCAGTCTGAGTGAATCTAAAGAAACGCACAATAGAAGAAGAAAAAATAAATGCCAATATCAACAGTAAAGCGACATATAATCTTATAGCACAATGTTTTCACATGTGACAAATAAATAAATACTGGCAGTATGTACAAATTGGCATAAGCAGAGGGCAGTTTAATCAAAAAAGGTCTTTGATCCCTGTATTGATGGGGGACGATATATAAACTTCATGTGTTTTGGACATAAATACTCAGTAAACCCAGATTTAGTTGTAAGTCAACTTTTTAGTGGTCACTACGCTACACTACACTTTCAGATTTTGTTGAAAACCAAATTCATTACTAATTCACATTGTTTGTAATAATCAGCTTGAGTATGCAGTACATAGATTATATTAAGTAGAAATAACTAAAGACCTTAAGTTTCTTTATGGAAGGGGCACAAAATTAAGAAATCCCACTATGGCCACGCTAATTCCCGCCCTATGAAGCAGCTCGAATGGTTGGGTTAGGCATTTCCCCTTGAGTGGTTAAGGTTAGTGTTAGGTGATTGCCTGGCAAATAGCAGTGTGTGAATGGTGTCATTAGGTAAATTGGATATTACAATCTATGCATTGTTACCCTATCTGGAATTAATGTATTAAGTATTATTCTTAGGAACATGCCGACTTATTGGGACTTTATCTTATTCCCTGTATCCCCCAGAGTTAGACAAGTCGATACATACCCTTCTCATCTCTGTGCATGCTGTAACTCTGTCTGACGTCCCCAGCATTAGCTTAGCCTAGCAAAGATCCTGCAGGTAACTGGTTCCAACTGGCTACTGCTCCGAATAAGTGACAATATGACGGCAACATGTTCCTATTTACATGTTGTGATTCGTATAGTTACAGGGTGTAAAAATAACAAGGTGACATGAGACACACACACTAACGTTACCACTGTTACAGTAGTTAGTCCTCTAAAAACATAACGGAACACTTACCGTAGCCGCAGGGGATCACCTGGTATTACCTGGTCTCCCCTGTTTATTGTCACAATACAGTGAACAGCCATGATGGTAAACTACGCTTTTAGTATCTAGTAATTGTTGACTCTATTACTCCAACTCTGAGCAAACTCCTCAAAGCTATCTGCTCCATGACCGGGCTTCTCAAGTGCTGTGAGCAAATCACTCGGCCCACTCCGCCTGTGTCTCATGGAACCTTGTTATTTGTACACCCTGTGACTATACAAATTACAACATTTAAATAGGAACATGTTGCTTATTTTGTCACTTATTCGGAGCAGTAGCTAGTTGGAACTAGTTACCTGCAGAATCTTTGTTATGCCATGTATCGACTTGTCTAACTCTGAGGGATAGGGCGAATAAGCTAAAGTCCCAATAAGTCGGCAGGTTCCTTTAAAATCAGGCTGTCAGAAAGGAAACAAAATATTTAGAAAAGTTCCTTGTTTAGTTTTATATAGCCTAGTCTATATTTGTAATATTTCTACACGACCTGAGAAACTTGAATTTACTAATGACTTTTAGTGATGAATTGTCTACTGTATCATTATACCGCTCTGTGTTAATACAACTTGACCTGTTAAGTTTCACCTTGTGTAAAAACTTAAACCATTTAAGGCAACAGGTTTCCATGCAAATTTCTAGTTAAGTCAACTAATTTGGGATAACGGTGTATCAACAATGGGATTGATGTGTTTTAAGTTAGTTGCTTACATTTGAAAAAAGTCCAGGATTGATGAGAGCAGAAATAGAACATCCCTGATTGGATTAAATGATTAGTATTTTGAGTAATGAGATTTCAAACATCTCGTACAAATGTATAATTTATGAATACTGTCGAGAAGGAAAGCTTTCCTGGGAACAAACATAAGTCTGCCAAAGAACAAAACAATTGCATCAGGCACTTTCTCATAAAATAACAACTGGCCTAATAAGTCCAAAGCCACTTTCATACCTCTTTGTTTCCTAATCAAAATGTTATTTTTAGGGTTTAGATGCCAGCTGAAAAGCCATAGAACAATCAGAAGTCAGCTTTACAAAACACTGTCACAAAGAAAAATGATGTGCTATACAAGGCTGAGATGGGACTGTGGTGGGCCGATGTCTGTTTCCAAGGCTGTGTTTATTCCAGAGCAACACAGCAGAAAAGAGCCTGTTACATTATTGTTTGCACTGGCCGAGAGTAAATAACCTATACTGCTAAAATGTCTTATTATGTCAGGCCAGGTTTTCTGTCTATTTATAGACAGAAAAAGATAGATACAAACCAGGAGATTAAAATGTAAATATTAAGAAAGTCTAGTATATATATCATTAGAAAGGGGCTTCTCCATATGTGATCCAAGCCAATGTTTTCCTTCATGCTGCACTAAGAAGATCCAAACTGAGCATCACTGCTTGTTTCGCACAGTCCAAAGCTTACAAGGAATTGTACCCTGAGCTACAGTTGGGAAACTGTAACCAGAGTCCATCTAATATTAAAGTGTATGGATGTTTTGACATGTATGAAGGGAGGGCAAGAGCTCCTGTGTGCTGTACACTTCATTAATGGGGCTCTAGAGTCCATAGCAGCCATAAACTAGTGAGATCCCTCCTACAGTAGGTGCATTAAGTGCATTAAACTCATTTTTAATACATAAAACAGAATGGGGATACTGGATTAAACCACTGTACCGCTGACCAACATTGGTCCTTCACAGGAGCTGTGTGATTCAGTCAATGGTGGGAACGCCTAATATTTCAATGCAGCAGAGCTGGGAGATGTCTGGGCCTCTTACTCACACTGCTCCACACTCAATAGTCCATTGTCCCTGCCCAAAAGTGGAATCTCAAACCTATCAGTCAAAGGTTGGAGATGAAGTCAGCTTAGTACGAGAGCTGTTCAGCCGGACACCTTCATGGCCAGGGAACAGTTCCTAAATCCTGTTCCCCCCACTGTAAATCCTCCCAGACAAGTTGGCCTGTTGCGGGGGTGATAAAGGTAACAATTCTTGAGCCCAGCATGTGATAAAAAAAACATATGTTTGAATTTATTTTCTTAGCAACCTCTATATACTGTTAAACATTTTTCTTTCCCCTCACTGAACAATTGTACTTTCACATGAAAGAAGATGTTTTTTTTTTTCAACTGCCTCTAGTGGATGTTATTTCAACAATCATTGTTAGGCTTGATGGAGGATACAATCTCAACTTAATTTGTACAAATTTGCTTTCAATTGAGGGCATTATTAGTTATGATGCTAAATAAAGTGCCTGAACAGCTGGGTGCTTACACTTCTTATGGTCTTTTTATTAAGCATAATAAACAAAGTAAAATATATGGCATCTCTTCCTCTCATTCTATAATCAACACAGCATGCATGCTCGCATGTGTGTGTGCGCGCCATGTGTTTATGTGTGTTTATTCTCAAACAAGCTTTCCAAATGATTATTAAAAAAATACTAAAACAAAGTATGTGTAGAGCATCTGAGACGGATAATAAAATAAATATTTCCCAAGAAACAATTGCATTATTGTTCATTTTAAACATGTAGGCCTACAGTAAGTAAGTTTCAGAAGACCCATCTTTACTCGTTTATTACACAGATTCTTGTAAAACACTGGTTCCTCAGATGATTTATGTGTGAGATTATGTGTTTGCAATAACAATGCATTATCATACAGCTGTGGAGTTATCTCCCGCTCAGTCCTTTCTATCTAAAATAAACACAAGAAACAAGATAGAAGACTGCGAGGTCACAAGCGTAAAAGGCACTCAGGGCATCCAAGCGTGTAAAGACGCACAAACAATCAGTGATATCTGAAGAATATATAGTTCAACGAAGGAGCCTGTGTCTTTGGTTGCCAACGGCGAATGTACTAATCTCGCTGACCTGCTGTAGTTTTTTATAATAAATTATTTTACCTTAGTTTGTTTTTTTGCAATCTTGGTTTTAATGGAAGAACAAGCTGCCTTCAAAGCGCAAAAAAAAATGCATTTCATTCTGGACCAGGTGAGGCAAAGACAATCTCCACCGAAATTATAATGAATGATGACGAGCAAAAAGAAGGTGGAGAGCAGAGTGGGCGGTGTTTAGTGACCAACAGTGTCTGTAATTGCACCACACTGCGGTATATAAACTGGGAGGAACGTCCAATATCCTTTACTGGGAGTCACTGTGCGCTGATGCTCCGCCACATGCTCGCATCACTGTTGGCAACACAAGCCTCGCATCAGCACAGCAAACTCAAACAACATCTGACCGGCACGATGGATGGGCAACATAAAGACCGCAGACAGAGTCACTTGTGGATATTGACGTTACTGATATGTGTCTAACCTCTAGCACTGGATAACTCGGTCTTTTCCAACTTCTTCTTCTGGATACGGTTGTGGAGCTGGATCTTGTCCTACAGGCTTTGGAAGAAGGATTATATTTATTCTGATCACTTTATTTGTCATCACTCCGTTTTCGCCATCACCACTTGGAATAGGAGCGTTTTTGTTGGAGGACAAACTAATTTTTTAAGGATACGCACATCAAACTCTAAAGGATGGCCGTTTGGTTCACTTCTATCCTCGCAATAGTTGTAACATTATTTACTCAGGTAGCTTGCTTTTTATCATTGCAAATTAGGAAATAATTATTTAAGAAACAAATGTTGCATTATTTTGTTGTGCTTACTTTTTGCATCTTTTTAGGTTCTGGGATCAGGTGTGTTCGAGATAGATCTCCATCACTTTCAGAATACTAAAGGTTTGCTGGCAAATGGACTTAGTTGCAGCATGACTGGCTGCAGGACTTATTTCAGGGTTTGTTTAAAGAACTTCCAGACGGTGGTGTCTCCTGGAGACTGTATATTTGGTAGAGTCACCACACCTGTCCTGGGCACCGACTCTTTCAGCATTCAGCAGGACGCCAGGCTGCGTCTGCCGCTCAACTTCACCTGGCCGGTAAGAGCACCTGTCATGCGGCGCGGAAACCAAGCAAATGTGTACACATCAAATTTAATATAATTTGCACAGATTTATTAATGGTTTTAAAAGAAAAAACAGACTTCATCTTAATGACAAAATTACCTTTTAACATATATTTTGAGAAAGTCATTTTATTATGTACATCAAATCAAGGCAAAGCGATTTGCTGCTTACTTACTTACTTTTAGGTCTCATATATATTTTAAATGCCACAGAAATGATTTTTTAAAGACAAACATTGTAGATCAGATGTTTGGTGGTTTACTGCATCCATATGTTGTCCAAGTTGTGCGTAAAGAAAGAATAGAGCATTTAGTCTCATACATTTTCATTTAGAAAATTTCACATGAAATGTAGCCTAAAACCTAAATCTAAAACTATTGTATAATGTTTGTGAGAACCACTACATCAATATTTTAGTGAAACACAACACAGAATAGCTGAAATGTAAATGCATTTTAATATGTGTTCATGTTTTTAGTGACGTTTATTTTCTCATTCGTCCCCATAGGGTGCTTTCTCATTAATTATTGAAGCCTGGTATTCTCCTGCAGCGGACCGACCTGAAGGTGAGGAGACGTGCACTGCCTGTTCACCACTAGAGGGAGACATGCCATGGATAGCCTAAATCACTTATTATCTATCGTACATTTAATCAATACCCCTCACTGAATGTGCTGCCAAATCTATCTGGCATTTCCAGCGTCATGGGTCCGTGTTTTTTAGGATGCCTTATGAGTCACACGACAATTCTTCACAATCAAATCTCTCCAACACAATTGCACTTCCCTTGTTTTATTTTTGGCATGCATGGGAAAGTGTGCAGGTTTGAGTGAGAATATGAAGCCTTGCCAAAAATCCCATGACAGCCTTTTCCTGGATTTTACACCTTTTTTGTTAGGTCCTTCATAACTAGCAATAATGGTCACATGTGAGAGGATGGGGAAATGTCAGTACATTTTGTGCATTGTTAAACAAATCACTGGAATAACTGTTAGATTTATCAACTACACCATATACTGCAAACTGTTTCTGCTTTAAAGTAATCTTTATATGTCCAATGTTCTGTTCCTCACAGATACCACCAACCCTGAATTCTTGATTAGT
Source organism: Etheostoma perlongum (assembly GCA_026937815.1). Taxonomy (NCBI): domain Eukaryota; kingdom Metazoa; phylum Chordata; class Actinopteri; order Perciformes; family Percidae; genus Etheostoma; species Etheostoma perlongum. Next base: position 10,992,419 of record CM049390.1, on the reverse strand, counting down.
TCTTTTGCCATCCAAAGACAGTTGGGAATAGGGCATGAGTGGTCCCAGGATGTGCAGAGGGGGACGCAGACGGAGCTAAGGTACTCATACCGGTTCATCTGCAATGAAAATTACTACGGAGACACTTGTTCCAAAATATGCGCTCCGAGAGACGACCATTTTGGCCACTACACCTGCAAGCCTGACGGGCAATTAGCCTGTCTACCGGGATGGACGGGAGAATACTGCGAAGAACGTAAGCAAGAGTAAAGACACCATATGGACATTTTCCTTTGTTTGTGATCAAAAGTCACAAGGCAGGTTTTAGGCGAGGGCACACATGCTCCATAAGGGAGCTACAAGTCTGTAGGCCGTGACCTAGTTTACATAACATCAAATAGCCAAGAGTGTTTATGGTACAATATATGGGTACCTTGTTTTATTCTTCCACGACGTTTTCCTTAAACGTCAAGCTACACTGCGAAGTGGCATATAGCCTATTGTAGCCTACATTTCAGGAAAAAAATCCTGTTTTGAGCTTTTATTTTTAAATTACCTGATACATGATCACAGGTGTATTTTCGGATGGCAGCCAAACTCAATCGGAGAGGTGAAATATGACGACCGAGAGCATACTTGGTTTGCTTTCTCTGTGGGCGGTGGTCGCCCAGCAGCGCGCGCCGGGGTTAATCGCGGCATTATCTCACGCCGCGCGCCACGCGCCACTAAATTGCGGGCTCTATTGTTGAAGCGGTGTAGGGCAGCAGCTGCAAACAGGGCTGCCTACCGGTAACAATGGGGCAGCTGTCCTGCTTTTTTGAGAACACGCATCTGCTCCACACTAACCAGCAGTTTAACACCATAAAACCATGCGCAATCAATGTGACATACACAGGGGTGACAGGTAACATGCAGGTTTTATTGTGCGAAGAAAAAGTGATAAAAGTCTTATTTACAGTTTGTTATAAAAGTCGAATTAGATTAAAATATCTTGTTTGTTTTTTCTCAGCAATCTGTCTCGAAGGGTGCAACGAAAGAAATGCAAACTGCACATTACCTGGAGAGTGCGAGTGAGTAATTATTTATGGTTTTTCATACTTTTCTAATGAAGGGGATCTACAAACTACTAAAACACAATAATAAACATTTACAATGACCATATAAATAACAGCTGCATTAAGAACAGATAAAGCAATATAAATAATCTATGAGTGCCTAATTATGTAAGAAAAGGGTAACACTGTATTTGATTTTAGGAGGTATTTCTTTGTCTTTCTGTTTTAAATCATCCCTAGGATTTTTCTCTATGGATTATGACATAGTGGATAAAAAGATTACAGTTTGTATTTTATTAGTCTCTCTGTCATGAGTGTGCTAAAGAGTCAACAGGCTGATGAGGGTAAAATGTGTATGAGTCAACAATCATGGCGTACTGTTTTATGTGTGAACAGATGCAGAAAAGGCTGGCAGGGACTCTTTTGTGATGTGTGTAAACTCCATCCATCCTGTAAACATGGTACCTGTATAGAGCCGTGGCAGTGCACCTGCAAGGAAGGCTGGGGAGGCATCTTTTGTGACCAAGGTGTGTAACTACCTCTTTGTACTGTAAATAAACAAAAGCAGCTTCAAATGTGGTGCCTCTTTTTGTTCCATTAGTAACGTTTCCCACCCATTTGTTTGCAGATCTAAACTACTGCACCCATCACAAACCTTGTGCCAACGGGGCCACGTGTATGAACACAGGCCAGGGCAGCTACACCTGCACCTGCATGCCAGGCTTCACCGGGGTTAACTGTGACTTGGAGGTCAGGGAGTGTGACAGCCAGCCCTGTCATAACGGAGGCCACTGCCTAGTGAGTCCGGAAGTTTCTGTCTCTCCTTTCCCACAACACAGGCTTTCCTGTTTTTGTTTTTGCCTCACTCTATCTGCTAGTCCAGGAGGATGCTATCGATAGTCAAGTCAGTAGATGACCCAGTTCACACAGTTTGCACTGTAAATAGAATTCAAACTAAGAATAATGGGGTTTGTTGGGACAGTCATGAACAGGATATGATAAAGAAAACATCTGACAAGGAGCTTTTTGATAACTTTCTTTCTTTCTCCCCCTGCAGGACTCTGAGAATGGCTATAGGTGTGTGTGCCCACAGGGGTTTGAAGGGACACACTGTGAGCACAGAATGCTGACTTGCGCAGATACACCCTGCTTTCATGGTGGCAAATGCAGAGAGAGGGATAATGGAAACACTTACATATGCGAGTGTCCAGTAGGCTACACTGGACTTAACTGTGAGAAGAAAGTGGATAAATGTACCTCACTGCAATGCACCAATGGTAATACATCGTTGGCTCTACATGAAAAATGATACTTCTCTTTCTGTATGTTTGTGTTAAATAGAATCACCATATGAGGAAGGATTCTATAATGATGTTTTGTTTTGCATAGGTGGACATTGTGTGATCCATGGTAACCTCCGGCTGTGCAGTTGTCGCTCAGGCTTCACAGGTCTGCGCTGTGAGATCAACATCAACGAGTGTGCCAGGAACCCCTGTGCAAATGGCTCCACCTGCATAGATCGCATCAACGACTACACCTGCACCTGCCCCACAGGGTACACAGGCCGTCACTGTGACAAGCTAACAGACCGCTGTGCCTCCCAACCCTGCATGAACGGTGGGACCTGCACCACTGGCGACAAAGGCCAGCCCGCCTGCATATGCCCTGCCCATTACAGCGGCCCACATTGCCAGTCCGACGACAAGGCTTTACTCAACACCCCCAGCCCAAACATAGGCCAGGAGTCCAGTGAGACGTTGAGCTTGGCAGCCATCTGCTTGGGAGTAGGCCTGGTGGCTGTTCTAGTGTTTTTTTGCATGGTAGTGGTAGTAATATGTTGCATGAAAAAGCAGAGAAGCAAGGAGCAGGACTCAGAGACCATGAACAACCTCTCCAAGGTTGATTTTCAGAAAGAGAATCTCATCTCTACTCTAGAACTGAAGAACACCAATAAAAAGGTGGATTTGGAGGTGGACTGTCCCAGGGAAAAATCTAATCACAAACATGTGAACCACTACCTTCTGGACTATAAAACCTCCATGGGGTACAATGATGAACTGTCCTTTTTGGACAAAGATGAAAACTGTGAAAAGACAATAGAAGAAAAAAAGCATTTGAGTAGCATGTACAGGTACGTGCACATAAATGGGTTGAATGAACAGTTGATTAATGTTTCTGTCGCTTTTACCAGAAAGATTTGAATATGTTGACTAGGATCAATTCATTGACGTCAATGTGACATTTAGTTTTTTTGTGCTCAGTAACTAACACAATGCATACTCATTCCACAGTGAAAGGCCAGAGTGTAGACTATCAACAATATGTTCTTCCAGAGATTCAATGTACCAGTCTGTCTTTGTAATAGCAGAGGAGAAAAACGAATGCATCATTGCAACTGAGGTACGTTTTCTTTTTCCTAATGAATTTATTTTCCTTTTTCTTTAGAGCATGACCTTTATTATAAACCAGAAAAATAATTTTCTTTTCTATTTCCTTAGATGTTACATTTACTGCTAAAGTAGTGATTGAGCTTTTTTCTTCTTTTTCAGGTATAATAAATGGAAGATATTATTCACTGTCAACATTGGATTTCTTGTGGACTGTTTACAAGTGTGGAGAGACTGGGATTTATTTAAATGCAAGTTGCTGCTCTTGATAAATTTGATAACTGGATGGAGCCGGTGTGATCTACGATATTCATTAGAACTGAAGCTACTAATCTTTATGAGAATGTAAAGACTGAACGACTAGAAATAATGAGCAAATCTGATTGTGGATGAGCCTTTGATGTTGTTGAAAACAAGCGCTCGTCTGCTCCGTTCAAGTTCATCCAAGGACAACAGGCCGAGATGTTTATGCCTGCGTGTTGATTAGAGGACTATCTTGATGTACTCCTCTCCACTTCATTGCAGTAATCAGCAATCAACAAATCAACTTACTGCCAACTAGCATGTGGAGTGAGCCAGCATTTTCTTTTTTTTGTGGCCTGCAATGCGCTATGCAAAGAAAAATCAACATTGTGCTTAATCAGAAAGGGTCATAAACTACTGAAAACGGTTCATTTTTGAAAGATACTTAGGGTTATCAGTTTTTTTAAATCCTTTTTATTTAAAGAATGTATGCAGCCTAGATCACAAAGCCTTATATATGTGTTTAAAGCATGTGCCCCGCCTTATTCTAAGTCCTTTGCACAGCAAAATTAACATAAAAGATCAAAAGATGCAATATGCTATAGCACCATGCATAGAAACTCATGACAAGGCCTTGTTTAAACCTTATGCAAGATCACCCTTAAATGAAGACAAAGAAATACATGAACTGACTATCGTACCAAGGACGCCTTCAAAGGAAATTACTGAACCAATAATGTTATTTTGTAAGATTAGTATTTCATTAGTAATTTAAGAATATGAAGCATTGATCTTTTTCTTTCTGTGTTTTATAAGATTATTTTGTATATACTGTATATTTATATGTTGAGATTAGTATGAATTGTACATCTGTTTTTAAGTTGTTGCCCAGAAAAGGTGAATTTATTTTTAAAGTTGTGTTTTATTTGTATTATTTTTTGTTATAAAAAGAAACAATGAACACATATCTGCTACAATGTTTGTTGGTCTTCAATGGTTGAGTGTATTTGTGGTCAAACAAAGATCCTACTCTAAATATCGGCATCATATAGAAACTTTATTTGTGTCAGTCAGTGTGGAATTGGCTTCATAGTTATATTCGGCCTGATAGAGTTTCTATGATGCCATGTCTACAGTATCTGTATGTCATCTGTGTCAGTGTGATGTGAAATCAGTGTGCTAGCAATCATTCAGTGGACAGCAATGTAAGGAAATACTCAAACAAAAAGACGTATTTAAAATACAAACAAAAAAACATCTGTATGTGAAAATAAATAATCTGTGTGGTCCTTCTACAGAACATAACTGCTTCGTTGAACTCCTGTATTTTTAGATATCACAGAGGAACAAAGAGACTAAATATGATCTCTGGAGATAATCTCTCTAATATGGCTGCTAGCTGAAAGGGGGAGGTGATGAAGTGAGATGTGAGAAACTCAACAAAACACAGCATATGCTTGCACATTTGTCAATAAGGAAATCTGCATATGCCCTTTCACTACTGAGCATTGCAAACAGGGGCCTCACAGCCCAATCACTGCCAAGGCCCAATGAGGCAAAGAACCATGACAACCCAGCAGACACCAGCAAATTCCACTGTTAACATGAACATTTTACATTTTATATACCTCAACTCCTGCAGCCAATAATAGGGCATCAGATTGGTGCAGAAATGTCTTGTCTTGCTATTGCCACTTGAGGGCAGTAAGCTTTGTGTGAAGTTGTACGAAAAGAGTTTCTTTCACAACTTAGCTGATGAAACATAATGCAGTAAGTGACAGGTGGGGGATAAATGATCTCAAACAGTCATTCATACGTGATCAGCCTGTGCTAGACAGACCTGAGCAGAACACAGACACGTAATGAGCTTAAAGAGAGCACATAACAGTCCCAGCTATTTATAGAGTGATTAGCTGATGGACTTTCACTGATTGTTTGACACAAAATGAAAAAAGATAAAGAAGTCCTTTGATCATGATGTAAACAAAAAATAAAAAAAGGTTGTGAAAATAAAAAAGAATCTCTGTCATGTCACATTTGCATATGAAAGGAACGTTTTGAGAGAGACAGAAGACAGAAAGAAAGAAGGAAATAATTCTGTTTCGTTACCAGACCTGAATTCATCAGTTCAAACTGAAACCTACTGTTTTTCTATATTTACGGTAAGTGCAGCAGTCAATAATGTCTGGAGTACTTTTTCTCGTGTTCACTGGTAAATATGTAAAGTGTTCCAACTAAAATCACCCTGATTGGTTTTTAACCGTTGGATAAACACGCCCCTCCGGTGATTTAATTTGTCGACAACGTTTTGCTCTGACGTCCTCTGAACAACAAATACACGTGTCTCTATACAGAAGAGAAACCGACAGTATTTACGCGTCCAAACGCCGCATTTGATGGCATAAAAATAGACGCGACGCTTTCGACAATACTGCATTAAGATTAATGTAAGAATATTTCTGCCTTTTTTACGATTACTATGAAACTTCGGGACGTTATTATCAATGAAAAGAGCGACCTGTGGATATTTGGATATGGCTCCTTAGTGTGGAAACCTAATTTTGCATATAAGAGGAGCAAAGTTGGCTGCATTAAAGGATACAAAAGGCGTTTCTGGCATGGAGATGATTTTTATCGAGGGGACAAGGAAAATGTGAGATTTGTAGCCTCTAACATACATTTTTTATTGTACTGCTCTCCAATTGGTTAACATATTGTCTGATGAATTTTTATTTAGTTTTTTTCTGTTTATTATGTATTACTATGTGTAGTCATGTCCTCACTGCCTGTGTCCTTGCTTTCTACAGCCAGGCAGAGTGGCCACACTAGTGGAGGATCAGGAGGTAAGAGCCCAGTCTATTTTGATCCTATATCCATACAGCACACAGTAGTGAATCTACGTTCTATATTCCTACCATTACCATTTCATGACAACTAATAACAAAAGTGAGAACTATTATTTAACCCAATCACTATTATTCAACAAAAGCAACTGTCTGAAAGAGCTGCTATAGACCGTAATGTGCAATTTAACAACAGCTAAATACCCACACAAAAAGACCTACCTTACAACCTACCTACATATGCTATATTTATATAGTTGTATATAATATTAAATGCAGTGATGCTGTGAAACAAATACTGGGTAAACCCATACATTTCTTTTCCTAAAGAAACCTTATCCTTATATCAATTTGATACAATTTGCATACTACTACAGTGATTTATTCTATACAGTTATGTCATGCATCATTTATATTGAGTTAAAAAGGTACTTTTCCAGCTTTGATTATTCACTAAATCTAGGTCACACTCTCTTTATGTGTCAAATGAGGTCTTAAATGTCATGCTTGACATGTATAACATAGTGTACTGTATTTATTTATACCATTAACATTCCTCCTCCACTTGTTTATCCTGCAGGCTTGCACATGGGGAGTGGCCTATGAGGTGACTGGCTCCCAGATTGAAGAGTCCCTTCAGTACCTGAACATGAGAGAGGTTGTGCTAGGGGGTTACATAACAGAGATGGTGGAGTTTATCCCTAAGGAGAAGGATCAGGGTGCTCTGTTGGCCCTTGTCTACATCGCTACTTCCGACAACCCCATCTACCTCGGCCCTGCCTCTGACAAGGAGATCGCCGCCCAGATTGCCATCTGTAGAGGCAATGCGGGCCACAATATTGAATACCTGGTCCGCCTGGCAGAGTTCATGAGGCTCTACTGTCCCGAAGTATGGGACGAGCACCTCTTCTCTATTGAGGCGGCTGTTCTGAACACTTTCCACCATTGCGAAGTGATCAAACCCCCAGACTAAAAGTCCCTTCTGCTGGGAGGTTCATAAAAGACTACATAAGGCACTCCACATCATAAGAATGTCAATGTTTTTATATTAGTTTAAAGGGAAATGAAGTTCTGCAACCTATGTTTAAGGGTATTGGGTGCTTGAAAGATGACTACCTGAACAAAAATATAACAGTGGTGACATTTTCTGTGGCTAACAGGTTTAGGTCTTAACATAACCTCAATGAGTTATGACCTTTTGATCTTCTTACTTGACAAATTTCTACTGTGTAAATTTTAAATAATGTTGGCTTTATTACATACTGTATACAAACTCATGATTCAGGTGGTGCTTTGCAAAACATCACACTAAAAGATGAATAGAGAATATCTTACACCTTTGTTGTAAAAGGCTCTTAGAAACAGTTGTATACTTTGTATATTTTATAATGTATTCTAATAAAAACACTGAAATCTGCATGAAGTGAATAGTGTTTATTTGGCTGTGGCTCATGCTCACACGAGTCTCCTATTTTTACAGTAGAATGCTATGCAATCGCATGCCTCATGCTCCTCCATCACGTAGCCAAGGAATGTACAGCTTGTGCCTCTCACAGGAAATGTTGCATTTTTCCAGAATTAACTGCATAAACTGAGCAGCTTTTGATATATGTTGTGCAATTACACTGTATTGTATACTTTACATGCATAAAAAATATTAACTACGGATGTTTTGTGGAGGTCGCAGCTGTTCCTTCCAATTCTTGAGTCCATTCTCATAACCAGCAGGCTATAAAACATTTTTTTTCATGATGCCAGGATTGGCAGGGTCATAATCTCTGCCAGGCCCAGAGGTGCAACCGATCTTTAAAACCTCCTGTTGTGCAGCCAAATGTTCCTTAAACACATAAAACTTTACTATTCTGGATTTGTCAGTGACAACAAATATGCATGCAAACACCTGTAATATTTGCATTTCATTTAATTGTGATCCTAAAAATCAAGCAAAAATCATGTAAGTAATGTCAAGTAAAGCTGAAGTTGGTATAAATCTGTGTATTAAGAGTGCACACAGTCAGCTATAGAAGAAAACACAGACCATGAAAGACTGCGTGTATGTTTTTCAGTACAGTTTATTTCCCTTTCTGGACTTTGATCATGTTGCAATAACGTGCACATGCCACATGTCAGACTTTGGAAAACGTATATTTATCCATGGATAGACAAGCAGACAGTAAGCTGCACAGTTTTGTGGCACACAGTTCTACTTTCCTTGAAATCAGCCCAAAATTAGGTCAAAGGTTTGAGATGTGAGAGAGAGCAGCACAGGAATGTACAGTTCAACATTAGCTCACATTTACAGATCATGTACTACTGTAAAAAGACATGGACAGAAAATCTCCTGGTATGGACAGATCACTAATCTGTCATCACATAACTAAAGCACAGTGTCCAGTGGTTGTCCTTTTCCTGAAAAAAATTAGGCCGTTGCTAAATCACCACTGAAAAAACAGTCTATGACTCAGAGTAACGTACGCAATGTTCTGCCACACAGTGTTTTGTTTTCAATGAAACTAATGAGATCATTGAGACAGATAGCAACAACACAGATGAGTCAACAACACAGATGTTTTGTCTGTGGATTCCTATAACGTGACATGGTAACATGTGGTATACGAAGTTTCCATCAAAAATATCTGTTGACTCCTAGTGATGTCTCATGGACCAAACCCTGCATTGTATTGGTTCTCTCCATGTCTCATTTGTTTTTGTTTGTTATGATGTGCAATTCTTTTAATTGTATGAGTTTCTATGCACCCACTATTGCTCATACTAACAATACTAAGCTCATGCCATCCACCTATATATTTTGGTACAAAACAATGTCAAAATCAGTTTCCACTGTATGGAGAAAACTGCTCTTCACTCTTTAAAGGCTATTTTATTGTGTTTATGAAGTCTGAAATAAACATTTATTCATCTATTAAGCTCAATTTTGTTGGACTAGAGCATTAGGATTTACAACTCAGTCTCATTAGTGAGACAACAATAAAGATAAGTAAATCAATAATTGCCCCTTACCACACTGTTAGGGCTCTTTGGAGACGTGCAGAGGGAATATGAAACCCTGGGGTCACAAAGTTAGAGGATGCTCACTCACTTAGAGAGGAGCAAAACATGTCCACATGACTTTGTCTATTCTTTGTGCATCTACTGTGAATAGACTATGAAACCACATAAAATAACATACAAGTGTATTCTATTGACATAACATTTACATTTACAACATACACGGATGCGCTCTCCCGGTGCAATTTGAACCCCTAATCAATAACATTACTCTTCCTGAGGTCACTTGCTCACCAGGAAAAGATGTCAGCCATTATCCTCCTGAACAGAACGCACATAATATTGCAAAGTGGAGGTTGAGGTCACTACTAGGGATGTACGTTTGGCCTATCACAACCCAGAATAGTGGTCACACATCCCCAAAAATATTGATGCATTTTGGAGCCTCCACCTGCATGCTAATGTGCACCTAGCTTGACCCCTGACTCTTGACCCTGGCTGGGTCAGTGCAGGGCTGAAGGTCCCACTGGAAGTGTGTTAAAGAGAAAGTAATTGTGCCACTAATGGAGTCCATCCACTTTAGAGCCATAGCCCTCTCCTATTATTAGGTCAACTCTGGCTTCTGAGGGTCACCTCACCAATCACTAGGTTCCTATCAGTGGACATATAAGTGCTGTGCGGTCATGAAGGCAACTTCACCACAAGAGGAAGACCATTCATTAAAAAGGCACAAACAATAGCTAATGATTTGGCAGAAAACCATGTCTTTTTTCAACCCTCTATCAATCAACAAAATAGTAACAGGAACTAATGTTCCAAATGTTATATATTTTATTTAAAATACTTAGATCAAAAGACTGAATCTGGTTTGGGCTTGGGCTGCTGCTCATTTTGTTCCAAAGAACAGTTAAGACTCATCCATCATTGCGCAAAGATAAACACAATTCTTTAATCCTTTCATCTTGGCCAGTGGTTGATGTCAAACTGTTTCTTCTCATCCAAACAGAACATGACTCAGTCTCACACCCACTGGATCTTTAATCCAATCTGTTTGGAGCAGGTCTAGGGACAGAACCAAGCTTGGCAAAATTAAAGCTCCAGACAGAGAACTGCCTCCTGCTTCATTGCTGCTCTTAATGTCATTTCCATAATCTCTTTTACACTCAAACCCACCACAGATGCCTGCGCCTGGCCGAGGAGTGTCAGGCCCGGAGAGGGAAAATGGCTAGTCTGTGAGTGAACTCTAAATACTTTACTCAGAGATTATTTCAAAGAGAAAATGTACACATTCTATGTTGTACTGTATAATGTATAAACATGAACTGAGTTTTTGTTGCACTGAAATCATTAACAGCTAAGTACCATGTAGCATATAAATACCATTTCACAGTTGCATGTGTAAACTAGAAAATCCGCAGAAATTTTAATGCCTGCTACTCATACACACACATTGGAAAAAAACAATATGCTACTGAGTTGTTGAGTGTGTATGGTGGAAACATCAGAGAACGTGCTGCAGCCCCCCTTTGTCAGCAACAAACCTGTTGCAACATTTCAGAGAAGGGGTCAGATACAGTTATTTCAGCATTTGGTGAGCCTAATAGACTCCATAGTTACATGTCTCGCTGAACAAGATTTCCTACATTTTGACCAATAATGGCTGAAACTGTTGAAATTTGTTTGCTTCCAGAGATCCATCAGCCCCCCATGTTAACAGAACTCATACACACACATTGAAAATGAGCCGGTCTGAAAAAATACGTAAACTGTGTTTGGGGAGAAACAGTGTTTTGATATCTGAACGCCCATTCAGCCCAATAAATACCAAAGTCTTGTCTTCGGTTTAAAGTTTTAATCATGTTTCTAGGTTAAAGTATTTTGGTTGGCGATTTCCGATCATTTCCCATTCAAGTCTATGGGACACCGTAATTTCGGGAAAACCACGCGGCAAATCTCTTAGAAAAACATAGCCTCATTCCCGATCATTACCCACATTTCCTTTAAACCTTTGATTGAGTCATTTCACGGGCACACTGAATCCACATTGTCTCAAGAAAAAAACAATATGCTACTGAGTTGTTGAAATGTTGGAAACATGACCTCTTTGTCAAATTGAACTTTGTTCTCAGTGTTTTATTAGAAGCTTACCCAGCCACGTTAGCTGCTCTGTGTGGCTGTAATTAAACTAAATGCTAACATCAGCATGTTAACAGGCTCATAGTGTAAATAATAAAATGCTAATGTTTAGCAGGTATATTTGTTGTAAAGAGATTTTTGGCACTTCCTTTACCTCACTTCCTTTTCCTTTCCACCTGATTGAGTTCACCGGGTCACTCCTTATTTAACATATTTAGAGACTGCACTCTCTCTCAGTCACCCTTGTTCACCTATTTCAACACCTTCCCATGGGGTGGCAGTTGGTAAGATGAGTTACACTATACACTTTGATTTTTAATCACATGCTCAAGTTATTTTTAACTGAGAGCTTCATTGTATCCTTATTTATTTAAGATGGACTTGTGAGAATATTTGACTTAGTCCAATTTGTGTTCTTTCAGATTTCCTTTCCAATGTCTTTAGTTGTAGGTTATTTGCACCACCATTTTGAGTGAAAATAAACCACGTCTTGCATCCCTGTCTCCTCCACTTGCCTCCCTTCCTTGCATCTCAGTCCCCCTCCCACCAAGGAGGTGTGGAGAGACGCGAGGAAATCATCAGAGGAGAGAGGCAACGAGCAAATGTGTTTTAGAGAGATGAGACGTCCTTTCCTCTGAAGTGTCACAAAAATTCGTAAGGTGATTGGGCGGAGTTAGCAAATCCTTCAGTTGCATGGCTACCGGGAAGGCTGCTCTTGCGTGTCCTCGGCTCTAGCTCCTCGATGATCCCTCCTCAATGTTCGGTCCTCTGGGATGAAATAAGAGCTTTGAGACGGCCTTCACCAAGGAGGAACAGAACAAGGGAAATGAAATTCAGCCCCCTTTGTAGTGTTAGCATGGTAACATTTGCTAATTAGCACTAAACAATCCATTCCTAGTTGTCCAGAAGAAGAGGTATCAATATTCTCATCTAACATTAAGCAATCAACCATATAAGTGTATTTCCCAAAATGACAAAACAGTCTTTCAATTGACTTTATGGGATTCTGTGGTGGACAAATGAGAAGCAGCTTCCTAACCCACTGTAGCGTTCATCAATGAAATATCCTGGTTTTGTGACAATGCTTGTGACTGTGCATCAAGGGCCACAGAGTTGGATATTTTCCCAGGGGGTTATGTTTCAGTCTTATTGTACATGAGCTCATTAAACCTCTTAAAAGCATTTGAGCCAACAATGGTATTGGGGAGGAGAGGTAGCAGGCTGTGCAATATGCTTCCTGGTCTGCTTTGCAGGAATGCCAGGAAACCTCTGAGTTCAATTCATTTAAGCAATGAAACCTTGTTTTTTCTTTTGCATATGGCTCAGCATGAGCATCCACAGGGTAGATGCTACATGTCCAGTTGTGTAGTTTTATAATCTTCTATTGGTATTTTTCACAATAGAAAGTGCCACTATATTTTCTAACAGTCTGTCTTTGGTTGCAGTGACGAATGATAACATTAACAGAGTTGCGTTATGCAAATCCGGGTCTGTTATATACTGTTACATCCAAGTGTTGATGCTTGCGCAGTATGCCCATGTTGACATTAAAACGTGTATTTGGTGCAATCTAGGTTCTACCTATCACATTGTGAAGCCAAATTAACCTCTAGTCTTATTAGCACACATGCAAAAATATGCAGCCTCATACACTTATACACATTTTCACATTATGAAGCAATGTATAAATATGCATGTATCTGGAAGTGTTTAGTACCGATATGTATGCTCAAGTAAAGTATTCAATTTTGACCTAGACAGCTTCTCATGCCTAGCTGTGTGGTACTCACGCTCTGTGCAGAGAGGAGCATCTGCTTGTTCTGGTCAAAACAGCACACCGTGTTTGCATAGCAGCCTGTACCACAGAATGATTGGCCAACTCAACATATGCTATGCGTACTTATGGGATGACGTTACCTTTCTTTCTGCATGTCAGCACATGTCAAAAATAAAATGATTGCACAATATTTCCCTCTGAAGGGCCACACTAAACCTGTTTGGGGAGCTGCTAAATGTAGATGGTGAAAGCAAGCAAGGTAACATTTGATTGAAGATTCCTGCCTCAAACATTTGACCTACATTGGATATATTATCTTGCACAATTAAAGGTTAATAAAAAAAATGAAATAAGGAAATGAATCTGTTTTAGTGCCTTCACTGAGGCCTTTAGTAGAAGTTATACAGATAAAGGGATGAGCTATACAGTCTATGGGGATGAGGCTCCGGCCCCCCCTGTTGGCAGACACAAGCTGCCTTCGAATAACAAGCACAACTTAGAAGTTAGAATATGTCTAACAAAACCTGCACTATGTAATCAGGGACTCTGAAATGGCCTTGTGAATAATGAAAATGTGTTGGACTTTCTCACCTTCTGCTTGAGATTTCCCTCCTAAGATGGCCCTGACATCATGAGGACTCAAAGGTTTCAGGTACTATGACTTACTTTCTCAGCCTGAATCAAAAGGCCCTGGAGATTTCCTGCCATTTTTCTCTGAAGTGTTTTCTCTCAAAGAAACAGGAAAAGGCAGTTCTGTTTCCCACACACTCACAGAGGTTGAATATCAATGGTATTTTACAATGTGAACACTGCAGCATACAATCAAGCAGCTGCGCAGTCATTGTTAGTCTCTGAGACTTTATGCCGCAAAAGTACACTAAAATACTGACGATGGTTTGTATCTTTTAGGGGGAAAAGTGTCTTTGCAACATTATGGTTATAGTCTCTGTCTGCTTGTAAATGTCTTTTATCACTGATTATGAGATCTGTCTATGTTAATACCAAATCTATGTTCTCACTTCACTTTGTTCTTTCATTTGAGTACATTAAGAGTGAGAAATTAACCATCCATGTCTTTAATCTTCTGCCCAGTCCCCTTCTCTGGAACATTTGGTTACACTTATGCAATGCAAATTAACTTATTTAACACACTAGTTTTGTTACCAATGCATTAACAATCAACATAACCATGAAGACGTTCTTGTGTTGACCAACATAAACAAGCTTTTTAAACACTTTTATTTCATTTTCAGTCTGAGTCAACTGTTTCCTAAGTGTGTAATGGCAAGTAATAATGCTCTGTTTGTTTGGAAAGTTTAATCCCTTTAAAAAGATTGTGTTCTCATGTTAATCAGCCAATTGCGGCAGAGTTTCCTGTTTCAATAGATTCTAATCGGGTTCTACGAGAACATATGCTGCTGTGTGGATTGATGTAGAGCCAATTTGAAATAAAGTAGAAAAAAACAGATGTTTCAAAGACCAAAGGGTAAGACCCCTTTTGATATTGTTATCAGTTCCCTGTGATGCATCTGATCAAACATTCAGATATTGAGTAATTGATGTGGATTTGCTTTTGCAGATGGAATTATCATATCTTGACAAGCTTTTAAAATACTCTCATTCTCTTGAATGAGAATGGACACTAAATCAAATGACAAATACATCTGTGTCATCACACCTACTTGGAAAAACAAAGTCAGGTTATCCCTTCATAGGTGCATATTGACAGCACATTAATCAGCATTCCATATGTGTAAAGTCATCTGCTACTCTGACATTGACAAAAGGTAAAGATGCATTACAAAGATAACTAAAACATGAGAGTTGAAAGTATTCCAGTAATGCACAGATACGTGTGATTCACCAGTTTGGTGAAAAACACACCTTATAGAGAAGAATGCAGTTACCATTTTGTTTGCTAAAAATATTTTCTCTTCAAATTCTGTTTTATATTGATCTGCATTCTACTTATGCTTATCAGCTGCCGTCACCAAGCAGACCAATTGAAGGATTCTTGTTTAACTGTTTTAGAGCAGGGCTACTGTATATCCCATGAGGCACAGAGGACAGACCCCCTGTGATGCTTTCTGGAGGGTAAAGTGGGATTAGTCTCCTCCCTGGACCCCTGCCAGGGGTTAATGGAACAGGAGTAACTAAATTGACGGGTCTGCTGGCTGGGTAACAAAAGCCAAAAAACACTTAAGCTTTACTTAGAAATTGGGACATGCTGACTTACTCTAAGCTGGTTCACATCCAAAGGATACAATACTGGTTATAATATGTATTCAGATTAACTGCAAATGCACTGATCCAACAAAAAAGACAAGGCATGTGCAGTATATCTTCACTCAAACAATTGCAATGTATGTTGACGGTATGACGGTTATGCTTTCCGGCAATAATAATAATAAGAATGTGGCAGGGATCCACACAGGTCTGAGTTCCCATGAATCACTTGGTGCAGTGACAATAAGGCGTTAGAATTCGAGTTGACCTGGGATGGGGGCTGTAAACTGTTGCTAATAAACTGGAGAGATACATGATATGACTCTCATATGAAGCAGAAACCCTACACATCAATACGAGGACAAAGTTATAACCCCCTTAGGCCATGAAATCTGGTACAGACATTAATGGTCCTCAGAGGGTAAATCCTAATGACTTTGGTGATCCCTTGACTCTAGTACCACGGTAAAGTTTACATTGAGGTTTTGAAGTCTTGGCAACTATTATTGGTAGTTTTTCATTAATTTTGGAAACCACATTTGAATAACTCTTCTAGTATCATTAGGATAAACTTTGCATTTATCCCAATACTATTTAAATACCTGCTAAACTAATGACATTCCCATCAGCCACAGCTGTACTTTGGTGCTAATTAGCAAATATTAGCATGCTAACATACTAAACTAAGATGATGAACATGTTAGACATTATACTTGGTAAACAGTACCATGTCATTGTAAGCATGTTAGCATGATAACATACTACTCTACAGCCTCATCGATCAACTAACATGGCTATAGACTCTTGTTTTTGCTCTGATGGCATGTATATAATTGTACTGCAAATGCGTCAGAAATGTGAAACATCTTTTTGTTAGATGTCATTTTCAGTTGATGTGCAGTAATATTTAGTGGCAGAACATAAAAA
The DNA here is from genome assembly GCA_026937815.1 of Etheostoma perlongum. Classification (NCBI taxonomy): domain Eukaryota; kingdom Metazoa; phylum Chordata; class Actinopteri; order Perciformes; family Percidae; genus Etheostoma; species Etheostoma perlongum. The sequence continues at coordinate 10,975,837 of CM049390.1, read as the reverse complement.
TGTGTCTGTGCCTCAGTAAAGGGTTCACAACTTACTCAAATTAACTGTACATTATCAACAAACACAAAATAAATTATTCCACCAATGTCTATGTTTTGTGTCAAATACAAGCAAGCAGGTCAGGGCGACGTAAACCCGGTAACAAGTGACCCACAGTTGTGATACACAAAACCCTGGGTTGACCCTGAAGTTACCTTGGTAACCCCAAATCTTGCTCCGTAGTATAGGCCTCAGGTTGACATCAGGATGCCAACAGTATCACAGAGATTATGTTGAATATATATGTATAGCAAGTGACAGTGTGTCCCAGCCGTGACCCTAAAGTCACACCTATGAACTTAAGAAGCAGAGGGAAATGAGGTCTCAGTGTGATGAAAGCACCAAATCTGCTATAATCCTCACCACTTAAGAGCCTACACAATATCTACTTAAAGAGACATTATGCAGGAAATGTTATGCAAATGGGTTGTTTATCACGCTGTCTTTGTGTCAGCCACTTGTTTTGTGGCCTGTCTACAGTGTGCCATGCTGATCTCTCTCTGGCTTAGAGAGGAGCATAATCTTTTAACACCTATCTGTCAGATTTATCTATTGTTGTCAGATTTGAGATGCAACAGGAATTCAAGTCAGTTGCTGGGGTTTACTTTTTAACAACCCGAGCAATAGTTCAAGGAGACACGACAGGTGTTTGAATTTATTGTATTACATTAATTCACATGAGTTAGTCAACACAAGTGGAATTTATAATTAATAAGCACATTTATTTCATAAAAGGTAAGTGTGCTGTGTTTATATTGGGGGCTCTCCCTAAGCTGCACACATTGTGAGACTTTACTAAGCAGATTACCTCAATAAATCTGTGTCAGGATACATTTCTGCATGTCTAGTCATGCAGAGAGAGAGAGAGAGCATGAGAATGCAGAACCAAAACATGTTTACATGATCAAATATACATCTCAATTGATTATCTAGACACTGAGCCACTGCTAAAGTCGCCAGCCCGCTGCTGACATCTGCTGCACAGGTCAAAGTACATGTAAACCTTGCAAAGACATCTGCATATAGTTGCACACTGCAAGTATGCCTTTGTAGCATTGAAGAGCAGCTTACTGGTTGATCTATGATGATAAAAGTGGCTGTTACAGGAAAGACAATCTTTGGATGTGGAGATATTTAAAGACCTTTTCCTGTGTTTGACATTTACCTTGAATTAAGGAACACGAGCATTGTGACTCACAGCTGCCAGAGGTGTAGCATGGGAGCTGACATGACGTGTGTCAGGGGCAAGGGGGTGGGGGGACCAGATGTTGTCCTCCTACCAGGGGGAATAAACTCTTTCACTCTCAGTGCAGGTGGTGGGAAAAAGGGGGAGAGAAAGGGAGAAGAGAATGAGTGAGCAAGAAACAACGACAAACAGGAAGCAGAGACCTTACAACACAATGCATGCAGAGTTTCCTGCAGGCTCAGACAGATAAGGAACAACACTTTGTTTAAAGCTGTATTTTCAACCACAAACGTTTCCCGATCTCTAAAACCACATTTTACAGTGCTCGTACAATTCTTGTGTGATCATGCAGATTTTGAGTTTTTTAATGTATACCCTCAGCCATAATGTCTTTAAACTATATAACTACAATAGTGAGTTCAATACAACCAAAATACAATGTCTAATTGTTGTTATCATAGCCATTGCTATTATTACCATTATGACAACGTAGCCCTACTTCATAAGGTCAGGGGTGAGACACGAGGATTGCGGTGTGATGATGATCTGGAGGTTTGATCATAAGCATCATCACCTGCACATTTCTTATCTTCCTAAAAACAATCATAAATCATACAGCTGTGAATCATAATCAGTTCCATGCAAAAGAGGGAGTACAACTTGGAGCAACTATTTTGACATAATAATGTCAAACAATGCAAATAAACACTTTGAATAGACATTCTCCAATAAGTAGACACATTAAGATCCTCATCAGAAATACAAGTTCATAGTGATATTAGCAAGAATGCCAGTATAGCAGAATGCCAGTGTACTGAGCCTAAGATTATCAGGGTAAATGATCAATAATACACCCCCTTTGTGCATAGTGTGGTGCACTAGTCATTGCACTGATGTACTGGTCAGGATGCATCTATAGTGCAGTGTTTTTATTATGGCATTATTATTGTCATTTGGGGTAGTTTTGCAGTGTTGCAAGTGAATGTTAATAATAGAGGAATTGTGAAGATTTTATTTTCTGTAAATTAATAATATTATGTGTGTGTATTTATGAACCCGGTCACCCTGGAAAAGACAGGATGAAACATGGCACATGACGTTTCTGCTATTTTAACTGCAGCTGGTGACAGTTCTAACAATGCCCCATCAGCTGTGCTCTTTGCCCCTTTTACATGGGAGAATAAAGCTGCCTTCAGAAATTTAAAATTATAGATTGTAAACACATGAACAATAGTACAAGACGGATTCTTCGGGATGAATAAAGTATCTATCTATCTATCTATCTATCTATCTATCTATCTATCTATCCAGTCAGGGAAAATTAAACAATTCTCTGATACCAAAGTTACTGAGATCTGATGTTAAGAGAGCATGAATCAACCATTAATAAATAAATTATGTAATGAAAAACAGGTATTTTGGGAAACATCTCTGTCCTATTAGAAGACAGTATAAATTATACCTGAATATTTATATATAACCGGGAATACTGTTCGATGGTGTTGTTTGCCTCCAGTGTCGCCTTCCAGGCACCTGACCCTAACCTTAACCCTAAACATAACCATTGCCGCGCTGCCTGAAAGGAGACGTCAAAAACACCAAACACCGTGAATAGAAGAAACCGCAAGCAGCGTCTGGGTGAAGCGCAAGGTGTAGGCTGCAACATGCAAAAGCCAACGCTGGAGCAACAACATCCTCTTTTGACCAATAGTGGTATTACACTCAATTATTGGGTACATTTATTAAGTAGGCCTAGGCCTACCACGACGGAGACTGTGAGAAGCAACTATAGAAGTAGCAATAGTTTACAAAGTAGCCTTGAAATAACGTTTTCCAAAACCTTACAAATGACAGCGCAATATTACTAAAAATACATAACAACATAAGCTACGATAGGCTTTTAAAGACTATTTTGCTTTGTAATAAGCATTTTTCATCCGGAGCTGTCAACTGGAGTAGCCTGTGAATGGTTCATTTGCAAAAGCAAATCTCCGTTCTTATTATTTTTTTTCTAATCCTGTTTTTGTGTCCAATCCAGGGAATATCGATTACATTTGTGATGAGTTGTTTTTAAGATCTCACTTAGGTCTATAGCCTATTATTTTTTCATAAATCTTTTTTTTTATGTCCAATCCAGGGGAAATCGATCAAGCTAGTTTGATTTTATTATTTTTAGAACGACTTTGATCTGTTTTTTATAAATGAACTCTTCTTTTTTTGGACAAATAGCAATTCAAGGCCCGTCTTGGTGGGAGTGACTATGTTAATCAGCATCAAACGGAAACAGTTAAAGTGTTGGGGCATCACTCGTCTGATTGGGTGCCTTTGTTCTTTCAAATCGAGGTGTCCTCTCTTCTTTATTGGCACCAACGGGCCTTTGGGGAGAAGACAACTTTTACAGTAATGCTGTAGGCTACTCCTGCATGGACTTTCAAACTGCGAGGATAATGGAGTAATAGCTTAAAGAAAAGATGGCCTGTCAGAGACATGATAAACCAAACAGACTTAGGGATGAGCTGAGCTGCATGCTGGTTGGTGATGGAGCTGTGGGGAAGACTAGCATGATCATCAGTTACATCTTCAATGGATACAACAGCGAGTACAGACAAACAGCATTTGACGTTTTCACTGGTGAGTGAAGGTTAATTTTAGGTTAATGGCTGCTTGACTCAGCAATAAAACTGATTTCTACATTACTTCCAGGTTTGGTTCACGTGAATGGAATCCCAACTCGTATGAAACTGATAGATACTGCTGGACAGGTAAATGTTTTTAATACCACATTGAGATTTTTTTTTATCAGACTAGTTAGTTCTTTCCTCATCATCTTTCATTGTTTGATCTGACAGGAGGAGTTTGACCACCTTCGCTCTCTGTGCTATGCCCATGTGGACGTCTTCATCCTATGCTTCAGCCTGGTCAACCCTGTCTCCTTTGACAACATCACTTCCAAGTGGGTCCCACAGATCCGAGCCGGCAACCCAACCTCTCCCATCGTACTGGTTGGAACTCAGTCAGACCTTTGCCACAATGTGGACGTCCTTATTCATTTGGACCAGCGGAATACCAAGCCAGTGCCCTTCAGCCGGGCCAGAAGGCTGGCACACAGGATCAGAGCTCATGACTATGTGGAATGTTCAGCACTGACACAACACAACCTCAAAGATGTGTTTGACTGTGCTATATTTGCTTCCACCAAGCACAAACACACTGGCAAAACATCGAAAAAGCTCAGCCTGCTCAAACGTTTAAAGACGTTTTGTGATTGTAGATGGAGGAAAATCTTCAGATTCATCTGATGTGGAATCAAATAGTGGATTGAATGTACTCTGCTTAGTGGACACGATGTGTTTGAGGATTTGTTTGACAAATCATGCATTTTTATCTAAATGTTTGTCTACAGGATGTGAATTGCGCACTAAAACCACATCATTTTAGATCATTGACAACCTGCATTGCAATAAAAAGGATACATTTTCTGCTCTTTTTCATCTTCCCTTTCCTTTGTTTCATGTTTTATTTGCTGTTCATATGTTTGTGTATGTATGTTAAAGGTTTGTAATAAATGCACTACAGAGTAACACATAGATTATTTCATTTCATGTTTCTGTTTTTTCTTAAAGAATTGCTTTAATGAATGGATCTGAAAACATACTGTCTGTAAATCCTGCAGTGGAAGGTACTGTCAGTGAAGAAATGGAGGGAAAACACAAAGTGGCATTTGAGACAAATGGTCACCTGCTGATACTTTGAAGTGCTAGCTACTTTACAAGACAAAAGCCATTTAAATCCATCCTCTATTTGAAAGCTTATGCTGAGGGATGTTGCCACAGTTACTTTTAAAACAGCCCCCCACATGGGATTTTCTGTGGTAAAATGACGCTCAAAGATGTATATTTAATTAGGCTAAGGTTTTCCCAAAATGATTGCAATATCAAAAGAAACTATTACAAATGATAATATTCATTAAAATAGATTGTGATATTTGGATCAATTTGCTATACCAACTAAGACCAAGATGTTATTAGTTCCCATTGCCTTTATCTTATTTATTTGTATGTGTCAGAAGAGCACAAAAAACACTACAGAAAAAACACAAATTGCACAAATTACAGTAGGCTATCTGCAAAGAAATCTTAAATATGTGGAAAATTTGGTGGTATGTCACTGTGCTTTGGGGTAAATCAAAGAGGTTAAGCTGATTTGAATGCATATAGGAAAGACTGGTTGCGAAAAATGTAGGCTACCTTTTTCCCTCCCTCAACATTACATGCAAGACACCAAAACCCTGCAGCCCTGACAAAGACAACAGTTATAACCTATAATTAGGTTATTGTTTAAACGTTCAATTATTTGAGTTAAATATCAAACAAGTTTGATTTTGAGCACATGAAAACATTTTGTAAGCTTCACAGAATCTGTCGACTCAGTTTGAGCGCCTCACTGCTAGTCTGTCCGGTGGAACTACGTTTCCCATCATGCATCCGCACGTTACCCTCCTCTGACCTGTGACTGAAAATAATCTGATCAGCTGATCTGACCTGGCAACAAAATAACGTAGCTAGAGAAATCTGCTAGGGAGGGGGCTGAAGAACAAAACAATGACACTGCTCGGAAGGATTCAAATACAGTAACACTTTAAAAGACTTTTTAAACGGAATAGCTTGGATTTCCCTCCAGTTTTAAAGTAAACGAGTCCGTTGATATCCGAGCTTTTGACATCGACTGGTGGTTGTTTTTGTTGATATGTTGTTACAGCTCAGTTGACAGACTGGAAGCTAGCTGCTTGTTTGGACGGCTAGGAAATGTTGGGGCTTGCTGGTCCGCTAATTACAGCTTTTCTTTGGACAAAGTTGAAACTGTCCGTCGAAACCTACTAGCTGTGAGCTAATTTGCTGCTTGTACGCCAAATTATCTGCCTAGTTTGCCAGCAAGACATTAAGGGTCAGTTTGCTAGCTAGCCTGTTGTTAGCATCAACATTTGCACATTCATCCTTTCAGGGAGTGTTCATTGTCTCAGTAGGTACTAGCTACCTGTACATGTTTCTGTATTATTTTAGAGTTTTATTTGCTAACCTTTAATATAACTGATGTAATAATGCAGCTAAATGCTAACTTTGGTTTCTGAACAAGCTAACATAAAGCTATCCAGTGTAACTCAAGGAGACGGCATTTTCTGCTTCATTGCCTCACTGTTAGTTGACCAGCTTGCACTTTTAAAGTCGTTGTGTTTGAAATTCATGTTGCGAAAACTAGTTTGATGTATTTTATTATTTTTGAGAGTTAGTTGTTACAGTGAGTGCATCACCTCCCCTTTTACCATGCAGCTATTTTAAGTTGATTTAGTCATTGTATTTGGGCACTTCAGTTGCCAGTATTACCACATTTTAAGTAACTGCTTTTGGAAATAGCTGGTACTGTACTGTCAAAGCTGTTCAAATAAGCACTGCTCTATATTCAAGTTCAACTTGTAAGAAACGATGAGCGGGCATGGCTCATATTCAGAAAAAGGAGTCAATACTAGCCTAATATGTCAAGAGAGTTATGTCTGTGGTGGCTCTGAGGAGGCTGCATTTGAGTGTGATGAATGCAAAAGCTTGCAGTGTGTTCGTTGTGAGCTTGAGCTCCACAGGCAGGAGAGTCTGAAGAACCATGAGCGGGTTCAGATAAGACCAGGGCATGTCCCTTGCTGTGACAACTGTAAAGGAGGTAACGGAGACAATGGCAAACGCAATAGATCTGTGGTCCGCTGCCAGAACTGCAAAGTTAACTTGTGCCAAGACTGCCAAAAACGCACACACAGTGGAGGCAACAAGAAGAAACACCAGCTCACATCTTATCCTCCACCACCTAAACCTGCCGAGGTCAAATCTGTCCAGACACCTGTCTCACCCGCTGCCCAAATAGCAGATGAGACCAAATCTTATAAAGCAAAACTTCTGGAGAAGATTTCCAGTTTTCTCTTGGTTGATGAAAATGAGGAAATGCAGGTAAGTTGTGCAAAAGTCACACTTGTCATAGAATCAAAATACCTAAACAAAGAAACTCATTTTCACTTCTTGTTTCTCCAAAGATAAAAGATGAATCTTCATTTATAAAGACCCTGAGCTGTAACCCTGACCAGCTGCTGAAGGTGGTGTCCATTTTTGGCAACACGGGAGGGTAAATCTCACACCCTGAATCACACATTCTTCATGGGCAGAGAAGTGTTCAAAACTTCTCCCACACAAGAGTCCTGTACGGTGGGTGTGTGGGCGGCATTTGACCCCTTCCGTAAAGTTGTAGTGATCGACACAGAGGGGCTGCTTGGGAACAGTTCCAAACAGGGCCAGAGAACCCGTCTCTTGCTCAAGGTGCTTGCCATCTCCGACCTCATCATCTACCGCACCCATGCTGACCGTCTCCATGATGACCTCTTCAAGTTCCTCGGGGATGCTTCAGATGCTTACCTGAAGCATTTCACTAAGGAACTGAAGGCCACAACGGCCCGCTGTGGCTTGGATGTCCCTCTGTCCACCTTGGGCCCTGCGGTGGTCATCTTCCATGAAACAGTCCACACTAAGCTGCTTGGTTCAGGTAAAATTTCTCAACACTTCTGTTCCTCCCAGGTCCCACTAGTAATAGGTGGAGTGTCATTACTTCATCTGTTACACATTTATTAGACAAGTCAAACCTTTAAATAGAATTTTTCAGGAAAAAATCTAATAAAACAATACATTGTGACTGTATCACCCTGAATTTAGGTTTGCATCACCGTAAGGGATGAGAGGCGGTGCCGTCAAAGTAAAGATTAAGCCCTGCAGATAATTACAGGTTTAGGAAATGCCACATATTTATAGCTAGTCACTTGACACTTAAAAAAAACAATGTTTCAATTTCCATGTTTTAGTCCAGTTACTACAACTCATACTTTACATTGCCGTCAACCATTTTCCAATGCATGCAATTCACTACAAGTCAAATGTAGTTACTGCTGAGGAAGAAAAAAAAACATTCAAAATATAGTAGGCCTTGGAGAGTAAAGTATGCATGATTTGTAGTAAATAGGCTTAAACATGAAGGAATACTGGTATAAGCCTTCAAGACTTGGGACAACAAATGTAGCCTAATGTAAACGAGTGAGCTACATGTCTTTGCTCATACATTATTTAGTGTGTTTTTTTTTTGACTGACAAACAACATTGTAACATTCTTGGTAACATTCTTAGTAATAATAAAAATCAACTACTAATATTTAATAGTATTTTTCTCTTTCGTATCATTCATCACTTCATATCAAGCACTGCATTTTAAGAATTGTGTTGTATCTGATGTACACTAACAGACTCTCACTAATGGTATATCTACAATAAATTCTGATTCCACTCTATGGTAACTTCTCCATCTGTGTCTTGTTTTAGATAAGTCATCTGAGTCAGTAGATCGGCTTCTATCGGAGCGCTTTAAGAAGCTTTCCCGTTTCCCAGAGGCCTTTAGCTCTGTCCAGTACTGGGGCACGCAGACTCTCAGCCCCCCGACTGATTTCCGTGGCCTGCAGAATAAACTGGAGCAGCTCTTGGATAACAACGCCACCCGTTCCCCACGCACCCCTGTGGTCATCTTCAAAGCCCTGCAGGTACAGCTGTATATAGTTTGAATATCAGCCAGCTTACAGCCTGCTTCAGACTGGCTGGTTGTTGCATTGAAATTAATTTATACACAGTTTGCGGAAAACTGGTTTCTGGATTGAGATAAAGATGTATTTTTAATATATAATGAATTTTGTTGCACCTTGATTCTCCCACAGGCATTGAGTGATCGCTTTAATGGGGAAATTTCAGGTGAGCTTGTAGCCCACAGCTGCTTCTTTCCTGATGAGTACTTCACCTGCTCCAGCCTGTGCCTCAGCTGTGGGTCAGTGCCTTCCTCTCTTTGTAATCTCGCCTTCAATCTCTTGCGTTTCCGATTGTTTAACATCTGCTTTTTACTTCTATCCCAGATCTGGCTGCAAGAACAGCATGAACCACTTAGCGGAAGGAGTGTGCCATGAGGCAAAACACCGTTGTCGTTATTCTGTTCAGTATGACAATCGCATTTACACCTGTAAGGTAAGCACAGTTGCTATTAGATTGAACAAATTCTTCTCTCTATACCATTCACTGTGTAATTACTTGTGTTCCATGGCTAATGAGTATAAAGATATTGTGGTGCATCACTATAGGCTTGCTATGAAGGGGGAAAAGAAGTGATAGTTGTCCCTAAGACCTCTGCTTCCTCAGACTCTCCATGGATGGGCCTCGCCAAATACGCCTGGTCTGGGTAAGTATCAGTTAGATGACCTGCAGATCATGCGTAACAAGGTCTGGGTTAGACTTTTGTTACCTTTTACAGAGCCTAATTTAGCACTTAGTTCTAGACTCTGTCCTAAATTAAAAATGTTCTATTAGCTTACATGTTCAATGTAATACCTTAGATATTTACATTTATATTTCCAGGGACTTGTACATTTATGTATCTACTGTATGTTAAGGTACGTTATTGAATGTCCCAACTGTGGAGTTATCTATCGGAGCCGTCAATACTGGTATGGGAACCAGGACCCTGTGGATACAGTTGTCCGTACTGAGATCCAGCATATATGGCCAGGGGTAAGGGAAACAGGCTTTTTAATTTATTTATGTATTATTATTTATCAGATGGAGTTTAATTGTCTGTTATCATACATACCTAAAATTGTGGCTTAATTAATTTAATTAAATTTAGTTTTAATTTGTTTATTAATCCCCAGTGGGGAAATTACAATTACTTACGGTAATTATCTACATACGTGTGTAGTAAAAAGCTGTCTGCTTTTTGCAGTCGGATGGCTTTTTAAAGGACAATAGCAATGCAGCACAGCGTTTGCTGGATGGAGTCAACCTAGTGGCCCAGTCTGTGTCAGAGCTCAGTGTCAAGCCTGCTAAGGCCGTCACCTCTTGGCTGACAGATCAGATCGCCCCAGCCTACTGGAAACCCAACTCCCTCATCTTGGTGAGTGACACACACACAGCCCCACCTTCTACCACCCGCCACCAACAGCCAAGTCAACACTTTCGTATCCAGGGCTATGTTTACTGTCTGTGGTGCTCTGTGCCTATTTCACAATATATGTTTGCAGGTCATAAGATACAACATAGACTGTCTCAGAATAACAACTTCAGTTGTTATTGTATTTGTTCTTGTACAAGGTGTGCCATAAGTGCCACGCGGTCTTCCAGGACAACGACACCAAGCATCACTGCCGTGCCTGTGGGGAGGGCTTCTGCGATGGCTGCTCTTCCAAAGCTGCACCTGTCCCTGAGAGAGGCTGGGGTCTTGCTCCGGTCAGAGTCTGTGACATCTGCTTCGAGCAGAGAGCTACATACGCAGGTACACACGTTTTCAAAGATGTCAAATGTTCCCGTTATGCAGCCATGTAACATTTAGGTGAGCTTGAGATGTTTTCTTTATGCAGAGCTGATTGAGGCAGAGCTTGAGGAGGAAGAAGGTGGAACCCTTGCCAGGAAGGTTGGAGAAGCAGTCACCAACACCATTGGGGTTGTGGTCACTGCTATTGACATCCCACTAGGTGAGTTTTGCCCAAAAAAACCTAAAGAAGATTGTTGCTTAGCTGGAATAAATAGCCTAGTAATTGTGAGTGACTGGTTACAATGCCCTCTGGTGGCAGAGGTGGCATGCTTATTTACAGTAAGAAAGAAAAGCTGTGAGGTCTTGTTTCTAATTTGAACTCTCAAAAATGTTATGCAGAAGTCTGACTGGCAAAGCCTCCCTTATAGGGAGTATGGGATTCCCCAATGGACTGGTTGTAATAGAGCCATTACAATTACCAAAAGCTCACAGTCCAAACAGGGCCAATTGATCCCCAACCTGCTTAGTGTGTTCTACCGCTTTAACATTATGTATTTTGGAGTAGTCTCCGACAAGTGACTGAAATTATGTATATCAAGCAGAAGTTCAAATACTGAATTTGCATTTGTCTCTAACTTGTTATTCTTGGCAATACATGTTTTTATGGACTGCAAACTTCAAATCCTCCCACACACGCTCGCTACAGAACCTACAATTGCCTTTGACAATCTTTTAAGCACCTGTTAGTGGCAGTGCTTCCATGTAGAATTGCTTTGCTGAGATAGTTGACCAGTTACCCTATTTATCCATTTCATTTCATGGGACTTTTGTAAACTCACCTTTGCTGTATGTTTATTGAGTCAATAATAAATATTTTGAGGTTTCTTGACATGGCATACATAAAGATGTCTCATCAACTTTACAGTAGTCTGGATCAGTCACTCTCTGCACTAGTCTAGAATGCACTTTGATGATGATTTATAACAACCGATATAACATGTTTCTGTCAGAATAATCCAAAAGGTGTTATAGATCAAGTAAATTGGCTCTGCTGCATGGGAAGAGATTGCAAAGACTTGGCAAAAATAAGAGCTGTACTCACTCAAATACACACCACAAATCATAGCTCTTATTTTGCCTTTAGGTTGTTGTTTCACACATGTCTTAAACATATTTGAAAAAACTCTTTGTTTAATCCAAAGCATAAGTGTATGTACAGTATATTAGACTGCTTCATTAGTCTACCGTAGAACTTCATTGACTGGTAAAAGGCATAGATGAATATGTGTTTGATAACCTGGTGTCCTGCTGAAAATGTCTTCATATCCATCACCACCAATACAAAAATACAAAGTCTGCTCCAATCACAACAAAATATTTATTTCCAAATCCAAATCAAGCATGGATAGAGCTAAAGTTAGGCAATGTCAGATGACAGTCATCAGTCTAGTCTTTTAGAGTAAGTATTACCTCTAAATTAAAGGAATAGCCCAACATTTTGAGAAATTTTAGGAGGAGGTTTATGTGCTGGACTTTTTCTTTGCCGAGAGCAGTTGCCAGGCAACCAGCTGATCACAAGAGGTTATTGCTCCCTGCCAAGTAAATGTTCAGGACATAACCCCCTGTTAAGCCACAACTTACCAGTGTTACACTTTACACTGTTACAGATTAAACAAACAAGATAGATTGTGTTAATTAGTGAGCTTCAGAGCTACTAGGCAGAATTTGTTATCTTACACAGAGACAATAATAACCTGATATCCTCCGCAGTATATCAGGTTTTCAGTCAAGTTATTCATCTATGCCCTTTACCAGTAAATATAGTGTAGGTCTACAGTATCCTTGGAACAGACCCTTGCTAACAGTTTTCCTCGGTGTGCAGTTTGTATGCTAAGCTAATTAACAGACATGAGATCTTCTCAGCATGATGAACAAGCAAATTTCCCAAAAGGTCGAGCTGTTCCTGGCTGCACTATGAAGTTTAAAGTGACTTACAGTTTGGCAAAGATGAATCAGGATGCCTGAATAGCTCAACTGGTACAACGGGCACCCATATATAGATGTTTACTCCTCGACGCAATGACTCTGGGTTTGACGCCGACCTGCGTCCCTTTGCTGCATGTCATTCCCCCTCTCTCTCTGCCTTTCATGTCTTCAGCTGTCCTGTCAAAATAAAGGCCTAAAATGCCCAAAAATTAATCTTAAAAAAAAGCTGAATCAATTATTTACAGTGAACTGAATATCTTTCAGTTATGGACAAAACAAGACATTTGAGGATGTCGTCTTGGGCTTTGGAAAACACGGATCCACAGTTTTCACCTTTTTCTGACATTTTATAGACCAAACAACTAATCACCACTAATAATAATAATTGTTATTCATCCCTACTGTTACTACCATGTGTTTTACAAGTATAAAAGTGGTCCCTTATACTATAACCGATATGTGCTTGTGTTTATGTGTGTATTTATGTTACGTGTTACCCTGTATGTAGGCCTTGTGAAAGATGCCGCCCGTCCTGCCTACTGGGTGCCTGACCAGGACATTCTGTCCTGTCACAACTGCCAGCGCGAGTTCACTGCCAAGCTGTCAAAGCACCACTGCCGCGCCTGTGGCCAAGGAGTGTGTGATGACTGCTCCCCGGAGCGTCGACCGGTTCCATCGCGGGGCTGGGACCACCCTGTGCGGGTATGCACCAACTGCAACCAGAAACCTGGAGAACTTTAACAGGGGCAGCCTTACTTCCTCAGAGCACCGGAGAGAACCACTCACTCACTCAGCTCGCAGTCTGTCACTGCTTTACCTCTGTTAATCTAATGGTTCTGTCTTGTATCTGTGGAAAGGACGTTTTTAGGCATAAATAATATATAGAACATTTAGCAGAGTTCCTGTGGCCTTTGTAGAACAGCCAGAACATGTGAGTTACTTGACTGAGTGTGAAACCTGCATTTCCACTCTGATTATTTACAGAGTGAATATTTGGATTGGTATTGACGCAAGTCCTAATTTTACGTTAAATAAGGCTGTTGAGTTATTTTTCTACTATCAGAAAATATTTAAAAAAGCAATTAATTTAAAGAATATTAGTTAGTTGAGAACCCCGTGGGGTTGGTGTGATTAGTTTCCAGAAATTCTTATTATTGAGCATTGTTTCTCTGATGTCGCACGTGTAATGACAAGGAGATATTTTATATCCGTGCAGGTATGACTGCAGGGTCCATTGCATGCTGTATTGCAACATTTTAGTTTTTGCACTAAACCTTTTTCAGCTGTTATAGGCTGTTGCTTACCATGGCCAAAATCCAGATATCTAGATGATCAAGTAGTCTGTCCCGAACTGAGCTGAAATTTACAACAATAGGTCTAGATTGTGGGTATCTGGTGTGCCAAAAATCATTCAGGTCACTGTGTCTGTGCTGGTATAATGTCTATATTTTATCATGTAATTTGTGGTTGTATGAAAATATAGAACTATGTTATAGGAGTGTACATTTAAAATGTTGAAAATTATTTATGTGTTGAGGATTAAAAAAAAATGAGCTATCAATTCTCTGGCATGCATGATCCATGAGATCCATGGCCTTTTACTTGTTCAGAGGATGATCTCTGAATAAACCTCACTATCTTATTAACCAAGTGGCATTTCAGTGTATCCATGTTATAACATTTACAATGAGGAAAATAAGTATTTGAACACCCTGCTATTTTGCAAGTTCTCCCACTTAGAAATCATGGAGGGGTCTGAAATTGTCATCGTAGGTGCATGTCCACTGTGAGAGACATAATCTAAAAAACAAAATCCAGAAATCACAATGTATGATTTTTTAACTATTTATTTGTATAATACAGCTGCAAATAAGTATTTGAACACCTGAGAACATTTTTTTAAATATTTGGTACAGTAGCCTTTGTTTGCAATTCCAGAGGTCAAACGTTTCCTGTAGTTTTTCACCAGGTTTGCACACACTGCAGAAGGGATTTTGGCCCACTCCTCCACACAGATCTTCTCTAGATCAGTCAGGACTCTGGGCTGTCGCTGAGAAACACGGAGTTTGCGCTCCCTCCAAAGATTCTCTATTGGGTTTAGGTCTGGGAGACTGGCTAGGCCACGCCAGAACCTTGATATGCTTCTTACAGAGCCATTCCTTGGTTCTCCTGGCTGTGTGCTTCGGGTCATTGTCATGTTGGAAGACCCAGCCTCGACCCATCTTCAATGCTCTAACTGAGGGAAGGAGGTTGTTCCCCAAAATCTCGCAATACATGACCCCGGTCATCCTCTCCAGTGCAGTTGCCCTGTGCAGAAAAACACCCCCAAAGCATGATGCTACCACCCACATGCTTCACAGTAGGGATGGTGTTCTTGGGATGGTACTCATCATTCTTCTTCCTCCAAACACGGTTAGTGGAATTATGACCAAAAAGTTCTATTTTGGTCTCATCTGACCACATGACTTTCTCCCATGACTCCTCTGGATCATCCAAATGATCATTGGCAAACTTAAGACGGGCCTTGACATGTGCTGGTTTAAGCAAGGGAATATTCCGTGCCATGCATAATTTCAAACCATGACGTCTTAGTGTATTACCAACAGTAACCTTGGAAACGGTGGTCCAAGCTCTTTTCAGGTCATTGACCAGCTCTTACGGTGTAGTTCTGGGCTGATTTCTCACCTTTCTTAGGATCATTGAGACCCCACGAGGTAAGATCTTGCATGGAGCCCCAGTCCGAGGGAGATTGACAGTCATGTTTAGCTTCTTCCATTTTCTAATGATTGCTCCAACAGTGGACCTTTTTTCACCAAGATGCTCGGCAATTTCCCCGTAGCCCTTTCCAGCCTTGTGGAGGTGTACAATTTTGTCTCTAGTGTCTTTGGACAGCTCTTTGGTCTTGGCCATGTTAGTAGTTGGATTCTTACTGATTGTATGGGGTGGACAGGTGTCTTTATGCAGCTAACGACCTCAAACGGGTGCATCTACTTTAGGATGATAAATGGAGTGGAGGTGGACATTTTGAAGGCAGACTAACAGGTCTTTGAGGGTCAGAATTGTAGCTGATAGACAGGTGTTCAAATACTTATTTGCAGCTGTATCATACAAATAAATAGTTTTAAAAAATCATAAATTGTGATTTCTGGATTTTCTTTTTTAGATTATGTCTCTCACAGTGGACATGCACCTACGATGACAATTTCAGACCCCTCCATGATTTCTAAGTGGGAGAACTTGCAAAATAGCAGGGTGTTCAAATACTTATTTTCCTCACTGTATGTATTTCATGTTCAAGTTTGTTCTATGACACCTTGATTTAATTTTTTTTTAAATATGTACAGTTGGCTGCTTGGTTTTATGGGTATTAATTTGCAGAACTGAAGAATATCCGAATATGTCTTCAAACCAGTTTTACATATTACACTCATGCCTCCAGGTCTACGTAGGCACAGACTCCTGGCAACACATTTTTGTTTTGTTTTAGCTATTTGCAGCTTGTGTTTCCGTTATCATACATCCATTATTGATATTAAGTATTTTTCTTTTTCTGGATTTTGTTTTACACTATTTACTGTCTTGATATGTATATACTTTGTAGCGACTGTATGCAAACTACTCCCCCCCCCTCCATATTGTTTGCCTTTATTTTTGTTGTTAAACATTACACAGAAAAATTGATGCTTGAATGTGGTAATGATTAAATGTTAAACCATACTTAGTAACTGAGAGCTTTACATCTGGATATCATACAAAGCACGAGGTGATGCCTTTAACACATGCTTGTATTTTGTTGTTAAAAATGAAAAACGTTTGTCAATTGTAAGATTAGTAAATTCACCGTTTGCTTTTTCCTAACGTGGAACTTTTTGGTTCTGATGAGAAAATGTTGTGTTGGCCATCTGTGAAAATACATTTACCTGTCTGAATGTTGCATCATACACACACCCTCCTCTAAAATGCATACATGTATATTGCACAGTACAGAATAGGAAATACATCATGTCAGATTATGTCTCCTGTAGTTTATTCCCATGCAAATTGTGCAGTCTGCTGCTTCAAATATTTGCATTGTGATGTCCAATTTTTCAATTAGGTTTGGTGCTATCATCAACACTTCTCACATACAGACTACAAATCAATCACAAATGATTGATATATTTAAAACAGTTGGAAACTAACTTGAAGATTAAAGATTAAAGTTGTATCAGCTCCCATCTGTCAAAATATAATCTGAAATTGTCTCCATGTCTTAAGTGTGTGTTTGTGTGTTTAAATCTCCCTGTGTCAAACCACTTACTGTTCGTTATGTGGGAGGAATAGATTATGTGCACGCCTGTGTATTGTGAGTCTTGCTTCCACTGCAGCTTTAGATAAAGTGAGGGAACTTTATTTGCTTGGTACTTATCGATGATAATAAATGATTTATAATTATTTTAATAAATAATTAAACACAAGCTTCCATGTCGATATTCTGTGCCACTTGCACTGCATGGTGTCAATACGTCAGCAAGGGAAATTTCAATTGATATGTTTCCAAGCTCAAGTAAGGGTCTCTTTAAAAGTGCTCTTATTCATTTGTGTACAATATAAATACAAGGGAAAACCCTTTAAAATAATTTTGACAGTTAACACATAAAGCCACGCCCCATCCGCGTATGCTGCCTATGTATTGGTCCACGATTTCACCCCGAGCTCTGATTGGTCAATTCCCGTAGGTTTCCCTCAGAACTGCAAGACGCCGATATTGCGTTACATTGTAGCAAAATGGCGGCTGTCATTCAGAATCCACTAAAAGCGTAAGTAATTTAGACATTTAGGAAATTGTGAACAATTACTTTGTTGCCAACTTGTACATTAAAAGTGTCTGTTCGTGCATGTGTTTTCCAGCCGTGTGCATATGACAGATTGGGCTGCCGAAATTCATTTTTGTGTACTTCTTGCATGGTAAAGTAGCCTCGTATAGTTCTTTTATTCCACAAGATTTTAACATTTAGTCTTAAACATGTGCGATAGCCTGCCTGACATTTGACTGCACTCGAAGAGCTTTTCCTCCCTACGGCTATGATTTCAAAACAAGAGTGTCATCTTTCCTGGGCTATAAATTAATTTGAAAACTGACGACAATGTGCCTTTGCGCTGCACCGAATAAATAAAAGACGATTTTCTTCGTGCTCGGTTGGGCATAGCAGGGGGATATCTGACATTCCGAAAGTCGTTTATAGTTGGTGTGAATTGTCGACATGTCAACTTTGGCTCCTCTGAGCGCAGACGTGGTGAGGACCCGGTAAAGCAAGGGAGGAGGCATTTTGTGTTTGCATGCTTGCTGGCGAATTCGACAAAAGTGACAGCGATTTGAGTCTGCCGTTGAAAATAGCTTGCCACTCTGTGCTCAAATAGTACATGCTATAGTCGTTTTTATCCCTCAACTTCAAAGGAATGCTCCACCTTTTTCTCCATTTCCCCTTTGTTCTTCTATTTTGCTTCACCAGTTCCACTGGTTCTAATATTACACAAATTAGACACATTTAGCCTCCTGCTTCTTGTCTAATAATTTAGCATTTGTTGACACGCACATTCAGTTGGACGCGACAAAAGCCTTCAGCCTGTATTGATGTGTTATCATCATCACGGCTCTTTGGGACTGTGGAGGTAGAGCAGGCACTCCACTGTGCCTTTAAGTGGAGGAGTGCTGGAGATTAGCTTGGTCCAGGATCCTGGGCCCATCTGTCAGAGAGATGCTCCGACAGTGAGGAAGTGTTGGGAACAAGCAGGAGAACCATCTGCTCCTCCATAGAGGTAACGTTACACTGGCACCTGTGTGGACTATAAGCACAAGGAGTGGACGTCACCCACTCTGTTGCCATTGTTATTATAACATAATTACTACACCCAGGGAAGGATGCAGAATCATTTTTGACACCTGATTGTGCACTTTAAACTATTTATTTCCATTGGACATTGACATTTGTGTGACAAAGTGTCCAGTTCAGAGACTAGATACCTATAATAATTTAATAGGAATAAATACAGAGGCCATCTATGCTGTCAATGTGGCCTTTAGCAAGACAACCGCCGACCTGCACACTCATTGTACAATGCTCTGGGTGGTGGCGAAATGCAAAATGTTTGAATTTGTATTTTTACATTGGTTCACTGCACTGTTCATGCAATGCCTTGCTTCAGTTTCACAGCGAAATGCCTAACCCAATACAATCACATCTTCCCTCTGTTGGCACCTGAACAGATCATTGAATCACTTAATGTTAAAGTGCTCAATGTAAATGTTAAATGAAAAAAATCTTTCTTGTAGCTCCTTCCATTGTCTCAACACGAGTATTATTATTATAATGTACATTTTCATTATTACCTTGTTGGACTATTTCTCTCTTGTGTCCCAACATGCTTCAGCGTGCGTCTACTGTCAAACTGCGGTTCCATCTTGGAGTAGCTTTAGCATTCTGATGTGGAATGTCTCCTTGCTGTAAACTGTGCTTAATGAAGTGTTTCAATGTGCTATAATTAGCCTCTGTCTCGGGTTTCTGACTTCATTTCACACGTTTGTCAGATTATAATTAGTCATACTTGACACTAATTGGATGTTGCTCCCGTGGACCAGTTTGACCTTTTTTGTATTAAGATGATTCACTTTAGGGAAATTAAACACTGTTTTGACTTTGTTGTAGAGATGTAGCGGATGAAGCTGCAGCGTGCAAGCCTGTGCATGCTGTGTGGGGTCTGTCCCTCCTATGAGCATGGGAGGACGGTAATCTCCAGAATCTGCTGATTAAAATGGAGTCTGGAATATTTGATTAATAAAGAAGCTCATAAAGCTGCTCATTAAAATTTAGCCTCAGCTGGAGTTGGACACATCTTCCGGCCACAGCTCTCCTGAGATTACATTGACGAGTTCCTTCCCCATTCGCCAGCTACCTGGTCATTGGTGTTGAGTAGACTTTGTGTGAGTTAGACCTGGTGTTTATTGGCACTGCAGTGTGGAGGTCTATGGTCTGGTTTTACTCCTGCCCTCACCCAGACTGTGTTGTTCTGATTGGTGTAATCAGCGGTTGTTGTCAGGATGCAGTAACTCTTTAGGCCCTCCTCTTCCTCCTCCTCCTCCTCCTTTCCCCCTCTCTTGTTTTGTGGTAGACAGCTCTAGCTTCCTGTGAAGAAAAAGTACACCTGCAAATTTGAGAAACCTCTCAAACAGAGCTGAAGGGAACTGAAGTGGTGTTTGAGGATCAGATTTTGGTTCTTCACGTCAGTTAGATCTCTGGAGTGCTGGACCATTTTAAAGTAGACACCGGAGCTTTGTCATGACTGTCACGATCACTTTGCCTCTGTGAGCTACTCCCCTGCAAACTAAAGTTTATCGTCAGATATGCAAAATTTAGCGTTGTAACATGCTCACATTACGGATGCAGCCATGTGACACAACGAACCGTTGACAGGAACAGGCTGATAGCGGAGGCCCCACTGGCCACAATATTTGCTTGTGTTCCTCGCCCTCATGCACACACTCACCTTCTCTATTCAACTGGAAGATGTTGAGGATGTGTAGCACATACAGCTGAGGCACCTTTCAGTTGATTCCACACAATTTTGCCTCCTTTAGGCAGTGCTAGACTTTAAAGGGTATATTTGCAAACCGTTGCTGTTGTTTTTTTGATAACGGTTTGAAAGTAGGCATTTTTATCGTCAACAAGGTTGGGAACCACAAATCTAAAACACTTTATTTGGAAGTGAAACTAAAAGGGAGTGCTTGAAATGTTGGTAATAACTCTTCATTGTACAGGAAACTGTGCGCACACATCTGTGGCAAGTATGGTAGGTCATAGTAAACCAGCTGGTCTGTAAACCGTGTTGGATGTTTATTTCAGACAGTGTGTGTTGTACTGTTTACTAGTTTACGGTTTTCCTCTGTTTTAACTTCCAGGTTAGGATTGTCTTAAAACCTGTTTTTTTTTACTCATCCAACTCCACTTCAGTGATTTTAAAGGACAGTGGAAAAACAGAAACATGTGCCTCAACTGACAAGAGGGGAAATGGTGTGTGTGTGTGTGTGTGTGTGTCTCTGTGTGTCTGTGTGTGTGTGTGTGTGTCACTGTCACCCCTTCTGTGTTGTTGGATGTGTGGGTCTCGTCACTCATTACAAGTGTCAGAAAGATCTCTCACCTAAGCCAGTGCACCTGCTGCTCGGGGCAGCGGGGCTCTGATGGGGAGTGTGTCAATGTACATTCAGCCAGCACCCACCAGAAGACTTTCACCACTTAGCCTATTTGTTTCCCCTCCGACCCCTCCCTGCATGTTTCACCCTATGGTTTCACCTGAGACCGAGCTTGGTTTGTTCAGCTCAAGTAATCTCAGGAGTTTCTTGGCGCTCCACGGTGTGTACCCTTTGAGCATGCACTTGTAACTGACTTCAGGGAGCCTTTACAGCTGATGTGTAACTGATATGTCACACTTTACGTCTTAACAGAGCTGTGTGTTGATATCAAGGAATGACAGTGAAGCACACAGTTTAGTTTAACAGGAATTTACTCTTGGAAGCGACCACCAATGGTATAGACCAAATACTAAAATTCCTGCATCTTAAAGTGTGAGAAAGTACAGTTACATCTCGGAAATTGGTGTTTTGCATCCACTAAAAAGAACGGTATGACATTTTCACAAGGCAGTGAATGTAGTGATATGATTATTAACTACAATAAAGCCACTATCTCGGTATGATTGTAACACAAGGAAGGAAAAACAAAGTCACATGGTTGTTAGTCATGATCTGCTTGTTAGCTTTAAACCTCCTTTTCTCACCACTTGTCCTTTTGAACCCTTTCTTGTTTTTATTTTTTGCTTTCAATCATCTTTATCCTTCTCTCACCTTTCCACTCCTCCCTGCGCTCATTCTGTACCTGGGACTGTTTACTCTTCTCAGTCACACTGACACGAGACCTTCTCTTTCCCAGAAGCCTCACACACTGTGGCTTTGTCCAAACCGCAGAGCAGTGGGCTTTGTGCGGGACAGCAGTCCTAACATGGCTGTTCATCTGCTGGACATTGTCTCATCTAGGGGTGGGGGTAAAGACGAAGTGAGGGAGGGAGAGTCGGATCTAGAAGACACTGACAAATCAAGCTCCCACCTCTAGTTTAGGATTCCAGACTCGACTTGCAGCCCGTAGCTCATTAGTTCCACTTCAAAATGGCCGTCTTTCTAATGTTGTAATTGAGAACACGTGGAGGAACTTATGCTGGTGTGGAGATGTTCATATTCTGAGAACCAGTAACCCTAATTTGCACTGTCGTCTCTGTGATATAACAGCAGACCATGGAAATCGCATACAGAGTACCTTGCCAGGATTTCAGACTTTCAGCATTTACCCCCATCTTTGATATAGTCAAATTAGAACCTGCCCTTGTGCTAGGCACTCTGCTGAGATTAATTAAGTAGGCTAATTACCATACCAGGCGTGTGGCAGTGATTGAGGGCTTGAATGTGAAATATCCTCCCCCATTTCACTCTGAATATTAACATTGAAACCCGGAGGGACTGCCAAAATCTCAGTGGCGTGAAGAAAAGTAGAACTAAAGTGTGAGAGTCTTAGTGGCTTGCTGATCAGAGGAATAACGTATCAGAGCCCAGATTCTATGCTGTTGTGTTAATGTGACTCAGTCAACACCGTCGTAGCTCACAGCCTATCTAGAATGAGATTATGCAAAGCACACAGAGGTAATAATATGTTTAACATCAGGAGTTGATGTGTAACCGGGTTGCAATTCTCCACGATGGCAAGCTGGAAGGGGAGAGAGAAGCTCAGCTGTTTGAGACTAACATTGAACAATGCTGATTAGAAGTTTGAGCAGATGTTAACAGCATTATTTGGGTGGAAGAGAGTTTTGAATGGATACAAATCTTATAGCTGCCTCCGCTCACTGATTTAATGACCTGCAGCCAGCAAAGCAACAGACCATTATCAAGGCATTCATACATAACATAAAGACTCATCTCTGTCACAGATTTTGCAAATGTGATGATGTTATGGTTATTCTTGAAACCAGCTGCCACATCCTCCAGTGTCACTGACCTCTGTTCATTACGCAGGTTGGGTGACCAGTTCTATAAGGACGCCATAGAGCAGTGCCGCAGCTACAATGCTCGCCTGTGTGCTGAACGCAGCGTCCGCCTGCCATTCCTGGACTCACAAACCGGTGTGGCCCAGAATAACTGCTACATCTGGATGGAACGACACCACCGCAGCCCCGGTGGGTAAACACACATACATGCTTACAGATAATGTTTAAATGAGTGTTAAGAGTGTTTGTTTTTTAACAATCGTTAAAAATTGTAAAAATGTCTGTCTAAATTTTCCAAAGCTATTAACTAGGGTTGGAAATAATTATTTCCATCATATATATTTCCTTTCGTCTTTTTTTGATTAATCAGTCAAGTATTTAGTTAATACAATGTCATAAAATAGTGAAAAATGATTTTAACACCGCACAAGGTGACATTTTAAAACTTTTTTTGTTTACCCAACAGTCTAAACCCAAAAAGATAGTCGGTCCAAAATTATATCAAATTTGTCAATCAAATAATAATTTTGAAGTTACTCAGTCAAAATTGTGTCAATCTTAATACAGATATCTCTAACAACACACTCATCAATATAATCAGTGTGACAATTTGAAGATATGAAGATCTTCATGTCTTCTAATATACCAGATCTGTTCATCTTCTTTCATATCTGCAAAGTGTAATTTGGTGTTTCTACATTGCAAACAGAGATCCTATAACTTTTTGTTATCAATGTGTTTTACCTGAAACTGTCTTGTTGGCATATTTACAACTGTTATTGTACAGGGGTTGAAGCCGGGCAGATGTACACATACCCTGCCCGCTGCTGGAGAAAGAAGAGACGGCTGCATAACACCACGGATCCCCGCCTGGGCATCTACGGTCTCAAGCTCGGTAAGATCTTGCTGCCTCTTCTCCACAAACCACCTGCCTGTCGCTTTCTGCTCCTCTCAGTATCTCTTCCCGCTCAGTCGTCTCTACCCACCCGTCTGCCCCCCACCTCCACCACCTCCTTCAGCTCATGTGATTACTGGTGCTGATCTGAAATAATCACTCTAAAAGCATATCACTCTCTCAGCGCACTAAACAGAAAAAGCTGCCAGTCATTTTTGGATGAAATGTGACTGTGTTCACCCCGGCTCGTAAACTTGTTTTGTGAGAAGTAGAACATGTAATTAAATTTACCGCTGCTGGGAGAGTTTGGCCACTGCAAACACTATTTAATAAATGTTATGGACTGAAGTTTGGCCTTCTCTGGCTGCCACTTGAAACTGCTCACTCAACACATTTCTCCCTTCTTATTTCTTCTTATTTTCTCTTTACCCACCTCCCTGATTGGTTTTGTCTTGTTTACTCTGACATCTTTTTCATCTTGTGTGTGTGTGTGTGTGTGTGTGTGTGTGTGTGTGTGTGAGTGTGAGCGTGTGTGTGTGTTCCTAAGCTCAAGTAACTGGTCCATTCTGTGCTTAAGTCTTGCATACCTACTGGTATGTTACACCATCCATAGGAATGAACAGGTGAAGGAGACAATCTCATGCAAAAACATTATGTCACATCTTTGACTTTCTAGTAGTTTCTATAAAAGACTGAGAAATCCATTGTGTTTTGATAGAACTACCCATGATCATGATGCTTAAGTTCAAATGTAATTTGTGCATTGCATGGCGGAAAGACAAATGTTTGGGAAGTTGTGAATGTAAGAAAGAGGGACCGGGCCTGGACAGAGAAAGCAAGATGGAAAGATAGCATATGAACCAAGCCTTTGTTTCCCAAACACATCCCACTGTAGCCTATTGTTTTCCACTGAGCTTGCGCTGGCTAAGATCCCACCACCACCACCCTACTGTCCCTTCCCTTCTCCAGCAACAGTGGATTGTATGTACTATCTGCCAGTGCCCAGCGGAGAGGAAACATACCCTCATTTAACCTGGCATCTCTTATACGGAGCACATTGTGCAGCTGGCCAGAGGTGGCCAGCACAGGGCAGCAGCCAGAAATGGTCTCGCTGCCTCGGCAGGCTGTCTAACTGATGGTGTGCTAGAGACAGGGGCTGCATGCAGAATCAGCTCCCTGCTGCAGGCTGCTGCCAGCTCTATTTTTAGCCCCCCCAGCTCCCATGTGTTGGGAGGGGAGGGGGGGGTCTGTCTCGTCGCGGAGAGTTGAAAGTCAACGTGTGCAGACACAATGGTAATGGACTGCCGCCGCATGGTGGAGGGGCCCATTTTAGAGGAGCGTGTTGTATCTGCTTCTCACGAACTACCCTCCTATATCTGCCTCTTACCTATGCAGTCTTCTGTCGCTTTATGTTCAATATTCTGCAGAAGTATTTCTAGTGGGCACAGTGGTAAGATGAAGGGCTGATAGAAAGCTGGAGTCAGGGGGCATTAAAGTATGTCCTTTTTTCAAACACCCAAAAAGCAACTGGATGATCATGAAGCTGTCTGAAGAGATTGTGCAAATAAGATCTGCAGATCCGACTGACTGTCAAAGCTTTTGTTTGCACTGCATTGTCTGCTCAACATGCTTGCCTCCTACACTGTTTGTTTGGATCCTCTGCTGTACTGTAGGAGGAGATATCTGCATGATGTGTTCAGGTCAAAGTGATAAGCCACTTAACTACATAGTACCTCCGAGATTCCTGTGGACAAAACCAGCCTAATGTTTGCATAGTGCAGCACCAATGAGAGCTCATCAATGACAATACATTGCCGTTCAGAATGAAAATATACATTTCTATCAGTAATATGGTTCTGTGAAAATAGTTGTGATGACACATTCTGTTGCAAAATAAAGATGACAGTCACTATAATAAACAAAGGCTCCAGCAATTTTCATCATGCTTTTATTAGGTGTAGTGTGAATGGAAGAGACATAATGGAAGTGAATGCTCATAGAAAGCTGCTCATACAGGTCGGAGACTAGCTCTTATGCTTCTTGCCACAATTAGCGTTCTGGATAGTGATAAAAAGGGCACATGAACGGCACAGAGGACTGTCCCATATGGCAGCTTTTGGATAATTAGCAATATACAATCTCCATTGCTTCCATTATATACCTGTGGATTTTTGTGAACAATAGATTAGAATAGTTTGCATACTCTTGAAAAAAACACAGTATTTTGATGATTCATCACATGTTGCCTGTTTTTGTCTACGTGCAGACAGCGTGAAGGACACTTTGCCCACCCAGAGCACCACGCTGGAGGCTCTGCTACGAGGAGAAGGTCTAGACAAGAGGAACAACTCTAAGAACGATGAGGAGAGCCTGCTGGAGATCCAGGTAAGTCACCGAATTGATGAGCCTGGCGCAGAGAGTGATCCCCAAACTGTCAAGGCAACTTGCCACATTTTCCAGCTGAATTGCAGGGCTCATTTGAGGCATTCCCATTTGTTGATTATATGGTTATGGTAATTATTAGGAATGTAATGGTATGAAATTTTAACCTCACGGTGATAGTGACCAAAATTACCATGGTTTTTGGTATTATCGCGGCATTTTTATGTTCAGAAATAGTTTTTAAAAGTGTAACAGTGTTTATTATGTTACAAAAATGTAGGCAATAGGTTTGTAAAAACTATTGAAAACTGGCTACTGAAACACTGGCCCGCTGTAGAGTGTCCAGTAAGAACTTGAACCAGAGATGCCTGACTTTGAGGATGATTTATTTACAACTTGAACATCAAAAAATGTGAACCATTCGTTCATATACAGCAGCTTTGTTTTTGTGATACTTTTTTTTTTTAAGGAGCCATAAAAATGCAAAACATTGGTCCAGAACATACAGAAAAGTACACTACACACACATAAGAAGGCAGAGTGCACCTTTTCCACAATCTTTCTTTGCTATATACAATAGCTTTGGTTGTATACAACATTGCTGATCTCGGTCGTCCCTTGTGTGGTGGTCATATCTCAACATCACGGGAAAGAAGAAGAGAGGGCTCGACGTGAAATGGCTTTATTTCTCCTCTTTAGACACAACAAAGAAATAGTCTCCTGTCACTTTAAGTACCTGTATGATCTGTGAGCAACATGTCAAAAACACCAAGGTTCTGTCGAGAACTGAAACATAGATTTTTCTTTCCTCTCTATTGTTTGTCTGTTGCTGTCTTTTTTTCAGCAAACTGGTTCTTTAATCAGGGCTGAGTATTGAAAGGGTCTGTCCTTTTTCTTTCTTTCTGTCTCAGAGAGTTCTGGAGGCAGACGCAGCAGAA
The DNA here is from genome assembly GCA_026937815.1 of Etheostoma perlongum. Classification (NCBI taxonomy): domain Eukaryota; kingdom Metazoa; phylum Chordata; class Actinopteri; order Perciformes; family Percidae; genus Etheostoma; species Etheostoma perlongum. The sequence continues at coordinate 10,948,977 of CM049390.1, read as the reverse complement.
GATGCTTTCAATGATGATGACGACTATGAGGTGGACACTCCCAAGAGGAGACATCGGGGCAAAGGAAGAGTAAGTGCCAACATTACACAGTCTTGTAGTCAGTCACATTATACACACCTGTGGTGCTGCAGCTGTGGATGTTTGAAAGCTCTGGGCATACATGTTATTGCAGATAGTAACTGTATCTGGATGTTTTTCCTCAGGGTCGGGGTTCAGGCCGCCGGAAGGCAGATATGGATGACGACAAGCCATATGTCTGTGACAGTAAGTAGAGATGATGTTCTAAAACATGAGGTTTGTTCTAGTGTCCTATCCTTTTTAATTGGTGAATTGCAATGCTGATTTTACAATATGCTAGTTTCTGAATAATCTGCTGATTTTTCAGGCATGTTCTATGGATTTTTTATTATGAGTCTTAGTTTGATATTTACTGTATGTAAACTAAATCTACTCTTACTTTTGTAAGATTTATATTAATTCCTCTCTCCACAAATTCAGTTCCTTTTATTGGATCTAACAGAAAGTTTACTTGTCCATATTCTAAAAAATTGTAAAAAAAAGTACAGGATCTGTTAAGCATATTTGCTCATTTTTCATTTTTGCTCAAGGACCTGTTATAAAAAAGGTCAATAGTCTGACCCCCTTCTTACCTATTAGCTTTATACAGTGGGTAAAAATTTGTATTAATGTGCATAAAGAAGCCCAAAAAAGATGGAAAAATCTCAAACACATTTAATGACAGATTAGACATTTGTATAATATGTCACAAAAAGTCAGATTTTATTTCCATCATTTACACATTCAAAATAACAGAAAACTAAAAAATGGCATCTGCTAAAGTTTGGGCACCTTGCGGAGTTATTACCTTGTACTGCCCCTTTTGGCAAGTATCACAGCTTGGAAACGCTTCTTGTAGCCAGCCAAGAGTCTTTCAATTTTTATTTACATATGTCCTTACAAAAGTCTTCCAGTTCTTTGAGATTTCTCGGCTATCTGTCACACACTGCTCTTTTAAGGTCTATCCATAGATTTTTAATTATGTTGAGGTCAGGAGATTGTGAAGGCCATGGCAAAACCTTCAGTTTACGCCTCTTGATGTAATCCACCGTGGATTTTGAGGTTTGTTTAGGAGCATTATTTATTTGTAGAAGCCATCCTCTCTTTAACTTCAGCTTTTTCACAGATGGCATCAAGTTAGTGTCCAAAAGTTGCTGAAATTTTATTGAATCCATTTTTCCTTCTACTCGTGAAATGTTCCCTGTGCCATTGGCTGCAATACAACCCCAAAGCATGATTGATCCACCCCCATGATTAACAGTTGGACAGAGGTTATTTTTTATTAAATGCTGTGCCCTTTCTTCAGCCACAATGCATCAGGCTTGTTATATGTTCATTTGTAAACTTGAAACGCAGATTTTTGTGGTGAGGACGTAGAAGAGGTTTTCTTCTGATGACTCTTCCATGAAGACCATATTTGTACAAGTATCTCTTTATAGTGGAATGGTGTACCACAACTCCAGTGTCTGCCAGGTCTGTCTGGATGGATCGTGCAGTCAAACGTGGCTTTTGACTTGCTTTTCTCACACTCCTGAGAGCTGTTCTTTTTGATATTTTTCTTGGTCTTCCAGATCTTGCTTTAACTTCCACCGTTCCTGATGACTGCCATTTCTTAATTACATTCTGAACAGAGGACATTGGCATTTGAAAACCTTTTGCTATCTTCTTATAGCCTTCTCCTGCTTTCCTATTTTTAGTTTCAGTTTTCTAGACAACTGCTTAGAAGAACCCATGGTGCTGATTGTTGGGGCCAGGTCAGATGAGTCTGGGCATTTAAAACCTTAAGATTGACATCACCTTGTCTTTCCAGACGATGATGAGAACAATCCATGACACTGTCAGGTCTCAGCTTTCCAAAGGGGGCGGTGCATGCTATAAACTCTGCAGGGTGCCCAAACTTTTGCAGACAGCATTTTTTTGTTTCTGGTATTTTGAAAGTATAAATTATGGAAATATAAACTTTTTGTGACATATTATACGAATGTCTAATCTGTCATTTGATGCCTTTTTGGAGATTTTTCCATCTTTTCTTGGCTTCTTTATGCACATTAAACAAATTTTTACCTGGGGTGCCAAAACTAAAGAATATCAAGAGATCAAAAGGTTATTCCCTTTGTCAGGGCCTCTGTTGTCAGAAAGTCAACCCACTGTAACTCAATCACCAACACAGTTTTTTGAGATGGAACCATAGGATTAAGCAAGGTGAACTAGTGGCACTGTACTCTCTCAAGTATTCTTGTACATGCAAGTTGTATGTGGAAACTCCAGGTAGAGGGTATTGGATGTTGTGACACTTCTTGAAAGACACAAAACTAATGCTGTTCTTTGCTTTGTGTCTTTTCTGTTTTAGACAGATACAAACAAAAGCAGAACTCAAAATCTTCGGCCTCAGGTACCTTGATTTGGTGATTCTTTTTGAGCGTAGTTTTTTTTAAATTTTTTTTTTAGCTAATTTGTTTTGATAGATTGTTGAGTGGTAGTGTCACACGTGCTGTGCTTATTGATTTAGCCCCTATAGTATCTTAGTTTTCTCAAGCTGAAAAGTGCCCTTGGGTTGGTGAAACCGAGACATGGTTATGTTGTCTGTGTGTTATGTAACTGACTATCAGATCAGAAGTGCTTACTTTTCGGAAGTCTGAAGTAGAATAGTTACATCCATTAAAAACCAGGAGCCCTATTCTGCACTTTGTTTTTCTTTCATATTCAAAAACTGCATGTAGATATGTTTTAGTTATGTTGTTTTATGACTCAAAGGCATTGCTAGCTCACCAGACACCTGGATGTTTGACTTTTTGCTTTGTGAAGGATTACAATAAAACTATATTCAGGCCTTTATCCTACACATAAATCCTGCATTTAGAAATGCTGTGTTTCCTAAATTATTTTTAGATACTGAAATGCAACCAGTTATAGTAGGACTGAACATCTGCCCTCTGTTGCAGTCTGTGCAAAGCGCTACAGGAACCGTACAGGACTAAGCTACCACTACACCCATTCCCACCTGGCAGAGGAGGGCAGAACTGGAGAGAGAAGCTCAGTGGCGTCTAAGTCCCCCTCTGCACAACAGACTGACAGACACAAACGTAAGGAGTGTCATATACAAAAAGTTGTCACTGAATGCTTTGTCATATTTTAGGTCAAGTTTTTAAGAATTCTTCTTTGATTTGTCTTTTTTTATAAATAACTTATATTTTAAAGATGTTTTTTGGGACATCTTGCCTTTTTAATAGATGTTGAAGTAGAGATACAAAGAAAAGGCATTTGTACAAACTTGGGACAAATATTAAAAATTAAATTGATCCACCTGAGGCCAATCTAAGAAAAAAGCCCAACACTAAAAACATAGTCAAGAAATCAACAAGCACAGGGACAAGTTAAAATAGAAAACATTGTAAATTAAAATTAGAGAAATAATCTACAAAACAGTACATCTATACAACTAATGCTGCCTAATGAGGTACTAATGGGGTAAGTATTGGATTGAAAATATTTGACATGCTTTGCTGGACTCAAGGGAAAATCTACTGTCCCTAAAATGTTTTTTAAATTTCCCTGTAGGTCCAAAGGGTCCAGGTGGGACCAATATTTCCACCAACTACTGTAATAAATGCCAGGGCTTGATCAAGAAAACGGGTAAATCTGGATCTCCCTACTCAACCTGCCAATGCAAAAGTGAGTACACCAAAGTATAATATACATACAATACATAACTTTTCCATCCAAACTAATACAAAGTGTGTGGATGGGTAGTAATGTATGGTGGGAAGAAATGGATGCTCTTGCCTCATGATGGTGCTCTCGCTTGTTATCCATCACCTGTGCACCGACTCTGTTCCTCTGCTGTCCCGTGTGCCAGCTGACCGTGGAGAAGAGAAGGAAGATGGGACTTTTACTGGAGCAGAGGAGCTGTTTGGCACCACCTCAGAGAGCGACACCTCCACCTTTCACGGCTTTGAAGACGACGATCTGGAAGAGCCCGCCACAAACAGCAATGGAATATCCAACCGACACAGATAAAAAGAACCTTTTAGATTGAAAGAGACATTTTTTTATATGGATTAACCTCTGGCAAAAATTTGCTGCTTCTTTTTCAATGTTTTTTTGTTTGCAGAAAGCACAAAGTGATAATTTCAGGACAGAAATGCAAGTGGTATTTTATCTACTGAACATTGTTGAATAATTTATGAACACCTTTTTTTTTATATATATATATATATATATATATATATTTTTATATATATATATATATATATATATATATATATATATATATATATATATATATATATATATATATATATATATATATATATAAAACTTTCAAGGCTATGAAGGACAGTGTTTCAAGTGACTTGGTCTCCATGCAAAACAGAAGTTGGAGTGTTTTTTTTCCCGTTACTGGAGCAGGAGGAGCATAAACGTTATGAACAAAAAACACTGGAGAAATTTGAACAATTGAAAATTTTAAAGGCATAAATGATACAGTATATTTGGAAGATGGTTGAATGTCATTGCAGACCATTCTTAAGCTACTGGGTGTTTTTGAATCAGTAGTCAGGTGCGACTATGAAGGTCTCTGCTTCTGCTCTAATTCTGGATTAAACTTGTATGAAAATGAAGGAACCAATGGAAGAATTGCCACAGGCCACTGGAAATGTTTGAAAATGAAGACACCTTTAAATATAGTCTTTACAGATAAAGGAGGACTAAATAAATGAAAGGTAAGCAGCAGGTTTTTTTTTCTCCTTTTAGTAATATAAGACATTTTGCAGTTGCTTGATTAGCATAAATTTGATTGTCTAAATACGTTGTTGTGTATTTATTGGACAGTCAGACAGATTCACTAGGGATGGCAATTTCTGTCTCTCCGTTGGTTAGTCCACCACTTTGGTCCAGATTATCTCAACAATTGCTGCATGGGTTGCTGTAAAATGATAATGGTGATACCTTGACCTTTTCCCCTCTTGTGCCACCAGCAGGTCACCATTTCAATTTGTCCAGTATTTGGTTAATGATCAAATACCTGCCAAACTAATGTTATTCCCATTAGCTTCAGCTGTACTTGTGTTTAGTGCTAATTAGCATACTAACACGCTAAAATAAGATGGTGAACATGCTAAATGTTATACCTGCGAAACACCTGCATGATAACATTGTCATTGTGAGCAGGTTATCATGCTGAGTACATCCCCACAGAGCTGCTAGCCTGGCTGTCGGTTGTTGTTCTGATGTATGTGAGTCTAACCCATATTGTATGTTTTAAACTATAGGAGCACTCAGCACATTGTCATGTGGCCCACAGGTGGGGGTGACCAGTGAAGAAGAGGATTTTACTCTGAAAAAACTGAGCCTTCATGTCCCTTCTGATTTGGGCCTAAAATAACTGAATGAAACGGATCCACAGGCATCCACCACTTTAACAGGCCATGTGGCTTAATTGAAGCAACTGCTCCCTTGATGATATGTATCGATCCCTTCTGAACATTTGATATGTGAGTAGATTCAGCTTCATTTTCATCCTTTCTGCACTGTGCTGGAGCTCTGCTGAGCTATGGGAACACTAAAGGCCAGGCCTTTGGACTGTTTGTGCCCCTCGGCCCAGCCTGCCCACTCCTGCTCTGTGACTGTGTGTCTGCCTTGTGATCCGATGTGACACTAAGACGTCATAATCCTCATCACTGTGCCAGCCTGCCGCTCTGCACTGGAAACCAGCTCTGACAGCCATGACCCCACCAACCTGATTGGACCAGTGACCCCCTGACCCCCAGCCATAAACATGGTGCTCAAATCCACCACTATTACATGCAGACCTCTGGACTACTGTATTAATACCCTGACTACTGTATTAATACCCTGACTACTGTATTAATACCCTGACAGGGATGCAAAAGTTTTTATCTTTCTGCCTCTGCCCCTCTTGTCTGTTTTTGCTCTCTATTTCCTGAGCCTCTCTGATCTCATTCTAAATTTGAATGCGGCGCAGTAATTTGGCTCATTTTATTTTCAGCTTTTCTCCGTTGTATAATATTTCTATGTTTTGAACTCTTTAAAGTTTGATTATAATGACTTCTTGGGTTTGTTCAGACTGTATTAATACCTCTGTTCTGATCAGGTGCACAATAGCCACAACTACTCAGGCATCTTTCATTTTCTTTGCTGTTGATTGTTCAGCCCTGGTTCATGTGATTGTATTCAGTTGGCAAGGAGGGACAATAACGCCACAAAAGGATCCCATCAACTCCCAGGAATTTGGGTTGTTGCAGTCTCATTGTATAGGAAAACATTGCTATAACAAACTTCAACTTTGTCAGCTATCTGTTTCAAATCTACAGTCACAGCAGATTGTGACAGCAGTGGGAATCATCTCCGATTCATTTGAAAACAATATTGTTGCTAAAGAGACATAACTCAGATCCACATGCTTAGGGAGAAGTGAAAACTGTATATCCAAATGATGTGACATTTCTGTTGAGTGCTTTAGAGGGCCTAATTGCTTTATGACATTTAGAAGGTGCTTTGAGTACTGTATCAAAAAGCATTTTAGGGCGAAAGGTTGCACATACTGTGCAAGAGGTCCTGGTCCTTCCATGTGATAAAGTATTGCTGCAATGTATTATTAGCTGCTCCATTTTTGAAGCTAACCAACAATCTTATCTTACTGACTTGCGTAAGTGCTTGTGCATTCGAACCATCTTTATTTACTTCCCTCAGGGACCCTCAACCCAACACTTTCTCCTTTAGGAGAAAGAATGGATCTGAATGGACTTCTCAATTATCTTGTCTCTTTCTCTTGTATCGGTTATTTGGTGTTTCCACAGTTAAATGGGTCATTGTGTCTTTTATCTTCCAAAGTCATGCCAGTAAGTGAAAGCATGTGTTCCTCAATCATAACCTGCTTAATGTTACCTACCGTATATGAACAGGCCTAGTGTGGTGCAGTTCTGAACAAAAAGAGACGCTCCTAAATGCAAAAGTAAGTGATGTCTGCTTTGACTTACAATATGTGTCACCAATCATTGAATAGCCTGTATACCTCGTCCAAGACACAGCAATAGGCCCTGGTATTCTCTTGTCAAAGCCTGCCGGGGGTGGAGATGGAGGATAAGGGTGGGAACGGAGCCAGGAGGAGGTGAAATGGACATGACTGGGCATTTGTTTCGTCTTCAGCTGTAAATACGAAATGGAGAGAATGAAGAAGTCTTTGTTTGTTAAACTATTTTTATTGTTCTGAAAAAATAAAGAAAAAGAATGAATGGTAATGCTTTGTGCTTTTTTTCTTGAAAATGCAGCTGATAAGCAGAAGAATCCTTGACTGGATCAATAGGTTGGAGTGACCCTCGCAGTGAGCAGACGAAAATAATTAAAAAAAACACACCACTTCAGTTTGCGAGGGCAGAGGTTTTGAAAAAGAGGCTCCAGCACAGGGAGCTCTTATTGATCAATAGGTGCTGCTTGTTAGAAGTCATATGAGCAATAGAGTCTGCCTGCAGAAAGCGATATTTACTATTAAAAGTAAATGGGATCTAAATATAAACTGCAGGTATAAAGTAGAAAGGTTCGGAGTGTTAAAATTATTTAAAGGAACTAAGGAAAGAACTGTTATGGTAGCATGTTTCTTATGGGATCCTATTAAATGTATCAAATTACTTCATCACAGAGTGGCAGTAAAATAGCATTTAAACAAGGAAAGGCTTGCAATAGCAAGCTAGATTAGGCAATTCTTGGAATAGAGAAGCCCATAAAGGTCAACAGAACAACTTCTGAAGAAGACTAGTTGTGAATGAGCAATTAATAAGCTATGTTAGCAAGCAAGATACAATTGTGGGCCAAAATATGTAAGTAAGAATATGTAAGTTTAAAAACCCATTGAATAGTATGTGAAAAAGTCTTAAAATGTCAGAGTATAGTGTCAGAAAATGTGATTAAAAAGTCACATTATAGTATGTCGTAAAAAGTCATTAAAAAAACAGTATAGTATGTCATAAAAGTCATAAAATGTAATAGTATACTATGTCAAAAACTCAAGTTATAGCACTTCATAAAAGTATTATAGGATGTTAACAAATCCATAGTATAGTATGCTATAAAATGTTGTAATAAAATCATTAGTATTTCAAAATGCCAGAAAAAGTCATGAAAAAGTCATAGTCAGGTATGCCATTAATTGTCATAGTATATGTCAGAAAAAGTTGAAAAAGTAATAGTATAGTGTTCCACAAAAATAGTAAAGTATGTCAAAAACAGTTATAGTATGTCATTAAAAAGTCATGAAAAGTTATAATGTATTTCATAAAAAGTCGTGAAAAATTAATAGGATAGTGTGTCATAAAAAGTCATAAAAAACATAGTATAATTTAACATAAAGTAAGAAAAAAATGTAGTTTAGTCTCATAAAGGTTGTAGTATATAGAATGTAAAAAAAATCATTAAAAGTCATACTATAGCATGCCATGAAAAGTCATAAATATACTGTAGTATGTCATAAAACGCCATGAAAAAGTCATAGTATAGTAGGGTTAGTATGCTGTAAACAGTCATAGTATATTTCATGAAAAAAACTAATAGTATGTCAAAAACTTATTCAATTTGGTGTATAGTATATCATAAAAAGCATAGGATAGTATGTCATAAAAAGTCATTAAAAGACATATTGTATGTCAGAAAAGTCAGAAAAAGTCATAGTACTGAACGTGATTCAAAAGCAGGGCCGGAGTTGAGCCACTTTTCAACCTGGGAGTTTCAGGCCCAGCCCACTTTTCCATGGTGGGGGAAAATTGGATAAATGAAGCAACAGTTCAGCTCTTACTATCCTGTAGTTTTTATTAATAACATGGTTCAACAAATAATGTAAAGGTTAAATAATTAACTTAAGCTGAGAAGTTAACAAAACATATTCCACTACTCCACAAGGATAGGTTGATAAAAAACTAAAGCAGAAAGAAAGAAAGCATTTGAAATGTATCCCACTCTTCCACAAAGAGGCATATTGAAGGGCTACAGTTAAATTCACAGTACAGTTTACGGTTACATTGCGAATAGTACCAACAGCATCAGTAGCCGCCTAAGCAGTGCACTGGTTTCATGTACTGTCATATACTTCTCTTTCTTACATTAAATAACTTTAATTCATATTGTTTACTCTGGTATCGTCTCTACCTGTCCCTGTAGTCATGACCTCCTCATTGCAAATTTTTAGCTCATCATTTTCAAAAGGGGGACTGGCTCACCTAATGCTAAGCTACAAAAAAATGAAGAGGTCATTTTACTGCATACAAAGTTTAAGCTTGAGTTTTATTATCAATATGTGCATAATATTTGCAAAGTCTATGAATCACCATATATTGGGTGATACAAAATGGATAATATTTTAATTAAATGTAATATTTTGCTTATATACTATAAGCAAGTATACTATATACTATGAGTTTTTATCACTTTTTTTGACATACTTCACTATGACTTTTTTCGACATATACTATGACTTTTCAATGGCTTTCTTCAAATTACTATACAATGACCTTTTCAACATTCTATACTATTACTTCTTTATCTCTTTTTTTGACATACTATACCATGACTTTTTTGACTTACTATACTATGACTTTTTTTACATAGTTTACGACTTTTTATGACTTTTTTTTGAAATACCATACTATGACTTTTTTATTACTTTTTTCGACATAATATAACATGACTTTCATTACATGCTATTTTTTTTCAACATACAGTACTAAACTATGACCTATTTTGACATACTATTTGATCTTTGTTGACATGCTAAACTATGATTTTATCACTTTTTCAACATATTATATGACTTTTTATTACTTTTTTGACATACTATACTATGACTTTTATCACTTTTTTCTGAAAATAATCTATTATCACTTTTTTCATCATACTATTGTATGACTTTTTGTGACATACTATTCTGTGACTTTATCACTTATTTTGACATGCTATACTATGACTTTGTTCGACATACTCTACTATGCCTTTTTTAAATTAATTCTTTCAACAAACTTTATGATTTTTAATCACTCTTTTTTAGATACTCAGCTCTGACTTTTTTCGACATACTATACTATGACTTTTGACATACTTTACTATGATTTTTCTTATCACATTTTTTGGACATAATCTATGACAATTTTTGACAACTTTTCCAAAATACTCCAAAATCACTTTTTTTCAAGATACAATACTATTAGTTTCATGAAAAATGTCTTATGTTTAAAAAGTCAAAGTATAGCATGTTGAAAAGAGTCATAGTATGTCAAAAAAAAAAAAAAAATAATAGTATAGTATGTTAAAAAAGTGATAAACGTCATTAGTATGTCGAGAAAAGTGATAAAAGTCATGTTATAATATTTCCAAAAAAATGATAACAAAGTCATACTCTATTATGTCGGAAAAAGTGATAAAAAACTAGGCCATGTTGAAGAATAGGACAAAAAAATGATGAAAAAGTCATGTGTCAAAAATAGTCATTGTATAGTATGTCAAAAAGTCATATTAAAGAATAGCTTGGCTTGGACCCAAAATGCAGAGTGTAGCGACAAGGAGGCAATAAGCCGAGTTGAAATATTTATTTAAATGAAAAGGCCTACAAACAGAAGGTGTCCTGAGGCAGGCAGTAGGCAATAGAAAAGTCCAAAACAAAATCAAAAATCACTTGCAAAACTGAAGACACGGAAGGCAACAACCACAAGGCCGGAGAGATACATGGAATAACACTGGGATAAATGATGACGAATGGACAAGCTACAAATAAAGCAGAGAGATTAAATACACAAGGCAATGAGGGAGACAGGTGACATGAGGCCTGCTGAACAGGTGGAACATATAAGGGCAGGGCAGACAATCACAGAGAAACAGACCCTACAAAGTAAAACAGGAAACTGAGACATAAAACATACACACATGGAACATTGTAAAACACAGAGAATACAGAAACACATGAGACAGTAAACAACAAGGAACCGAGAATTAATTAATACAATAAAACAGAAAAAACAACAACTGAAAACCACAGCTACAAGAAGTATGTCATAAAAAGTCAAAATAGTCATAATACAGTATGGCATTAAAAAAAGTCATAGTAAATTATTTTTAAAAGTGACAAATATTATGGTATAGTATGTCATAAAAGGTCAGAAAAAAATCACAGTGTAGGAAGTCATAAAACAGTCATAAAAATGTTATAGTATAGTAAGTCAGAAAGTCATAAAAAGCCATAGTGTAGTATGTTATCATTTTGAAAAAAGTCAGTATAGTTTGTCACAAAAAGTCATAAAAAGTTATGGTATAGTATTTCATTAAAATCAGAAAAACGTCATACAGTATGCCAAAAGTCATAAAAAAATCATAATATAGTATGTCATAAAACAGTCAAAAAATTATAGAATAGTATGTCCTTAAAAATCATAAAAAGTCATAGTATAAATTAATGAATTCTGTCAAACTCCAACTTATTTTGTTTTAACCATTAATTAAACAATTCACTCTTGAACGTTCCTTTGCAACAATTATAAAAGCAACTATAGCCAGCTAACATAACAATGGCTTGTTTTATAGTTGTGTGTATTTCGTTATTGGAATTGATAGGCATATAATAAGCAAAAGGCTAGCATACTGTATATGATCGTCATGCGGAAACTGTTTCCATATTTACTACTTGCAGCCTTGCTTTTGGATGTTTTCCCCATTTGTTTATAGTTTTTTCTTCATACTGTACATGTATTGTTTGCTTACTGTGTTCTTAATGTCTATTTGCAAGTGCATATGTGTGTTCTCTTCCATCATAGAAAAAGTGTTTTGTGATTTATTTGCACATATATCTGGGACCCTGTATTGAGATACTCCTAAAAAAGATCTATGTGAAACAAAGGAGACACGGACTTCTTTGTTTCTTGACACAGAACAGCAAACAAAACAGAAGAGTGGCACAGAGGAGACAGGTCCAGAGTTTTTATTATTATTATTATTTGGTACCCATGAATAGATAGCAGGTATTTGAGTGTTTTAGAGTGCCAGTAGTCATCTTGCTGATTGAGAAACTAAAAGCTAAAAATGCCCTGAATATGTTACATGCATAGTAATGTGCCCATATCATAATAAAGTGTGCTTTTGGATAATGAAATTTTGCCAATTTACATCTACAATGCACCCTGTACATAGTGTCATTGTGTTTGTGCTGAGAATAACATTTGGTACATCAACTCAAGTTAAGCATCTCTCTCTACCTTATAATCAAGAGGTTATTGGTTAATGACAACTATTAATATGACCTGTACGGTGCATTACAACGACTCTAACAGGAAATAATAGGCGATTCACTCATTCAGCAGTCTGTCACTGTGGCAGTCCCTGGGATCATGGGGGAGCTGTCTGTCCAAGCACCGTCTGTCTGTAGAAGAGGTCTGAAGCCACAGTGGAGCACAGATGCCTAATGTTCAGTGTTGCCCATTACAGGTCAAAAATTGTTCTCAGTTGCATTTAAGGGCTTTGATGTCCATTCACTGAGGAGTGTTGCTCCAGGTTTTTCCTCGTCTGTGTGCTGACTTTGGAGAGCCAAATCTTCCCCCAACTCCATTATGGTCCAATAACATGCACCATTTTCCCCATAGTCATTAAACACAGTATGATTATTAGATGGAGAGTCACAGCATACATTTTGTCAAACAAACATGGGCAGGTTTAATTGTTTTGAAAAAAAACAAAGATGAGATATTCATGCAGTAAAAAAGCAACAAAACATAAGTTATCCCATATTGGGCGGCAGGCCTTAATATCTCCATGATCAGAGAACTAGGTTTGACATCATGATGTCCTGTGATATGTGAACCTAGTTTAATACAGTCTTGTATCACACGGTTGCTGGTCCTGTGGTTGAACCACCACTAGATGGACCCATGGCACTGGAAACCTTAAAAACTACACTATAGTAGGAGCCTCGAAAAGCATGTGGACGCTATTACACATGTGACTGTGCACACTAGAACAAGGACTAAAGTAAGAGCTCAAATCACTGTGATTTACACTACCATGTGGGCCATGTTTTTTTAAGCTTCTCAGTTATTCACACATACTTTGGAATTCCTAATTTGACTGTGTAGCCTGAACATTTTGGAACTTTAAGCCCAGAAGTTCAGTAAACCGAATGTGCCAACTGGATTAATAAATCAAAAGACATTTGAATGCAACAGTGCGGTGTGAATGCTACATTAAGCCCTTATGCCAGATTTTGGAATGTAATGAAGCCTGAAAGGTTATACCTTCAAAAATCAATTTAACATATGGCAAACAACTACTTTGTATATTCATTATTACTGCCAAAATTATGCCCACTATTTAACTGACATGTCATGTGCTTTATAAGGAACAGATATAATAGAAATTTTAAGGATCCATCCATCCATCCATCTTCATCCGCTTATCCGGAGTCGGGTAAGGATATTTGTATTTTTCTTTTTTTTTTTAAAGAAAGAAAAAAGTGGTCTCACATTTATTGCTGGCTGCCTTGTCAGTACAGAGACATATGCAAAACAGAATGCTGATTTGTGTGTGTGTTGATATGTCTCTTTGACCCCAGCTGTTTTAGTACTAAATCAAAAGTTAATTTTTTGCAAATGTTGTGGCAAATAGCTTTTAAACGTAGTTTTTATCAAAGAATGTTGTTGCGACACCACAGATGTGCTTTAACATCCAATAAACATGTATAAAAAACAAAATGAAAAACAATATAAACTGGTCAGCTTAGTCGACAAAGAGCCTAACAACCAGTTTGCCAACTAAGTGATGAAAAGAGGGCAGCCCTAGTCTGAATGTGCTTATACTGTATGCTGCATGCCATGTGGTGTGTTGGTTGAGGTTCCCTCGTCAGAGTTTCCTCAGTGGTCACGTTTGGGGCGTTTGCCCCGGCAGGCCCAGTGCTGCAGTAGCAGTGTGGCAGCAGTCCTCGGAGCAGTGTATGAGAGCATCCACAGCAGCCATGTCCAGGCCAGCTCCACTGTCTGTGACCCAGCCCCTGCCCCTGTGTGGCGGTCACCACTCCAACAGGGTCTGGCTGTGCCCCTCCAGCACAGGCTTTGTCAGGATGACTGCATCAGACCTGTCAGGCGCTTTCCCGTCAATGACTTGCCCTACAAGGTCAATTAAAACAAAAACACATTACTAGACTGAGATGATAAAAGTACAAGTACTTTATAAATCTAAAATGCTTGGTTGCAACCATTTATGCGACTAGCATGTTATCTTTTTCACAAATACACATCCTATTACAGGTATAAAGAGCCACAACAGAGTGTAATATGGTTATACTTTGCAAAAGCCACTGATAGTGAGCCAGCCAGTTTTGTGTTAACAGCCCCAGCTCCAAATGACTTACCACACTGCGGGTGAACTTCTCCAAGGAGGTGCGGCGGCCCTGTTCAGTGTCTGCTGGCTGCTGTTTTGGGAGGGGGGGAAGCAGGGTGAGTGTTTGGGTAAGGTACGGGTGTTGACGGGGGGTCAGGGTGTGATGTAGTAAAAAAGGGGCCAAGCATAGCAAAAATGAGGGCCGAGGACAATGTGGGAGTTGCATTTTTTTAGGAAATGGAGTGGGGTCAGTGACAGGCCAGCAGAAGGAGCAGTGTCCAAACGGGAAAGGGCAGAAAGGCTAGCATGAACAGAGGCAGCTATGATTTGCTGAAAAGCTCCATATTACACAGTAACAGCTAAATGATGTTTGCTTAGCAGCACACATCTTAGGAACTACACTGATAACCTACGGGAGTCAGAAAATATAACACACAAAATCACCATCACTGTCAACAATTACTATACTTTTCTGTCATATCTACATACTATATGTTGCTTATCTGTTGCTTCTATTTAGCATGACTGTTGTTCCTCTTTTACACAGCAGTTTGCCTGTTTGACCTGTTTTTTTGAGTTTCCTTGACGTTTTACATAATTTAGCAGTTTCCTTGCACCTGCATCTTGGGCACAGTAGTTTTGCCTTTTTAGGGCTCTGTTAGTTGTCTCATGAGAGCATCAAACTGCAGAATGCCAGACTTTGTTAATAACTGCCAAATGACATTGAAATAGCCTGCTTTTGTAGCATGTAAGTGTAATCAGATTACCTTAAATCTGAAACCTTGAAACCTTTACTATTATCACTAACTAGTGTTGGAAGAAGTATTCCGATATTTTACTCGAGTAAAGGTAGCAATACCATAGTGTAGAAATACTCTATGCAGAATGGCACATTACACAATTATATATATATTCTACTATTTGATTATAATCATTGATGCATTCATGCATGCTCTCAAATTCTCCCGTCTAGACTATTGCACGGCATCAACCACAAATCCCTCTCTCGCCTCCATCTGGTCCAGAGCTCAGCAGCCAGGCTTCTCAACGGTTTTAACCGGCATCACATCACTCCAATCCTAGCTTCGCTTCACTGGCTCCATGTCCGTTTTAGAATTGATTATAAGTTTTTACTGATTACTTTTTAATTTTAATTTCATTTTATAATTAATTTAATTTTAATCTGTTTATTGATCCCCAATGGGGAAATTACAATTTACACTCTGTGTCCACACTTTGTTAGTTAACACACACAGTCCTGAACTACACACACACACATGCTCAGGATCTATACATGGACTAATGGAGAGATGTCAGAGTGAGTGGGCTGCCAAAACCAGCGCCCTGAGCGGTTCCACGGTGCCTTGCTCAAGAGCACCTGGCAGTGCCCAGGAGGTAAAGTGGCATCTCTCCAGCCACCAATTCACACTCCGTACTTTTTTTGGTCCATACGGGGACTTGAACCAATGACCCACCGGTTCCCAACCCACCCCCCTTTTAAAGCTCGTCAAGGTCTAGCCTTAGTATATATCTCAGAGATGCTGACCCTTTACAAGCCGGTTCATAGTCTTAAATCCTCGGGCTGGGACCCTTTAAACCGTTCCAAGGTCGAGGCTCAAAACCAGAGGTGGCTGTGCCTTCTCCATCAGGGCGCCTTGGCTTTGGAACAGCATGCCCGAGGAGATAGGGCTCGCTGAATTGGAGACTTCTTTTAACAGTTTTTAAAACACACTTTTACAGACTTGCTTTTATGTGATGCAGTCTTTTTATTGTCTTTCTCATTGTCTGCCAACTCCATTTTGTTATTGAATCGTGATTTGTTTTTCTGTCCTTTAGTGCTGCCCTATCTCTCCTTTTTCCCTTTCACTTTGTTGTGCATTTATGGGTATGTGTATTAAATTGATACATTTTTGATTGATATTGTTTTTAAAGTGCAACATAAATATATGTTATGTTATGATTATGATTATTATCATTATATTGTAACTACATTATATATATATATATATATTAATTTGACAGATTTAGTTACTTATACACATATTTATATATATATATATGTAAACGAAAGCTGTCAAATTAATGTTGGGGAGTGAAAAGTACAATATGCCTCCAAAATGGATGTAGAAGTACATAGTATATAAAAAGGAAATACTCAAGTACTAAATAACTCAAAAGTGTACTTGAGCAAATGGCGGTGCAACGACCAGTGCAAGCAGACAATAGAACGTTGTAAATAAACTTTTACAACCCACACTTTTTAACACACACACACACACACACACACACACACACACACACACACACACACACACACACACACACACACACACATACGCTTAGCACTTGCTTAGCACGGACGCTTAGAACTTGTGCGATTAAAATAGGGCCCTTTGTCTATCTTTTACCGACTACATACTAAATTAGATATGAAACTGGAGTGACAAAGTGACAAAGTGACAAACGTTTGTAAAAAAGGAAAGGGGTCAGAGAGCACAGCTCACCTTCTTTCTGGCTAACAGGAGGTCTTGGTAGATGTTGGATCGCAAAAAGCGTGCATAGCTGTCACTTTTCATTAGCTTGAATATGTGCTCCTGCAATAGAAAGAAAAACTGATGAGTGTGTGTTGGCTTTGGAGAAAAGGGAGTGGAACAATAAAGAGAAGTGCAGAGTAATAAAGGAGGTCTGTCTACGGCAATGCAATGCACGCATGTGTGATTTGGAGGCGGTGATGCAAAGAGTCCTGTGAGACAGAGCTGAGTAATGTCCTGCCAGTAGCGTTCCACCTCACACATCGCCAACCCACTTAGAACCAGAGGAATCCATGGTGAACCGACCGAACAACCTATTCATGGCATTACTCGCCTCATCAGGCCCTGGCCCAAACACACTCGGTCATTCATCTTCTGTTCCTCAGTGCCCTCTCATTCATTCACCAGTGTAACATGAGTGGCGTGGACAGGTTCTGTGTTTCTGTGGGCAAGCGGATGGGAGAGGAAATAAACGGCTGCAGTGTGTGTGTATGTCTATGTGTGTGTGTGTGTATATATATATATATATATATATATATATATATATATATATATATATTGTCTCTATGAAGGATACAGTTTCAGGACCTTATATGTACCACTAAATCCCTTTCTATGTAGCGTTAGAGAAGTATTGATGGGCAGGCGCAGGCACAGGCACAGGTGTGTTGGCACTCTGTGTTTATTCAGATCAGTGTGAGTGTGTGTGAGTGTGTGTGAGTGTGTGTGTGTGTTTATGCGTGTGTGAACATGAACACGTATAGTCATGTTACTTCGTCCATGAGTAAAGAAACAACAGAGTCCACCTGAGCGTCCTCGTAGCTGTATCGTGCGGGGTCTTTGAGGTTCTGGCTGGTGCGTTCGTAGCTGTGAGAGTCCAGGTTGATGGAGCTCGGCGCTCCCTCGGCCAGAAACTCCTGCCAGATCTCCTGCGCCCTGGAGGACACTTCCTGGAGCGGCCGCCGCTTCAGATCCTGCACTGCTAACCAGAACCTACAACAGCATGACATCTAATCAATAACAACTTCCCCAAAATATGAAATATATACAGTGTATATAAAATTGTTATTGTGCTACGTTAACTTGTATGCTGACAATGCCATTTAATGTGATTACTGAATTCATTTGATAATATTGATAATATATGAATATTGATGAAATATTAATATTTCTACAATGTTAACACACTTGTTTGACATAACAATGATGGAATTATTTACATAAAAGTAACAATACTACAATGTAAAAATGCACAATTTAAATTTTTACTTACATAAAATAAGTATTTCAGCAGTAGTACAAGTACTAATTAGTAGTTCTCAGTATTATTATATATTATTATTTGTATTATTGCTGCATGTGGCAAACATGGAGCAATAAAACTGTTCCTTATATAATAAAACTGTTCCTTATATTTTTCAAGGTTTTATATGTAAAAAAACAAATTCAGCAAAGTAACTATAGTTACAACTGTAGAGTAGAAGTCCATTATTTCTCTGTGAAACGTAGTGGAATAGAAGTATAAAGTAGTAAAGTAAAGTACAAGTACCTCAAAACTGTCCTTAAGTATGATACTTTATTAAATGTACTTCCCACCACTGTGTGTTATTAATATAATCTGTGTATTTAAAAGTATTAAGGAGTTGTAGTAGTGATCATAAAAACCTTAATATCTATGCAGAAAGATGCCCAAAATCTAATTAGATCATTACATTTCTAATATTGTTTAGTTATCGTATCAGCAGGTGTGACCCCTTTCACATACATATATAATCATGTGATCCATTGTCAATATAAAATATTGATTATAGTCCCTTTAAGAAATGCATGTCAGCCTTACCGCAGGTTCTCTGAGCTGAACTCTGACTCCAGGAACTTCAGGAACTGGTCTCTTCCCGCGGATCTTTCAGCGCCTCCTCCAGAGAGAAGCCCCATTTCTTCACACGCTGCTGGCTGGGGTCACGACTGCTCAGAATAAAACACATTAGAGAAGAATGGAATAAAATAGGTCATTTTTCCTCATGGTGTACAGAGAGCAGATACCAGAATGTCACGACACAGTAAACCTTTGGGAATGGCAGCATTACTTCTCCTTTGAGATGATAGCCCTCCTACTTCAGGACAACAAAAGTTCACCCTCCCCGAGGCCTCAGCGTTGATTTAAAGAATCATCAGCCTCCTGTGGACACTTAGCACACATCCCAACATGACCCCTCTAGCCTCACCTTCCCTCCAAGTCCCAGAAGGAAGTGTCATCACTGATCCAAGGGTTGGAAGGCTCTGTGGCTGACACAAAAGGGTCATATTCCACAAACTGGTCCGTGTAGCTCATTAGACTGTCGGCCACTTTGGAAACCTTCATACAGTGTCTGTCCAGCTGAATGTTCAGGAAGGTAATCTGATGGAGAGGGAGGGAGAATAATGAGGAAGCTAAATAAAGTAACAGCTCATCAATCTGTGTCCCCGACTGTCGTTATGATGGATGGGTGAGGCAGAATGCTGGGTAATGACCTATGGAGAAGAAGGTGACACCGTGAGTTACCTCCTTTTGAACGTCCTCTTTGGTGGCCTTCCTGGTCGGCTGGGAGCTGATGTGGACGGGACTCGGCTGGGTTTGGCCGTCATCTGGAACCCCGTAGACCGACTGGAGAAGATGAGAGGAGAGACATGTTGTTTTGTTTTGATGCCATTGTTGTTGTTTGGATAAACCATGACAGATCAAGAACTCTATTTTGTAGTTTGATGAATGTCAGGTAATAGTTGTGAGACCAGAGGTAACAGTTCTGGGGCCAGGGCTCTAGCTACCGTTAGCAACATCATGGCCTCAGTATTATGACTGGGACTCTTACAACTAAACAAAAATTACACATGGTGGGTTCGAAGAATTTGTTGAATCTTAGATCCTTAGATTTTTGATTGCTTTTACCCACATACATTATATTTTTACATTTGTTAAAAGATTAGAAGAACTTTACTGCTAAACAAAAACATATATACAGGCATTGTCATATTATGTATTAAAATATGAATATACAGTACATACGGTATATGTATATATATACATACAGTACATGCGTAAATAGATATGTATTACTATTATTTGTTATAACACCATCCACTTCATATTAACATTTAGTAAGATAAAATAGTCAACAAAAATCTGTTATTTAAAGTTTTTTACAAAACATTACACAACATTTAAAAGAAACATACGTACATTTTTTCCTATCAAAAAGTTTTATACAAATTACAATATCTTATACAAATATCTTTAAGACTAAGCAAAACAAATACATATATTTTAGATACATTTAGATTTTTGTCATTTTGTAAAAGAAAATAGTGAAAAAGTGGACACTGTAAAAGGCTTTGAAGCATTTAGGGAAATAACATTTACAGTAAATGTAATTGAGCAGTTACATCAATAAAACATTGAAATTAAAGTTTGTGGTGGCAAAAATCGCAAACGACTGCTAAAAATTATTGTGGAGATAATAATTAGGTTTGGAAAGCTAACCTGCCATCATCTCCTCTACTCACCTTTTTTACCCTGTGTGGGTTCTTCTCTCTCCGGCACTTGCGAATGTCCATCTCTGTAGTGTTGACACAGCCTGGCTGTGGGAGACAATAGAAGACAGTGTGTTTCTGGGTCAGATAACAGTGTTTCTCCAGCCTGCATTGTCTGCGCCTGTGCTCCTCACACAATATGATGCTGTTTCTCTATTCAGCAATGTCATGCTCACCAATGCATCGGCGTGTATGCAAAGTAACTGGTACCAAATCTGATTCTGTTAACAACAGAACAGGACTCTCAGTTAAACAGTGTGTGGAGCTGAGTCTGCTTTTTTCAGGCTTTGAATGCTAAAATTGTCTATCCATGTAACAGTCCCCTTTTTTATTATTCTTTGTTCCTTACCATTGTTACACTCTTGCAGTATCTGACCCTCCCTTCTTTTTTTCTTTTATCATGGTTTTGGCCCGTACTCACCACTGGCCGATGGACGTCCCAGAATGCCCTCTCCTGGCTGTCCAGGATCTTCCTCTCTGCCTTGTCCTTCTTCCTGTCAATTCTGTCAACAGAAGAAACCACACATACCTCGGCAATATAAGGTAAAACACAATAAATCATGCTCCATTAATAATAACACTCTCACAAACTCACACACTTACATGTTACAACTGACAGGCCAGATAAGGGAGCAAAAAACAGAAGAGTGTAGGTCTTAACCTGTCTGCTTGTCTCACTTAGCAATGCCACATTTTGCTGCCGGTGGGGCCGAGCTGTTATATAACTGACATTTACTGAGCACCCTCGCTAGGTATTGTTTACTCCCCAGATATTAAAAGACATACAGCTTTCCATATCGCCAGCACTTGTACAACACAGTGGCCACTAAACAAAGTCAAATTTGAAGATACTGTATTTCTAGACAGGAAAAGAAGGCTCTCTCCTCACTGTAATGCATGAGATATTAGTGCTGTGCTTACACATGCAAGCCACCAGATGGAAGCCTTAATAAGAGATAGAAGTTAGGGAGAATTGTGTGTGTTTAATTCCATAGGGGGATGCTTGCTGTATTTAATGCATGCAGCCACAGCAGGGCATGAAAACAGAGCATTGCTAATGAGAAAAGCCTTGGCTCAATGCCCGTCTGACATTGCACACTGAAGCGTTTTTTCTCTTCCTTGGGGAAAAAACACTCAATTACAATTATGCATGTAATGCCGGAAGTCAGTATGAATGTATAAACCTGATCTCACCAATATCTCTCTCTCTTCTGCTGTAAATGTGTCACGTTAGTATGACTCTGATGTCATGAGGAAACACGTGCTAACTCCCATGTACATTCATGTACTCACTTGACTTGAGCTTCAGCTTGCATGAAGATAAATTCCCACTTCCTGGCAAAAGCCCTCTGCAGCCGGGCAAGGTTTTCCTGGTGGAACCAATCAGGCACGGCATTAGGGGAGATGGTTACTGGAATTCAAGGCCTTCAGATGATTATATTGGCCATTTACTGTGATGGCCACAGCTGCCATATTTTTGGATTACCAATGCTGAGATGAAGCGACCTCTCACTAGTGTGTCCCTAAACACATTATTGAGCTGGTGATCCCACACTCACAAATAGGCACTGTTTTGGTATATACACTACTACTGAATTATTATTATAATTACATTTTGGTATATACATTTTTCAACCTTTTTTTCTCAAATGAAAAATAAATTAAAAGATTGACACCACGCTTGTGTCGTGCTATAAATTTGAAGCTACTGAAAACAGCCGGTTGGCTTAGCTTAGCATAAAGATTTGAAACAGGGACAAGGCTAGCCTGGCTCTGTCCAAACTAAGATCACCTGTCAATACCTCTGAAGCTCACTAATTAAAAGGGGAACCACACCCATTTTCAGAATTCATGCATGTTATTCCTATGGTCTAAGACAGTCCAAAATATTAACATTAACAACTGTACCCCAAATCAAAAAAACTAGAGTGCTTAAACTCTAATTTGTGATGTCATCAAGTATAAAGTCCATTCGATAGACAATGAATTTGGAAAGTTGTCACTGAGAGGACAATGAGAGCACCCAGGGAAATGTTCTGACTGTATGGGTACATTTTATGTTTTCAGAACTGAGAACACTTCAATTGAATACAACTTATTTGGGTATAAGAAAAAGAAAAACAAATCAGTCTCCCATTCACTATCTATGGAGAAGCTTCAGACTTTACTGATTTGAGACTTACTTGTCTGGTTTCTGGCTTTGAGAGCGAGTATCTTATGTTCACAATTATTGATTAAACTTTTATAGTAGATACTAGACATATCGGAATTCTTAATTTAGGTGGTGTTCCCCTTTAAACTTGTTATATCTCATTAGTTTAATCCGTACATAAAAGTGTAAAAACGGAACATTGAGGTTTTAAGGAGGGACAAATGTCGCGACTCATACTATAACCTCATGACTATATTGAATGCAACTTATTGCATTATACATTTTGCTTGAATAAAAGAAATAAAAGCTTTACAAGCTCTTTAAAATTCCATGGCGTACACATGTCAAAGCTGCATACCAAATTTGGCATTCTTAATAAGACCACTCAAACAAGCATCTGTTGAAGATACAGTACATGACCTCATTACAAAGAGAGAAAAAAGTCTAAGTACCAACTAGCAGACATGTTAACAGTGAGAGCAATAAGGCCAGAAGACAATAGTGACCTGAATAGGAGAGAAAGGATGTCTACTGGACAATATAGTTATAGAGTAATTTAGTATGTAAGTGCAGTAGATTGCTATTGTATACCAGCAGGAGATTAGCACTGCAGTAATGCGCCTATTGAGACTGCATTGATTGCTAATGCCAAATAGTCCTATAGATATTTCATTTTGGGGCCAGTTAATGATGTATTATAGTCTGCCAAATGCTGCTCTAGAAAAAGAAAAACAACCTTTGACAGATTTGTATAAAAAGTTTGTAATTTGATAATGGCTTTTTTCTGGGATGAATGGATCTTGGCATTTCAAGGCCCCAGAGGACACTGTTACAGCTCTTTAGTTTTTCAGTGATGTGAAACAAAACAGGAAATTCAGAGTGTCATGATATTATGGTCCATGCACAATGATAGCATTGAACTGAGTGCTTCCTGGCAATCACTTAACCAAAAATGACAGTGTACTTACAGCCTCATAGTCAGCTAGCTCAAGCCTGGCCTTATTCTGCATGGTGCGCTTGCACAGGTAAATGGCTGGAGGGGGAGGAGGGGAGAAAGAGTGAGACATGAAGAGGTAATAGAGGTAATAGAGTTAGTCAGATGGGTTGTCAGCAGTGTGACTACAAAATAAAAAAGGAATATTTCCAATGGATGCTGCTATTTTTTAACTGAGGTCTTAACTGCATGAACCAACAGTAATGAATGTTTTGCTGGAGCAGGCAGGCAATGTGTTCTAAAATAACAAGCCTCAAGTAAATGCCATGCAGAGAGCCGGAGATGTGTCCCTTTATTTTGTTTGTCTAAGCTTTTTTCGCACAGGGTAGTGCGGGCTCCTCGGTGCCAGATACATTACAGAGAATGGCTCTGTGAATCAATACTCAGTAAGTGTCAACAACAGATCTACAGTGTGAGTTCTGTTTCAGAGAAACAGCTGAAGGCATTAGCAAGATCTTAATGGTTTGGAGAAAGAGGCAAAAATTGAGACACTTGTGACTTACCGTAGTCTGTGTTCTCAGGCTCCCAACAGTTTGAAGGCCAGAAGTAGGGAGACTGGTGATGAACAGAAAGGGGAGGATACATAAATAGAGTTTATTAATTTACTCAAAAAATCTGAATTACTCTCTTTTCTTGCCATAAGTGTTGAGATAAACAAAAATATTCTACTCCAATATAAATGGAATCTCATTTCACCCACCATCCTGCACATAACTTTCTGGGGAGCGATGGTAACTTTATTCTTTCTCTCCATATTAACGTCTTTTTTCTGTTTTGTCTATTGCAACTGATATTGCACATTCAAAGTTCATTTCCAAGTCCATTAATAATGGATCACTCACATTTATCATGAATTCTTAATAACAGGGCAGAATTAGAAATTGGTGGCACTCAACCACATATTTTAGTCCGACCATTACTCATAACGGTAATTAGCCTAAGAGCAAAAGGCTGACGCTGATGAATGTGCCTGTTTGAGTGTTCTGAACAAAAGGTTAACATGCTCTTATTACCATTATAATCACCACAGAGGATGAAGTTGAACTATAAGACTTCACTGCATTTGCAAAAAAGTAACAAACAGAAGACAGTTGTCATTAAATCTGGGTCTTCTACCAGAATAGTATGTATTTTTAGACCAGCACACTAAAACTTTAGCTAAGCCATGTCACTAAGCCTTACAGCACAGCTATGGAAACTGACCAATGCATTTTACATTCACCGTGGACTCTCTTTAGATGCACTGATGACGGGGGCCTGTTACATTATGACAACATCAGAGGGAATATTTTTAGCCTCTGCTGAATGAGCAAGTATGACACACACTGCCCTCCCTGCATGGGCACAATAATGGCTTTTAATCTTATGCAATATGAGGTGAAGATAAATGCATTCAGAGGTAGATTTAGGAGCAGGAGCAGCGGCTGGTGAAAAGTGCAGAGCCAGCGTGCAGCCAGCTCAGTGCTTCCCATAGGAGAGCCTGGCGAGTGTAGCTGGACAGGATAAAGATGTAAATGGCCCAGTCACAGTAATGAGTCACCGTGGAGCCTGAAAGCTATCAGAGGGGCCTGACAAAGTTCATGCTGGATCAGATAGAGCAAAAAATAAATAAAAAAAACTCCAACAAGCCCGTAGGCCTTGTTCTGCAGCCCACCTCACGCTCTGACGCAACGTCCATCAGGGATATACAGTATTGACCTTGGTGGGGTGAGTAATAGGCTTAGTAAGGATTGCTCTCATTAGCATCACACAATAAACATATCCCTCTTATAAACTACCACCTTCTAATTTTTCTATATTTAAAGGCCTCCCATTCCATACCATAGATATTCCCATGGTGGAACCTTCTGTACCTGAAAGCGATAAAGGGTTCCGTCATCTTTAAGTGTCAGGACATGGTCAGAGATGGGGAAGATGTAGCCATGGGCAGCAATCAGACTCCCAAGGTGGATTGCTTCAGCTGGTGACATGACAGAAGGCACACAGAAGGGGTTGGTTGAAATTGCCTTCCTCTTCAATTGAGCACTATTGTGCTTTTATGTAATGACAGATTTCTCAACAGACTTACCTGGATCCTCAATAAAAAGGTTTTTCATCAGCCACTGAACAATGTCCGCCCCTTGGATTCATAAAACGATTATGGTTAGAAGTGGAGTCACAGTTCTACATGCGCAATTGTTTCAAAAAGAGCTGCAATCGACAAATAGTAATGAGCTTTGAGGAAGTCTTTGTGAGTTTGTCTCCCTTCTAAGCTGTGGGTCAAAGCATACATAATAACATAATGTTAACAGGTTTGCAGTCCTGTGTCTCTCTATGCTCCTCGACAGCACTATATTTGGCCAGGTCTGTGTGCTTTGGCAGAGGCTGCTGAGAATGATCGTGAGGGCATCGGGCTTGGGGGAGCCATGTTAAGCAGTGACTCCGAAACAACCCTTGGGAGAGTGGGAGTGGCCTCTTCGTCCAACACTGGTGACTCATCCTCATACACAAGCACACACAGATGCCCAAACACAAGAAGGAGTACAGTGCATACACAGATGGACACAGGCAGAAAGAAGGAGAGAAAAGTGTGACAAGGGCAGCCCACCAAAGGCAGTTTCCTCAGTGGCTTATTGGTTAAAACATCATCTCCCTCCAACTGTAGAAGCAGCAATTTAAATGAGCCCAAAAGGTCATATTTGCTTCTCTGATACTGAGTCATACGTTTTCTCTAGACAGAAGGCACACATAATCATAATAATGATAATACATTTATTCTGTATAGCGCTTTTAGAAGGTACTCAAAGGCACTTAAAAACAAAGACAGAAACAGTAAAAGCAGTAACAATATACTAAATACAATAATACTAAAAACTAAAATAATAATTACAATAATTATAAATTAAAAGCAGGTTTGAATAAGTAAGATTTGAGAGTGGTTTTGAAAGAGGGGGGTGAAGGAGTAAGGCAAGTTCTCATTCAGGAAGAAACACAGTGAACTACAGCATACTGTATATAAATGGGCAATCACACACAGTAAACAGGCATGTCCACACACACCTACGCACACATAATACTAACCTGACACCACACTGGGGATCTTAGAGAGGAAGCTTTTGACAGTCCGAATGGCTACACCTCCTGCTTTCTCATCTTGTATTCGTGTAACAATGTCTTCTATCTGTGGGAAGGCCAGAGGGTTTGTTAAATACAAACAAAACAAAAAAAATCACATATTATATTTACTACAGTAACCATTTCAAATGGTTCTAACTACATAACTCGGATTACTGTGCATATATGCTTTTTGTTCTTTTTTTCCATCAGTGATAGAAGAGAAAAACATCCAATGTGAGAACATTTTTTTACTAGTTTTAAATATTACAGAAGGTGCCTTAAAGTCAAACAATAGATTCAGGATTGAGTTTACTGGTATTTTGGCTACTTTGGCAGCATAATAAACTGTTAACCCATAACATGTAATTTTCTCTCAGCGGTGAGAGTAAATTAAAAAACAGTAAAATTGTAGCCTGTAAAACCAAAACAATGAGTTTATAGATGCTAAAATGCTCCATAGAGCCAAAACCGAAAATAGCGTAAAGGGTTTGGAAATATATGTAATACCCAGTGGACACAAGGCTAGTGATGCTTGAAATTGACCTGAGGACATCCTTATATCCCTACAGGTGAAGATAAGTGTTGAAGCATGGGTCATAGAACCACAGGTTGGGTTGATTTATTTATCTGTAACAAGGGCTTCAGTCGGAAGCTTTGGCCAATTGAAAAGGGCTGCCATA
Organism: Etheostoma perlongum; assembly: GCA_026937815.1. NCBI lineage: Eukaryota > Metazoa > Chordata > Actinopteri > Perciformes > Percidae > Etheostoma > Etheostoma perlongum. The sequence continues at coordinate 10,921,542 of CM049390.1, read as the reverse complement.
GCTACTCCCCGGAGGCAGAAATAAACATCACACCTCCAACACAGCCAGAGACACAAACACATCACACATCAGCCGCCTGAAGTAAGGCCACTACACAGGGGAGTACACAGTACAGTAAACAAGTGAACATCAAGTCACTAAAGTACATGGACACACATGCACAAACACACATATGACTATGCAGAAATCCCTATACAAAGTAGAGTGCGGATCGGGCCGGATTTTTCTGTCCGAGCCCGGCCCGCGTCCGACAGAGCAGTAACCGAACCCGACCCGAGCCCGACAGACATTAAGATATTTCTGTCCGAGCCCGACCCGAGCCCGACACAGTTAAAATCGCATTTGTTTCTCATACTAATGACACATGTACGTTTGTTTGTGTGGAAAGCCGCTTTTATTAAGCAATTGTAGGAAGGCATTGGGAAATGTCAACAGATGAGCGCATCAATGCACAGCTGACTTTCCTTCGTTTTCAATAGTTTTAAAATCTCTTTCGGCCAACTTCTTTTTAACATCTTCCATCGTTGCGCTGCCACATGGAGCTTAATACGCACGTCTTTCGTTGTCACAGCACACAGGAAGACGGATGTTAGGGGTAATATTTGACATTTATTTTAAGCTGTTTTAAATTCAAAATGTTCAATGCCTTATCGCGCTGATGTGACCGAGCCCGACCCGAACCCGAGCATCCTTTCTAAAAATCTGTCCGAACCCGGCCCGACCCGTCGGGTACCGTCGGGTCCCGTCGGGCTCGGGTCGGGTATCCATCCTCTAATACAAAGTCCTAAACATACAGAAACACATCACTTATTCAAATAAATCTGTGTTTGGTCAAGTCCTTGAACAGTTGTTTGTAGAGCATAAGCAGTCAGGTTAGGTCATGTATTGATGTGAGCAGTCAGCGCTCTGTTGTAGAAATCAATCTACATTAAAAAAAATCATGATTTTGCATACTTGCAGCCAACCATATGCAGTACAGTAGCTGCTGTGGTTTGACAGCATTGGCTATAACATTCTTTATGGTTCCCTAAGAATCTGTCTAAGTAAGCACACTTGGATGCCCGCACACGTACACACTCACCTGCATATGAACACAAGCATACATGCTACTACAGTATGACAAAGCTCATTGGGTGATTTGGGGTTGAACTCCGAACACCCCTCTTTTTGTCCTATCAGTCTACTGTATATACTTTTATTTTTTAGCCACGTTAGCCTCTACGGACAGCTAATGTCGGTGAGCCTGTTGGTCAGTCAGTTCACCACTACTACAGGATTGATTTGTGTGAAATTCTATATGAACATTTATGGTCGCCAAAGGAAGAATCTCCAATAGATTCAGTATGCTGGAATTAACCAACATGTCCGATTGGGATTAAGTAGGTCAAGCCTGTGTGTCAAATGAGTGTTTTTCCTGTAAAATGTTTGTTTGTAAAAATCTGCAACATTTTTCAAAACTTAACACCAAAAGTGGATAGGAAGGTAAAGAGAGAACAACAAGCGGAGAGCGCAGCATACACAGCACATTAACTAAACCACCATTACAATCAAAGTTAATCATCCTGCCTGGCAATGTCTTAAATGGACAATTTATACATGCGGCCCATAAATCTACAATAAAACACCCTGAAGCATATGGATGTAATAACTCACATAATGCAGAGTAGAGAGGAGGGAGAGAACACTTTGTGGCAAGACAATTACCAATCTCCCACCATCAGCTTGAGAGTGTGTTGTGGTATCAATTATTGAACATCCACTGTGGAGAATTACTGCCTCAACTCTTGTTGATAAATCTCTCACAGGAGGAGGCGGCATCTGCCCTCTGTGTTGTGAACAGAGCCTTGGTATTTTAGGCCTGCTTTCTCCTATATGTGAGCATAAACTGTTTTACATGAGAACAATCAGTGGCACGACAGATTAGCACATCACAATCTTTCCTTTGAAGTAAAACAACAAGGCAACAGCTTTGACATCAGCTCTGTTTGATCCAACTCTGAAGGACTCCTCAAATCCCCTGAGACACAGCAACATGCAAAGGATTAAGTCCTTTTGTTATCATGTAATAATGGACCTTGGACTGCATATAGCAGTAGGCTTTAGAAAGAAGGACTCATTATCTCCCTACAGGATGACAGCAGACAAGAAGTACTTGGCACAGCTACAGAAAGTGCACATCGTATCTCCTGGATGTACAAGCTAATGGTGTTTGCAGCTTGGTGTGGAGGGTTTTTGAGAGATGAAAATTGCTGCTAGCATGCGATAACAGCACTTTGCCCCTCGCCACCGAGCTCTATAAATGATTCTCAGGAGAACACTTGTGTATCTTACCACCGCATGTTTGCATTTGCTGCACACGTGTTTGCAAATTTGTACCAATACATGGCTGTGTCTGTGTGTAGGTGGGTGTGTGTGTTTTTGTTCATCTTATCTTTTATGGCTCTGAGGGCAGCACTAGCAACTCTGTATGGGACATGTAAGAGGATAAAGGTGTAGGGAGAAGGTGAGGGAGGAGCTTGAGATGAATACCTACAACTAAGGCCACAGGTCAATAAAAAGCATTTATTCCACATTAATGTCAGGAAAGGCCTGTATGCTCCAATGTTTAAAACAAGATCACCACTTCCTGTAATATGGTTTTTGTAATTGGTACTTAATGAAGTGAAATAAAACCTAAACGAGAGCGTCATTGACATAAATAACCATCGTGAAGATGTGACAGGTTGAAAACATTCACTTCTACTCTTCTACTAATTGAAATCCTGTGCTTTTTTTTTTTTTTTTTTTAAAGCTACAGAAGCTATTAAAAACTGGCCCAGTCTTCAGAAATGAGACAGCGGCTGCTAAAAGATGTATCAGGCGTCGTTAATGATTCAGCAGTCATCAGTGGGGCTCGGGCACACTTGTCATTGTTACAAGACATTCGGTTTGCCAAGTCATTCTCAAACACCTAAAGCAGTCATGTTATTTTTCTTCTTGTGTGTGAATACTTGTCCTGTTTTGAGTATCCCAGGATTCATTTGTGTTTGAATGTACTCAAAAGCTATATATTAGCAGTGATGTGTGTAATGTGTTACTTAACGCGTTACAGTTACTGTAATTACTTTTTTTCAGTTAAAAAGTAGTATAACGCGCTACTACTGAAAATTTGGTAACAAAACGTAGTTCCTTTTTCAATGTGGCGCAACGTTACTTTTCCCAGGGACAGATTTGACAGCGACACTGTCTTTTCAGCTGTGCGTTTGTGCAGAAGTCACAAGCTTCCCACGGTACCTGACAGAGGCTGGTAGTCAATCATGGCAAGAGAGAAGCAGCCAATGCTAACTTTTGAGGGAGGTATTCCCACTGCTTTAAGAAACTTTTGTCCACTGGCATTAACGAGAGATTTAGAAGTTAGAAGTTCTCAACTGTTTGTCCAAAGTGAAAGTTGTGTTCATGAGTGCTGTTCATGTGCTTACACCCAGAAGAAACAGGCATTCAGATAACGTTTTGAAAGACTGCTCCTGATGAGGTATAATCACCCATTTTGTGCTGCCACCCATGCTATAGACATAGCTCAAGTCTATGCCTAATACCCTCATTTCTATCTGTCAGCATATTCAGTTAACATAGCCTTTTTATAATGCTGAGGCTGGTCATGCTTTAAGTTATGCTTGCTTTTATTTTGGCTAATATGTTTTTGCCTCTAAGCTGTAATATGCCTTTTTTTTTACACAAGTCATCGACATCAAGCCATTTTTAAGTTAATCTTTTTTTCTGTTGGATTTAGATGAGGCATGTTTTATCATGTTTTTATCATGTTGTTCAAAAGGAGCCTATTGATACTATTTTTCATACTAAAAAGCACAAAAGAAATACCTGTTATGTCCTCCATAGTAGAACTTTATGTAGGCCTACACATTTAGGAAAGATTTTTGGTTCTGCCCAAAGTTGAGTGACATAAAAGTAACATAAAATAACTAGTAACTTAAAAAGTTACTTTCCATAGAGGGTAACAAGTAACAAGCAAACACTACTTTTTAAAAATAACTTCCCCAACACTGTATATTAGTTTGTCATTATAACAGAAAATCCCACTCCATTATTAAATAATAGAAGATAACAAAACAACAATATTTTAAATGTATTAGGATTCATTGGGAATATATTAATAATACTGTTATAAATGGGAGCATCTGGCTGAATGTTAATGCTCAGTGGAAATACAGCAGCAGCATGACATAATGTTCCTAGAGAAGAAGAGTGGATCACAGTCCTTCTCCTGTTGGTTAAAAGCTGAAGAGAAAATAATAGCCCTATTAAGAGACAATCTTAAACAAGTCTCAACTACTCCAGTGACATTCAAAAATAATTTCCAGTTGTCAATACATTATCTTCAGTTCCTGCACTGTAACCTTCTAGAGTCTGATAAAATATGAATAAATCATGACATTCAACAATAAATGAAAACGCTGCTGTGAATGAGTATTCATCATCTGACCTCAACACACATACTGTTCATATTTACAGTTGAATGACTGTTTCAAAAGGCAGTTCCTTCTAACGTCAGAGAGGTTTGGAGCATTGTTTAAACCACGTCACACATGATGGAGGCTGCAATTGTTCTGCAGTCCTGAACCACGAGTTTCTGAATCTATGTAACCTGTTCTGATTTTATGGTTTTCTATGTTTCATTCTTTTTAATTGTATAATATGTTGTTTTATTCTTAGCTTCTGATGTGAAGCACGTTGGACACCTGCTGGTTGTTGTAAAGTGTTATATAAATAAATGTAGCTTGATTGATTGATTGATTGATTGAATCCTTTACACTACTTCCATCCATTGTACCTTCCTCACTTTTTAAACAAATGCACTATACAACAAACACATAATGCCTTAATTTGAGAGACCTGTGAGTGGAATGCCTCCATCTTCTATGACCTTGATGAACTTTTTAGCTTTGCCCTCCATCAATATAAACTTCTTTATTTACTTTTAATGCCTTCCTTGTATCAAAGCAGCACTAAACTGCACACTTTCTTTTTGTATGTTTGCTGCATTGCCCTGTCCAGCGTTACACTCGGTTTCTTCACAGTGAGCGGCTGTGGCTGCACTAAACCCCCCCGCTGGCGCATAGACCAGTACCCTTCCCAATGGATGCTCTCACTCTTAGTGTGTTGTCATAAGCCCTGGCTTCTGCAGTATTTCTGTTTCCAGAGGCTACTAGGACACCACTAACATAGTAACCTCCCTTGGCAGTTAGCCTGTAGCTTTCTTTTTTGTTTCATGTGTACTTTTTGTTCACTTTAACTTCTGAATGTATTTGAATTTTTGCAAACATAATACATGTTTTCTTTGATGTGCATTCCTACATAATAAAAACTGATTTCTTGTCCTTGATCTTCCTTTAAAAAATTAATAAAATGGCACATCATTTCACATTGAATGTGCTGTGTAAAAAGTGTTCTGTCGCTCTTTCACAGACAACAAAAACTGCTGCAATATCTAGTTAATGAACTTTTCATTGCTAATATAATACCCATGAGGTCTCATCAAACTGTCTCTCAACATCTCCCCATTCACTTTTCCCCCCCAATTTACAAAAGGACACACGCTCCATTCTTCTCAATAACCCTAATATTTTGTAGTTTTCATGGTTACTTTGTCTTTCATGGTTACTTTGTCACTTTGTATGATTAAGTTTACAAGGTACTCAATTTTATAATAAAATGACTAATCAAATTCTATATACATATGTACAGTGCATTAAACACATTCTGTCCCGGCCTATAACTTGTCAAGATACTATAAAGTTGCTTCCCCAAAGTACACAACCGGTCACACAAGACTATTTTTGAGGGCCATGTTGACCTCTGCGCCATGCCGTGTGCATAATTAAGTGAGTTCCAGCTGGTGTGTGGTGCCCTGGGGAACGAGGTGAGAATGAAGCCTGCTGAAGAGAGAAGACCCCCCCTTCTCTCCACCATCTTTCCACCCCGCCACTATCCAACTCTCTTAGCATGCCAAGTCATGATGAGGGAACTGTGAGAGCTTCTCAGCTGGATCTGACACACCAGGGAGAGATACTTACAGCAGCAAACACAGCAGACTGGAAAAGCCCTGCCAACTGAGCGTGATGGTTGAAAATGTATACTGCGTTGGAGACGTGTGAATGAATCACATTTGCACTCGATCACACACTGACACGTAGCCACAGTCATGTGTACCGCATGTTAGTATGAACACATGCACAAAGACATAAACAGTTGCTTCAAAGCTCTTGCCGATTCTCATTATCACCCAGATAAAACTACTCACTTGCTACCAACATTGCATTTCAGTAAGGCATCAACTATGTTGAAAAAGAGACATATTCACTGATCCATCTCTTTTCCAAATTACCATCTCCACAGGACCGCCCTGCAGCTTTTCTCTTCCGCAATAAACAAACTGTTTTCCCATTATATGCTGCAGCTGAAAAAAATGGCTTTACACTTCAGTGAATCCATTTTCCCTTTTGCCAATACCTTTCATGTGTTATCCCTGTAATCATTAGTGGTGATGGATTGTGAATTCACTAAAGTTAATTGTTTATCCTATTCACCCAAATCAGGGCTACAACATTTCAAGAAAAGAGTGCTGAAGGTTAAATGCAGGCTAGAGTTCATCTTTGTATTGTTCTGCTTAAATGGCTTATTCAGTTTTCTTTAAGGATGAGGCAACACATTAAAAGAGCATTAGGAAGCAATATGTGCTTCCCATCAGTAAACATGTAAACAATCCCTTTCACATTTATTCCTGCAAACTAGCCGCCCAACAATTGAGTCAAAATGTCCAGTCACATATTTTCCTCAAGTAAGGTGTTGCCCTGTGGATTCATGTGTAATTTAATCATATACTAGGAATTAGCCATCTCTTTAGCTCAAGTGGCGACAGCACAACGCAGATGCTGTCCTGACAAAGAGGCCCAGAGGCATAGGACTGTACTACGAGTCTAATTAATTGCTGCTTGACTGCCCATCCAGCTGGATGCCCCTCGAGGAAACATGCTGACATCCAGAAGTGTCCAACAGTGCTGCTGCGCTTTACTTTGAACCAACCACACCCATATGTTAGGACAGAGAGTGTTGATGAGGAAGTTTGTCACCTGGTGGGGCCAGTTGAGGATCCCTTACGGTGACAGACCTGGGTGTGATGTGGAGAGTTTTGAGATGGGATGGATTGTGTGCGTGTGTCAGCTTAGATTCTCCATCTCTGTGGCAAAGAGAAGCTAAGCAATTAAAAGTTCAAATTTGGCTCCGGCATGGGCAGGAAGCCAGCTTGACTAAATAAGCTCTTTGGACGGGAGGGTTAATCTTGTTGTCATTGCTTTCTGACTCTCTTATTTTTAAAGAGAAATGAATAAGCTCCCTTTATGTTCCCCCAAAATACAAGGAGATACTTCAAATCAAAGCTTTGGGGTTGGAACAATTCTTGCAAGCAAAATGCAGATACGAAACGCTGCCAAGTTAAGACGATCTATACACAAGAGAGTATAAGCCTACCCACAAATTACAGTGACTCATTAGGTCACTTTTCTATTGATTAGACTGAAGGAGTACAGAAAAAGATCATCTCCCTCTTGTAAATGTCTGTTAGATACTCCACGGGTTGCTAAGGGCTTGAGTGCAGGGAAAACAGGGGTCTGTTGCTCCTCTGAATAGATAGTCCACTCTAAAACAAAGTGGTTTGTGCAGATATAGGGCTACTTTTAAAAGAGATACCCTTCTGAAACGAAGAGCATCAGCAGCCACACATCTGACTGGCTACTTTTATAAGCCGGTTTGTACGGATCTGGTTTTATTACATGTCAAAAATGAACCGCAGCTTTGAACCGCCGCTTTGATGAGCCACAAAAGGTAATTTGCTCTCTCCGGAGACCTGCAGTTCAGTCCTCTGCAAGATTTACCTTTGAGGTCATTTACAAACAGCAATTTAAATGCAGGATGGTATCTTTCACTCTACACTCACATTCTACAATAACCTCTCACGCCACCTGCTTTTTGAGTGCCTGTGGGACTCCGTAAAGGTTCGGATCCTAATAAGGTTCAGTATCCTTACAGCCACTGGTCTGTAATTAGGGGAGAAAAGCAAAGGAAGGCTATTTGCGTGTGAAGTAATGAAAAAAACAACAGAGAGGGAGAGGTGGGATGTAAGAGCGCGCGCGGTGTGGAGAAAGTGAACAGATTGTACCTCGCAAAAAGCATCTGCTGCTATCTGCCTGATTGTCAGTTTCAAAGTAGTTCTTTCCAGAGAGGGTTTTCTATCATTCATCAGTTATTATTTCTCCCTAGTCTCTCAGTCAAGGGACAAAAAAAGTCTTGCCTCTAAGTCACAGCATGTTGACTGTTATGCAAGACAGAGGTATGCTGCTAAAATGTAAAAGTGGAAATCAACAATGGTGTGACAGTGTCGGGTGGCACTGGATAACACTGTGCTTTTCTGAGGATGTGGATAAAGATGCTTGACGCTTAGAGCCACTATGGGGGGCCTCAGACTGGGCACAATTCTCTCTGCTGCTGCCAATTCTGGAGCTCAGTGGCTCATGGAAGCTACTCTTACACATCGGCGATACTGAATTTGAGTTCAGATTCAATCTTTTCCACTTTCTCGATTGATACATCCTTTAATAAAGGTTATTTTTTTTAGGGGGCTGAGGACCATCTGTCTATCTATGATGTTGGCATCGTCCCCTGACGTGCCACTCCTGCCAGTCCCGCTCCTTAAACCTTGGTGGTAATTGGTTTACAGAACCTCATCAAACCTAGGTTTCCCTCACTGGGCCCACAAGCCTGTTCTTGATGATGGAGACACAAGAGACAAATCGCCATCGCAGAGTTGAGACATCTCAGAGGAGAGGAGAGATCTGGGGTTTAGAAGTCGAGAACCTATCTCCTTCCTTTCAATATTTTCACCAAATTCTATTTCATCTGTAGTAGTTGGCAACACAGTCAAAACTAGTCTTTCCTCTTGTACTTGAATCAATGTGTCCTTCCATTGAAGCGTTGATACATGGTTTTTGACCATCAGCATCCGAGGTGCTCATTTGACATGACAAGATGTAGATCTGGTAACAGTGAAATGCAAGTGGCGGGCAGGTCCGGCCTCTCCCATCTGCGCTCAGCTCCATACATATTAACTGCTGAATGGCTAATGTCTGCATTTATAGTGTGTAACATGTAGAGGCACTTCACAGCCAAATGATGCATCACATCTTCATCCGCTTAGCCAAGTTTTGATTTAAAGCAATGCTTTTTCATGTCATCATTTTATAACACCATCTGCTGCTTATTCTCTCTCTCTCTCTCTCTCTCTCTCTGCTGGAGACGGTATGTTTCTTTCATTACATACCTCAGCTCAATATTATACTGTTTCTCTGTTTCTATATTCACGTGCATCATCAGTGACATCAATCAGTGAGTAAGAGAGGCCGTTGACCTTCCAAGATGCATGGATTTCCTGTCATTTCTCCTGGTAGAAGAGGGGATTTTTATAGCTCTGCTGTGTATCATTAAGCTCATTCCCTCCCACCACTTTATTTCCACTGCGGTACAACTGTCACTCACACACTGCTGTAACTGCAGACCTGATGTCCTTATTATCTGTGTTGGTTTGCCACTGTGAGTGAGGGAATGCTGACAGGCTCTTAGGGGCAAGGATTGTTCTTGTGACAACAAAGAGGGACTAAGTGAAAAGGGCTGTTATGAAAGAGAGAGGAGGCGTGGTGGAGCGCACAGGGAATATGTGCCTCTGGACCAGCGCAGATATTTAGAAACTCACACAAGCCGAGGCTGCTGTCAGACAGCGATCAGCACATTCGCCAGCAGTTCTGTGTGTGATACTGTGCAGAATTAGGATATTTTTCCTGGAGCATAATTTCTAGTCTAGTGGGGTGCTGTGAAAACAACTCTGTTCTTGCTGGGTGACAGATTTTGAATGCTGGCAATAAAGTCTTGTTACTTCCAGCTCACAGGTAGAGGTAATGAAATTTGGGCGGCTGGGCTGACATGTGGAAGTAAAATCTAATCTCGCACTGCCACAGGGGAGCCGGCTGCGCCACACACCTGTAATGTGCTTTGCTGCTCTTAGTCCCTACGGGGATGACTCCTCCTCCTAATAGGAACCGGCAGAGGACATGTCAGCAGCACTGACCTGTGTTTTATAAGAGCATATGTTACAAAGCTGAATTACCTAAAAAGCTGACTGACTGACTGAATGATAGAACCAATAGGAAAGCAAAAGTGCTACAGTATGTTTTATTGCATCAAATCCTTACTCAATGCCAATCGATTATTTGTAATGTCAACAGACCACCTTCAGTACTAGCTAATGCATTGCCATGCATTGCTCATAAATCTTTTATTCTTCCACCTCAGGGGAGTCAAAAATGAACCAAAGCTAAAATTTGCAACCTTACTAGCACGTCCGCTTGAATTATTGAATAAGCTTCCTAGAAAGGGACTGGCCATGCTTTGTGATCTAATATCCTCTCAACATATTTTCAAAGTGAAGAGAAGGGTTCATTCCTGGCTGTATGTTATCTGTGTGTGACAGCTGGCTGTAATTTAGCAAGTGTTTGTGAAGGCAATCTGCTCAGTCACATCTGCTTTGGGACTTTGCTCATCAGAATTGTCTAGTTCTTTCCTCCACAACTGCAACTGCTAAAAGCACTTCTCAGATCAGGCCTTGGGATATTCCTAACAGAAACTATGAATAAAATATCATGGAGAAAGAATAACAAAAAAAATACAAAAAAAAGAGAAAAGGGAAAAAAAATATTGGATAATCCACAGTCTCACCCCAGCAGTGAAGTTTGCAAATTGTCCACTAAAATCTAGATGTCTGTTTTTGGAAGGCAGGGCACTGTTGACCAAACTCTACATTGATTGGAAAAAGGTTGTGACCTATTTTCGAACAAGATTTAGCATCTGCCAATGTCCTGCCTTCTTCCTTGTAATGCAAGTGCATATATAATTAATGGAACCAGACGTGCAAAAAGGTTTTATTTCACCTTTTCATTGAATGTCACTTTAGATCAGTAGAAGACAAAGAAGATCATAGTTTAACTCAAAGCATTATTTGGCAAGAAGAGAGGATTAAGCTTATCTGAATAACTGAGTTACTGTAGCGCAATTACTATTTTCAGTGACATGACTATGGCATAGACGCACACTTTTGATTTCACTGACTGTGGGAATCTAACGTTAGCACATCACATATGATGAACAAAGGCATTCAAATGTGGGTCTTGCAGGTAAAACACAAGGCTGATAGAGGAGTTTGGTGTGGAGATGAAAGCTCTGCAGGTACACTGAGTGAATATTATATTTCTCATAGTAGGGTAAGGTGTACTGAAGAAAATGCATGAGTAATGATTAATGTAATGTTCAGTGTTTATAAAAAAGCATGAATTAATGAACCACGAGCACATGACAAACGAGTACACCCCTTCCAAGTTGATGCATTAGTTTGAAGTACTGACTCTGAAAAGTCTGATCTGGGGACAGCCCTAGCAATATTCAAATCCGCAGCCCTAACTGTGGAAACAAATCATAAATTTATGAATGTGCATTTGCTCCTTGCAGCCAGCTGTGCCTCCAAAGCGTGGGAATAACCACGTTAGCCTCTTATCGTGTTACCACCCCAGGGTTCAGTGATAACTTTTTTCCTTAGGTGCATAAAGAATTTTACGGGCGCAATGAAATGTATCAAATGATGGGGTTTTCTTTCATTAAATAAATACAAATTTTGATTATTTTTCTTTTTTATTATTATTATTATTATTATTATTATTATTATTATTATTATTATTATTGCTTTAAACTGTCTTTTCTTAATATTAATGTAATCATTTATACTTGAGACAAGGTTCAAGGTTCATCTATTGGTCCAGGTCCAGGTCCAAATGTCCCACTGAGTCCAGACTTCAGTCCAGTCAGCTAATAGAGTGACTTACATAAAATAACTGCTATTACTGTTGGTGTACACTGATACATTTTATTTATAACACGTGTTATAAATACAAAATGTTATGAAGTGTAATGTTTTCTATTTTAAAATATATTTTCTACTGACCAGTACACTGAATATACAGTAGTGGTGTAACAGACCACTCCCACTGTTCGGCATGCATGTAAAATGTAAAATACATGTTAAATACAGTTTTACTGTCGCTGTGAAACCACCTACACATGATCAGAGGCAAAGCGCAGAGGCAGGGCGCAGAGGCAGGGCGCAGAGCACTTTTGCTTCTGGTCTTCAACGACAGACCAATGAGAATGGGTTTAAATACACCTGGTGAAATAGAACCGCCCCCATGTGCAGGGAATATAGCGAATGAACAGAGGTGATTTCGGGACCGATTGATGTGACTCCTGAAGAAGATGCATGTTTCTCAGTCCGCTGTCAGCTGCAGTGTAACATTTGTCTTTGTCATGTCATTTTCATCATTCTGTTTCATTAAACCTTTTGTTAATTCTTCATTGGACCTTAGCCTCACTCCTTCTTCAGAGATTTATTGAACACGTCGTTAGTTATTTCTAACAGTTACAACTGTGGTTACTTTTCAAAATGGCACGCAGGCAACACTTGCAAGCATGATATAATAACGAGCCGAGAGCGGCTGCAATGAGACACGCTTTATATGCTCTAGTAAAACAGAAAGACAACCATGTAAAACTAAATGTAGAGAAGTTCATGAGAGCTAATGGCAGCCACATCTGCAACGAATGGCAAGTATGAAAATACCCTTACGTACTCGCATATGTGCTTCACAAATGCGAGTGAAACGCATTGTAGAGCACTGCACCCAACTGCAGCATTGTCACTGCCTCTCTCTTTCTATGGTTTGAGCCCAAACGATTCTAATGTTGATTAGCTTAAAAAGCTCCAGTCCACCCTTCCTACTGTCATTTCCTTCCTAATGTTAACGTCTGCAATTTCCATTTAAAGCATTTTCCATTTAAGCACCAGTGTTAAATTCAAAGCTGGGTGTATTGGCAGCTGATGTTGCCTGACACGTGTAAGTGGTTGAGAAGGAAGGTGGGATTAATAAAGGTCTCTTGATCTCATGGAAGTTATATGATACTTGGTTTAGAGGACACTTTCTCATGTTAAAATTTAAAAATACTGTATTCAGGCAAAATCAAACACCATGAAAATCGCTAATAGAGCTTGCCTTTTGCGCAAAATGTAAATGCAGGTTCAACCTTCATCAAGCCAAGCTGAAAAACCCAAGTCTAGGTTTGGTGTTACTTCTTCACTGAGGTGTTGCTCTCACTCAGTTTGATGAAAGTAATCATGGCTTTGTTATTGATTTGGCCACTGACGCATGAGTTGTTGACAGAGCAATTGAAATGGAAATGGTAGTCGGCACAAAGCAAGATCTCCCACAAGGACATTTCTATTATTTTCAAACTGAGGAAGAAAAAAAGAGGAAAATCTGCCACTGATTATCTAACTCACTCACATTTTTTCAAATAGTCCAGCCTCCCTAGTGTCACAAATTTAGTATGAAATCTCCATGTGCACTAGGGCTGCATTATACTTTGTTTCATCATATACATTGCGATGTCCGCATGTGCAATAGTCACATCACAGGACGTTGCAATGTTGACCCTAAACTTTTTTGCTGCTTGATAGAAAAAATAGAGCTATATATACTGTATATCAACTTGTAAAAATTAGTCTATTTTTTCATATCGCAATATGAATCACATGAAACATAAAATCGCAATGTCAGTTTTTTTCCTACATTGTGCAGGCCTACTGCGCCACACTGTCATTTTGGCAAATGGCTTGCTTAGACCCGTATGACTGCAGCAGTGACAAAACAAGATGAAAACACAAGGACATTTCAGTCATTTGTCCAATTAATTTCTAGAGGCTGGGGAGTAAACTTAACCAAGAAATCCCAAGAGGCAAAGTTACAGAGTCAGTGTGGTCTGAACTGAACAGAGGTTGGGGATGTGGTTTTGGGGAGCAGGTCCATGGAGTGAGGCCAAATGACCCGGTCTCTCCCCTGAGGGCCTGTTTAGTCAGACTAGCTGGCCATGGTGATTAACATTTGGGGCATGGGTGACTCATGCCTGCTACAGCCTCAACACAGAGATAATTACAGGGAGTCACACCACTCCACCAACAGACACTCCATCATTACCTGTGGTTCAACAGTGCACAGATGACACTCTATCCCTCTCTGTCTGTCTCCCGCTTATCTGAGTCAGACCTTCTATTTTAAGTGGAACTCTATCCTATCAGATGTGTCTGTAAACAATACAAATGGCGGTGTTGGCAGATGGCGCTGCAATTACCGTACATTTAAAAGGTTGTTAATAAGTGAATTTCATTCACAGTCTTCATTCTGTGACAAGCTGTACTCTGCTGTGTTACGCTCTTTGTCTTTGTCAGAGGTAATTAAAAGCCATTGGAATACCATGTGAATAAATGAGACAAGATTCTTCTGTTATTTTTCATTTTCTTAAACTTCTTTTATTTTCTGAGTAGCGAGAGAATGGTCTAAGGAGGCTTTCAAAGATTAAAATATGAAATATCTTGTAATTGTGCAAGTGTCACACAGCTTTTTTTCTTTTCTTTTTAAATCAAAGAACCATACTGGATCAGCTGTATTCAGCATATTGAGGACATTCTCATCACTGTCTGGTCTGCCAACTCAGGGATAAAATGTACCACCAACAAAAAGAAACTGTCAGCAGACAAAACTTGGCATTTCTTTGATTAGCAGTGTAGTCAGAGTGAAAATGGGACAAGGAGAAGAGCATTTCTTGACAAGATCCCCAGAGATTTGAACAAGTTGGGAGTTGAGGTTGCAGCTAAAATTGAAGCATGACAACGATGGAGTTGTTAAAGAGGAAGAGCCGAGTGGATTCCATAAGCAGGGTCAGATTTTGAGTAGTAAGATGCAGGCATGTATCTGAACAATTGTCACTTAGTTTTCACTAAAAGTGAGAACTCCATACTGTGAATTGTTATCTCTGATCATACAAGTATTTCTTTATAATGCTGCTTTAAAGTTGTTACTCTGCAGGAGAAATGACCATCTGCTCCGGCATCCTTAATGCTCAATCAACTATTCAATTTTCATCAGCCGAATTGAGTCAAAGCAGACTTACGGCTTGTTCTGCACGCACAAATGATTTGGTTAGCCACTTTAATGGCCTGTGCCCATCAGCCTTGGATGCTACTGCAACCTTGAAAACTAGATCAGATCACAAAGTTAATCCATCTCCATGGCTTAATGACGCAACACTGGTCGTAAAAAAAAAAGAGGACAGAAAAGCTTAATACAATTACAAAATAAACCTCCTGTAAATATGTTTTCATAATGTTCCCTGAAAAGTTTTAAAATGTATTAGTCTACAGTACTGGCAAGTATTTATTCTTTTTGTTTTGCAATACAGTCACGCTATATAATTTGAAGCTGTACGGCAGCATTTAGCACAGTTGATGATGTCATTTGAATTGACTGACTCATGGGCTTAAAGGGTAACTACCAGTCTGGCCACTTCCATACATTGCCAACTTTGAGTTCAACCTTAAGTCTTTAGGCTACACTCATGAAGTTTTTGTGTTTTTCTTTTAATTGAGAGGGACTTTACTTTTACTTTCTTATTATTATTACTATCTTTTATTTAATGCTTTCTATCGTTATCTTTGTTTTAATTTTCTTTATTCTTCTTGTATTGATTCCCTCTGTGGCAGCAACTTTGTAAAATAAGTGCAATATAGGTGTATAATTATTGTCTCTGTTAGTAAATGCATCTATTTAAAGTGTGACAAACCCATGTGGGACAGTAATAGCTTGTTTTGTTTTTTTACATTCTATTTTTTACTAATTCAGTGTGTCAGCACTACTAGAGGGCTACAGTTTGCCCAGCTAGTCACTGCTGTCAGACTGTCAGAGTGTCACCACAAGACACAGAGGACCAGCACCTTTTAACACACTAATATCAGTGCCGGTTCCAATAATCCATTAGTATTTACTGTGCATGATGACACAAGAGGTTAATCTTTATTAGCATTGATCATTATCAACAGTTTAACTGGGCAAGAGTTTCCTCACTGACGCCATTACACATCAACTTGAACACAGTGAATGGAAACTTTGTTTGTCAATGTGGAAATTCTCTTCAAGTCAACTTTAATAGTGTCCACATTTATAGTATTTTTATTTAATCTGCTATGTAGGAACACAGTGAGCTCCCTGTCCTGCAGAGATGCTGAGGTATTTCAGAGTACAGTGGGAGGTAGTAAAGGCGGACTCCATCCTTAGTGCGATCTCAAGCAGCCTTTTTAGCATGTGATAAGTCGGAGGCTCCGGGGGGTTTGGAGGCCATTTACAGGCGGGACACAGTGGTGCCAACCACCAAGATCCCTATTAACATCATCCTTTTCATGCATATGCAGCTTTAGACTTCAGTCCAAATACGGAGCACAGAAACACTGGCTGCCTTATTAAATGTGCTCCTTTAAGAGGACACTGTCAGCAATGTGCGAACAGGGAGGGAGAACAGGAGAAGCACTGGCACAGGAAGGACTTTCCTCACTGGAGAAAAGCCTTTTATTTCAGTCACAGTCATTCTCTATGGATGAGGTGAATAATCCTGTCAACACAGTGCGAAGCCTGCCAAAACACTGTGAATTATTATCCAATTATGATTTGTTTTTCAGTGGGCTTCCAGGTTTTTCATGTGTTGGTCGTTCTGCTAAACTGGAAAGAAGAGACTGGCCGACACATTAAACTAACAGGAGTTGGTTATATAAGAGATGGAGTTTTACACTGTTACTGTTGTTTTATCTTATTGACCTGACTAGGAAAGCAACCCACACTGGCACTTAGCATACTCGCACACTAGGCTTCAGTGTGACCCTGACAGTTCAGCCCATACCAGCGAGTCAGATAAACGCTGCCGGTGTGCAAGTGGAGACGGTGTTAAAACGGTCATACATGATAAAGCACAGGGGTACCTCGTCCCTACAGCTGCAGAAGTGATATCCAGAGTGTTCAGTTGGACTGTGTTATCTTAAGTGCACACAGGAACAGCGTGTAGTGGCCCATAGACACCTCCGATGGAGGTTAGTCCAAAGAGAGGAGAGATATACCCTCTATGGGCCTCAGGGGCACTTAAGAGAGAGAAGAAAGTGTGACTCATGGGGCGGAAGCACAAAGACAAATAGGCAAGCTTCCTTCTGACCAGCAGAACGAGAGCAATTCAGTCCTCTTTGCACTTCAAACCAAACCAGCTGTCAGTCCCTGCTGTAGTAGGCCAACATATGATGCTTTACAGTAATTACATATTCTCCTGCCACTTGTTCTTCTCTCCTGTAATTATATGCATATTTCCAGTATGTGCCTATCATCCACACGGTAGGAGTGAAGGAGACTCCCTCTGTGTCCTGTCTCTAAATCACACTAAACCCATCCAGCTGTTACTGATGTGGACAATGTGGTTAAGGTTGGTATTGGGAATAATTTCTTCTTCTCCTGTCCCTCACCCTATGTTAGATTTAACATCTTTCCAGTCTGAAGGAATGACATGTGTGATAGCTTGTGTTAGTCCCCCCCATAGCTCCTGCTACAGCAGCCAACATCCACTATCTTGTATCACAGCACTGTATTGTTCATGCAAATTCAAAGATCTGTCCAACTTCCTTAGAAACTGTTTTATTTTCAGCTCGGCTTGATTTATCATTATTCTTAAAAGCCCTCTTTTCTTTATATACTTTTCCCCCCTTTAGTCCTCCTGTATTAACATTAAGAAGCACATATATGGATAAAATACCAAGTGATGATAAAACATGAGCTGAATATGAAGAAATGAATGGGGGGATATGATGTCTCAGAGGACCAGATATTTTTTCCAAAGATGGAAAGCTTGAAATGAGCTTCAATTATTAATTAGCAAGAAACAGAAGAAAGACTGAACAAAGGAAATGTTGGAGGCAGGAAAAGAAAGAGGGAAATATTGTAAAAACAAAAAACACAACAGCTCTGTGAGGTGGTTTTGAGCCACACCCGTTGAACTAAATGCTAAGGTCAGCATGCTCATAACAACAATGTTACAACATCCTAATGTTTAGCAGGTAACATTTTCCAACGTTGTTGTAGTTTAGCGTGTTGGCAACAGATGTGAATGCGGCTGTACTGTAGGAGGTAGAGCGTAATCACAGGTTTAGTGGCTCAATCCCCAGCTCCTCCTGTCCCCATGTCAGAGTGTCCCTGGGTAGATGCTAGATCACCTAATAAATCTGGCATATTCTGCAAGCGTCAACACTGAAGTTAGCAGCTAGCTAACATTAGCTTTGAATGGTTAAGGTTAGGTTAAAAGGCTGGGTTAAGGTTACATCTCATTACTTCTAAAGGTCATACCTTATAAGTTTAAATAACCGCCTGTATGTTAACACCTGCGCAGTATGTTTGTGTTGTCGTTCGGTGGGTACAATCGAGCATCTAATGTGTCCCTGGTCAAGACACTGACTGAACACCAAATTGATTCTGATGTTCATCCTTGCTTGAGCTGAAGATCTTTGCCCGAACCCAGTGGGTTTGGTCTTAATTTCATTTTACAATAGTTGTAATCAACATGTACTTGTCAGGCTTGGGCCTTGTTGGCCTAACTTTTAACGCCCAATTACAGCTCTAGACCTTGCATGGTAGCTTGCTATTATTGGTGTGTGTGTGTGTGTGTGTGTGTGTGTGTGTGTGTGTGTGTGTGTGTGTGTGTGAGAGAATGGGTGAATGAGAGCAAATTCTGAAATGCTTTTGATAAAGGTCCTATATAAATCCAGCCATTTACCATTAAGATCAAGTCAAAAATCATTGTAATCTGTCCAGCAGCAACAGCTTCCTAATTTTTCTCTAATGCATCTTTTAAGGGGAAGACAAATATAAATATAAATATACAAATACAAATATAAATATTTTGTACAGATAAATATCTGTACAAAATGTAATGGCAATAAATCCTATACTTCATGGCTATTATGTGGATTTTCTATTCCGATTTGTCTTACAGATGCAGTGTAATGTATTAATCTAGAACAGTTTTAATTGTCAACCAAACTCTATTAATAGAGCACTAAAGCTCACACACACCCAAAGGCCACTGTTACCAAGTAGTATTTTGAAATTCATGCCATGGCTAATTATTAATATTTACCTACTAATGGCTCCTAAAACTCATCTGGATAAAAGGTTTGTGTCGTGGTACCACACATGCAGTGGCTGTAATACTTGCTTTCAGGTACAGTATGAGTTGATTGCCAAGAATTATCCAATCAAACAATTAATGACTTGAATGGTGCTTTGGTCCTTTTGCAACAAATATCTGTCTTGGCCCCCCCAAGTCAGAAGCGGGAAAAGGCGAAGACACACGCACGCACTAAAGTTGACTCACTCCTCAGCTTAATTGCATTTCCCAGCACAGTGCTGCTTCTCGTGATGGTTTGAGGTTGTTTTTTTGTGTCTCTTGGTGCAATCTTGTCCCTCTATCCTGCCATTTTCTGTCTGCTAAGCATGCCAAACACTGCAAGGAAAAACACAACAACCAGATTGGGGTAGTATGCATTAAAGTGGCATTAAGCTTGTGTTTTAGTTTGTCTGTGTGTGTGCATTTACACTATGTGTGCAACTTACTTCTGTTAGACCAAAGGTTCTGAGGCAATAAGACGTCCTGCAGTTATTGGATTGTTTTGCTTCACTTTCTCTTTTCGTGGGAGAAGAGAGACAGAGCAAGATAGTTCTGCAGCACCTACACTTCACGGACAAAGACAACCTCCTCCCCTCCCGGGCACTCAGCCTCTCTAATGGCTAAATACATCACATTCACCTTTATCTAACTGCCTACACAGTTAACTTCAGTGTTGCAACAGATATTGCCATATAAGTAAGGTGTTTTAACCCCTACATTTCACAAAGGTTCCGCCCACACTTTAAAATATTTTTGTCTCTTGACTCAGACTACACTAGCCCTTTGCTCTTTGCAGTAAGGTGCTGATGTCTTCTATATGACAGGGGGGACCTTTGGGATAAAGCTGCCAGTGTTTTCCTAGGAGGCTGAGCGTATTGGTGGCCATCTGCCTCTCAGCAAGCAGTGCCTCACACTGTGCCAGCCTGCCCACCCACAGAGTCCAGAGGCTGTGGGCGCTCTCCCCTCAAAGACCCAGCACCTTTCTATCATTTGGCCTCTTTGACTAGTGAGTGGCACTGAAGTAAAATATAATAAACTATACCAATTAACTTAAAGGGCATTAAGATCATATACTCAGACAAATATTGAGTCTCAAATTATTAGTTCTTTGTATGTGAAAATGATTTTGTATTGATCCTTGCATTATTGCTTTTGGAAATGGGTTTCTGTCCCTTACTCTTGATTAACATAGGTTGTTGTTTGCAGGCTTTACAGACAATTTTATAAATGTGGTACACCCCGAGTCTCTCTTTGCAGTCTTATTAGTTTCTGGCCGGATATCATAGCCCCCCTTGATAATCTATAAATTTAAATGCTTTAACCTCAGCAGCCACCCCTACACCATTTTTTGTTTATTTTTTCTTTACTGTTTCTGCTTGTTTGGTTATTCGTTTTGTCCATATACAATGTATATGTTGTGGCTAAATAGACAATAAACATTTGATATCAAAAAAAAAAACATTCAAATTTTCAAAACAGAAAGGGGCCAAAAACAGCCTGTCACTCTCAGAATCATCTGTCTGTTGTCACTGGGTATGACTAAAACATGAAATGATGGATATTTCATCAGGCAGCATCCTGACAAGCAAAGTCTTGACTTTTAAATGTGTTGCTTCAAGGCATGTGCAGTGTTACATAATGAAGTTCTGGCGTGAAATATATGAAGATACCCAGTTTTATATGCAACTACAGTATATTCTCTGTATTCTCTGCGACAGCTTCTTAGACTACATGAAGGATAATGACAAAACTGAATAAACAATGAATGCATTATTATGTACAATATCCACACAAAACAAACCCACATGCAGTACACAAATATCTTTGACAGAAATGTGACACCTGTTATGAAATCCGGGCTTCAGGGAGTGAAGCCATTTGTTTCATAACGGTAATAATTCTTTTTTGATTATTGAATATCATTGCTGGATTCCTGGCAGATACTTCACTGGAAATGCCCACTGCTACCTAACAGGTCTTCACAATAGAAAAGTGTTTTTTTGCTGACAATGCACTTCCACTATCTTTTATATTGCTGCTGATGTGTGACACTCTGTTCAAGCACACATTCTCAGTAGCATAGTTATTAGAAGGAGGGCAAGAAGGTTGTTATTACAGCTGCAGACTGAAGGTGTTCATTACAAAAATTGATGTGTGAAAAAAAAAATTCTTCAAATTGTTACCATGCCCGAAACTCCGCAGTGACACAAAGTTAACAGCATGCCTAAAAGAGAAATTTTACCACTGAGACAGCAGCTTTCAACAATTATTTCACATCCTGTCTTGACCATCCCTTCACTAATCTGTTTGCCTCTAAACGGAAAATCATTAGTAGCCGGATGAAACAACAGATTTGGGACAGTTGGAGAGAATCTGTCAACTGAAGCCTGCTCATAGAATACTTTTTTTGTCCTAATCAAGACAGCAGGCTCAGGGGGTAGTGGTGGATCTCGTGGTTTAAGTCTGATTATAAGAAACTTTTTTTTAAGTGGGCTGTCAGAGAACTGGCAGAGAAATAATGAGCTATTCATCAGTTGAGGAGGAATAACCATCCCGTCATTGGCTGTTCCCAATCTCTGCCCTCGAAAACCAGCTACTTCCTCCCAGCCAAACATCCACGTAATTAGCCGCCAATACTGCTCACACTTTCCAATCAAGCTGCAGCTATTGGAAGTGAGGCACCATGGGCAAGAGGTAATTACCCATGACACTAAAAGGACCTTTCACTGCCCAAACTCTCACCGATGGGACTGAGAGCTTATTAAAACATTGGAGAGCTGACGTTTGCCAGACTGGTGGTGGTGCAGTACAGTGTTAAGAAGAAGGTCCTGAAGGACTATGAGAGCCTTTCAGGATGGCATCCTGACATATGAGTGTTAGATACACACTAATACGGACCAGTGGGCTGTCAGGAGCCTGTCTATGGGCCATTGCCTTTAGCGAGTCATTCTCCCTTCATGTAGGCCAGACATGTAGCACATACACATAGAGTAAGCCTTACTTTTCTGTAGACAATCATGTTGGGGGAGTCCTCCTCTGGATCAGTGGTGCCCACACCTCCCTGGTCTCTGGACCCCTCCGCCATTTTCACTCAGTCCTGTCAAAGAAACAGATAAAAATATGAATACAGCACCCAGCATCCCCTGGACGATGGAAGAACACCAAATGCTGACTAATAATAAACAATCAGTCAGAATTTCTATTTCCACCGGGAACCAAAATTCCTCCAGCATTTATTGTCCTTCAGCTGCCAAAATATGTGCTGCTGTCTCGGGAAAGGAGACGCCTGTCACAGTAGGGACAGATAAGAGAGCTCAGGTAGGCTTATGTAAGCAGAATATTAACTAATCTGCAAAGTCAAATCTCGAGCATACAGTACAATACAGCAGTGATTTTCAAACAGGTGTACTTGTGGGACATTTCTGCAGTTACCATGAAAGATAGTAGAGTTGCTGATATAATATTTCTGATTTTTTTAGCGAAATATATTCACATTTTAAGACATTTTAACACTTGAGTGAATTGAGAGTGAACATGTGTTAGCATGAGCAGATGTCTAAACAGTTAGTAAAAGTAATAAATGGTTGAAATAGAAACAGTAGCTTAGTAATGGATACAGAGTGGAAATATAGATACAAGTATGGATATCTTTATGCTACTTTAAATAGCTAAGCCTAACTGGATGAATGGTTAAAACATGTCCCACTCCATATAGTGGTAATTTAAATGCAAACTTGGCCACATTGATAGTCTATTTGAATAAAAACATTATTGCAACAGTGTCCAATTTATGTAATAAACAGTTTCAAATAACATTCAATTACAAATCAAATCAACAAAAAGCTTCTAATTGTTAAAAAATGCACAGTAAATTAAATATGGCTAACTTCCTGTTGGGTAAAAAGGATTGCTCCAGGAAGTCTGGCCATGATAAATATACCTACCAAATTTCATACATCTAGGTCAAACGTACTGCAGGCGCTACTTCTTTGAAATTGTGCAGGGGGCGCTATTAAGTAATTTGGTTACACCCAAGAAGACCCATAAACTATCAAAATGTTCACCGGTTCTGATGTACAGTATGTGCAAATTTTCACCCATTGTCATGAACCTTTAGCCCCTCAAAAATGCTATTAATTCAAGACATTAATAACAATAATAATCCTTTTGATTTCAATATGGCCTTTACCAACCGACTGTCAGTGCTCGGGCCCTAATGAACAACCACTGCAGTACAGTGTATCAGGGCAGTCAGGATGGCAATACTGATGCCTACAACACCTAGTCAATGTGGCTGTGAGGAGATGAGTCATCTTTCTTCACATAAAAACTGATTTCATAATGAATGAACCCTCACTGAGGTGATGCTGATAGTTTAACTGTGGTTGATGCGTTCCACTGTGTTTTTGATTGTTTCATGCTTTGAGAGCTGCTGTTAACGGATTTATTTACATCCCCTACACAGCCCCCATCACTTTCTCTTGGCTGTCTTTCTCCCTAACTTATTCTCTCAGGAAAATTAATTCTGCTTAACTAAAGATTTCCATAACCTACTGTAATGATTGGGCTTCAACAAACCCCCATAGCTTCCTCTATCAGTTGGCATTGAAGTGTTCTGTGTGCCCTAAATGGGTTAAACCATTTATTAGTCCTTTAACCATGCTGAAGAACGTGAGCTGAGGGGGTGGATTACACAGTTTGACACATTCGTAATTTCTGGTACTTCTAAAAACACAAAGTGCGAGATGATAAAGCTGCCAGGAAAAAAATATATCTTGCTCACTATTCACTGTATTTGTGTTTTAAAAAAGAACTATGATGAGCTATTGATGGGAGAAAGCACAGAGGATAAAGATAGCACTTTATGACAGTCACATATGAGCGGGCCCAATATGAAACCTTCATACATTAACTAAATTAGTAACACTGCATCTTGCCAAGGGCCAGCCGCTAGCGAGGGATTTGGAGTAGTTGAATTATGTAATTGTAGCCGTGTAATGTTACAAGTCTGAAAAACTGCAGATAATGACTCTGGCGGAGAGAAGGGAAACATGAAATTAAAATTCAGCATACCACCGGCTTGCATAACAGCAGACATGTACGGTGGCTTTGTCACCATAGTTGAACCCTTTAATCTATTAAACCACAGAGCATGGTGATGCACATGAGTGAATAAGTAATCATACGCTCTCACCTCACTGTTTGTTATTGCCACCAGAAGTGCGGAGTACAGCACTTTCCATTGGCTAACACGTCTTTGCTCTTTTTAGTCTGAGCACATTAGACAGCTAATCTTTGCATCCGCCTCAAGGGCCGTAATGAATGTCAGGCACTATGGATTGCATAGCACCTGCTTAAAGAAAACAATAGTGAGCCAATAGGTCCCTTGTGAACAGTAAGATGTAATTCTAAAGAACTTCCTCCCAATTGAACTGCTCAAGCATGCAAATCAAACTCCACAGAGAGGCCTGTCCAAGATGTTAATTGAAAGCTTGTGTCAAAGTGAAATGGATGCAATAGACAGTTGCTATAAGACAGACAGAGAACACCAACATGCCCTCATGTACAATGCATGTGCGTCTCTACACATGCACAACCTCATATCCGAGCAAACACCAATTTATGAGACACACACAAAAGGACACCGCACATATTCACAGGGCAGAACCCCCCTGCAGTAGCTCAAATAAACAAGCCAATAGACGCCCTGTCAACTGAAACACACTGCCAGCAAGTTCACACACAGAACAAAAACATGCTCCAGATACATGCAGAGCAATATTGTGATTGTGATTCCCAAACCTGTGTTCAATCTCAGCAGGCGAGCAGCCTAGTGCAATGCAAATCGATGACACCTAAAAGTTGCCATTAATGAAGCATTTATTACCTTAGAAACAAAATAATGCCTGGTCCACTCTGCTCCCCCCGGTTAGCTCCCCCTTAGCAACAAGCAGCAGGCAGGTTCATGGTATAATTGGCAGAGGGGAAGAGAAGGGGATGAAGAAGAAAGGGTGATGAAAGCAGTGAAGCAGCGAGAAAGAGAGTGAGAGAGAGAGAAGCTGGCTGGTCACTGCAGTATTCCTCTATTCCTCCTCCTCTGCTTCTCTCTTCACCAGTCCTGCCTTGCCCCGGCAGTTTAGGAAATCCTCACATGTGTACACCTTGTTCATCCCCCCTCTCCCTATGTCTACATGTGCTCGATTCTGAGCAAGAGCGAAAGAGCCAGTGTTTGTGTGTGTGAGAGAGAGAGAGAGAGAGAGAGAGAGAGAGATGTAGGGAGATGCTGTGCAACAGAGAGGCAGATCAAGTTGGAAAAGGGGGAGGGATAAAGGAATTACAGAATATGAAGGGGCAGAGAGGGAGGAGAAAGCATGGCGGTGTGTGTGTGTGTGTGTGTGTGTGAGAGAGAGAGAGAGAGAGAGAGAGACAGAGAACATGCACACTGGATACACAGTGTAGAGGAAAGGAGGACAGGGAGATCCACACTGCAGCAGCGCCCACTGATGCTGAAAATAAGAAACATTTACTTAGGACGATACTGAAATGCTAATATAAAAACAAGTAACTGTTACTGAGCACACACACATGCAGGCTATAAATATATATTCCAGACTCTTTGAGCAAGCCACCTCAGAGATAACGTTTTTCAATTTCCATTTAAAGCCTGTGTGTGTTAGGCTTGTTTTCTTGAGCAGGCCATGATTCCAAGTTAGACACATTTCAACAACTTATATTTGTATTTTTGAATGTTTTTTATCCTCACATTACAAAAAATTCCATTTTTGTTCCTAAGAATGGCAAACAGGAACTCTATTTCGGTGTCCAGCGTTCCCCCTTTTGCATGTCTATGTTCTCCTCCTTCCCTCTCTCTTCATGGAAACTCTGGAATCAGTCAAGCTTAAATGGCAAACCCGAACGAATGAACCTTTTTTCCCTGCAATAAATGAGATCCCAAAAGCCCCCTGAGGAAGATACTCCAGAAATAAATGGCATGGCCAATTTGTGAATGCATGCATGCAGAGTGAACACACACAGACCCACACATACAGATGTTTGTGTTGACAGAACCAGTTCACCAGTTATCAGAGAACTGTCTTGCTTTCTTTTCTCCACCATGTGTTCTTCTCCCTTATAGCAGTCTGCTGTTATCTAAACAAAGGCTCTCTTAAGCCCCCTCCTAATTCCTTTTGAAAATATTTGAGATGTTTCAAATACTCCTTACACGGAAAGAAAAGACCCTAAATGAACAGATTTTTATCAAGAAAAGACCAATTTTCTTCAGTAAGCAGAAGAAGTTAGGAAATTGAACTCAAAACTGCTGTTCTCAGTAAATGTGGTAACCAAGGGAACTGAGGTCTCACACCCGCATGTCTATTAAAGTGTGAAATTATTCGTCGGCCCACGGTGCTTACTCCACACATTTCTCTAATACTTTTCAGAAGGAAAGGAGCAGGTATATGTTAGGGGGGGGGGGGGGTAATCGATACAGCATAGTATTGCAATATCTTCCATGGCAATACTGTATAGATACACAAACACCAAGTACTGATCTTTTATGATATTCAGTATGTGTTGGTCAGTTTGTCTGCTTGACAATCCCCTTTTGCAGCAATAAAATTTAAGTGAGATGAACAAACAGAGAAATGTATCTTTTTTATCTTTGTTGACAAATTGTAATTTGAAATTGGTAAATATTTAAAGTTGGAAAAAAAGGTAATACATTGCAATATATCGCAGAATATTGCAATATGTTTAAAATCCCACTCAGGAGCGACCTCTAGCTTACCCAGTAAGAGTGTGCGCCCCATAGGCGGAGTCCTTTGCAGTGGCCCGGGTTCGAGGGGATGCTACGCAGCAAAGGACCACAGGTCGGGGCCCTTTGCTGCGTAGCATCCTCCATCTCTCTCCCACTTTTCCTGTCCATCTACTGGCACTATCCATCCCTATGGCAAAAATATAAATAAACTAAACTAAAACAAAACTATCAAATAAAGGGAAAAGCCTCCCAAAATAAATCGTGATATTGTATTGTGAGGCCTCTGTTGATTTCCACTCCTGGTATATTATATCCACCATATAAATAGAGCTCTGCTATCACAACTACTTGTATACTTCTCTGTGCGTCTACCAAATAGTAGTTTCCTATCTCCATAGCGCAAATATAGCAATATGACATGTCACCCATCCCCTCTGATAACAATTAGCCACACACATGAACCACACTGGAGTGACCTACAATCAGCGTATCTTCCTGTCCCATGAGCTGCTCTGGCATTATGGAGTGCATTCATTAACAAGGTAACAGACAGACAGGCAGGCAGGCAGTTAGGCAGACAGACAGACGATAGACAGGGAGTTCTCTAATCTGCTTTAAGGGGGCCAGCCCTGTTATAATCTGCATTAATGCTAAATTATTGAGCAGACCATTCACAGCCACACCACTGCCAGAGAGCAACACTGATGGCCACACACATGACATATGGAGACATTCATTGTTGAAAGAACCTTTCACAATTGTTCAAGTATGTTGTACAACAATATCCAAATGCCTATATGTATGTTGAAAAAGATATTGGTCATTGTAATTTTTTCTTATGTCCATACTAGCCATGCAGAAATCCCCTCCTGATGCATTTTCAATGTAATTTAGGAGATGGGAGGCTGTCTGCAGTGTGTTCCGAAGTTCAGCCAAAGGTAATATAAGACCTTAGCAAAGCAGCAAGAGAAAAACATTAAAATGGCAAAAATATTTGAATGGGAATCTCCTATGGTATTTTTTCTTCTTTTTTTTTGGTAAAAAGGACATTTTTAATCTGGGTTTTAAATTGGAGTAATGTTATAGCCATGTATTTATTGATTTTAAACATGTTTTATTGCTATCATTAGTCTTGCAAGAAATATATATTTTGTGTTGTTTCAATTTGCCATGTGAAGCACTTTGGGGTACTTGTTTGTAAGAAATATACTAATATTATATGAATAAAGTTGCGTTGAGCAGTCTACTTTTACATGTTTCTATGAGTCCGGGTTAGACATCTTGGTAACAATGCATGTTGGTATCTTCCAAAGATAGTCTTATTAATATGAAATTCCCTCTTTTTAACCATGCTAGCAGCATGACTCTAGGGAAAATGTTTGCATTGCTGGTCGGTCAACTGAATAATCTCATTAAGTGTTGGATGATTGCCATAAAACTTGGTACATAATTATATTCCAGGCCCCTAGGATACGTAATTGGCCATTAAAGTCAAAATGTAAACCTCAGTTTATGTTAATAGCTTAGCACAACTTTGTTTAGTGCTAACAAGCAAAAGTTAGCATACTAACATGCTAAACTAAGATGACAAACCAACCTAGTAAAACACGTTTTCCGTTACAATAAAACATGTTATGTTAGCATTGTCATTGTAAGCATGTTGCCTTTACCTTGTAGCTCAGTACAGCTTCACAGAACTGCTACATTGTCTGACATGCTAACGTTACTTGTTAACTCGCCCTCCAATGCAGCTAATTAAGGAAATACTGTGGAAACAGAGGGGGGAATTTCGTACTGAAAAGACTCCAAACTTTATCTTGATTAATCTTAATTTGAAGACTCATATTAGTTTCACTTAAACGCAGTTTTGCGAAGATCTGTGACTGCAGATTTGTGCCACATCTCTTCCACTGGAATCCCATCAGAAATGTATTCCTTCCCGACAGTAGGAACAATTAGCTACTGTTTGAGCTAAATCCTGCTCCATTCTCAGGGTTCATTCAATTAGTAGTCAAAATCTCAGATGTTGATATGTGAATCCATTTTATTACATAGGATATCCTAGAGACAAATACGGAGTCAACCTAACACGGCTCTCCCCCAAATTTGTCTGACTCTTTGGCTCTCGGACCCCCAGTATTATCTCACAAAGGGTG
Organism: Etheostoma perlongum; assembly: GCA_026937815.1. Taxonomy (NCBI): domain Eukaryota; kingdom Metazoa; phylum Chordata; class Actinopteri; order Perciformes; family Percidae; genus Etheostoma; species Etheostoma perlongum. The sequence continues at coordinate 10,892,403 of CM049390.1, read as the reverse complement.
GGGTCTTTAGACCACAGTGATGTGTGTGTGTGTGTGCGCCTATTCGTTATCATGCTTAGCTTGAATGTATAATGCAATTCACACACAATGTTTAAGCACATATAACATTTTAAATTCCAACAGTCCCTCATTTGATCTCACATCCGTGAGATCATCACATAAATGTTTATTCATCCTGTGAACAGATCATAATGTCGTCAACATATTAAATCACAGTACTTTGCAGTAACATTTTCTTGAAAATGTGAGGACTATGTTTAATCTATCTGTATAAACATAGTTGCCACCGATCTTGCTTGAAACTATAACAGGAAATTTAATGCAAATGTTACAAAATTCACAAGTCCCTACAAAATGTAATTTCCCATTCCAAATTGCTTATATCTTTGAGGCACTTAACCTTCTTTGTGGAATAAGAATAAGTAATTCTAAAGTATTAGTTGTTCCCAGTAGTGTATGTGTGTTTTCAGAATGTGAGTCTGTAAGTACCAGAACCAGGACGGTCTCTCGCTCCCCCCCCTTCTCCTTATCAGTCCATCTGCTGTTCGTCGGTCCGTACCTCAGTGTCTCTGTTTATGGTGTAGGGTCACATGGTTGACCCCTGCAGAGCCCTCTCACCTCAGCTTCAGCAAGGCCCCAGCCAGAGCATGTGGACCCCACTGCTTGATCTGCGGTCCAGCACAGCACACTTACAGATGTTGCGATCACTATCAAACGTTTAGCCCTTTATGGTCTTTAGCTGTGCTGTGGTCTGAGGTGCTGTGATGGTTGTTGTCATTCTTCTGGTACAGTTTGTCACTGATCCTGTAGCTGGAGGAGCGAGATGGACCGGATTCTGATACAACGAGGCACTGTGTGGCACAAAACAGAACTCCAAAAAGCATTATCTTTTCTTTTATCAATACTCATTTAGTGTATGTCACTCATTATTATAAAATAACATGTCTGTCCCTCTTGCTGGTTTAACTCTATAAAATCCATACAAACATTCTAAAGAGAAACACTGGTTTTGGAACTTATCTCTTCTAAGCCTCAGTTTACATTACGGGTCATGTTTCTGCACAAATTAAAACAAAATTTTAGAGTAGTTTTAATATCCTTAATGCTATGGACAGTGTATTATTGCTACTGTATCCCTCTTTTTGAGTTATGACTCCTACAGCATACCTATTCATAATTATGTAGTTGTTTTAGCCATTAACACACTGTCTTGCGTTAAAAGCTTAATCTTGATCTCAAAAGCAACAAAACAAAAAGTCAAAGAAGAAAAAGAAAAGAATCATTACTGTGGAAGGGTCAAAACTGACAGCCAGCTGGTGTAGCACCGTGTCCCCCTCTCTCCTATTCTCTTCTCTTTTATTTATTCTCCATTATTTTCTTCACTGACATTAGTAGGATACTGCAAAGTCCTTAAGTCCCATACCTTAAAACTTCTGTTATATAACATGGATCCCACATTGGATTGACTACTTTTATCTCTTTGTTTTTGTTTTTAAACCAAATTTTCCCTCATTAAATCTAAATCCTTTTTTCCTGAAACGCTACACTATTTCCCTCTATTCCCTAGTTGGACTTTTCTCAGCCTCCTTAAGTACTACTAGGGTCTGACAGGACATATTACTATAATTTTGATCCCTCTCCTAATTGCAGACATATAACAAATAAAGCAAGACAAGACATACAGACATACAGACATACATATAAACATACAGTATATCAACTGTACCCAATCTGAAAATTGAGTCATTAATAGTTAGTGTTGAATTCTTAACAGCTATGTCCCTCCATCAAATAGGCTACTCTTTCTATTTCTTATTTCTTACTTTCCTTCTTTTTTTTTTCCTTGTGAAATCATATATTTCACATTTCTTTTCCTTCAATCTACCAGATCTCAGACACAATCTCATCTACTACATTTGAACACCTCTTTCCACTTACTCAAATACTTATATTGCAACAGTAGTTTAATTACTACATGAGTCAACACTTCTCTTCTGCTTTCTCCTCTCTGTAACTATACCCTTGCTTCTATATAACTCGCTTTTTCCTTCTTTCTCTCATTCTTACAACACCCTCTGTCTATTTTGCATCAAATCCACATGTACAGCCACACTCAACTTTCCAACAAAACCATATTTCTTGTCCATCTCCATCTCTGATGCAATAGCCACCTTCCTGTATGATCACTAACTGTATCCATATGTGAGAAAGGTGTACTAACTTCTGCCATCAGTTTTTCTGTTGTCTTTGCCTCTTATACCATTTTCTCTACCCCTCTGTCTCTTTTATCTTCTGTAGCTTGTATCAGTTTTTCAAACAACTTAAGAAGACCCAGCTCTCTTTATCTCTTTTCTGTATGTTGGTCCCTTTTTTCTTCCTTTTGAGTAAGCTAGCCTCTGATCCTGGCTGCATTCATTGTCTCAATGCAGATTCCTAATATTCTACTGTCCCACTGTTGTTGCTCGCTCTCGCTTCGCGGCAGTGGAGTTGACTGTGAGTGGAGAGGGGCTCTGGGGCTCTGGGGCACGCATTTCTCGTCCCCCTCTGAAACATCTGTTAACACGGTGGTATCGTTGCGCACAGTCACTGCCCCTTTATGTATGTTTACTAATGGATAAATTCCATGTGTGCCAGCCGGAGACTATTGTGGAAATCTTATGTCTAGATTTTCTGGAAATGACTGATAATTTTTCTGTCCCTGTGTTTTATCAACCCTGTCTTCCTTGTCTTCCTTATCTTGTGTCAGAGTGTCCCCAGTGTGCACATCCTGGTCTTTTGGAGTGCTCACGGCCGTGTGTATCAACGTTACCACGGTTTATACGGTCCTGATTCCAACCGACCCTCCTCCTGCGTCTTAGCCTCCGCCATACTATTCCCTTTTTTTTAAATTTTTATTCATTTTTCAGACTACTTTCATTTCTATTACCCAATTTAGAAACTACAATTCACGTTACCCGAACGCTACGCCTTCATGTATCCCCTGTTTGAAATACATTACCCTTCATCTGATTCACCAGACTACTTTCATTTCTATGGCCCAATTTAGAAACTACAATTCACTCTCCAGACGCTACACCTTCATGTATTTCTCTTTAAATACATTACCCTTCATCTGATCTATGCACAGACTACTTTCATTTCTATGGCCCAATTTAGAAACTACAATTCACGTCTCTTTGGAAGCTACACCTTCATGTATTCCCTCTTTGAAATACATTACCCTTCATCATTTGGGTGGCAGTAGCTCAGTCTGTAGGGAGTTGGGTTGGGAACCGGAGGGTCACTGGTTCAAGTCACCGTATGGACCAAAAGTACGGAGTGTGAATTGGTGGCTGGAGAGATGCCACTTCACCTCCTCGGCACTGTCAGGTGCTCTTGAGCAAGACACCGTACCCCCCCAACCGCTCAGCTGGTTCGGCTGGCAGTCCACTCACTCTAACATCTCTCCATTAGTGCATGTATAGATCCTGAGCGTGTGTGTGTGTGTAGTTCAGGACTGTGTGTGAAACTAACCAAGTGTGGACACAGAGTGTAAATAGTAATTTCCCACATTGGATTTTGTACTAGTCCAATGCTGCAGATTTGATATTAACAGGTTCTGCTTTACCTTTCCTTAGTGCCCCGGGCTGAATGTGGAGATGCATCTCGTCCTAGTTGTTCACTTACTCAAGGATGGGTCCGTGCCTTCCTCGATTGCCCCACGTTGGGCGCCAAATTGTTGGAGCTAAATCCTGCTCCATTCTCAGGGTTCATTCAATTAGTAGTCATAATCTCAGATGTTGATATTTGAATCCATTTTATTACATAGGATATCCTAGAGACAAAAACAGAGTCAACCTAACACGGCTCTCCCCCAAATTTGTCTGACTCTTTGGCTCTCGGACCCCCAGTATTATCTCACAAAGGGTGGTGTCTTTAGACCACAGTGATGTGTGTGTGTGTGCCTATTGGTTATCTTTTCAGTTGGAATGTGACTGAAAGTTTATGACCCTCAGTTCAGGAAAAAGAGCAGTGGGCTGTAAAAGTTGGACTGAAACCAGACTCAAGAAGCATCCCTAACAATCAATTCTGCTTCTAACACATTTAGGAGAGCTGGATTATAACGGAATATACCAGAACATCTTATGTTATAAAACCAAAGTACTGCAAAACAACTTAATGCAACAAACAACAAACAACAAACTATATACTTATAACAACAAACTTAATGCATGACCGCCATGTCTTCATTTATGTTGAAATAATGCTTTTACTTTTTAGCTTGAATGTATAATGCAAATCACACACAATGTTTAAGCACATATAACATTTTAAATTCCAACACTACCAACACCTCTATCAACGTAGGCTACATGGTCATGTGAGTATTACCGTATTTTAAGAGACTGAATAAAAAAAACTATCCTTTAAACTAGTTAACTAAATGTCTAAAAACAGCTTTGCAGCAGTATGGCCATGACTCTGCAAGACATTACACTCCAGTCATTTCTTGGATACAACATCGTCCATTTCTTCATATTGGTGTCTCTCAGGTTATCCTCATCTAGAGCTACAGAGATGAATGATTAATCAATTATTTGTCAACTTTTAAATTAATTGCCAATTAATTTGATAATTGATTAATTGGTTTGAGTTATGTTTTATATACAAATAAAAATATTTGATTGCAGCTTCTTAAATGTGAATATTTTCTATACTTTCTTCATTCCTCTGTGACAGTAAACTGCATAATCTTTGATTTGTGGACCAAAAAAAAAGACATTTGAGGACGGGCTTTGGAAAAACACACATCAACATTTGTCATCATTTGACCAAACAACTAATCGAATAAACGTGAAAAGAATCAAAAATGAAAATAATCGTTAGTTGCAGCCCTATCCTCATCCATCACTTTGTCTGATCAAGGTCCATCAGTGTCAGGGCAACAGCCTTGTGTAATCCTGCCTACCAGTAAAAACAAAACAGCAGCTCTCGGTTAATCACAACAGCAGGCAACCACCTCCTGCCAGGTATCCATTTACCTCAGATGGCCCTAGCAGTTGTTTTCAGGAAACCTGTCTTTATATTGATACTAATGTTGTCTAAATCACATTATATGCTACGCTAAAAGACCACAATGTGAGACAAGGTGTAATTCAACAAAATATTTTTAATAGATATAAACATTTTTACACATCACAGCTCAATGGAAACAGAATCACATGCTCTCACACATGTTAAGAATGAAGGTGCAGGGGCGATCTGCTGTGCTAGGCGCCTGGGACTCATCCATCTGAGTCCGGCTCATGATCATTGTCCTGTCTTATGCCTCCCCTGTTTATCTTCCATATTGTTCCTTTCACTCTCCACTATGTTGTCAGGTTCAGGACACTTTATCTTACTAAATAACCATGGTCAAGCAAAGAAACGAGACGCAGACGGCAAAAGCCAGTAAAGCAGAAATACATTAAAAAAAAATCAATAAAAAAGAATGAAGGTGCAAATTCTGATGCATATCAAATTCTCCTTATGTACAGTTGCACAGTATCTGAATACAAAAGGAAACAGTTATAAGGCTTAAATAAGGTCTTTGTTTGGTCTACCACAGACCAAATTGAGGTCGGGCTTACAAGCAGATTTACACACTACAGAGAACTCTGTAGCTGGAATTTCAGGATTTACACAATATCTTACTATGTAATCATATTGAGCAGTACCGATTTAATCTATTGAGAGAATTGAGGATCAGATTGAGGCCTTTTAGCATGCTATGTATGGAGGGCAACACTAGGTGGTACTGTCAATCAATCCACTGCATAAGGACTTTCAAAAAATATAAGAATTAGTATTTTGGATCAAAAGTTGGCTTTTTCTGTTAAACTCAGTTTGGAGTTAAAGTATATATATATATATATATTTTTTTATATATATTATAGGAGACTGACTATCGTAAGTACATGCAGATCTCTAACCGTATATGCCTGTTTTTATTTTCTTGGCATCTTTGTCATATATACTCTTCACACATCATATCAAGGGCAGAAGTGAGAAAATAAATGTTAACGTCAAATATATTTACAATAATCTGAATAAGTGACACTGAACTGTCACTCTCTCTCTCTTTATGGAACCCATATTGTTGTGTGATTTTACAATATATTCTTTTCATCAGCTGACCAGTAGTCCTGTACAACTTTTACTTTCCTTTAACCCTCTAGAAGTTAAACATTTGATATATTACACAGACTTGACCTTACAGTGTTTACAGATATGATATGTGCTATGCAGAGGGTCTGTCTGTCCGTCTGTCTGTCTGTCTACCCACACTGCTACCAAAAAAGCATAGTGACTTATGGGAGCAGACATCTATCACCTCATATAGTACTTTTCTTTTGGTTAGCAATAAAAAAAGAATCAGTCTTGTCACTGAATGGGTAAAATTGAACAGCAAGTAATTTAAAACACGCTTAATTCTTAGAAAGTGTTAGCAGAGGAATGTGGAACAAACTCTTGCAGGAACACATTTAGAAATTGGGTTGGAGCTTTTTAAGTGGAAATCTGTTCGCTTGTAATTAGGTTAGCTGGGAGAGCTACATAGGTACAGGAACTTTAAATCCCTTTAGGTTAGTTTCAACATCTTGCTGTCTCTGACATGCAAGGATACCAACAATCTATTGGATCGGACTGAAAGCATCATATTTGTGAAATTTATAAAGAAGGGAATGCATGCTGTTTAAAACTGACAAACCGTTCTTCTATTCCCCTGTTCTTTCCCAAAAGATCTTTCATGGTGATTATACCACAGATCTGCAAGGCTAAAGATGGATGACATGTAAATTCATGTTGGCACTGGTTTGTAAAACCCAGAGAGAAAACAGTTCATGTTGTTGAGTTTTTTGTTTGTGCAGCACTGAACAACCAAGTTTCAGATCAGTTTGCGTAATGGTCAAACTCCTAATGTAGAGCAGTCTGCATCTCTGTGCATCAGTTCATGTCAATGGTGTTAAAGACCCACTCTGTGAACTTCTTGAGCTTGGCTGAGGCGCTGTAGGACTCCTCCAGGAGACGCTGGTTGTCCTCTCGCAAGCTCTGGATCTGAGCCTGCAGTGATGCCTTGGCATCCTTCTCCTGGTGGCGACAAAGACATGTGTGAGCAATGTGACCTTAGGTTTGAGGTTCAACAACAGACTTGCTGGTTTCCCTATTAATGTGATTTCATTTCATCAATAGGGCTTAAGTTAAAAGTTGCAAGAACATGATTCCAGTTATTTCTTTATTAGAAAACCTTGTCTGGAAAACACCATTATAAGACATAAAAAACAAGCTATGAAAACAAAATGTAATTTAGTCTTTGATCTTGGGTAGAGTTGTCTATAGCCTAACAGGTGTGTGATACTTACTGGATGTTAAAGCCCCTATTTTTTTGACAACAATTAACAAATTAAATATTTCACATTGTCAGTCTAAGTCTGTGTGTTTGTTATTTTAAGAGATCTTATTGAAAGATGACACACCTTCTTCAAGTCCTCCTGCAGTGCCTTCACCATTGACTCTAGCTGGCTGACCTTCCCCATCAGGCAGGCCGGAATCTCTCTGTGAAAAAGGACAACCAGAACATTAGTTGGAATGAACAGTGACACAGAGTAAAGCAGTGGTTAAAGCTGTGTATCAGTCAACAGTTGCCTTTTTCCCCAGTCCTGGAGGTTTACTTTCATTTTCACTATACACTATAGTTGCTGATTTTACCGTGTAGCATGCAGTCAACCAGAGCGGAGGGCTAATTTGTGATACCAGCTGCAGTAGTGTTTTATTGGAGTGAAATCTGCATGGTGTTTCATGGCACAGTGCTGGACACCAAATGATTAAAGCAAACACTGGTCCCACCTACATAACCTACTCTTACCCAGGTGAGGGCTGTCTCAGCGGGGCTGCCTGAGGCTCAGCCTGCTGGGGACTGGTGGCTGCTGCACTCTCAACCACAGAGCTCTCCTCTTGGGCTGCTAGGAAGACCAGCCTCTGCTCTGAATAAAGAACAGTTAAAAGACATGATTAGATTTGGAGAGAGAACAAATATAGACTAACAGTGCCCTCTTCTGGTAAGGATAAAGATGGCAGTTGGGATTTTCTGAAAAGTAACACCAGTAATTAACCTTCAGTTCCAATGATTTTGAGGAAATTAAAACACGACATGTGCCTACCCTCGAAGGCCTTGGCAGCATCTACCAGGTGGGCCCAGTCCAGCGGGCCATCTGCCCCAGTGTCAGGCAGTGGCATGAGGACAGCGTCCTGCAGCTGCTGCCTCTTCCTCTCCTGCTCCAGCTCTAAGCTCTCTGGGGCTGACAAGTCTCCTAGGGAAGGAGAAACATCAAAGTAAACCACAGTGGACAGAATTTGTATCTGTTCTCAAATTACAGAAAAATTTAGAAATATTGCAACCAACAGTGATGGTCCCTTTAAATTGAGATTGTAGGTGATATTTTAAGCCTTTGAGGTGTCTATTTTCTGTTTTTGAGATAAAGTTTACAAACCTTATTATCTGAACACTATGTATAAATCACATTATCCTACTTCATTACTTTTTCTACTACAAACTACAAACAAAGGTTCACAGAACAACATGTATCACACTGCCACCTCCGCTATGATCAGCTTTAAATACTAAACATTCACCCAGGGATTTGTGTGATGCTCGCCGGCTTGGTCCATGGCGATTGGTGGGAGAGCGTGGCACGGTGGAGCAGCTGAACAGAAGGTCAGTTGGCGTGTCACGGTGTCCACTAGAGGATGGCTCTCTCTGCCCGCTGTAAATACTCTCATCTGACAGAGTTCTCTGGAGGGAGCGACGAGTCGCTAGCGGACCCGGGAAACATTGGCTTCAGATAGGGATGGAAACAGACAAATTGCAGGACTAAGGTAAAACAAACATTTTACAAATGCAGTACCCCTGGGGAGATATCATTGTACTATGTTGATTTATGTTGAGTCAGTCTAGGCAGTTAGGCCACAGCCTTTCTCAGTACCTTCTCTTCACTTGTAGTGGGTGGAGGGCTGTCAAGTGTGATGAGCTTCTTCAAATCCTCTTCCAAGCTGGACTTGGCAGTGTGCCGCTGGGGCGACTGGGAGCCCCGTAGATTGGCTCTGAGCTGCGGCTGACCACCCAGCAGACCATCACTCTGGTGCCGTCTGGAGATAAAAGCAAGATTCAACTCAGAAAGATTCCTCTTAAATCCAAATAACACACATTATATAGAAAATAAGAATGCTAAGGTAATGGAGGTGGTGGCCAAGAACATCAACAACAAAGAAGGTCTGTGATTAAAGGTCAGCAGTTTGAATTTTGAGACTGGATTGGAATCTGTGAATAATAAGGAGCTGCAATCAGTCTGTGTGTCTGTGTGACACACAGACACACAGTCTGTGTGACGTTCGCACGCACTTCTCTACTGTACTCTCTCACCACTCTATTGCTTCACCAGGAATAACTGTGGTTTGTTCAGCAGCTGTACAGTGTAAAAACAGCAGTTGCCATCAACCACAAATGATGCAATCGCCCTTTGGGCCAAACAATGAGACGTATGCTGCCTAAAAAATGATTATATATTTAGTCACCCTTCTCTGGGAACCACACAATAAAAAAAAACACTAAAAACACAGCTACCCCACATGGTGGCAGTGTTGGCCAAATTACAAAAGTAGTATTATGTGAGCGGTCTGAAAGACAAAATATAACATTTAGTCATTTCCCCAGTTTCTCAAACATCAACATCACCAACAGTGGGACCTATTTCTACACTGAATGATCGTTTTTCTCAACACGCAGCACTGCAGAAGACAGTTCCTATCTTACTTGCGAGTGCTTCCAAATTCCACAGAGTTGACGGTTCCCCCAGGTTTCCTCCAGCCAATCAAGTACTTCGAAGTCGCTCCTTGACGAGGGTAGAAACTCTTGGTCCCTGGTGATGTGGGCGAGGTGGCTGCAGCCGCTGCCTCGTCTTGCCCCTGATCCATCGGACTCCCTGAGAGGCCAGAACTGAGTGTGCTGAAGAAAAAGGGACGCACGCAGGTAAGACATACAGTATGTATGAAAAAGAAAGTCATCAGTGTCAGCCCTTGATTTTTATACAATTATAAAAACATACAAGCACCAAGAACAGATTAAGTGGCTGCAGAAGTGTCAGTACAGTGCTAGTCATTTGTCAGGGTTTCAATTGTTTAAATTTTATTTTGGCCTTGGTTCAATTGGCATGATTGATGAAGCATCAATATCTATTAATTGGTTGAAAATTAATTCCATCAAATCGCCGCTTTCTTTCTAGTTCAAACTGTCAAAATATGTTAGCAGTGGTTGCATATATAAACAGAACATAAACAGATTATCTTAATCTGTTCCATTACTGTCTTTCTCTGTCTCTCCAGATGTGATCAACTGATGACTTTATGGATAATAAAAAATAAAAAAAATAGGACGCCATGTCCTTGCACTTTATTTCCAGCAACTTCAAATAACAGTTCTCCATAGTTTGACATAAAAGCTTGAATTTTCAAACAGCAAGTTTTGTGTCTGTGTCGCTCATGTGCGTGCACCACACATACTATAAAACAAAGGTGCCAATACACAAGTCTGGTAGAGCGGAGTTATTTCTGGCTGAGTGAAGAGGAGCGGGAGGAAAGCTTTAGTTGATTCAAAAGGAAGTGGGATTTAGAAGAGGGGAAACAGTGCTGAACTCACAGTCTGCATTTCTAGCAACATCAAGCACTTCCTTTATATCATGAAGACAGAGATACATACAAATGCAAAACCACGCACGCACTCATGCACGCACACACGCGCACGCATGCATGCACACGCACACACACACACACACACACACTTATTTAATTCTTTCTCTCTCCCTTTGTTAATGCCAAAATGCAGAGCTTTGGACTTTTCCATCTGGGATAGTACAGGATATATCTGGACTACAATGAATCAGTGTCTGTTTAAGGAAACATTGATGCAAAGGCCACAAATTCCTCAGTTACCTACAGCTGAGCCAAACATAACAGAAGCACACCTGGAGTGGGAGGCAGCATCACTGAGGCTGTAGGAGCCACTATCAGGAACGAGGGGAAAGGCTGATGGACTCTTTGCTGGAATCTCACTGCCTCCAATGGCAACGAGAGAGTCTGGTGTCAGAGGTGAAGAGTCCGAGGCCCTCTGGCTGCCTGCTGGGTCATCCTGCCATGGGATTTTGTCTTTGGCACTGAAGGCACCAGTGGAGGAAGCTGTGCTGCTTTGTGTGGCTGTGAAGGAGGTGGCATCGATGCCGCTGTCAGTGGAGGTGCCCTGAAGATATCCGTTGAGCTCGAGATCGCTCCGCACTCCTGAACGTGAGCCGACTTCGTACCACTTCTCATCGCTGTGGGCGGAGCTGGAGGCGTTGCTCGAGAGTGTGTTGCTGCTAGACTGGCTGGATGAATACGGAGCATCCGGCTATTCAGAGATGAGAAGTCCAATTAGCATTTTTAGTTTTTAGTTATTTTTTATTTTATTTTTTTATTATACTGCAAGCTCAATCCACTGTCAATATTTAAAGAGTGGAGATTGGAATTGTGTAGCTCTTAATCAAAAGCACATAATCTTTACCAGTGATTAAACCTCAGCATTCTGGTTAACACAAGGCCTCCTTTATCAACTTATAACCTGCAATCACATAGGAGCGAGGAAATGACATAATATGATGCTTGTTGATTCCAGCTCACCTTAGTGATTTTGTTAGGAGACATTTGGCTGCCCTGCTCTGGCGGTTGGAGTCGAGGAATTACTGCCTTGGAAACCACAGTGTCTATGGGATGCAAAGACATATGGGTAATGCGATCTGTAGACAAGTGGTAGCACAGTAAGTCATGTTTAATTCAATGATATCGCTAACACTAAGGCCAGAGTTCGGAGTTCCTCTTACCTGCACTGGTTTTGTCCCCCTCCCCAGTTCGGATCCATCCAACACCAGTGCTAGAACACGTTTTCATCCCATTGACCCCTTCACCTGCCACGTGCCGCACAGATGACACAGGGGACCGGGAGGTGTTGTTGTTAAACCTATAGGGGAGATGAGGAAGGTCAACCATACTGCCAGGTAGTGCAGCAGGCCAAATTAACATTAGTAACCCATAGTAAGGGGCAGAAGAACTTACCCATCAGGCATAGATTTCTGCCTCCATTGGTTGGAGCTCATTGCGTCTGTGTAGGGGAGACTGGAAGGGGAGTTTGTGTTGTGCAGTGTGCGACCCATCACAATAGAGCAGGCAAGAGCGTAGTTGTCATTCCCTGGGGAATATCTGTGATGATGCACAAGTATGTCATTAAACACTAACTGTGAACGGCAGCCAGACAGCTTTTGTTCAGTGTGTCTGCAAGTTTTATAACAGCATTATATTTATTTTGCAACCTTTTGGGGTTGAGGGGTCGCCCGTCGCTGGACACACTTCGGGGAATAACAGTAGAGTTACGGTCACTGAAGTCTGAAGGTGGGGCCTTGATCAGCGTCCCTACTGTGCCAGCAGCGCGTGTTTGAGGGCTGGATGAGGTGCGTGGCCATTTGGTGTTGTTGTTGTTGGTGGGACGGAAAGGGAACTTTAACTCATAGGGCATGCCCTCCTTGTGGTTCTTGTAATCCACTAGTGGCATGTGGTAGATTTCTGAGCAGCCTCTGTTGGCACATGTTCACAGTCAGAATGGGACAGCTTTAAAAAGCCACAGACAACTGCATTAAGCTGACTTTCTCTTGTGTCTATAAATCATCTATATCTACTCTACCTGCGTGGTGTGGAGTCTTCATGTGGAGGGATGATGACCACCTTGACAGTAACAGAGGTTCTGAGCAGGTCGATCATCTGCTCGTGAGACAGCGAAGCCACCGACACCTTGCAAATCTCCACCAATCGGCTGCCCTGCCTGAGCCCAGCCTGCCAAGCATAGCCATAGGGCTCCACCTCAGCAACAATGCCCTCAAAGTTGACATGAAAGCCCAGCTGGCCCAAGGCGTTACGGCGCAACGTCATCTCTGCGGTCTGACTGCCCTTGGTCAACAGCTAAAAACAGTAAAGTGAGGGAGGTGCAAATGGGCGAATCAGAGAAAGAGGAGAAGACATAATGCATAATGTATAAAACAATTTCTCACAGAACCCTTCAGAGGTTTTTGCAGGTAAACTAATATTCCGTCTTCAAGCTAGCTCTAATCCCATACCAGCTAAGGCCCATATTTCAGTCACATACTATAAATACTAAGCACTTGAATTTAAATAGTTATTTACAGTCCTATTATAACTGTAGTATATTACAACAACTACCATTAGACACCCTATCTCGCTCTTCCTCTACCTGTGGGAAGTTAACTGATGAGAAAATGGTAGTTAGTACACAGAATAGTAAATAGTAAAAATAGTAGCAAATCACAAAAGGAGCAGAGTTCCAGTTAGACACAGTAAGCATGCATGTTATGATGGGCACATAAAAGGCCATGAAAGAAAAAAAACACATTTCTGCTTTACAAAGAAGGGCACGTGCCAGTACTGGTAAAAGACAACAGTAAATCATTACTTTGCTTACTATCAACTAGAACTGCATTGTCAGCAGAAGGATCCAAATGCCCCGTCAAAAAGCACTGCCTTACCTAGACCACACTGAAAACCTCAGTAATATCATATCACCAAATTACTATGTATTGTGCTAAGCATAACTTATAATCATAGAGTCGACACTGTCGACTGTCTAATTTGAGGCTACGCCCTTATGTTGCTATTATAACATCAACAATACTTAGTTCCTATTTCTTGGTACTTGGTAGAATAGTGGAATACACTCATAACACTGAAAACTTTACAAAGCACCTTTTTCCTACACAACTGTTCACTGGCTACAAGGATACTCCAAAAGGACCTAACCTTTGTACTAATTGACACTTGGTGCTTGATTTTGAAATGTACGTTTATTCTACTGTTTTAGTCGTTATTACCTGTATTGGATCATTTTTGCAGATAGCTAGCTAAAATGTAAATATGATGATAAAAGCAGTGTGCATTCAGATAGTGAAAGCCAAAAGGACTGTGCCTGTTCATTACAAGCTGTTTTTCAGAGATGCAGTGTTGGGCTCAGTGTAACCTCTGATAACTACAGCAGATGGTGTGTGCTAATGAGATGTACTGTCATAAACAGTAGTGGTGCCCCACTAACCTCCAGTCTCTTGACAACCTCTCCAAAGTCTTCTGTGTTGTTATTGATGGAGCGCAGAGATACACTCTCTCCACGCTCATAGTAGATCTTCATGGAGGCGGGACTCCCAGTTGACCAACCAATCACATCACGTGTGGCGCAGTTAAACACCACCGCTTTGGCCTCCTGATCCAATAGGATGATGAAGTCATTTGAAATGGCCAACAGGCATTCGCGTTCAGCACCAGCTACTTGATCTTCAGCATGAACCTGCCAGGTCACGGCCCCGAGGCTCCGTAGTTCCGCCCCACTGTATGGACGCACCTTCTCTCGTCGTTTGTGTGCCAGAGAGATAAAGGGGAACTTCCCAGAGGGTTCTACAGGAGTACTGGTCACGTGACGCTCTGCCAAGTCTCGGAGATATTCCTGCCGTGTGCGTGTTGCCATGGCACCAAATTTATCTGACTTGTGGGCTGCGTTCTCAGCGTTGATGACTTTGCCCAACAGAAAGTCCCTGAAGACAGTGGACTTGGGGAAGGTCACCCCCTTGGGGATTGGTGGGCCAAAGGACGGAACGTCCTGGGAACGGGTGACAGCCACACTGCAGAAAGGAAAAAAAGGTTAAGGGTTTGAGGCTATAGTATGTAAATAAACAAACATTATAATCCATAACTTAGGCCTTTGCAGCAATGCACTTTAAGTATGGTTTGGTTTGATTCTGACATAAAACAATATTCAACAAATGGTTGTAGAAATATACAAAAACAAAAAAGTGAGAAGACTATTGGATATGTATGAAGAAAAAATAAAATAACATATATAAAAATGTAACAAATATAAAAAGCACAAAACACATGAAACTGAAATATGACAGAAAAACTAACAAACACTAAAAGTTAACATAACTTATTTCCATGATGGTCAAATAGCTGGGGGTGAAAGTTACATTAGGAGGACAAACATGACATGGTAAAACAGCAAGGGGAAGACACATCACAAGTATTGTTGCCTTTGACCCGTTTCACTTGTGAGTATTAAGGAGTGCGTTAAAATTCCTACAGGTAAGGCGCTTCTCTTGTTACCCTCCAGTGCTCCTGTTCCATTTGCAAACAATAGCTGTCCTTGAATTGGATTACTAGAAATTATTATTATTGTTGTTCATATAAAAATCGACTTAATGTAGAACAAATTCAGCAAAGTGTGCTTTTAAACAAATTGGGATTAATTTACTGTTTGGGACAACATGCTTGTATTATTCAATTAGTTGGTAGCCTGTTTATACACACTTTGGCTGCATACATTGAGGCTTTAAGTGTAAACATCCAGCAGTGCCACAAAAAAGTAAGTGTAGCATGTTTTTCCTGCATCTTTTTAATCAGAAAATGTGGTCTGATATTCTCAAAGTTCACAATAATGGACAAGCTACATCTGCCTGAAATAGTAACATAAAACAATTACATGTTTTGGTGTATTCATTGAAATATTTGCTTGAACAAGACAAAGGCAGGTAGTAAAAAGTGAGTTTGGTAAGTAGTTAAACCAGTGACCCAACCAAATGTTTGCTATACTGTGTTGATCACATCTCCACATTGGCCAGGCTGAATATTATAATGTCCAAGTTATTTTGTAGTCCATGTTTTACTGTGTTTAGGGGCATTTCCGTGTTACATCTCCCAATTTCTGTTCTGTCAGCTACCCTGAAACTTAAACTTGCAAAAATGATTTTAATACGTGCAAGTCCATTGTTTTCTCAATGAGTAATTGTTCAGTAATGGTCGGCAAATGTCTATGTAAGAGAAAAAAATGTACTATATAATTGGTATGACTTTGCCTTCAGATTCAAATGTAGTCTTTTGTTTCAGATTTTCACATAACATTGTCCCAGTAACATAAAATAACATTTGGGTTGCCAATTTGAGATGGACAATATTATCAAATTATTTTAAGATAGAACAGTGCTTTCCTCTATGGTGCCCTTCTATGAGAAGCACCATTGTCGCCCTATATTTTTTCTTATTGCTGAGACATACTGTAAATCGCGACCCTAGTGACTTTTAGATATATTAACCTGTGAATGAGGGGAGGATCACATCAGCTTGTGAAGATAGACTGTCAGTAATTACATTTTTTGTACAGAAAATTATGTTTTGTACAGAACAAGGTACAACTAACCACTACTTAGTGGTTGATAAGAACATCTACTTGATAGGAACATCTGACTTTTTTTAGATGTCATTTGTAAAGGGGTTCACACGTTATTTCCTATTTGGATTTTTAATCAAGAAAATTTAATAAATATGCAATACAAAACAATTATTTGAGTGTTATTAATTTACACAGTGTATTTGTCTATTATAGTGACTTTGCTAAAGATCAGACCACATATTATTTATTTATTTATATATATATATATATATATATATATATATATATGATAAATAAAAATGAGATTAATTGTGCATAAATGTAGGTAATTCCAAAGGGTTCACTTTCTTTTTCTAAGCACTGTACATACAGTTGTAGAATAATATACACAAAAAACACATTCGTCCATGACATGGTCTTAGATAAGCTAATGTGACAGTTCTGACAAGTCTGCATCCAGTCCAGTCCATTCAACAGATAACAGTCATAGCTTTTAGCAGAAATGTTGCAAACTATGCCTGACTAAACCCAGCGTATAAATACTATACATCCAATCACAGTTGACAAGCCAGCTCGCTGCTACATCATGGTATGGAGAAGCAGTGCTGCGGCTCGAGCTAGCAAGCACGAACAGCCTACGTTTCATTTACAAAGGTCTAGTTATGCAATCTTCCTTGATGGTCCCGTGTGACTTTGAGACAGCGGTTGAAAGCAGCAGATTAGCACCCCGCTGGCCTGGGGCCACTTACTCCTCTAATGCTCTGGTCTGGCTCAATAAGACCTGAGTATTATCCAAATCTCAGCAGCAGGCAACAACAGGCTATTAATAACTTGATGACTCAACAAATCATAACATACTCTACTCCTTTAATCTCTATTAATAAAGACATCCCATTATGGACATGGTCACAAGCAATGAAGACACAGACTGATGGCAAACAATTTAAATAAACCATCTCTTTGTGGGAAATCAGGTTTCAAGCCAGCATTTCTGCGCTTAACGATCTATATGTTTGCAAATGTGTGACTAGCGATCCGCTGAAATCCATAGAACTTAGTAAGTGGTAAATGGCAAAGTCAAATCACTGCATAAAATACCACATGCAACAACACAACCTGCAAATGTATAATGTTTACAGGTTGTGGTGTAGCCTACATTCTCTGAATCATAACATTAATGCCATAACTTCTTTGTGGATTTGCCTACCCAGGGACCGCTAATGAAATATAGCTATTAAGCTTATTCTAGGACAGTCCATGGCCACACATTGTCCCTGTTAAATAAACATATAAATAAATCAACACAACAACTGTTTAACTTACCTCCTGGTGTCACCAAAAACCAACCATGTTCTTCATTACTGCACAATACCATGAATTTTTTTTGCAATCAATGTGACAAAAAGATTCCCTGGGTCGACGATAATGCGATTCTGTTCTGTAGCTTCAATCCGACACTCAAGACATACTACTCAATGTGGTGCAGCAAATTTTTGTAGCTTGTGTTCTCTTGTCCCAACCAAGAAACTTTTCCAAACCATCAGGGAAAGGCGTCCCTGAAAAGACTTGTGACAAAGAGTCAGGAGTGAAGTCTTAACATATGGTGCCTTAATCCACAGCATAGAAGTAGAAGTGTGCGTGTTTCTCTGGGTGGGGTAGCTAGATTGTCCTCAAGGACTCTGTGTCCCGAGCCTCTCCATTTCATCAATAAGGCAAACCAGGATAACCAGCATTTCACCCTTTCTCTTTTCCCAGAGTTTAATCTCAAACATGCCCCCTTTAGGCAAAAATCAAGCTGAATAAAGGTGTCCACTGGTCAATTGGTCAGAAAAAAACAATTAGCTAGAAAGGAGAAAAGTCTGTAAAAAATAAGCCCAAATTTGATGTAGGTGCAAACTGAGAGACAGAAGGCTGGCCTGAACCGTCCGCTACTGAGATAGACTCTGTGAGCTCTGAGGGACTCTGCTCTGAACAATCCTCCCCGCTCACATGCATGTCCGGGTGAAGAGAGCACTTCATGTGCATGGCGCTAACTCCTTCAGACCATTCCAGCTCATGCTGCCCAAAGGCAAAGTGGCAGGCAGGGAGGGAGGAAAAGAGAAGAAGAAGAAAGAAATAAGGGGGGGTTGCATTATATGAGTGTGTGAGCCTTTGAGTGAATTAGTGTGCATGGGAAAAAGTGTGTGCATGTATGTGTGTGTAATAGTGTTCAAGTGAGAATGAGAAAGAGATAAAAAGGAGAAACGGGAGTAAGAGAGTGAAGGGGAGCAACTATGTGTGTGTAATATCAGTGTATGCAGAACGGAGAAACTGTGTGTGCGGTGGTGTGGGGAGGCATGAGTGTGAACACCACAAAGTTGCAGTCTGATCATCACGAGGCTAAGAATCAGCCAGCGGCAGAGAAGAGGAGGAGGACAGCTACTGTAGGGCCAATCTATTACATTTGATCATAATCAAAATAATTTATACTTATGAAGACATGAGAATACATACCCCAGAGAGACAGGACAGTCACACAACAGGCTTTTATGTCCAGCCCATGCCTTCCAGTCAATGCTTTTGTCTTAATGCTATTGTAGCTACCTTCATAAAAACAACACCGCAGGTAGCACTGGAAGTGGTGTGGAGCTTTTAAGGGTCCCATAAAAAGGGTCCAATGCTCCACTGAGATGGTAAGTTAAAACCAGAATATCAATATTACTACTGGGTTTGGTCAGCCTGGCCTACTTCAACTTGTAATGAGTCTCTTTAGTCTCTTGACACGGTCAAATATATTCATAGCTTTGGCAGGTTTATCCAGGAAGAGGTTTTGTTCAGCAAACATGCCACAAACACCAACACTGCTTTTTCTTCCTTTCTTTCTTTGACAAACCACGTAACATGTATGCATGTGTAGGTAAAAAAAGAAGTTTTTCCCATTGTGGCCATTACAACTTTACTGTACACCTCCAAGCTCAAAGGATTTAGCCATTATTCTGCTGGTCAAATACAAGACCCACCTGTAGCATGTGTTGTCAGAGCAGGGATCGTGTACCCGTACAATGATGAAGACATGTTGAAAGTGAGAGCGAACGGCCTTCGGGGTGAAGGGGTGAGCACCAGGCTCCTGGAACACGATGGTCACAATGTCGTTCCCTATGTGACGTTTCCTCAGTAACTAGTCATTGGAAAACAACAGTCTTAATTAGAGAAGTATGGGATTTGAATCTGAAGGCAAAGTCATACCAATCATATAGTACATTCCATTGAATGATATGGCAGTCAACAATAGAAGTTTCTTTAGAATGAAAGTTGGATGAGAATCAAATCTGATTACAGAGCCATAAGTCATATCATGCATCTAATCACACACCCTTCCCTTAAGGTTTTCTTTACTCCATCCGTTTCCAAACAAAGGAATTTCCTGATACATAACTAATGGTATACCACAATGGCTGGGCTCTCAATTTTTACCTGTTGTTTGTTGTTGGGTGTGTAAGGCAGTAGAGTTGACACATGAAACATGATCTCATAGTCCTTGTAAGTCGTGTACAGGGAGTGAGTACCCGTGGAATCCGCTACAGGGAAAAAAATAGTAATACAGGGTTGAGATCCATTGCACAGTTACTGCCATCTATCTCTCTCACATGTGAATTCTGTGCGCTCAGTGGTTTCTGTACAAGATAGGATGCAATTTAACCGTAGCCAAAACATTGAGACAACAGTGAACTGTGGCTCAATGTCAGCCTGGATAACCGTTAAAACCAATGCTCAATTAACTGTATTACTCAAGTGTAAGTGGATCCATTTCCCTTTCTATGTAACATTACAGTTTCCAGAAAAAAGAGCAGTGCCTAAATGTTTAAATAATTAGACTATAATTCAATGGTACTTTGTGGGCTACAAGGCCATAAACAGGAAATTATAAACTTTGTCATTCAATCCCCAAATCTATGTTTGTCAAGCCAGATTTCCTACAGATGGATGCAATTATCCACATGCACTCATTCATACTACTGAGGGACTATTGTAGAAGACACACCAGAGAGAAAATGATACTAGAGAAGAGAGATGAGAAGAAAAAAAATATAGTGACAGTTTTGAAAGGAAAGAGCAGGTGGGAGAAAATTAGATCCAGTGAAAGGAAATATATGACTGAAAGCAAGATTAAGGAGCAAGGTACAAGCACTATAAAGTATGGTGCAATATGAAACTTAAGTGAAACTTACTTGCAGCAGGACTGCTAGTAATAAAAAGTAGAGGTCATGGACTAGGTAGCAACAGATACATTTTCTTCTACAATCTTACACAACCAGTCATCTCAACTACAACATTTGGTTACTTTAAAGATGCATCACAACACAGGTCTATGTGTGTATGTGTTTAATCTAGATGTGTGTTTGGGAGTTGTTACTTTTGGTGTCCAGCTGGGCTCTGTACTTGGTGAAGCCCTTGAGGCGAACCTTCTCCCCCAACAGTTGGAGGAACTCTTCCAGGGCAGGACCAGCTATCTCGTTGTTGTACATCTCCTCCTCTGTGCTCTGGCCAGCTCGGCAATACATCACCCCCACCTTCACCTGAAAACTCAGCTAGGGGACAGCAAAGAAGCACAATCATTCTTTAACAGTTCATGTCATGACAGAGTACACTATAGAAATCACAGAACACAAATTCCTCTTCTGAACAAAATCATGGGAGCCAGAAAAAGTTCTGATTCTGTAAAATAACACTTGCTCATGCTTTATCCTCCTACCCCTTGTTCATCCAGTTTCATCAGCTGCTCAGTGACTTTGGGTGTGTTGAGGGCCAGTCTGAGGCAGGACATATCCAGCTCAGGGAGAAGGTACTCCAGTACCTCCTTGATAGGTAGCCCCCGGGTGGTGCCATGCTTAGAGGTGGAAGGCACTGCATCCTCCAGGATGGAACCTCGAAGAGTGGTAAGCTATATGGAGGGAGACAGAAAAAAAGAGATTACAGAGAGAAGTTTGAGAAGAGAAAGAAGGCATCTCAGGAATCTGAGTGCGTTTCTGAGTCTTTCTCTTGGAGATGGAACATACTGATAGCAAAACATGCCTGCTCAAAGATCCAGAAAAAAAGAAAGAAGTTGCTGCAATCAAGTAATACCATCCCCTTACTGTACCCTTAAAGAAGGTGACATAAAACAACAAGACAATTATGACTCATAGGTGTTACGTAAATAGAAAGTGGAATTCAGAAAGAAGAGGTGGGAGGGCTTGCCTAAGCATTCTGTGTACACAAAGTCTGCATTGTACTGGGCCCTGGGAGTGAACTCAATCACTTGGCTATCATGAGCAGCTGGAACATGCCGAGACTTTCTCTCCTACGAGTCTGAGGCTGTACAGGGCCTGTGTTTATAATGCTCCCCATGTTTGGAAGATAGGATAAGGGCGGGGGTCCTGTGGTACTTCAGTTTAATGTGTGTGGGTTTAATCACATGCACCTGTCCTACTCCAGTCCACAACAATCAGCCTCAGGCAAGTGCCTTTAGCCTCTGTCTGGGAATGTAAGTCCATATAATGAATCCCATAACCCAAAATCCCCAAACCAAACACAGGACAATGGCAGCCAACTTAGCAACTAAATATGACAGTCTATTTTTACGGAAACACTCTCCACACAGTGGTTTGAGGTTGTTGGGCCCTGACAGGCCTTGGAGGCTGGAAGATGAGTGCACTATCACACATTGCTGATATTGGGAGACAGCTAAATAGCCCCGGGGCTTGTTGCATAATAGGAAACAAGGACTGAGATTGGTAACCTCAAGCTGGTCTTAAGTATGTATGTATGTATGTATGTATGTATTGTGTTGCAGGCATATTAGTATTTTAACTACACACAATTATAGAAGGTGTACTATAAAATGGATACAAGACCCAAGCAAGCATCAAACAAAATGATTTACCCACAGTCAACCAAAACAGTTTCCCAAATCAGCGAGTGCAAAAATATTAATGGGCAGTATCTTTAAATGCTGTGGGCAAATTCACTCCACAGCAGGAAGGATTGATGTGATGTGGTGCTGAGGTTGAGGTTGGGGTGTAGGAAGGATAGGAAGCTATGGCTGACCTCGCTGGTTCTGAAGATGAGACGGTAGTTATACTGCTGGCCGTGCTCCTTGTCCTCCTCCAGCTTCTCCCTGCGCAGGCTCACAGCCACTGGACCCAGTAACTCGTCCATCCCAAAATAGTTCCAGTGCTCTGAGATGAAGGAAGCAGCAGAGAAACAATAAACAAATTCTGTTGGGAAATATCAAACTTAACTCCTTTAAACAACACACATTCATATGCTAACGAGTACATAATCAAAGCAAATAAATGAATCTTACCCCTAAGGTAGAAGAACTTCCTATAGTAGTAGGCTCCCAGGTCCACATGTTCCACAATGTATTGTTTGCCTTTTTCGCTGAGCGTGCTGGGGCCTTCCTTTGGTCCCTCAAGCACTGCTACTCCAGCATTTGTGCAGTGCATGCTCACAGATGTTTCGTACAAGTTTCCTTCCCCACTCAGGGCTCCTGAGCCACTATTACCTGCTCCACCACCCACAAGCCCATGATACCCTGCCCCACCTACTCCCAATCTGCGCCTCCCATTTCCATCAGCACCTATCTCATTGCGGAAGCAGGGGCAACTTAGCAGCATTTCATTGCTCTGTTCATCCCCTGCCTCCAGACCAGGACTGTCCCTAGAACTGAGCTCTTCCTGGCTGCCACTCGGGGAACTGTAAGGCAGGCTATGTGTGGACGAGAGGGTGGAGGTAGCCGAGGCTACAGCAGCAGCAGATGCCCCTGTGGTGGTGTTTTTCCTCTTGCCTGCAATCTGTCGCAACTGAGTAACTTCGTTGAGGTCAAACAGCATGCTTTGAACGTCATAGTGTGCAAAGCCTTTCTGACACACCCAGGGCTTAAAAGGGGGGCCCATGTCCTCTGTCCGGCTGTCCTCTACGTCAGACCCCGTTCTGGGGGAGTCCGACTCACCCCGCACGTTCCGAAGTTTGCGGAATATAGACTCACCCCCTGTCTCAGATTTAGTTCGTCTCTTTGGGAGCTTATCTCTGGCTTTAGGAGGCGGGCTGTCTACAACATCCTCCTGAAGATCAATGCTGGCCTGCTTGGGCCCAACATTCAGCATGTCCTCCAGTTTCTCTGGAGCAGGGCTACGCTGGTCAACTTTTTCCCCTTGATAGCCCCTGAGCATTTCAAAGAAGCTCTCTCCAGAAGCTCCATGCTGATCTATTGAGGAGGTGCTACCGTATTCGCGATGAAGTGGGGAACATTTGGCTCCCAATGCTGGACCCCAGTCCTCTCCACTGTCTCCACTGCCTTCCATCTCACTAATAGTCATGTCGCTGTTGCTCCGCTGACGGATGCGTCTTTGCCGTGGGTTTCTATGCGCAGGGCCTCTATAGTCTCCTGGGGCTAAGTATCGAGTGTCAGGGCTGTAGTTGTTGGCCTGGGTCTGGGTTCGATTCTTCAAAGTATTGTGAATGTTACGCAGCATTGACGAGTCTTGAGGGCTCATTACTGAGCCTAACTTAATGTGACTTTTTCCAGCAGAGGGCACAATAGAGTTCTCAGGCTCTGTAGCTGAGTGCCACACAACCCCTGCAATGTCTTTCCTTGGTGGCCAGTCAGCCACTCGAGCCCGGACACCCATCTTAGGCACTCCTGTACTCACAGTGGCATGGATATTGTCTGTGCGTGTTGGCACAGCCCCTCCATTGACCATACGGAGGTGGCGGGTGTAAAACTCATCAGTGGCGGGGATGGAACCCGCAACGGTGCGCTCCATGGGTGGTTGCTTCAGGCTGGTCATGACACCAGTGCAAAAGGCTAAAGGCACTTAGTAGGGAGACATGGCTGCCTTTGGGATGTGATTCTGCTCCCTGACTTCATGAGCAGGTTGATTGTCTGTATCAACAAGTGAAGAGGCAGAAAAAGTGAAAGGGCAAGCCCACCTCTTCAGCATTCAAGCCTGCATACTGCTTCCTCAACTGTGTCGCCACTGCCACATGGCATTAATCTTACTCCAAACAAAGTATCCTGAAAAGAAAAGAAAAAGTACATACAGTAAGGGTCCGGCGAAAAGATAATCACAGACTAGGGCAGAACGGTTAATCTAAAATTATCTGCATCAAAATTCTGAAGCTGTTATCAACGTATTTTTCCCATGACAATAATTTTGATAATTTATTCTGATTGAAAGGCCTATTTTCTCCTTAAAGACATTCTACTAAGTGTGTAGTCACGTGACTTTGCCCGGACCAGTTAGCCGCATGGAAAGTATAGACCTAGTCCGAGTCGACTGAGCAACTTGTACCCCCAACAAAACCCTGCAGTGTCTGTCGTCTGGAAACATTTTGACTTCAAAGATGATTTATAACAACAAAACAAACATCGTTCATTTATCATTAGAGGTCAAATTAAATTAATCAGGATTTTGATTTTAGGTCATATCGTGCAGGCCTTTCACAAACATCTGTTTCTTGGCTCACACCACGTTCCCTCACATATCTATGACTGAAAGTAAAAGAACCAATTTGGGAAGCAGGTCTTAAATTAATAAGTTGTTGAAATAACAGCCTCAGTATTGGAAAACCAGATGACTATACACCTGTTTGGCTGGGATCAGTGCCCTGCATATATCGCCTTGACAGAATAGGAGAAAGCACAACGGTAATTACATTGCCACTTTCAAATCAAATCTTTCTGTTAGATCAATATCAAGCAAACGCATGCAGCATAAAAAAGTAACAGGTATAATTCCTGTTCTAGTCCGAAAGTGTGTGAAACTGTCAGTAAAATAATGCTTCTACACGTCAACCTTTTTGAACCACAAACATAAGTCAGTAATGAACAGGGTCCTAAAGCAAGCAATTCATTAGATAGGGTTTCACATGTTGTCTAACAGTCTGATAATAAGCCAATCAAAGCAAAGATCAAATCCCCATCAAATGAAATGGACAGGGCAATTTTCAAATTCCAACCCAGGATATAACAGCTTCATAGTTACATTATATGTAATCTTCAGCTAGAAGAAATTAAAATTGGATTAAAGAAAAATATTTATATATATACCTTTCATCTGTCACATAATGAACGTTCCCAACTTTACACTTCTCTAATGAACGGGCACCAATTCTTTGGGGCATGGGAGTAGAATAAGTGTCTACAGCAGATTAATAAAATCTCATTAATGAATAAAAAAAAAACTCATTCATGTCCTACTAACTAATTTCTTTGACATGAATAAGACTGAAAATAGACAGGGGAATGTATGCTAAACTGCAGGTCCAGTCCCAGAGTGTGGGGCCTTATTTCCTCATGCTGCAGAGCATCCACAGGGATAGACAAAAGAAGGGAAGCAACACACATGAAACAAGTGTACACACACACACACATACACACATCCCTGAAAACAGGCAGCTAATCTCTTTGCTAATGGACACGCAGACAGATGACTGGCTTCATGTGCTTGTCAGATAAAAAGGAAGGAGTGTGCCACAGAGATGGAAGAAGTGGGCCTTGTGTTTGTGTGACTGGCAGACAGACAGGCTAAAAGAACGAGAAACAGTAAGAAACCCCACAAAATAATGCAGTCTCCTTCCAACCCATCCTGCTATCTCCTATCCACCCTGTGCAGAAATAAACAGATGTTTTCTTTCACAACTCTCTAGAACATGTCCAAACAGCTTGAGCCTGTTGACTAAATGAGGTTAACTTGCTGTAATTGGGGCTCTGACCTCCCAGCTGGTCCGTCTGGCTCGTTGAGATGTTAGCAAAGTGGATGCACAGATGCAGATTAAGGGCTGGTGATGTCACAGCACACCTTTGAGGTGCGACAATTTGTTGTTACGGTTGTAGTGACGAGTCTAGACACAGAGGGCTGTGCTCTGATCTGAATAACATGGCCCTATAAAAGCCTTTATGTGTTACAGGTGATTCAGATAGTGGGCCTTCCACACACACACACAGACACACACATATGGAATTAAAGGTGGCTGACAGACAGAAGTCTGTCAGCAGAACTGTACTGGGATGAATCACAAATATAAATCTAGGGTCTGAGTCTTTCAAATCTGACTCACAAAAATCAGAGCAACTAAAGCAAAGACTTGAGTCATCATCAAGACACACGGTGGGGTGCTAGACACTCTCAAAGTCTCCTGGAGGGGGGGTTGCTCCTGAGGGGGATCCCTGTTGCTGAGCTGGCTTGGCTAGCTGGTCTCCCTGAGACAAAGGACAGCATGCTGGAGTTGAAAGACTATTCGTCCTTGGTCTCCAAAGAGAGAGAGAATGAAGTTCCCCTGTGGACTGGGCAAGTGTTTCCAAAGCTGAGACAAAGAAGCCAAAGGATTGCCCTACAAGCTTGTAATTACTGCGTGCTTGAATGGGGCTAAGGGGCTGTTTGGCTGACACCACTGGCTTTCAAACAGGCACCCTACCATTTAGCCCATTGGTTCACCCTGTCCCCTAATCTTACCCTGCTCTAAGAGCTGACTGGGCTGTTGGGCAGCAGGCACAAAGGTCCCTCTGTCCTGGGCAAGACTGGGGCCCCATTCCAACATAGTGAAGTCTTTGAAAATTGCCTGGCACAGGCACCTCACTGTGGTTGTGTATATGAGGCCTGCCAGGAAAACCAAATGAATGAGATACAAAGGAAACTGGAGAAATAGAGATGAAGGAAACACTGAACTAAAAATTGGAAACATGGGAAACATCAAAATACATATACATTTGAGATGGACAGGTAGGAGGAGGAATGCTCACGTGGCCAAGAAAATAGCAAGAAGGCTTACAACAACAAGCAGAACGTTTTCTGTGTTGTGTCATGTGAGTATGACTTGCTGCCTCAACACATTCTAACTGACAGATGACTGAGATTTGGGGAAGCACTATGGGAACAACCTGAAGAAAGCTACAGACTGGAGCCAGACTGCAGTTAAACTCTTCCACAGTGAGCATGCTTTCCCACAAGGTTGTGCACCAGTCACACAGAGAATTTAAACTTTAGAAGCAAAAATCTGCAGCAATAATAACAAATCCACAGACTTCTACGCAACATCATTTCCTGTCAACGAGGGAGTTTTGAGGAGCGAGGGGTTAACTGAGGTTTCTACACATCCAGTGTAGCCTAACCACAGCAGCCTAAAAGCACCACAGATGCACAAGGTTTTTAAACTCTTTTTCTGTCTTGCATCTGCATCTGGCTGAAAACCAAGCACAAACCTGCCCATCTGATTGAGCAACTCTGACACCCCGCTGGCAGACAAACGATACCAGCATCATCCAACTGCGAGCCGACATCCTGGAATTCCACCAATTTCAGTAGAGGAAGTGATGAACGTCTGTATGAAGGGGGAGAAGAGAAGTAGGGCATGTTTGGGCAAATTCTTAGAGAGAAGTGAAACACTGACTGTCACAGTGATAGTCAGTTATAAAACACTTTTAAGTCTGCCAGCACTTTACAACTACAGTCTTCTATCTTTGAAGCCAAGTTATACTGAGAGTTTGTTCTATGAGACCAAATCAAGGATGAAGTGGAAAGCCACAATAAAATGACAACTGAACCAACGAATTGTTCAACCGAACACACATGCAATGCAAACAATGCGTGTAGTTGGAGCACTTCAGAAAACGGTGGTGTATCGACATTCATCATCCCCATTGTTTTGTGATGTGCTGCTGCTCTGCCCCATATCTGGGCCCCTGCAGCACAGTTCAGTGAGTAATGGGCATAGCTAACCACTGGCAAAGTGAATTTCACTCACAGCCTTACACAAGAAGACAGCTCTGGAGGAGCGCCAGGATGTATTCATTGCCATTATCTTCAGCAGGGTGTCCTCGATTTTTCCTCTCTTCTTCAGAAAGTACTCCACCAGGGTATCACATTTTACGTGGGAGAGACAGCAGGATAAATAGACACTTGAAACACTTGACATAGTTTACAGTTAGAAACAGTAAACCCAGTCCGATTTCCCAATGTCATTATCTGGGTGGGCTAGGAATTTGACAATGAAAGCCTTTGTCCAACTCCTAGAGGACCATTTACCTATAATTAAAAAAAAAAAAGAAAACGCTAATTGCACAGCTAACAGTTGGTCTGGTTGTACAGAGTAAAGAAGGAAAAACACTTCTTATCTAATCTATTAGCTGTTCAGTCAATACAAAAAACAATAAAAAGTCAGGCTTGTATTTAATTGATTTAAAAGTATGCACATCAACTGAAACTGCATGGCCCTTAAACACATGAATCTCCAGAGACTGAGCACTGAGTTGGTTTAGTTCCTCATATTTGGTTTTATAGGTTACTTGTCTTTATTGAGGAGGTTCAGATTCAAGCTTGTCAGCTTTTCAAAGCTGTGCATTATAAAGAGCAATGGGGAGGAAGCAGTGTGCTGCTGCCTGAAGAGGAATGTAAAAAATTCTAATGAGGTGGCTGCCTGGTGGCTGAACCAGTTGGGAGCTGAGGTTTAAAAAAAAAGTGAAAGTCTGCTCTGGGCTGCACTTTCCCTCACCCTGCCCTCTCTGTCTGCCTCAAACCCTAGGACTCCATTAGAGAGACAGTGAGTTCCTGATGCACATGGACAGGTACACGCAGAGACAAAGACTCTCACACCACATGCCTGACAAAGCAAAACTCTGATAAATGTAAAACACCAAATTCTACAGGAACTACACAAACACAACCATATGATATGATATAAAGAACAAACTCATGGGATAATAGCTATTTCTGAATAAGACAATCCAAACTGCTTTTAATTTCTGCAAACATCAAAGACAACTCTTTCCTGTCCCCTGCCAGCTCACAGAGATGCTATTTCTGCTATACCTGTCTCAAACTAAGATTACCTTTTCTGTCAAGTTATGGTCTTTGTGTAGCCATCAGGGCTGCCCAGAACAAAACGATCTGCTGAATTTCTCTCAATGAATTCTCGCAATTAAACATGGTGGCCAAGTTCCTACGCCGTTAGGAATCAGACCGGATTAGAACGCAAATTTTGGTTCCTCATTTCGGTTCCACTTAATGTTGTCAACTAAAATATTATCCCCCCCGTCGCTCCGAAACAAACGTAAAAATATGACAATCTCACATTGAATTTATAGAAACATGCGGCAACATACTTATTATATATTTAAGTACTATAAAACTTTAAATAAATTTAAATAAAAAAAAAAACTCTACTAAAAGAGCCTTTCTTTAATGTCATTTTTTTCAGTTAGTCAAGAATCGGTTTAGGAATCTGAATCGTTTTAAAAGTACCGGTTCGGCATCGGAATCGTAAGAAAATCCAAACGGTACCCAACCCTAGTTAGCAGTTGACACCAATAGAATATAGCAGCACTTTCTACAGTCAAAATAATGGCTTTTAAACTAAATACCACTAACAGAAAATGTTTCAAGGGTAATGTGACCCAGAATTGGGGAGAATTTAATGACAAATATGAAAAAATAAAACACTCCAGTCCTGCCTACTTGGAGCAGATGACCAATCATAGCAGGCCGGCTTAGAGTGGCATAACACTTAGCCAAGAGTAGAAAAAAACGGTTGAAATCAGAGTGTTCAGAATAGTTAGAAATCTGAACATCTTAGCTAAGAGGGATTTGTCTAAAATACATTTACCTCATTATTTAAAGTTTACATGAAAATCCAACATTATAGCATTGTAGATATGACAGAAAACAGAAAAGCATAATATGTGACCTTTAACAAATTATTTATATTTAAATGAATTCTGGTTCTTCTACACTTCTAGAGATTATTAGTAAAATAAATGTGTTGTGTGTGTGTGTGTGTGTTTCATAAGTTACAGACACAGGAGTCTGGTATAAATGTGTTAAACACCTGTTGATTATTAGCAGGTGGGTCATTGGTCAGCAGTGTGGGTTGTGTGTGTTTAAAGCTTTAGTGCGTTAACTTTGATATTAATGAACATCTGTTACTTTCAAGTCATTGCCAAATGAGTTGCTACAAAGCAAATTATGACTTTCAGCTCCACACAACTCTCTCTGTGTTTCTCTGTAGTCCGTCCGATGACTTTCCCACGCAGAAGCTTTAGTGAAGATAATTATCTCTTCTGAGGACTCCATCCTGTTTTTTTAATCCTCCGTGTCCTCCTTGCATACTAGCAACTGCATGGAGTAGAGGGTTGGGCGCATGCGCGATCACAGAAGGCTGTATCATGTGGACGTGCCCACAGTGTTGTTGTCAATACTTAGAATTCCTCAGGGGGGCGACAGAAACTATGCACTATAGCTTTAAGTGGCACTAGACTGATGGAGGACCATAAAGATGATTGTAGTAGACCTTCATGTGAGTGCTGCCATTGTGTGAAAAGCTGATAAGTAAAGCTCAAATTTCACTCTGCCACAAGACCCTCAACTGCAGGTGCTTGATACGCACACTCACATAATAATCATTGGCATGTGTGGCTGTTGTGTAACCATCCAAAACTTGGAAAGACCCCTCACATTATATTTTAAGTAATTATTTGCACAAACATATTATTTATACCATCAATTTTCTGCAATATTAAAAGAAAGCTGCAGCCAAAGTACACATATTATTATGAAAGGGCAGAGCCTTGTGGATAAAATACAAATAAACTACCCACAATCTATTTTGAGCTTTTGTTTATGTTTGTCTCAGGTGATACATTAATCTGAGTTTGGCTTGCTACTGGGTTACTGAATACAGAATAATCAATGGCCTTGGCCACCCAGAGTTTCTACACATCAGGAAAATGTGCCTGCTGAGGTTGACTGAAAAGACAAATATACTGTAATATCAGATATGATAACCAACATAAGAGCCCCGCGCAAGAAACGTACTGCCACCGGTTCCCACACAGGCACTCCGCCAAATAGCACACCACTTCCTCCAGGTGAAAAAGATCTGTTACTTATATGGGAATGTTTCAGTGTGAGCTTTGAATTTCAAAACTAAAAAAAAAAAAAACTCTTCTTCATCTACTGTTTCTACTGACATCTCCTATAAGAGAGTGTAAGATGACTTGGAATTCATGCATTTGATATAAACAACTGTATGTTAATTGCTATAATGTTATTATATTGGAATATTTCCACTTGTTACATTGTAGTACAAATACAGTTATTATGTGTGTGACAAAATGTTGCATTGCTGAACTGAGCAAGCAGGCCACTTGAATTAAACCCAATGTAATGGGAGCGTTTCCCAGCAGAGTCCTTTTTAAACAGGGCAGTGTGGGCTGGGGTACAGAGGTGTTTATAGGGGTACTGCGATTTCTCTATTTGCCCAACAAAAGGTCAATATGCCCTTCCGAATATCTGAAAAGCAGTGAACCTATATGTTACAAAACAAATACTCCCAGCTCAGCATGGGGCTAGCACACGCCTCTGTATGTGTGCTCAAGTGTGTGTGTGTGTGTGTTGAATGATGCACCATCAGTTGAGGATTAAAATAGAAGGGATGCTGGAGTGGCAGCAGTATAATTAACAGTGTTGATGCAGGGAGGAGGGATGAGTGAATACTTTGCATTTGCCGTCTATAATTCAGCCTCTCCACGTGCCGGGAGACGGAGAAGGGGGCTCAGCCAGGGGGCCCGAAACACTTCCCAAGCCTGCTATTACTTCATTCTCTGATCACAGGCACTCACAAGCAAAACATATCAAGAGTAAGCCTGCAGTGCTGCTCACACAGCTTATGTACTATCTAGCAAGTTCAGAATCATTTTGACTGTTCTACTGGATCAATGTCACATCACCATCTGCGGGAGCAGAGATGTGGAGCTGTTGGAACGTTTGAACTGGGATTGAGTGGGTCATTAAAAATGTCAATTAGATCATGGTATTTCAATTGTGCAAAAGCTCTCTCTCTCTCTGCACATACACGCACACGCACACACACACACAAATGCTGTCTGCATGTGCGTGCCCATCAGTTAGTATTGGTCACCTGACCAGTGCCCCACCTAGTTGGGCTCAATACAGACATTTATTCCTGTGTCCCATGGCTACTACAAACAATGGGGGGAAACAAGCATACATGTGCTCAGAGGAGGGTCAAAATACCTAGTCATGATTTTATTAGGGATGTCAAAATTAACGCATTAATAACGGCGATTACCACATGCACGTTCTGTGATTTGGGCCTCGGGCCGCTCTGTAGTTTGGGAATTCAGGAAGCAATGCAGCAGAGGTGGATGGCTAGCTGAAACAAACCTGCTAGAGCAGAAATGGATAACGAAAAGGGTCTTTGAATGGCTAATTCAGTTTCAAAGCCCTCTGAGATGGTTCTCTTGTCAAGACTAAAGTTATTTGCATACTGTCAATGTGAATTGAGTTACCACCGGAGTATGTAGAGTCTCAAAAAACACTTGCTGGCCAAGCATACAGCTGATGCACAAAGCCCTCTTCCCCCCCGCCAAAGGCAGGCCATGCTGGATAGTTTGCAACAGCGATTGCACAAATGACGAGGTCCATTGTTCTGTGTTGAGCTGCTTAAGAAAATGGGATGTTTAGTTAACCTGTATTATCAAGTATAGTTTCATTCAGGTCAATATTCCCATCTGTTGTTGCTTGATGGGCTTGGGTTTGCCATATTATACTTTCAGTATATTTCTGATCATACAGCACATTTGAGGTTATTCTGGAGAATATCCTGGACAGTATTTGTAATTGTTTTGGATTGTTGCAATAATAATAAACATTTGCATGAAGCAAGCATATGTGTCCGCTCCCATGTTGATAAGAACATTAAAAACTTGAAAAATATCCCTTTTCAATTACATTTAGAAGAGATAAAAAAAAATGTGGGATTAATTTGCAATTAATCGTGAGTTAACTATGGTCAATCATGCAATTAATCAATCGATTAAATATTGGAATCGATTGATAGCCCTATTTATTAGTCTTCTTGGCTTCCCGATTGCCAAGGATTAGTGAGCCTTCAGTTCCAAATTGCTGTTAAACTTGATTGCAAGTCTTGTTTTTTATCTTTATTACTGTATTTCAAACTGTCAAAAGTGAATGGGATTGTATTTATGAGTCTGGGTATGTAGTGTGGGTGTGGGATAAGGACAGGGCCAGGGTGAGAGCACTTAGGTCTTCATGTACAACTGCATATGAGCAGCAAGATCAATCGACAGTGGCCTGACAGACTCTCATAGCAGAGGTGTCTATTTGACAGATGCCTGTGATGTTTGGAAGTCATCCACTGCTCCGTCCTCTCACATCCTCTGTCTGATTACACAGGTAGCAAAGCTAAGTCACAGAGGAACTACAAAGACAGAATTCTGATTAGACAACTTGTACCACAATAAAGCAAAGTCCATTTTAATTGATTACAATATCAGAAACAATCAAGTATTTTCAGAGACAACCAAAGCTTATGTGCCCATGCAACACCAACCTTGTACAGTATATGTTGCTTAAACACAGACAGATTAACTGAATGCTCAGACCAGATAACAGACTGGCAAGAGATGAATGAAAACACTGTCAGTAACAAAGAAATAGAAAGCACACAGGGAACTTGAAACCCACAATATGAACTCTGTATGGCTGACATGGCATTTTAAGAATGGAATGGTTTGTGAATGACATGCTGGTTTGTTGTTTATTTTGACATGGGCTGTCTGGACAGGTTGTGGCAAGGTGTTGTTATAGAAGAAGAGCAGTTGTTTGATTAGGCAGGTTTGGGAGGGGTCAGGACCCTGCTGAGCAAACATGAGACACACAAGCTTCACTGCAGCAGCAGCAGCAGCAGCTGCAGCTGCAGCAGCATTGACCACAGCTTTAAAAGCTCCCCCTGAGAATGTAATCAGATCTATTATAAGATGCTCTACACATCCTTTGGAGTTTGTTTTTATCAGTCAAACTGATCTATCAATCAATCAATCAACAGCTGCTTGGCCACAAATACACCTCTGCAGCAACCAGGGTAAAACACATCAGCTAATTTGATTGCAGAGATGAATTGGGGCAGCCATAACCAAATGCATTTCTACTGTATAAGGCTTCCCCACAGACTAATATTCGACAGATGAGCGGCATTCAAAAGGAGAACACAGTAAGCCATTGTGGAAGGCCAGTGTCAAGGTGAAAGTTTGATTAATATCCCCTCACATTGGCCTAATAGCTGCTGTGCTGCCACCAGAAATTAATTGTGTGCCTAGTGCACAAGACATAATCTACTATTTTAAAATTAACCCTTTTTGGTTTGCAAGGATGAAGGCAAAAATATAAAAATAGGATCTCACCAGGTAAGCGATTTAACAAGGTAACAACATGGGCTACAGTGCTGGGGACAGGGGGACAGCTTCAGTGCGAGGTGACATGAGGACCAGTGCAGGGTGCGGGGGGGGGTGGCAAAGGAAGGGCTTGTTATCCTTGCAGAAAACCTCAGGGGGATTTTCTGCCATGTCTGCCTGGCTGACTGTGTTGTCCCCTACAGCTTGGAGAGCAGCCTAATTCCCCAACTGAGGACTCAGTGGAAAGCTCAGGTGTGCCTCAGTAATCAGAATTATTTGTCAGAAATGGCAAATAGTTTCTAAATCTACAGTTCAGGACATGGAAAGGCGTGATCAGGACACAGAATCCACAACAACAGCGTAGCAAAGTTATACATGTAAACCATTTACAGTCATTGATTTTGGCACTGGTCCAGTGCATAGCCCAGTGCACCTGCAGTGCAATTATAAACAGGCAGGCAGCCGAGTTAATCAATTCATACAGAGTCATTTGGACTGCGATAAGTCAGCTAGTGTTGCATAAGAGTGGTGCCCTGCTAAATCACAGGCTGTGCCAGAAAACCACAGTGCAAACCTGTACAGAGTTCTGCTGCTGGCTTGCACTGCACTGCACCTACTGGCACACGCACAACTGTGGTTTATCATGCTTCTGTGCCAGTTCCATGCAAGCAACATTTTAAGCAGCAGCCCAGTGTGCAGTGTTTGCAATACTTTTGTTTTCATAAACACCCAAAAAAGAAATCACAATTTTAAAATACATGCCAGCACAAGGCAAGCAAATTAACATCTGCTTTATTAATCAGACAACATAAGACGGTTGTCCCAGTAATTCTACTGTTTTAGTCTTGGCGCATGGATACAGAGTGAAGCAGAATGCAATTAACATGCACCAGCACCATTCCCCTGTATTCCTCCCCAGGCAGGCAAAAACCAGGACTTTGCATCCCCACAAGTCACAGAGGGGGAACACATGTAAGTTTTTACTGGAGCCCTCATTTGCATCTCCCATAGTGTTTGGCTACCTAGTGTTGGGTATTTTCACTTCTGGTTACTAGGGTCAGTTTAAAATAGGGCAAAGGTCAACGTTGAGGACAGCTAAACAGGATGTGTACAGGTGCATATCACTATATAGAATGTTTTCTGGTAATTCAATAAATAAATATTCTAGGCTATATGAAATAACCACTTGGTAAAGCCTATTTTGTATACTCCTGTGTAAATTAAATACTTGGCAAAAGTACCATTTCTTATTTTATTAAGAACCTTAGTGCAAAATTAACATAACGTGCAAGGATCAGAACGGAAAGCATCCAAATGACGTAAATATTGCCGTTACGCAGTTCGGCTGCTGGTTTTTCGACACTGCGATAGAAACGATATGGCAAAAACATGTACAATATACACGTTATTAAATTGTTTTGACGACTATATATCAAACTAAGCAAAAGCATTCTCATATCAATATTCAACTTTAAGAGCTTCCACATGCAAGTATTATACAAACATGTCCATTTTTACATGTACAAGACAGCTTCCAAGTTTCAAATGTGTTCTTGCGTAGCAAAGCTGTAGACAAACAGGGTATCCAGGAATACAGGAAACAGGCAGCGAGAGAGGAAAGGTGGGAAAGTAGCCATGTTTGTTATTAGCCAGCCCTATCTGCCTTTTGCACCTGGAGAAATATGGAAAAAAAGACTATGGCCTTATTCATCAGACAGTGCTCTGTTTTACACCCTAGAATTATTATTTCAATTACATCAATATTGAGTATATGTTTTTTGTTAAAGGCTGAGGTAATAACACAAGACTGCATGGACACACTGCATGAACAGTGAGAGTGGGACATGTTCCTACTTACTTCACACAGTCCACCTGAAACTTCTATTTGTTTAAAAAGTCCTCAAAATCTAGCAAAGGCTGCCTTGGGTTCACAGTGGTCTCATTCTTCCTTCTCAGCTTTACTAAGAGCAAAGCAGGAACTCACAGGGTGGAAATGGATTCCCTGGTTCCAAAGCAACGGATGTGGAATTTTGGAGCAATATAAGGAGGGATTTTCTGAGTTTCAGTACAGGAAAAAAAGCACAACACAAACTACAGAAAGAATGCTGTGACTATATTAGAGAACTGAAAACAGCTCAGATAGAGTTCAACTTCAACTTCAGGAGAAAACCTCCCATGTTGAAATTGTTGTGCCAGCATTCCTGTTTTTACTACAAATCAAATGGTAACAGTGGCTCCTGAGAGAAACAAAAACAGTTGTAAGCATGTACAGGAATGAGGACAAGCTGAACAGACCTGCCTACGGATTGAGATCTGTTTTGAGCCTCAGCCATGACCAAGCCCTCACGCATTCCTGCCTGCTTCTCAGATTTCTGTCCACAGGAGGGACAACAGCTAAAAAACCTCTGGGGTTTTTGTATGTGGATTTATTTTCCACCGCTGCCCACATAAGCTCTGCATGGGGCATGGGCCTGTAGCTCTGCTTGGTGTTTTGATTCTTCTCAGAGGCTGAGTTCTGCAATCTGTTCCAGCGAGAGAGTGTGCAGGCCAAGCACAGAGACAGTGTAGCAACTGGCAGACGTGTCGAGACAATATTGAGCATGTCATCATCACTGTGTGGCAGCGAGGTAGCCTGCAGCAGCACATCATCGTCGTCATCAGAATTCCTTCATTATGGAAAGTTTTTTTCCCCCCCTTGTCTAACTTTAAGTTATTCTTAAGTGGTTGTTTGTCAAACATTTAACTTTTTCTTCTCCATCTTCTAATCTCCAGGCCATGTTGTACCATTTTCAGCACGCATGAGTTTTGATGGGAGCAGAAAAGGGGAATTACACGGCCTCTGATCTCTGCATGACTGTGGGTTTTGGTTTGGGGTTGAGAGTTGGAAGCAGCATGACAGAACCCAGTCACAGAAAGGTTGCTTAAGTTCATGAGTGTATAAGTATTGTAACGGACAACCAAATGGAGACACAACTGTCAATTAGCTAAGGTCCAGATCAGAGTCAATAGCAAGACTTTGCACCTGTCCCCGACTACTAAACTCCCTCAGTGGAGGTGACCACTACAGAATCTCCCGCATAGATAATTACAGTGTCCGAAAAATTCCCCAAACTTTTTGGCAGGTGGGGTGAAAAGGAGGGGAATTTTCCTTTATCCGCACACATTTATTCTGTGACATTTCGCTGAAAAGGGATTACATCATCACTATTGTAGCTTCCAAGCCCTCTGCTTTCCTCCATTGGCTGGTATACAGTGGACCGTCCGATCCAGACAAAGACAGAGCATTCCAACAGTTTAGCAAGCAGGAAACGCGGACCCGTAGTCACACCTCATTACAATCAAACTCATCAACCCCCTCAGTCACCAGCAAAAAAGACAATCACATGAAAGAAATGCTGGAGGCCCTATTACCATCAAGTCATTTGACATCTGACTACAGGCTGACTAATACCAGCCAGACATACCACTCATGTGAAAACTAAAGGAGCTTCCTTTTTTTTTAACAACAACAAAAAGTGATATATTTCAAACTATGACTGAAGGTTGTGTCAAAACTCATGAATACATGACTCATGCTGGTGTCTGGCATAGAACAAACAGGCATGAAGGAATTGGCCTTGGAGCTGACATTGGCTACACTGGTACACCAGATCATCCAGGGCCATATCTGAAGGTCTGTTTTGTTTGTAGTCTTGTCTGTCATCAGTAGCAGGCAGCCAGCGCTGACAGGGGCAAAAGAGTGTGGTCAAAAACCTACTTTATACATTAAAACCATGAAACCAGTTAAGACTAATGCACTTTGAACTTGAGAATTAATCATAACAATAATGCCATTATTCATTATACAATGTAAACCGTTAATTTAAGCATTTCATCATGATGGCCACTTAGCATAATTGCAGCCCACACATTCCACAGTGGCAAATTATAAATCTGCACAATGCCCCTCTTGTTGTTGTCTTTTATCTTTGCTCGAGCTATTCCCTTCGAGCCAATGCACAAGAGACAATAGAAACATGAGCTCAACTTAGCAACAGGAAGCATCCTTCTGTGCACATTTCAAAACACTCTACGACAAATGAAGCACAATAACAATTGTTATGGTTGTGAGTGAGAAGTATGATGAAAAAGGTTAAAATAGAAACACTGTCCTTCAGTCATAAACCAGGAGGGGGGACTATTTATGCTGATAAGAAACGTGAGAAGCAATGGATTTTTTCAGAAGGAACTTTTAGAGTTTAAATGTAGATGAAAATATATCATATGAGCCTAGTGCTACTATGGCTGCAAACTAGTCTCCTTAAATTAGATGTTTTAAGGCCCACGCAGTAATGTCTTATCCTTGAATGGTATTTTTGTCAACATCATAAAAGACAGAGTTC
The DNA here is from genome assembly GCA_026937815.1 of Etheostoma perlongum. Lineage (NCBI taxonomy): Eukaryota > Metazoa > Chordata > Actinopteri > Perciformes > Percidae > Etheostoma > Etheostoma perlongum. The sequence continues at coordinate 10,853,474 of CM049390.1, read as the reverse complement.
TTGGCCCATTGTGACAGATTAAAACAGAGGATGCATGCTTTCCTCAACAGCGATAAAAGGCTGCTGCCTTTGCATAAGAGCAATTCTCTATAAGAAATCCCATCAGAGAAGCAAGAAGCATTCTAGTGTGAATAATAGCTCCAATTTAGACAGGACGATGCTGAGATTAGACTCACTAGTAAAAATTGCAGTGCAGTGTATGATCAGTCATGCCCACCGCAGGTCAGCTAAGCCTGTCGAGAATGCTAACAATCCTTGATCCTTGCCAAAAGCTAAACTACAAAGCTTCCTTTTTTGCAATGGACTCATGCAAAATTATCCAACTCCAACAAGCCACTGGAACAGGTGCTGTGATTCAGTTTGAGGGGAGCTCAGTGACTTTCCATGTCCTACCTGTCTATTGTCCTATACCTGCATAGTTGTGACTGGTTTGTTACATCTGATATTTTGTAAATATGCTGGTTTTGGACACAATACTGCATTGAACTGTGAAAGGTTGGCACGCTTTGCTGGATGTTGCTCTTTAAACAAACCTCTGTTTGCCATGTGGCCCTGCATTGTCAAATATTTCCCATTCTATCATGTAGCCCTGATCTGTATTCTATATCTAATTCAAAACAGTCTCTATGCCCATAGTGGACATCAAATTATGGATTTGTGTGTATTCTGCCCATTATGAATAAATACATTTAGCAAAGGTGGGTCTGATTGGATTATATCTGATCAGAATGCCATGGCTGCCACGCTGTGGTACCCAATTTTACATGGTAGGCTATATTGATTAATAGATTAAACAAATTGCAATCATCTTGGCCTAATCTGTTCAACAAACTGATGAACCAGGCAATGCTGTAAACAAATCAGAGCTCCCAGGCCAGATGTGGCACAAGAAGATCACCTGCATGAAACACGGGGAACACCATACTGATTATCGGGTGGTGACAGTTACACAAGGAGAAATGTAGCCTAGTGTGCACGATACCACCTGTAAATCGTCTCCCCAAAGCAGTGATAAGAATGCCCTTGACATAGCTACACAACGACGCCGTAGGTACATGTAGGCTATATGTTGACAGCCTCAGTGCTAGTCGGGTACAACCGTTTCTTACCGAGTCCATTTCGTCTACCACCAACCCCATTAGTTAAAATAACAGCAGTAGTGGCACTGACTGCGCACTGGCTCCACACTGCACCTTGTCACAGCACAAAGATGAGCTTTGTCGTTCACAGACAGCCGACAGTTGTTGTGTGTAACCTTAGGCACCTTGTACCACAAACAACACCACGCACATGACTAGCACCACGTTCCCGGCTCACCTTTTCTCCTTTCTGCCTCAAGCTTTTGGATGTCACACACTACGAAGCGGGTTTTCCTCCTTTTGTTTCAACTCGTAACAAGGTCCTGGGAGTCCGAAACACAAACTGCGTAGCGCTCTTTCTTACCTTCTCTGGAAAATGTTTGCTCCGGTTTAAACCGAAAATTCCCGGTGTCGTCCTCAGAAAGGCAACTTTGAAGTTTGATAGAAAGTTACGGGTTTGCCTCGCTGCGCTATGCAGCTGCTGGAGGGATGAGATCATTCAGGCAGCCTCCCCTCGCTATCTCTCTCTCTCTCTCTCCCCCGGAGTCTCGCGAGAAAGCTTCGTGGGGAAAGCAAACGTTTCCGTGGCAACAGTGCTCACCTGTAGTGGGTAGACAGAGGGGAAGGGAAATGAAGAGCTCTCACTCTGCGTTAAAAACATAGGTTGTAAACTCCAAATCTTTACTTAAATCCTTTTCTTTGTAGGTCCAGTTACACACCTTTTTTATGTTTTACTATGTTTAAGTTTAGTCACATTTCTACTGACAATAATGTAACCACACACATGCTCTATAGTGCAAGACTCATTTAACCCAGCAACCTTTGACCTACTGTTGCAAATCTCCTGTTAAAAACAGGTCATGTTTGTTGGAAAAATTGGGAGAACATTCAAAGCAGTTTCTAAAACTGTCTTAAGATTAACTTTTACAGTGCTATACATTGCCTATTGTAAAGACTAGTGTGCTTATTGTTATTATTTTGCCTACATGATGTTGCTGGGTTATTTGGAGCAACACACATGCAAATGTATGGAAGTATTTTCAAGAGATGAAGTCATAATTTGTGTGCCATTTGACACAAATGTATATATGATGAGTTTTATTCTGTTATTTTAATTATTTTTTATTTGGTGAGAATTTCATTGAGTGAGTCTCATCTCACTTAAACACAAACGATCTTTGGTGGTATTTTTCTGCAAACTGTGTGCAGAGTAGCGGTGCAGAGGGTGGAGAAGAGGTCCCTGGTATCTTCTTCCAATATTTGATGCTTCTAATAGACAACATTGCTTACCTGACTGTCAACCACATACCATTAGGCATATGGGAAATATATTAATCAAATGTTCTCATGTATCCCAACAACACAAATGTATAAATGTGATATGCAAAGACAGTGACAGGCTGTCTACAAACGGAAATAGTGTCCGGTAACTGTTGTCCCCGCAGCAACCTGCCAAAGACATTAGGGCACTGCCCGGCCTGTGTCTGTAGCTCTGACATCATAAGCTGATGTTGATATCAGCCGATGTGCAAAAAAGCCACTGCTAATCTGTAAAGCTTGCAAACATTGTACACTGCATACAATTAAACATTAAGACAGTAGCAGGGTAATGCTCCTCTATATGCATTAATTAGGACTCGTCTTTAAATGCCACTGCGGTAGTAAATCATTCCTGCAGCTGTACTGGTGTCAGCATGTCTTAGTTGGAAATTTAGATCCTGTGAATTGGCGGAAAGAGATCTCAACAAATAAAGAACGAATCAGCAGGCTAGAGGATGCATAATGCCGAGGAATGGCCTGTGAGCGTTTTAATGACAACATGTATCCTAATTCCACATCCTTCCCACTGTATTTTAAGCATCAGTGCTATGCCTACACAGAGCTGTTCAGAAATGACAACCAACCATTTTGTCAGAGGAACACATCTTTATAGCAGGTGCCTCACTGGTCCAATTAAAAGAAGATGCATCAGTGAGAGAGAATATTGGTTTTTAGGGTTTTATTCTAGTGCAAACATTTTGTGAGAGAGAGTGTGTGTGATGCATCTTAATTCATAAAAGCATGAACACAATAAGCTATCTTTCTTTTATGATCAAATCGGTAGCACCATCTGCTGGCCAGGCTAGCATAGGACAAGAAACAAAAGGACATGCATAAGAAAATATCTGGCTTTAGAAGTGATCGTTTCTATGAAGTATACCCACATTTTGAGAGTTTGAATTTATTCTTCCACTACTCTTAAGCACTTATAAGGCTTCAGATAATATTCCCTTAGCTTTTAAGAATACCACCCTCATTTAATAAGGCTTAAAAGTGTGGAGGACAGCATATCAGCTTTGACTGTGATGGATGAGAAGTCATTAAGAAGTGGAGGCTATTCTTAGGTCTTGGTTAATCTTAACAGTCTTTGAATGTCAGGCTCTATGTCAATGGTGGGAAACATTTTGCTGTATCTTTTAAAGGGCTCTCCCTCTGGGCCGATGAGGAATTTCTCAAAGTTCCAAGAGATGTCTGTCCTGCTGATGGGACTCCATACCAGAAATTTGGGGTCCTGCATGAGGGAGGTGGGGTCATCATCGGGATAGGGGAGCTTGTCTTTAAGATAGGCAAAGACTGGATGTGCGTTTGTCCCGTTAACATCACACTTCTCAAAGATGGTAAAGCTGGGCTGAAAGCCAGCGCCTGGACGCACATGCTGCAGGGAATTCAAGATCTCACCATTGCTGCAGTTCTCCTGCAAAACACAAGTGTTTATTTTCATATTGTGAAAATGATAACATGAATCAAGCTGATTACACTATAGCAATCAAACCACCTGCTATACGAGTGTGGCAGATACTTAATTGGGTGAATTGATACATTTCACATGAATAATAAACCATCATCGGCGTATATATGAGATGTTAGGCCTATATTAAGAGCAGATATTGCAGGGTCATAACAAATTGTCTGAGGAAACCATGCTGCTCAACTCACCTGATAGCCAAACTGGTTACAGGGAAAACCCAGGACCACCAGCCGATGAGGGTACTTGCTCTGAAGCTGGTTGAGCTCACTGAAGTCCCGGGTGGTGGTTCCTCAGAGCGAGGCCACATTCTCTATCAGGACCACCCGTCCCCGAAACACATTGAAATCCACAGAGTCTCCGTCCAGCGTGGTGGCTCTCAGGTCGTAGAAGGTCTTGGCGATGAACGTCATCTCGTCTCTTGTTATTCCTCACTGGAGGCAGACGGGATCTCAACGTGTGACTGCATCCAACTGCTTGGTCACCTGACTCGCTGCTTTTTACTGGGTGTCAAATGGATCTGCAAGAAACTGATCCGCACCTGACATACAATACTCTTTTACAAGTTTCAGTTGGAGCAGATTGATGTAACTGATGAAACCACACGAGTACATGAAGTAGGTTTTGCGTGATTTACAATGTTCTATCCTACTTTGGATAAGCTTAGAAAAGGGTTTACATTTAGAATTTCTCTGTCGCATTTTGAGTATGCACTGTATTTGACATGGTCAAATGGTATTATGGGATGTTTTCGGCATTGTATGTATCAGTTTTCTCAGTCATCAAAGATTTAAAGTGCACACGCAGCAGGTGATGAAAAATAAATGAACCCATCCTAACTCCCTGTGGACCTAACTTTACTCTCAATCCAAAATTTGTGACTCAGCAAGGCTCAGATATCCAATAAATTATTTTTAAATATTGGAAATTGGAATTTATTAACATCCTTGAGTTTCAAACATGACATTAAAATGACATATCCGTGGCATGTCAGCAGACCCTGTAAACATATTCTAAGCAGCAGTAGTACTGCTTAAAGGCATAACATACAGTAAGCAATGCCAGTCACATTTATAAAATAAATACATGTATACATTTAGGATGGTAAACAAACATGCACTGCATTCAGAAAGGTCACTGAACATGCAAAACACTGTCGCTCTAGAAGAAATAAGCCCATTGTGTAAAAGATAACACTCTGGTTTGAGTTTCGAAAAGTAAATAATTCAACTCTGTCGTCTGGCTGCCTTGTCATAATACAGTATGCTCTTTACAAATGAATAAACTGATTTTTTTTTTTTAAATTTTTAAATGGATCCACCCGTCACCAATCAATTTGTAGATATATACTGCATTTCACCGGGGGAAATGTAAAGAGAGTGTGTGCAGCTGCTAACTGCATCTACCACTGCACCAACATAAGAAAAGTGAAACCAATGGAGCGCCTTCCTGGCCAACAGGTCACAGTATCTATGAAGAAAGCAGAGGAGGGCTGAGTCACAGTTGGCAACATATGTCTTCAGCTACAGTATGAGCCATGGTATTGTGATGGCCCTCTTTCTAACAGATGCAGGTCTTCTGAGTGTTGTTGTCGGTGCCTTCACTGTCTTCTTCCAAAATGGCCTTCTCCAGATAATCATCGAGGGATCCTAACAAGTTGTCTACGTCTCTCTTGTGAGCTTGCAGCACCAATTCTGTCATGCGAGTGAAGGACTGAAGGAAGGAGGAAGTGAAAAATAAATATGTAAGATAATTAATAAGAATATACGGGTAAGTTCCCTGCAGTATGTGTGCACATTTCTAATGTGACACACCGTTTCTTTGGAGATGCACCCGGTGTCCTACCTCACAGATGTTCATGCTGTTGAAGGCGCTGGTCTCAAAGAACTCCATCCCATAAGTTTCTGCTAGCTGCATTGTCCAGGTGGATATGGTTTGAAATAAGTACAACAAAAGGTATTTTATTTGCCTTGGTCAGTTTTCTCCACACGTAAAAGAACACAGGGTTTAGGAAACTGGATGTAAGTTGTTATTACCCGACATATCAATTTGTTCATCAACAAAAATGTTTAAGAAAAACTCACATTAATCCAGTATTTCTGTACCATAGTTTGTGAAATAATTGCCAAACTAATAAACCAAACTGATAGATTTAGCTGTGTATCCTTTAGAAATGTCTACTTACCATTTAATCCTGGTCACCTTAAATTACTCAATGTAAAGCAGAAAAACTTGTAAAATTAAGTACTTTAGGATCTTTTTGTATATCTACAACATCACTTATGAAGTTATATTATTATGCTGTTGAGTAAGCTACATGTAAAAAAAGACAATTAAAAAAATGGTTAAATCAAACCTTATTTCCTTGGTCCTTTGTCACCTGCCTCCTGAGCTCCTCATCACACTTGTTTCCTACCAAGATCCTTTGCACCTTGTCTTGGGCATACTGCAAAACACAACAACGCAAAACAAAAGTCAAGACAGACAGCAGGGGTATTAATCATATTGTCACTCACACTAAGCCACTCTGTGTGCAACAAGCGTCAGCAGTGCACTGAGAGTTGGTACACATACAGTACTGGGTTACTGTGAAGGCCAAAGAAGTGAAATGAGAGTGCTTATTGCCTTACTTCATCTACATCACTGGCCCACTTCACTAGGTGCTGAAAGGACAACTGGCTTGTGATGTCGTATACAAAGATGATACCCTGGTCAAGAATCAACAAAGAAGGATTAAAGAATGAATGCTATAGCAACCCATGAAGGTAACTTGTTGTTCATATGGAGGGATCACCTGTGCACGCCTGTAATACTGTTTGGTGATGGTGTGATAACGTTCCTGACCTGCCGTGTCCCTGCACAGACGACCAAACACAGCAGAAGAAGATCACAGAGTATGCACGTCAGCGTTCTGTGAATGCAATTAAATCATGCATAACTTACCATATCTGGACTCGCACCCTGATTCCATCTAGTTCTAATGTTTTCATTTTAAAATCTACTCCTGCCAAAAAAAAAAGAAAGAAGGAAATTACATTTAATTCCACAGAAAAACAGAGTCAACAACACGTGACAGTAGCAATTTGTGATGCAATTGCGAACACCTTAACAAGGTCAAACTGGAATCACTTATGCAACTGTGGCAAATTGATGCAAAAATCCTGCTTTGTGCTATTTTCCATGGGCTATTGTGTGTTTGTAAGCACTTAAAAGAGGGTTGCTCAGAGACACCATTATCCCTAATGAATAATATCTCTAGCACTGCATAGTGTCAGCTTTTAAATCATTGTGTCTCCACAAGGGGGTTGCAACTGATGTGAGCTGCAGCTGTGTGTTTTTACTGCTGGGTAACAGGACGAGAGTTTAGAAATGTGGCAGAATGACACTAGCTGCCAGCCTGTTTATCTTCTTAAATCAATTTTAGTTTAGTTTCTATGCTGAGCCCACAAAAAAAAACTCATTTTAGAATAGAATGCCTTTATTGTCATTATACACAAGTGCAGTACCTGTGCAATGAGATTGAAGCAACCCATTTAGAGTGTTGACACAACATATAAAAATATAAAATATTAGAATATAAAATATATTGATTGTTCATTCTACATACTGTGTATTATGGATGGAAATCTCTTGGCTTCTTAGAACATGAAACATGAGGTGGCCACATGTAATGTGATAAAAGAAGATGAACAACCTTTATGTGTTTTGCCAAATTATTTTATGTATTTATTAGAGGATGTGTATTTATACAAAAAAAAAAATTTTGGCTATTTTTCTGAATTTGTTTTCTGCACTCTTGCCTAAACTAAGTTGTTGTCGCAATGCATCTAAGAATTTCTCATTTTTCCCACCTACTGTGTATATATTGTATTAATGTACTAATATACTATATGATATATTATTTTCAATAATAATTCATCTGTTTTTTTTCCTTATTATACAATTAATCTAAAAACATGTCAGAAAATGGTGAAAAATAGCGATCAAACTTTTGTTAAGCCAACAACATCCCTTCAAATCGCTTATTTTGTCTGACTAACAATCCAAAACCCAGCAATTTAGTAAACTATCACATAAAACAAAGTAGAGCAGCAGATTAAGCCTCAGATTAGAGAAGCTGTAACAAGATCAGGTTTGGCATTTTTACTTGAAAAAGACAGGATTATCTATGGTCCTTTTTTCTACGGCAGACTTGGGGTTCAGTGTTTTGCCCGAGGGCACTTTGACATGGAACTGAAGGGCCAGGGATCGAACCACAAACCTTCTGATTGGTGAGCCAATCAGAAGGGGGACGGCTGTGTGAGCCATCCCTTTACACCCGTTTTTTGTACTTCCTTTTCAAGTTCCGCTATGAAGGACACTAAAATGATCAATGACTCTGTTGGCTGGCAGAATTTCTGTATGATGTTACGTTCAAATGTGTTTGATTTGAATGTTAAATCTTTAGTGAATCAGAAAATGTGCCTTCTAAACTACATCCCAGTAAAATTATATAAAAATCCTAATCGTGTTCCTAGGTAAGACTAATATTTGGCTTAAGGAGAGACTAGTTGAAATTCAAATGTATTAAATACAATACTAAAGAATAAATCACTATTTTATAGTGTCAATTTATGGCGTGCGTCACCTTTAAAACATGGATTCTTTTTACCATCTTACCACGCACTGACACAAGCTTGCATATTAATAATGTCCCATTCTTGCTTCCTATGAGTTTGTTTATTTAATGTATGCAAAGCTGTGCGTTCTGTTCATCCTCCATGTCAGTGTCTTCTTGTTGCCACAGCTCTCTGAACTGACACTGTTTGTGAGAAATGGGGATGCAGATCTGGAGGGAAGCAATCTAATGTAACCAAAAATCACAACATCAGGGATCTTAAAGCAATGGGAATTTACTTACCATGCACGTTCTTAAATAACTGGGTTTAATCGCATGTAAAGCTCTCCTCAAATCAGCTCTTCAGCTTTCAGTTCATAAACCTTTTAGCCTGAATTCACTCTACACTACGGGACTCTCTCTCACAGTCACAACTAACTATATAGCCTACAATTAAAGTGTTTGTGACTGTTTTTCTTTGCTTTACTCTTAGTCTAAAACGACCACACCATTTTCCTCCAAGTCATTAGTTTAACAAACAGTCAGGAAACTAGGTTGATGAGATGTGTGTGATATGAAGTACTAATGTGCATATCAGTCTACAACTGCCATGTTCTGACTAATAAACAGGATAAACACACTTTGGAGGGCAGAGAAAATAATGTTGTTGACATTCATTTCCATTGTTATTGTGACGGTTAACAGCTTTTTCAGACCTCTCCTATATCCTTTATTAACACACACAATATATATATATATATATATATATATATATATATATATATATATATATATATATATATATATATATATATACATATATATACACATACATATACATACACACACACACACATAAATATACACACACACATAAAATTAAAATGACAGATAAATAAGGTCATGTACTTCTCAGTACAATCTTCCAAAATTATTTTAAGTGATTTAAAAAGAAATCCATGTTCAAAAAGGAGTATAAAGTAGTTCATGAACAAACTTTTCAGGTCCTCCCCGTTCTCTATTTTTATCCTTTAATAAAAAACAATTTTATGCTTCACTTATTTACACAGCTTGACATACGCATAGACCAAAGGCCTATATTTACCTACCTAATGCTCACATAAACACAGATGCATACATCCATGCCTACACACCTTTACACTGTTTTTGTTTCTTTTCTCTTTTTTCTTTCTAACCAAAGGATGTATGAGAGGATATGCCCCTATCTTTCTTTAGGGGGTATATCTTTGTTATAAAATGCAATATTTTAAGATCAGTGTAGCTTTCTTAAGAGATTTTCAGTCAATTTCAGGGCTGTTAAGACCTGAGGCACTTACACTAACTTAATCCACTAGCCAAGTAGGTCAGCTTACACATTTTGAACAAAAGAGAAAATTTGAGTCAATTGTTTAAGAAAGTTTAGGTAAATAGTTGCCATCTCGACATTCATTCTGCAAAAAGTATTCACCTATGTTAATCCGCTTCAATCTGCGGCTAACACGCAGCCATAGGAGTTTTCGAAACAAGCGTCACTGAAAACTTGTTGGATGGCTTACCGATGGTGGAAATATGTGAAGGATCAAATTCACTTTCTGTAAACCTTCGCAACACGCACGTCTTCCCAACCCCCGAGTCTCCCAGCATGAGCAACCTGAACAAAAAGTCGTACTGTTTAGCCATGACCAAAAACTAATATGTAGAAGAAAACATGAGTTGCTTGTAGCTTTGGCTCACTGTTGTGTGCTGCCTCCAGGGCCCCTCGGACAATCGTACTTCTATACTCGGGATTTGTAAATCAAGTCAATTAGAACAACAACTCATCTACCATTTTACAAAGCCGACTGTTTAAGCAGTTTTTTCCTAGAAATATAGTATGCTATTTTATGTTTCGGTTCGATTTTGCCGAGTAGGCTATTTAAACCACACAATGTGATAAATGCATCACATTTGTTTTATGTTTTTTTTTTTTTTAGTACTTTCTCCTATTTTTACACTGCGTAAAAAATACATTTGAACTTTGCGTTCCGGTAATTTTAATGTATCGCTGGGACTTTACACCCTAATTTACGAGAATTTCCACACAGCTAGTGCCAGCTGGTGCGACAGGCTGGTGTGTTCTAAAACATTACATATTGCCCCAGAAGGCAACATACAACCAGCATCCTTAAAGATGCGGCTTGAATTCTTGCTGTGGGAGCGTAACTGGGACAATCACACTGGGTTGATCCCAAAATGTTTTTCTTTCTAACAAACTAGTAAAGTGCCCGTTAAAATGTGCTTGTTTGGAAAGGGCCGAGTGCTTGGCCTGTGGTATTGCTGTTTGTTTGTAGAATTCTCCAAAACCAAATTGTAACCCAAAATGATTTACAGAAGGACTAGGCCTACCAGGAGGGATGAAAGAACGTTTTGCTGTAACAACTCCTGAACGGTATTGTTCAAAGCTTAAAATGCAACTGTATTTGACAGATATGATACAGATCTGTCAAATACAATAGCATCTTCCTGCTGAGTTTAAAGTAATAGTACAATCGGTATCATGGTTGTTAACGTTTTTTAAAGGTTAGAGGATTGTAAAAAAGAACGTTCGGGTAACGTTTGCTAAAGGTTGCAACGTTAGGCTAACGTTCGGGTAACGTTTGCTAAAGGTTGCAACGTTAAGCTAACGTTAGGGGAACGTTCGCTAAAGGTTGCAACGTTGGGATAACGTTCGGGTAACGTTTGCTAAAGGTTGCAACGTTAGGCTAACGTTCGGGTAACGTTTGCTAAAGGTTGCAACGTTAAGATAACGTTAGGGGAACGTTCGCTAAAGGTTGCAACGTTGGGATAACGTTCGGGTAACGTTCGCTAAATGTTAAGATAACGTTGGGGGGAACTTTGCTAAAGGTAGCAACAATAAGATAACGTTCGTTGCAACGTTAGGATAACGTCAGGGGAACGTTCGATGTAACCAAAAACGTTCCCAGAATGTTAAGAAAACCTTCCGATTAACCAACACACAACCAAACATAACCTTCAGGGAACGTTCCCGCAACCAAAAACGAACGTTCCCAGAACATTTGTTAGCTGGGAGGTTGACAAAAAACCACCGGTTGATCTCCATCTTCAACCTGCTCCCTGTAACAAGTGATGCACCGTCATGATACACACAACACTGGGTTGAACCTAAAGTTACCTCGTTAACGCCAACTCTTGCTTCGTAGTACAGGCCTCAGGTCAGCTCCGAGATAAGATTATGTTCGGCCTTTGTTAGAAGTGGTGAATGTACAGCTCACAGAAACTAATACAATATCTGGCTTTGTTTGAAAATGTTAAATGGCTTTTATTGAGTTTCCTCTTGCAAATTAATAGACACGGAAAATCCAGCGTTACGTAGTGCCTTTTTTATAATAATTTTATACTTTAATTGATCCCCTGTGGGGAAAATCACAAGTTACACTCTGTTAATAATCACTACACACTAAGAAATGGCACATACTAAGGAAAGCTCATTGTGGGACTGGCTCTAGTTGCGGTTATTCTGCACCAAGAATACATTTTGGGAAAGACACTTCAGATATGGTATTAGGGGACCACTAAGGTCTATATAACAGCATCCAAAAAGCACTATGTCATGGCAATTTATAACATTTTATTTAATCTCATATTTGAATTAAAAATTCTAATCTTAAAAAGGTATAGACTAAAACTGCAGAATCAGGCTTTAAAAATAATCATGTGTAAAGTCCCTTAACTCTTCTCGATTTAATGCAATGCCCCATTGGAGGATATGACGTCTGTTTCCTCAATAGTAGCCTTAGTACCTACTGTCTATGGTACCCACACCTAGACTGCGTAAACCTCGCCCACTCTGCTGGCGATTTGATAGTCTGGCCTGGTAACCTGCACCCGTCTCCTGATGCTCCCATTGTATAAGATGTTATTAAAAACATGTTGAGACACAAATACATCCCAAAAGGATAAAATAGTTTTATTTATAGTCTCATAATAAAGGTTTGCCTTAACTTGCAAGACAACCGTTGGCAGTATGTACAACATACCTGTAATTTCCATGGAATGGAACAAACAAATATTGATTACATACACACTAATTTACCGCTGCAGAAAAGAAAGAAAGAAAGATAAACGTTCCCAGCACAGGCAAATATTTCAAGGGAAGGCTTTTCTTTGCAGGACTGACACCATTAAAGAGTATACAGTGTTATATACTACACACTGAAAGGGACTTTCATTAACAAATATAAAAGGTCACTGCCCTTTAACTGCATTGCCTAACATTCAATATCCATTTGGGAATATACCTACATTTTATCTGATAATAAAAATAGAGAGGAAAATAAATAGTTGAACCTGTGGAAAATCCACTAAAACAGAAGGTCAACTTGTTCATCCTCCTGTGCTCTCTGGAAACTCAAGCCAAACATAAGGGAGACCAGACATGAGGGTAGGAAATCAATTTCAGTGAGTCACTATAAATAGAGGGATTCATTTGATTATACATTTTCAAGACAAAAACAGCCACCTACTAAATAAGGAGGGTTGCATCTTGCATAACAGATAATTCTTTTCAAAAGCAACTTCACATTCTTTTCTGGAAAAGTATGAATATTAAAAAGGTAAACTATCCCTTATTACCATTTTGTCAAAGGTCGAAAAAGTCTCACAACCCCAACCGATTGCAAAGAGGTCATCCAAAACAACCATAAGAGGGAAAAAAAATTAATATATTTTGTGTAGCTTTATTAAAGCCTCATACCTTGTCGTCTCCACATCTGATTACGAATGGTTATAATGAGGTTTTAAAAAAAAAATAGCATAAAGTCCTTCAAAACTGCAGAGCTGCCTTACTTGGGGGTCTTAAAAAGTTGTTGCTGGGCCACGAACGGAGTGACAGGATGCTTGCCAGGAGGAAAAAGGAAGGTAGAAGCGTTTTATACATAATAGCACCTCTCTCACAGTCTCCACCTTGTCTTCTGGACTGGCATTAGAAGGCAGGACTGAGTGTGGACAGGTGAGAGGAGTTGGGGCTGGTGGGCAAAAAGAGTCTGTTTGGAGAGGGAAGGGGGCGACCCGAGTTTAGCTGGGCTCCACGCGCAGCTTCTTTCTGTTGGGCGGCTCGTCCGGCTCTGATTCAGAGCTGGAGTCTGACCCGCCGTCAAAGGCAGACACAGCGCTGCCTTTGCGGTTTGTGTACAAGCTGCTGTCAGAAGAGTAGTTTGTCTGGAGCTGAGTGTTCCCCTTCGCCTTCTCCAGCGCACGAACTGCAGTACCCACAGACAGAGAGACAAAGACTGCAGGAGATCTCATCAAATATTGCATATTGTGACTAAAAGACCACATCACACTTCTACGTAAAAGGACGGCAACAACAACAACAAAAAGGGGAAGTCTTTCACTTACCCTGCTGCTCCAACAGTGCATTCTGCTTCTTTAAATCATCAATGTCTTGCTGGTGGGTATGGTTTTTTCGCCTCATGTACTGGATGTACTCGGTGGCTTTGTCTAGAATCTGTGCTCGGGAAGCCTGTTTGACAGAACTCTGTCAGCAAAAATTTCAGAGAGCCATGGGAATAAAGCTGAAGTGTCTGTTTGTTCAAGCAGAACAACATTAATTGTGCCAACACAGTTATGCAGTAATCACAGTGTTATACATGCATGTTGCAGTTAGTTTTTTTTAATCTGGATTACAAAATAAGAGTAATATAACAAGACTATTCCAAAGGTCAGCAGAACAGTAGAACATTGAAAAAATGTAGAATGACCTAGCACAAAAACAGCTATTTTCTTCATGTAGTAGCACCAGCACACATGCATACTGAATACCAGTGACTGCTGCACTTGGATTTAATTTAATGATAAACTGACTGATGAAATGGACTATAACTACAAACATATCTGTCTTGGTTAGGTGGGCTAAGACACTAAAAGAGTATAGAGCTGTTGCATTACAGTCTGTAAAAGTACAATGAAGACTTGAAATGGACAATCTCAAAATCGCATCATTTGGACCAGATGATGCGAACACAACCAAACAGCATAGACATCGATGGGTACAAACTAGAGCTGTCTAACTGAATTTTGATCATAATTTCGGCTCCCAACTGTAATGACAGGTAGTTACCTAAAGGTGTCATTGTTCTAGCCTAGGCCGTAAAGGTGAGCCGAAGAAGAACAGACAGGAAGTGGATGTATGTTCGCTATCGCTGATAAAAAAGCTAATAATAAACCGAGCTTCAACCAAACTCACGTGTGGCTGTCTTCTAAGATTACACCAACGATCACAAAAATGATTTATTTACGAATTGCAAGTCAAATCCAATTTTGCCTTGTGTTCTGAATGACACGGGTTTATGTCCCATTTGTTTATCTATCAAATTTATCTATATCTAGAATTAGGATTTCAATATTAACCAAAAATAATTTTGATTATGATTTTTCCATCATTGAGCAACCCTAGTACAAAATGTATTAAATGTCTGATAAGGTGGATGAATATTATGGATTTGGAAAAGCAGCTGATAAGCTGCAGACTTGACCTCTGTGGGCGACCACATTTCCAGAGCTGTGAAAACAGTCCGAAAGCATAGCAATGCAAGATGACAACATACAGCTCTCGTGCATTTCAAAAAAGTGCTTGGCATGTGCACAACTTAATACACTTTTTAGCATTAGTTTGTTTTCTTCCCTCATAAGGACATGCAGCTCAGGCTTATGCCAATAGTAAGCTAGCATTAAGGAAGATGAATGGATGGTCGCACATCTAAACATGGCTCTTTACGGGAACAAGGTTGCTGTGCCCTGAGATAGACAGCTGACATAAGTCTTACCTTAAAAAGATTAAATATCTTTGCTGGTAGGGTTATAGAATATAGAAAATGCATATATTTTCTTCTCACCTTCTCCCCTTGTAAAGCGGGCACAGAATCTCGTAAACCGTGAAAGCTGTCTTTAATGTGGTCCCTGCGTTTGCGCTCCAGCGCATTATGATGGGCTCGCTTGTCTGCCTGCAAAGGGACAGGCCATGTTTATATTTACAAGGCATGTCATATGTTCAAAAGCACACAAGATAAAAACCAAGGAAGTCATGAGAAAGTTTATTACTTGATTACCATGTGTTTTTTAAGACAGGGAGACATTTAAAGCTGCAATTGCAAGCAAGTTAAATACGTTGTCTTATCTTTCACAGGGTCTTTGTGTGTACAAGTGGAAATCTAATGGTTCCTGCCATCATACAGCAGGAACTTGTGTTGTGCAAGTATGTTTATAAGGAGGGGATCTGTTTACAGAATTTCAACTGAAGGTGTGCTGTTTGCTTTCAGTTGCTGAAAGGGTTGGACCCGCATTTCCTGACCGTCTTAACACCTTGTCCAACAACTGTCCTTCACAGGAACTCAAATTAGTTCAAAGCTCCTGGAGGCTTGATTTGCAATAGACATAGATTTGTGCAACGTCCGTCAAATATTTAAGACACACTAGATGGCGTGGAAACTTCTCACACCATAAGATGGCTGAATGAATGCATATCTTGATCTTATAGTTATCATACAGTCATTTAAACAATTTGCCAGGTCAATCACACAAATGTAAACAGGTATAGAAACACACAAATATAGTTTTGGATAAGATTTGCCCATGGGGGCAATTGCTATACACATTTTACATGTAGCTGCAAGAGGCTCTGAGAAATATGTGACCATATTGAGGATCTGACATGCTTTCATATGCATACTCAATTACAACAACACAGTGCATGTATTATGTGCAATTAAATGTAGCTGGTTTGTAAACCATGGGTAATTTAAATTAGCACGAACTGTGTTTTTTTATGTTGCAAGTATGTTTCAAATGCAGTGTGACGTCCTGCAGCAGAACTGGGTTTTTGTTATATAACATATTGTTGAAAGGTCCAGAAAGCTGCAGGTAAATAACAGATTAACACAGTCTCTAGGGTGCTATTTTGCACAGCCACCGTTTGGGTTTTGTTGCGCGTGTATTCATGCAATTACAGTAACATTGCTTAAGGCGGCCAAGATGGACGTTAAAAGTTATGCTAACTACAATAAACTCTCACATTCCACATACGCAATGAAGCAATATCGAAACTCCGAATAAATGTAAATCCAACCTCCACTGTACATACGCATTGTAATGTATGGGAAATCCACTCATTTCTTAACTACGACAAAATAGATCTAATCGGAGTATCCTCGACTGGTATAACATTTGAAAGCATTTTAATGTAGTTTTAATATTTATGAAAAAAAAATATGTTCAAATTGAAGGCATGTTCTATGAGTTACAATGCGTTGAATTTAGATGTGACTATTCCTTTAATTTTCTCTTAAATGTACAGTAGAATTACCTAACATTTTATATAACAGCCAATTGCATCCTTTGGGATTATTAAAACGATTTTATCATAATATTTACAGTGAAGGCTCATTTATATTTATTTAAAATATATATATCAAACATATATATCGAAACCTTTTACCAAAATTTTCAAGAAGACTTCATTAAACGGTGTGTAATGTAAGAGTCTGTCTAACGTTACGTGCTTTTTGGCCACTTCCAGCACCTGTACCGTAATTGTACAGATAGATAAGCTACCAAAGCCAATCGATGGCTGGTTTAACTGGATTTCACAAACGACGGCTCCCTTGACCGCAGTAAAACCACACAATTTATTCACCTGACTAATGTTCTTGACTTTCATTAACAAGCCAGTCAGCCAATTATCACTCCAAAACACTTAGTTTCAAATAGCTCACTCCCTATTTGTCTTAAAATCTAGCCAGCTAGTGTTAGCCAAGAAACCCAACTAGCTAGCTAGCTAACGTTAGCTCCATCAGATAGCGTAACGTTAGGCTGGCATGAATGTTAAAGTTGCTGTTTGGCTAACAATTTAGCTAGCTAACGTTACTCCTAAAGGAAACTAAACCACATACATCGCTGTCGACTTCGATGTCATCGTTTTCGCTCATTCTTCGGTAAACAGGTACGAGAAAAGAAAACAAGCAGCTGTCAAAACAAATCGCAGCGACAACTGGAGGCAAATAATAAAATCTAGCACGGAGCTTTGCTACAGCAGAGACATGACGATCAACGGTCTCTCTACACGTGATTCGCCTACACATGGACGGGGAAAACATTAACTGCGCAGGCGCAATAAAACAAGATCTTGTGGGTAATGAAGTTATTTGAAAACACGCAGTCCCCTTTGTACCGGAATGTGAACTACATGTCCCATAAGCCCACGGATTTGGACGCGTACACCAAGATATACCGTTATCTCCGTACAGTTATCTACAAGTTGCAAACATATCAGCCTTATATTGATCATAATTAAATATGTGTTGTGTAGTTATACATAAGTATATTAGAAACAACATTTTATTATATTGTCATGAATAAATTCATGATGCTTTAAACATAATGCAATAATGTTGATGTAAAATAGCTATTCTCTTTAAATATATTGTGGTAAGGATCCTATGGAGCTAGAACGGTGACAGTAACCTGTGGTATTAAAAATAAAATGTGTATTGGCACTGAAAATGTTCAACTGAAAAAAAAAATTTCAAAATCCTATTATTTTATTTTGTTATTTTTATGCATCATGATGTGTTTTTCAGTTTCAATCTTTACATATCTTCTTGATTTCTGTTTTTTCTTTCAATGAAAGTTTTTTTACTCTGTCATGATTTTTACTATGTCACTGTTTTCAGTTGCAACTTTCTGTCACTGTTTTGGCGCAGTGGGGTGTGGCTTGAGGGGAGAGACAAAGAGGGCGCTGATCATTAGCATACTCGCCCAGGGCGCGCCCCTCCACCTGGAAAAACGGCCTTGAGTCCGTCATCCTCAAAGAGGCCTGGAATAATAAGAGCTAATTGTAGCTAATAGTAACGTTAGCTAATTTCTCCCGGGATCAATCTCAGTCTGTCCTATTGTCTAGTATTTTTTCATATTCTGTCGTCTAGGAGTTTGAGGCCAGTGTTATTGCTGCTGCAAAAGGCCTCATAACCATAAGATGACTAGGTTTTGGTACTTGACAATATGTTGATATTGGATTTATTCAATGGTGAGTTGTATTTCATAATGTTAATAATCTCTGGGGCACAGTCCACTCTCACGAGTATGCAAATGATCAGCACCCTCTTTGTCCCTCCCCTCAAGCCACGCCCCACTGCGCCAAAACAGTGACAGAAAGTTGCAACTGAAAACAGTGACATATTAAAAATCCTGACAGAGTAAAAAAAACTTTCATTGAAAGAAAATCATAATGCATAATAATATCAAAATAAAATAATAGGATTTTGAGGATTTTTTTTCTTCAGTTGAACATTATTTAGTGCCAATACTTTGGTATTGGCTAGTTTCAATGCCAAATTTTATTTTCAATACCACAGGTTACTCTCACTGTTACTCCATAAGGACCAAGATAGACTAAACTAGAGTTACAGTAGCTGTTTCACTAGTAATGTATTGCCAGCAGGGTAGTGTGCTACAATAACTATGCTACCAGCATATGATTATGGGGCCAGATGGTGGCCTAGCTAGCTCACTATGGCTGCCCTCCCCCACTCACCATTCATGGTTAGGAACTTGCCTCCTTTGGACCTTTAAATAGCTTCTGCAGCAAGCGATCACTGCTTGTAAACCTACTGAAGCACTACATAGATGTGCTTTATTATCAGGGATTAGTTTTGTGTAATTTTAATAAGACAAAGCTAAACATGGACTGTTTTACATCTTTACATAATTTAAATCTAGACCTGACCTTATCATTTAATATTTAGACAACAGAGGGTGTCTATAGCATATGAGCTGTTGTGGAAATTATCTGTTAAGCACCTAAACACACCTAAAATACTGCACAAAACACTAATGGTTTGAAGATTAAAGTTATTATCATTGTACAATAATAATAGAGAGACAAACCTCAAGAGGAAAAAAATGTGTCTTCTGACCAGATATGCAGACAGAAAGGGCATCTTTTATGGTTTTCATGAAAAACAGATATGACTGTTTTAAGAAGGAATAGGTCATATGTGCAGCATCTGACTACTCAACATAGAGTGTAACCTAGATTCGAGGGGTATTAACAAAGCATATGATCTCCATCTGACTTTTTTTTTGTAGTTTTCACAGTTTCCAGATGAACATAGTGATCAGAGTCACAGTAATCAAAATATATACTTTGCTTTTTTTATTTTGCAAATTACATTTTTATTTGTATTTGAAACAAAACACAAAACATTCAACTCACAACATAAGCTCATCACCTCCCTGTCGGACCCACCATCCACCAGCCATCATCACTACCCTTTACAATTCGTTTTTCCACCTTCTCTCTTCCTTGACAAGTTGAAATAATATGAATAATATACATAATATTCAATACATACAATAACAGAATAGACAGCCAACTGCAATCAAATAACCACAATATGTATAAATGCTGACACCGCATGGTATGCCTCCTGGGGCCCATCCAGAGATCAATTAGCATTCAATAATATCCCGAAGCCTCATGACCTTTTCCTGAGTACATCAACACTTTATCTAAACATTCTGGTGCCCTCTGGGCTGAAGCACTGGATCCAAATGTCCCCACTTTCATATGGCAAAGGTGTAAACATAAAAAAAATTGGGACTTAGGGATTCAGAATTGCTGTACTACATCCTTAGTAAGGATTTCAATATGCCATCCAGATACAGATCTTTGTCAGATACTTTGCTTTTTTTGTGTCAAACTGATTCACTACTTTTAGACATGATATTCAGTTTTTGATTGTCCTCAGTCGCACCTGTTGTTTTTTAATTCTAAGATTCAAACAATGCTGTAAATGATCTTCATGCCCACTATGTCCTCTTGTCTTACTTTCAGTTGACAGTTCACTTTTAGATGGTAATATTTATCAAATTGAAATATACATAGAACTATACCTTGCTTTTTAAGTGCATTAAGTTTGATACCAAATTATATCATGTTTTGTTGTATATTGGTTACCTAACCGTAGCCCTAACAACGTTGTTGTTGTATGTTGTCAGGTTCAAGCACCTAAAACATTTATAATACAGAGAAGAGACAAGAGAGTTATGTGATTTTTACTCGCGAGGAGAACGGACAGAGATGTACTCAGTTACAAACTCCAACCGCTCTGAGTATTCTCTGCCGAACCCTCTCTTTTTATTAAACTTGGGAGTGCCCTAGTTACAGAAAGTGAATGTGCATAAGGGAGGGGGTGAGCAATTGGTGTATCATTTTTGTGACAGTAGAATAGGGCATGTGTGTGGGTCTCTTTACCTGACCCACACACATACACACACACACATATATTCTCTGGTTTGTTCAAGGTTGGTGTAGCTACATTCTGCCTGGAAACAGATAGCGCCCAGAGGAGTTGCCCAGTCTGCTCGGAGGAGTTTCCGGCTATCTGTGCTCCGGTCACTCTGCTCCTTCACCTGAAAACATCTTACACAGCAACTTTGCACAATACTGCAGGCATTCTTTTACTGAGTTTAATATGTGCTCATATTTGGATAAATGTGTGATGATAAATGTGTATGTGCTCATATTTTAGTAAATGTGTGATAATAAATATGTACATTATTCCAACATATGTATATAGAAGATGCAGGTTAACTTAGGCTGTTCCTGTAAGAGATTCCATTCATTGTTTGCAGCACGTGAGGTGCATTAAGATTTTGAGCTTTGGCCCCTTTAACTTTGACCTAATCTCTATAATGCTTGTAGTATAGTGAACAACATATGAGCCTGGTCTAACATAACTGATCAGTTGGGTATGTTGTAAATAAAAGGTCTTGGTGTACAAAGCACCCAAGTCTCACAATAAAAGAGGGCCCCTTTTGAAAAGACAACTCTGATAACTCTGCCAGGCAAAGTGAATCATCTGCCTGGTTGCACAATATTAATTAAAAGGTTTGTTTCCACATGCAAGGGAGGCCAATGAAGTGCCTCTTTAGAGGTACAGAAGGAATTAAATTCTTTACACATTATTGAGCCCAGCAATGCCACATTGTCCCACAGTGCTCTGAAAAAGAGTTACAGGGGAGCAACTCACTATGAATAAAGGATGAATTCTAGTGACTCGCTTTAAACTTGGACTCACTAGAATTATGTGTAAAAGAAAGCAATTGAGAATGGAACACAGTTTGAATGGTTAGCTTGCAGTGTTTACACCTACCATGTGAGCCCATGTGACTTAGGGGAGGGCCGGGTGTCCAAACACAGAGAAAAGAAGTTAGGCACAAGAATGTGAGGAGAGATGGAAACAGTGTGAGTAAGCACAGTGAACTTGCAGAAGCTGTCCTGAAATCGAGGTAAGAAATTTCTTTATTTCTTAGAGAATAATCACGATATCTTTGCTTTTTGAAAGGTTAAGACTGTTTAATTCATATATTATGCCAATAGTTAGCAAGCATTAAGGTAGATGAATGGATGGTCACACTGACAAGAATATCTAAATGTGGCTCTTTATGTGAACAAGGTTGTAGAGTCTTTGCTGGTAGGGTTATAAAATGTAGAAAATACATATATTTTCCTCTCACCTTCTCTTCTTGTAGTGCCTAAACTGTGAAAGCTGTATGTGGTCCCTGTGTTTGCACTCCAGCGCATTTTGACGTGCTTGCTTGTCTTCTTGCAAAAGGACAGGAAAATTATATACTGTGTACATATATATATATATATAATCTGTAAAGCATTTGCAGATGTTTAGAAGGCCTCAATCTGAGGTTGTTACAATATTACAATACATTGTATTCATTATTTTAGACAAAAACAGTGACTGATTTATATATGGAGTAGTAATGAGTATTGTCTCACATATTGTGCGTGTAAAGTGTGGCTTTAACGGCAAAATTATAAACAAATAACAGGAGGATTACACAGTATTGCAATATTTATACTGTACTGAACCGATACACAAACGCCAAGTCTTGATCTACAGTATTATTATATTTGTGTTGGTCAGTTTGTCTGCTTGACAATCCCATAATGCAGCAATGAAATTTAAGTGAGATGAACAAACAGAAATTTGTCTTTTTAGGTAAAACAGATGTTCACAATAAACATATTTGAAATGATACAACCAATGTTGACAAAATGTGCTTTTTGGGGACATCATTTGAAATTGGAAAAAAGGTAATAAATTGCAATATATGCAGAGCATGCCTTCGCCATCCGATGAAACGCAAATCATACGGGACTGCAAGTGGTCTTGTAATACATACATGCTTCCACACCAGCTGTGATAACAAATTCATATTTGGAGCACAGGGAAACTTTCCCCCTTCAATGAATGAAAGTGTAAACAGCCTTCTACTGTCAAACTCTGCACAATCATCCTTCTGCCCAGTATACGTCAAACATTAACAAACATCATGTTCAGACATAGGGATGCGCATAAGTGTACAATACTTGGTACCAGAACACCCTAGGCCGAAGGTCAATTATTGATTTTAAAATTGTTTCATCTGATCTGAGGCTGTATGTTTTGGACACTCAGGTAAAGAGAGGGGTGGAGCTGTCAACTGATCACCATCTGGTGGGGAGTTGGGTCAGGGGATGGGGGAAGACTCTGGATAGACCTAATAAGCTTAAACGGGTTGTGCGGGTAAATTGGGAATGTCTGGAGGAGGCCCCTGTTTTACAGGCTTTCAACTCACACCTGCGGCGGAGCTTTTCGTGTATTCCTGTGGAGGCTGGGAGCATTGAACCGGAGTGTACAATGTTCAGTTTCCATTGCTAAAGCTGCGGTGGAGAGCCTTGGTCTTAGGTGCCTCAAAAGGCGGTAACCCACGAACACCCTGGTGGACACCGGTGGTTAGGGAAACCGTCCGACTGAAGAAGGAGTCTTTCCAGAATATGCTATCCAGAGGCAGTTGCAAGGTACCAAAGGGAAGAAGGCCTGCAGCCTCTGCCATGAAAGAGCTAAAGCATTGGGTGTAGGAGAAGTTCGGAGAAGACATGGAGGAAGGACTTTCGGTCTGCACCAAGGTGCTTCTGGAAAACCGTTCGCCACCTCAGGAGGTGGAAGCGGGGAACCCAACAAGCTGTGTACAGTAAGGATGGGATCCTGTTGACCTCAACTGAGGAGATAGGGTGGTGGAAGGAACGAGGCAGAGCAGGAGGATGATGGGGGATTGTTGTCAATTTCCTTGATGAAAGTCGCTGAGGTAGTTGTGGCAATGCCCCAGGGATTGATGAGATCCGTCCAGAAATGCTGAAAGCCCTGGGTTCCCCTGGTTCCCCTCTTCAAAAAGGGGAACCAGGGATATCACACTTATCAGCCTCCCTGGTAAAGTCTACGCTAAGGTGCTGGAAAGGAGGGTTTGGCCCATAGTCGAAACAATGGAGAAGGCATATGACCGGGTCCCCCGGGAGAAACTATGGGAGGTGCTGCAGGAGTGCTGAGCCAGAAGGCAAAGCTCTCAATCTACCGGTCAGTGTTCGTTCCTACCCTCACCTATGGTCATGAAGACTGGCTCATGACCAAAAGAATGAGATCCAGGGTACAAGCGGCCAAAATGGGTTTCCTTAGGACCGTGGCTGGTGTCTCCCTTGCAGATAGGGTGAGAAGCTCAGTCATCCGTCAAGACCTTGGAGTAGAGCCACTGCTCCTTCGCGTCGAAAAGAGCCAGTTGAGGTGGCATCTGGTAAGGATGCCTCCTGGGCGCCTCCCTACGGAGGTGTTCCAGGCACATCCAGCTGGGAGGAGGCCTCTGGAAAGACCCAGGACTGGGTGGAGGGATTATAT
The DNA here is from genome assembly GCA_026937815.1 of Etheostoma perlongum. Taxonomy (NCBI): domain Eukaryota; kingdom Metazoa; phylum Chordata; class Actinopteri; order Perciformes; family Percidae; genus Etheostoma; species Etheostoma perlongum. The sequence goes on along the minus strand of CM049390.1, from coordinate 10,829,234 downwards.
CTCCAACCTGGCCTGGAATGCCTCTGGATCCCCCAGTCGGAGCTGTTTAATGTGGCTCGGGAAACGGAAGTTGGGGGTCCCCTGCTGGAGCTGCTCCCCCCACGATCCAATACCAGATAAGGGGATGAAGATGTATGGATGGATAACTAATCAATGACATACATAAGGGCTATCTGTAGAGCAATAAGTACAGAACACTGCAATCCAATAACAGTCAGGGTAAGAGTGGAGCTAGTATTGTATCTGGTTTTAAAACTTTAGGTGGATAAAACCAATTCATTTCACAGTACAACAAGAAAATGAGTTACGGCAGCTCCTCCTGTGCAGCTATAATCTATGTTGGTTTTGACTACAGTATAACAATTATTAACATCCAACACATCAGTAAAGGCATGCACTTGAGGATTAACATGTATATAATACTGGTGATGTTGCTAGAAGAGTGCAAGAACAACAAGCTATGATGAACATGGGGACTGTAGTTTGTTTTGAGTCAATTGCACATACACCATCCTGCGGCTTTACATACTCACTATACCCCAACTTTTTACTTTTCTTTGAGCATCATTTGCAAATAACTATAGTGCCCAGGTGTTTTGGGAAATTATTTAGCCATTTTATTTTATAAAATATATATATATATATATATTTTATAATATATATATAGACTTTTTAAAATGCTGTGACTGCAGTAAAAACAAATTGGCTTGGGGTAAGTGCAACATGCTGAGGAAGTGAGAAAGTATTAAGAAATTGACTATCAGCTATGGAAACGTGTTGATGGTGTTACGACCAGGCCTGTTGTAAGATTGGGCGTAACAAAATAGATGAATTTGGAGGAACCAAGGCGAAGAAAAGGGAGAAGAGGTCACAGTAAAAAAAAGGATTTTTAATTAACATGTAAAGGAATATCAAATTACAAAAAACAAAAAGAGTTGTATGGGTGCTGCCTATATAAACAAAGTAAATTCTAAACACAACTAAAAGAGCACAGCACCCATTAACTTACCAATTTACAACTTTTGTAGAATGGAAACAAAAAAGACTGCACAACAGGCTCTAACAAACTATTAACTCGTAACAGCTTGTAACAACAACAACACCTCTTTAACAACAACGGACTGATCTCATTTCAGCCGCCTGGACTGATGAATCTGAGAGCTTTTTAAACTTAAGCTAGGCTGATTGCAGGAAGGTGATTGGAAGGATCCACACCAACTGCACCAATCAACAGCAATGGACTGGAACAGGGAAGTGGGCGTAGCGATCACGCTGGCCAATCCTCTCTGCGCAGCCACACAGCTGAATTTTGTGCGAACATGTTCTGGCCAGAAGCCTAAACTAATGTAAAAGGCAAGGGCTGTAATAATGGTTTTGGTCTTTTCATGTAATATGTTCACAAATTCATAAGACAAATATTGAACATTGCCAGCTTCATCTGTCAATGTCAACCAGAGGAACCATTTCGTTGTACATTTTATTTTAGAGAACACACAAAGGGCAACTATTAAAAATACTGCAGCTACAACAGTCATTGCTTTCAGGTAGCGCTACTGAAATCTGAAGTCTAATGAAAATAATCTAATTCTGTAATTTATTTGTTGTTAATGTATTTAATTTGTTTGTTTTGCTGTAACAGGTGAAAGTCACAGGACAGTAAACACACAGTGTATGGATCAGCGTCACAATGAATGTGACAGAGGTCTACAAGGAAATAGCTCACATCTATAATGAGGGAAATTTCACTGGCAATGGAAGTATTGGTGTCCTGAACATCCCTCCCTCCCTAAACAAAGCCATCAATATCCTCACCGTCGTCATCCTCTTCATCTCCATGATATCACTTGGCTGTACAATGGAGATTTCCAAAATGAAGACCCATCTCTTTAGGCCAAAAGGTGTAGCCATTGCACTGCTGGCACAGTTTGGCATCATGCCCCTGACTGCTTTTTCTCTAGCCAAAATGCTACAGATGGATCCCATCAAGGCCGTGACTGTGCTCATCTGCGGCTGTTGTCCAGGGGGAAGTTTATCAAACATTTTCTCTCTGGCCATGAAGGGTGACATGAACCTCAGGTACAGTAAGCCCTCATTGATGAATTTATCCTGTCTTGTTGAGATTTTCAAATGCCTAAGATAATTCACTACTTAAAGGTTTAGTTTGTAACTTTGAATACATATAATGTTTTGCCATATTTGCTCAAACTGTCACTATATCCTGACAGTAGCACATGAGGCAGATAATCTGTGAACAAATCCTGTTCCTCTGGTGGCCAAGGCTACCATACAAGGTGCCACCTGCTCAATATGCACACACATTCACACAGCGATGGCACATTGGGAGCAATTCAGGGTTCAGTGTCTTGTCCAAGGACAATTTGACATGGGACTGCAGGAATTGAACCACCAACCTTCCAATTGGTAGCAGCCTCTCTACCACCTAACCCACAGCCATCCATCTCATGTAGTACTGTCAGGATGTAGTGCCAGTTTTGGCAAATATGACAAAAAGTTTTTTTTTTATAAAAGATACCTACTGAACCTTTATTATTAGACTCACGGTCCATAAAAACAACAACAACAAAAAAAGATACAGATACACAAGACAAACACCAATTAAATAAGACAGCTATACCAGTAATTCCATAAGGGTGACTGGTATCGTAAAGCACTGGACCTTGGGTCAATCAGATGTAAAATGACAGGGTTACAAGAAGAATTCTTGACCGATACATTTATACATCAGATTCCTCAGTAAAGCAGAGAATGTAATAACTCCTGCTTGACAGAACAATTCACTTGCACTACACAACCTAGGTTTCCTGTGTAGAATGCGCAAAGAATCCTAAGCAACCCACAGCTTATTGAAGCTTGCCTTTTTAAGCTTGACCCACAAGAGGGCAGTGTAAAAAGCAGTACAACATGCTTTAAAGAGGTTTATCTTGACAGTATCAAAACACCAGGAGAACTTCCTGGCAACCATGTTAGCCTGTATATATAACATGCAACGCTGCCTATACATGTCCTCATCATCTGACATTTGATCTGTTAAGATGTGACCCAAATACTTAATTTTGGAGCCAACAGTTAGCACTTGCCCTGCAAGATGGAAAGATGGAAAAATAAGGTCCTTATCCTCTTTCACTCTACAGATCATAACCAAACTCTTTTTGGCATTATATTTAACATCATATTCAACACCATAATTGGAACATATAATGGTCCAGTTTAACCTTGGTCAGTACAGAAATGTTCCTACAAAAGAGCTTTGTTTTGCATGTACCATTTGAGACATTTACATTTCAGGCATGATATGTCTAAACTGTTTCTTCTCTCTCTGACACCCTCCCAGCATCGTAATGACCACTTGCTCCTGCATCGCAGCACTTGGTCTGATGCCGTTGCTGCTCTATATCTACTGCCAAGGCTTTTCCGGTCTGGAAAATGCTGTACCCTACTTTGGCATCATCTCTGCTCTCGCGTTCACCCTTGTGCCCTGTGCCATTGGCATTGCCATTAATCACTACAAACCAAACTACTCATCACTCGTCAAAAAAGTGAGACCCATGAAATGTTCTTCACACAAGCATAATCTGTTGTAAAAAGCACTTTTTCACAGCATACATTTTGACTCATCATTTGAGGCAAAGGCAGCATGCACAATACCAGGACCATGAAACTGAAGCAGCTAAATGGAATTTAGCTTTACTACTGTGACGCATCATGTCTTACTTTAAAAATGCCTGTTGGATGTAAAGTTGTATTTTCCACACTAGTCATTACATGGTATGGGTGTAATTTGTGGTCCAAATAAACAGGAAGCCATAGTTTTAATGCTAACAAAGAGCAGACGTTGAAGCCTTCAGATGATGTTTGCCACTTTTGGATATAGGGAAGAAGAGAGGCTCATGCTTTGCAGCTGAGATTTCCGGACCATTTGAGGGAGATAAACTGACTCTTTTAACCATATACAAATAAAGTATAGAAAGGCCGTTTCAATTCGTATCAATGTAGTAGAATTGCCAGAGCGGCAGCCATTTTTATGTGTACCATTGCCATGGTGACGTATAAACTTCAGTACAAGCCGACTTCCTGAGAGTGGAGGAGCTGAGGTTTTGCTGTAAACTGTCCAATTGCCTTTCTATCAATTTTATTTCTATGCTTGTAACATCTTTTCACTCTCGACAGGCTGGTCTCAGTATCCTGATAATCTCCGGCATCATAGTGTTCAGCCTGTCTGGTTTTGTCATCAAAGACATAATATGGATGGTCCTTTTACCTGATGTTCTGGCTGTTGCTGCACTGATGCCACTGATTGGGTTTATGCTGGGATATGTCATGTCTGTAATGTGCAGACTCAGTCCAAAGTAAGTGAATACATGCTAGATGTACCTATTATTGAGTTATTTTCTTGGTTTTGTTTAAGGATTTTTGCCGGCTTGAAAAGGTGAACCTATATATTTCATGAGAAAATACATAGATTACAAAGAAATACTGATCATTTCATGAAACAGATTTTTTCCCCCGTTAATTTAAGCCCCTTGTGACCACTCAGTTTAATCATGAGACCTCCCTAGGGGACCTGACCCCCAGGTGGGGAACCAGTAGTTTTACTTCACTATTTCCATTTCATTCTACTACATTTGAGGTGCTTTTTCATTCTCTACATTTATCTTACAGCATATTTTCTGCAGTATGAGTTTGCAAAATATGATGCATTTATAGATTACATTGTAAACAGTAAAGTTATAACAGTTAAATGCTACATATACATGAACACGTCAATAATTATAATCAAATATAATATGCAAGTCAAACCCTCACAAGAGCCATTTTTTTGTTTTATGAGTCCTTTTACTTTTATGTATTTTAAGCTGACCCACATTTGGCAAAACAAAAATCATACTATACTTTTAAGTAAAGGATCTGAAAACTTTCTCAACTGTCCCATATTAGATATAATATGTTTAATGTTTAAATAAATGTACAAAAGCTTTAAACAATTGAAACTTGGAAATAAATCCAGTTTTTTCAAGTTATCTTCCAGTAGCTATACTATTGGTGCATTTAAGTATGAAATTCAAATAATGGAATATCAAAACTGACAAGTGACTCACCTCTTTTTAGATGCAGCAGGACAGTTTCTATGGAAACAGGGTGTCAAAACATCCAGCTGTGCGTTACCATCCTAAAAGTGGCCTTTCCCCCTCAGGTCATCGGACCCATGTTTCTCTTCCCTCTGATATACTACACGTTCCAGTGTACTGAGGCCCTTCTCCTGACCCTGTGCTTCAGATGTTACCAAGCATTCAAAACACCAGCTGAGGGTAAATGTCACTGTGTTTGTATCGGCTGAGAGGAGGGCTGGAATGGTCAGACAAGCACATGCACTCTCTCTACACATTTGCAGACACTGATCTTTTAAATTGAGACCAAAAGAGGTCTAATATCACCCTTCTCTTACAGACGTCGACGTTCAACAAGTGGAAGTGAAACAGCCTCCTGTCTCCATAGCTACACATTCTCCACCCAGGCCTGTGATACGGACAGAAAGACTGTTGAAGCATGTGCCGTGACTAATACTTTAATCAGTGTTTACGTAATCAATTGGATGCAATGTTAACTAGAGGTAGAGCCTATCGAAACAAGTCAATGATTAAGTATTACATTTTGTAATTATATTTTTGTTTTTAAAACTATTGAAAACTGCATATTTTATAACCGACACCGTGATAATGAATTTATACAATCTATTGACGTGTCACTAACTTTTTTGAGGATGCTATTAAATTGAATTAAATAGAATAGGGGCAGCCTCTAGCTCACCCAATAAGAGCGTACGACCCATGTAGGCAGAGTCCTTTGCAGCGGCCCAGGGTTTGAGTCCGACCTGCGGCCCTTTTCTGCGCGTCATTACCCATCTCTCTCCTAACTTTCCTGTATATCCACTGTCACTATCAAAGGGAAAAGACCCAAAAATAATCTTAAAAAATGAAATGGAAATAAGTGAAAGGTCAATCTCAGCTGTTTGAAATGTAAAAAGCAGTCTAATGAAAAGGGATACTGCCACTTTCAACACCTCAAATAATATTTAATCAAAATGATGGTATGGTATATACAGAGTAAACTTAACTTTTTTTTTACATATATTAAAATCCCATCTTCACAAAAACAACTAACAAAGACCCATTCCTCAGTCCCACAGTAAATTCAGTTGACAGTCAAACAAAGTGAACACTGACAGTACACTAATCTGTACACTTCCATACAACGCGCCTGCAGTAAAATCAAAACTGAAGCAGCAAACTAAAAAATACCGACTAGTTTTCAAGAGCTGTGGAAGCATCAAAAGAAGCCATGGCTGATCAACAGCGTTCTGGACAGATAAATTAAATACACATCTTAGTTTCCCGTTTACACTTAAAAGGAATTTCTAAGCATCCTGAATAAATAATATTTTCTGGTGTACAAGGGATGTGTCTGACAAAGCCTCACATAATATCACTAAGCAGTGGAGGCATTTAACTGACATTCATTTTTTAAATTCCTTATTTTACATATTATAGACACATGTGCATAGAAGTGGAAAGCTAAGGCCATTGGAGGCAAGGGTACAAATATGGAGAGAATACAGCTGAACGCTTTGAAAGGGTAAAATGTGCTGAGTCTCTTAAAATGTTTGCCCTCAATCCAATGAAAAACGCAGCAGAGTGAACTCTTGGGTGGACAAGCAGCTGAAACTGTACAATGACTTGAGGTAGGCGTTATGATTAATAACACCTTAAATAATGATTTATAATTACAAACAACTTCGAGAACAATGCTGTAAGTGTGCATGACTTGGACAAAAATCTAGACTTTCTTGGACTTCATGCATCTTTGCTGATATGTGTCTTAAATGGTGCGATATGTGGTTAAAAAAACAGTAAACAAGACACTGAAGAGGTTAGTAACTCCCAAAATGAGTTTGCAGCTTTGCCCATTCAACTGAAATACATCAGTCATTTTTTAAGACAACCTCCTTCAGGAGGTGCCTGTTCCTTTCTGTTTGTGTTTTCATTTTCAAAACCGAGCTTCAGACATTAGACGTACATACATAGTGTAGGAATTCCTCTAAGAAAATTGTAAGCATGTATGTACATGTGAATCCCTTCTTTGTTCTCCTTTGGGATGGGCCAAGGAACTACTCTGAGTGACCCACAGTTTCACCCAGAGCGTCTTTAGCTGGCCTCGTCTGTGTTGACAGCTGTGTTGACAAGGCAACGAGGCATCCCGCTCACCAGTACAAGTCAGTAACAAGGCTGGTTGTCATGGGTAAGTCCAAAGGCTGCTGCATTTTTTTAGGCCTCCTTTAGCAATGGCATATCTGTAGACCATAAACATCTGCATCAGTACAAAGTAAGGATTATCACTGCAAATTATTTGGTTCTTACCAAAATAAAAAAAAACTTATAAGATTTAGAAGTGTTAGATAATTTATCTTGTTTTAAGAGTGAATAAGTGTTTACACTATAACCTTAAATCAAGCAAGCTTGTCAAGTAAAATTATCTTGCCGCATGGACAGATAATTTCATTTGTTTTGAGTACCTTCTCCCTTAGATCTAGTGTTTCTTTCTTGTTTTTAGACACCCCTTTTTTGCATTGTAAGTAAGTAAAATGTATGTTTGAAGAGGGCTTTACCATCAGAGTAGTCCATCTCAGAGTCCAGAGACAGGCTGTGTTGGTCACTGCCTGCAGACGGCCTTCTTTGTGAGGATGACGGAGCTGCAGCACCTGCATGCTCCAGAACCCAGGTAGAGGATGAGGGCGAGGGCGATGGGGAGGATGGCACAAGGTGGACCACGGCCATCTCGGACTGCTGCTGTTTTAGGGAAGAAGGCCTAGAGGGGCCAGCCTCTGGCGCTGTGGTATGCTGACCCTCCGACAACACTATCTGGACTCGAGACTCAGAGCTGAGAGCTGAGGCTCCACTTGCATTCACAGCCTCTTCATATGAGGGCAGAGTTACCTGGACTCCTTCCACCATGATTGACACGGGCTGGCCGGACACACCCGGATCACGTCTAGGTGTGGGGGACCAGAAAAAACGTTAAAAATCTACGCCTAGTTAGCTGAATGTAAAGTGCCTTCCATATTTTGAGGGCAGACTCACCGATGGAGGGACTTAAGTTTTGGCTGCAGAAGTACAAACAGCACCACTAGGAGCAGGATAAGGGCCACTGAGCTGGCTGTGGACGCCACTATGGACAAGGTGGGCATCCCTAATGGTAAAGTTGGATTGCGGTCTGTGAGGCAGAGAATAGTTGACACAGTTATGTGTACAGAACCTACTGAGATTATTGTCCAAATATGTCTTCTATTTTTAATTTTTTTTTTACCTTGCTCCATGAGGCAGCTGAGCTTCATTAGGCCATCCCACTCTCCATACTGACAAGTAAGGTATTTATAGTCTCCCTTCAGAACATAACCTTCATCACAGAAATATTCGATCACAGTGCCATGAGAAAGTCTTTGGCATGGCGCGGGGTGGCAGGTGAATCCCCCGTTGTCTGGCTGAAATGGAGGCTGGCATACTTTCCATGGAAAGAAAAGAAAACAATCAACAGATTAACTCCAGTGTTGTATATTGTTTCGCTAAGCTATCAGTGCTAAACTGGTTTAAATCCTACTTGAAGGACGGAGACTACTTTTGTCAATCGGTAATTACACATCAGTGTTTAAAGATGACCTGCAGAGTTCTCCGTCCTGCCTCTGCTGTTCAACCTTTAAATGCTCCCACTAGCTCACATTATAAAAAACAACCAAATATCTGGAGGTTTGTCTTTACCGTCACTGCGTATACAGCGAGGAGGTTCCGAGGACCAGTGTCCCAGTGCAGAGCAGGTGAGGATGCTGGGTCCGTCGGGCAGGTAACCCGGGTCACAGCTGTACTCCAGTACTGTGCCCACAGGGAAGGAGCTCCTGTTGGTTTCTGTCAGATTAGTTGAGCCATGCTGCACCGTAGAGGGTCTTATACAACCTTAAAAAAACAGTCAAAATACAGTTTATAGCTGTATTATTTTTTTATAATAATTTAGATTGAGGCTTTGTTGATATTGCACTTAAAAATGTTGCACACTATTTTACAGAGGTAAAAAGGTAGAACACAAGTTTAATTTTAGTTAAAAAAATATATAACATTAAATGAGAGATAAAAAATAATTAGACCTAAATATGGTTGTGGTTTGTGAGACAGATGCAGTTGACATGTTTATCTGTTAATAACTAATAATTTATCTACTCGTTCAAACGTGTCAACTAATCTGCCTTTACCTTGCTCCATGATGCAGCTAATCACCATTAGGCTGTCCCATTTTCCTGTACTGACAAGTACAAAATGTATAGTCTCTCTTCAGATTATAACCTTCTTCACAGAAAAATTCAATCATAATGCAATAATAAATACATAAAGCCTTCTGCATGGGGAGGTGTGGCAGGTGTAGACCCCGTTCTCTGGCTGATATGGAGTCTGTTCATTGAAAGAAAACAATAAATTCATGGACTCCAGCGTTGTATGTTGTTTTCACTCAGCCAGATATGGTGTATCTGTTTAAAATAAAAACTTGAACTGTATCCATCCAAGGATATTGTGAGTATGCTTCAATCTGGGCAGCGAGTTGGTCCTAATATGTTCTTTTTTTGTTATTGCAGCTGCTGGATGTTGACCTAAGACACAAATGTGTCTCTGACCTCTTGTGGAGTTTGTATGATTAGAGCCTTAATACATCTGACTACATTTACAGTAAAACGTTAACCCTTTTTTGTTTCTTTTTGCTTAATCTAAATGGTAATTAAAGCTATAGTGCGTACTTTCTGTCTCCCCCATTAGAAATTCTAAGTAATGACAACAACACCGCTGGCGCGGCCACATGATACAAGCCTTCTGATCATGCCCACCCCCCAATCAATGACTTGAATGTATTGGACGTTCATTAATATCAAAACTTTACACACGAAGGCTTTAATGTAAACTAACTGTAGGTGTTAAGAGCACAGATCTACATTAGGTTTGAAAGTTAAATTGAAATGCATGTTGACAACTACATAAAAAAAAAAATCATTAAACATCTCAAACTATAATACATTGAAAGCAGATACAATCTATTCATTCAGGTAAAAGTACATGTAGCTACCAGGTGTAAAGAGGGTCAGAATTGCAGACGGTACTATGAGGAGGTTTGTCTTTACCGTCACTGCGTATACAGCGAGGAGGTTCCGAGGACCAGTGTCCCAGTGTGGTGCAGGTGAGGCTGCTGGGTCCGGCTGGCAGGTAACCCGGGTCACAGCTGTACTGTAGACGTGTGCCCACAGGGAACAAGCTCCTATTGGTGTCTGTCAGATTAGTTGAGCCATGCTGCACTGTAGAAGGTCTTATACAACCTTAAAAAGGGACAATCAAAAATACAGTTAATACCTTCACTTAGTTTTTAAATAATAAATGTTTTGTTTATATAGCACATGTATGTGCTGTACAGGTAAAGGTAAAACAGAGTATTATATAAAAATCAGATAAAAGTAAAAAATAAAGCAAAAAATTAAATTAAAATAAGCAAAGAACATAAAAATAACATAACATTACATGAAGACACACTTCCACAGCTAAGACTGTCGATAGTATTAAGACTATCTCTATTTGGACCAATTTATCCACAACATACACCATTTTTGGGGCATTGCTTTGCTGACAGGTGGATGTTAAAGACTATTGACCTATTGATAGATCTGAGTTTGAGGACTGACCAACCTTGGCTCACACAACTGATCTGCATCGGTCCGTCCCACTGTCCATCCTGACAGGTCAGGTAATTATAGTCTCCACTGAGAATGAAGCCCTCATCACAGAAGAACTCAATCACAGTGCCATGGGAAAACATTCGGCAGGGGGACGGGTGGCAGGTGTAGCCCCCATTTTCGGGTTTGGAGAGGGGTAGACATGCTGATTGGGGGGGGGCAAAACAACATATGCATAAGTGCCGGCCCAATTTGAAAAGTTATTATTTTATTTTATTTTTTAAGTTTATATGCAAGTAAAATTGGCTGAAAGTCTTTAGATAATAGGGCCACATAATTAAATGTAAAAAAAATATATTTTTTATGAGAGTAGTGTTTTAAATCTGGCTACTCACAACATAGTCACTTCTCATTATTTCTATCAGTAAAGACAATGGTGGACAAAATATCTTACCGCCACTGCGTATACAGCGAGGAGGTTCAGATGTCCACAGTCCCAGTGTGGTACAAGTGAGGATGCTGGGTCCGTCTGGCAGGTAACCCGGGTCACAGCTGTACTGCAGAACTGTGCCCGCAGAGAACGAGCCCCTGTTGGTTTCTGTAAGGTTTACCCAGCTGTTCTGGACCATATATGGCCTCACACATCCTGGGAAGAGAAAACAAAATAAGAAGAAGAAATCCTGTGAAAGTGCTCAGGTTTTCAACACATATTTTGAACCAGGTTTGATATATTTGACCCAGTGAAGCCACCAGTATTAGAGACACAGAATGACCAATGGTAACCATCCTTGCTAGACAGGCTTTGCAATGGCACCACATTGTGCCCAGAAAATGTCATGTTAGTCCTCCTATTATATTAACATTGCAATAATGTGTAGAAGGTGAAAGAATTAAGGTGAATGGGTCACCACATGAATAATCTCCTAGAGATCATGACTATCCATGACAAATTTTATAGCATTAGTTTTCGAGGTACATTGCTACGGAGCAAAGTATAAATGGGTGCAAAAAGCAACCAACAAACAAACTACTTGTGGATTGGCCGTGTCATGGTGGATATCTCATCCACCTAATTGGGTCAGTATCAGCACCTGTGTTGTCCCTAATGTTTCCTCTTATTGGAACTGTAGCTTTATTTGGTCTGAACACCCACATGATCTGGTTGCACAGAGAGAACATATTTGTTGATTGCCCCCTTCCTTGTTATACATCAATTTTAATGTATTCCACAACTATTTAGCGTAGGAGTACGTAGAGTAAGAGTAGTTCATGGTATAGTTACATTAAATAATTCATTTGTAAACTACTGCATACTAAACAGTAACATCATCTCAGGTAGTTTTAGGGCTGTACTATTGCTGAAGAGAAATGCTGGGGTAACCTGACATTCCCAGTCACCCACCCATCTGGTCTGTGTCATGACAAAGCTAATTTGATGTTAATTCAGTACTGGCATAATCCATAATGCTCTGCATTGTATGAGTGTGCATCCATAAAGGTTGTCTCTTACCTGATCCTTGCCCAGAGGACACTGCAGTCAGTACTAGCAGCAACAAGAAGGACCGATTAGTGGCTGAGGTGTTGGCCCAAAAGGCTTTTGATATTGACTCTATCATTCCATTGCACATCTTCCCCTGCAGAGTCGAGTTAACCTGTATGATCATAAAATAATGTAATTACAAAAGTGTAAATATATCGTGATGAAAAAAGCCTTGACCTGCTGTCACCTGCCTGGCGCAGGTACTCTGCAGAGCTTGGACAGCTGCCAGCAAAAATGGGTGTGCTTATGGTACAGTCGTAACGTTACAATGACAGAACTGAGGGGGGAAAAAAAGATAGCAATAATGGTATATCCTTAAGCGAGCTAACGCTGACTAGAAAGCAATGCAAACTCCTCTCTTTAATGCCATTAGCTAGGTATGTCAACGAAGCAACGGCTTGAGCTATTTACATCTTCTGCATATAAGACGTAACTCCGGTTCTGTCTAAGCGACTACACACCCATTTTCGGTGTTTCTTTATTAGCTGTGACAGCTAACGTTACGTTTGATAACGTTACTAAGTCCAAAGCAAAATCTAACATTTACATACGGAGGGTATGCTGCTGATGATAACTAGCTAGCAACTGTGCTACCACCTAGGTTATATGACTAGCTCTACCTTCCAACGTAGCACATCATAGGTGGGGGTAGTTAGCCACACCACTATTCTTAGCTAGCTTGCTAACGCTAGCTAGCTAGACATGACAATAGATTCGTTGGTTAGCGTTGCCTACCACAGAAACACGGCCTCGAATCCTCCACCCTCTCTTTGTCACACTGTATACATTTATCAACAATATATCCGCTACGTCGACAACATTTAACGTTACAGCCGAAACGACGATAATATGATTTAACGAGCCGAGTGGTTCTGCTACAGCTAAACGCTAGCGTCCTATTGGCTAGCTTATTAATAGATACGCTAGCTAGATCAATTGAAACATCAGCTGAGCTACCTAGATTTCGTGGTAGATACTAAATCGGATCTGTTAGAATGGTCAACGTACTTAGGTTTAGGCATGAGTAGTGGGGATTGGTTAGGGTTAGGAAAAAAATACCAGGGTAAACCAATCCGAGGCTGAATAAAGGCGGGCCACATGGCACGTTACTTGACGTGGACACGTCTAGCGGATCCGATATAGCGTCTAACCGATTCGTCCGGTAGCCATAGTAACCATAGACATAATAAAGAGTAGACGCCGCATCGACCGCTACTGCCTATTGGCGCTGACGAGATTTGGGGCCGCCATCTTGGACCGGTCACCCGCTCCACACAGTGTAATGTGTTTGGCAGGTGCAATGAGCTGTCAGCGCGTTTAATTAATCAATCTCACTGAATACCGAACTGATTTTCATGTTTTTTTTTGCTACAAAGGTCATACATGTAGCTATGATACAGGACACATGATTAGGCGTATTTTAATATTCATAGTGTGCTTAACAGTAATAGAATATTCTGATATGATATAAATTCACCAGACGTCCGAGATCAAAACTGGAAACATAATCCCCGAAAAGGGAGAGCAACGGGGATATTTCCAATTTGACTATAAATCTGATTGAAAAACCTAATGTTGTGTCTTTAAAAAAAAAGAACAAGGACAGAGGTAGTTTTTCTTCTGTATTTAGTCAGGGGACAAAAACGGGGACTGTCCCTAAATCCGAGGACGTCTGGTCACCCTAGACCAGACATCCTCGGTGTATCTATCATTTGTAAATGATAGGTATTTCAAAATTAACATATATGATGTAGGCTACAATAGGTATAAATACCCCTACATCACATATATGATGTAGGCTATAATAGGTATAAATACCCCTACATCACATATATGATGTAGGCTATAATAGGTATAAATACCCCTACATAACATATATGATGTAGGCTACAATAGGTAAATACCCCTACATCACATATATGATGTAGGCTATAATAGGTATAAATACCCCTACATAACATATATGATGTAGGCTACAATAGGTATAAATACCCCTACATCACATATATGATGAGGCTATAATAGGTATAAATACCTATTATAGAAAAATAATTTGCACACACATTATAAATATGATAGGGAAGAAGAAACAGATAGTGACCGTAAAGTCAGATATTTAAGTACAAGAAACAATATGATTATATTATTAGAGTCGACTTGAAGCTTTTTATATTTGTCTCTCTCTCTGTCACACACGCACACACACACACACACACACACACACACACACACACGCACAGTACTACCACTTTGTTCTGCATCAATTGCCTCCCAGACCTTGACATTTAGCAGCCCCACTCCCAACACACACACACACACACTAGGGTTGCACAACATTGACAAAATGTGATATTGCAACATCAATATGAATTCCGATATTTTTAAACATATATAAAATTACAAAATAGATTCATAACAAATTAAACAAGTTTTCTTACAACACAAGGTTTATTTTAACTGAAAGTTATATTGGACTGGTCCAACATGAATAAATAACTAAGGACCATGTCTACAGAACAGGACGGGTTCTACTGGTTGGACAGTATAAAATATATAAATCAAGTTATAATATAAATAACTAAGGACCATGTCTACAGAACAGGACGGGTTCTACTGGTTGACAGTATAAAATACATAAATAAAGTTATAATATAAATAACTAAGGACCATGTTTACAGGACAGGACGGGTTCTACTGGTTGGACAGTATAAAATACATAAATAAAGTTATAATATAAATAACTAAGGACCATGTCTACAGAACAGGACGGGTTCTAGTGGTTGGACAGTATAAAATATATAAATCAAGTTATAATATAAATAACT
The DNA here is from genome assembly GCA_026937815.1 of Etheostoma perlongum. Lineage (NCBI taxonomy): Eukaryota > Metazoa > Chordata > Actinopteri > Perciformes > Percidae > Etheostoma > Etheostoma perlongum. The sequence continues at coordinate 10,814,098 of CM049390.1, read as the reverse complement.
AAGGACCATGTCTACAGAACAGGACGGGTTCTACTGGTTGGACAGTATAAAATACATAAATAAAGTTATAATATAAATAACTAAGGACCATGTTTACAGGACAGGACGGGTTCTACTGGTTGGACAGTATAAAATATATAAATAAAGTTATAATATAAATAACTAAGGACCATGTTTACAGGAGACGGGTTCTACTGGTTGGACAGTATAAAATACATAAATAAAGTTATAATATAAATAACTAAGGACCATGTCTACAGAACAGGACGGGTTCTACTGGTTGGACAGTATAAAATACATAAATAAAGTTAACAGGACAGCTCCACAAAATAAACTAAATATTGCATACTTATTGCGACTTTCGATATATTTGATAAATGACCAGCTGTCTCAGCTCTTATTACATAAGTATTTGGACAGATACACCTCTTTTTATGTTGTGTTGACTCTGTACTCAAGCACATTGCTATTGAAAAGGCTATATAATTATATATATATCTCTATCTATCTATCTATCTTATAAGAGTAACGTGCAAGTCTTATCAAACAAATCCCAACTAAACCAGAGACAATCCCAATGTAATAACAACACAAGCATACATTAGTGCTGCTTTTGGAACTTAACTTATGTAGCAATTTTCAAAACACATATAGGCCTACAAAATGCTTCACAGAACCCAAAGTGAAAGAGATAAGATAAAAAAAATCCGCCGATCTGAGCAGGAATATGCTGCACAGTGCTCTGGCATCTTGTATCTTCTGCTGCCAAGTAACGAGTATGACCGGTCCAAGATGGCGGCTGGATTTCTCGCGCTCAGCAGCCAATGCGGCGTCTACACTTTATTATGTCTATGATAGTAACTACTGCATATTTGGGAGCGTTTGCGTCCATAGTAACCGAAAAAATGGGGGGACAAACCACGGGACATATTCTGGAGGGTTTTTGTTGTGGTTGAGTAAAAGTGGTTTTACTTAGTATCATCAATTTAATACTAGTAAAATACTTTTATTGTCGTTTTTATTCTTGAAATACAGCTTAAGAAAATCACACTATGGAAATTATCAGAGGAAATTTAGATGACATTTCTCGACCTGCATCGAGTGAGCAAACAGGTAGCCGTGTGGCGAGCGTGTCTTTGCCTTATAATGACAGAATTGGTTCTACAACTCCGTTTGCCCTTGTTGTTTTGACCAACGAAGCTGCTGACATTCAGGTAATTAAGTTAAGACGATACATGCACATTACAACATTTATGTTTATCGACTTACAAAACCATATAATTTCAGATAACTTTCTGACAAAAACAATTCCCTGTAACATTAGACCCAGAGCAGCTCTGAAGAAACTATAATCAACTCATCAGCCAGTGGTCCTGACAAAGGTAAGTGTTCTGATGGAGTAGCTATGGGGGTGGATATGACCCATGTCTTCAGTGTGGGAGATCTGGGTTCATTTCCCACTGCGATACATCAGCCAATGTCCCTGAGCAAGACACCTAACCCCTAGGTGTTCCAGAGGCGTACCTCTGACTCACCGTATATAGCAATTGTAAGTCACTTTGGATAAAAGCGTCAGCTAAATGACATGTAATATGTAATAATAGTGCACTTTTAGGATATTCCAGTTTTAATTCAGTAACCCTATACTCTATATAATATGTGTGCATCTTTCAGGTCAGTGTCACATTGAAGTTACAGATGAACAGAAGGAAGGTTCAAAACTACAGAGAGCCATTGAGGAAATGAGACGACTTGATGAAATACTGTCTGCAAAGATCTGCATAGAAAAAGAAGTCAAGCGTCAAAGGAAAGAATTGAAAACAAAACTCTGGCAGGAGCTCCAGGTATTCAAAGTCTTCATTCACTCCAATTTACATTACAAGTTCACTACCAGGTTTTGGACTGAAAAAGGTGGCCACTTTTACCACGTATGGTGTGATGTTCTTGTGTATTTTTCTGCAGCAGAATAAGCCTGAAGGTCACTGTGAATGCGCCCAAGAAGCTATGAACACAAGGTTGTTTTTGGCTCTGGAAGCACTTACTGGTAAGCATAGGCATCATTATAGGCTAGAGATAAGCAACAGTGTTGAAAAGTTATGTTATGCAGTCACTGTGACACATCTTAAATATGTTTATTTATTTATTTTGTTTTAATCTTATAAGGGACAGAGGAGGAGGACGACTTTGTGCCTGTGTTTGAAACTCAGGTTCCTGACTGTGATCACATCAGAGACAGCCTGTACTTGGAGCAAAGTGAGTTAGGGAGAATTGAACGTGGAAGAAAAAGCAACACTCAGTTTACCATGTTAAGATCCATGTTCTCAGTTGTACTCCCTAGATTGTGCACTTGATGGCGCCATGAGCTCAGTGAGTTTATAGATGTTTCCCCCTTCATGGTGGGCTGGTGCAGACAGCAGTACTAACTCAGTTTTACAGAAGTCAATGGCTAACAGTTTACCCACTGTGAGACTCCTGAACAATTTCCTGATCAAGACTTTGTGGCTTTTTATGATATTGATCCCTTAAGGAAGGAAAAAAAATCTCCCTGGTGATGTGAGGAATTAATCATGTTGTTCTGCTCTAGACAATTAGGTAGGTTGGCTGCTTGAAACACTTACACCTAAGTTCAAGAATGGTCTTCACACCCACTAGGCCGCCTTGCAGGGCTAGCATTAGAGTTGTCTAAGTTTTGTATTTTACCCTTTCAAGATGATTTGGGCAGCTGCAAACACATTAATCAAAAATGAAAAAAATGACTCATAGAAATTCTGTGGTTTTGTATCAGATGTGGCCAATGGTTGTTATTAGAGCTATTTCCTTTTGGAATCTAAAGTATGGCTTTTGTGACAGGTGAAAAGAGGCCAGACAGTTTGACAGAATCATTTGAACTAGGCCATGAGGAGACTAGGAAAGAGCAATTTGAAGGCAAGCACTGTGGAGCTTCCAAAGGCAAGAAAAAACAGAAGAACTTTGTCAAGAGAAACATTGAGGTATGTCAAAGTTCATGTTGGGCCAAATGTAGTCCTGGGGTGTATGGGGCAAGTCTCTCCAGCTTTTATTTTCAGTGAGAAAAATATTTGTCTCTAGCTCAAAAGAAATATATAGTTTAGACTACAGCCTGACCGATATATCGGTGGGCCGATATTAGGCATTTCCCGAGCATTTATAATGGGCGATAAAAAAATATGAATAAATGAATATTTAAAAAATAAAATAAAAACAGACGGTCAACCATGAGTGTTGGCGTTGCATAGTTTGTCCACCAGAGGGCGGTCTACAACATCCCTGTTGGCAACACTGATTATTTTTTGTTTGGTTTTGTGTTTTTGTTCAAAGCACTTTAAGTTTCATAGCTTAAGTTTGTATTTTTATACCTTTTTTATCAGAACTTTTATATGTTGACGTTCCTCTGTACTGTACTGTGACAATAAAACAAATATTTTAGTGAGAACTCAAATAATGTTAGGGAAATCTGTTTTGTTACGTGTTTCTGGAGAGAGATATTATTTATATATATATATAAAAAATAATGTATTTTTAAACAACCAAATATTTGTATCGGTATCTGCCTTAAAAACCCTTCATCGGTCGGGCTCTAGTTTAGACTTATAGGGCATCACTGAAAAGAATACAAATGGTATGCAAATAAGGATTTTCATTCTCTTTTTTCTCTCCAAATGCAATAGCTAGTAAGTGGTGAAGAGGACCAAGTGCTTATGACTCAGGCAGAAAAAGAGCGTCTGGCCGAGCTCCTCCAAGAAGTAGATGAAGAGGACGGTGCCAGAGGCGCAGACAGAGAGGTAGGCTCACATTGAAGCTCTACCAGACATAATGTGCTGTAGGATGTCTCTCTTTTTCAAGTTCCTTCCCCCTCATGTTCAGATATCTTAAGGGGAGCAGCATTACTGTAGATGATCCCATCCACTGCTTCTGTTACCAACATTTTGATATTTACTACATTTAAAACATAGTATGTTCATTATTAAAAGAATGGAAATTTTGCTTCCAGTGTTTAGCCACAACCTTTTTAAAACAATCTGTGTTCATAAAATGTTTCCTATCACAATGGTATTTGTTGAAATCTGTCTCATTATCTAACATTTGACCTTTTGAATGCTGTTATTAAAGACTTTGGCCGTCAAAACAGCACATAGAGGAACACTGGTCAGACATCCATGTTTTGATGACTGCTTGGCAGCTCAGACGGCCTTTGGGCAGAAGATTCTGACTCCTCAAAGCAGTTCAAATTAATGAACCAGATGTCAAGTACCATATGCAGTTCACATGGAATGCTGCATGCTATGGATTCATTTTGTTATCACATTTTCAATTTCAATAACAATTCCCTCTGTGGTGTTTCTGCAATATTCTGAAGCCAGGATCTTTCATATAGCCCTAATTTAAGCTTCAGTTGCACTCATGGTGCTAATGAGGGTGTGCTAATGGAGCTAAGAGCCAAGAGACTGAGACCTGAAGATGATTCATCTGAGAACCTGTGTCACATAGAGCAGTAGGATATTTCATTGAACCCACTGGCACCATCCTAACTTCAAATGTTCTTTTATTTTAATTTGCTTTAATAGCCCCTTTGACAGCTGTGAGGCCAGTTTGAAGTCAGATGGGATGAAGCCTGTTGGGAAGCTAGTAGGAACATACTTACCTTTCACATACGGTTCCATTTAGCCTGACCCCGACAGTTCTACATCCGTGGGACAGCTTGCCAGAGGTTTTGGGTTTTCTTTTCATGTCTTCCTGCTCTATGTTGTTTGCCTTGACTTTTAGAACCTTACTGCAGTAACTGTGGTGGCAGATACCAAACTGAGGGGAGCACATATGCTGCTTTTTTATTGGGTGGTGGAAGACTTCCTGTTATTGAGAGGTGTGCTATTATAACTGATCATAACGAAGCAAGCACATTATTTATGTCACCAGGACTTTGGCAGTGATGTGTCTTTAGTTCAGGGGACTTCACTCAGTTCTTGGCAGAATACCCAGGGACAGGTCAATAACAAGCTGCTGGTCACGGTTTGCCTCATACTTGTTTTTGATGGTACTGACTCTTGTCCTAACAAGTTCCACAGTTTTGTGTAGTTCTGGTAACCCAAGGCAGCAAATCAGTAGCAGTCAGTCATCGCACAACTTTTGGATGTACAGTATTCTTTTGCTTTATTAAAAGGAAAAGTTTGACATCTGTAATACGCTTATTTCATTTCTTGTCAAGATACATGATAAGATTGATCCCACTCTTGAGAGTTAGAAAAGATCAATTTCCATACTATTTCTTACGCTAAATATGAAGCTAGAGAGATTGAGGTGTTCTGCCACATCAAAATAAACCCCTGCCGTGGTTAAAACATTATAGTAGCTTAATCAGATTAGATCTGCAAATATGAAACGCAAATCAGTGTCCAAAAATGTGTTGATCTCAATTCATCATTTAAATTTTGGCTTTGTGTCGGGCTCTACTTATCGACCCGTGTTTGCCGTTTTCTTCTGCCAGCTTTCTTCTTTGCAGAGTTGGCATGAAATCCTTACTGCAAGATCCTCCTATCTCACCATTGGGCTGTGATGAGCTCACCACCCACCCACTGTTTCCCATAGGATATAATGAGAGTCTCAAACAGTTACAGTGAAGATGAGGCAATTGTCAAAGTTTTCGCGTTTGACCAGCACCCTGTTCACCATCCAGAAGTGAATACCAAGTGTGAGAGTCAGACTTCGTACCTGTTCCCTGTTCCAGACACAACTGTCACAAAGTTGCTGAATAAAGAATAGTTAGCTAATGTTTATCAGCCCCCCCATTGCCACTACAAAAAGCTGCCTTTAACCCAGGGGGCTTTGCCTTACTTTAGCAATGATTCTCTTCCAGGAGGACATGTGGACAGGCCAGGGTTACTCCCCGGAGCCTTCTGACCTGGAGCAGCTGATTGACATTGACTCCAAAATTTGCCTTCTCCTTCCTGCCGAAGAACTTCTCTCAGTGCAAAGCTCATACTCAATCCTTATCATGTCCCAGGTATGTATCCAACAGCATTACTGTCTCCATTATAACAGCAATGGGTTTATAGGGTCTCTGTTTTCTTGTGTATCCAGTATAATAAGGGAGTGACCCTCAGGGAGTCACTTATTTGTTAGTAAGAAAAAACAAACAGTATTGTGTAATTTTGGACTGAGGGTTGCATCACTTTTCCATCCGTGTTTCCATATCTAGGTCATATAAAGCCACTTGTGCATTATTTGACCCTCATAAATTTAATGTAAAGACTTTGCTTTGACGATTGTTTTCTTATTCTAATAATCATTTTCCATATGATCAATGGCACATTTGATACATGTAGGATTTTATAATATTTTATGTATCCATCATTTCATACTTGATTGTCTGTGATTCCCAACATTTTCCTTTTTAGTCTATTCCCTGATTTGCTTATAATCCTCAGCCTTTAAATTCTGTACATTGTCTGAGTTTAGAGTTTGATCTGCGCATTACTACCACATCAGACTGTGGAGAACCAACTTAAAAGATATAACTATAAAGATTTTCCAGGCCTTGGTTCTGGTCTTTGGCCCACTCCTAGACGTTAGCGTAGTGAGTTATCTCAGAGCCTTATCTCACTGCATTTTAAAGGGCAGATGGCATGCTCATTTGTGTAGCCTGCCAAAATGTTTTTAAAGTCATAAAAAAGCTTTACAATGCTGTTTTGTGAACCATGGGTGCCATTTTCTAATCCCACAACTGGATGTTGACAAGGAAAAAAATGCAGTACTTGAAGCCCAGTGCTGGAATAGCAAATGAACTATGTCATATTGCCTGAAATATTTATGCTGCTGACCTAATTATTTCCAACTTTAACACTGTAAATGTACTCAGTCATTCATATGATGTAAGGACACGGCAGTAAATCTCAGCTTAAGTCCTCCAGTTTTCTGTTTAGATGATAAGGATTCTGAATATTTCTACTGTCTTGTGTGGGATGGAGCGTTAAAATAAGTTTATGATCAATGGGATGTGACATGTGTAGCTGAAACTAGTTGATTAGTTGATTGACAGAATTAATTGCTAACTATTATGATAATTGTTTAATTGTTTGTCATCTTTTAACACAATCCTCCCTTGCGCTCTCCCTCACATGACATTGAGTGGGATTTTGGCCAAATACTACAAAACTGGGATATTGCTGGGGAGCTGGATGTGCTACTTTTTGTAACCTACGTCCATTCCCTTTCCAACCCTTAAACATTGTGCCCCAACAGAATTTTGGGGAAAGTAAAATTCCCCATCATCCATCCATCCATCCATCATCTGCTCTGCATTAGTGCTGAAATGGATAATGCAGCAATTCTTTTTAAATGATGTAAAATAGGAATAAAACAATAACACTTTTGTCTCTCAAGCAACAGTTAGCAAATGATCCCACTTCAGATGACAATTTTGAAATAGTGTTTTCAAAAATAAAAAACAAAAGGTTGGTTAACCTCACAACTGTACTGTTTCAAAAAGTAGCAGTTGCCTTTCCCATCTAACTGGTGTGCCATATATTAAGGTAGACTGCAGTGATAATCTCTTTCAGATTCATACCACATCGGTGCCCGTAAATCTTAAAAGGTGGTCCTAAAATTAAATATGCTTTTGTTTTGCAGTTACCCTTCTTTTCTGTCATATTTCCTAACTGAAACCACCTGGACAGCAATTCAGCCTGGTGCTAACAACCAGGTGCTCATTCTATGGCAGTCAATAATGTACACATGAAAGATAATTAAAAGAGTTTCAACACTGCTGAAACCTTTTTCCCCCCTTGATATTAAATCACAGCCTCAATGTCCAAGTTTCCTGTCTCTCTATGTGGCCACGTTAAATCTTAAACGTTTTACATGGAAGAGGGAGTTATTCACCTCTCCCCAGCGAGCACTTGCTTATAAAAGATCAGTTGGTGCTTTAATCCGTGATTTCAGAACTTGGCATCCTTTCCCCAAAAGTTGTGATTGATATTCTGAGGAAAAAGCAGCCGTGCATTCCTGCGCAATCGCCTTAGTGTTAGGCTCTCTGGCTAAGCGGGACCTTTGCTTGAGCTTGTGAGGGTGGATGCAGTCTTGTGAGGCCTGGCACCAGCCGGGATACTGCCACAGAGGAGAGTCAGTCGTTTCCCCCCGCCATCAGAACCTAATTACAGAGCTGGTGGTGGTACACAGAGTGCCAGCTCCAGAAAAGGAACATGGCTTTTCCCTTTCATTTGGAGATATATATGCTGAAAGGCTTATGACATATACAGCACTAAAGACTACTGTATACTGGATAGGAAGACCATAGCACACATATTGCAGCCAATCTAATTGAAGTAACACATTTATTTGTATGAAAAGCATATTTTGTACAGGTGAAAATATCTTGAGCACAGGTGGTAATCCGTGGATAGCAGTAAGGCACATACCAGGTACTTGTCTTTTCTTTTGTCCACTGTCCAATCAATGCAGTGGCAGGAGCATAGTATTCTGTACGGACTGAATAATATGGCACATAAAAATCCCTCTCAGGATACCATTAACCACAGAATCAGTGTTTGTAGAAGCACAGTATCACTCATTATATGACCACAGGGGGGTGAGTCATGGTGAAAGTCTATCATGAGACAAAGCCTTGTTTTCTTTGCCTTTGGTTCATTTTTGATGATAGGGAAAAGGACAGGGAGCCACAAACCCTTTAATGATCTGGATTGAATGGATTCACAACACAATTTGAACAGTGTTTTACTTGGACGCTTTTAATATTGTGACAGCATTGCTCTTTTTGCATTCTTCATTTTCTCAGACTTTAACCTGAAATAGCCTATTTGTCATTAAAAGCATCTGTTGGCACAAAGGATTTACATACAGTACACCCCTCCTACTGTACCACTGTGGTGATGCCTGCACCACCCACAGTTTGAAGCCAGAAGAGGGGGATTCTTTGGGTGGTTGGCGACATGGGTGTGCATTTGTGTGTTTCACAGATCCGAACTACATGGGCTCTATCACATGGGTGTTTTTTTTTTTTAAAGCGTGGCTACAATGAAAATTAATGGATGGCATTGTACAACACAGTTTTCAGTCACTGTCCCACTGTATTTGATTGATCACCCAGCTTCAACTCCTGGGTTTGCATAGTAACTCCAGCTGTGTTTTTGTTGTGTATTGGTTGGCTATATTTTGATGTAAGACCATGACGTCACTTTAGTCACATTGTGTGGTTGCTAATGAGCACCCATGATTTTAACTACAGCAAATGTTAAGTGAGAGCGCAGATTTTTGGGCAGAAAACGCCCTTTTGACCAACACAATGCGGTCAAGGAATGTTTGCAAATTTATCTTATTTGGTCCGGGTCATATAATTAAACAGCTGTGGAAAAGCTTTGGTCACGTTATGTTCATCTAAAATGTAGGTTAGTTCCTATTTTATATCAAGTAAGCTTTGTTAGAATTTATGATAGAAAGATACCAACTGACCCCAACATATTCATAATGTTACGAAATGTGAGTCATTTTGATCAGATCAATAGGTTTCTAATTAATAGCAATGACTGCAGGAAGGCATAAAAAGACATCTAATCCTCTGTGCTAAGAAATAAACTGTTCTCTCTGGAATAGGATTTTCATGTCCCTACTGAAATATTGGAAATATCCTAATTCACAACAGAGAAGGATGTCTATTTTATTCCTTACCAGTGGCTTAAGTTTGGCTCCAGCACATATCACACTGGAAACCAATGTGCCAGTGAATGGATGTGCTTTTTTCCATATATATTAGCATGAAAACATTGGAACATAAATATAATATGAAACATATCATATAATCTTTGCAGGCTTTATGGCTTAAATATTATGCAGGGTCTGGCTGTACAGCTGCATAGTGAACACTAAATGTCAGGTTTGTCATGTGGCCTGCTTGGTGTTTTTCAAAAGGTTAACTTGGCGAAAAGAATAGACTCCACACCCTTCCCCACCCTATAATTCCCATGAGACCCAGTTTATTGTCTTATAAACGCCTCTCCCATTGGTGCTATCCACAGTTGTGTTAAGTGGTTTAAAGAGATTTTTCTTGGTTATGGTTAAGATCTAACTTTCAACTGTTCCACTCATTATTCTCCTGCCTCTATAATCCAAATTAAGTAGCATTAAAGCATTTTAGAATATTATCACAACCCACTATTCTTTGTATTTGAATACATAGCTGACCTTACCATATTTTAAAGGAAAGCTTGACATTTTGGGAAACATGTTTATTTTGTTGTCTTGCCAAGATTTAGCCAGTTAGCTTAGCATCAAAACTGGAAACAAATGGGGAATAGCTTGCATGGCTCTATCCCAGTTAACCAAATCTGCCTAAAAGCACCTCTAGCTGTGTGCTCAGAAAAAAAACATTAAAAAAAATATAAATAAGAAAGATGTTAATAGCTTACAGCTAGTCTACATCCACGATAGTCCACTTCCGGAATTGCTCCGGTGCTGTTGTAAATTCCACCGGATGTCACTATTTTCAGCTAGATATCCGTCACCTTTCCCTTTCTTTGAGTTGTAATTTTAAACTTCGGCCGAAATGCCAATAAACCAGAGCACGTTTTTCTCCCATCCCAGAATACTGTGACTAGCCAGACCCTTCTCCAGAGTGCTGTAAATATAGGTCTGGCAAAGTGAGACTAGCTTACAGCTAACGTCTGGGTAGTATACATTGTTCAGGGGCGAATCAACAAGGACTGCACAACCTGAACAAAGTGATTTTTTGCCTCACATCTTTATGCGAAAGATGTGAGGCACAAATTAGCTACGCCTTCTGTTTTAACACACTTCTATGCTTGTTTGCCGTGTTTTATCTCATTTGTTGAATTTATACAAAAACCAAAGTGTAAAAACAACGTGGTGTTGGACACATCCAGACTAGCTGTTAAATGGCAAACTATTCTGTCAAGCATCACACTAACAATGCTCAAATTTCCATATTGAATCTCTCGTTGATAAAGCACCACTCCATTGAGCTGAAATGTAGGTCAGATACTGTGCCTGACAAAACACAGCATGTGCCTTTGGGGAACAAGAAGGGCCAAAATATGCTTGCAAGCTTCCACTTCAGATGCTTCTGATAAATATTTAACATGGTCTGCTTCTAAAAGCTCTTTGTTACAATTAAATTGTGTCTGTCATTATTTGGCAAACACTTAAATGACCTTATGTCAGCAAAGTGTTCCTGGGTGGAGATGACCCTGTGAGTCCCTCCTAACCACAGTAAAAGCCATAGACTGTGAGGTATTTACAATTATTTGGAGTGATCACAGATGCAATATTTTCTTTCACAGCACAAGCAGTAAAAACTTCAAATCAGATCAAACTTTTTTCAACCTTTGATTGCTTTATGGATTCTGCTAATATACTTAAAATACACAGGTGGTGTGGATACTTGAACCGAGAATCACATTCAACATGCTTTTTCAACTGTAAGAGGCACCAGGAGGTTTTGATCTGTGCAACAGTGATGGCTCCAGACCACCCTCGGTTCTGAAGAAAAAAAAACAAGTATAAAGTCCAGATGACCCACAAGTGAATCTTCTAATACTTCAGGAATGCTCAGCAATTACCAAGTCATCTAACACAGATCCAAAATACTGATGTAAAAACATGACCTCTGGAGGATGACTCAAATAAATATATCTTGAACATTTTAAGATGCAAATAACCTTCTCTTCCTGTGTAGATCGATTTGAAAATCGAAATCTAAAAACAGGGACATCCGGCAGAATATCAAGCGGGACCTGAACAATCCCAGAAGTGGAACGTCGTCAATATAGACTAGCCTTTGTGCAATGCAAGTGGTGCAGGATCAAAGTCATTTCCATTACCTTGCCTACCCAAGTGTAAGCATGAAGGTAGGTATGTAACATGTACAGCAGACATGTGTGTTACAGCACCTCTGTCTTAAAACTTGGCAGATGTTTACAGGTCATAGCGGGGGCAAAATGTCAGTCTGAGAGACAGAAAAAGAAATAGGGGAAAGAGAGTAAAGTGAAAAAACTCTCAGCCATAGCTTCCGAACAGCTTACTCTCAAGCTCACACAAGGAGTGCTCTTGGCAAGGCATGTGGACAGGCCTTGGCAGGTAGCCTGGGTCCACGTGGCACAGCCAGATCTCCTACTATCCTTCAGATTTGCATAGAGACAGAGAAACAGAGAAAGAGTGGAGCATACTGTTTTGAACACCACGAACCATCTCGGGTGAGTCAGTATAGCTGGCTCCGTTTCATCATGACAGCAATGTCCTTTTGCAATATGTAGACAAGAGCCATTAACAAGACATATTTTTGTATTGAGTACCTCTATATAAAAATATGGGTATTAGGGACTTTAAGTTACCAATATCTGAGTGTATAACAAAAACATGCTGGTTTCATTATTTGTGTATAGCCTGTTTTTTAATGACTGAATGACTTAATGTGACCAGCAGAAATTTTTAATATAACAAAAGGCCCCCAGAGTCAAGGCCAATGAGCTATTTTGTGGCTACTGCACGCTAACATAAAAACAAACTGCTGAAATGCTGGCTCACCTCCACATCACATTTTCAAGGAAAAACCCATTGAGTGTTCTTCGAATTGTGCAACTCTTTGCATCATGTCTGCAATTTCCATGACAGCTCATCTATCAATTTTAGCTAGTGTGAACACGGTATAGAGAACCACATCATGTACAAATTAGTTTGTTTGGAGAATGCGGTAGCATTTGTGTTTTTCTATTATTGACACTTCCTTGGATTAGCTGCCTCAGAGCATGCTGTAACAGGACCCAGGTGTGAGGCCTGTGGTCAGATTTAAATATTGTTCTGAAAAGAACAGGAAAATGATGAGACCGGCATCAGGTGTTTCCTTCTCTCGCTTCTGCCAGACTTTATTTTACACAAACACATGCTTTAAATATGTTCTCAATTTCACATTCCTTCTCATAAGAACATCAAGTAAATTACCATGATCACTTGAATTCAATTTCTAAAATACGCATAATTTTCAGAATCCGTGTGTTCTATTTGTCTTCATATCCAAATGAAAGTAAAATACACGTTTTTGAAAGTAAAATAAAACGTCTTTGGTGTGCTGCTTATGGCTTTAATAACTGTACTAATAACTGCAATGTTACTCATTACAAATAAGATTCCAGATGCACAGGCTGAATGCTAACACGTTAGCAGAATGCTGTTAATTCCATTAGCAGTACAGCTGCCGTGAGACATTACACAAGCAAACGTTAACTCTGTACATGTTAACAGTATTTCAAACGCACACTTGCTTAAACAGGAGGAGCCTCAAAACAATACAATATATCCGACATGACACACGTTATGTAGGTAAAGCTAGCTTGCTAGATTTTAGCTGTAGCATTTCGACCACGTTGCAACTAACCTGAAAAGAACAGGAAAATTATGACAACGGCAACAGGTTTTATGTTTCCTTTTCTCGCTTCTGCCCATAATATACTGTCTTCTATGCTTCTGCCTGACAAAAGACGAGTCGGCTATAGCCACAATATGCCTTCTCACTGGGAGGATAGGCCCCTTTGTGGTGGAAAGCTTACAAAATGAAAGAAATGAGACCCTTATAAAGCAATATACATATGCCAACTATTTAAAATATACATGATTAAACCACATAATGTGACCACACATTGCTGGGCGTCACACTGTCCCTGTTTAGCTCATCTTGAGCGTGTGAACAAGTTCAACAAGCTCTCTCAGCGGTTCTTCTTCTGGCCTGGTCAGGCAGTCCACCTAAACACCTAATATAAAAGGGAACTTGAAGCAAGCAGTAGGCTAGTGCATCCTCTTCTTATATTGTAGCAGGACACATACAGTATGCAAGGGTGACCTAAACGTATGCCTTGTTTTCTTGTCTTGTTTACCTGATCTAAAAAGACGTCTGCTTAAGAGGATCCAGCTGTTAGATTTGGCAAATTGCACCACAGATGCAATCCACATTGGAGCAGAGAAGGTCCAGGCTACCAATTTCAATCACTCCCTCCACTGTCTAACAAAACTATTATGAAACTTAGTATTGCTGAGTGACATCCAAGAATTGTTTTGATTTATAAACATAAGAAATCCTCACAATTTTTCATTTTGGACAAGTGATCTATTAAGCACTGCAGCGGTTTAACACCATGACATCAACTAAATGGAATGTATTGCCTCTATTTGCAATCGTAAAATGTATTACAAGATATCAATAACTACTTAATGAATGTGAATGCTTGATTAAAGTTGTATAAAACATAATCAACTAATGTGAGTTTTTTTCTCACAGCAATTGGCAAATCTTTTTTTTTTCTTTCATATTGTCGGAAAGCAAAATCTGAACCATAAGGTGAAACAAGGACAGCTTCTCAGGCATCTTATCATGCACAAATTACCTTTTTATCCATTTTAAAATTAACATTTATTCTGCATTCAAGGCGCACCTCGCATTCAGCCTAATATTTACAATGCTGCACTTTATATCAACTCTTGATGCTAATGAAACATCAAAGTCCAAGGCTTTTATTTGATATTTCATCAATAGGCTGAAAGATAATTATGTTTGACATGTTTGTCATACTCAAAGAAAAGAGTCTAGATCTTTATGGTCTCCCAGCTCCTTTAAGGACAGCCAATTACCAGCATTTTGCTGATGTTCAGATAAGCTGAACCCTGGTCTCTCTATTTGGAAATCAGTCAGTCTAACCTCATTAAGTTAAAGCCATCATACATCCCAGAAGATGACGCACAAATATTGTATTACAACAATCACTGTAATCTATTACAAAACATTCCCTTATTCTTCTCCAAGAAGTGAATCATCACTACAATTTGACTGGCACAAGATCATAGACTTATCTTCTGTTTATTCTTGACATTGGCTCTTGGAAATGGAGCTAAACCTTTATTGTTAGTGATTAATCAGGAATATACAGTTTAGAGACATTGTGAAGAAAGTATTGAAAATAAGCTTTAGACTACCCCGTGTCAGGTTAACAACACTTATGGTCTCCTACAGCTTTCAATTGTCAGTTGTCAAAGCTAGAATACATTTACATGCGGCATTTTAAGGTTGTTAACATCATCCAGTGTTTTATTTGGCAGTGATGGTCGGTCAGTCGGTCAAATCACCGCTTTGGTCCAAACTGAAGTATCTCTCAAAAACTTTTTTGATGGACTGCCCAAAGAATAAATCCTAATAGTTTTTGGGAGAATTGGTGATCACCTGACTTTTTGACCAGCAGGTCAAAGTTGTCACTTATCCAGTAAAATATCTCCATATCTACTGGATAGATTGGCAGTACATTTTGTAAAGATATGTTTTTTTAGATGGGGAAGTCTATTGACTTGGTGATGGTCTGACTTCTTTGTTCCACCATGAAGTATACATTTTGAGTGAAATATCTTAGCTATTGGATGGATTGCCATGACATTTGGTACAGACATTCATGTCCCCCTGAGAATGAACCATAGTCATAGTTTGACTGTTCATCTGGCACCATCATCAGGTCAAAATATGCTTTGGTTTATGACCAAATACCTGCGAATGATGACCTCCCTATCAGCCTCATGTGTACTTTGTGTTTAGCAAGTGTCTCATGTTAGCATGCTGATATAAAAATCAACAAAAGCTTGCTAAATAGATTTTTGCAGAGATTTGAGTGTGCAGATGCTTTGTCCATTAAAAAAATCAACTAAAAATCGTTCTGATTTAGTTTGTTGAATCTGAATACTATAATTAACTCCATTGAGACTTAATTGTATCACTTTTAGTTTAAGTGTTTACACAGAGAGAAAAGGCAATCTTTGGGACTTACAAACTATGTAAACCTCCCAGCTTTATTTAAATTTCCATTGTTGTAACTATGGTAATACAAGGCAGAGATACAGTAATGAGAAGGTGAAAGCCAGGAAACATGATGTGTCATCGAGCATCTATCTTTGCTGTCATTAGGGTCAAATCAGTGAAGTTTATACAAAGAGACTGGACTTTCCCCTTACACTCACCAGAATTCATAGGGTGGTAATTTAGCAACAGATAATTTGTAAGTAAAAAAAACATGACATACATGCCAAATTCAATCAGCTTTTGGTCAGTGATAGCTTTATTATTGCGAAGCCCCACAGACAATTTTATAGTGTGTAGTCTATAGTTCTTGAAAATAGGTTAGCTGTCATTTCCAAATTAAATAAACCATTTCTCCCAAAGACTTGGGCTTTTTTAGAAACATGCATTTAGTGGTGTGAGGACGGTGGTAAAGCTAGACTTAAATTTTTATTTTTCCTGGTTGGAACGTTGCGTTTCTTACTCTGGTGCATGACAGCAGTCTGGTCCAGTCGTGGTCCTTGCTTTTGTAGTCTGGATGATTGAGTTCTAACTGACGGGCTCTAGTAACTGACTCTTAAAAGAAGCTTCAGATAGAACCTGTCATTATTTCCTTATAGCGAGCCCGAGACACTGGTAGGTGAGGCCACACACACTTGGGATAAGAACTACTTGTTTTGCCAAGATTTAATTATTAAAGTTAGGCCTGTGTGTAAATGCAATACATGCTATTAGTTGAGTAAGCATGTCGGTTTTGTTTTTTAAAAACAGCAGAAGCAATCATTCTTCTTGTAAAGACACCTGACCCACTTAACTGAACTCCTCTCTTACCCTAGGTTTAACTAAGATTAAATCCTACCATACATGTGTAAAACCTGATTTAGCAATTTAGAGTTTAAATTCACAATTTCAGCTGGGTTCTGCTGTCTTTGGTAACCTACCATTTTGCTGTATGCAAGTCCCTATGGAGATGTCAACCTTTTTATGAAAGCCATCAATTTCAACATTATTAGATCATACATACGCCTGCCTGGCATCCAGACTAACCAAGAGAGATGGAGATTTCAACCACATGGCACTGGATTAACACAAAACAGCACTGCGGTTGGTAATATCCTCTTTGACCTAACAATTTTTCAACCTAACATCTGTCGTTGTGTATTTTTAGAGGTCAAAATATGATAGTACCACAGGTCATTCACTGGTAAGTCTCGACAGTGATGTTCATTTTCAAATATTTAATTATCCTTTACATATAACGAAATCAACTATGGGTGGGGTGGGGAAGGATATGAACAGTTTAACCTATCTTTTAAGATTTGTATAGTATTTAGGTATGTGACAGACTTATGACCTATTAGAGATAGGCTGCCTCTCACTTATAAGCTGTCTGCGGATGCTCCTCCAGGCATGAATCTTGCAATTCCTTCTGACCTTATTACATAAGGTCTATTGGGATAACCCAGTGTACGTGGATGCCATAAATATGTGATTTATTTTGAACCCATGTGGACTGTAACTGAGGTATTTGGGCTTTCTCAGGTTCTCTGTGCTGTCTGTAAATCAGGAGAGAAAGATTGGTGTTCATCTCTACATCTTTAGAACACACCACAATGGAGCAATCCTAAGCGGAATAGATAAGCACATAAGTTGGGTCCAAACTAGTTTAATGACAGATTCTTCTAAGAAGATGGAGGAATAAAGGGGTGTCATCAATTCAGGAGTGGGCTTGTGAAATGGTTAAAGTTGCAGCCTTTGAAAAGATGTCATACAAACAGTTTGCCAGATTGGATTTCTACACTAGAAAATGGGGAAAATACTTGCACTTTCTGGAGGGCTACTAGCTATGTGCTGGGGAGAAGTGTATAGTATGTGCTTAGGGTGTTATCATACACTGAACGAAATTGTAAACGCAAAACACTTTTCCATCCATTTTTCATGAACTGAAATCAGATGTACGTTTTTTTCTATGTATACAAAAGGCTTATTTCTTTCCAATATTATTCACAAGGTGTCTAAATCTGTGTTAGTGGGTGCCCAGATAGCTCAGTTGGTAGAGCGGGCGAACATAGATAGAAGTTTACTCCTCGGAACCGGCCTGCGGCCCTTCGCTGCATTTCATTCCCCCCTCTCTCATGTCGTCAGCTGTCCTGTCAAAAATAAAGGTCGAAAATGGTAAAAGAATCATCTTAAATAAAAAATTAGTTAGTGAGCGCTTCTCCTTTGCTGAGATAATCCATCCACCTCAAAGGTCTGGCATATCAAGATGCTGATTAGACAGCATGATTAAAAGTGTGCCTTAGGCTGGCCACATTAAAAGGCCACTCTAAAATGTGCAGTTTTATCACACAGCACAATGCCACAGATGTTGCAAGTCTTGAGGGAGCATGCAATTGGCCTGCTGACTGCAGGAATGTCCACCAGAGCTGTTGCCCGTAAATTGAATGTTCATTTCTCTACCATAAGCTCTCTCCAAAGGCGTTGCCATTGCCTTGGGCTTTCTTTGTGTTGGCAGTTTAAACTCCGATCGATTTATGAGGACTATGGTTAACCTTTTCTCAGATCTCTGCAGGGTAAATCCAGACAGCTAGCTAGACCGTCTACTTTTCTTTTGCATGACTAAAACATGCACAACCAAAACAAGTTCCTTCTGAGCCTGTTTTGCAGCAGCACCACGGCTTTTCTCCGGTGCTTAGCATCACCTAAGATGATTGTAACTGGTTTAAAGAAATGCTAATAAACCCGAGCACATTTTCCTCCCATCACCAAATGCTATGTGGACTAGCCAGACTCTCCTCCAGTGCGCTTTGGAGGAGGGTCTGGCAAAGCGAGACAAAGCATTTGGAGAAATAGAAAACTTTCACTCAAATTGACTGTGATTATCTGTTTTTATGGATTTTGATCCCTTTTTAAATGTTTCGCAGTGACAGCCTTAAGCCGTGAGTGCAGCTATAGAAGAGAACTCAAGCATGTCCACTTGAGAGGAGATGTTTGCTCCCTGTGAGAACCAGTTATGTGTGTTGTGTATCAGGGCCGTGGCTCAGAGGTTGGCTGGAAGTGCGATGGGGACCCGCAGCCAGGAGAGCAGGTCCTGCTGGATATAAAGGAGAGAAGAGGGCTGGAGAGGCGGCTCAAAGAGATCCAACAGCAGCTGGAAATCCTGGGCCAGGCCCAAGAGATGACTGTGAGTTCAAAGCAGCTATGTTCACACGCACACACACACACACACACACACACACACACACACACACACACACACGGTCTGTGTTTTGCGTCATAACACTCCACAGTGCTTCTATCCGTAAAAACATGTGTGTGACAAATTATTACAAGTGCACAGCTCATTCTGTCATTCTCACAAGGGGACAATGAAATCACATGCAATATTCATGTTTCTGCAGGCCCATATTTTTTCCCCTCTTTCTCCATTTTCCTTCTCTGTCTTTGTATCACTAACACACTGGCTTTGCAGTTTTGTGTAAATGTATGTTTTAATTTACAACTGCTTTCAGTGAGGAGTTAAATATCTTTCTCTGCTTTGCTTTGTAAAGTACATGGGTTTGATCCAAGAGCGAGGACAGTCGTTTACTCCACAGATGAGCCTATTGTCCTCCATGAGCTTTCATTGCTTTCTAGCATTCTTTGCTGAGATTCGATGTCCACCCTTCACAGTGTTTCCTAGAAACCATTGAACTCTGTCTGGTTTTAGGAGCCTCTGCAGAGTTACAGCCACAGAAGTGTTGTTCTTTCCCCAAACCCTGTAGCTAAAGGCATAACACAAGAATGTTCCGAGAACAAAAAGTGGATAGCTCTGATTTCTGCTTTCTCTGACATTTATGACTTTAAATCATGTGTGAAAGAAAAGGCAAAAGGAAAACATTTGAGATAGCTTTAGTGGCTTGACTTTGTCATTACTCGTATGAGGTAGCTTCATCCGGTTGCGCGCAACAAAACTACCAGTTACAGCGGTGAGCCATTTGTCCGTGCGCCGCTTCTGTTGCGCCGTGCTCCACTCTATTCCTATGGGTGACGTCAAGCAACTTCAACGTGCATGCAAAGCATTCCGGGAAGGCGGCGCTGCATTTGAAAAAAATGTTGCGCGTCAGAAAAGCTGGCCAATGCCCATCTTTATGCAAATGAATCCGTTGAACGCAATGCAAGTATCCAGTAGAAGTAGACAAAAACCCCATACAACTGACCTGTCGATTTGAAATGAAGACAGATTCAGCAACTGTATGGTCTATTTCTCACTTAAAATGTTTTCAAAAACACGTTTCAGTAAACTATTTTTGTAAAATATGACATTGTATTCCGAGCCGCAATGACATTGGTTTGAAATTCTCGAGCAGTAAAATCCACGAGACACATTCGTCCAATCAGATGCAAGTCAGGGGCGTTGAGCATCCACCATGGATGTATGACGGTGACACCACGCTTCAGTCGTGTCGCAAAAATGGATCTGTACCGTTAGCTTCTTCACAGCGCTGCTGACGATAGAATACAAATTTAAATGTCCTTAACTTTACCAACACATTAGTTCTCACAGTGAATAACCACAACATGATGCATACCTGCCTAATTTAAAGACAAAAGATCCTCACAAACAGTGAGGTAATAAAAACATTAAGTGGCAGTCACACCCTTACATCAAACACCATGCCATGTAACCCAAACCTATTCCTGGCTTAATTAAGGGGACGCAAATGGAATTTCTTGCTAATTAAGCCAAGCTCAAGGAAACCATTCCCTCATTATGATCACAAAACATCAAAACCACCAGTCTCTTAACTTATGATATAGCTAGACACTCTTTGAATATAGCTGCGTCTCCATGCGTTTTATATACGGTCACTAAATAATTGAACCCAGCGAGCAACTGCAGTGTAAACAGCACACTCACTCTTTGTGCCACCAAGCTTGTTTTGTGGTTGGAAAAAGATTTATTTGTTAGGAATTTGTCCGGGAGGGCATTCTTGAACAGTTTCACACAGCTCCAGTATACTCGAAAGTTGATTTGTAACATCCGTAACTCAAATGTCTTCTCACAGTCTTTTCACACCTGTGTACCAACTTTGCAGGCTTTCTGCATAGTTCTTGTGTATTATAAGAGCCTGCTAACTAACAAGAGATCAGTTTGTGAAAAGAATGAGTTTTTGTGTTGAATTGCAGTTAAGTCAAACTCAAAGCATTTTTAGGAAAATCCGATATCCTTTTAGATGAAGTAAGTATTCTTCTAAGTGCCACCAATACGTATACTATTGAAATAGAAGTTTATCATTTTGGAAGATTTTCTTATCGTCTTCCTTTTCAGAGATCAAAGACACTCATGTCTAGGAAGGATTTCAAAAATCTAGTCCAAAAACAATTATATAAGCTTGTGGTAATGTGGCCCAGATAGTGTAGTGTGTTTTTGTCTGTCAAACTTTTTTTAAGTAGTGGTAGTGATGACAAGAGTTAAAAAATAAATGCAGAATTCTAGAGAAAGGAGCTTACGTAACACTTTTTTCATGTTCATGAATTACTTTTAGGAATCTGTTTGAAATGAAAACCTTTTTACTGTAGTACAATATTTCAAAAATTGGATTTTATATTTGATGTTCTTTCTCCAAAATGGAAGTATGCTCCTGGAGTGTAGCACCTATTGTAAAGGTGGAAGATGCTCCAAAGATCAGTCTCATATAGTGGTGTCCACAGCTCTTCTTTGGTTTGATTAATTGCAGTGTGTGCTGTTAAGAACTAAAGTGGTTGTCTAGAGTATTACCTGATTTACCTTTTTGCAGTGATTTATTTAAACAAAAGCTGTGTTGGATTCAGATCTGAGACCTGTCATTTTGTGCGTCATCATCTCTGCTTCTCATTTCTCTAGAATCCAAACAAAACCTCCATTCCAGTAAAATGCATCTCTTTGCCAACAAATCTCTTCTCTCACCTTTATTTTCCAGTTCTCACTGTAATTTGCCTGTGCAGAAAGGTCTTGGCCTTTCCTCAAAGAAAAGTATTATGATATGACATTGTTATTGTCATTGTTTCCTGTTAATGAGTCAAAAACTACAGAAGAAAAAATACATTTCCAGATAGAAGTGTTTAGAAGTGTTTTTTTCAACTGTCAAAGTTAAATCTGTCATACTCAACAGCTAATCAAACTCATTTGGCTGAATTCCTGGATCAGCTGCAAAAGGAAGGACAATCCCAACATTTACTGGAAGACCGGATGTTCTTAGCAGGGCAACCTTGGTGTTATCAGGCCGACATAAATAATCATACTTTACTTTTCTTGTAAGCCAGGTTTACCTAGGGCATGGGGACTAGAATTGAGCTTCTTAAAAACATTTTATGCCTGGTTGGATGATAAAAGTTGTATTAAAACCACAAAATGTAACACATACCTGGTATAATACAAAAATATCAGCATGAAACTTGTAAATCGTGAACACACACCTACAATCCTTTGATGCTAAGAGGGTACCCACCCATGATAGGTCAAAGTTGGCCTGAATCTGTTCACTGTTCAGGCGTTGAGCCACATTGTTGTGCCAACTCTGCATTTTCCCACTAGCTCTTTTTCCACAGAAGGCTGGTCAGGTTTGCCAGAAAAGAGCAGCCATGGAGAAAAAAGGATTCTTTCTCTCTAAGCTTCTTTCACTCTCTTCTATTCTCCATTCCATCCATGGCAACTGGCTGTTAGCTTTTGGCTTGTCACACTGTCTGCTCTTTTTTGCCATTTTATGATCTCCTGAAATAGAGATTTTATTGTGAAGGGTTCTCCACATTAGTCTGTCCTTTTCACTGTTTACAATGAGTGTCAGAGATCAAGAGGTGTTCCCACTTATGGCCATAGATGGTGTTTTGTTATAACGATGGTATTTTTGATGTGTGCATTGGTAGTTGTAAACCACTCTATATAGGCTGCTGGTGTCTTTACTGCTACACCGAAAATTAAACCTTCCGTTTAAAAGTTGAAATCAAGTCATATTTAAAGTTAATAGTAGTTTTTCACTTTTTTTGGAAATCGTCTACTGTGAGCCTCTGGGTGGGTGTTCACAATGGCAGTTCTTCACTGGTATTTTAGAGCAGTTGTTCCTAGAAGACGTGCGGTCAACTTCAGTCGTGTGCTACATCATAGTCCTGTGTAGTTTAGGACACAAAACCCCCTCTTTAAGTGGTGTCGGGTGTTAGCAATTTAGGATGTTGTCTCTTTACAAAATGTTCGAAGACCCATTGTGCTATTAAGTTTGAATTCTACTCTAGCAAGCTGGACTTAAACCTACAATATGTAATTTTCTGCCACTACGGGTCTCTCAATCAAAACAATGGATGGTAAACACAAGCTTTTTAAGATGTTTTGAAG
This sequence comes from Etheostoma perlongum, assembly GCA_026937815.1. Lineage (NCBI taxonomy): Eukaryota > Metazoa > Chordata > Actinopteri > Perciformes > Percidae > Etheostoma > Etheostoma perlongum. The sequence goes on along the minus strand of CM049390.1, from coordinate 10,790,903 downwards.
TTGCGTTGACTCATGCGCGTTGTAGTTTAATGTTAAACACCATCGCTGATTAGAATGCATCTGTTCACGGAGGAGTTTACCCATTCAAGTTTATTTACGTTATGTTTAGTAAGGTTTATTCATGTAATTTTAATAAAATTGCTACAGTTTCCCTCCACATAAATACATGTTTCATGATATGTCCCGGGGGTGTCAGCTCTCATCCCAACTGAAGTTTCTTGGTGGCGTGGAAGTGAGGCAATCAAACCGGGGTGTGCTAACTGGCTAAATTAGCATTTGATTATCTTTCATCATCTTTCTAGTTTATGTTACTGGTGAATATATTCATGGGTTACCCCAGTGCTATTATCCGTGGTCAAAACAATCATACTAAAAATAATGAGCATGTTGAACGATGTTGTAACCTTAAAATTATACCCACCAAGAATTAGCATTACCTACCCAGCACATTGTAGTAACGTTAAACTGGATTGATCGATATTGAAATGTATCAATAAATAAGGTCTTTGCTGTATAACTGTGACATGTATTTAATGACAAAGTGATGCCATGTGGCAGAAAAAAAAAACAATATTACGGTTATTGAGTATAACACTTGCTCTGACATTGTTTGGTTTACAATTACTCTCAATGCATCATCTGGGTTCCTGTGTTTTAACAGAAGTTAGAGTAGCTACAGGGGTCAAAAGTTATGATGCCACTGACAGGCATCTAAACGGAACGACCCTCTGGGTCTTTGATTTCTCTGGGTTTGAAAATTGTTGCAAACATTTGGGATAACTCCAAATTTGTACAACAAATACAAATTAGTTTTTTTTTTCTTCAAACCTCAATGCATTCACAGTGATTAGTGTTCAACATCAGAAATCAGAGTTGCTAAATATGTTAGTGACAGAGGTTTTCTGTGCTTACTTTCTCTGTACATGGCTTTGTGTGGCTGCAGGCCAGACTGAGATGGATACAATGAGCCTGCTGGGTCTGGATAGCAGGTGGGGAAGCAAGAGCACAGGGAGCAGTATGATATGTCTGAAACTGTAATGCTGGTATTCTAAAAAATGCCAACAAACTTTACAACAATTATGTGCATTCATACTACCGCTAAACTAACGACCTGACATGCTCGGTCGGAAGGCTGGCACTGCAGCAGTTGGACTCAAATGACCAATCTGATTGGTGGAGTGCTAATCCAGAAATGACGAGCAGGATGAGAGTGACTAGAGTCTCTAAAAATCTGACAAAAAATACTGCTGTTGATCTGAAATTAACTGCATGGTCCATTTCTCGCTTAAAATGTTTTCAGAAACACGTTTTGGTGAACTATTTTAGTAACATATGAGATTGTATTCTGAACAAGCGGCCATGACAGTCTGACTTTGAATTTCTGGAGAAACCAGACCCACGTGACGCATTTGTCCAATCAGCTGGTGTTGGCAGTCTGCATCACTTTGGTGTGTTTCATGGCACTTTTTTTGGCCAACTCGGGAATGCGGCCAGTCCGACTGCCTTTTCTGCCAACGGTCAGCTGTCGGGTTAATGTGTCAGGGCTATTACGCAAGTCTATAGATTCTCCACCTCCAGCATGTATTTCACATGTTTATGCCAGAGGATGTATGTTTGGGAATGACTCCAAAACCAGCCTCAAGGGTATCAGCTCACACAGCTACACACTTCCTTTAACTCTACAATGGTTACCAAAAAATAAGAATTTGTCTATTTATTCGTTTCCTTGTGCAATCTGATGATAATGCTGTGTTGACAAACTTCCAACCAGGCTTAACATTGCTGTTCCTGTCTCAGTGATAACCCAGTGGAAGAAGGGTACTCTCTGGAACCACCTCAAACAAACATATCATGTAGTTTCCTTGGACAGCTGTCCTCTATGCAGCTCTTTACAGAAATGAAAGTGGTGTCTATTGGGAAGCTGAAGCCAAGTACTGCAAAGAGCTGAAGTGGCTGTTTGCATAACTGGTTCTGTAGAGAGTAGACATACAGGAAAACACAGTCACCCACAGACACCCTTGGCCTCCCTAGTATTACGGTTATTAATTAGTATTAAGGTCAACCACTTTTAAAGAGTCACAGTGTTTTGTCACAACAGTAAAAAAACACACTTTCTTCCATCTTCTCTCCTCTCTCTCTCTCTCTCTCTCTCATCTGTGTTGGAAATTCTAATTTGTAGTTACCATTTCACCGGCTGGTACTGGTCAAAGGCATTTCTGGCCATTAATACTCCAGCCAGTGGGGCACTTTTGACATGACATTTGACTGACATTTTTTTGTGCCATAAGTCTCAAGTTGCAGTGACTCAAGCTTAAGTTACAGTTCTAAGCAAATCATTGTTTTCTGAGTGTGGTGTCAATTATACCTTTTAAAATGTGGAATAAATATGGAAGTGAACCGACCCGATTCTAGACTGCTTTGAGGGGGGCAGTAAGAGATGTTGGTTGGTCACCAACGACTAGTGTTACTGAGTGTTCTTTAGGACTGTAAGCTAGAACATGCACAGTTTTGTTTTTATCTAAAGCTATAGAAATTAATACATAACTTCAATATATTAGCCTGTAGTTTCTTTAATTTTAAACCATTCGGACTATTGTTTTTTTTTTATTTGATCAGACCTAATCCTTATAAGTTTGGTTCGTTACACACACACACACACACACACACACACACACACACACACACACACACACACACTTTAATTTTATTACTACATAATTGCTATAAAAAAGACACGATTGAACAGGATTGAATGTATGTTTATTTTAAATATAACTAAAGAGCAGCAACAGTAAAGTCATAATACCAATAACATCTCACTGGAAACAAAAAATGTCACTATAATAAATAATATTCCTGACATCAAAATACAGAGAAAAGTTTAGAAAGAATGAAGAACACAGACACCAGTCACTATCAGTCCTTCCTTTTGTCTTCTGTCCTCCCTCTGCTGCTGCTGTGTATCAGCCAAGCTAAAGGTCTGATAACGTTATTGACGTGCATAATAATTTACAATGTGTAGGTACCGCTGTTAGAGGGAGGAGAGGCCGGGGTTGTCTCCGCCAGCAGTTAAATTTACAAGAATGACAGTTTTAAGATACGTGGCAAACTAAGATAAACAGACTACAGACAGCTTTGTAACTTCTTTGTAACAATTAACTATTAGCCGAGTTAGGACTTGTGACAGAGGATGAAGAGAAGATGCTGTATTGGAATAATAAATTAAACCAAAACGTTAAAAAGTTACCTTCAGAAAAAGGACCAGTAATGTTGTAGCTTATCAATCTTACGGTCTTTACTTATATTTTTTGCTTAAATCGGCTATTTGTAAAGAGAACTGATCAGTGGCCCGGAGTTGGCCCGTGAGCCGCCAATTGCAGTGTTCAAGTGACAGCATCTACTGATCAGACAGATCAGTGACATGCTCTCTTGCTGCGTCTCCTGTATAGAGCCAAACTGGATATTAGTAAAACATATGATGTGGCATTTTTGTGATTAGTTTTGTAATTGTAATCAACAAAATTAAAAAAAAGCAAATGTTTTTATTTGGTGTTAGTGCAGCAGGCTTAAAACTGGCCTCAGAAGGGAAGTTAAGTGTAGTCACCATTTAGAGGGGAAGGTCAAGTCCACAGGCAAAAGGCCCTGAATTTGCTACATGCATGTCAAAAGAGAACAGCACGCAGTGCTGCAGGGGGCATAGAGGCTGGAATGTGTCCATGGTCCCTTTTCGGTCTCCTGTCCATTGGTAGGAGAGGATTTTTACAGCAGTTTGAGTAATTGCAAGGGTCATAAATGAGTAACATGAGTCACATGGCCCAACCTGTCATGACCTAAAGGGTGTCATTACATTGTGGAGGACTTTAAAAATTGACAGGATTTGTCTGGTAGAGATGTCTATCAGCAACTGGAGGCAACATTGGAGGCATTTTTGCACAGAACTACAGCCAGCTAGTTCTTCATGCTTTCAACCTGCCTGGGGGGTGGGACTGTCACTAGTTAGTGCGAGTTAAGTGTCAACTTACGTGTTGCTAACAGGCTCTCTCTTTTTAGCAGCAAATTTACAATTATGTGCATTCAAACTACCACATATGCACTCCACCGGGATACATTGATACAGATCAGAATATGCAGGAAACCTTATTACAGACAGAATACTCAACAGTTTAGCACCTCAGCCTGCGGTGTGGCTCTATTCTGCTAGCCAAAGCAAGTGCATTTTGGGAGTTGTTGTCTTTCAGCCGCATGAGCCAAAAATACATTTTCTGGCTTTTCTCGTCTAGAGGGCACCAACTTAAACCCCCTACTACCCGTGGAACAGCATCTCAGGGGCTTAAAGCTTGGGCTTAGCCTCTACAGCCAATATTAATTTTATAGCAGCAATTACAGTTGCCAGAAAGCACATCACTCCCATGAATAGATAGACATGTTTTCACTTTCTGAACCCTTCCTCCTAAACCTACTTTAAGAATGTTGGCTTTCTCTTGAACTCACATGCACTCCCAGAAGGCTAACTTATCAGTTAGAAAAACACAGTTACATCCAACTGGTCCAAGTGTTTTCCCCAGACGGCTTCCAACTAGGCACAGGGGAAAAGTGGAGCAATATTATTGTGAACTGCCACTATTATCACATATCATGCATTAATACAACACATTTGTCACCAACTATGTTTTAAGCCCAGTAAATAATGTTTGTAATGGGAACAATTTTAGGGGGAGGATGTTAGGAAAATATCAGCAGTTAATCCAAAAAGATATTCTGTTGTTACTTTTGTAATAATATCTAAGGCTACATTTACAGTGCTACTTTTTGGTTTTTAAGTGAAGATTTGAGCTAAAAGCGATCTCCATGCACACAAGAGTTTTTAGCTCCAGTAGAAGAGCTAATCTCTGTTAAAACTAACATGCCCAAACTGCATATCTCATTAACATTCTCGTATACTGGACATACCAGGGAAAACAGGAGGCAGCATGTACAGTGAGGAAAATAAGTATTTGAACACCCTGCTATTTTCCAAGTTCTCCCACTTAGAAATCATGGAGAGGTCTGAAATTGTCATCGTGAGGTGCATGTCCACTGTGCGAATCAAAAAAAAAATCCAGAAATCACAATGTATGAGACGTAACTATCAAAAAAAAAAACACCTATCAGCTACAGACCCTTCAAAAAACTTCGATTTTTTTAACCTATTTATTTGTATGATACAAGCTACTAACATGGACAAGACCAAAGAGCTTTGAACACTTTAGAGACCTATCAAGGCTACAGGCTGGGGAAAATGCAGCTTGGTGAAAAAAGGTCCACTGTTGGAGCAATCATTAGAAAATGGAAGAAGCTAAACATGACTGTCAACCTCCCCTCGGACTGGGGCTCCATGCAGATCTTACCTCGTGGGGTCTCAATGATCCTAAGAAAGGTGAGAAATCAGCCCTGAACTACACGGGAGGAACTGGTCAATGACCTGAAAAGAGCTGGGACCACCGTTTCCAAGGTTACTGTTGGTAATACACTAAGACGTCATTGTTTGATATCATGCATGGCACGGAAGGTTCCCCTGCTTAAACCAGCACATGTCAAGGCCCGTCTTAAGTTTTGCCAATGACCATTTGGATGATCCAGAGGAGTCATGGGAGAAAGTCATGTGGTCAGATGAGACCAAAATAGAACTTTTTGGTCATAATTCCACTAACCGTGTTTGAAAGAAGAATAATGATGAGTACCATCCCAAGAACCCCATCCCTACTGTGAAGCATGGGACGGGGTAGCATCATGCTTTGGGGGTGTTTTTCTGCACATGGGACAGGGCGACTGCACTGTATTAAGGAGAGGATGACGGGGGCCATGTATTGCGAGATTTTGGGGAACAACCTCCTTCCCTCAGTTAGAGCATTGAAGATGGGTCGAGGCTGGGTCTTCCAACATGACAGGATGACCGAAGCACACAGCCAGGAAAACCAAGGAGTGGCTCTGGAAGAAGCATATCAAGGTTCTGGCGTGGCCTAGCCAGTCTCCAGACCTAAACCCAATAGAGAATCTTTGGAGGGAGCTCAAACTCTGTGTTTCTCAGCGACAACCCAGAAACCTGACTGATGAGAAGATCTGTGTAGAGAGGAGTGGGCCGAAATCCCTTCTGCAGTGTGTGTGCAAACCTGGTGAAAAACTACAGGAAACGTTTGTAATTCCAAACAAAGGCTACTGTACCAAATATTAACATTGATTTTCTCAAGTGTTCAAATACTTATTTTCAGCTGTATCATACAAATAAATAGTTAATAAATAGTGGATATTTTTTTTTAGATTACGTCTCTCACAGTGGACATGCACCTACGATGACAATTTCAGACCCCTCCATGATTTCTAAGTGGGAGAACTTGCAAAATAGCAGGGTGTTCAAATACTTATTTTCCTCACTGTATACTCCACCCGTTGCTGGTAGTTGCCATGGTACGTTAATAGCTTAGTCTGAGAGAACGAGACGTCATGACCAATAAGACCCAATCAGGCAGCGAAATGTTGTCAGTGTTGCCCGTTAAGACTTCAACACAACCCTGCAGATTCCACCCAAGGGGGTAAGCAACCCTCAACAAAGCATACCTCTTATAGAACCATTTTGATGCTATAAGGCCATCACCTGCCGTAACATTCCATTGACTTCCAATCATTTCGGCCCTTCGACAGTGAATAACTTTACGTCTGACTCTATATGTCCATTGTTTATTTCTAAAGAAACACAATGTATAAAAGGATCCAAGACAGCCATACCAAGAGATGTATACACAACAATGTACTTACACTAGTTTGTATACGTTGTTTTAATGTATACACAATATACACTGCAGCTGTGTTAGGCAGAAGAATTATATAAATACTGTTAGACCCAATCAATATTCTTCTCTTTCATACTGATTGCACTTGAGCAGCAAAAATATAGTTTAATGTGTCACGTAGCTCTCCACAAGCAGAAAAAAGGAGCATAAAATTCAACTTGCGATGCAATCTTGTAGTCTGGATGGGAAAGATAACTCTGGGAGTTGGAAGGGTTGTGTCGTGATTTTGTCTTCTCACAGCGCGACACAGCCATAGTTATTACCCAGTGTGCTTTGTTGAATGGTCTCAATGTTTTATTGTGTTATTTTACGTGAATACTAGCTTACTAGAGGAGTAACTTAGTATTTGCAGTAATGCAGGAAGTGTGTATTTAGTTTCCATGCTTATTGTGTTTCCAACGACAATGTTAGTGAGTAAATCTACTGAAATGGCCACCCTAACAGTGAAGTGTGATGTGTAAGATGAGAAGGCAAAGGTTAAGTCATGTATGTCATGATTGTAAAAAAAACAGTGGTAATCATAGATATATATTTTGAAATCATACATACATTATGTTTGTGACTTCCTACAGAATGAGTCACCAGACCTCACTGAAGAACAGTTACTAAATCTGCTGGATGGATGTGAGCTGACAGAGAGCCGGACCCAGGATCTTGAGACAAATGACACCACGAGACCCTAAGAAAGGCTTAATCCATGTGAAGCCCTGCTAATTAACTAGGGGGGTTGTAAAAATACATTTTTAATTACCAGAATATGTCTAACCCTATTACAATAAACATTTTGGACACTGTAAAATGTTTAGATTTTGTAGATATAAATAAGTGTAGTTTTAACCACAACTGTTATTTGGCAAACTGTGGGCAATAACTGTATCATAATTGGTCTCTATGTTTTCAATATGCAGTTGATTGCATCCCATTGTTTTTATTTGTGTTTATGGACCTGCATGAGGAAACAGCACAGCAGGGCCACTCTTTGTAATTACCTGAGGATCATAGATGAGAACAGAAAATTGCATTCATTAAATCTAATAAGCGTGCATAGGCCGCAGAATGTCCCACCACACACATAAAAAAGTCTGAAAACTATGTTGTGTGCTCCTAATGTGGGGCTGTTAATGATGACACAGGAGTGATAGTCGGATCCACTTAATGCATTCCTTTCATTCCTGCTGTTAAAGAGGTGATCTGCTTCAGAGTGCAGATTAGTAGGATCCTCTTAAGCAGGACCCCTGTGTGACCTTTTTTCCAACTTAATTTCAGAATTATGCTTTTTGGTTTGGGAGATTTGTTGAGCTGTTGACAAGATACATATTTGTTCCTGCACAGTGTGAGTAGCAAGCCTGCACCTGGCTGGCTTGGCCCAAGGATCCTGCCTTTCCTCTCTCTCTCTCTGCACTGGACACCTACAGGGCTGTTCGCCTCACTCTTCACCTCACCCATACATTCTGACCCTGCCCGGCAGGCATTATCTCAAATTCCTCTGGACTGAAAAAACATGTCGGCCAGGTGAGCCTCCAAGGTCAAACCCCAACAAAGCCCTGCCATGAGTAAACCGGCAGCGCTATCTGTTTGGGAATCCTAACGGACACCTCAGCACAGATCCAACAGAGCACACGCAAACACTTTACATACTGACACCACTAGATTGGAATCATTTCATACATTTGTAATAATTCCATGAATACACATGCAGCATATGTATACTTTTTTGTCTGTTTTACAAAATACCATATATTTAATTGACACAATATATCTTCAGTAGAGAAGATATGCCCTCTTATTTGGGGTAATGGAAACACATGAGCTCAGTGTGGTAAGAATGAGGTCATTTCTGAATGTAAAGAGACCTGTGGCATACTGAGACTGTCTGTGTTTTCTGGCATGGCCTTCAATAGTGTCTTAGATTACAGCTCTGTCAGGCCCTGTGAAACATCTAAATTAGCAGTCTGAATTCCAGCATAACAGTCAGAAAGCTGCAGACCCGGTCTCATCTACTTTGTCAAGTTTTATTGAGACATTTAACTGTGGAATTTAAATGCACATTCTTGCTGGCAAGAGTTGATCACAGCCATACGTTTATGTGCCCAAAGGGAGTGCATTTATCACTTTAGAGTGCAAAATTCATTATGCTTAAATCTCACATGGAATATCCTTGTTTAAAGCTGTAAGGATATGCCTCTGTAATGGGTAATCAGATCTATATGGATGAGCTGTGTAAGTGGGTCATACTTCATATTGCGTTTTCTACTGTCGACTCCCAAGGATACTCCCTTTCTCCAAGGCTTCACTGGACTCAAACTAATGGATTCCAGTTGCTGGACACAGCACGGCTCAGCTCATTTTGGTTTTCTAGTTAGAAGACCTCAATCAGAGTAGACATGAAGTTAAAATACCTGAGAGAAAAAATTAGTTTTGACCAAAAGACACCAACCAACCAAGACTTTTTTTTTTTTTTTTTTTTAATGTTCACTTGACATTACAAAATATCAGGTAAGAGTATAAACAGCACTTTGGGTAGAAACTATAATACAAAGTTTATAGAAAAGCTTCACTAATAATTAAAAAAAGGACACAAACAAAAAAACAAAATAACAAAGACATCCTCATGGCATTGTGCAAATAAGTTTATACAGACAGAAACGCTTCCATATGAGGCTACGCTTCTAGATAAATTATTTAAATAGCATATATCTACACAAATGAAATAACCTCAACATAAAACCAACATAATAATTTATCAAAACAAATGCACAGGGAAAACATATAACACAACAAAAGACAATATTTCTTTTCATCCTTTACGTTCTGTGACACGGGTGGATATTTACTCCTGTCCCATCCCACTCCCACAAAAAACTCCTGTCCTGTCATATCCCGTAAGAATGACTCCCGTCCCATCCAGTTCCCATGAAAACAGCCTTTATTCATATTAGAACTGCATATAAAAACTGACCTATTGTTATTATGATTCCGCTCCCGCTCACTCTCGTTGACGTTTTTCCTGTCCAGTCCCTTGTCATGTGATGAATAGTGAAATTGACTCCCATCCCGCGGAAATCCCACGGGAATCCAGTGCCCACAGGTCCCAAAAAATGTCAGCCTTTAATATACAGCATATAAATTATCCTATAGTCTTGCTAAAAAAAAAAAGAAGCCAACCAAATTATACTCTGTTGCTAAGACAAGTGATTCTTGGGTCTTTATGGCCTCATACAAAAATAATTAATGAGGTAATATTTGTACATAAAGGGTTTCCTTTGTTTTTTCCTTGCCAGAAATATACACACAAGCTCAGGCACACCAGTCATGCACACTGTGCGGAAGCAGAATATTTAGAGATACAGTACGTGATGCCAATCTTTTACATTGTAACTGTTTTGGTCAAATGTATTGCCATATCTTGCCATTAGTGGATATTGAAGTTAATTGGAATAAATTGCTGACAACATTTTAGGATGCAGCAATGACAGAGAATTAAAGCCTCTATGATGAATATGTTTAAACAAACAGCCATACTTACAATGTTTTAATCATGATAGGAAATAGACCTCGCTGTTTACGTCCCTTGACACATTCAGTAAAGATTAGAGATATTAACATAATATTTGCTAATAATTACTGTTCCAAAGCAGTGTTTAGTGCACCTGCTTTGGGGTCCTGTGCTGTCCAGAATTTGTGGTCTCCTCATTTCTTCTTGTGCTCTTTCCTGAGAAGGTGAATGTTTTGGGCCAGCCCTAGGTCTCGGCTAAATACAAGACCTCGTAGAGAGGTCTGCTTGAGGTGGGGTAAGGGGTTGTTAAAAGACATCAAAACTAAACAATTGACATGGTTGTCTTCATAACAATGCCTGTTTGGTGGCACACATGCACAAACACACAAACAACATTCACTCTCTTTGATAGTAACAGTCAGTCCCTACTGTCCATGGTCCCTCAACAGTTCCTTCAAGGGGTATATTTACCCTGGTCTAAGAAAGTTATCCTACTGCTTTCTTCATACTAAAACAATCATCTTTGAGTCCACAGCAGATGTATATTAATGCTCAAAAATAAAAAACATGGAACACTATTCCCTTTGCTCCGTCATCCACAGAGGAATACTGCCAACCAACAATCATTCAAGTGTGCAAAGCAATAAAATGACAAGGTGAGAGGGCCAATGTCTTCTGAGCAGAGCTGCACTCACTATTTGAGTTTGGTGCAGTGGTGCAGAATCATCATTATACTTTCATTTGGCTTCAAGTCCTGAGGTCAGTTTACCTCATGTTAGCTCACTTCCTTGTCATTCCTCCAATGTGCAGTTGGCAAAAGGAAAAGGTTAAAGAGATATCGATCCAGTTCACATATTATATATTCATACTGATGGACGGAAGGCTCTTTGGTCCAGTTATGTATCTGAAAGAAAAAGAAAAAGAAAGAAACATGTTACAAATAAAATCGAAGGTGATGAAACCAGTCTTTTTTAAATTTCAAACCATTGCTTATGTGCTTACCTCTGCATTCGTATTTGAGGTCTGAGAAGTAAACCATCTCCTGAGAGAAAGATTACAAGCCTAGTCGCCCACCAGCATAGGTCTTGTCGTAAAGGTTTCCAGAATCGGCCATGATTCTCTTGCCTTCATACATGACCACTCTAAAAAAGTAAATGTAATCAGATGAGCTCATCGCCATTTTGATATAAATTATGCAGATTTGTAATTGAATGAAAGGGTGTGCTTCCTAGGTTTTGAACTTACCGAATAAGACCAGTCTTGGGTCTGTGGGTCAGATGCCATCTGTAGGCGGTGAAGTCCTTCCAGCCAATGTTCTTGGGGTCGTGCCACAGAGTACGCACCTGAAAAGCATATGTTGCGATTGTTAAAATGAGATAAGTGTCAAACATTGCCTAGAATGATGTCTCGAACCCTGAATCAATGAATCTACTCTCACCTGTCCGGGGGTATCTCCAGTGTGCCACAGGGCGTTCCTCAGATGCTCACCAGGCCCGGTGGTGGAGTTGACCACTTTGATTGACAGCGCCAAGTAGCCTTGAGCTCTTGTGGGTGTGTGGGACCAGTAGGTCTGCGTGATCTGTTTCCACATCACAGTGTAGAAGCGTGAGCTGGACTGGTAGCCAAACACGAACCCAGCGTAGTCGTCATCTCTGTCCGTGTTGATGAAGAACGTTCCACTGAAATCCACCCGCTGAACTCATCAAAGCCTAAATTAAGATGCGAGATGGTTTAGAAGTGGTTTGCTACCACTTTATGTTAATGCAGCGAATTATCTGACTGTGTATTACCTACCAACAGCGATGCCAGGATCGCAGTTGACAGTCTGCACCAGCTCCCTTGCCCTGATGCCGGACCACCCAGTTGGGGTCAATCTGGGAGGTGCCCTTGGGGTCCAAAGGAACCATTTGGAATCTCGGAAATCTGTTTCACTGATGGCAAAGTTCTCCGGGCACACGTCATTGATGTCCAAAACGTTGTCTTGGTCAAAATCGTCTTTGCACCGTCACCACGGCCATCACCTGAGAGGAAAAAATAGACATTGAAGTCACAAAGAAGACAAAGGAGCTACAAAACGAAGACCAAAATAAGTCATTTAACTGAGGCACTATATGTCGGTAAATGGCGCCAAGAGACCACATATGACACAACATTGGGAGACTGACTCACCATCAGAATCCAGTTGATCAGGGGTTAAATGCCAGCCTACAGTTGTCTTTGTCATCAGGAATGCCGTCGTTGTCATCATCATGGTCACAGGCGTCACCCTTGCCATCCTTGTAGGTGGTCTGCCTGGTTGGCATTGGATATGTAGGGGCAATTGTCCAAATTGTTCTGGTGACCATCCTCGTCCAATGTCCTGGTTGTTGTCGCACTTGTCTCCCTACGCGATCTGAGTCAGAGTCGATCTGTAGGAGAACAGAATTCCTTTATGATGAGATTCCCCACTCACACTATAAGAGTATTGTCCTCACTTCAAATACCTCCCTTCACAGTTTTTTGCAAGCCTCAATATGAGAGGTGCTACTGATTTAAATGTTGCCCCTTGTTTTCAGGTATGCAAGCAATGTCCCATCAGACACATTCACATTTGTTCCAAAGGTGGATGAATAGAGAAAGGGAGCATTGCACTCTTTTTCCTCAAAGCTGTCACATTCCTCTCTTTCATTAAAGCTGGAACTTCTACATAGTTACATGGCGCATTGATCTATGTTACCCAGAATGGCTTGTAATGGAAAGATGAAATCTGACGTTACCTGATCAGGGTTGTGCTCCAGAGGGCAGTTGTCACAGTGGTCTCCCACCCTGTCCCCGTCGGTATCTCTCTGGTCCACGTTGTAAACATATGGGCAGTTGTCAATCTCATTCAGAATGCCTGTTGAGTCCAAATATACTTATCTTAGCCTGTGTAAATGCTTTTTATGGCGAAAGGAAAAAGGCATGAAAGATAACTTGGATAGAATTTGCAGATACCACTTACCATCACCATCAATGTCAACAGCACAGGCGTCACCCTCTCCGTTGTTGTCAGTGTCGGTTTGGTCAGTGTTAGCCTCGTACACACAGTTGTCACAGCGGTCGCCAATGTCATCTCTGTCTGCGTCATACTGGGCAGGGTTGTACTCTTTTGGGCAGTTGTCCTAAATTCATAGAAAAATATCAAGAGCATAGTTAAATTACTAAAATGGGTCATTACTCAAAAAATATTTATAGAAACAAAACTGCTTTCAAAGCTTGTGTTTTCAATAACTTTTTTGCTGGATTCTACTGTGATATTCCACTGCAACTGATCTGGTAATTCTTACCACAGCATTTTTTTCCCCAACTTTCCAAATACACACTAAGAATTATGGGCAACAAGCCACATCATCCTCAATTCTGGCTTTATCCTATGTTACATGTTTTCCACTCTCGGTGAAAGCACACAAACATAGAACTTTACATTCCTACTGCCCAAAGGAAGGATGGCTGCTGCTGATTGCTATGTCTGGTCTCTGAGAAAAGCACACTTTGGGGGCTAAAATAAACTGCTTTGATGACTTACCCCCTATCATCGGGGATCCCATCATTGTCATCATCATGGTCACATTCATCACCCAGGCCATCTTTTGTCGTGATCTTCCTGGCCAGAGTTGGGAAGGTTGGGGCAGTTATCCTGTAAAGGAAAAGGAGTGGTTAAAGAGGCAATCATCATAATAATAGCGTGCGGATGGGTAATAATTTTTTGTGTTTCTGTCCATGTGGGGTCTGGCTACCTTCATGCAGTGGTAAGTGGCGTTCTCCACACAATGCAGGTCAGTGTTGGGCCAGCCGTCCAGGTCACTATCTCTCCATAAATACGGCCATTTCCGGCATATCTGGCTTGCACTCGCAGCGGAACATGGATTCAGAGAAGACGCCCAAGTAGATGCAGTTAGCATTTTTATGGCAATCGTGGCTACCATCTTGGCAAGGGTTACGGGGTTTGCAAACCTAAAAGAAAATTACATTGAATTAAAAAATGCAAGCAGCTAGTCTAAAGCCACAGTAGTCAGTAAGTAATAACTCAAACCTGTTTTTTAGCAGTTGCCTGTTCCACTCCTTTTCCAAAGGGCTGAGGACCTGAGAAACGTGTGGGGCAGGGCAGGCAGTTGTAGCCGGGTTCAGTGTTCTCACAGCGGTGGACTCCATTATGTGTGTGGCAAGCATCAGGGACCTCTTCACACTCGTCAATGTCTTTGCAAGTGATGCCGTTCCCATTGTAGCCAAGTGGACACTTGCCGCATCGAAAGAGCCATCGGGGGAAGCTGGTGCATTTTGCACCAGGGAAGCATGGGCTGGAGAGACAACCATCTGTAGAGAAAAATAAGTTGTAATTTCAAAGTGTAATCTATTGTGAATAATGACTTCTTTCATATTTGTCAATCTTAAATGCTTACCAATAGGACAGTCCTGTTTGTTGCACAGTTGAGTTACAGTAGCATCTCCAACACAATCCTTTCCTCCATATTTGGGGATGGGGTCAGAGCAGAGACGTTTGCGGATCTGGACTCCTCCACCACAGGTAACAGTGCAGGTGTCCCATGGTGACCAAGGTCCCCAACCTCCATTGACTAAAAGTATAAAAAAACCACATTTAACATGTCCCCCCTCAATTCAGACAATCTTACATACTATATACATATACTCTGCTATTGATATTCAACTCACTAGGACAGGGGTGACTTTGGCAGATTTCTGTTTGACGCCCTTCTCCCTGGCAGTCACTGCCACCCATCTGGGGTGGGGGAGTTGCAGAGGCGTATCCGGTGATGACACCCCTCACCACAGGTCACAGAGCATGAAGACCGGGGGAGACCAGTGGCTCCAACCACCATCCTGTTTGACTGTTACCAATGCATACAATTAATTCATCATGCTCTCAAATGGAGAAAATGTATTGTCACAATTGCTGTGTTAAGAATGCTCAGTGACTTACAGCGTTTGTCACATTCCTTTGGGGTAGCAGTCAATGGTCTGGACAGAGGTGCCCTCACAGTTGCTGTTGATGCTGTCGCAGGAACGTCCACGCTGCTGGATGCCCCTACCACAAGTCACCGAACAATGGGTCCAGTCAGACCAGGGGGACCAACCATCTCTGCATAGTCACCGCTGTAGGCGGAGAAGACATAAAGTTACCTTGGGAAAAAGATATCAAGAAGGAAATGAAGAATATTAAATTAAAAGTGCAGCAGATTTTTAAAAAAGCTTACGTGTTCCACAGCGAGGGCAGCACTCTCCGTCGGGCACAGTGGCATTAGCACATGGGATCAGAGAGGGCAGGAGATTTTGCGACACATTGTGTAGCAGATTTCTGGATAGAAGAACAGTCAATTAGTACAAGAATAACGAATGAGCTGACTGGTTGACGGTACAGAAAAATAGAGGCTTTGCAAGTGCTGTTATCAGGGACATGACACTCCTGCCTGTGTTGATAGAAAACAAATCCTCCCCAACACTCTCCCACTAACACCTAACTAATTACTCAACAACCTTCACTAGATGTTGCTGGTGGGGGAAAAGGCCACATGCTGCTTTGTTGCTAGCCAGGAACAAGTGTTAATGGCTTTCAGACAGAAGTGATGGTTATACAGGGAGGTGCTAACATAAACATCTATTATCACTATATTACAGCAGGGATACAGGAAACAGGGCAGCGTCTTTCCTCAGCTGATTCCTGGCTTGTTTAAAGGTTGCATTCCAGCATCTGTGATGACATTTACACTGCAGGTACACTCTGTGCAGCCATCCACAGTCCATTCATCTTTGTCCTTATAAACGATGCGGGATGCAAATTCCACCGTGGATGTGCATTTGAATTTCCGGCAGTGAAATCTTCATACTGGAGGAAAAAAGAGAGAGAGAGATTTGCTCAGGATGGAAAACTTTCACTTTGCCAAAGTTCCAATACAATGAATCACTGACCCACACCATGATTAAGACATTGCTTGACTCCAGCGAAGCAGTGCAAATGCAACTGACAGCCAAACATATTTGTGTATTCACATGGGTCTCATTAAGGACTTGGCCAGAGACTGCCATTACATAGCTATTAACTGGCTACGCACTGGGAATGCTATTAAATGAGAAGTTGGACTCGAGGAGAGGAAAAAGAGGAGTGAATGATGACAAAGAGCAGACCTGATGGCCCTTTGAGGCTTCCCATGGGCTCCTATTTGACAACTGTTTAACAACCACACCGAGTCCCTTTTTGAGCTCCTTAAACATGCCAGTGATGTCCTCACAAGAGTAGCCACAAAACAGACTGCAGATCTGAATACAGTAGAGAAGAGTCCAATAAATTACTTTACCTCTTAAAGTTTACAAATGACCAATAGAGACACACTTCGGGGAGAAGTCTCACCTTTGGCTTTGTGGCGGTATAATCAGTCCTAATGGCGGGGCTGGAGCCATTGACTGGGTTGTCCAGGGTCATGACATCGGTTAAAGCAGCTGTACCGGGAAAGGGAGAGAAGACAAATTATTTCTGTTAACTGGAGAACTATGTGTTATTCCACTATTTTGCAGCCAAAAAGATCCACTCATTTAAGGGAACATGATATATTTGATTTATTTTTTCAGACTTACCTCCACTATGGCAACCCTTATTTCTCAGTATGGCATCAAGAGTGGTCCCAAATACAAAGTGCACATTTTGAAGCACTCCCTGTAGGACAGTACATTCCAGTTAAGAGACACTTGATCTATTCCTTTATTTTCTTACATCAGTTATTATGTGAGCTTTGTAGACCTCACCTTAAATTTGTCCTGACAGCTCCCTTTCCAATTCTTAGCTTGGCAATGTCTGCCACTTCTTGGGACAGAACTTTGTAGATTGGCACATCCATCTCTCTACATCAATCTTCTCACAGCCAACATAAAGCTGCACCTGGTCATCCTGAACGAACAGCGTTATGTTCTTCCAGTGTCCAGTGGCCAAATCAGCATCATCGATGGACACGACCTGCTGCTGGTTCATAAAGGAGTGGACCACATCCAGAGTGTTTGCCTTTCCGTTGAGATGATCTCAAAAGCGGGTCGGATCCGTCATTCTTCTCGATGGTCAAAAAGGCTGCCCCTGGATTTTTTAACTGCTTCAGGTTGACCAGGAGGAGGAAGCCCTCTCAGCCTGGATGGAGTCGAGGAGGTCCCTGAAGGAGCTGTCGGGGACTGGGGGGGATCAGGTCTGCATTGAGGAGCTTGTATGCGGGGCTGTAGGGATCTTCACCTTTGACCAGACTCACTCCATTGCCTCTCTTGTTTACCCGGGCCAGATCAAATAAGTCATATACACTGTTATCATCCCGATTCTCTGCGGTCAAAGAGAAGAAAGTGCATGGTTTAGTTTTTTTCTCTCATAATGACAGTGTGCATGAAAATGCATAAAAACAAAAAAATAAGTAATAAGTTTTATATAAATATATATAATATATATATATATATATATATATATATATATATATATATATATATATATATATATATATATTATATTTACTAGGACTATTCAACATAAAAACATTACAAAGAATATAACTTCATCAATACATAGATTATTATTAAAATGTAAAGTGTATCACAGTTAAAGTCCCTGTAGAAGTGATTTAAATATGGAAATACTTGTTTTACAGGTAAAAAACAGCAACAACCCACTTATTAACAAACGTTTTCCATCTCACCTGCCAATCTTGCACCTTCACAGCTCAAAGCATCAACAGCAAAAAAGGATGCCACACAGCATGATATCGAAATCTCAAGTGATTCTAAGTGCAAAATTACAAACACGCCGTTACGGGACACATCAGGCATCATTTTGTCAAAAATAAATAATGATAAAAATAGTCTACAAACCTTTACAAAATGAAAATCCTCTGAAAAAGATAAGAAAAAAGTCCTTGCTTGTCCGATTATGTATCCCGTTTCTCTTCCTGTAGCTCTTTTAGAGGCTCAAAGTCTCTATGAGACCCTGTTCGGGATTTAATCCTGTGTTTAGAACTTATTCTACTGATTTATCCTACCGACACAAGTCCTTTATAAACAGTTTGGGACATTCCTGAGGTCCCGACTGAACCAATGGGATGGCTGCAGGAGAGAGGGACGGACTTGTTTTTCTTACCTCACATCAGTCAGAAGATCCAGACGCACACAGGGGGAAAAATGCATTCTGAGCTGGATTTCCATCACCGGACAAATATGTCATACACGCTCCCTGAGGCCAAGACTGGTCGTTTCCGGTCAAATAAAAGTCTAATTATTCGTCAAATAGTCTTAATTGTATAAAGCTGTCGTTTTCTAAAGAAGGTATCTTTATTTTTAATAGTAGTAGCCAATTAATTCAGTAGACTGGTAATACAAAACTAGGTCTCAGTAGTTTAAACGTTTTTATCAAACATTAAATTTTATAACTACAGTCATATTGTATTAATTCAGCTCATATTTATGACATACAGCAGGCTATTTACTGGATCATGATGTGCTTCTCATTTCGCTATTCCCAGTCTGGCCGCCAGGGGACTCATTGGTAATGAACGCAAAGTGTATTATCTGAAAACGCCTACAAAGTTTAAAAAACACCAGTTCAGATGTATGACTTTATGCATGTCCACAACAAACATATTAATTATTAAGTACAAATACTTTTTTTTTTTGGGGGGGCTGGGCAGACTGGGCAGACTGGGATGATCGAGGTGGAAAAAAAAATAAATGGTTCTGCACTCCTGGAACATTGCTCCATGCAGGCTCATTCGGTTTGCTGGTGGCAGGTGAACAACACGACAGGTTACTTATAAGAACCCGGTCTTCTCATCACTACTAATTTAACATCATAGATTTGGCAAATAATGAGTGGGAGGCTACAAATTTAGGGGAATTTACATGCTGGGTGGTTTCTGTCAATTCAGTAGCCATTGACGTGGGCAGGCGTGGGCACAAACTAACTAAATACTAGAACAATTCTTACTGGTGATACTGAATTCTTTCAGATGACAAAGACTGATAAATGCTAAAATCTTTTTTCGAGAACGTAATTATGGTGCGGTGAGTAAGTAATAGTATTCTTAAATACTGTAATCTCTGCACATGGCATTGCATGCTTTATAAATCGAAAAGAAAAAAGATTATTGGGACATGAGATGAAAGCATATGGGGAAAACAGGAAAGCATGAGGTACTTGCTTTTTGTGATGACTTCACACTCTAGAATAGAGGACTGTCTATCAATGCATGTTTGGACCTCTGATTTGTGATAAGATAACATCTGGATACTTGTTCTTCTCAGGTGTGTGTGTGTGTGTGTGTGTGTGTGTATATACTCTCTCTCTCTCTAAAAGAACAAATTACCTTGTCTCTGTCACATATAGGATTTTACAGCACTTACTCTAAATAAACTTCTTTCACCTTTGCTTTGGAACATAAGCCTACAGGAAGTATTATTAAGGCAGTACTGATGTTTCTAATCAAAACCAATCTTTCAATGGAAAATGGTAGGGTTATGAAATGGGATGAGAAGGTGGGACCAAGAATGTCTTTTAGATTTCATAAAGTCTTTGGCGTCTTAAACCGTCTGGCTGGAAGTGCATCGCAATGGCAGGCGTTGGCTGCGGTGTGGGAGGTAACCTAACTAGAGATTCATAAGGAAAAACATTAATGCCACCCAAGTGAGCCAGGAGCTTTGCGGTGAGACAGGAAATAAAATGTTCTCACTCGTTTGTCCTTTGCATTGGTTTCACATTCACTCGTCGGTGAGTGGGAGAGCTCATTTTTGGTAATCTCAGAATTTCTCTTGCTCGCTTCCTGCAGATAGATGGCACTTTCGGAAAAGATTCATCACCGGATAGCTATGTCCCGGGGTAATGTCTGGCATGTGCATTCAACTTATCAGATTACCCAAAAACTTTATGTGTGTTTTAACGCGGTTGTTGCTCGTTGAGTCAGCTAATTTTTTTTTAGTGCAACTCTCACCACATTCTGGACAGTTTGGGCTCGTGGCGGATAAAGTCTTTAGCCACCAGGCCGTACGGGGCTCTGGAGAGCCAGCTCCGCCAACCCCGCCTCTGTTGGACATCTCCTGTCACCAACACCTCTGGGGGAAGCCAAAATTCATGAATGGAGAACAGCCCCCCAACCCATTCGAATTTTACAGCACCGGCTCCTTCCGAGCATTTCTTCCCAACACTATCATTGATCCTCACCCAATCTCACTGCACTCCCCCACTGCAGCTCTCACGTCATTGTACCACGGTCAGCTGTCTCTTCTGCCTCATCTCGATGTTTGCCGTTTGTTTGCTTGATGCCCTGGCTCGTTATCGCAACGGCAATGGCGAACTGGGCGCGAGGGAAGGTAGAAATTAAGGTACATCCCCCTTCTGTTTGTTGTGCCCTTCGTGCCCCGGCCAAGTCCTGTATCTCTCATTTCCTCTAACTCTAATCTATCTTGTTTTTCTCAAATACATAGCACGGTCTTTGGCAAGGACGAAGACGTGTCACTGCCCCAGACTACTCCGCCCGCCGGACATTCCCCACTTGCTAACCCGCCTTGTGGCTGCAGCCGGCGCCGGAGGCTATGGGCAGTACGACCGTCAGAAACATCGCTGCCGCTTGCATTCCGGTTTGCGAGGTCCTGGTGCCATGTTGCTGGAAATAAATCGCTCTGCTTCAATGCAAATTCAGGAGGGGGACAAATGAAAGACTTTGCATTGGCACACCGCTGCGACACTACGAGTATGCTCGTCTTACTTCGCCTCACTTACGGCAGTCTTCCGGAGCTGGTGATGTGCTTTTATAACTTTATTAATTATGTTTACGTACTGCAGCGGCGGTATCTTATGTTTATCGCGACCCAGTCTTTCCACCAGAACACTGGTTGGTGCTGCGGTGGCTACTAAACGAACTATTTAACAGAAATTTTAGCGTTTATGCGTTCGTCATTAGATTACGTGGTGAGTGGGTGGCTCTGTGCGGACCGACTGAAGCTGTTGGCTGGCGGCATCACCTCCAGTTAGCAAATGCGAAGTTTTTGGGCATGGCAAACTTTACCGCCAGTTCATCTGAAGTAACTCTTTAAGCCCAGTTCCTCTCAAAGAAACGCTATATCAGTTGCCTCTGCTTTGATTCTCTGCCCTGGCTCATCCTTTAGTTTGTGTTGGGGCCACCTGTCCCAGCGCCTGGACAAAAAAGCTTTTTGCACGCTTTTGTGTTTTTCTTTTTCGATGCCTTACCCCCACTGAGCGTAGTACGGGGTGGGAGGCCGGGAGATGCTAGCGTTAGCTAGCCCGCAGGCGCTGGATGAGGCCCGGCAGCCCCGCTGCAGTCGACAGTGATCCAAAACCTTATCCACGCATACAGGGCTCAAATGCCAACGATACGACCCTGTTTCTTCTATCAGTTCTTCCCGTATTCGCGGCCGAAGCGCAATGCGCAATGCTCCATTCCCCGATGACCCATCAGACTTCAGCTTCCGTTCTGCGCAAATTAAGCGCCACGGTGCGGAAGCCAGAGTCACAGGGTGCTCGGTCTGCGGACCCCAGCCCGCAGTACTGGTCCCTCATCGCATGCACATCCTCTACGCCATTGGAGGTCAGTCCTCCGGTGAGCGAGCGCTCAGGTTGCTTTCAACCACTGGGTGCCGGCCGGAACCTGTTCGCAACGCGGCGGTTTTGCGGTGGCCCGCAGAAAGGACTACTGGGATTGTCGCGCAGCAGAAGTTTAAAGCCGCCGCTTCGCCCGCCGGTGGCGCCGACGGCACTGGGTTCATCGATAATCACCTGTCATCTCAATCAACTATCTAAAAACCATCCCTCTTAGCGTTGGATTTGTCAGACGGTAACGGCGTCATTTCGCACTCCGTTCGCAATGCCTCGTCTCGGCTCCCGGTGCCTGTATCTCTCCTCGGCCGAGACCGCTCCGTGCGCCGTCCGGGGTCGCTTTGGCGTGCGCGCTTCCCTCTTTTCCAATAATCGCCAGCTATTATTAAACCGCTCTGTTTTGCGGGTCACTCCTGTTCCATCTAACTTTGCCCGGCGGATTCACTTTCGCTTTCTACTCGTCGGATGAATCCCAAAAATAAAATACTGTGAAGAAGTAGCTACTCATCCCACTCCATCTTGTAATTTAATTTTGATATTACAAAATGCATTCTATACAAACTGATAAAAGATTTTAGGCATTTGTGGCCTCTATAGACATCATCATAACCAACAGCAGGGATGAAACTCTACTAATGTCAAATTCAATGAACTGGAGCAGGTGTACGGTCAAAACTCAATCGAAATGGCGCTGAACGGCCAGGATATCGGCGAAAGAGAAAAAACTTCTCGCCACCTGGAAGCAATCTAACAAACAACTTGGCTTCTCAGGAGAACTGAAGCACACACACACACACACACACACACCACACACACACACACACACACACACACACACACAAACTAATGGGCTGGTGAAGGTTCAGAATACTTTAACATTTGTGTTAATGTTTTTTACTAAGGCTAATTAAAATTACTTTTTGTTGCATAATTCTCAAGCACATTAAAATTGTGATGTGCATTCATTTAGTGACAAGTAAAAATCCCATTTCCAATAACTTTTTATTGCTGAAATAATATAAAATGCGAGGATTTAACCCAGGATTTTAATGTTTTCTACTTTCCAAGTCTAAAAGATAAATGTGTGCCGTTTGTGGTCTAAATAAAATGTCTTGATTTATTCACTTTGAGCAAATTAGACAATGTGTTTTTCCCATCTTTAAAGCTGCATCGCTTGTTGTGTGTTTGACGCGTGGTAACCACATGCTCAACTGGAACAACATCTAAGGATGGGCAGTTAATTGTGGGATTAGTATGACGCAACAAGTCAGCGTTATTACGAACGAGGTTGGGGCTTTTTTCCTGAAATTTACCATCAATCACAATGACTAATTCAATAAAAATTTGAAGTCCGTGCCACTATTAACCTGGATAGGCTCCATTGTCCCTCAGCTGTAGTTTTCAACAGCAGAATAACATGTGTATTTCAAAAAAAGGTGTGTTTGAAAGACTAGCGTGTTTTAACAACTTTTATTTGGTGAGTGCCTTGTTTGAATGCATCACTTATCTACCACAAAAACATGCCGGGGGGGAGGATGGGCAAGCTTGTGTGAGTCTTTTTTTTTTTTTGGGAAAAAACAACAACAGTGACAGTGGAAAGGATAAGTAGAGGCCCTATAGGGCTACTGGTCGGAGACGGAAAAACCGAGGTCACTTATAAAACTGTATCCAAAATGTCACCAGCAAAGTCCTTACGATCATCTTTATTTTTAGGAACAATAATCCATACACCCTGTCTGGTGTCCCCCTATATTGAACTTTGTGTGCAGCATATTTTTGTAGCAGTAACTAGGTGGCTGAATATCTTCCAAGAAAAATTTGTCAAAATACTTGTCATTTATGAAAGGAACTGGCTCCAACAAACAATCTTTATTCTTTCAACACCGTTTTGTCACTATCTAGATGCTTTAATCTTTGACCCGTGGCTCTTGTGCTGAGTCGTGATCATCCACCACTCGGCCTCCGGAATGATGAGAGGAAACTCGGATGTGCAGTGGCTTTGGAGCTGGCGTAGCATGGCAGTGACTGAAGCAGGGCCTGTTTATCTGTGGTAAAATACAGTCTTCCATATTCTAGCATATATCTTTAATGTTTTTGCGTATGCACCATCAATCATGTTTGATGATCTTTGCCTTTACACTACTTTATAAAAATACGGATTTCTGTTCAGGGCACATTTTCTCAACACCAACACTGCAAAGAACCGAGACAAGATTGAATGTTTTTTTGTGCTTATTCATGGATTCATCTTTAGATGTGCATGGAAGAAAATGATTATTGGTGCAGCAAGTCTTAACAAATTCGGCTTAATGTCTCAAAATCTGAAGATGCGCTGTTGGACAGACGTTCTAAACTTTGTCTTCGCTTACTGTTCTAAACCGTGACACCAGGAGTCACCATGGCGCTTTCATGCCGGTCTTTAGCTTTAAAACTTTAGGTCTGCAATAGTGGCTTAACCATCGGCGTCCTCACAGTTCTGCTTAGCTACGCTTGCTAAATGCACCTTTGACTAATGAGCCGATGATAGATCACATGCCGCACCGACTGTAGGAAGAAAGCTTTGTATCCCCAGGGGCTGTTAAGGTCTTTTAAAAACTTTGTAACAGAAATATTTAGATTAGGGGAAAGAACTGAGGCTTTCATGTCACACTGGAAATTCCTTATAAACTTCAATGTGAATGGCTTTTTGAAAAATATAAATTGGTCTAACAAGTAGAGCTGCTGCTTCGACATAATTTTGAAAGGCTTAGTCACCTTAAAACATTGCGAAGATTAAACAACATTAGCCACTATATTAAAAGCGACTTAAGAAGACAGTGGATCTAGTCATAGAACAAAGGGAGATTATCAAGCGTGTATGTAGTTGTTAGCAAACCATTACCGGTTTGCACATGAGATTCAATTTTCACTCTTTCTTTTTTGGTCTCCACCAACTCCACGAGAAATATATCTATCTGTGGTGGATATCTGGCAAAATGCTATACAATATTCACTATTTAACTGCTATCTTTTTGACTAGCTCACAAGTGGAAGCAACTTCTTTTTTCTTCATGGTTTTATCTTGATCAAGTTTGATGTCGGTTTTCTTATTTTTAGGGGTGAACATGCAGGTTCAGTCACAGGGAAGCTGGTGATGTAGTACTATACTAATATGTTCACTGTCAAACTAAATATTCTCATGCAAAAATGGAAATTTCAGTTGCAAGTAATCATGGTACCTTTTTCATCTGTGCATTTGGCCACTGATTTTTTTATTGGAATCACCAGTTCTTTAGAAATACAGTTCTATTGAAAACAATATTTCACAAAAAAATTTGTTTTGTTGTTTTTCCAAAATATTTAATTCAATTTGTCGCCTATGATTTCTAGAGAGGGATTCCATAAAACTACTCAGCTCTGTCGGGCCTGTTTCTCACGGTGTTTCCTCAGTAGAAATTGCTTGTGGCTTTTATAAAGAAAACCTGCACTGATATTTGTGCGTTGGCACCTTTTGAAAAAAAGAGATTGTGGCACTGGCTTCATCACACACACATTTACAGTTCGTTTGCTATGAGACACCCTTTTGCTTCGCCTTTCTCCAAGCCACCGATTTTGGGAAGTTTTCTTTGCTATACTCGAGCTTCAAGATAATCTAGCTCTTGGTGGGAAACAACTACTTAATAGTAAATACTTTCATTAAGGAGCTGGCTTGTCATGAAATTTGCCACCCCTTCAGACGCTAACGAGCTACTCGCGCTCACAGGCAGTACGGTGTGGCACTTTCTCAGGGCATCGCCCAGGTGCTGGCCCACACGTGGTCTGGCGTCTAAACATAACTTGTGGAGTAGCAAGCCCATGGGGAGCCCCTACTGCTGCTCAGTACTACTAAAGGTGTAACTTTGAACACCTCCCAGTGTTAATGATTTGGCTTTTTAGAAACAATGATTTTTACACAAACTAAACTGGTGACCTTTGACACAGTAATGCCCTGGAAGATTATTCATAGATTTAAAAAAGGATATAATACAAAAAAGCATGCAAAAAAATATCCTTTACTTTTTAAACCCCACTGAAACGATGTGCCTGTCAGTACAAAGTCACACAGGAATACAAATACACTGTTTAAACCCAATTTCTCTATTTTTTAAATTGGGTGAAGTGGGCGAAGATCCCAAAGTTTCCAAATGTGGGAGGAATATATGGGAATGTGTGTGGAAATCGACCTGTACAATATTTCCATTAGAATGGGTGCAGCCATAAAACTCAGAGTCAAAGTTTGAACATACCACTCATTTGTAAACATCATATTGTTATATGGAGTAGGAACAAGTGGATATAGAGAAGTCAGACAGTGTTGAACAAAATTGATTTTTACTAATTTCAAATTAAAAAACAAACAGACCTAAAAGGCAATATTATAATTCATTTGGGGTTTGCGGCGAATGCCTAGCAAATGTAAATCAATAATCAATCCACAAATCACTGGCGACGTTGGTAACTTGTGCTTTCTTCTTTTAGGCTTTAGTTTAACTGACTGTCAAACTTCTTGAACTGCTGGAGGTTCTGAGTGTTTACTAAACCACACTGCCTGTAAAACAAATTAACAATTAAAGTGTGAGCCTAAAAATAAATCAGGGGAGCTGAACCTAAGGCCCTCCCAGGCTGAGGGGAACCTGAGATTATGTTGTCTGTTGCATTCATGCTTCTGTGGCATTACACAGAGAGATTTCCCTAGTGAAAAAAACTAAAAACTTTTTTAGTGTCTTGCCAAATATATACCGTGCAGTATTTGCCTTTGATTCAAAACAGTTGGCTGCAGAGTAAGTGGCACGAACTCTGGAAGTGTGCCATCTCATATTCCACCTATTCCCCTGGAAACTAATCAAGGGAAAAAGGTCACAGTGGAAAAGCTAATTAATGACAGCCGTTACTTTTATTTATCTTCTCTGTGCTTGATAAAGATGTTCTTATTTCTGACCACTTTCCAGTAGTGTGGTGAGGCGTCTGCCAAGCATCTGAAAAGTATCAAATAACTGTGACTCAAAAAAAGGTTGCATCTGCCATGTGGCATCAATGCACACAACATATACAGATGGATTATTCTCTAGTTACCTTCGCTAGGAGTGTGCACGACATAACATGTTCTTACCTCATCTCTCTCTATTCCATTTACCTCTCATTCTTTCCATCCAATCACCCATTTGGACAATCTTTCAATTGTCCCTGTATTTTTGAATGAACTTGGCAAAAGCCAGTCTCCTAGTCTCACTGAAGCCACTGTCGGTGTCTCTGGGAATGCTGCCTAAGAATGTACAAACACCGATATTGTCCTGCCTTTCTGCCCCCAAATGAATCTGTTACCATTCAGCCTGTTAGGGCCCCTAACAGCTTGGAGGTACTGCGAGTGCTGACTACTGTTTGGCCAGTCCCACCATCTTGAGAATCTATCACTGCACTTTCCTATACTTCCTGCAGCTGCAGGGTTGTTGAAGCTGAGGGTTCTCATCTGTAGGCATAATGTATACATTAAATAGAGTTATTACAGCTCCCTTGAAAAGGTATCATTCTAGTTTGCTACTGTAAGCCCAGTGTGGTTTAGCTTGTTTCACCGTGCTGCACTGATGAGGGAGAAACACTTTCCAAGCCATTTAACATGACTCAACATTGACATCAGGCAAAATAGATTAAGTTTATGATGGCCTAACACATCTTGCATTGTTCCAATCAACATTAAAAGCCCAAGTCAATATTATTTACTAAAATGCCAAGTACAATTGAACAGCTTACATACAATAACTCATCCAAGCTCAGCAGCAGCCCGGGTACAGAGCTGAGCTTCGTATTAATCTTGGTTGGTTGCTCAGGAGGACACTAAAAACAGACCACGACTGATTATTTTTATTGTGGTTTAACATCAGTGATGCACACCACCGTGTTCAAAATACAGCAGTGCAATAAATATAAAAAGCTGAGCATGACTCTTCATGTCATGTTAAAATGGCAAAGAAGGTGTAGCACGTTTTACATCTACAGTCATGTATGGAGAATATCAAATTATAGTTTTATGAGGTTGTTTAACAGATATCATTCAGTGACATACTGTTGCCAGAATATGTATCATGGCTTTTTATTTGAAGTCCTGGCAAAAATTCATTTAGCAGGGTAAATATGTTCTAAGATTCCCAGCACTGTTGGCAGGTGCTACCTGTGACCATGATGTATTACTTTTTCCCGGTGAAGAATCTCATTGGATGGCTGTTCTCTTACTAAGCTCAACTTCATGTCCATAAAAAGTACATTATGAGCATAAATTGTACATTATTGTTGTTACACATCTTGATGACTGGTGTACTGGCTGCAATCGATCTCAGAAGGACTGTGCATCACTTCAGTCATTCGTAGAATTATACGCCAGCACATGCAGATGTTCACTGGAAGGCTCACAGCTATGATTTATGTGCATCATGTAACAGTGACAGTTATACATTGTTTTATTTAATATATAATAACCCTAACCCAAAAAGCTCCCTCCTAATCACAACAACATTTATTCTGTAAGGGGATTAGTAAATAAAAACATGCATTAAGAATCAATTCCCTTGTACAGGTTAAGAGGTGTTAAATTCTCACTACATGTGTCAATAAAGTAATACCTTCAAGAGTATGTCAGATTTTGGATCATAATTGTGTTGGGGTTGAGACAAAACATAACACCCAAGTGTACTTTAAAAAGATAAAGAGTTGAAGAACATACTCAACACAGTTACTAGAAAAATTAGGAATCTTCCACATGGTTTTCAGGCTTTTCCTCTCTGACAAAAAAAAACAGGCAATTTCTCAGAAAAAGGCAATGAAATATCGGTTCATGACCCTTTAAGAGTGCCAGGAACCCTCCCCGCCCCCATTCCTCTTGTTCAAACCATTCCATGCTCCACAAATTGGAGGTTCCCTCATAACTCTTGCTGCCATGTCTGAGCATTTTATGGTAAAAGCTAAAAAGCATGCTCAAGCCATGTCTCGGTGGACCAAATGGAGACTCCACATTTTGTGTGGTTGTGCTGAAGTGAGGTGAGGTCTGGGTATCAGTCTGGATACATCGGGAAAAAAAGGATTTCAAATTAAAAAAAATAGGAGGCTTCTTCTCAACTTAGGAATAGCGTTATCTCTGCAGTGACTATACAACTTAGATACCAAAAAAAAGTAGCTCATAAAAAGTAAACAATTACATACAATTTGTGCATGGAGGGAAATGTACACATTATTTTTTCTTATGATAATTTATCAGCAAATATCTCAATAGAGGAGCACTGCCGTTCTTCCACGCAATCAAATCATCTCTGATGAACTGCCAACAACAAATGTTCGGAACCATATTTAGCTGTGTGATTTGTTCTGCACATGGGGAAAACATTTCAACTAGTCACCAGACAGCTGCATTAAACATTTTCTAATTGGGGCTTTGGCTGCATGTACAACAGAACAATAAATCCATTTTTAAAATCAGCAAAAAAAAAAATCTGTGAAATTTCATTAGCATGTGCATTTATTTCATTAGATCACAGGAATCAATGTAATCCCTGTCTTTTTTAGATAGAGGCTACTAAACAAAAACACATGCTTGGACACATTCGCTTTTGCCCCAGACTTCCTTCTGGTTTAAAAGGCTATTTTCACATTTTAATTCCGGCTCATTAGGCTACAGTACGCATAACTTACAGTATATATTACTGTACCTCTTTGTTGTATGGCCCTTTGTCAGATCACCATAAGCCAATACATCTTGGCACAACTTAATGGTCCAAATCCATTTGAGAGTGAGATATCTTTAGCAGATGATGAAGGAGTAGAAGAGAAAAACTCCACCTAGAGCTTCTAGAAATAGCAAAGGATGAGTAATGTTCCAAACCATCAAAAGGTTAAAGCCTCTTTCATCAAACTCCTCTAAATGCTGATCAAGACAAACTGGTGAATCAATCAGAGATTGCACTGTGCTGCACTCCTGCAATGAAGCCTTTTTTGTTTCTCTGACAACTTTACTTAGACAGCATTCTAGCATGAAATGTGCCAGGAAATATCTCAACCCCTGTGTCACATATTGGGTATATTTCCTTTAAAATGTCTAGTTAGTTTTAATATTCACATCTAAAAGGCTCAGGCTTTCCACACTATACACCAGAACCAACATCACCGCTCCAGGATAAGTCAGAGATATGAAGCTCTGTGTGGTTTAGTAATACTACTACCATCCAATTGTAACAATGTTGTGTTCACAGACATCTGGCCCTGTAAGGGTATTTTTGGAGGAGTTGTGTCATGAGCCAACCAAGGCTGCTGATAGAGGAGACTTTGAATTTGACATGACAAAAGCAGTTTCTCCAATGGAGCCAGTCTCAAGCTCACCAACTGATTCTTGTCCATACCATTTCCGTACACTCTGCATTGCGTGTGAAACCCCATTGGAGGTCCACAGTGGGCATGTGCCCATGGCAATTTGCTGTGTCAGGGAAAGTGGAGAAACAGAAGCTAAGTGTTTTGCTTCCCTCATATGCCATAGCGACTGATGCTTTCGGTGGCACTCCCATTGGGAGGCATAATACAGGGGTGCATTGCCTGCTGGGCCACAGCCATGAGCAACAGCACCTACTGGAGCCTCTTGCAAGGGATATGAGTTTTCAGACCCCAGCAGGAGGCAGAAATTCAGCCAAGAAAAGCTGCTGGTAGGGCTCAGATGCCATGCAGAGAAATCCAAAAGACCCCATATTTTCACTTTGAATGAATTTGTTTCCAATTCTAAAGTTTCTAGGAATATGTTTTTTTAAAAGATTGTGAAAAAAAGTTTGATAGGGTATGGTATATCCTGAATGAATAATAAAGTCATACACACATCATTGACCCAATTCTGGACCCTGATTATGAAGTCAAAGTATGTAAACATTGTGGAAACAGATCAGAATGTGCAATGCAAAAAGCTTAAAAATAACAATTATGTACTCGTGATGATCCCTGACAAAAAAAAAAATAAAAAATAATGATTATAGTCAATGCAGACTCATAAGGCCTCCATTCTCGCCCTCTCTGGGTCCTGACCAAGTTATGCTGGCGTCAAGAAGTCAATGTATCATGGAAAAATAGCCCATAGGAACAGTAATTTTAGTAATGACAACAAAGCCCAATTAGTCTCCATAAATCACTGTAATCTCATTACAACCTTTCATAATTTGACTAAAGTTGGTTGTTTTTGGCTGATGTAATAGTATGCATTATAATTAAAAGTGACCATTTGAGTGCCACTGGGAATGTGAAACAATTAATGGGTTACCACACAAAAAAATCAGTAGTGTGTCTTAAACAAATGTGAACTTAACAATGCCATCACCGAAAATGAAGACCAGACTTTGGACAGGGCTATGTGATTACTTTCTGGCCTCTGATCTCGTACACAGGTGGCTTTTGTGATGACCATGACAAACTACTGACACAGCAATTCAGAAAATTGACAACAGGATGCAAAAGACGACAACCAACACAAGAGCAGGTATGTATGCCGGGAACGACACCAAAGTGAAGACATCTTCGTGGATTAGGGCTTAATCATTTCGTTTGTTCTTGGCACTAACCAGCCGGCCACCGACATTTGGAGATGTTGGAAGAACTCAGAGGCGGCTGAAATAGCGTCTCCAGCAGACTGTCAGCTCTCTGGCATGTCAGGATTACTTCGGGCTGATGCGGCATACTGTGATGTTGTCTCTCTCTGGGGCAGTTCGAGCCTGGTGGCAATAATTATATACTCCCAATTGCTGGTTTCTGGGCTCATTCTTGGATCGCCAAACATTAAGTCTACTGCTCAGACTTTTTGCACATTTAACGACTAGTCTCTTAGATAAAGAAGTTAAAGCCTAGTCATGGCATCATTCAAATACTTAAGGTCTCTGCGGCATGACAGTTGCATTTCAGGAGTGGATAAACTAGGATCAGTGGATAATTATAATGTCATTGTGGTTAACTTACTCGCAATGGTTTGCACTGATTGCTAGTTAACACCTAAAGCACCAAAGTACGGCTGGGCTATTGGAATGTCATTGTTTGCGGCGGTTCGTCCTCGCTCAGGTGACTGGACCCCAACTACAACATTGTTACAAATGTCATGGTAAAATCAGGTGGAACTGGGCATGATCATTACATGAGTTCATGTTCTTAGGAACCTGTGGATGGCTTTTTTCGGTCTGGACTGGAAGTTAATTGGAAATTCTAACAAACCCCATCTTCTAAAAGGTTTTACGTAATAAAGAAATAGACTTTATTCTTTATGTGGCTTATACTGACATTATTAACTGTTCTCTTTGCCAAAAACTGCAATTGTAATGCTTAAACATATAGAAACTGTAATTGCTGTCCACTAACTCTTAGAAAAGCACCAGCATTAAAAAGGTTGACAGCAAAATCCTCAGTACAAAGCCATGACAGCGGAGTGTTTTTATTGGAGGGCAGTTTTTATAGAAGCTCCCTCTCCCCCGGCTGAT